>CM037869.1:5950203-7442703 GCA_021292105.1 Anadara kagoshimensis
TCGCCAGCTTTAGGCGAAGTTGCATAAATTTTGCCTGTGCGTTATGCAACATAGTTCTTTATCGTGTCACACTTACCGTGTCACGGGACCTCGTTTATTTTAAGTTCCCTCCCAAAAAACCGTAACTTTCATTTTGTAATGCCGAGTGCTCGGCGAAAGAACAGTCACTACCAATCGTTCAGGCCGACTTGGGTCAGACCCATCGGGGTTCGAACCCACGACCTCCCACTTCTTTTAACCGAAGCATCGCGGCAGTCGTGTAGTACTATTTATCGCTTGCTTTTCTCCTAGAAGCGCCTGATTTGGACCTCATACGGTGTACTTTGTGAATATGTGGATTTTTCTAATAAATCACCATCTTGATTTTTAGCCAATATGATGATTTTATACACTAGCCAAGCTTTGGTGTGAGACCATGATGAAAGTAAATGATATTCGAGTTTCAATTTAAAGTAACAAAATCTGGTAGTCTGAAAATGAAATCGAAATCTGCTTGATGACTAGAAATGCAATGCCTGTATGATGTGTATAACAGTTTTTAGATAAAGTTATATTGGTATTGCCATCTCAGCGTGCCGGTCCGTCCATTCGTTCCATCGTTAAAACATTTTCTATAACCAACAACTGCGGTAGTTCAGTTGGTAGGATGTGTGGCATAGTATAAGGGAGGTAATGGGTTCGAACCCAGGTCTCAGTGTCCGACCAAGAGTTGAAATGGGAAATATGGGAAAAAAAGAACAAATTATAAATAAAATAGTAAACACCACAAAACATTATATTACAGTAAAAAGATACAATGAACAATGTTTGAATTTTAATGAACTCGAACAACACATTTTTATTTATATTTAACATCAACTTTACTTTCAGATAATTTAAACATTTTTGAAAAAATAGGGGGAAATGATGAAAACATGTTTAAGGAGTAAAATATTTTCTTAAGCATTAAGTTTATATTTTTTCGGACATGTTAAAACATGGTTTAAAAGTTTATACATGTACCTGTGTATCACTGTGTCTAAAGTTGTCTGAATAAAAACGCCATCAAAAAACGAATTCTCTTTTGACTAATGTAAATAAATATTATTTCAGAACGCAGAAATATACACCAAATTAAATAGAGGAAATAACATGAAACTTCTTTTAAAAAGGCGCAGAACTAAACTTCGCAGTGGAGTATTCAGCTGTAAAGTCATAGAGATGAAACACACTACCTAACTCTGTTGTAAATCCCCCCTCTGTCAATGCTTTTAAATCCAATCTCAAATTCTGATCAAAACACCCAATCAAATTCAATCCCAGCTCGTATATAGGATACGACCATGCGCAACAAACAGCACCATCCAGAGAAAACTATAACAAGCATCACAGAAGCAGAAACTGCTTACAACGTAAGAAAATTGCTCCATTTTTTTCAAAATTTTCCGGGGAAGCATGCACCCAGGTCCCCTATGATGAACACGACCATGGCCATGGCGCGTATGGTGCCTTTGGCACCAGGCTTGCACATTTATTCTTTTGTCATTCAACTGTATATAGATGACGTTCTATCTCTGAATAATCCTAAATTTGAAGACCACGTGAATGCCATCTATCCTAGTGATCTTGCCTAAATATACCGCTAATTAAGATACGAGTTCTGCTTTATATTTGGACTTGTTCCTCAATTATAAACGCCCATAAAACGCTACATTTGAAGCTATATGACAAACGTGATGACCTCAATTTTTCTATGCAGTAATATACTTGCTTCTGTTGGATTTGTGGTTTTTTCACAATTAATAAATGGTAGAGCTTTTTTCGACAACGGTAAATTTATACAACGAATCTGCTTACAAATAAATTATTTACACAGGGATATTACAAGTCTAGACTTATCAAGAACCTCAAAACATTTAATGGTCGTCATCACAATGTCACCGATAAATATGATGTCTCTATGACGTTCAACAACTTCCTTTTCCTTTCGTTTACGATATGGATTACACACGACTACAGGTGCTTATCCCTAAGGAGCACCGGGCTTGAATTTCCTGGCTCACTTGTTTAATTTTAAATATTAATTAATGGCCGGTTTCACAGTATATACTTTGCTTTGGGGTATAATTTGGTCAAAAGATGGTATATTTGTTTGGGCATTTACATTGTAATTCTTTGTTTATAGTTAAAAACTTTTATTTTATCCCTAAATATGTTGAGGGCGCGGTGGCCTAATGGATAAGACGTCAGTCTTCAAATCCAGGGTCTCTCACCGCTGTGAGTTCGAGTCCCGCTCGGACCACATGTGGGAAAGTAAATTTTCCTTAATTTTTTCCTTTCTTTACTGATTCACCTGGTATCAGTATAATGGACTGGGGGAGTGGTACGCTTGTCTGCGGCGTACTGACTCTGTGAGCTAGCACGGTAAAGTCACCCTGAGTGCGCGCTAGTACAAGGCAGACCATACAACACACTCGCACTTCACATGCATACACAAAATTGTTCATAGATTAATCCATAATTAAATAGTTCTCGTCGCGAATAGCTGAAAAATTGCTGATGCGACGTTAAGCAACATTCAACCAACCAACCTAAATATGTTGCTTATATTACAGTGCTAGGAGACTAGTTACTTGTGATGAAGGACACTTTGTGTCATCTTGAAGACTTCAATGCACATTGTTTAGGCATGTACTGCTATGCTAATATTTCAGAACCTTGTACATTTTATACCATTTACATATTGAAGTCAATCATATGATTAAGACGTTGATTGATTGATGGAATGGGGCTTTAAGTCCCAGTCAAGAATATTTTGCTTATATCGCGACTTCAACAGCTTTAGGTGAAGTGGCAGAAAATTTTACTTTATGCAGTGCACTCAATACAATGTGCAGGGAGCGTTTGTTAACTTGCCATGTGCATTGTGACATGAAGCATTGGTTTTTAAGCTCTCTTCTGAAGGACCAATGACTTTCATTTCTTAATGCAGAGTGCTTGGTGAAAAAAGTCACTACCTATTTTTAAGTGTTGGTCAGACATGGCCAGGGTTGGAACGAAATATCTCTCACATATGAAGCACAGGTACTTGGGGGACAGGATTTATTTTTACATTAATTTTGAACAATATTGTGTATGAGAATACAAATAATCAGTCAGAATAAAAAAAAGCAAGATGTAAAAATACCTCTTACCAATATACATTGTACATAAATTAAGGGTAAGATTTAAGATTCAGACAGAGACACAGACTGGATTACAAATGTCAAATTAATAACTAATATCAGTCATCTGTATACATACAGTTTCAATTAATTTTATCATTTATACAATTTAGATCATATAATACATGTAGATTGATATTAAAATAGAAATGCATGTTGCAAACAGTTTTCAGAATTCATTAATATCATCTCTTCAGCTTATTTTTGTACACCATTTTAAATCTAAAGCAAACAACCTTTAGTATGATTTCTGAGTTCACCATCAGTTTGAAACTCTTTCCCACATGTTTTACAACTAAACTTAAAGTGACCTTCATTTTCCATATGCTGTAAAAGTGAGTCCACTGAAACAAAGGTCCTGTTACAAAAGTCACATTTACAGGATTGCTGGTCATGTGTTGATATGTGTTTAGATAGAAGTCTTTTAGTAAGAAACCGCTGACAACATTTGTCACATTTGTATGTATTGCTTAACTTCAGTGACTCACTCTCCTGGATATGTTTCTGTACAGAATCAGCATCTTCAAATTGTGTCCCGCAATCATTACATTTAAAGATCATTTCCATGTCTTCCGTTTCCATTTTCTCCTGTGACTCGCCTTTGTATCCACAAATAATTTTCTTATGCCGCAACAATAAATACTTCTGTTTGAATGTTTCACCACATTTTTCACAATTAAATTGTTTATTAACATTATGTTTTAACCTTTGATGTTTCTCTAGCAGGTAAAATTGTTTAAACTTCACATTACAAACATCACATGACAGAGATTTTATAGCCTTACACCTGGTAGCGTGACGTTTAAATGTCAAACTAGTCAGAAATTTTTCTCCACATTCCTTACAATCAAATTTGCAACCCGATTTCTTTTTCTTGGCAATATTCTCTTGGTGAACATTTTTCATATCCAATTCTCCACTAAGAATCTCATCTGATGACAATTCACCAATTTTGCCATTTTCTTGATCCTTATTTGAATTCCTTCCTTTGGGAACACTAGATTCAGTCCCAGAGTCACCAGAATATTTCTGCATGATATGTTTTAGAACGTGTCGTCGGAAAAGTGACAAATCCTCCTCCTCAAACCCACAATGCTTACATATGTATTTTTTGGCACTGCTGTGGGTTTTCAGATGTTTAAACATACCACTGCCTGTACAAAACCTTTTGCTACAAAGATGACACTCATATTTCTTCTCTCCAATTCCATGAAGTGATAGATGGTGGTTTAGATCGACTGCAGTATAAAATCTTTTTTTACATACTACACACATGTGTGATTTGGTCTTATTGTGACATTTTATTACATGTTTTCGTAGAGTCGTATTTGTGTTGAAGATCTTATCACAAACTAAGCACTTGTGTATAACACTGTCATCCTTATTGGCTTCTGTATAACTCTTTCTGAGGTTTTTCGACACCAACTTATTGATAACTTCAATTTTTTCCATTGTCAAATTTTCTGTTTCTTCATTATTAGTACTGCCATTTTCTGTGTTGTTATCTTCTTGTGTAACATCATCATCTTTTTCCATGCCATTTTTCATTTTGTATCGAGCCACACCTGAAATAATATAACAACACCAAATACAGTGAATGAATTAGGATCCTCTGCCAGTAGGTAATTTTTGTTGTCTACGCTTATGTTCAAAGGGCAATAACTCCAATGATAATTAGCAAACTAGCTATGTTAATACATGTCTCCTATCTGCACCAAGTTTTGTAATATAGTGCCTTATAATGTTGGAGGATTACTACATACAAGAAGTGTCTGGATGGATAGAAGGGTCAGAAATTCAAATTTAATATCATCCTTCCTTCATTGCAATGTTTTATAAGCGAGATTCATTTAGAGCTTATTTTAAAAATTTTAACATAAAATGCATAACTTAATATTTAACTAATTTTACAAAATGAACAAACTATAAGCTAAAGTTCTACAGTAGCCAATAATCAAATTTTTTCTCCCATCATTGCTTTAAATAAGAACATGTTTTAAGATTTTTGCACCCAAAGATTACCTTAACCTAGTTTTGGTACCCATTGCAATGCCACAAAAAATCTGAAGTGCTCCAGAAGATATGAGGATATAACATTAATAACCCTGTGTGTATAAAAAAGCCATATAAAATCTTGACTGATAGACTGGAAGGTGTTTGGATTATGTCCCTTTAACAGGTTACTACGCCTTACCGGCACAAAAAGTATAAAACTCCTTAACAACTTGTATTCTGTTGATGAGAAATTCTTCTCCTGATGGTGATCCAAAAAAGTTACAATATTTCTTGGTGGAATTTGCTGTCAAAAAGATGGAATCTTCCCCCATTTTCTGTAGCTTCTGACACTGAAAATACAGAAGTAAACTACATGTATAAACTGTCAACCATAAATATCTACCGGTACACAAATTTATATTAGGCATAGATTTATATTGTAATCATCATGTCAAGTTTCATTCATGAAATTGAAGTACTGAAGTTTATGCAGTATCTGAAATTATATCAACTAAATTATCTAAATTAATACATGTAACTTATATTTACTTTATTATCTAAATTATGACATTTTTAGTGTATTTGTACAGGTCTGATTTGGTACAACTTAAACTTACAGTTTTTCCTGATTTTTGCGCAATATGTGTTATTGTATTTTCTAGTACTGTACAGCAATCAGACTTAAACCACATAATTAAGACATAAACTTCAGTACTTCATCAAAGTGTGGAGTTTAATAATCAATAGCCACTAAAGCTGTTTGTCAATGTCTACTTTTGTCTTTATTAGCTGGTTTTTCACTAATGTGAGCCTTAGTGGCAATGTGGTCTAAAGTGCTGGCTTACAGATCACAGCATCTCTCACCGTCTAAGTTAAAATTCCTCTTGGGATAAATCCATATGTGAGAAAGTTTGTCAGTTTGAACTGGAACAATCTCAAATATATACCTCATAACTTTGCTTGGGCTTGAACCCAGGACCTTTAGTTATGAATCAATTAATAAATTGGCCACATGTACATCTGTCCATGAATGCTACTAGTATATACAGGCTTGGTGGACACTAATACAGGTTTTAATTTAAGGCCAATAACATATGTGTTTGCCCTTACGCTCCTAGAAACATTAATGTCAGAAGATAAATTTTTTTATCTTTTTTGTATATTGACCATATTGGGCAAGGATTGCAGTCTTAACAGTGCTTGTCAAAACTTTAGGGTAAACATAAAAATTTAGGCTTGGTCAGGTTAGTGGAAAAAACATGTGTTTGTTGTTTTTTTTTTTTTTAAGGCTTATTGGTATTGCACTTACTATGAGTTTGACTTCATCTCTAAGTTTTTGTATGTTCTCATCCTCTGGTGTTATCAACTCATCATCTTCATGTTCCTCTTCTTCTGTGTTGTTATATACATAATTTACTGCTGTCTGCTCCTCTGAAGTAATATCTGTCATATTCTACAAATATGTGTACTAGTACTGGAATGAATGAATTTGTCGATACAAGTTCCTGAAATGAAATAAATAGAAAGTTGACAGTCCTTACTAGTGTGTTATACATGTCTTGTGTTTTTATGTTGGTCACACACATGGCTGGTGGTAGAGTTGGCAAGTCTGTTTTTATTTTGAAAAAATACTTAATTGGATACTATATGTTCTAAATTAACTACTGTTCAAGTCATTGTGTTTGTGACAGTGATTCATTTCCATAGAAAATCAAATAAACTTGAATAATGTTTGATGTTGTTCATTTACTTGTGCCAAGTGTTAACTGAAAATCTGTATGCGCACCCGCGATTGTCATCAAGCATTTCTGTAAGGAAAATATTGGTGCTGTGGGGATTCTATATGGCTAAAATGGTGAAGCTATGGGGATTCTATATGGCTAAAATGGTGAGGCGCTATGGGGATTCTATATGGCTAAAATGGTGATGTTTACACTGGAAGTGATGTCCTTGGTGGCTTTAAACATCATTTGCTCAACAGGATACCCCATTTGCCTGGTTTTTTAACATGCAAAATCCCCAAAGTGCCAACATTTTACTCTGTGCAGAAATATTCAACCCTAATCAGGGATGGGCATAGATTTCCTGTAGGGCTGTCACGATTACCCGGATACCCGATAAACGGATCGGTTTCATGCTGTAACCGGTTACAGAATCATTAACCGGGTAACCGACAATACGCTGTTCAAAGTTCATAAATGCACATCTGATGTTTGTCTGTGAAATATTAAGAAATGTTTAATTTAAAAATCTATCAACCGGCTTACAAACCTTATGAAAACAGTGACATGCACATTATTCAATGAAAAATTGATGAATAAATACAAAGTATACTTTATGACCTTGCGTGACGTCAGTTGACATACTGTAAACATTGTGTATCGGTCCGTGATAACTAGAGAGTTTCCGATATTCCTAAACCCAAAGTTGATAATAGCACTAGAGAGTTTCTGAATGCGCTTTAAAATCGTAATCATTCTGATAAACATTTTGAATGACGTTTAAAATTCTGTGTTTTAACGAGTTTATCGTTAATGTTATTTGCATACATTGAATAAATTTTCAAGTTTGATTTCTTATTTTTGAAGTTATTAGTAACTTATTACGGCAAGTCAACTTCTGGTTAACGAAGCGCATGCGTCATTATAAAAAAGGTGTATAGTCCGTCAACGATATTTTGGCAGTATTTATAAATATGGAAGAGCCTACGTTATATATTGCCTAAGATGGGGATATATAACGGTAGAGTTGACAGATGAAGGCGTGAATATACGGTATTAACTAATTATAAACATTCTGCCGCGATATCGCTGCCGGACTATACACATAGGATGAAAGTCAGGAGGTATACAGTTTGAAATATTAGACGTGCAAAGAAATAAATTCATTTTTAAGGGCAAGTTTATTTCTTAACTGACATATATAACTGTGACACTTTGTTAAATATGGAAATCTTAATTAATTGTATAGAATATCGGGTAACCGGTCACGGTTCGGGTACCACATGTCGGGTACCCGGTTATGAAAATTGCTAACCGTGACAGCCCTAATTTCCTGTTACAAATAGGTACAAGTAAGTGATCAATATCAAACACAATCCAAGTTTATTTGATTTTTTATGGAAATAAAGCACGATTCACTGTCATAAATAAAATGACAATGACTTAAACAGAAATTCTTTAATCCAATTAGACATTGTCAATCAAAAACTAACATGCAAATCCATGTCCAAATCACAATCCAGAAGCAAAGTAAGAATTTTGAAACTGACAAAGTTCACAAACTAGGCCAAACTCCACCAGGGATGTGAGGCAGGGCGCTCTGGCACATTCTGTTTAGCTAGCTATACCCGCTATGAGTGAAAGCAAAATTGAGTGAAAGGAACACCGGATTATGGGACATCAAATATTACAATTTGTGTGCTTTACCTGTGGTTAACAGTTTCAGACCAGATTCATGATTCAATGGATGTGGTTTTTATATTGTGATGTAAGTGTCGGTTAGATCACAATAGTGAATGGACTAACAAAAGATTTGGTTGTGTAATATGTCATGAATGTGTTCACAGGCACTTGTTTCTGATATTAAAATAATAACACTGTACTTAAAACATAACACATAGAGAGCTATTTTATCATATCAGGAACAAGTGCCTGTGAATGCGTCTCAGTTCCTCACACACAGGGGCCATATTCATTACAAAAATAGCAATGGTAATTTAAAAAAGCGTGCTCTTACACACTATAATGACTTTATATAGAGTCGAGCCCCAGACTGATAAAATACGATGCGGCAAGCCTGCACACTCGTAGTCGTAACGGAAGAGTGTTGTTGATTCTAAAAGTTTAAACCGGTAACTCGGAATACGAGAGAACTTGTACTTAAGTCGAAAATATTACAAGTACACGGGCAAAAAATACAGTCGGAACTACAACCCCGTAAAATAATCCAAATGATCCAACGATTTATCTATAAATAGTCTATTTGTCTTCACAATGTGTTCATCATTCGGCATATTTACTCGTAGTCCTTGATTGCAAAAAAGACTGAATGTTCAATAGAGTATAAAATGACAAGGTGTTTTTATATTTATTTAATTTCATTTTTATTTTATTTTATACAATCCTTGTATTTATTTATTTTTTATTTAATTATTTATTTAGAAAATCAATCACAAATCCTATACAAAGTGTGTATTTCCGATGATCGAAATACGGTTTCCGTTTTTCTGCAACAACCGTGAAAAAAACCGTGGCTTGTCTGTTCTCACTTCATCTGTTCCTTGATAAGGCCATTATAATCCGAAGTCCGATAATTTTCAACAGAATATTATGAAATATTAAAAAAATGGCATTCTGTTATAGTTTTTTGTACTTTGTTTTAGAAAATTCAAAATATTAAAATCTGCCTAAATACTGATACATGTAATAAAATTCTAAATGCAAACTTCAACGATTCTTTCACAGTCACATTAGATATTAATAATTCAATTATCCCTTTTCAAGCATTTTGATTGGTCAAACATTTTTCACGGCAGTTATTTTTGTATGAAAGAATTGCCTCTCAGTGACGTCATTTAGTAAAGACATTAATGAATATCCAAATGCCACAGCAAATTGTTGTTTGAAAAAAATATAAGAAATTATTATTCTTATTCTTTTTGCTATAGAAAAACAAGAGGCCCATGGGCCTGATACGCTCACCTGATAACTAATGGCTAGCTGATAGATTTAAAGAAAACATAAATACTAAACCCCAATGACTTTTTTCTTTACATCGTGATAACCGTTGTATCAATACCTACAACATTCTAATATACATGCCTATACAAAAAGTTGATAGTTTTCGAGATAATTAACCATTTCAGTATTGTTTCACATCTGTGACCTTGACCTTTGAACCCATGACCTTTTTCTATACATCAAAATGATCGTTGTATCAATACCTACAGCATTCTAATATACATGCCTACACAAAAAGTTTATAGTTTTCGAGATAATTAACCATTTCGGTATTGTTTCGCATCTGTGACCTTGACCTTTGAACCCATGACCTTTTTCTATACGTCAAAATGATCGTTGTATCAATACCTACAACATTCTAATATACATGCCTATACAAAAAGTTTATAGTTTTCGAGATAATACTGAATTATAATCAGAGGTAAAAAAATTAGGTCACGACCTTCACAATTGACCTTGACCTCATTTTAAAGATACTAACAAGAAGATATCAAAACTGAAAACCCCATGTCATTATCTGGTCAAATAGTCAAGTTATAACAATTTGAAGCTATTTTACGATTTTTTTCAAAATTAAACGCAAAAACGCGTAACCTTTTTTTTATCCGAATTTCACAAAATAAACAAACTATAGGCTTAAGACCCTAGAGAAGCCAAATATTACTTCAGATTTTTTCTCCAATCAGTACTTTCGGAGAAGAAGATTTTTTAAGATTGTTGCACCCCTTGGTCACCTTGACCTAGTTATGGTAGCCATGGCAACGCCACGAACAAATCTGAATTGCACCGGCCCATATATACTTCTGACAAAGTTTCATTAAAAACTGTCCAGTAGTTTCAAAGGAGAAGTCGAAAATGCGTGTTAATGACGCACGCACACACGCACATACACACGCTGCGCTATGCCATAAGCTCACATGACCTTCGGTCAGGTGAGCTAATGAAACAATAGACATATTGCACATGCAACATGCTAGTAATTCGCGTGGCTACACAAAAGTTATGCAATGAGCAAAATATCAAAATCAATCTTTTTTTCAATAACAATAAGGGAAATTAATATAATCTCTGTAATATCAAAAGTCCATTATAACAGTTTTAATGGAGTTTCGGTAAATGATGAACAACTCATAGACACTTCCAAACAAAATGCCGTAGAAGGATATTAAGAATAAGATGGCAATAGAGTCACAAATGGAAAAATATTGCAGACAGCTACACTGAACAACATACGCTATGAGATCAGAAGAAAACGGAACTGGCTTGGGTACATACCGAGGAAAGAGGGAACAAATGACTGCAAAACAGCACTAGGGTGGCAACCAGAGGGGGAAAATGGGGAAGACCTAAGTCCACATGGAGGAGAACGGCTGAAAAGGATAGAATCGCCACCGGATGGACCAGCTGGAACACAGCAAATACAGCAGTGAAGGACAGACAAACATGGAAAGATAGCGTTACGACCTTAACGCCTTCTGGCGAGGGGAGCACAAGGTTTGGTAATATTGACAATTTTAAAGGAAATAGTGAATGAAATTTATTGAAATAAACAGGAAATGATTACATTATGCGGAAGAAAACTTTTAGCATTGATTTATATAAATCTATAATTTTCAAGTAGCTGATCATACCAAAATGACGTTGCTACATCCGGTCATCACGTATGCACGTGCATAATTATCACATGGTAACTCTTGATAAAAAATGTTATTTTCACTGTAATGACTTTATGTTTAGCCGTCAGTGCTCACGCGCATTTCAAATCCAACAAAGGACATTTACAAATATCCATTGGATAAATTTCTGAGATTTGTTTGATTAATACAGCCATGATTGCTCATTGGGCACATTGATAGTGACACTTGAGGAAGGTACTTGGCAAACTTAAGCTTTCAATGCTTGTAAAATATGATTGTTGTGATAATAATGAAACAGACATACAGATAGATCCTTGTCCAGAATCCTTAAAGCAAAGCAAAACATTATAAGACTGGCAAATTAATTAAGTTTAACAAGTAGACTACCGCTAGGGAAGTGAGACCGAGTGCTCCGGAAGACTGTAAGCACCTTCTGCCTAGCTAGCTATTGGGAATGAAACTGAACATGGAATTATTGAGCACCAGAGAAGCGAGAATGGGTTCTGCGGAAGGATAAATACCCCCTGTTTAACTATAACTATTGAGAATGAAATGTACATGGGATTAAGGCCGAAAACAACAATAATCCATGATATTTCAAGATCTTGAAAACACACGTCAGTGATTTTTTTTAATATTTTATTGATTCCTGTCACTTTATACTTCATTTTTATGGCATAATCGTTCAATATTTTATTACTTTTCAGAGAAGGAGATTTTAGTATTATTATTATTATACGTCACCCATAAGTACACACAGACTGCTTCCGGATTTCATATTCCGAAACAGTTTTCGTTTTGTGTTTTACAATAAAGTAAACCGGAAAATGGAGGAAATATGGCTGAGTTAGGAGATGTTCGAGTGGAAGAAAGTCTACGTGTGAAAATTGGTAAGGTTATGACGGAATTGTTAAATGAAACTTGCATTGTTTAGTCAAGATACATCATATAGAAAGTTGATAAAAGGTTGTCAACTGTTGAGCGCGTCAGATTACCTTGGCATTTGAGCATACACGATAGTCCAAAAATCGTTAGACGTCACAAGCACCTGTTTTGAATTGGGATATTTGTTTATGCTATTTGGCGTAAATTTAATGAGAAAAAAGTGACCAAGAAGAGTAATCGCTCCCTCTTACATGGTCCAAATTCTGTAAAAATGAACAAATTATGTTAATCAAAATTGTACCTAACTACAGTAGAGCTGAAATTTGTAGTTATGGGCCACTTCTACCGCCTGGGTCTATGAGTTAACCTTAAGCTCATTCTGTAGGGGGTCCTGCTGAGCACTGGAAATTAAGGAACTTGGATGGATAACAGTGATTCTCCAATGGTGCCGCCAACAGTTGTGTGGTTGAGAGTTTACGGGTCACGGTAAAATAAAACCTGTTGGTGAAAGGCATATGAGAGAAGATAAGATGAAATTCCTTATGTAAGATAAAATTGAACTTGATGTGATTGCCCTGAGACTAAAACATGTTAGCCTTAAAAGTTGGAGGGTTTGTAGTAATAGGAAGGACCTAGCTCATTCGGTATCTAGATCATCCTTTTTAGCTTTAAAAATTAAGGAAGGTTACCATGATTAGTACTTGAATGAGTGGCCATATATTTTCAGATGTAATACCTACAGGGATTTTTCTTGTGTCTTTTGGAAAGGTGCCTTTGGATGAAATTGTGAAAATCAATTGGGGTTCATCAGTGTACCATTTGATTAACCCCATAACATTTCATCAGAAAGTTTATTTTCATTGGAGATGAAATTGCTTCAGTTCACTTTTTCTCGTTAAAATGAAGTTACTCAGAAATTTCAATGTAAATTACCTACAAAATTGGGAAGAATGTGCACTTTTTGGCATTGGGAATTAGTCCTTTGAATGAACCCTGTGAGTGGCCACAACCTGACGTAACATGTTTAATCTGTACAATTTTGTCTGTTTACAGGTGAAGCTAAGAACTTACCAGCCCATACAGTATCTAACTCTGGTAGAAGTACATTCTGTACAATCAGACTTGACAGAGAAGAAATTTACAAGACACAGACAGTAGAGAAATCACACAAGTATGACTTAAGTCTTTACCCCCTTTTTCTAATCCAGGGAGTGTGGTTCAGAGTTCCCCTTTTCCTAACTCTGGAAGGGTGACCCAGAGTTCCCGTTTTCCTTACTCTGGGAGAGTGGTCAAGAGTTCCTCTTTTCCTTACTCTGGGACATTGGTCTCTAGGTCCTCAGCAGCTAAGTGAGTGAGTGAATTATTGTTTAAATCCGCATCAGGAATATTGCAGCTATTCGCGGCTAGAAAAAGTAACAGATACAGTAGTTTCAGTTGCACAAACTATTAAAATGAAAGCTAAGAATAACCAAGAAAACAATTATATTTTACTATACAAGTTAATTTCCCGAAGGAAGTTTAAAATTTGATGTCCACTGACATTCAGCAGCTAAGTAGCTGCAAGGATAGGCTTACAATCACAGCATCACTCTGGCTAGATTCACATCACACTTCTAGTTTTAACAAATTTGTCATTTCACTTACTGAAGATTTGATGTTTTCTCAGCTTACTCCAGTATAACCTAAATCTGAAATAGTTGATTAAAAAGGTTTGCCAGTGTACCATATGATACCTCTTAATGTTTGTGTGGAACAATTATTTCCATTGGTTATGGAATCTTATCAGTTCATGGTTTCTAGTGAAAATGATGTTATTCCAGGAATTTGTGACAGAAATGTTTTCCAAAACCTCCTGCACAAACGTTAAAAGGTATTTATCATGTGGTACAGGCATATCCTATTGTAAGCAACTTTTCCCATTCAGAATAAATCTATTACATTAATGTAAGTATTACATTACTTGTTTTGTTTTCCTTTATATTTACTACATTTTCACTAAATTTATTCCTCCAAAATAACAGTAAATCATCTAATTTCCCTGCTCTCCGAATCACTATTTTTGTGACAATGACTGAATAAAACATACATGTAGTATTAGTTCACAGAAATAGTGATTTGTGCAGTATATCCATGGAGACAGTATCACACGTCGACAGTATCAAAGTCTTGTTAATCATGAATTACTTTTTATTTCAGTCCATTTTATGGTGAAGAGTTTTCAGGAGAGATACCTAGAAAGTTTAGATATCTGTCAGTATCTGTACACGAGGCCAGCTTAAAAACTAATAAAGTCAGTATCACAATTTACTTTCAATGTTAAGTGTTCAAGATTTTCTATATGATATTTGCACCACTACTTTTAGTTCAGTTGATCTATTGCTTGCTCTGTATGTATGTGCAAGGTCTGGGTTCCAACCCAACCTGGGTCTGGCCAAGGCTTTAAAATAGGCTGTGACTGTTCCTTTGCCAAATGGTTGGCATTTACATGTAGAAATGAAAATCAAGACACCTTGAAAACTAATTACTTATATCACAGTAAGCATGGCAGGCTAAAGAACCCTACCTGTATATTGCACTGTGTATCCTGTAAAGGTTGAAATTTCTTGCACTTCACCTAAAGCTGGTGACATCCCAATACAAGTAAAATATTCTTGACTGAGTCATGAAACCCAAATCAATCAATCTATGTATCAATATGTATTATACATGTATATATCCCCTGTACATGTAATCAAATGCTAAAAAATTGTGTACTTCACCTATAGCTGGTGACATCCAGAGTCTTGACTGGGACAAAAAAAAACAATCAATCAACAATCAATTTACAATCAATCAATCAATCCATCATTTATAGCCCCTGTACATGTAAATTTAAAATTTCGGCAACTTCACTATAGCTGGTTGGTGACATCCAAATGTAAGTGAAGTATTCTTGGCTCAGATATAAAATCCCATCAATCAATTTGTATATGTACCAGTAATCAAAGGTTAAATTTTCTTGCACTTCACTTCAAGCTGGTGACATTCCAATATAAATGAAATATTCTTGACTGGGAAATACCAGTAAAACCTGAATCAACAATATATGTGTATTATATATACCCTGGTATATGTTACAGTTTTTTTATTTCAGGTACTTGGTAAAATTTCCGTAAGACGATCAGAGCTGTATAAATATCACAACAAAGAACATTGGTTTCCTCTTGTGCCCGTAGATGCTGATGCTGAGGTTCAGGTAACTATGGCAACAGTAAACAATTAACAGTTCTATTTATATGGCTAGTAAAAAAGAAGTTTATCTGTAGTTGGCATACAGCCTAGGAAATTATACAGTATTTTCTTTAGTATAAATAATACAGGATTTACAATTTGTATAGAATTTTAAGAACTTATGAAAAATTTCTGTTCTGTGTTTCCCATTCTAAAATCGCCAATGACTACCAGTTAATGATAAATTCTTTTAAGAATTATCTTATTTTCGCAAATTTTGAAAAAAATACTTTAAAAATGACAATGCTTTCACAAATTTTGGAAAATTATGACCACTAGTAATTTTAAATTTGTGGAAGCCTGGTGCATGTATCTCACAACTTTGGTGTACGTTTTCCAAATTTGGGATTTATTTTCTTCATGAAATTATTAAATTTCATCATTAAATAAAAATGCTTGATTGAGTTATATTGTTTTATGTTATCCCTAGTTTTCTGTTTTACAGGGTAAAGTTCATTTGGAAATAAAATTTGACCAGTATATCAGTACAGATGCAGAATCTTATCTATCTCAGGGACTATCTATCAGGTATGATGAATATCTATCTCAGGGACTATCTATCAGGTATGATGAATATCTATCTCAGGGACTATCTATCAGGTATGACTAATACCTATCTCAGGGACTATCTATCAGGTATGATGAATACCTATCTCAGGAACTATCTATCAGGTATGACTAATACCTATCTCGGGGACTATCTATCAGGTATGATGAATATCTATCTCAGGGACTATCTATCAGGTATGATGAATATCTATCTCAGGGACTATCTATCAGGTATGATGAATATCTATCTCAGGGACTATCTATCAGGTATGATGAATATCTATCTCAGGGACTATCTATCAGGTATGATGAATATCTATCTCAGGGACTATCTATCAGGTATGACTAATACCTATCTCAGGGACTATCTATCAGGTATGATGAATACCTATCTCGGGAACTATCTATCAGGTATGACTAATACCTATCTCGGGGACTATCTATCAGGTATGATGAATATCTATCTCAGGGACTATCTATCAGGTATGATGAATATCTATCTCAGGGACTATCTATCAGGTATGACTAATACCTATCTCGGGGACTATCTATCAGGTATGATGAATATCTATCTCAGGGACTATCTATCAGGTATGATGAATATCTATCTCAGGGACTATCTATCAGGTATGACTAATACCTATCTCGGGGACTATCTATCAGGTATGATGAATATCTATCTCAGGGACTATCTATCAGGTATGACTAATACCTATCTCGGGGACTATCTATCAGGTATGATGAATATCTATCTCAGGGACTATCTATCAGGTATGATGAATATCTATCTCAGGGACTATCTATCAGGTATGATGAATATCTATCTCAGGGACTATCTATCAGGTATGATGAATATCTATCTCAGGGACTATCTATCAGGTATGACTAATACCTATCTCGGGGACTATCTATCAGGTATGATGAATATCTATCTCAGGGACTATCTATCAGGTATGACTAATACCTATCTCGGGGACTATCTATCAGGTATGATGAATATCTATCTCAGGGACTATCTATCAGGTATGATGAATATCTATCTCAGGGACTATCTATCAGGTATGATGAATATCTATCTCAGGGACTATCTATCAGGTATGATGAATATCTATCTCAGGGACTATCTATCAGGTATGACTAATACCTATCTCGGGGACTATCTATCAGGTATGATGAATATCTATCTCAGGGACTATCTATCAGGTATGATGAATATCTATCTCAGGGACTATCTATCAGGTATGACTAATACCTATCTCAGGGACTATCTATCAGGTATGATGAATATCTATCTCAGGGACTATCTATCAGGTATGACGAATATCTATCTCAGGGACTATCTATCAGGTATGATGAATATCTATCTCAGGGACTATCTATCAGGTATGACTAATACCTATCTCGGGGACTATCTATCAGGTATGATGAATATCTATCTCAGGGACTATCTATCAGGTATGATGAATATCTATCTCAGGGACTATCTATCAGGTATGACTAATACCTATCTCGGGGACTATCTATCAGGTATGATGAATATCTATCTCAGAGACTATCTATCAGGTATGATGAATATCTATCTCAGGGACTATCTATCAGGTATGATGAATATCTATCTCAGGGACTATCTATCAGGTATGATGAATATCTATCTCAGGGACTATCTATCAGGTATGACTAATACCTATCTCGGGGACTATCTATCAGGTATGATGAATATCTATCTCAGGGACTATCTATCAGGTATGATGAATATCTATCTCAGGGACTATCTATCAGGTATGACTAATACCTATCTCGGGGACTATCTATCAGGTATGATGAATATCTATCTCAGGGACTATCTATCAGGTATGATGAATATCTATCTCAGGGACTATCTATCAGGTATGATGAATACCTATCTCGGGGACTATCTATCAGGTATGACTAATACCTATCTCGGGGACTATCTATCAGGTATGATGAATATCTATCTCAGGGACTATCTATCAGGTATGATGAATATCTATCTCAGGGACTATATCTATCAGGTATGATGAATACCTATCTCGGGGACTATCTATCAGGTATGATGAATATCTATCTCGGGGACTATCTATCAGGTATGATGAATATCTATCTCAGGGACTATCTATCAGGTATGATGAATACCTATCTCAGGGACTATCTATCAGGTACGACTAATACCTATCTCAGGGACTATCTATCAGGTATGATGAATATCTATCTCAGGGACTATCTATCAGGTATGATGAATACCTATCTCAGGGACTATCTATCAGGTATGACTAATACCTATCTCGGGGACTATCTATCAGGTATGATGAATATCTATCTCGGGGACTATCTATCAGGTATGATGAATACCTATCTCAGGGACTATCTATCAGGTATGATGAATATCTATCTCAGGGACTATCTATCAGGTATGACGAATACCAATCTCAGGGACTATCTATCAGGTATGACGAATACCTATCTCAGGGACTATCTATCAGGTATGATGAATATCTATCTCAGGGACTATCTATCAGGTATGATGAATATCTATCTCAGGGACTATCTATCAGGTATGATGAATATCTATCTCAGGGACTATCTATTAGGTATGACGAATATCTATCTCAGGGACTATCTATCAGGTATGACGAATACCTATCTCAGGGACTATCTATCAGGTATGACTAATATCTATCTCAGGGACTATCTATCAGGTATGATGAATATCTATCTCAGGGACTATCTATCAGGTATGATGAATACCTATCTCAGGGACTATCTATCAGGTATGATGAATATCTATCTCAGGGACTATCTATCAGGTATGATGAATATCTATCTCAGGGACTATCTATCAGGTATGATGAATATCTATCTCAGGGACTATCTATCGGGTATGACTAATATCTATCTCAGGGACTATCTATCAGGTATGATGAATATCTATCTCAGGGACTATCTATCAGGTATGACGAATACCTATCTCAGGGACTATCTATCAGGTATGACTAATACCTATCTCAGGGACTATCTATCAGGTATGACTAATATCTATCTCAGGGACTATCTATCAGGTATGACTAATACCTATCTCAGGGACTATCTATCAGGTATGATGAATATCTATCTCAGGGACTATCTATCAGGTATGATGAATATCTATCTCAGGGACTATCTATCAGGTATGATGAATATCTATCTCAGGGACTATCTATCAGGTATGATGAATATCTATCTCAGGGACTATCTATCAGGTATGACTAATACCTATCTCAGGGACTATCTATCAGGTATGATGAATACATATCTCGGGGACTATCTATCAGGTATGATGAATATCTATCTCAGGGACTATCTATCAGGTATGATGAATACCTATCTCGGGGACTATCTATCAGGTATGACTAATACCTATCTCGGGGACTATCTATCAGGTATGATGAATATCTATCTCAGGGACTATCTATCAGGTATGATGAATATCTATCTCAGGGACTATCTATCAGGTATGATGAATATCTATCTCAGGGACTATCTATCAGGTATGACTAATACCTATCTCAGGGACTATCTATCAGGTATGACTAATACCTATCTCGGGGACTATCTATCAGGTATGATGAATATCTATCTCAGGGACTATCTATCAGGTATGACGAATATCTATCTCAGGGACTATCTATCAGGTATGATGAATATCTATCTCAGGGACTATCTATCAGGTATGACTAATACCTATCTCAGGGACTATCTATCAGGTATGATGAATATCTATCTCAGGGACTATCTATCAGGTATGATGAATACCTATCTCGGGGACTATCTATCAGGTATGACGAATATCTATCTCAGGGACTATCTATCAGGTATGATGAATACCTATCTCAGGGACTATCTATCAGGTATGATGAATATCTATCTCAGATACTATCTATCAGGTATGACGAATACCTATCTCAGGGACTATCTATCAGGTATGATGAATATCTATCTCAGGGACTATCTATCAGGTATGACTAATACCTATCTCAGGGACTATCTATCAGGTATGATGAATATCTATCTCAGGGACTATCTATCAGGTATGATGAATACCTATCTCGGGGACTATCTATCAGGTATGACGAATATCTATCTCAGGGACTATCTATCAGGTATGATGAATACCTATCTCAGGGACTATCTATCAGGTATGATGAATATCTATCTCAGATACTATCTATCAGGTATGACGAATACCTATCTCAGGGACTATCTATCAGGTATGATGAATATCTATCTCAGGGACTATCTATCAGGTATTATGAATATCTATCTCAGGGACTATCTATCAGGTATGACTAATACCGATCTCAGGGACTATCTATCAGGTATGACGAATACATAAGAAATACCGGGTATAGTCAGTCCGTAAATATTATTCATTTTAATTTGTGTTTCATACTTGCCTACCCAAATGATTTTGGCGTAAGCTGTATGACTTTGAAATTAAAATGACTTAAACAAAAATCTGTTAATTTCTTGAAATTGTAGTTGAACAGCACGACAGGGTACCAGTGTTGTACATTTGATGAAAAATGGGTTCTAACATCATGGTCTGGAAAGTTATGATGATTTGGAAAAAAATCAAACTGAGTATTCAACAGCATATACATGTTTTGTCAAGTCATAAACAAGAATAAATCCTTCAGATTGATTTTGTAAAATTAGGATAAAAATTTATGCAAACTTACTCCTAGTCTCAGAAAAGGGTAGGCATTTGGCCATATACATATAACATTTAAGTTATATATTCTGTAACTCTGAAATTTTTTGTATGCTTTTTATTCTCATGTAAATTTGTGTGAGTAAATAAAGGTTTTGTGAATATTTTATTTTGATACAATTCATTTGCATTTCCACTGACTATAAAAAAATTAAAAATAGACAAATGACGAATCTTTCACAAATTAATTGATGCAAAAATTACTTTATTTACAGTTTAGCCTTCCTATCATTTATTTAATTAGATTTGAGAATTTTGGAGAGGGAAACTTATAAAGAAAAAATATTTTTATAAAATAGAATTTGAGACTTCAAAATACAGTGGTGATAAGTGGGCAGCAAATTTATGGTTGGGGGAGGCTTTTAAAAGATGGGGTAGCAAAGTAAGGGGGGATTACAAGATATGGTAAAACTGGGGCAGCAGAGTTATGCAGTTTTGTGATAACTGGGGCAGCAAAGTTATAAAAGGGCTATATAACATAGTTGTATATAAGTTTCTTAGTTTATTAACTATATTAATACAGGGTTTTAGAGAGCAGTGATTTAACTGTCATTAATGGAGCTTGTAATCCGTATGCTGTTGTCACACTCAGTAGATCTCGACACAAAGAAGAGGTTAGACGTACTAATGTAAAGAAAAAGACAATCTGCCCACAGTTTGATGAAACATTCTTCTTTGTTGTAAGTTGTAATCATGATATTGATAAATTATCCAGTGTTCATGAAGTACCACAAACTTTGGCTACACAAGGATGCAGTACTATTATTCTCTCTTATTTGTAAAACCACTTTGGTAGCTCAGAGTGCTCGCTCCGTAAGTGGAAGGTCGTGGGTTCGAGCCCCGGCGGGGTCTGACCCAAGACTTGAAAGTGGGTAGTGACTGTTCTTTCGGGAAGCACTCGGCATTACGAAATGAAAGTCATGGTTCTTTCCGATGGGAACTTAAAATAAACGAGGTCCCGTGTCACGCTGGGCTTGGCACGCTAAAGAACCTTGCTGTATAATGCCATAAGCGCAACGCACAGGCAAAATTTCTGCACCTTCGCCTATAGCTGGCAACGTCTCGATATAAGTGAAATATTCTTGACTGGGACGTTAAACACCATTACTCACTCTTATTTGTAAATTTCTCCTGTCCCAGGACTTTGTGATTGCAATTTTTACTGCCCTTGTGGTTAGCAGTGTGCATTCTAGAAGGGCTCATTGATTCCTTATTTTGCTACATGGGCCTATTTTTAAGGCATAGGAAGAGACCTTAAAATCCTGTCCTGTGTCATGGTTGACATAGCATGCTGAAAAATCTTGTCCTGTGTCATGGTTGGCATAGCATGCTAAAAAATCTTGTCCTGTGTCATGGTTGGCATAGCATGCTGAAAAAGACTTCCCTGTACCGTTCCCTGAGTGCACTGCAAAAGTTAAAATTTCTACTGATGACATCATGATTAAAATTGAAATGGGACTTTACACCCAAATCAATCAATCAATCAATCATCAATCAATCAATCTTGGTATTAGTAGGTTACATAATCCATGTATATAACATATATCTGTGATGTGTATGTTGTTATAAGGACTATTTTATACAAAATTTCAGCCTCCTTTCCAATGCAGAACAGTTTTAATTCTAATTTTAATTCTCAGTTTAAAAGATATGTTCAGGTCTCTCATCTACAGATAAATACTTGCAACCCTGGTCAGACCAGTGATGATAGATAGTGTCTCGCACTCTGCTCTTTCACCTTGCATTTAGCTTTTTGAATGAAGTCAGTAGTTTGTTTTTTATCATACTTCAAAATAGATGTCCTTTGATAACAGTACATATGGCATAATAAAACATACACTACATAATGTAATCAGTGCATCACATAGACATAGATTTCTACAACTTTACCTTAAACTTGTGATGTTTCAATATAATAAAATGATAAAACATTTCAAAGTTAAGACCTTTATCATTTTTATCCTTTTCAAATGAAGGTTTATTTATTTACTTATTTTTTTTTTTTTAGCTTGAAGACAAAGGTCAGAGTTATGACAGAAATAACTATTATATTGAAGATCATGGTAGTGGAGAAATCAGGTATGAACTTGATCAAATTAAAGCAGTCAAGTATCCCACATCCGACACTAAATGCAAAACATCGTCTCATGTTGATATACATTTGTGGAAGTTTCACCAAAATCTAACTACATGTATATGCAATGGACACAACAGGGTTCATAATTCTCTGGATCTAAGGTCTGGGACCTACTGATGTTACATTTAGGCCCTTGATAATTAAACTGTTAAAGTCTGATGGACCTAATTTTAACGTGGATATTGGACTCTCAAAACTTTATGTGAGACCTGCCAAAATTTAAAGCTAAAGGTCCTGGACCTTCCATTACAAAATATAATTTTGAATCGGTGCACAATATTGGGATGAACATCCATTCAGACAGAAAAATGGATGGACAAAGTGATTTCTGTATCCCTCTATACTTTGTTTGCAGGGATATAAATAGAATTCACCATTAAACCCAATACGTGCTAAAGCTTGCCTTTGGGGATCATAGCACCTGTCTCTGCCAAGTTCGAATCCTGCTTGGGACAGTTCTTAGTGCTTAAGGTCGGTCTTCAGACACCAGGGCTCTACAATGCGAGTAAAACACTCGCATTTGCGAGTAATTATTTGTAAATGCGAGTGGATATGTCAAATTCACTCGCCCATGTGCGAGAGGGTCAAATCCGGATTTTTCCTTTCCGTTTTCGACAACGAAATTACTCTTCTCATCAAGCAAAATCTTTAAAGCACTTTAAATCAAATAGCTTCAATCTGTTAATTTGTGAAGCGTTTTTGTGATCATGTTTTCAAGTTATGAGTTGTAAACAAAATTGGCAAATATATTTATTTTTCAAGCCACGAGTACGAATAAAAAAAAAACCAAAAGCTTCGAGAATTCTAATGTTATCGAGACCAGAAAGAAACAACCTCGTCTACGACTCGGTGCCAGTGATCACTCGATGGAAAACTAAACGTAATCCATTAAAGCGATGACGAAAAGCTGGGTCTTGAGTTGGCCTGGAAAACAATTTTAAACCGGCAAAAATATGTTTAAAAGATATGCTGTAATATTTTACATGAGGCAGATGTATCTAGCTAGACAAGGAAATGCTTACATTCCTGGGGTGACTCGCCTCACACCTCTGATTTAAGTTTACATGTTTTTAACTTAATTTGCCATTTTTCATAGTTTTTGCTTTGCTTTTGGACATGCACTGCAATTTTTGTGTTTGATACCACAATAAAAGTAAATTGAATGAAAAATATTTTTTAAAAACATTAGGCCCATCTGTTGTGCCTGCATCTTTAAAATTAAGCAATAATGGGAAATGTTTCCAGTCTAATTGAATCCCAGTTAAATTGTATTTATAAAACAAATATGTGGTGAGTAACATATTTGCTCTGGCTAGTAAACATCTCCGGTTTACTAGTCATGAGGCTAGTGAAAAAATTTGCAATCGTAAAGCCTTGGGCACTCATGTTTTCTCCACCATCCATGAACTTATCACATTAATATCAGTAGTAGAGTGTCTGACTCAAGAGCAGGAGGTTGTGGGTTTGAACCCTGTCCGGGTCATACCTAAGACTTTAAATTTGAAATAGTGCTGTCTTGGTATGAAGAGGACAAGAGTATTGATTGGTTCACACACTGTCAGGATAATGTGACTAGGAGAGAGCTATGCTTAATCTGTGAGCTAGCACCTCAAAGTCACCTTGAGTGTGAGCTAGAACAGGACACACCATTAAACACACCACACATCTGATATTAACACAAACTTGTTCTTAGATTAATCCTCAGATTTTAATAAACTTCCTCTCATTAGGAATAACTGAAAAATTGCTGATGTGGCATTTAACAACATTGCAACTTTAACAATTGTATTTTATATTCCAGTATATCATTGTGGCATGATGATTCCAGGGTGTCTCGGGAAGTCCTCGGTGGAATGTTCCCAGGGGTGTTTCTGGGAGAAGTTAAAATTAAACTAGCTGATTTGGACACAGGAACTGTACAGAATGCTTGGTATGTTTACTCATAAAGATTGGTCGTTAACGTTGTTGTAAGTGGTCTCTAATCTTTTGAGCCATTTTACAGGCAAAATTTGATTCTTTCTCCCAATCACCAGTGACAATGACATAACTATGCTGAACACACACACACACGGGTTAACCTTTCTCCAAATCAATTTGAGTGAAGAGTGGTGTGTAAATACTGTCCTAGAGCACAAGACAGGGATCCAGTATTGTACATTTGTTTAAAAAATGGCTTCTTACCATCAGGGTTATGAAAGTGACGGTGATCAGGATCTTCAGCCGTCTAGAAAAGTGAGGAAGAATCAGTTGGATAAAAAATTCAAAAACCTACAGCATATCTGTGTTGTGTTAAGTCAAATACAGGAATAAAACCTTATTATTGATTTTGTCTTATGATAAAAACTTTCCCAAACTTACTCCTAGTCTCAGGAAAGGGTAGGCAAGTATGTGCTTGGCTGGGGATTTTGGTTTCATAAAAAGTTATGTGTTTCAGGTATTGTTTAAGAAGTCGAGAGGGGTGGAAACAGCCACGTCAGGATTTAGGGACAATCCGGTTAAAAATCTCCTACACATCTGATCATGTATTTCCTTCAGAATATTATAATGAGCTAAGAGATTTATTATTATCATCACCTGAAGTTGAGGTAAGTTTTAATATAAATTTCTTACAAATACTGCCTTCTAAGAATTATTGTACATGTTTAAAACTGGTCATACCATTAAAGACTGAACATCGTAACAAAATTTAAGTTGATGAAAGCATCAGTCTGTTAAAGCTGAGTATTTTTCAGCTTAAATAGGTTTTAAATCTTAAAATATATTTTTACCAATATTTTATAAATTTGTTAAGTTAAATAAATAGGCAGTGTATAATTATAATGTCCAAGTAAATACTGTTTCATATTAATTTTAGCAGCATACCAATTTTAACGATTTTTCACAGTGATACAGTTGTGATAATTTAATTCCTTCACCAAATTAAGCACTTTGGTGATAAATCAAGGAAGGCGAACGAAATGTAATTGAGAATTTAATAATACTTTAGCAATTAGCAAGGCACTTGAGTTATCAATGAGTATTATAAGAAGATTTTACTTTATTACAACAATGTGTATAATTGTAGTCACTATTACAACAATGTGTATAATTGTAGTCGCTATAAAATCCATTCAAACTGTATGTTTATTAATTACATAGCTGTGTATATAAATTCTATAACATACACATTTTATCATTTTTATGTCAAGATTGGGTTAATTTTTTGTTGTTGATTTATTTTACAGCCGGTGTCTTCAAGTGCAGCATATTTGCTCGGTGAGATTGTAGAAAGTCGACAAGATGCAGCACAACCACTCATGAGAATATTCCTACACCATAGAAAATTAGTCCCATTAATAAAAGCTCTAGCCAAGTCTGAAATTGACAGAACTTCGTAAGTAAATACATGTGTAAATGTACAAGATCTTGATATATTTAGGAGCCTTGGTTTCTGTGTGGTCTAAAGCTTACGTTTTAGTTTGATTCTGAATTTCAATCTTTCATGCCTTTTCTACAAAAAAGCTAAATAAGTAATAATGTTATCAGATGCAGATTTAGACACTTTCCTCAAATATGTCTGTCACAAATATGAATGAGAAGCTTTAAGAACCAATGTTAAAAATTAATTATTATTTTAGGGATCCTTATTCTCTTCTCCATAGTAACAGACTGGTTACCAAGGTGATGGATAACTAACAACTTTAGCCAGACTTGCTTATTTACAGGAAAAGATAAGTTTTTAGAATCAATGTTAAAAATTGGTTTTATTTATAGGGATCCTAATACTCTTTTTCGTGGTAATACACTGGTTACCAAGGTGATAGATGAACTAATGAAGTTGGTCGGACTTCCCTATTTACAGGAAACAATTAGAGATATCATTGATGAGGTTAGTACTAAATTATCAGAAAAAAATAAGGCCAAACAAAATTAATTTTTAGTTCTACAAAGTCAAACAAAATTAATTTTTAGTTCTACAGATTTTTTTGTAAAAAAAAAATAATTTTTTTAAAAACTACAGATCACTAATGGTTATATGAAAAAAAATCAAATTAGCAAGACACATTTGGTGTAAAACTAAGTATGAAGTAATGTTGATCTACATGTATATATATATATATATATATATATATATATATATATATATATTTAATTCAATTTATGGCTATCAGGCTTCTGAATTTAGGGCTGAAAAATTGGGCCTTATTCCTTAGTTTAAAACCTATATTTTTCCTGATAGTTTGGTGAGTTTTCTCAATTTCAATAAATTAACTACATAATTGTAATTTTTGACATTTCTACTATGCATTTCCTCATAAGATTTTTCCCCAAAGTTGCATAAAACAAGAGTTATTTTCCAAAATTTTAAGGGACCTGAACCCAGTACTAAAAGATGTCCATTAGTATAAGTAAATATTTGATCTTGACTAGAAATTATATTAATTTGTCTATCAATAAATGAGGTGCGCCAAGCGAAAACAGGCTTATGGTTAAAATTTTCGATTTTGAGATTAATACATATTCTTAAAGTGTATTAATTGCAGTTTCCAAAAATACCAACTTTTTTGGAAATATTTTACCTAGAACCTATTTTAATTTACGTTTAAAGTATAGTCGATAATTAATGACGTTTAAAATTTTACATTTTAATAACGTCAAGTTATGGGTGAGTAACGTCCGTCAAAATAACGTTGTTATACACATACTTCACGACATTATATGTTATTTCATTTCGTAATTTAAAACTTGTACATCTAAATAATACAATAGTTTGTATAATGCTCCATATGAGCTCAACATAAGGAACAATTGAAACAATCGCGCAAATTTCAGACTAAAGATTCTGTTGATTCATAAGTGTCTAATGAAAGTAATAAAAAATAATTAAGTTTCATTCCTCAACATTTAGTATTTTCTAAGGGCCCCTTACAAACTGCCAAACATGTCTGAAATGGAATTGTTGTCAAAGGTTAGTCCAATAGGTCAAGTTTCCCCCGGATAACAATCTGATAGTATATCTTCCTTCATTATTTTGATGTTGTCTTTAACTTGTACAATATTGAGAGAATAAAAAATTGAAATAGAAAAACATTTCGTCTATTTTTACTTTAAAACCAATTCCAATCTCTATCCTTATCCAAACCCAGCTAGGTTCTTCGACGTGGTTACTACAACTTGATCTCTCTCTCTCTCTCTCTCTCTCTCTCTCTCTCTCTCTCTCTCTCTCTCTCTCTCTCAGCTGTAGCAGAGTTTTGTTCACAAAAATGTTCATACACTCATTGCTTTCGAATCACATAAGTTTCGATAAAGCAAATAAAGAAAGAATATTGACATTGTACTTTATGGAAGTATTTTTGAAACTGGATAAATATATCGCCTTAGCTCAGAAATAAAAGTAACTAGTTAAGAAAAAAGAAAACAATCACCTTGTGAGTCTGAGTATTTACATAAAGTACTGTAAATTTATTTTTACGTGCAAGGTTAAAAATTGCGAAAATTTATCGTCGCGAAATCAACAAATACAAGGACACACGTGTAATATAAGCTGAAAAATTCGGGTGCACCATAAAACGGGAAAGTCAATATGGCAAAGTCCCCAAAATAAATAAAAATATGTAAAATTATTAATGTTTATTTCCTTTAATTATCATATACAAAACTTTTTTTCAAACATATTAGAACACAAAATATCTGTGTAAGACAGGAGAGGGAAAAATACAGCAGGCAAACCGAGAATCTAACTCAAGCCGTGTGACTTTTCCAATACTATAGCTAGCTGAATGCTGATCCACCAGGTCACCTATCGACCGCGGTCAATCATATTACCTCCTTCCCCTTTTATTCAACTACATTGAATCGAGAGGTAATCTGTTAGTTGGCAATTTAAATGGTGGATCGAGCCCTGAAATGTAACAGAAACGGGAAAATACAACAACAAAATTGGTCCTAAAACCTAATCCGAAACTTTTCGATACTACATGTAGCTGCCACTCTACCAACTGAGCTATATGTCCGGTCAACTATCGAGCCAAGAACACACACACACACACACACACACACACACCACACACACACACACCTTTGGACACAGCACTTGTATCACAAAACGAAATTTAGCCATTGCACATTTAATCAATTTTATTCTACCCCATACACGTACTTAGTTTGAGGGCATATACATATCGGTCTGCCTAACTGTCCCATGTATAATCGCGCCCTCCATAACTTTCCAGGATCACTTGTGACAATGCTCAGTTTACTTTTCAAATAAGCATCACGATTTAGTTTGTTAACAATATGATTAAGGCTATAAACGAAAAATTGTTGTAATCGATGTACGGTTGTTCGGAGGATGATCGCATTTTCGTATTCTGATCTGTAGTCAACAAATGCTAATTTCTCCTTCATAGCCCTATTTTTGCTTAAACATCATTTCACTCATCTTTGTCAGTTTTTTATTTCCATGAAAAATAAAATGAAATATCCATAAGAATTGCCGTGAGTAGCTGATTTTGAGTGTAATAATAACTTTAGAACTTTAGATTATAACTTGTACACATCTGTAAATGAATAACACCTATGGTATTTATGTGAGCATGTGGTCCGAGATAGTTATATTTGTCAGTCTAGGTTCAAACGGTTGAGTGTTTCCTTGGTCTGGCAAATGTTATATTGGGAATGATGTGGAAGTGTCATGGGTTGGTAACAGCCGAAGTCATAATGAACATTTGTGGAACAATTGTTGAACGAAATAATACATATGTCTGGCATCTTTCATGTTGCTCATAGATTCCTGTTCAACTCTATCTTGACCGTTTTTATACCCCTCGGCTCAACTTTCCCCTCCTTTTTAATTTAATAACAGCTTTCAGCTGCTTCATTAGATCAGCATAGTAAGCCCCAGTGATAGAGATTCCAGCAGGTTTAAAATCGATTAACAGAACACCTTTGTGTTGTCTAGATAAGTAAAGAAAATGTGTGTTACGCTTGGCTGAATATGCTGTTCTATGAACTTTTTTACTTCCCCTTGTAGTTTGTGTTCAGTTCAAATTGTGCAAAAAAGTTATGCATAAGATGTTCATTATGTTTATTGTTAGTTTAAAGTCAAGGGCTTGTCATGGCCAAAAATGAGTTGCGGTTTCTTAATAAGTCACATTTGTGTCTGTTTTAAACTTATTTTAATTTTTAAAGCTTTTATTTAAAAAGAAGAAATCAGGAAAATTATACATGAATGTACCTGTTCTATGTCATTATGAGTACTTTGATAGATACAGATGCCAAAAATATTGCCAATGCTCCTGAATAAATTTGAAGCTTCTTAAATATTTTTGTTTGAAATTACTATGTAGAGGTGATATGTTTTTTTTCAACAATAACATAATTATGTCTCGCTTTGTAACTAAACGCAGGAGCACATTACGGCACCACAGGTTCTCAATTACAAGAATATTAGTACAGTCCAACCTGCCTTAAAGGCCACCTCTAGTATAAGGGCCATCTGCTTATAAAGGCCAGGAAAACTGTATTCAAATTGTTCTTTTTGTGTTATTCAAACCTGTATATAGAGGCCACCTGCCCATTAAGGCCGCTTTTACTGTTTCCCTATGGTGGTGTTTAAAGACAGGTTTGACTGTAGTTACTTAGTTTTAAGAAGGGTGTATGAGACTCCCCAACCTGTCTGAATCCATACTATTCTGAGCCGCGAAGAATTTATCCAAATTTATGTCTAATTTTTCCGGCAAATATCCAATTATTATGGGAAATTTTCTAAAAAATAATTTTGTAATTTTTTTTACCGTAATAATTGGACATTTGCCGGAATAATCAGTCAAGTTACAAGATTAATCAGACACTTACCGGAATTTTTAGAATCAGTAAAATTTACCGAAAAATATTCTAATTATTCCGGATTTTGACCAATTATTCTGGATTTTGTCTGATTATTTCAGATTTGGTCTAAAAATTCCAGATTTGATCTAAATATTTCGGATTTTCCCAAAAATTACAGAAAGTTAGTGTTTAACTATTTCGGAATTTTACAATTATTCCGGTAAAACCCCCTTCTGGTGAATAATCACCTATTTTATAGAGAGGGTGCATTTAATTCGGAACATGTTTATTATTAAAAAAAAAAAATTAAATAAGAGATAGTTACACATATTCTTACACTTTAAATACACTGCATTAGTTCGGCACTAAGAATTCTTGTTAGGAAACACCTTTTGCCAGGGGTTGTCTCTAAAACTGCTCAGAATTTCGAACAGTATGAATCTGTGTCAATTGTGTTTTACTGTCGTTTAAATATATAAAATCATCAAAACCAAAAAATGAAATAAATAGAAATTAAATAAAAAAAAAACTAAGTAACAATAGACAGAAATTCTTTTGGAATAAATGAAATATTAACCCTATACCGGTATTTGTAGTCGACTTTTTCATCTTGGTCTGGTTTAACTTTACATTCAATAGTATTTCAATTTTATTATTTCAATTTTATTTATTTATATATTTATTTATTCATGAATTTTCACCGATAGTCTAATGCAGAGCTGTTCATTTGGAAATCCCGAATATTTTAGTTATTGGTATTGTTATAACATTTAAATGCATAAACATAGAGTCGTGTCGGCTATGTATTATACGTAGATCTACATGGGAGTTGTCTATTTTGGTTCAATATCCAATTATTCAAATTCTGTAAATATTTTAACTATTAATTTTGCTAGATTGGCTATTGCTTTCATTAGAAACAAACTTAGACTTAAGACAGTAATGAATCTGAAAACGTGAACAACGTTATCATTTTAGTGCGCACAGTGTCTAAAATTACGGCATGGAAAATGCGGGATCTTTTGACGTCATTTTTCTCATTATTACGTCATAGACGATAAGCCTGGTTTTCGCTTGGCGCACCTCAAATATTTGTATTGTTTGAAAAAATCTAAAAGTAAAAAACATTCTTTATTTTAGATTTTTGCAGAACATAAAAATTGTGAGATTGATTCTAGAAGGTTAAAAGAAGGTGAAAATCTGCAAGAAAATATGGTATGTTTATACATGTACTGAATTTATATAATTGTGTTTTACATGTGTGTTTTTTAAAACAAATTCAGCTTCATCTGCATTATACAGTTAATGATTTCATTTCTGATTAATACAAGAGTTTAATCTTATCTTGTACTGTACATGTACCTACATTGAATGCCATTTTTAGCTCATCTGAGCCAAAGGCTCAGATGAGCTATTGCAATCTATCACCGTCCGTCGTCCGTCGTGCGTCGTCCGTCGTGTGTAAACTTTACATTTTAATCTTCTCCTCCAAAACTACTGGGCCATATTTGATGAAACTTGGTGATTATCATGCCTAGGTAACAGCCTTTCAAAATTGTGTTCGGGGTTTGGCCACACCCAACAAGATGGCCGCTGTTACTAAAAATAGCAAAAAGACAAAAAAATCTTCTTCTCTGAAACCAAAAGGTGCAGGCAAATTTTGATTGGATATTTGGATTCAGCATACCTGGGAACATTAAAATTTTGTTTTTCATGAAAATTAGAGGAAAAATAGGTTACGCGTTTTTTGCGTAAAATTACGTAATTTTTAAAATGAGACATTTATTGTTTATAACTTCATAACGGCTGAAGATAATTGTATGGAGTTTTCACTGTTGATCTTGTCTTGCAATTTTCTTCTAATTGATGTCAAGGTCGAAGGTCAAGGTCATGTCCCAGTTTTTGACCTTTGATAAAAAATGCTATTTTTTAAACATTTCTTGTGATAATGGTGTAGGATTTTCAGTTATTTGTAGATATTGACATGACGATCATTTTGATACATAGATCAGGGTCATGGGTTCAAAGGTCAAGGTCACAGATGTCCAAGAATACCAAAATAGTTAATTATCTGCAAAACTATGAATTTTTTGTATAGGCATGTATATCAGAATATTGTAGGTAATGGCACAATGGTCATTTTGATATATGAATAAAGGTCATGGTTTCAAAGGTCAAGGTCACAGATGTAAACAAGTACTGAAATGGTTAATTATCTCAAAAACTATAAAATTTTGTATAGGCATGTATATTGGAATATTGTAGGTATTGGCCTAACGATCATTTTGATATATGAATGAAGGTCATAGGTTCAAAGGTCAAGGTCAAAGATGCAATTGAATACTTAAATGGTTAATTATCTCAAAAACTATAAACTTTTTGTATAGGCATGTATATTGGAATATTGTAGGTATTGGCGTAACGATCATTTTGATATATGAATGAAGGTCATATGTTCAAAGGTCAAGGTCATAGATGCAAATGAATACTTAAATGGTTAATTATCTCAAAAACTATTAACTTTTTGTATAGGCATGTATATTGGAATATTGTAGGTATTGGCCTAACTATCGTTTTGATATATGAATGAAGGTCATAGGTTCAAAGGTCAAGGTCATAGCTGCGAACGAATATTTAAATGGTTAATTATCTCAAAAACTATAAACTTTTTGTATAGGCATGTATATTAGAATATTGTAGGCATTTGCACAAGATCATTTTGATATATGAATAAAGTTCATAGGTTCAAAGGTCAAGGTCATAGATATTGGAATATTGTAGGTATTGGCCTAATGCACATTTTAATATACAGATGTATTAGCTGTTTATATTATATATTGTAGCTAGACTTTAAATATGTTATATATAGCATCCTTATATAATAATTATTATAATTAATTTGCAAAAATACTTGCATATTGGCCCTTACTGCTGAAAATTTTGATATTCTCTTTTATTAATGTCATTGACCATTGAACCTCTGCATAAGATATGTACTCTTCCTCAGGTGAGCGTTAAGGCCCATGGGCCTCTTGTTGTTTCTAGTTCTTGATTTAAGGAGGCTACAGACAGAGCCATGGAAAATTATTCAACTATAGATTTTTATAATTTTTTGCATACATTTAGATAATTATATCCTGTATCATATATCAAAAATTCAAGTCTACTTTGCGAGTTAAAAAAAGAGTTATTCCCCTTGAAAGTTGTCTCCCCTGTCTTGTTCTAACGGTTGTGCAGACACTTGATATAAACACTTATAACTTTATGCAAATACTTGATAAAATATGTAAGTTTTGTTTAAATTAAGTCTGATGAAGGGGGTTTTAAATAAACTCATCAATTATAATTATTTGATGCCTGTAACAGAATTAAATGGTAGTTGAATAGAAAATTTTCATTAAAAAATGCAAAATTTTGATGCAATTATACCCTCTAAAATGTGCATTAAAAATTTTTTTAACTATAAACTTTTTTCAAAAAGGTGTATTTTAAAGAACACATAGAGATGCATATCATATCTGAAAATGAAGATACTTTTGTGGATTAACTTTTGAGTAAATGTCTTTATTGTGACGGAAAACGTGCAAAAATTGGGAAATCCGGGATGGATAGTATTTGAACCGTTTTCCAATTTGGAACGTAATATTTTCCTACTGAGGCGACGTGAACTTGCCTACATTTACGTGAAAGTCTCCTTATGTTTTTGTTTATCAAAGTTACCAAAGTTACCGCATTTCATTCATTTAATGAATATCAGTTCTTGTACATCTTTATCAGACTTTGGACAACTCAGACCTGGCGCATTGATTAGTTTGAATAAATAAATAAATACATGATCACTTGTTTTAAATTTTCGGGATTTTAATGAATGAACACTGCAAGGAGGTCTGATGTAGTATCAATAATATCACAAAAAGCCGATAAATATCTATGTAAATATAATACAAAAAAAGATAAAAATAGCATAACACAATGTATTTATTCAGTTCAATAAAAGCAGTATCAAAGGATGTCTTCGGAAAATATAAGGAAATGACCCATAGGAAAATTTCATGCATGTCAAAATTTACATTAATAAAATATTGGTTAAAAGTACTTCCTATCTATAGAATAAAGTATGTTCTAAAGTGTCATGTCAAAAAAGATATCCCTGGTAACGGATAAGTATTTCTATATGTGCATGAAAACGGTGATTCAAAGCGAAAATGGTTATTTCTATACATTTGACTGCATATATATTGCAATTTCATACTGATGGCAGGCCTGCCCGTGGACAACACCGACATTAAAATGTAGGTATTTAATTTAGTTTTCACTAACCTAAAGATTATCCACGGGCATGCCTGCCATCATGGTGAAAAATTGAAAAACGCTTAAAAATTAAACTATTATCCTTGTCCGTCACTCATATATTATAGCGTATACAAAGCGTTCGTAAGCTTCGGTAGCTCAGTGGTAAAGTATGTGGGCTGCTAAGATATTACGAAACGCTATTCTTTTAATCTGAGGGTTCGAATCCCATACATCGCACGTGTTTTTTTTTTTTTTTAAATATTTCCTAATCAAAACACATTATCTACTCAATTTTATTTAACTAAATTGTAAGTGAATAAATTATAACACCTTTTTTCGTCAAAAGTTAATGTTTAACCAAGTTGTATAAGCATCCATATTATTATATACTACTACATGTATATAACAAGACAAAACAAAGTGAAAGTCTCGTATATAACATGCCGTCTCAACAACGTGCTTGTTGTCGTATACTGTTATATGTAACAAGAGTGTCACGGCTGTAGGTTTGTGTGTAATCTGGAACAACGAGAGTTGAAAATGCTGCTGGGGCATCGGTAAATCACAAAAATAATTTAATTTCGATTTAAAGTGTATTTATTCATTGTACAGCCATTTTTACTACGGATTTAAACTGTAACCGTTATCGCCGATTAAGTGACAGAAAACACTATTTTATATAACAGTGGCCTTACACAGGTAAAATCTTAAAGCCATAGCATGAATATTCCTGTGGGTCAATCGCTCGCAAAAACCGAAGACATCCTTAAACTTTGAAACATTACATAAAGTATTTTAAATATTATTTAATCAGTCAAGCACCCCAAATGTGCCCCCGCCAAGTACTTCACAAATGTATACATTTCGTTACGTCACTCTGAAGTTGTCAACACAGGTTTATTCAAAACAATGACCGCCCTGCAGTCGGATATTTGAGACATTCTTTTGGATTTACGACGAAGTGACAAATGTGATGTCAGAAAAGATGTTTCTGTAAGAAACGTTTTTTGTTGTGCTCCAAAAACATTGCTTCTGATCAATCTTGCCGATTGACATATCAACAACTTGAATCTCATTCACTCATTGCAAGCAGGAAGATCCTTCAAGATCTGTCATAAACACAGCAGTAGCTGATGACAATGTTTCCACATGGATTTTTTCTCAATTGCATAGTTATTAGGCTACCGTAGTAAGACTACAATGTCGGAGACAGAGTGAAGGGTCTTTTCTCTCTGACGATTTTAGAAGTAGGATAATGTACGCTCCAATCGGACATTTGGATTTATTTTATTTTATTTATTTGTAAATCCGCTATTTATTTGGAAAAAAGTCTCACGTGAGTAGTATTCCCATCTCTTCTTTTTGTTCTTTTTAAGTCAGTGAACTACAAACATTCTTTAGTTTCAGTAGGATTTCAAGTCGCGTGATCGTTATCTGAATCAAGTTCGCTCCGTTTCCCGACTTTGATCTTTTAATCAACATATTGTTAAAAAATCACGTGACCGCTGTCCGTCGCTACCTTAAAGGGGTTGTACTTCCCAGTCAAGAAAATTTCACATACATTTCAGCCATAGGAGAAATCACAGAATTTCTTTTTACATTTGCAGTATGTTCCTTTTAATGGAACCATCTTGAATCAAGGTCTTATTCTATTCTCACTTATGTCAGCCTTTATTATAAAGGTTATACTGTAAATTCTGCTTTAATGCAGAACCTGTTTGTCACTGCCACAGCGACTTGGTGGTAGAATGTCTGCCTCAAGAGTGGGAGGTCATGGGTTTAAAGTGTGGCTGTATCATACATAAGACTTTGAATTTTTAGATACTGCTTCCACACCAAAAGCTCATTGTTAAGATGACAGAGTATTAACTAGTTGACCTGGTGTCAGGATAATGTGACTAGGGAGTGGTATGTTTATCTGTGGTGTTAGATGGCACCTTAAAAAGTCATCCTGGGTGTGCATTAGTACAAGGCAGAAAATGTTGGTTCTTTGCATATTCTGGTTAATTGCATAAAATTTTCTGACAAACAGGTAAGTGTTGGTTGAAATGATGTTTAAACATTGCATCAGCTATTCACAAGTTTTATTAATCTCTAAGAATCAATTTAAGAACACGTTTATGTATGCATGAGATGTACATGTATGTGTGTAATTATATTGCAGGATAATTTGAAGTATTATGTAGAGAAGATATTTGGAGCCATTATAAACTCTGGTCTTCTTTGTCCATCAAAAATGTGTGAAGTTTTCTTTGCCGTTAAAGATACTGCTCAACAATATTTTACAGGTAAGTGTATGCACTGCCCTCAATACATAGGTATACATACTTAATTTTCCTTCTTTCTTATATGTAATACCCACTTACTTGGTGATGGAGGGGGAGAAAAGAATCAAAATATATTTGCCATAGCAAATGTCAGAGACACTGTATTGTCCTTCCCTCCATCCAGACTCTTCTTATGCAAAGTAATTCTCTAAAACTATGAAGAACTGTTATGAAACTTGACACAAATCATCAACATTCAATTATAATAGTAGATGGGCAAATCATTAACCCATGTTGGGGAGCTATACTGGAATCACCTTGTCGTTTGATCCATTCATCAATCTCTAGACATTTTTTGTCGAGAGGTTTTTGAAATGTGGAGATGTTACCTGTGATAAAAGCTTTGTACTCATTATTATTAGTTTGATCAGATTTATTTTGCAGAATTAAGAAGAATTTGTGATTTCCAGACATGATATGAGGTTCTCATGACCCAATGACAAAACCTGTGGGTGGTGGGGGTGGGGATGGGTGTTTTAAGTCAGTGTCACTGAGAGTTCTAGTGAGTTACTGTATTTTATATTTTATATTTCAGATAACAACGAAGTTAAGTACCAGGTAGTCTGTGGTTTTGTATTTCTCCGATTTTTTGCTCCTGCAATTTTGGGTCCAAGACTTTTTGGACTTAGAAGTGAAACTCAGGTAAAAACATACAAATATACAGGTATATCATATAGTTTTAAGTGCAGTAATTAATCTACATGTAGATGGTGGGGTCATCTGGAATGACCCTGATCCACTGTGGCCATTGTTTCGATTTTTAAAGCATCAGCCATGCTGAATGCTTTATAGCGATCGTTGGATTTTTTCGTATTTAGCGCCGCTCTCATTTCACCTTGACAGCCAATCAAATCCTTCGTTTCGACTGAAATTACAGGAATTTCCATATACGGTATCCCAGGTATGTATAAACTCTAATCTGAGTGATTGGGTCTCCCGGAAAGTTACGAAAGCAATGTTTTCATCATGTACACATGTGCCGATCTGAAATATATTCATACGTGTATTAGTCCGTAATTGTTTTTGCTGGATATATATTTTAATTCTTCACTTTTGTATGATAATTTTAAGATAAAAACCATAAAAATCCATTAAGTATACGCCCCTCGGAAAACCCAACAAAAATGATGATCTTGTCAGTTCGCGCCGACGTTCTTCTTTTTGACCTACAGTGCTGTACATAGTCGCCGCCATATTGGATTATTTTAATTTACGCAAAGTGACATCGATAAATAAACATAAAGTATGCTCATTAAACAGTTTTTAAGTTAAATAACTTTAAACATGGATCACATTTGATGGTAAATAATATTTATTTTTTAAAATTGATTGTCAATAATATTTCGTGTTTGGGATATCCCGACCTGGTTCATTAATATTCATCATAACGTCTAGAGGATTTTCCTGCTTTCATTGGGTATTAAAATTCATTCCTGTCAGTTTGCCGGTAGCGAAATTATGCATAACAAAAAAAAAGTAGAAATCAAAGATTATTCCCAAAAATGTGATACGAAACTGAAAGAAGAAGTTTATTTACAAGTTATTGGCTATGTTGAGAAATCGTTTGTGACTCGTGAAGTTGTGTAGGCAATATCGATACCGTAGTTCGTATGCAAATTAGCCATGTGTTTGGGGGCATGGCATTTGACACCCGATGCCCCTGCTCAAATGTATTCACGTGCTCAAATGTATTCACATAGCGTAGTGACGGACCTTTTTAAACCAGTACACCCTTGCCCCTTTTAAAATGATCATGACACCCTGTCCTTTTCAGTTATCAGTTTAATATAAAAACCGACATGCTTTATTCTCGAATCTCTGCTACATACTTCCGATCTTCCGCACACAATCCACTTCTCACCATATGTCTCCGAAGACAGACAATTTCATCATCAATGTTCATTTAAATACCTTTTCCAGTTGTTTATTTTGAATCAACAAAATAAATCGCAAGAAAAAACAACTTGAAGTCAAAATCTAAACAAAACTGAAAAAAACGATGTTTTAAAATTTTCAGATAAAATTTATTTACCTTGTTACAAGTCCTTATTAGATCGTTTTTACAGTGGATATCCGATTTAAAGTTGTTGTCAGTAGTTTAATCCATGGTTTCTACAACCTTTAATTTCTTTTCATGAAGCCATATTACTTTATTTCACATAAAATGTGGCCACTGGACATGGAGGAAAACTGAAACAAAACAGTTATTGTGCTTTCTTAAGTTCTTCCGATTTCTAGAGCACCTATAGTGTAGTAGAACAGAAACTAAGGGCGGGGAAAATATGGTACCAATCTTGTGAACTCAACTCCTCTTACAGTTTTCAACCAAAAACCTTGAAACTTCACAGAATGTTTCTATATATATTGAGGATGTGCACCTGACTTTATGGAAATATTTCAAGATTTTGTCCCCATTTTTCAAGACTGAAACTTAGTCACTTTTTAGCAAGTATTAGAATGGGGGTACCTACTTTGTGAACTAAACTCCTCTTACAGATTTCAACCAAAAATCTTGAAACTTCACAGAATGTTAATATATATATATTGAGGATGTGACCTGACTTGATGGAAATATTTCAAGATTTTTTTCCCCATTTTTCCAGACTTTAAAACTTAGTCACTTTTTAGCAAGTATTTGAATGGGGGTACCTACTTTGTGAACTAAACTCCTCTTACAGATTTCAACCAAAAATCTTGAAACTTCACAGAATGTTAATATATATATTGAGGATGTGACCTGACTTGATGGAAATATTTCAAGATTTTTTTCCCCATTTTTCCAGACTTTAAAACTTAGTCACTTTTTAGCAAGTATTAGAATGGGGGTACCTACTTTGTGAACTCAACTCCTCTTACAGTTTCTCTTAAATTCAAAGTAATTTTATTGTAACTTTTAAGCTGTCTAAATAATAATCAATTAATTTTCAATTAATCCTATTCAGAAATATTTCCCCCTTTTGTACACAATTCTTGTCAACAAACTTTTTTGAAAGAGACAGTTGCCTGGACAACTTCTGTAATTGGGAGGTACAGATTATTAGCTTATTGTGTCAGGATGGTTTATACGAATTCAGGCTTTTGAAGCTCACTTGGACAATTTATATATATTCAACAATAATTTTAAATACATTTAAATTATTTCTAAAACAAAGGTTTTATTTTTATTTTTATTTTTTTTTTCAAATTAATTGTGAATTTAATGAATAAAATTAATGACTTCAACAATGGTTAATCTGTCAATTGCAAGTCAAAGGAAATAGCTGGTCATGGTGAAAGTTTTTTTTGTGATGATGACACTATGTCGATGATGATGTGGCATGATGATCTGGTGAAAATGATGACAATAATAATGATGATGATGACATTCAGTTCTGCTGCTGCCGATGATGATGATGATGTCACCATGATGATGATGATATGACATGAGAAGATATAATGATGATGATGATGATGATGATGATGTGACATGAGAAGATATGATGACGATGTGACACGAGGAGATATGATAATGATGTTGATGATGGTGATGACATGAGTTCTGTTGATGCCGATGATAATAATGATTATCGTGATGAAGAAGATGATAGTGATGGTGGTGATGAAAATAAGCTCTGCTGCTATGAATGATGATGGTGATGATGACGATGTGACTTGATGAACTATGATGATGATTATAATGGTGACATGAGTTCTGTTGCTACCGATGATGATGATGGTGGCAATGATGACATTCAGTACTGCTGAGCACTGCCGATAGTATGATGATGATGATGATGATGATGATGTTGATGATGATGATGATGATGAAGATGGTGGTGATGATGATGATGATGGTGATGACATTCAGTTCTGCTGCTGTCGATGATGATAATAATTCACGATGATGATGATGACAAAGCCAATGTCTTCATGCTGATGATGTGACATGATGATGATGATGATGATGATGATGATGATGATGACATTCAGTACTGCTGCTGCTGATAATGATGATTATGTGACACGAAGAGCTATGATGATGATGTGACCATATTAATGATGTAACATGAGGATTTCTGAAAATGATTAATATAATGGTGGTGGTGATTGTCATGGCATGGGTTCTACTGCTGCTGCTAATGACAACGATGATGATAATGATGATATGTTGATGATCAAAATTTGATATGAGGAGTGATAATGATGATGATGGTGGTGATTACAGATCCAGTTTGGGTTTTCTTCCAGTCAACTGCGTTTTAGTGGAGTTATGCCCCTTTCACTTTGTGAATTTTATCAAAATGATGGTTTCTCTGGACTTTTTTTCCGTTACACTTGAGATATTTCACTCAGATTTGGGGTCGGGTCTTTAGTAGCCTCTCTTGGTTTTTGAAAAATTGAAAATTTATATTTATGCGAATTACTTAGTTTACTCAATTGATAAACATTGCGTGGCATGTCCATTTTGACCATTGTAACATATTTATATGTTAGAACCTAACAACTTGCATAAAAAGCAGACTTGTTGTTAGAAGCTTCCCGATCACAGTATCTATTATTTGCATGACTTTCATTTGTTACTGATTCATTAGACAAATCTCAGTTTCAAGTGCACATTTTTTTTTATCAAATTGCTCAGTTTAGCTGATGCTTCAGTACCTTCAGTACTTTGATTATCCCCTGCCTTTAGAAGAGAGAGGAGAGGATATTAAATTGGGACATCTATCAGTCCTTCCATCTGTTCAGATACTTCTTGTCTCAAGTAATTCTCCAAAACTGTAAAGCAGTATTTTACAAAACTTAATGCATACCATTAACATTAAGTGTAGATGAGCATATCATTAACCCAAGTTGGTTTGCTCATTTTCCGGAGAGTTATGGCCCTTTGAACATAATTGCAACTCTAAATAAAGTACATACTGGTGGGGGTCCTAATTCCCTGATTAGCTTGTTATTTTAGCTTTTTGATGGTGCACAAAAGATAACAAAGAATTTGATGCAGTGGCCAATCAATGAGTTATGGTGTTTTTGACACTTTTTGTTATGTTTCTTACTAAAATCATTATATGTTTAAAGTACTGTACCCATATAAAAATGGTTAACTCACTGCATACATGTATCAAAATGATATTATATAGACCTTGATCAAAGAAATGTTTGACCCTATTTTACATTGTAGGACTCTGTTGTTAACCGGACATTAACGTTGATCTCAAAAGCAATCCAGGGAATAGGAAATCTGGTTAGCTCTAAATCTGTAAGTATGTACGTGTGTGTGTGTGTGTGTGTGTGTGTGTGTGTGTGTGTGTAACAGTACAAGGAGTAGGAAATCTGGTTAGCTCTAAATCTGTAAGTATGTACATGTATCTTGAGTGTGTCACATTGTTTTCATACATTTTGGTGGATTTTGTTGCTTATTGAAACCCCCTGCAAACAAATTTTAGGGGGTATATTGGAATCACCTTGTCTATAATTCATTCAGTCCATCTGGCCATCCAGTATTAAGCCTGCTTCATATGTTCAATGTCTATGGATGGATTTTGATCAAACTTGGCACAGATAAAACCAACTTGACGTTGTGTCCCGTTCCAAATTTAGATGCATTGGTCTCAGGTCATCCCCAGTGATAAAACTAATATGGGGGTATAAGTAAGTTTCACTGAAAGTTCTAGTTTTAAATGTCATAGTGTTCAAAATAATCCATTAGGCCAGATGCGCCTTTCAATCATTTGTGAATGGGGCCCATGCTCCTGTAGTTGTGAAAATAAGCAGTGTACTAGTAATGTCCAAAATTTGTGAAAATAAAAAATATTGTCATTGTTACACAGCTCTAAATTTGATATATTAAAATATGTTTAATAAACTGAATTATGAACTTACATAAATGTCAGTTTATTTGTTTCTATTTTTTAGATATTTTATTTTTAATTTTGATTTATTTTAACATTTTTATATACAGTTTTCAATATGTATTTAAATTGGGGAAATCTGAAAAAAACATGAGATTTTAATTTTGAATGGAGATCAATATTGGCTCCAAAAATTGCCCAGCAAGATCCTTGAAAATAACATTATTGACTGACATTATAACATAGTTTTATTGAAACACAGTTTTTTTGAAGTGATATTTATTTATAATCTTGAGTATAAATATTTGATGTTGTAGTTGACGTTTGGATTGAAGGAAGATTACATGGTACCTTTATTTGAATGTTTATCTGATTCCACTCATATTGATGCTGTTAAAATGGTAAGTATTTATTTATACTACTTGTGAATTTAAATCTGACAAAATTTTGGATTTATATATGCAAATGTAATTTGAATTAGACAAAATAATGAAATTTTTTTTAAACAGGAAATATTTCTTGAGTTTTATATGCAAATTGAATTTAAATTGGACAAAATTTTGAAATTAAAAAAAAATCATGTAGTATTGACAATAATGAACTAGAAAATAATTGTTAGGTATGTTATTTTTTATAGACATTATTTACAGTTGACTCTCGTTATCTCGAACTCGACGGGGAAATGCGAAAAGTTCAACTTATCCGGAGTTTGAGATAACCGATGTTAAAAACGGCAACAAAAGGGAAGTAACTCGTACACGCCTACCGGAAGTTGCTTCCGGTTTTATCTTGGCCGTTTTCTCCTATATCGTATGTATTCAAACATGATATATAAAAACTGCATTATTTATTATTGACAATGTAGTATATAAAAAATCGGGAGATTATCTGTTACATAGTTCGACATAAATATACGATACTATGAAATAGCCGACAAATAGTGGAGTCCGCTTTAGTCTCCATACCAGTTTCGCTTTGTGTACTTTAATCACCCCAAGCTTCCGGTTGTATTGAGTAATGTTCACATCACACGCTTTCGGCAGCCATGTTCAGCTTGGCAGTAATTAAAACACCTGCTAATCCCCTTGATGGTTTAATTGCTTATGCGAGGGATAATAATTAAGGGCTTAAGGAAATTGGGAGGTCAGTGCAATGTTGTGATTTTAAAATCAACGCGAGGCCGACAGTCAAATATTTTATTTATGTCGGAATGTGTTTTTTCTACCAAAAAATCTGTAAGCGTTGACAAATTTGATTTTCTTATTTTTTTTGTTCGAGTTAACAAATTTAATTTTCCTAATTTTGTTCGAGTTAACAAATTTAATTTCCTATTTTTTGTTCGAGTTAACGAGTGTTATTTTCCTAGGATTTTCATTCAAGGGCACGAAAATATTGTTCGACATATCCGATAATTCGAGATATCCGAGTTCGAGATAACCGGAGTGATTTTGGTTTAATAAAGAACAACTCTGTTCGGACTTTTTAAAAAAGTTCGAGATATCCGGTAGTTCGAGATATCCGAGTTCAAGATAACGAGATCCAACTGTACTAATATTTATAAAACTAAATCCTGCCAGTGACCACCTCTATATGAAGACCACGTTTTCATTAAGACCTTTTCCTTTATATTTCAACCAAATATTTCTATATAAAGACCACCTGTCCATTAAGACTGTTGTCTTGAAATCCTTCCACTTCATATTTCAACAAAATAAAAAGAACCATCATATAAGACTCTCTACCTTAAACTCTTGGGTGACCTCATCTTTATATACAGGTTGTAATGCTATGTTTACATTCCTGGTAGCCAAAGTCACTATTGGCAACTAATTTCTGAGAAATTTCTTCAAAAAGTAAGCTATTTAAAACAATGTTGAAAAATACACTAAAAGGACTACATGGCTACTAATAATTTTAAAGATGTGGAAACATAGTAATATTATCTATTCTTTATTGCAGTTTTTGGATATTATTTCCTCCGCCGCTCGAGCAAAAAGCAAAAGTGTTACTATAGAAGCACCTATTGTAATTAAAGAAGGGTAAAGAATTCTATATGATAAATCCTCTAATCTGTTATTGCCTCTGTACCACTATCTACTGGTAGCTCAGTCAGTAGAGTGCTCACTTTAGTTTATAGCGTTCTAGAAAGCGTTAACAGTGGAATCAGATTGTGAACAACCTACATCAACCATGTTTTCTGTGCATACTGCAAAAGTCAAAATTTCGCCACTTCACTTATAGCTGGTGATATCTCAATATAAGTAAGGATTTTCTTTGCACCTACAAGGTATGCTTTTTACTCAGCATCATAAATGCAAGATCTTTTTAGCAGTTTCATTTAACATAGCTTTAATATTGCTTTAAACAATAGCTCACCCAATCACTGATTTATGTCTTTACAAGTACATGTACACTGGGACCCTAAAATTTACAAGATTTACAAATAAAGGTGTGTTACAAGTTTGATTTGCAAATGCTGTTGAATCTCATCATCCCAAATTTCTGGATAAGTGGAACTATTTTCATTTTATGTGGAGTTTAAGATTACAAGAGTCAACTGTACATTTAAAGTTTTACTTTTGTTTTTAGCTTACTGATCAAAAGAGCTCAGGGAAGAAAAAAGTTTGGAATTAAAAATTTCAAAAGGAGATATTTTTGTTTAACAAATCAAGCCTTATGGTACTCAAAAAGTAAAAGTGATTGTCCAATCTGTCTAATACCAATTGAAGATATCCTTGGAGTTGAACGTTTAGAAGAAGAATCCTTCAAGATGAAATATGTAAGATTATATTTCTATGTATCTACTACATGTAAATTGATTTGAAATTTAACGGACACAAATACTTCTTGATTAACAAATACTCAGCTTACTGTTTATTGCTTTATCTTCACGGTGTCAAATTTTCGTGGTTTGAAGATGACCATTGTATTCGCTGTGTCAAATTTTTGCTGTCTTCTAGAGCAACATTACTGGATGCCTTAAAATGCTGTATTTTTGCGTCAGTATTATTTTTGTGGGAATACACTGGACCGCAAATATAGCAAAAATAAAGCCACAGCAAAATAAAAGCATTATACAGTGTATTTGGAATAAATGTTCTAAATGGTGATCTGGAACACATGATGATGCAGAACTATTATTTTCAGTTAATTAAGGAATTTCATATATGATCTTTATACTGAAGCAAACTGCCTAAAAATAAACTGTTGAAGCAGTGATATTGCAAGCCTAGGTTTATCAAGGCCTTAGTTTTATAGTTTTATTGCCATCATCATAATATTGTTGATAACTAAATGTGTCTGTATCCAAAACTATGCTGGATATATTTGACATCCCATAGTTCCATGTTCCTTTGATTCTAGTTCTGATTACATACAAGATATACAATGATTATGATGTCATCAATTTAGTACCTCTACATTGATGTCATGACAAGCCAAACTGTTAGTAGCTATCTTGTACCTAGCAACCAACAGAATAACTTGGTGAAGTATGGGAGAAATGATGTGTTACACATTTAAATCCCTCTGTTTCCCTCACTTATAAACCTTTCACTTTACTCTTTCCTTTTCTTCATAGGTCAATTAGTACAAGGTTCAAGTAACTTAACCTTAAAAGAAAGACATGCACATGTAGTATTTCTTGTTACTTTTATAACTCCTCCCGTAAAAATTCCGTTTTAGGACTCAGTGTCAAGAGAGGTCTAAAGAGCATTCCAATGGATAAAAACAGCCTCTCACTGCTCCTTAGGCTTGAATCCAATCCCAGAACCTCCAAATGCTAGACAATTTTGTCAGTTTACTTTCTGAAAGGTAGTCATGGTAGTGGTTTGCTCTTGGTTAACTTGCTGTGGGACATAAAACTATGTTATGTTAAATAAACATGGTGACAGGGTTGGCAAGTCAAAGAGAATACAAAATCCAAGGTAAAACATCCAAATTACCAGTATTTCCAATCTTAAGATAAAAATGTTATATGAGCTTTTTACAGGCATGGGGCTGTTACCTGTATTATGTTACAGTTAATGATTACTGTTTATGTTACAGATGTTCCAGGTTATTCAGCCAGAAAGAACACTGTACATACAGGCTACAAACTGTGTAGAAGAAAAAGAATGGTAAGTGAAAAATAAACACATTGGAACTTGTCTTAACTGAACCTTATTGAACTTAATACCTATTTTAACACTTCATCTGGTGCCCCTCAAGGAATATCAGAGCTTCAGTGGCTAAGTAACCTGAAGCATGTACAGGCTACAAACTATGTAGAAGAAAAAATGGTAAGTGAAAAATGGATTTCCCAGTTAGGGTTGATTTTGGAGACATCGAGGTTATAACTTGTAATAAGTTGGTCTGTATGAAAGGTTTTTTACTTATTTCTGCATGTATAATAAAATTTTACTGAGAAAAAGTTATATATCAGGGGTTCAAAATTGCCCAGGTACGAGGTTCTGGACCTATTGATTTTACATAGGGACTCTTGATATTTAAACTGTCTGATGGACCCTTTGATTTTTTACCAGGATATTACTGCCTTTTCAGTCATTACAATAACATAATTGAAACTTTGAATTTGCAAAACTTTATATAGGACCTGCCAAAAATGAAGGCAAAAGATCATGAACTTTTAATTACATTTTGAATTTTGAATCTCTGTATATTTTGTAGGATGGACATGTTGATTAAAGTTTGTAATACAAACAAAGACAGATTAAAGATGTATCATCCAGCAGCCTATATCAGCGGTCACTGGTTATGGTAAGATTTATATCTTTATTTTGAATTTTTGTGAATAAATGGGTTTTTATATCCAAATCAACAATTTGTCACATGACAGAATTTCAGTGAATGAATGGGGTTTTACATCCAAATCAACAATATGTCAAATGATATATCAGGATGCCGCCAGCAGAACAGACATTTTTTACCTTTTCCGTGTACTCTGGACAATGTGCAGGGAGGGATCTTCAGTGTGTCACTCCTACCGTATTTGGCAAAATGTCAGTACATATTTTCACCTCTTAATCAGACCCCATCAGGGTTAGAATCCAGACCTCCCACATACCTAGGGAGGACTCTACCAACTGAGCTAATTTTGTGGTATATTTTGACTTTGAATGGAGTGGAGCAATGGAGTTTGTGCCCGAGTCAAGATTCTTTCACTTATATTGAGGTGGTCACCCCATGGATGGTGGAGGAATGGAAGTGCTGAAGAAAACCAAAGCGAACTGACAAACTTCTGGCAGTATGATCTGTCCACAGTTGCATGATTAGATGAGTCATATTTGGTATTTGAGAAAATACTGTTCTAATTTGTCAAAGTTTTTCTGTACATTTTATATTTAGCTGCAAAGCCACCGATCAAAGCTCAGAAGGTTGTACACCAGTGTCTGGTGGTGTTCCTATAACTGAGATTCAAGTTAATACAGACTCGGACAGAGAAGTAGAAAAAATCCACTCGTTATTCCTAACTCATATGGAGAAATTAGAAACTATACAAGGTATGAGACTTCAGAATATATAGTAAAACCCTAATTCATCACCACCATTTGTTCAGTCAGATGTTGGCATTATAAATGGGTTTGTTAATATTACAGAAAAACCTCAATTCTTCAAACTTTTGCATTATTATTATTATATTTTAAAGGGGTCTCGTAATAAATTGGGGGAGGTTTTTCAAGAAAAACAGAAGACATTTATTTTTGGGCTTTTATATAGTGTGGCAGTTATTGAGATGACAAAGTCATTGGAGGCTTATAAAGAGATTTTACTGTATAAGTAGAACATTTGTGGTCTAGTGGTTAAGACCAACTCATGATTGACAGGCTGTTGGTTATAGACACAGCTTTGGTTTATGCATATGGTAAGTTTTTTTTTAAATTGGTGGCCTAGTGGTCTAAAGGGGATGCTTACAAATCACAGTGCCTCTCACTGACCGTGTTCCAATGCTACTTTGGACAGATGTTAATGTGAGAAAATTTGTCAGTTTGCTTACAAAAGGTTGGTGGATTTTATCTGGACACTCCTGTTTCCTCCATCATCCCTGAACTGACCATTTCAATATAAGTGATAGAATCTTGACTTTTGAGTAAAACACATAACTCCACTCTTTGGATAATTATATAATTGAATAAAATTTTGTCAATCCACACAGCTGTGAAATAATTAACTCCCATTAGATATGCAAAAGTTGAACTAGTAATGAACTTAATGAAATTTAAACATTAAAACACTGTTTTATGAGACATTAGGCTTTGAAGAAACATTAAATAAATTTTAACTGTAAACATGCATGAAGAGGATAATATGTCTTGTTGCAGATGAAATTATGAAATTTATTCCTTAATTTGATGGATGAACATGTACACTCACTACCTAGAAAACCCATACTTTGATTTTATTTAATCTTCAAATCGGTACTCTAGGAGAAAATTGTGTTTGAAGATTTATAACATTTTGTAATTTCTGCATTGTTAGCTGACATAATGGATGGTTTTCAGTCAGGTAACTTCAATTGTTGTGAAATTAAAAGTTTGCAATTCATTTGTTTCTTTTCATTTTTTTTTTAGAATTTTTATTTATTTATTTATTTATTTATTTCAGTTTTTTTATTTAAATTTGTTCATGGGTTTGTTGCTTTATTTTTGTTTGTTAAAGTTCTTATTTATTTCTGATTTTGATTAAAACCCGAAAGTTTTATTTCTGAAGCAAGCTAGATTTATCTCCCTTTGCATGGTAACATATAGAGGAATGTTAAAATATGATGCCCCTTCAAGATAGTGTACGCATGTCACTAGGCTCCAACAGGTCCCTAGAATTACTGGATTGAATCGGCATATAATTACTGAGTCAAATCTACGTGTATAATCTGGAAAAAAGAAATAGTTAAATTTCAATGTATTGTTGTGTACTTTATTTGTAAATATTATCAATATAACTAAAAACATGGCTGATCCGGTGCTGATTTTGTTATTTCATCAAGCCTGTCCATTTTAATATTTCTATGGTCTGTGGTGAGCGTAGTGGCAAGCAAATACTATCTTGAACACGCCTATGATTTTTCATACAATTAAGATTTATTTTAACACTGGTTACTTATTGGTACCTAGGTCAGTAGGAAGCCTAGACTTGTATTGACTGTCCTTTATTTGTTTGTCGTGTACTTTTGGTTGCACATGCATAAATCACCATAATCCTCCTTAATATTACATCCAAGACCCTCTCCTTTACTTAATCACTACCGTAGGTTAATTGATAGAGTGCTGGATTCATATGTGGGAGGTTGTGGGTTTGAATCCCAGCAGGGTCAGTGACTGTTCTTTCACCAAGAATTTAGAAATGAAAGTCACAGGGTCCTTTGGAAAAAACTTAAAAACCAATACCTTTAATCATGGCAGGTATGGCATGTTAAAGAACCCTACCTGTACATTGCCCTGAGCGCACTGCAAAGGTAAAAATATGTACGACTTCATATGTAGCTAGGGACATTTCTATATAAGTGAAATATTCTTGACTGAGAGGTAAAACCCCATTCAATAAATAAATCATGTTTACCTTAACACTGGTTGTTATTTTTAAATGTAAATTGGAAATTGAACCTGGCAGGACAATATCATCATACTCGTAAGTATTATGACTTGCTAGTACAACAATATTTTCCCATGTTAAGAGAGAGAGTATCAATAATTAAGTGATCTAAAACTGTGGTATTTTATCCCCTGCTAAAGGTGACAGATTCTAGTGCCAGAAAGTTTGTCAGTTCTCTTGCCATGGGTCAGTGGTTTTCTTAAGTTACTACCGTTTCCTCGACCATCCAAAACTGACCACCTCAATTAGACATATCCATGTAATTAAGTTTTTATGTTTTTGAAATATAGGCTTTAACACAATAAGCATAATATATTTTTCGCTTGATATTTATTTTCAAGCAAAACAATTAATGGAAAATAAGTACAATGCGAAAATAAAGAATCTTCACTGTGGCATAAAACACAATTACTTCATTCTACTCCTGCTGAAGGTTAGTGATTTTCTTTGACACTCAAGTTTCCTCCACCATCTCAGAACAAAGGGCCTCAGTATAAGTGACTAAGTTGAGAACTCCACTTCATATAACTAACCACATTTAAGTTTCTTCACAATCTGAGAACAGATGGTCATGATATTAATGTGAGGGTTGAAATCTCCACTTCAATCAACCAACTGGAGTTACAGACTTTAAGGATTTCATTTGTGTTATGTTACATTTAACTTTGTAGATAATTGTGCCTCACAGGAAGTCTATACAGGGGAAGTAGCTCCAACTACAATACAAGACACAAAGTCATGCTTTGAAACTTTAAACCAGATACTGAAATGTGTTATAAGTTTAGAACAGGACCACATGCAGTACAGAAAACTGAAACAAAGAAACACAGTCATAGGATCAATGTGAGTATGCTTATTAAAAACTATGAAAGGATTATTGGGGAAAATTAAAAAATTGTTGTCAAAAAGGTAACAACTTTTGATCATCCATTTTCAGTTAGACAATTTGATTGATCTGAAAATTTTTTGATTGTTCAAAATTACTTACTAAGAAAAAAATGTTTAAGAATGGCCAAGTGATATTTTGCTTTCAAAGAGTTGTGGGTTAAAACTTAACTTAGGACTTGGGAATATTTTAGATACTTTATAAAGTGAAGTTTGACCTAGAAATGGATAAACACTGTCTAACTTAAAAGGCCAAATGATTTAAAGTGCATACTTACATATCACAGCATCTCTCAATGTCTAGGTTCAAATCTTGCATGGGATAGTCAAAAACAAACATACTAATCCATGTCTGAATCATGTAGGTAATCCTACTGTCAGAAAGTTTGTCAGTTTGCTAAATGAAGGGCGATGGTCTTCTCCAGGCACTCATCTGAACTGACCTCAACAATATAAGTGAACAAATCTTGATTTGGTCATAAATCATATTAACATTGTGGAAACTCAGGTGTCATGTTTCTGCAAGATGACATCATGTTTGCCACAGGATTATCTTTTGATTATAATGTATGAAAGGTTATATGGTCATCTGGGATAGTTGTGTCTCACATAGCACAAAACCCTATCTCAGAATAAACTTGATTAAGTAAAATTCTTATTGATCACATGACACAAGTGAAGCCTAAAACATGTCATGTAAACTTATAATTTTGTTTGGTTTTTTTTCAGAGAAACACCTATTGGTGATGAAAGCATTCTGTCCTTACCCAGAGACACAAAGTTATAATATTGGATGGATGGTCTGAGAGAGATGTTTCATTATAGTATCCATGGTAACAGTTTACATACTCATACAGTTTGTGTAATCAATCGGTATTTCATCTACATGTCTTATTTGATGACTGATGTTGCAGGGGATATAACAGATCACATCAGCCAGTGAGAGTTACAAGTTGATGACTCCAGATAATACTGACTACTTAAATCCTGTGTTCTTTTGACAGCATGGGGTCCTCCATTTTCTCCTGTCCATACTGTCTCAAACAACAATTCTAATAACATTGATCAGAATTTGATGAAAATTGGTCATCAACATAAAGTTCCTCCAACATCAATTTTGATGAGTCATAGATTCTGTGTATAGTGATTAACTAGGTTTCCACAAATTTAAAATAATTAGTAGCCAAATTTCCAAAATTTGTGAAAATATAGTCTTTTTTAAAGTACTTTTCCACAAATTTGCTAAAAGAGGTTACTTTTTGAAAGAATTCCTCAGAAATTAGTAGCCAATGGCGATTTTGGCTACCAGGAATGGAAACATAGATTAGGAATATTGAAATCTGATTGGTTGATTGTTGCTAGATGATAACCAATCTCATTGGTTAATTGATTTCAGATGATAACCAATGGAGTGTTGTTATAATACAGAAGCAGCTTACACATGTCTAAGGATGTCTTTGACGTGATTTTGAAGTAAAATGGAACTTCAAAAGCAATATTTAAGATTTGAAAGATTACACCATGCATTGGCTGACTTTAGTGAAATCTGATTGGTTGTTTATTTCCAGATGGTAACCAATCACATTGGTTTATTGGTTCCAGATGAAAGCCAATAAAAAGTTATATTGCATTGGCAACCTGTCCCTATCAAACAACAACAGACAGCTTAAAAATGTGTTGTTATGAATTTTATATAAACCAAGTGTCCTTTCTACAAAGTAGTTTTGCTGTTATAAGAATTCCAGGTTTAAATCAACTGCTATTGTTATTGATTTATACATTGTAACCTTTTCACCCCTAAATATAAATATGTCTCATTCCACTTCCTTTACAAGTGGATCATACTATTAAGTTTTTAGGGGTTAAAGACTTAAATGTGTGGATAAACTCTGCAGCTGGTTGTACAAAATCAGGTTGAATTTTAATTCAATTCTTATGTTTTTAATTAGTTTTATTTTCATTTTCTCAACATATTCAGTTTAGGGGAGACTTCAATATGTTAATTTTAATGAGGTGAATTTAAGATTTTTAAAATTTTTCAGTTTAAGGGGAGCATTAGTTAGGTGAATTTTTTCATTTTTCTAAATTTTCATTAACATTTTATTCTTTATTGAATGATCATATTTGTTCTTGTTGATCCCTTAAATATTTCAAATGGTACATTCCAGTTGTTTCATTTTGGATCATGGTATAGATATAATAGGGGTGACAAGGTAGATAAAATATGGGTATTTTTTCACCTTTACATAGCTTGGTTTAGTCAAATGGGTCATACAGTCATCACATCTATTTAAGAAATTGTTGTTACTTTTGAAAGAATCATCTTTTTTGCCAAATCATTGAAAAAGTTCCATTATGATCTACATGGAAATGAGCTTTTCCAGTGTTGTAATCATGCTGCCACAGTCTTTTTTTCAAAACTCACTGAAGGTTGAAGCACAATTTAATTATTTGTTATTATGGTTTATATTTAAAAAAAAGTTGAGTTTATAAAAAACTAAAATATTGTATTGTCATTTTCTGTGGCCTAATTCCAAGTGAATTACTATTAGCTGCCGCATTTTAAATTAAATTATTTTTTTCAAAACTCACCGGAGGTTGAAGCAGTTGTCAGTTATTTCAAAGTATGTGTTGTTATGTTTTATATAAAACTTTATATAAAAAACAGAAACTGAAATATAGTCATATTTTGGTCTAAAAGTTTAATGATGGTTGTAAGTGTTAGTGACACTGCTCAGAAGATTATACCATACTAAGTTATCAAACTATGTTCAAGTCTTAAGTCAGCAACATGTTGCATGTACATTGTTAAAGCTGCTGACTGATTCATCGGACATTCTGTTTTCAAGTCTGCCAGCATGTGCAGGATATTTCTGAGCGAGAAGTTTAATGTCATGTGATATCAGCCATCAGAGAAACTGTATGGACACTGGCAGTGATATCAGTCCATCAGAGAACTATATGGACACTGGCAGTGATTTTATCTGCATAGAATTACTTACTGTATAGGGGTTAATTTCAATTAGTGAAAATTTAGCAATTTTAAAATCTGGCTTTTTGCATGGGTGTAATTTTTACTTAACTAAAGAAGTGGGTGTACATTCTATATATTATGATATATTAACCTGTATGGTTAAATTTTGCGATAATTTCTTTAGCGTTAAATAAGCAAATTTTTTTCCCTTTTACAAAACTGTTTTGTTTGATATACACATGTATAAGTTGGTTTGTGTAATATTTTATATTATTATTAAGACTGTAAATCATGGCATTCAATTTCAATGGCAGTTCTAAATAAAACATTTGGTCTGTTCAATAGTGTTTGGTTGATGGCTTGCATGCACACACTGAAATGGCCAACTTTGTAAGAAAAAAATTTAATGACTGACACTCCAACTGGGGCAATATTACTCAGGAGATGATGAATCAAATATGATTCAATTTTACCTTTCAAAAAGAGCATGCAAGCACTTGCAGTTGTTGGACAGACCATTGAAATTTGTAACCAAATCCTAAGAAATAGTTTAAGTATTTTATAAGGCCTAAACCAAAAAATAAGTGTTTCAACCTGCCCTAAAATTTGATGCTAACACTTAATTTAACAATATTTTGACAAGCATTGTTAAAAGTTGGCATCCTTGCTCCATAGTGTCAATGTTAAACAATTTAAAAAAATATGCCTAGTTCCAATCTAAATTTTTACTAAGAGCATTGGTTGGAACACTTATTTTTTTGGTCTAAGGCATAATTTAACAAAATTAGATTCCGTTATATTTTATGAATTCACCTTAAAGTGCTACCTAGTATATTTACATATACAGTTTGTTTTTCCCATAATTATAACTTCATTGCTTGACAAGTCAGTGTTTTAATTTTTCCGTCCTAATGATTATTGAACCGGTAGTATAATATAAAAATTCAGATATAATCAGTATAATATTATATTTAATTATATAACTTATATAAATACACAGTGTTTCCCTCCTTCATGTAGAAGTCTTATATAAATACACAGCGTTTCCCTCCTTCATGTAGAAGTCTTATATAAATACACAGCGTTTCCCTCCTTCATGTAGAAGTCTTATATAAATACACAGCGTTTCCCTCCTTCATGTAGAAGTACCATGTATATATACTTAAACAAAAAATAATAAACTTGGATGGGGTTCACCAGGTCACCAGCGAGTCTGGGTGTGGTCAACATAGTCACATGATTGTCACCCTTGATTTTGGAAAACATTTACTGGTACATCAAATACTGTAAACATTAATTTTTGTGGCAAACTGATTTGAGCAATTTGAACAATAACATAATAGTGCTAATTTGGATTTAAATAAATCATTCATAGTGGTCATTGCTCAAGGTTAATCATGAGATTTATGCTACTTCATGTCCTTATGATTTCGCTCAAATAATAATTGGTGCTAAAATTGGTACTTCACTGAAAAAAAATACATTTACAGTACCGAGAAATAACATTTTTTAAGAAAAAACATCTGCTAATATGATTTAGTAATTAGTATCCAATAATTCAATGGCGAACTCCATTAGTAGGTCATTGTATGTAAAATTGTCATGGAACATTCTTTATGGGGTCAGGCTTTTGAAATAATTACTTTTGCTTGAAATAATGTTTAGGATATTTCCTCAGCATTATACCACATAATATTTTTCAAAGTGTAACACTTTCCTTATCAGCACTGAACTGATAAACTTTGTTTCTCAGCAGAATTTAATAAAATTTGATATAGGGTTTATCATGGTAATTTCTTGGACAAGTTTGTGTTTTGTAACTGGTGAACCTGACTTGACAGAGCAGATTTATTGCCCTTTGTTTATTTGTATTTTTCACAGTGCTCTATTGTGAGGGGATACCTTGTTCTTGTAATATGATTTAGCTGGACTAGCTTGTATAGGGATTCACAAAACCTGACCACAATATGAATTCAGGGATTTGTGTGTTAAGCTTGTAGATATTAGGTGCTGTATTGTTTATTTAACTTGCAATTACAATTTTTTTCATTTCATTATTACATATAATAACATGTATTTCATTTTTCAACTTATTTTGCATGTAAGCATTTTGTATTATTTCAATTTTCATTACTATCAGCATTTTGGGTTAATTTTATTCAACATTAGATATCATTGCACAGGCCATTTTAATTATTTTTCATTATAATCTTTTTATTTTTACTTTTTGTTTTGCAATATTCACTTTATGCTGCCATTTTTTTTTGTTTCAATATGAAATTAGATTGTATTATTTTGTTTTCAACCATGTTTATTTAATTTAGCTTTTTTTTGCAATATTTGACTTTTCATCCTTTGTATTATTTATTCATCATGCACCTGCAATTTATCATTACCATCACAATTTTTATTTATTTCATTATTTTGCATTCTTGAATTTATATCGCACAGCAGATTTTTTTGTTTTATTTAATTGAACTTCCATCATTTTTCTTATTTATTTCATTATTTTTGCATTTTGATTTTTTTTGCACAAAAGATTGTAAAAGTAGAATTATTCGTTTGTATAAGTTCCTGTCCAAACCACAATCTCAGAAGCAAGTTAAAACATTGAAAACTGGCAAATTAAGCTAAACTTGTGACTTTCCACACAAACTCTCATGGTTTTGGCACCATGAACTAGTTTGTTGTTGGTATAAAATTTCATAGTTCCTAGTTGCTATATCAGACATCTTTAGTAAGCCTTAGTATTGTATTGGCACATCTTAACATTTCTCTGTATGATGCTAGTATCAGCCAGATCACACTTAGTTATACTAAATTGACTATGACTGGCACCGACTTAGCTAGACTGCGAGGACTGCAATCTCGGTGAGCTAGCACATAAAAGTCGCCTTAGTGTGTGCTTGTATAAAGCAGAAATACACATAATTATACACACTACCATCATGGTCACATCAGGATAGCCTTATGTGAACTGGCTGTCACTAGTACCACAGTGTGAAATGTTAAAATGCACCAATACAAACCTAAGGTTAACTTAAAGGTGTCTAGATAATTGAGCAAGTGACGCTTATTTTTCATTGGATCAGGGTCCATTGGCACAATTTAGACCCAAATGAATTTTGTTTTTGAGACATAGCAATTAACACATGTATATTAATTTCTAATTTTGATTTATTGCACATGCTTTTATTTGTCTTTGTTTATCATAATCAATGACCCATTTATGATATCATTATTATTATTATTTTATTTTCCAAAATAAATGATGGCATTATAATTTTTTTCTGATTCTCCACCATAGCTTCAGATTGAATTGTTGTCTCTGTTTAAGCATAATCCCATGTGGTAAAATATTTTTGCGTTTTCCGTTTTGATGTAGTATATAAAATCTGCAGGGATTATATCAATGGTAATATAGTAGTCATATTTAAGTTGACTAGTCCCTAAAAACAGGGTATTTTATGTGTGTATGTACAACACACTAACTTCTTCAGGTAGGGAAAAAAGGAATTAGGTCAATGCATGAGGAACTTTATGTTTTCCAAACAGTAATCACCATATTAACATGTTTTTTATTTAACTTGTATCCAATTTTTTTTTTAAAAAATATTCAGGAATTGAATTGATTACTTTTCTTGTACTATAATCTTTCCCGAGTAGTATTTGAATATAGGGAGCAAGAGACACTGTGATCTATAACCTAATGTTTTTAATTTAGCCATTCAAGACCTTTTCAAGTTGTACTGGAAGCTGTCATCAGAACATGGTAGTGGACTTTTATTAGTGACAAAATTACTCACAATATTTTGTTTTGTCAATTTGTTTTCTTTTGGTAATATTGGGTGGTGTTTTATGTCCATTTCTATAGAAACAGATGTAATTTGGTAAGGTATTTTTCCAGCCTATTCCTCCAACACTGTTGAAGGTTTTTCTTCTAAACTTGGTATACACATTCACCACAATATGATTTCTTGCATGCCAGAAAAGGAGATAACTTTGCAAGTTTCTGAGGGTTGCCCCCTTTCAAATTTTTAATCATGTTTTCTCTTATTTGACCTACTTCTCCCACAATACTGAATATAAACCTTTACCACATAGAACTCATGTTATTAAAGTGATATGGTACTGTTATTTTGAAGCAACTGTATATATGTATTACTGAACCTTGAATTGTTGATTTGATGGCATCTCCCTGGTTTTGTTTGGGTTTTTTTTACAATTTATTGTTAAACATAATAATTGTTTTTACTTGTGACTAACTAAGTGTTAATGGCAATTTTTTTCTTTACAAAATTAATAATTTTGCTCTGTTTTATGATATATAATAGATTTACAATAGATTATAATAAATGGTTAACCTTTATATTTTTTACAAAATGTATATCAAGTTCTATATATGATAGAGTAGAAATATTTGAACATCCGTAAGCAAAAAGGGCCCTTTAACTGTACTTCCAGGAATACGATATAGTTGATCTTTTATTTTTTACTTAATTATAACAGTACATTTTTCTTTAATATTATGGAAATAGTATTTGAAATGTCTGTACCCAACAGAAATTTTGACTTTTTTCAGTTCAGTGGTTTTATATTTGCCCCTCATATAGAAACATTTTCTAACTGAAGCATAATTATATGACCTTAAGTTGCCTCAACTACTTGATTGTTTATGTCACATGATTTCAATAGGGTGTGGTCCCTAATCTTACCTGTAAAAAGTATATCTATATATACACCTGGGATGAACGATTCAAATAATATTCACGGGTTAATTTATACCCTTCCTTTTCTCATTTGCATAGAGGTTCTGATGGGGCTGTATATAAGGTATAATTAACTGAAAAAGGACATTTTCTCTATATAAACATACTTGGACTGCTTGTAAAATAAAAAATAATTTTGTTGGGTACAGATATTTTGAACGCATAAACATCAAATCCATTTCAATTTTCCTGATAATTGAACTTTGATGGCAAATGCATCGACTAGGTAGTATTTCAGGAAATACAATAGGTAAAAATAATTATAGAAATGAAATCACCTGGTAGTTGTTGAAAAATTGTCAAAACATGTTTTTTGCTATTTAATACAAGTTTTAAAATTTTTGAAGCATGGAAAACTAGAAGGTAAATTTGGGTGAAATTTTGTATTGCAATTTGTAATGCTGTCTCATACATAATGATCAGATAGATCTAAGGGCTCTTTTCACTTACAGAATGTCAAATATAACCATTATTTATAATGGTAGTAGTATGGTAGATTACATGCCGCTATCTACTTAAAGCATTATAAAAGGCTATATATATATATATATTAATTATCTGATTCTTAATGAGGCTGTGGTGCTCAAGTCTATAAGGTGTTAGCCCTCCAGTTAAAAAATGTAACATCACTAGTGAGGGTTTGGTCTTCTCAACTGCATTATAAGTAACTTAAGAAGTAACATTCTTGTATAGTCCATCAGAAATATTGTGTATTTGGAAAAGTCTATATATGTAAACAGGGATATATAAAGGTGGTTTTGATAAATAAACGCATGAAGCTTGAATATACGTATACCATAACATAATATTAATACCTATTTGTGTATGATAGACTCGCCCTTGTTTATAAACACACAGAGGATATATCGCTGATGGACTATAAGTGGATTTTCTTATTGTTCCAGCCAATAAATTAAGAAGAAGATAAATATTTCTATAGCCTTTGAGTAACTTAATAATTGTTATAATATTGACAGTTAATTTACCCACCAAAGGAAGAAATCAACAGCATTTTAAAATATGTGATGTATTTGAAATTTTAAATATTTGTTTATTTTTTTAATATCACACAAATTGGTTTAACTCAGCACATGTCCGATATAATATGACATTTGTCATACATAGACGTAATTAATGTAGCTTGCTTTTTATACTTGAGTTTATCTGGCCCAAGTTTAACAATCATTTCTTAACTAAGATTTTCTTAACTTAAATTTGGCAATCTTTTTGAGAACTAGGGATTAACATTTAACTTAACTTGCTTTAAAACAGCTTATCTGGTCCCAGTTTCAAATCATTTCTTAACTTAAATTTGGCACAAGAACAAGGAAAAACATTTTTGGTTTTCTTAACTTAAATTTGGAAATCTCTTTTAGAACCAAGAATAAACATGTTTGATAAAATTAAATGCAAAGGTAGAAATTACAAGCTTGAAAAGATCTTGAAAATGACAAATTATAACCCTAAATATCTGAAACACTAACAAAATTTTAATGGTATCAAATTTACAAGATTCAAGTAAAGGAAAATCTTGTTAAACTAGGGCCAGTTTCATGTTTTACTGCAATTTGGGAATTTTTGTGTTGGTTAATTTTGCATAAATTCCAGAGAGTAACAAAATGTGACATTAATCATTCTTTCATATTTCATTTTGATATAATTCACTTGCATTTGTCTTTCAAATGACAATTTTACAAAAGTTAACGGACACAAAAAATTCCAAATTTACAGTATCTATTGTGAAAGTATTGAAATAATTTTTTTCTATTTTTCAGATTTCAAATATCGGGTTGTCTTTTAAAGTTAGCATTATATGTTTAACAGGTCAAGAAATGACCAATGTTTTATTCTAGATATGTATATTCCTTCTCTTCACAGAAAACCATTATTGATGAATGGTTAAAGATTATTATCATGGCATAATTTATTTTGATGTTTTTTGTTCATGGTTACAATTCCGAAGGTTTAAGATCAGGAACTTATTATATGTGCAATTAAAATGGCATAATTTGAAAATGACAAGGCACCAAATGTTTTTTTTATTTATTTTATTCTTTTTAGCTCACCTGGCCTAAAGGCCATGTGAGCTTTTGCCATCACTCGTCGTCCGTCAGTCTGTCAGTCAGTCAGTCAGTCAGTCCGTCCGTCTGTAAACTTTTCATATTTTAACTATCTCCTCTGAAACCCCTGAACCAATTTTAACCAAACTTTACAGGAATGATGTATAGAAGGTCCTTTACTAAGATTGCCGAAATTATTTTGATCCGCCAAAAAACATGGCTGCCAGCGCAGAAGATAGTTTAACATGGGACCCTATGGGAAAAATGCATTTTTGACTATTTCCTCAGAAGTAACTAGAGCAAATTTAACCAAACTTTACAGGAATGGTGTAAGGAAGGTCCTTTACTTAGATTGCCAAAATTTTTCTGATCCGTCAAAAAACATGGCCGCCAGCACAAAAGATAGTTTAACATAAGACCCTATGGGAAAAGCATATATTTGCTATCTTCTTTGTAACCGCTGAGCCAATTTTAACCAAACTTTACACGAATAATGTATGTAAGGTCATTTACTAAGATTGCCAAAATTTTTCTGATCCGCCAAAAAAAATGGCCGCCAGGGCCAAACAAAGTTTAACATTGGGCCCTATGGGAAAACGTACATTTTTGCTATCTCCTCTGAAACGACTAAAGCCAATTCAATTAAACTTTACAGGAACGATGTATGGAAGGTCTTTTGCAAAGATTGCTGAAATTTTTCTGATCCGCCTAAAAACATGGCTGCCAGCGGGGAACATAATTTAACATTGGACCCTATGGGAAAAACACATTTTGGCTATCTCCTCTGAAACTACTGAAGCAAACTTAACCAAACTTTACAGGAATGATGTATAGAAGGTTCTTTACTTAGATTGCCGAAATTTTTTTGGTCAGCCAAAAAACATGGCTGCCAGCGCAGAAGATAGTTTAACATAGGACCCTATGGGAAAAGCATACATTTGCTATCTTCTTTGTAACCGCTGAGCCAATTTTAACCAAACTTTACACGAATAATGTATGTAAGGTCATTTACTAAGATTGCCAAAATTTTTCTGATCCGCCAAAAAAAATGGCCGCCAGGGCCAAACAAAGTTTAACATTGGGCCCTATGGGAAAACGTACATTTTGGCTATCTCCTCTGAAACGACTAAAGCCAATTCAATTAAACTTTACAGGAACGATGTATGGAAGGTCTTTTGCAAAGATTGCTGAAATTTTTCTGATCCGCCTAAAAACATGGCTGCCAGCAGGGAACATAATTTAACATTGGACCCTATGGGAAAAACACATTTTGGCTATCTCACCTGAAACTGCTGAAGCAAACTTAACCAAACTTTACAGGAATGATGTATAGAAGGTTCTTTACTTAGATTGCCGAAATTTTTTTGGTCAGCCAAAAAACATGGCTGCCAGCGCAGAAGATAGTTTAACATAGGACCCTATGGGAAAAATGCATTTTTGACTATTTTCTCAGAAGTGACTAGAGCAAATTTAACCAAACTTTACAGGAATAGTGTAAGGAAGGTCCTTTACTTAGATTGCCAAAATTTTTCTGATCCGTCAAAAAACATGGCCGCCAGCACAGAAGATAGTTTAACATAAGACCCTATGGGAGAAGCATATTTGCTATCTTCTTTGTAACCACTGAGCCAATTTTAACCAAACTTTACACGAATAATGTATGTAAGGTCATTTACTAAGATTGCCCAAATTTTTCTGATCCGCCAAAAAAATGGCCGCCAGGGCCAAACAAAGTTTAACATTGGGCCCTATGGGAAAACGCACATTTTGGCTATCTCCTCTGAAACGACTAAAGCCAATTCAATTAAACTTTACAGGAATGATGTATGGAAGGTCTTTTGCAAAGATTGCCGAAATTTTTCTGATCCGCCTAAAAACATGGCTGCCAGCAGGGAACATAGTTTAACATAGGACCCTATGGGAAAAACACATTTTGACTATGTCCTCAGAAATGACTGAAGCAAATTGAACCAAACTTTACAGGAATAAAGTATAGAAGGTCCTTTACATAGATTGTCAAAATTTTTCTGATCTGCCATAAAAACATGGCTGCTAGCGGAGAACATTGTTTTACATTGGACCCTATGGGAAAAGCATATATATACAAATTTGCTTTAAAAGCAGGTGAGCGATACAGGCTCAGCCACACTGAGCCTCTGGTTTTAATTGACAATAGGTTTTTGTGAAACTGTTTATGTGGCCAGCTGGATATTTTGTGAGACAATTTGTGCACAAAAAACTGGCAGCTAAAGTTTTATACAGCAATATATAACCATGTAATTTTATGCAATATAAGACGACCATGATTTTCACTTTTTCAGTCCTGATCATTCTGGTACCAGGAATTATTGGTAATTATTAGATCCAGGGACCATCCAAAGATCAGAGATTTATCTTCATTAATACCAATATGCCTTGTTGTATTCATATATTGTTCTATGTTCTAGGTTACTTCAGCTGTTGCAAAGTATAGTCATTAGATCCAGGGACCATCCAAAATCGGGCATATTATCTTTATTAGTACCAATATATCTTGACCTTGTCTAGTTTACCTCTTATATTGTTTCGTGTTCTTGGTTACTTGTTGCATAGTTTGTTGTTTTGGTTTCCTTTTTCTCGAGTATTTAGCTTTGGTTATTACTCTATAAAGTAATTTTACATATTGCATTACCCAAAAAGTTAAGTTGTGCTCAGTAGGTTTTGCTGCTCTACCACATGACCATTACCTCTTAACATTTATGCAAAATGTTTTGGAAAACATTAACATCAGGAATTCCTGGAATATGCCTTTTTATGAAAATAGTAATTTTATGAGATTCCATATCTATTATGGAAATAAGTGTTCCGCTTTAACATAAGGTTTCACTGGTTGTTATCCATTGGAAAGTAATGTTTCAGTTTTATCCAGTTTTATGTAGACAAGTCTTAACAATTATTATTCAGCGTTTTGGCAAAGTTTTACTTCACAAATTCCTATGTCATTGTCGTTTTCACAGGAAAATGCCATCTTATGCAATTCTATTTTCATTGGAAATAAGTGTTTCACACAAACGTTAGAGGGTATCTGCATTACAGTAGCAAACCCCATTGGAAGGTAATGTTTAATTTTATCTAGTTTTATGTTAAGGCAAGCCTTGGCAGTTATTATCCATTGTTTGCTTGATCAAATTGTTATCATGTTGTTTAGTATTATTGTATAAGTATATATTTTTTTGTTTCACTTGTTTTCAAATGCATTTCATTTTTTTTTAAATATTTAAATGTATAAGAATAGATTGTTTACAGTATTTTGGCATGGTAACAGACACATTGGTTCAAAATAGTCATTGAGTGGATAGTTACTAATAGAGAGGTAAAGTATAATTATGGCAAATGGTATCCTATAGATGGTTACCAAGAGAAACTAACTGGTTATCTCATGTTCAACCTAATTTGTGGGATTTTACCACTAACTACAAATACCTGTCATCTATCAATGTAACTATTTGGTACAAACTTACAAATTTAGTTGTAAGATTTTGTTGAGATAATTCCAGACTGTTATTTGAAATTGTGTGTGTTTCCCCATTGGTAAATTATGAATCAAAAACGAACATACCAATCCATGTGAAAATCACAATCTCAAAAGAAAGTGAAATTGTTGAAATTGGCAAATTGAGTTAAACACATGAAATTCCAACAAAGAAGTAAGCAAGCCCAGGTGCTCCAGAAGAGTAAGCACCTCCTGTTTATATAGCTAAACCAACAAGTGTGTAATCAAAATTGAGAATGAAAGGAACATGGAACAATGGGGTGTCAAACATATCCAGGGTCATTTTGGATAAACAGACTTCATAGTTATCAACAATATTGTGATGGCATCCATGCCTCTAAGTACTGCATTGCTATACTGTGAATAATCTATACTAATCTAAACTAAATCTACTTAAGAATAGAACTTAGCTACAATGTATAAAAGATTATTTTGATGAACTAATTAGCAGGTCAGTTAGTTACCATAAAAAGGACGAATTTATTTTTTAAAAACTGGTTTTAGTCAATTAAGGTTTTTATTTCCCCCTCTGCAGTGTTAAAAATGTGGTTCTGTAGACTGCATCTTTACAGTGATGTTATAGTTTAGAACCATTCTGACAAACACATCATAAAACAAACCAATCAAACTAACTGAGTTTTTATAATTGGTGAAATTTGGTTTCTTAGACCCTTTGGTTTAAACCCCTGAGCCGATATCTCTGCTGGTGGCTGGTGCCACGAGGATATGACCAACTCAGTAGGCAATAATTTCGTATTATTGTCAGAAATATACTACAATTGTCTAAATTTCCTGCAAGTTAAAATTTGAAATTTCTCGAAAACTAAGGTATACTCCATCATGCGAAGTATTTCTTTAGCTTAATTTGGTAAAATATATTTTGGTCCTTTGGGTAGCTTTTCAACATCTTCAAAATAATTTTGGTTTCATAATTTTGGTCCAAGCACTACTGATGAGGAATTGTATTCCGAAACGGCCGTCTAGTGCTGTAAAATTAAAATTGGTATAATATGTAATTTAAACTAAACGAGTTTTTAATTGTGCAGCACCAGATGGTCTTTTCCGATTGAAATGCCTCATAAGTAGTGCCCGGACCAAATTTGTGGAAATTCAAAATATTTTTAAGATAATGAAAAAAAGTAACAAAGTGTATTTTACTAAAACTATGTAAGACAATACTTTGAACAATAGAGCATTGCTTCCTTTCTGAGGAATTTTAAAATTTGAAACCACTATCATCCAGATATGTGGAAAAATAGACATTAATGAAAACTTAGATGAAAAACTGATACCAGATTTTGGAAAATAAATTTTCCATAACTTTTTAAGTTTTAATTATAAGAATTCTTTTTATTAATATTGTTAAAGAGATATAGGTTGTTTCTGTGTATATTTGAAATTCTATTCTATGTAGTAATTTTGCTAGTCAAATTGTAGTTGCCAATTGTGTTCATTTATTTTTGTTTTCTTATGTGAACAAAGCATCTTGAAAAAATAAAAAAGTAAAACTATAAGCTTATTTGTTTCTTTTTATTTAAAAGCCAAGTTTTCAGTTTGCAAAATTTTAACTTTCGCGTGGTAATTTTTTGCCATTTTCACGAATTAAAAAAGTTGCACAAAGTCGTGTTTTATATGCTACATACTTCAAGAATGCGCAACATTGTCAAGAAAAAACCCTGACGAAATCCAAACAGTGCAATATGACCTAATTTCCATTTGCCAAAAAATAACCATGTTTACAGTGTACCTGGTATGTTTCAATTTACTGTGGTTTCTCAATTGGTGTTTTGTGGCCACGAACTTTAATGTCAACTAATAAGTGTATATTACAATATATTATTGGCAAACAAATCAAACACTTGAACTTCCACCAAGTAACCAAGACTGGGTGTTCCAGAAGGGTAAACAGCTGTTTCGATAGCTACATCCACTGTGTGCACATTGGGGATTTTGAAACATGATTCTACATAAATTCTGCTACATAAGAATGAAAAAAATCAGCAAGCAAAGTAGTACAGTTTGTGCGCGTCGGTATACCAATTGGTTGGAAAATTGTATTACCAAACGCAGCAAATATGTTGACTATCAAAAACTCGAACCGTTTGTTGATGGTATCTGCAGTATATTTTTGTTTGGAGTCCGTATGGTCTTGACAACATAACCTGGATCCCTGATTAGCACTTGATGTTTTTTTTTATATTGGCCAACTGTTTTAAAAAGAATGACAAGTGAATAATTTGTTAGTGATGGTTGTGTAGCAAAATCAATGGTTTTATTCTTTGTACACGCGACAAAGAACGAAAAGCAAGATATTGAATAATAAGATAATAAGTATTTGTTTATTCACAAAGTTGTTGCTAGAATTTTAGATTTAGTAAAAGGCTTTGACAATGGCGAAGTCACCATCCCAAAACAATGATAATTTTTCTTACAATCACAAAAAATTGAACGCAAGAAAAAATCACAGTATTCCACTCGTGGTGTTTGCAATAATTTCAAAGCTTTTATATTTTGCAACTTCTCATGCCAATTTGTTATCATGTACTGAAAACATACAGCTAGAGTTCCAGCTAAATGCAAGTATTTTTGGACAATCAATTCTGAATCAAGCACGAACAGACTGGACTATATTCAAATCACAACCCTTAATGCAAAGTAATAACTCTGAAAACTGGAAAATTCAGCAAAGACATCATACCAGTTAAGAAACAATTTCTGCTCTTTTATATGAACCATAATAACATTAAGCACCTAGGCACCATATATATAGCTCAAAGATTTGGGTCTTCTTTGCGTTTTTTAAGTATATAATGTACAAAAAATTACAAAAACCTACATGAATACTGTCTCTTGCAATAATCTGAAATTCAATTGTGATGTATAAAGTATTGTGGTATCCCCAGGGAAATTGCGTATTTACACAACCATGATTACTAACGTGTCTTGCCAATATATCAAAACACAAACATACTTATCAATGTCTAATGTCAAACAAAGTAAATTTTGAAACTGGAAAACTAATCGAACACTTGAATTTCCACCATGGAAGCGAGGCTGGGTGTTCTGGAATGGTAAGCAGCTCCTGTTTCGATAGTTACACCCACTGTGTGCTACTTGGAAATTTTGAAACCTGGAACGTTTTTTGACGTCAAATATATTCATGGTAATTTTGGATACAGAGACATCGTAATTATCAACATTATTCTGATAACGCCCATAAAACTTTTTGAGGGTTTTGATACACCTAGGCTTGCAATATCCATGGGTCAACAATTTATTTTTAAGCATCCTGCTTTGTTGTACATATTTTCGTAGTGGGAACAGACTCTACCATAGCGTATGCACAATAAGTAGAACAATTGAAGCAGGTATACTGCTGCATACAAAAGGAAAGTTTGTTTTACAGCTTCAAATGTAGCCTTTCGTGGACGTCATAATTGAGGAAGAAGTCTAAATATGAAGCAGAACTTGAAGAATCAGTCGCATCTTTTATTTCAAGTTCGATAAGATATAGATAAAATAAAAATAATTCCAAAATTAGGACTATTGAGACAGAACGCCATCTATATATCTGTATGTGTAGTTGAATGATTTGGCGACATTCTTCTCTCTAGCAAGAAATGGTTTGTGCGCTTTGGTATACCGATTGATTGTTGGAAAATTATATTACCAAACGCAGCAAATATGATGTCTATAAAAACTCGAACATCTTCAGTATATTTTTGTTTGGAGTCTGTACGGTTCTTGACACCCCTGGTTAGCACTAGATATTTATATCTTGGCTTACCGATTTAAAAAGAATGACACGTAAATAATTTGTTGTAGACGTTCTGTCAATTTAGAACGAGTGATAGTTGTGTTAAGTGTAGAAAAATCAATGGTTTTATACTTTTTGAAAAAATAGAAAGCAAGATGTTAAATGCATTTGTTAATTCATCAAAATGTTGTTGAATTTTAGATCTGGCAAAAGGCTGTGAGAATTCATTAAATACATTTCAGGTTTTGGTCTTTATATGGAGTGCAGGACAAAACGTACCCTTGCCATAACGTACCCTACCAGAACGTACCCATTTTTGGACGAAACGTACCCATATTTTTACCAAAACGTACCCATACCAGAACGTACCCACTAAATTTTATTACATTTATGTTGATTTTATTAAATGTTTATGATATTGTATAAAAGATACTTTTGGTACTGACTTTGTTAATCACTATTAAGTACAATACTAACCTACTAACCTGCAGTCTCAGTTCTTGAGTCTTTCTCCATATAGCCCGTGTCATATGGAATACACATCCTTTAATTTTAACCCCCGGCATCACTTTTTTTTACCGAGCCATTTCAAAATCGGCGACGATGCACTTTAATTCTTGTTGTTGGAGCATGCCTGTTATCGACTGCAAGACCTAAGATTAAAAAAATATGCGTCAATCCTCAGGACAAAGCGGTTAACTGCATTTGATGTCATATAAAACAGAGAGAGAGATTCATATCTTAATATAGTCGAAAGAGAGAGAGAGAGAGAGATTCATACCTTAATATAGTCGAAAGAGAGAGAGAGAGAGAGATTCATATCTTGATATAGTCGAGAGAGAGAGGAGAGAGAGAGAGAGAGAGAGAGAGAGAGAGAGAGATTCATACCTTAATAAAGTCTTTCTGTCGTCGTCTCGACATCAAACAAAATACCAACGGTATCATTTTACAATCTCAGGGGCGGATCCAGGATTTTTTGAAAGGGGGGGGGGTTGAGAACTATACAGGATTTTTTTGAAGGGGATGAGAATTATATCAATGCTAGATGCGAGCGCCGAAGGCGCGAGCTTCCAGAAACGATGGGTCTAGGGTCGATGGGGGCCAAGAAAATAATTTTAATCTGTCAATATCTCTCTCTCTCTTTAAAATTTTCAAAGGGGGGGGGTTGCAACCCCCGCAACCCCTCCCCTAAATCCGCCACTGAATCTTCACCGCTTCTGATAAAACTATGTATGGACAATATTTGATAAAACGGTTCCCGGACTACTTTGAACGTGCCGTCGATGAACCATTGCTTAGCCTGTCCTAACAACTGTAATTGCTTTTCAGTAGCAAATATTAGAGGCCGTTCATCTCCGACCTTAACGTCCGCTCTCAAGAAGCCGTCGGGAATATAATTCTGCGCTATCTGTAAAAACAATAAATAGGTATATTATAAATTTGAATTTTGTCGAGAGATGTGTTTGTAATTGTTTTAATTATAATATATATATTCATGATATAGTAGAAATGAAATTATTGTCAAATTACCTCAAATGATAAATCGTGCGGTTCTTTGGGCCTTAATCTCTCTCGGACCTTGTTCGCTGTCCTTACAAGGTTCGCTAGGACGGGTCTGCTGCCTTCTGGATCTGATCTCGTTTTGTTTGTTGACACCACCCGCTCAACAATGGATGATGCAGATTCAAAAACATTGATAGAGGATTCGCTTTTCACTTGCTTGGTTATTTCAACAGCAGTGGCGACACCAGGCCTGGCCGTGTGATTGTGAGTATGGCACCCACTTGAAAACTGATTCCTGTGTTGTTGAACAGAGGCGGGGCATCTGCCAGATTTGTTTCTTACACTGCACCAACAATGAACAATATCTTTTCTTTGCCGCTAAAAGCATAAAAAAGTATATTATAAATATATGGAATGTTGTCTCGAGATGATTGTGTAGAGAGAGACGACGATAATGATGATATATATATACACAGAGAGAGAGAGAGAGAGAGAGAGAGAGAGAGAGGATGATAATAATTTCCAGTTACATACCTTCACTGTGTAAGTGTAGCCGTCGCTGTCAGCTAACTTCCTTTTGCCTTTTTGCGACCCTCCTTCTATCATAGCATAAGTTTTTTGGTATGTTGATGATCTTACTTCTCCAATAGACTCGTCTTCAATAGAACTGTAATATAGATATATTTTAATTATATATTAATTTGCCGTTTATAAATGAGAGCTGAGTACAACAACAAATTACAAACGCGAGCATACCGTTCGAGTTTATGAAATGTCTACTCACTTTTCTTGAATTATTGTAGGTTCCTGGTATGGAATATTCTCAATTTCAAATTGAGGAGCATCAGCTTGAGTGGAGTGAGCTTGAGTGGAGTGAGCTTCTGTGTTGTCAGCTTCTGTAGTGTCAGCTTCTGTGGCGTCGGGTTCAGTGTCGGTATTTACCAGCGATCCCATGGACGTCTCCACACGAAATTAGCCATATTGACTGTTATCTCTAGAGAAAATATGTATAACCAGACATTTAAGCGCATGCATCAAGAAAATTTTAGTGACAGTTCCATTTTCATTCTGTTTTAATTTGTTTTATCATGTTATCAACTTACATTGTTATAGAAAGTCGTGTGTTTTCTTGAGTTGGCGGACTGTGAGGTACTGCGGGTAGTGTATCGTCGTAGCAATCCCCACATACAAAGGCAATTTCTAAATCTCCCTTAACAGCTGCCCTGTAATCCTGGAGACTGATGCCTAAAATTTAAATTTAAAAAAAACTATAATTTACGTCGTTTTGTCGTTGTCATTGTTGTTCTGACATTACGGTGATACTAATATACAGAGATGTGCAAAAAGTATTCGCTATCTTTGTAACATCTTTCTTTATACTAGTATAAATTTTATATATTATTATCATACAATGATAGCTCTACCAAAATTAACAAACTGGGTAAATTTTTGTATTATACTTTCAAACGAAGAGACTCTTCACTTTAACCTGTTTATTTATCTAATCAAATGTATTGTATACATATATTGCTTATGAAACCATTTTAGCTTCTGTGTGAAGCAATGGGATTATTGAATTTTATACGAAATACATAAAAAATCAAAATGACCTAATACTTTTTGCACATTCCTGTATATAATACAGAATGTATCTACTAAAAGTCTAACATTTAATACGTAGAGATTTAATGAAATAAACTTGAAGAATTTGACAAGTTCTGGATTGTTAGAAAATGCGGGGGTGTTAATCTTCATCCGTGTAATATCTGGCCGAGCGTTAGGATCATGCAATGAATTACTTTCCTTTCCCCAAACTTGATCAATTGCAATCTTAATAGTTAATTTACTAAGTATTTTAAATTTTGCTCGGGGAAATGAAAAATACTCGTGATCCAGCATTAAATCCGCTCGGGTACCTCAAGAAGCACAGACAGATATAGATGAAGTGTGAAATGCATTAGATATATTATCTTAAAGACATGTACTTCTGTTGTCACCGTTAGGTTTCCATACATGTTTATACATTACCTGCTTAAAATGTGACTTTTAAGTTCAAGAATGGAGTGGATTTTACTATTAAATTTACTAGTATTACAATATAATACTTTTAACATTTAAAAAAAATCAATTCATCAAATCAACTAAAACTTAAAAGTCACATTTTGTTTGTATAGTCGCCTCAATACTGTATAGATATATCATTACAATAATTTTTATTAATCAAAAATATACAAATAATCACCTGTATCGCAAGAACGGTGAGTCCATCTGTTACATTTGTCGCATATAATAGCATGTTGTCTTTTTTAACTGATTTAGCACAGTATACACATGAGCTAGCCATGTTTGCAACCGGTAACAAGGTTCATTTTACAATTCCTTATATAGGAAACCTTGAGTAGTTTTTTGAAATTCTGCAATCGTCATATTATTATTATCGAACATGAAATAAAATGATAAATTGTGCACAAATTATCTTCAGGTTTTAACCATATTATATACTGGTAAGAAATGAAATAAGTTAATTCTGCATTATTATGGGTAAGGAATGAAATAAGTTAAAAACCATTTATTGTGGCATGAAAGAGTTATGACATCTTGAGATGCATGATACATTTGATTTAACACATTTACGGTTCGTTTTTTAACATCAATCAACATATGCACTTTACAAACCCCTGTCCTGTTTCCTCCTTAGCTGCATACTTATTCCAGTATCATTATTAATGCATATGGCGCCTAAACAACGAATTACAGATTGTGTTAACTGGTTGTGGTTGAAGTTCCATGTTTTATACCGAATCTGAATTTATAACACTCTTGAACATGTTCCACAACAAAGGGTGATATGTTATCACCACGTCCCATGTCAACACTTAAGCTTGGTTGTCATTCACTAGGAATCTGATTGCCATTAATCCATTTGTACATTTCTATTTCTTTTTCATCTAAACTTGCCATTGTAACAAATTCTAAGGAAGTCTTATTGGTATTACAAAATAACATTATTCTCAAATTAAACAACTGTATTTGACTTCTTGTCTGGAGCCTAAATCTTTGGACTTCATTAGTCGTCGAAATTGTCAACGTATAATGAAGTCTGGACTTTATTTAGGCTTGGGTTCATTAGGAGTTGGTACAATATATCATGAAATAATATTAAAAATTGGCTGTAGTTTTACGTTAGTTCACTGAATTTTACTGACTATTACTTGTGTTTAATATCGATATTGATTTAAACAAGTGATCAGTAAATAGGTGTAAAGATGATAAAGGAATTCAGTAATTACCTGTATTTACTTGAACATTTTAGGAATTACATGTAATAACTATTTTAGGAATTACATGTAATAACTAACTCCAACGGGGATTACAGGTAATTACTAAATTTCAGTAAATACATGTAATTCCTGATTTCAACTATTAACTGTAACATATATAAAAATTTTATAATTTCAAAAATTCTGCACGACATTAAAGATAGACTTATATCATTTACGTGTATACTGAAGTGAGCCATGTTAATATATTTTGACAAGTTTTAATAAAGATACAAGCTTATCATGACAAAATCAAATGTAAAGCACCTTTAAAGAGTTGTTGACACTAGAAGACAAAGTTAATCAATTTTAAAATATTAATAAGTCACTCTGTGTACACTGGACAAGTAGAATGGTTTTTAAGTCCATCCAAAACAACATGAAATTACTGGGTGTTTGTTTCAACAATTAAGTTTTAGTCTTAATTAATATACATTGGTTCCTTTTACTATTACTAGCTTAATAGGACCCCTCTAAATGTGACATGTCCATGTGTTATCGTCAAAAATAATACTGATGCTTCATTGTACATAAAGTAGTACTTGATTTCTGACATACACGAAAGTTTAAAAGAAAATCAGCACGTTGTATATGGACATTGAAGGGGATACAATGCTTTTAGCAGATATCATACATAAGATTCTTTTAAAGTAACCTGCTGTAAGACATTTTCATCAGAAGGAAAATATAACATGCCTGGAGACAAAACAAAATTTTATTCCAGTTGGCTGTTAACTTTGGACTGCTATTATGGTATGCAAAGGGAAAGAGTGAACGTGTGTTGCATGTAATAAAAAATAGCATGTGACAATTCAGGATTGGAACCGATTTTGTAATTTTGTAACATGCTAAAGGGCCAGTTATAGTTCATGTGATGTCAAGCCATGTTTCCTTGTCCAGTGTCGAGGTAATTGGGGGTTAACTCATGATAAAGTGACTTATCTAATATCAGATAAAATAGGTCCCTTTTTGAAGCAAGAGCTTGTAAAGGATGTAAATTTATCAGATGTACCTTTTACATTGTATTTTGATGAAACATGCCAGGCTCAGTACAAAAACCAGATGCATTTACTGTTTCGTTATTGGTCGACAACTTTAAATCAAGTTTGTTGTAGGTTCTTTGAGGCTCTTTTCTTTGGTTAGTTACAAATTATTAAATCTCTTGACCTCAAATGTTAATCTAAGCTGATGGCCTTAAGTAGTGATGGTCCTTATGTCTCTAAGCTGATGGTCTTAAATAGTGATGGTCCTTATGTCTCTAAGCTGATGGCCTTAAGGACCGATGATCCTTATGTCTCTAAGCTGATGGCCTTAAGTAGTGATGTACTTATGTCTCTTAAGCTGATGTCCTTAAGGAGTGATCCTTATGTCAATAAGATAATTTTCAGAAACAAAAAGTCTGAGGTGAAAAGTAGAAGTTTCTCTTGAATGCTAGATATGTTGTCCATAATTCTTTTGGAAAGGGAAAAGCAAAACTTTAGGTAAATATCGATATTGAAAAACTTATAGTTGACAGTCATTATTTCTTTAAAAAGACACAAAGATTTCAAAGAGCATGTGTTCCAGCGTCATGTTTAAGTAGGTGGCTTACTCTCGCCCCAGTAATTTCACGTATTGCTGAATAGTTGAATACACCGCAGGCCTACATGACAGATGTTAACAATTAAAAGAATGCACCTACTAGTGGATGTTACAAGAGAATCAATATTAAGTTGCAGAACAGGACGACACGTGCATATCTTCATTTCCCGAAGGGTGTTTTTTGTTTTTGAGAAGTTTCTTATATTGTTATAGGAACAAGCGGCAATGGTGTTGAATTATGTTTTGGGATAGTTTCTTTGTTTTTTTTATTGTAAAATGGTGTTATGTAAATGTGATCATTTCTTGTGACTCGAGGTAAATGCAATTTTAATTTCAGTGAATATATATCAATGTGCTGGTCAGACTACTTTTTAACTTAAATTAAGTAGTCGCTGAACATTTTGTGACGCCGCTAGTTATTCCTCAAATCATTCTGATTCAATTCTAATCACCTACATAATTTTATGTTTATAATCCAATAAACTACTGCATTTATAAGATTTAGTCTGGTATTGTACAGTACTTTTATATTCAATTACTAAATTATATCAGATCAATATGTAAATGTAGAGCAAAACGGGGAATGGCAATCGTTGAAATTCCCCAAGTACCCAAATCTACTCATTCTTCCTTCTCTAGGCAAGTCCGTCGTTTTTTTGACGTGCTTTTAAAAACTAAAAATACATGAACGTGTTCTTAGGAAAAAGATTTCTCATACTGAATAACTGCATCGTAGTACTTAACTTAATTTTGTTGGGGGCCGCCTCACCAATATTTGGTTATTTTTATAAGTTAATCAGCATGGCAAAAAATTGTCTCCCTTGGTCAATTTCTTCTATTTTCATTTTAAATTTTACTTAATAATTTTTAAATTTTAAATAGGTAGTTATAAGTTATAAGTAACCAGAATCAGAGTCAATACAGGCGATGTCCTGTTCACAGCATAGTGAATCTGGTTTTTTGATAAGAGTTGTTTCTAAATTAAGAGAAAGGTAAATGTACCCTTGGTCTGTTCAATTATTATATATTTATTCAATGTTTTTACAACAAACTGATATATAATTTTCCCCTTTATCAATGCAGGGTTTCAATTCTCTGTTTAAATTCAAAGATAAATAAAATAAATAAAAATAGAGGACTGCTCCTCTATACATGGTTGTGAAGATGATTGGTGGACTCAGCAGAGTGGAAATCTTGTCAAGCACAACTGGAGAACCAACCAACCAACACATTCAGGACAAAATCATACCGTCACAGCAGTCAGCCGTCCATAGAGTGTTAAAACAGTATTATTAAATATTTGGAGAAAATTGTGCTACATTATTCTTGATTACAAAAATGTGAAATGTATTGGAAATTCAATAATTATGTGGTGTAAAACAATTTCATAAAGTATTGATTTAAAAGTGGAATTTAAGCAATGTAGTGTTTTAAATGAAAATCAATTTAGGAATTCAACAGTGTGCTTATTATTCAGTGCTTACTTAAAATTTGAATCAAATGAAAATAATACATTGTGAGTGCTTAGTGAAAATTAAGTGTTTAAATTATAATTCCAGTGGTGTTTACATATTCAGTTAAAAATTGGGGAAAATTTGTGTGAAAATAAAAGCAATTTATTCAAAGAGGATTCGAAAGATTGGAGGAAAGTGGATAGCACTCTATGGACTGGAAGGCGATAAGGCTCCAGTTGATCGATACACAAATGGTGATTTAATGTGGATGGTGGACCTCTCATACAGAAAACATAGGAACATACATAAGTATTCTCTCTTTTAACAAACAGAACACTTTCTAATATAGTTTATTCTAATCAGTACATAACTTTCATAAACATGGATTCTTGCAGTGTGTACAGAAAAGTGTTGGACTGAAAGACAGAACATTGTATCTTCAGTTTATTAACAATATTTAATAAAGACGGACAAAGTAAAATTTGTTGTGTTGGAGTGAAATCCAAGGTGTTCTAACACAAACAGTAGTTTTAGTCATATCCCAACCCATTTCATTAACACGGACTGCAAAAACAGTAGTATTGGACTGAAAGTCACCATGACATTAGTGTTTTATCTACTTCATTAACACGGACTATGAATATTTTGATTGCTTTCTCTAAATAAACAAGTAATTCTTAACTGATTACACGACACATGTTGTCAAAAATTTTGTACAAAATTATCCATACATTGTCATCCTCAACAGTGTCATGTCCCATATTAGTATGTGTGTGTGTGTGAAGACTTGAGGCCCAAGCATGTGTGAGTGTGAGAAGAATTCTCCAAAGAATATTTTATTAGTTTCAGGACGAAAGTTTTTAGAGGAGGGGCATATATCACAAGACTAAATTTTCGACATTTTCAATAAGAAAATATTTTTCAACACTATAAAAAAATAAAAATATTCTACGTCAGAAATTATAAGAATTTTAAATATAAACTTTATATAATTGTTAGATTTTTTTTTACAATTAAATGTTTTATTTCCCTACATAATTAATGTTAATCAGCAATGAAACAACTCATTGGTAAAGTCTGTCAGGTATGAACTTGAGTTAATTAGTCTCTTTTGGCGTTAATTAAGATTTAAAAACACCTGTCTAAGTCTGATTTTGTAAATCTCAATTAAATTTCCTCTGAAATTAACCAAATATAAACATGTTTTATGATAAATAGGATTTCAGGGGTAGAAGTTGTTTTATTAACATTGTAATGACCTTTAGGCATTATCAAATTATTCTTTCACCCCAGATAGAAAAATCCATAAAAAGAGAGGTGCAAGATATCTACATTTTGTATCCCCCTGTGCAAGATAGCCTACACGCTGTTTTTCCCGCAAAATCTTATCAACAAAATCAGAGGTGTATCGAAAGTTGAAATTGATTTAAAATTGAAATATTGTACTTTCTGATGCAAGAAATAGAATCAATCACTACTTGTGGTGGCAGATGAGGAAATCTTAACCCTCGTTCTAATATATTTGGTCCAGAACACGGCAAGCCTTGTTCTGGACCAAATATATTAGAACTCGGATTGAGATTTCCCTATCTGGCACCACAAGTAGTGATTGATTCTATTAATCTCAATTATTTATGTTTTACTTGTTTATTATTCTTTTGTCAAAATATTGTGCTTTGCGCAAAGCAAACATCGAAGTGATACTTACAGGGTGTATAAGAAATGTGTATTTCGATAAAAAGACAGATAGGCCAATCATATGTATGAGGAAATTGAAAGTAGAAAAATGTAAAGACGACTTAGAAATTATTAGTTTTACATTACATCATTTTAAATGAATTTAAATTCCCTATGAATGCCATGCACATTTGTGTCTGTGCAATTGACAGAATTGGTATCAACAACAGATAGCGGACATGGGCAGCCCTATAGAATGGCGAGTCAACCATATTGTTTTCTGTGTATACACTGTTCATACACGCGACCATATTTTGTTTCTTTTAATGTATATAAATTTAATTTTATGATTCTAAAGCTTTAGTTATATACATTTAAATTACATGTAATTCTTAAATCCCCCCAAACATTGAATTATAATGGAATTTTCATGTTTTATGGAAGGTTTGAAGCGCAAATCAGGATAATAAAAATGTTTCAGCCTTTACAGAAGTGCATATGACAAGTAATTGTATTTTACTTGAAGTAGGCAAGTGTCAAGTATATGCACTTATAGACAGTGGGGCCTTTGCGAGCTGCATAAGGGAAGATTTTTTATTTCATGCATTCCCAAATATCAAATTACACCCACACGCTATTCTCGTGTTTTTTGAGTTTGGGGAGAAATGCACTGTGCATTAGGACAATTCGATATTACCATTACTATAAATAACTTGTCTTTATATCATACTTTCCTCGTTTTCAAACGTTTACATTGAAAAATATATTGTCAAATATTTTCAAAATTCACGGTGGAATGTCAGCCACTGATTTATTACAAGTGTCTAGTCTGGATAAATATGAATCACCCAAACTTAGTTACTTTGAAAACGGACATTGTTTTACATCCTCATTCTGAAACTATTCTTGAGGTAGAAATTTGTAATTATCCTGATGGGTCAACTGTTATATTAGAACCATCTTCAAATTTACTTGAAAGGCAATTAGTTGGGATCAATTGCATAGTAACTGTTTAAATTCAAACAGGTTTATTTAGAATTTTAAACCCAGTTGCAGCTCTAATCCCACTTAAACAGAAAACTGTGTTAGCACAAGCTCAAGATATTTTTGAAGAGTATATTTTCTTAATTGAAGATAATGATAATAAACATAATACAGACTTGAAAAATGAGACAGAATATTTAAAGGCTGCTTCAGAATAAAGAGTTAATTTAGAAAGGACAGTTCTGAAATAGGCAAAACTGATTTGTATTATCATACTATCAATGCTAAACCTGGTAGCACCCTATCCTAGCGTCACACAACTCGCATACAAAACGAGCTTCATAAACAAATTGACAAAATCGAAGAATCACCATGGCATGCAGGTAGTGCCATGGATAAAAAGAAAAATGGAAGCTACGGCATGGCTTTGGACTTTCAAAATCTTAATGTTGTGGTAGAAACTATGACTTTTCCTATGCCTTCATTTAAAAAAAAATTGACAGTTTCTGAAGCTAAACCAAAATATTTTTCGTTCTGGACTTGGCTAGCGGTCTCCATCAGATTTTCCTAGATTTAACAACAAAACATAAGCCAGGTTTTATTACTCAACGAGGTATATTTTGCTTCAAAAGGTTTGGTTTCAGCACCAATGAGTTTTCAAATACCGATTGCTAAGGGGGCTTAACTGGCGTATTTGCCTAGTCTTTACTGATGACAAACTCTGCTTTTCAGAAAGTTTCCAAATACATCGGCAGAACTTGCGTCTCGGAAGCTAACCTAAGGCATGGAAATTCATGGAGAATTGTTTATGAATCACTACGGGAAAGGGGGATTGAAGCTATAATTTCTTTATAAATAATGCATCCGACAATGGATAATAGAGGTTGGTCGTTTAGCGTGACCACGACTGTCCTTGGTCGTAATTAGACGGTGTGCAGTAGGAAAGTCCCATCGATCTGGATAATGTGAAACACGAGTCCACGACAATAGGAGTAGAATAAAAATATGTTTAAATTGAAAGGAGCTGTCGTTATATATTTAATTTCGATCTGACAGGTTTCATGTAATTGAAGTAACTAATGTGAAAAGTGCCAAAGATAACCTTATTGTACAACACATGTCCACTGTGAGGCACAGTAAAGGATATCTTACTTATAGAAAAATAATCGTTTTCGTTAACTTTAATTGAGCTCAGAGCTTAACGATTGGTTAAGTTCTCATAAGACACCTACTTAGAGGCCTCATTTTAAACATTAATTATTTTTATGTTTTCTTAGTTTTTCCTTTCTTTCGTTAGGGTGTGCTAGCTTATAATACTGCATTGGCTCATTATGGGATTTCTCATGGCAATAGTGCTAAAGAGCAAGGCCTTCGCTTAATAATATGGACCGTCTCTGCATCATTATCTTAAGTATCATCACTCATCATTACATGCCAAAACAATAGCAAATATAAAATGTTACTGTGAATAACAATCACAGACGAATTAGACATAGAAGTTTTTTTCTGTCAAATCAAAATGTACGATGTTAGGAATTTAGCTCGTCACCTGAATCACATGAATGGTCTTAAACGAAAATTAGCTCATCAAAGTTGTAGCTCGTCATGACTTATTCCATTTTTGCGATTTTATATGTGTGCTTCACTTTGTGCAGTAGAATGGGCTTTGTTCCATTTAATGAGAGATTATGTGTCAATAACCTTACTACTTTATTATTTTATATTGCAAAGTGTAGTTTGCATTATTTTTATAATTATCATGAAAGAAAACTTTTAACAAGAGTATTTCTTTAAATTGTAGTTTGCATTATTTTTATAATTATCAGGGTCTACCCAGCTTTGTAAATTAATCCTTTCTGGGTAGACAGATTAAGCATTCAATTAAGAGAAATCCCAAGTGTAAGGCACTTCTTGGATAGTCGGAGTTCCGTGCGAATGTATTGGAATTTACCGACCAGTTTCACGTTATATATCTTTTAGCGGAAATCCGAATCATAACTATTGCTTTATAGATTGAATATTGTTAATTAACTTTGGATTCTGTTAAGCGGATTGGCACAATATTGTTAAATATATTTCACAAAAAGAAAACAGAATATAGCAAAAGTTAAAACGTTTTTTTTCATTTAAGTTATACGCGACAACGGGGTCCCAACTCTACCCGAGCTTTACACAGAGACGAAATTTCATCCACGGGGCGCGTTGTTGAAGCGGAGGAGATATCCAGACAGCTTCACTTCTAGGTTAGAGCTACTTTTCTAGTACCTCTAGAAGCAAAATTTAAATGCTAATAAAGTTAGTATATTCACTTACACTTTTCGCGGTAGTTTCTGTATTTATTCATTCTGGCATTAGTGTTCTATCTGTAAATTAAAGAGCCATTTTTATACAGCCAATTTTTGTAAACTCATAGTTTATCGATTTAAAATTCTAGTACGTAAAATTAATTATATAATATTTCTGTAATGATTATTATAAATTCTAAAATATCACTGCAATTATTATTTGAAATTTAATGTTTAATTTAGCAAGTTATTTAAAACATTTTATATTTTAAGTCCTGCTTCTGGTACCCTATAAAATGAATCCATAGACCGACATAATAAACGTTTTAACTTATAGTTATGTAAATCCGGAGACGTTGTAAGTTTTATTTCATATGGCATACCGACTGGTTACAATTACCAGTACTCGAGCTATAAATTACTTTAAGCTTAAATATCAATCTTTAATTTACCATGGTAGCCAGTTAATTACTTGGAAAAAATTGATTTGTTACTTTTGAAAATAATTTTGTTGCGCGTACTGCATTTCATACCTTCCAATGTCTTTCATCAGCGTGTCAAATCTTTCGCTTCAGATATATATTGTATTCGAGCTGTCTCGTAAGCGCCTAAGCAGTAATAATGAGAAGCTACATTAGGTGCTTGTGTACGTAAAATGGTTTTGGAATTGAGGAGAAAGTGTTGGTTAATGCAATAAGATTTGCTTTTCCTTCAATGGATCTCACTCTGTGCACGCGTCATATGAAAGAAAATGTAAAACGATATCTGAGGCACAAAGTAGGAACATCTGACGAAAGAATTGATCAAATCATTTTTTTGGCATTGATGGACTGGTGTTGGTTGATTCAACACTTGATAACAATATTAAATATAACAGAACGCAAATCGACCACGGGGATAGCATAAGACCCTTACATTAGAGACAAAATTATACCAACACTGAAAAAGATTGTTTAGAAAGTTCGCAAAACCAATAAAAATGTGCCACTATCTTACAAAAACAACAAGTGCGAGTCCATGAACCATGTATTAAAATCAAACATCAATTGGAGAGCGCAAAAAATTCTTGATCTGATTGAAATGATTCATGTTAAAGTTCAGTTTCAGTAATCACTGATTCTAGGTGCTATCTACGGACAAGGTGACTTTAAGCTTTCAAAGAGCTTTCTTTTGAGAGTACAGAAACATGAAGATCACTTATGATGCTTGGCAAATAAAAAACCCAAAAGAAAGAGAAAAACTCTTAGAAAAATTTATAAAACATCGTGTCCATGTTTCAAAAACGATAACTTCTACAGATGGTAATTTAATGCTCTCCGAAACAAAGAAAATCACCTTGAAACCAGGCAAGAAAAAACGTATTCGTATAGATAGAACACATTCAGATCCAAAAAAAACCCCGCAAGTTAGATCAATCCAACTGCGCATACAAGTATTTTATTTCCCTGATGCCAATTGCATCGCTGCGTTAGCAGTAGCGGAATATAATATAATTTTATATTTCAGTACTAAAATTTCACAACAAACACTATTGTTCCAAGTGTTAATCCCTGGTACCAATTGTATCGCTGAACTGCAGTAGCGAATAACACAAAGTACAATAGTTACAGAAAGAGGTTCGATACCACCTAGAAAATATATAATAATGATTTTATGAATTGTGTTTTGTTTCTATTCCTGTCTTATATATGTATATATGTTTAATTTGAATTAAAAAAAGTTTTTTATCCATAAGGTCATTAGTTTCTCATTCTATTTCGAGATGTCATGTCATTTAGTCCTATTAGTTCGCGGTATTAAGACCTGGTCAAGATTAACTTCACTACGACTATCCGATAAAGTCGGGGGACCCGTAGCCATATTCAACACAAAGAACCTGGTTGTTATCAATTCTAATTTGAATCAAACCATTTTATGACCGAAAGCTGACAAATTGTATCGGTCATTTGTTTTTGTTTGAATAACAGTAAATGTATAAATGCAATCAAACGAATAAATCAATATATTTTAAAAACAGATCTTATTTATATTTTTTCTAGACTCTACTTATTTTAAGAATAAATATCTTTAAATAGCTTTAGGTAACGAATTGGTTAAAAACTTTCATTATTGATTTTTATTATTCCAGACAGTCTGGAGGTGACCACTGGATAGTGGTAGCTTTTCCGATCAAATGTTAGTAAAAACAGAGTGAATTTGTATGTTGTATTTTAATAATCACTTAAAATTGAACTAAATTTCCCTTTATTACAAAACAAAGGCAAGTAACATGGGTCTTTTAGGTGAACTAAGTAGATATAGATTTTTGCAAGTATTGGTTGAAATTTGATAAGGATTCATCGAGATAAAAAGTATATCGATTATTATGCATAAATATTAATGTCAAAAATCTGAAGCATATAATTTTAAAAATTTGTTGTGTAATATAGGAATGTCTGATCTTTGGTTTAATCAGACTACGTATATTGTTCTATTTGATAAGCTGAAACATGAATATCAGTTTTGACAAATGTGGTATAGTAAATGGAAACATTTATCATTTTAACAAATGTTTGGTTTAGAGAATTATTTTACTTTTATAGGCTTAGAGTGGTATTAACAAATTTAAGAATTAATGGTCATGGCTTGGCTATTGAGCGTGGTAAATATGATGGTATTGATAAAAATTGCAGTTTCATACCTGTTGCAGCATGAACGTTATATGTTGGTTTGCAGTTACCAAAATATCATTGTCATTGGCCAAATCAACAACATTTTATTGTTTAAAAGAAAAAGAATTGTTACCAATGTTGCAAAATTTACTTTTAATGCGTTTAAGTTAAGATTAGGTGTTTGGAAAATACATAGTTGTATCACGAGCATAATAATTGTTGTTATAGCTACAAACATGATTACGAGAGATGAACGACTATGCTTCCATTGTCAAAACTGCGTTGAGTATAAAGTGCATGTGTTAGTAAATTGCCCTCTTTATGAAGAAATAAGATTGACTTTATTTGATCAGGTTAGGGTTTTAATTTTAACAATCTTAATGACTGATAGATGACTCTTTCCAAGAATATTTGCTCTAAGTTAAAGAAGGTACCAAGGTCTGCCATGAAATTTTAGAGAAAAGAAGAAATGTATTTTTATAAATATAACCCAATATAATATTGTCAAAATATTTTACTCTTTTTAAAGTCTCTCGTAATATAATATATTTTTAATGTTTTACTATGTAAATTTTTGTGTTATGTTAATAGTTTTTATTCATACTCTTGTATCTTTTACATTTTCAGATTTTAAACGTTTTAATTGAAAAGTATAAAAGAAAGTTCAAATCGGTGCAAAATAATGGAGTCTGCGATTTTTTTTTCTTGGTGTCGAACTTTTTATCCTTTTCTTGTTCCGTATGATGGCCATGTATTTTATAGTGTTGAACATGCTTATCAATTCAAGAAAGTGGTGTTGCATAATCATATTTTGCAGAGAACATTAAGTGTGCTAGATTCAAGAGAAGCACAGTTTATTTCCAAGAATATTCCATGTGATAGTTTGTGGTATGAGAACAAGCGTCACTTTATGGAGGATTTATAACGTGCGAAGTTTAGAGAAGTGCGACAGTTAGGGATGTTCTTGTTGATAGTGCGGATAGAAAGTTATTGCAGAAAAGGTGTCCTTGGCCAGGTAGAGGATGTGTTCCGACGATTACTTATGAGAGATAAGCCATTAAGGGTGTTAGTGCGTTGAGATTGCCTGAAATATGCAAGTTTATATAATTGTGCGAGTATAAGCCAGAATAGATGCCGTTATAATGTCCTGGTTGAATTTTATCAAAAATAAATAACATTAATTTTATACTGTGTTTTCCAAGAATAAAGTTCCGTAAAACTTATTCATGTATTTCATGGGAACATTTGTCTCTCTCTTTTTTTTTTTAAAAAAAAGTCTCAGCTACTAATTATTAATCGCATAAATGATCAATCTTAAAATTTAGTAATTCGATTTGTACATAGCTATTGTATTTTAGAAGTTTTTTTGATAAATTCACTGGGTTATCTGCAACTCAACTTTATGGTTGTTGCCAAAACAATACATGCAACATATGTAGATATTTTAAAGCCAACGATAGGCAAGAAATATTAGTTTTTTTTGTTCATGTTCAAAAATCATTCAAACAGATTTTTGTGAAAATGCTGGACTCAAGGATTTTATACTAATTACTGTGCACAACAACAGCAACCGGGTTTTTAAATACAAGTTTAAATGAACAAGTTTAACCCCAGTTTTATGTTGTATATTACGGGAATCTTTTTTAAAGTTTCTGTTAAAGTCCTTTTTTTAAAGAAATTTGAAGTTTTAGCTACTTTATTATTAATCCTATAAATGGTCATTCTTAAAAATTAGGAAGTTGAATTTTATATAGCTATTTCATTTTTAAAAATTTTGTGTTTTTAGTTATTTTTTCTTTTTTGTTACAAGGTTTTCAATTTTTATTCATTGGATTAACTAGCAATTACAATGCATGCAACATAGATAGATTAATTTTATCGCATGATATGTAGGGAATATTTCCTTTTTCGGAAATCGGCGCGGATTACAACATGGAATTTGAAACGTAAAGTCGGTTAAATTGTACGACTTGTAGGCAAGAATCTTTATATTATTGCATTGTATTTGTTGGTTTCTCTTTGTTATTGTGTAATGGCCTGCAGTACTTTTGTGCAAATATCATGCAATTCATTATTCAAAGACAAACACTGATTGAAATATTTTATTGTTTTGTGTTTATTGTTATCAGACCTCATAATAAAAGGAGAAACTTTCACGTATATACCTCTTGTCGTAGTTCTGGGCTGTTATGTTCATAACACAAGCTCATTTATGCATTGATTATTGTGGGGTAAAATATTATGTTTCTATTTTGTGAGACTAATTAAAAGTAAATCATATTCAAAAACAAGCATACTAATCCATGTCCGAAACAAAGTAAAAACTTTGGAACTGACAAGTTAGACACGTGAACTTTCACCAGGGAAGTGAGACCGGGTGCTCCGGAAGGGTAAGCACCTCCTGTTTAGCTAGCTACACCCACCACGTGTGTAAACAAAATTGTGTGAAAGGAACATGGAACTATGAGACGTCAAATATATCCAGGACAATCCTGGACACAGAGACATCAAACTTATCAACAATACTGCGATGACGGCCATAAAACTTTTTGAGCGCCTTGATAAGCCTAGGCTTGCAATATCCCCGAGTCAACAATTTATTTGCAAGCAGCCTACTTCGTTGTACAAAGTCCCCGTAGTGGGAACAAGCTCTACCATAGCGTATTAATTTGGAAACAAATACACCATAAGCAGGAGAAGCAGGTATATTGCTGCATAAAAAAGGAAAGTTGACAATAGAAAAATCGAAGCCATCACGTTTGTCATAAAGTTTCAAATGTAGCCTTTCGTGTGGTTATAATTCAGGTATAAGTCTAAATATGAAGCAGAACTTGAGGAATCAGTCGTGTCTTTTATTTCAAGCTCACTAGGAAAGATGACATTTACATAGTCTCGAAATTTAGGATTGTTGAGTTGAATGATTTGGCGACGGTCTTCTCTCCAGATTTAACAAGGTTCTGTATAAATTCTGCTTCATAAGAATAAAGAAACAAATTAGCAAGCAATGGTGCACAGTTTGTATCCATTGGTATACCGATTGTTGTAATTCATTATCACTTTTAACTGTGCTTTGAAAGGATGAGATCCATCCATAAAACTTATAAAGTTTTACTCCTGTATATTTCAGACCCCTCTGTCATACAAAATCCAAGCTAGACTGTTTGCATACACAACTCAAAGGAAAACAACCTAAAATCAACCCCCGTTTATAATACATTTGGGAGGAAAGGATATTGACTGTGACAGTAATGCAAGTGATATTGTATGGAGACTTATTGCGTTGAGAGAAAAAATTTGAGGGTGGAAGTGAAAGACGTTTTTTTAAGAAGTTACAAGCCGTGTTAAATTTAGGAGCAAAGGTATGGACTGTGACTTTTGAACGTATAAGAAAGACTGTGAATCGATGTTTGTAACGATATCGATATCTGCGTGAAAAACGAGGAATGCGTGTGATATTCTACCGGAAGTTAAATGTTGAGGCATTACCTCAAAGACGGCCACTGTCTCAATTAAAGTGGTATGAGGCGAATGACGTGGAGCATGAGTAGTGCGTTTAGCAATGTCATCTTATCATTAACATACTATTATTACATTCATTATATATATTACTTTTGAATCAAACATTTCATTCAGTATGTTTTGGTCATATTTATACCTTGAGGTTGAAAATGTGTTAAAGTGTTTAAAGTTTTTACGAAAAAGCTAAAATTATAACTTAAGTAATGTGTAATTTTGGAGTTTAAATTATAATTTATTTTTGTTAAAACATGGTTTTTGGGTGTAAATTATTTATACATTTATCATGTCCATTATAAAAGGCTAACAACTCTTTAATGCACTGTGATTAATATGTAAACATGTATGATGTAGTGCGTATAGTAATTTCTGCATTTGTTTTGTTTTGTATATTTCAGGGTCTTCGTGCTGCGTTGTTTTTGCTGTTTTACAACCTTGTTACAAATTATGAACATTACTTAACCAAATTAAAATAAAACTTAAATACATGGTCACATACTCCCCCCTCACAAAAAATGGGTGTCCTCAGTATTTGCAAACACAACAGAGATACCTTGTTGAGGCAAGGTTATTGCAGGCCTAGGCTTTTCAAGACCATCAAAATGTTTTATAGCCGTCGTTGACATCGCCTGCAGCTCGATTCCGTTGCATAATTGCCAATACATCTGCAATTCATGGATAGCAACTTTGTGGGGATATTTTGCTGGATGCATCACAACCTTTCCTCAAAATTGTACTATCTGACAAGGAGTGATTAGATTCTCAAAAATGGTGTTTTTGGTGTGGCATCTGTGGAATTGAAACTTGCTGAACCAACATGACATCGGCGACTGTCAGTCATAATAAAGCCATTTTAAAAACAACTCATCAAACGCATTCATTATACAAGATTATATTATATTATATATGTTAGAATATTGTTAAAAAATGATGAATGTGAATAAAATAAATAAATACATAAAAAAAACAACCAATCATTCCATGCGGTGTAAAAGAAAAATTAATGTTTATTTCATTATTAATAGAAACCAGCTAAATAGTGAACTAAAACAAACATTAACATAAAGATGCCTGTGGTTCTTGGGTTAAATCTTCTGGTAAAAGTGTTCTTTTGTCTGTTCTTTGTTAAATTGGAATTTATTGTAGAGGAATCAAGTAATTTTTTACAAATTGAACCTCAACTAAAAACCACTTTCTCATATTTATAAAAAATAGTACACTAAACGCGAAACAAAATGTCGAGTCGGCTATTTTACACAACTACCCCATCAAGATTTTGACATTTTGCAGTCGATTATCCTGGAAAATCTTGTCATGGAAACTCAAACCCAAAATGCTTTTAAACGTGCTTTTCGGACTAAAAAAATTAATGAGGTTATCAAAAATGGTAAATCTTTCAATATATCTTTTGATGTATCAACCTGGAAATCCTTTGGAAAAAGCACTAACAATTCGTGATAACAAATATTACATGAAGCCCAAAAATCTGCTCGACGAATGAATTTAACATTGTTTGGAATGATGACATAAAACCATCTTGTGTTATTTAGACGATAGTTATGATACGATATGTTGTATTTCAAATGATTTAATAACACTGACAGACCCTTCAATTTACGTTCCTATTTGTAATTTGCATATCGTATCAACATCAACTTGTAAAACTGGATTTTGCACTTTACTGATCATGTTGGTTACTGTCTTTCTTAGCTGGGACGGTACTATAATACATACGGCATATTTTAAAATTAGATCGGAATAAAAATGGGTCCATTTTCCCATTGATAAATTAACTTTTGACTAATGACGAATAACAAGCATTAATAATGCAAATTATACTGCTTTCTTACTTCTCTTACTCAATTTTTTGCAATTATTCACCGAACTATTTAGTTTGTAGTCTGTCATCCTCTGGTTATGAACATGTTTTATTGATATTATATCGTCAATTCGATTATGTTTAAAATGTGCAATACATCGTTTATACATGGTAAACATTTAATAAAATGAATTTTAGATCTCCTCAGCGAGTATCAAATTCCCCAGTACAATCAGCACAATAGTTTTTGGTGGAGCTAAAACCGGGTTGAATGTCAACTCCGCAAAATTTATTTAGAGATCCGGTGACCAATCGTCTAATCAGGGAACCTGAACCAGAACCAGAGGTTATTGCCATTTATGAGGATATTGGGAGACCAACAAAACAACATGCCAGAAACCAAGGTACCATCAAATTTAATCACGCTAAGCTATTACACAAGAGACTCCAAGCCAAGCACCTGGATAAAACAATTTCAAAGATGGAAAATATTGCATGGTCTATCAAATGCCTAAGCATGCACTTCTTTATCTTTTTATCTGAAGGAAGCTGGTACATGGTTTGAAAGCTTGCCTGCCGATATACAAAGTGATTACAATGCCGCATTTAACGAATAAACAGCAAAACATACACAATCCCAAGATTAAAGAAAACTTGTAAAGTTACTGATTGATGGGAAGGGCGGGGTTTTTAAACACATGTTTTAGTTTTTGGGAAGTCGTCTGTCGGGAGACAAATAAGTTTTTTCCGCAGTATGTTTAATTTATCTGTACTGCGTGTAGTATTTGAAATGTTTAGCTGTTGGCCCGATGGAAAACCATCCAACTTAGCAGCAGGGTTACTTTTCAGATGTACTTTTTTAATTTAGTACATTTTTATTATCATGAATTTTCTTAAACGTATAGTTCATCTTACTGATTAGGAGGCCATTGAGGCACTAGTTGCCACTCCTCAACCCCATACGGTCTGGTAAAAATCAATTATCAACATCTTCACTATTCTGGCATATATCGTTATAACTTAATTATTTAAGATAATATAGTGTGATTTATACTACATATATTAAATTAACGTCTCTACAGTGTCCAATTACTTCCTGGCCCCGAGAAATTTCCCTGTGCTTAGTTTACTGTATTCTTATTTTCTAGGTACCCGACTCATAATCACGGGGCTGCGTTTGCTACACGATAGCTTTGGGTATATATTAATTAGTATAGACGAAATGTTCTTTTTAAAACCAATTCAAATATCAGCAATTAGTCAAGTGTTTTTATGGTCAACTAAAATGTCCGTTATGTCAATTGACCATAATGTTTGATTGTAATTTTTGTAATATCAATATTACTTCTTTCCGAAAAAAATCTCCAAAAAATGAATGCTTAAATTCAAGATTATACTACAAGACGAGAAATCCCTTGACAGATCGAGGACTTCATTAATCGAAAATACTCGAACCAAAAATCAATTGCGGTGTAGTTGAAGTATTGAGCATTACTATATCATGATAGCCTGGTTAATTTAATTACTTCCGAAATCGGAAGAATAAAATGTTGTTACTTTTGCGCCTATTGCATTCCATACATTGTAAATGTGATTCCATAAATTTTTCAACTTTAGCCATAAATAGATTTTGTTAAGTATCAAAATAACGTGGCTATCTGCTCAAACAATGTCTTATGTACTGTTGTCCGTCACCTGTTGAACTCTTTATATATACTGTTGCGGGCCGAAACGTTATTGATTTTAAATGTTAACCAAATTCGGGAACGAAATGATTAAAATGTATGGAACGAACGAAATGACATTTGTTGATCATTTATCTGGTTTTGGTCTCAGAATATCTGCATGTCCTCTACGGGTCGAAACGTTATTGATTTCGAAAAGGTAATCAAAATAAGGAACGAAATGATTAAAACTTTGAGATGTATTGAACGAACGAAATGACATTTGTTGATCATGATGTGATGCAGCATTAAAATATCTGCTTGTTCTTTATTATGGGTCGAAACGTTATCAATCAAAATCGGGAACGAAATGAGTACAAACCTGACATGTATGGTATGAACGAAAAACTGACGTATTGAAAGTCCCAAGTGTATATATGTGTTTGTTCTATGTTTGGCAGTTGCTGTTTAGTTTTTATTGTGTATTGTAGTAAGTTTATTGGTTACTTACCTAATTATCGCAGGTTCAACGGTTAGATAGCTTCACTGGATTGCAATACACTCAATCACGTCTTCGTAATCTCCGGTCAGTCGTAGCTGTCACACAGTCGCCATTCTCCCTCTCGCTCTGTGACGTCACAACCTCGTTCCCAGAACTTACCACATTCCTCCCCCCTTTTAAAAATAGGTGCCCCTGCACCGACAGAATCTGGATGAAAGTCTTTACTCCATTCAAATCAGGAAGGAAAACAATTTTTTTTTTATATCTACAATTCTATGTTTATCAGTCACTGAGCAGTTCTTCCAATTCTATCTGAATGAAAACACTATTTGCACTAAGGCATTACGCCCGCCCCGCATAAACGGGATGTACACAAAACAATAACTATTTACAGTCTCCAAAATTTTCGAATCATCTCATTTACACTGATTGGAATCTAGCATTATCCAAATACTTTTTGGTCAAATGCACTACTTTATGATACTGAATGCAACTCTGTAGCAACCAACCCGAGTCTATATATAGAATAAACGTTTTGCATTCAGCTTCGTTGTGCATTCTGCCAGCAGTGCCAAGGTAGTATAACGCAACGCAGCAACTTTTTCAGCAACTTCACCAATGTACATTGGACTATTACAAAAAATTCCAGAAGGCGGCATGTATGGGGAGTCAGTTTCCACCAGTAACCCAAGTAACAAGATCACGGAGAAAATGAATCTGGCTCTCCACACTACAACTCCCAGGACTGGTGTCTAATCCAACTTCCCCCACTGCAGAGACTCTGTTGTTCTGAATGAGCTGCTTAAGCCTATCTAACTGCTTCGAAGTAATGTCACCAACCTTCTTTGGATGTAGTCCCACAGCTACTCGCCACTTTTCCGCTACAGGCATCATGTCTGGGTACGATTCTGGATCGCAATATATAATCACTGCCCCAATCAGGTTTACATTAGGGACACATGGTGGGCGTTCTAACTGTTCACTGGTCCATCTTTCCATGGTGAGCAAACCTGTTCCCAACAACTTTTTCCTGGATCTGTCCAAATGACAGTGAGAGTCAATCAGATTGCATGGAACTGACGATTCCTCGCACAAAACAACTCGTCTTGGTGAACGAACAACTTGAACATCTGTAATCTCTGAATCAGGATCTATCACTGTTTCTGACGCTCTAATAGCCAACACTGGTCAACAATGAATATGTCTGTGCATATGCATAAGGCGATTCTTTTAAGTTGTCAATGTTCGTCATGAAATCAGTTCCCATCTGGAGATAATCACGCAGCTGATTTGGCTGGAGATAGTAACTGAACACCACCTGATATCTCCAATGGATCAAGATACACGGAGATATGACGGGTCTTAATACAAAGGTATTAGGTACCTCCCACTGATATAAATCACAAAGTCTAGTCATCTGGTTACGAGCTTTTCCCAAAATCTGACTCCTCCGAGGTATCTTAGAGTGTGGCATTCCATTTACCCAGTTCACTAACTCCCATACACTCCTGCACCCTGTAATACACTCTGCCAAATATAACAAAATTTCTCCCCGAATTCTATCCCAGTCACGAACTTTATCATCTCGAACTGGAGGCTGTGGATTATCCCACATCACTCTTGGCAAATGGCTATGCTGAACATGAAACTTCAATTTCCGACCTACGAAGTTACATGTAAAAGCTGGGCAAGGCGAATTCCTAGGATCATCCAACGAATATGATTTAGCTGCGGGCGGTTCCGTATTTAACGGAGGTAGGAACTCATCCTCACACGACACAGATTCACATGCCAATTCCTCCTTTACCACCGGTTCCAGAACCACACTGCTTCTTTCCGATATACTCTCATACTCCAACTTTATGTCATTACTATTATTGCCCCAATCCGAGTCACTCGCAACTGCCTCCCATTCCTGTGCCTGCATCATCTCCCTAATGAAGGGTGAAGTATCATCAATGTAAACGACTCTGTCCAAAATCTGTTCCCTTTGAGCCTGGCTCATTATTGGCAATGTCCTCGGCACAGAACATGGTGGTATCTTCTCCGGTGAACTTTCCCTTATCACCAATTCCCCAGTTGCCTCATCAAAATAAACATACCGATCATCATCTTTCATCTCAACAACGTCCATCACACCTGACTCAGCCATCCTGCTGCAGAATCACCTCACTACTTTTAGTAATTTTTACCGTGTACTCGGTACCACAATATCTTTTATACACTTTCACTGAAAATAGAAAGCAAACACAAACATATTCAACTACTAACATATTTACATGGTAAGTTTACCTTACCTCTACCCCGAATTACTAATTTCGCTACGTTGACAGGTAGGACAATGGTACCAAGTAAATGTTCCCGCTAATTCTGCTGTGACTCCCACACATTCGCCATGGTACCACTCGTCACACAGATCACATTCTATCATAAATCCACCGTGGTCACCTTTCCGGCACAAACAATACAAATTAGCACTGTCAGATGCTAGGATATCTTCCCCAGTCTTGATTAAATTTTGGGCCCGTCTTAGCCACGTTGGAAGATTTCTATCCAAACACTTCTTCATTCTGTCATGATTAATAGTTAAAATCATCTTGTCTAGTTTGACTTTGTACACATAGGATGATATTTTCTTTGCGACCACACCTGGTCCTTTCCATGGTGGATCTAATTTCTTGTTTCGCCCTTTATAGTTGCTGTATCTAGTACATATACCGCGTCACCCGGTTTGTATTCATGCTTTCGGATCTTTAAATCGTAATCGCGTTTCATGTACGACTGTGTTACTTTTATCCGCCTACGAGCGATATCATGAGCCCTAAAAATTTCCTCCTTGAGTTTTGTCACATAATCTTCTTCATTTTCTGAATTTTTAGTCTCTGGTGATCGAAACACTAGATCAGATGGTAAGTTGATTTCTCTTCCAAGCATCATGTGGTTAGGTGTTAGACCAGTCATTATTGACGGAAGAACGAATTGCACTAGCCAGTTGAGGCAAATACTCATCCCAATCGGTTTGTGACTTGCTAACGAAGCAGCGTACAGCATCCATAAGTGTTCGATTGAAGCGCTCTACCTGGCCATTAGCGGATGGTCTATACGGGGTGGTTTTGGTTTTCTCAATATGGAGAGTTTCACAGAGCGACTTAAACAGACGACTTTCAAAATTTCGGCCTTGATCGCTGTGGATCTGAAATGGGCAACCAAACCGTGTGAAAAATTCATTCACCGCAGCTTTAGCTGTCATTTCCGCTGTTTGTGATGGTAACGGAATTATCTCCACCCACTTCGTGAACTGGTCGACCATAACCAAGATATGAGCATTTCCTTTGGATGACTCAGGAAGTGGTCCCAGAAAGTCAATATGGACGCGTTCCATGGGCGCTCCAGCATGATACTTTGTCAGAGGACATCTTGCCTTTCGGGTAGCCTTCTTATGTTTGTTACAGGTTCCACATGACTGCACAAACCGTTTGACATATTCATTCATTCTATACCAATAGAATTTCTTTCGAATTCTCTCCCTTGTCCTGTCTATCCCCTGGTGACCAGTTATTGGAAGATTGTGGTTTAACTGGGTTACCTCCGAAACAAATGGCTTAGGAACAACTAATCGCTGATCGCCACTTTTGGAGAGATTCCACAACACATGCTGGTTGTCCAGATGGAACTGTTCTTTATTAACTAAATACTTTTTAGCTGCTGGTCCTGCTATAAACATATCAGCCTCTGGTGGTTCAGTCTTGTGTTCTAACCAATACAAGATTAACTGCAGATCTGGATCCTTCTGTTGTTCAGTTGACAATTGTTCCTTTGTATACTGAATTCCCAGTGAATTATTCTCCTGAGTGAGGACTTGAACTTCAATTTCTCTATCAGCATCTACCAAATCACCTTCACCTTCAAAAAGTCTAGAAAGACAGACTAATGTATCATGTCCAACAGCATCCATCTTTCCTTTTAGTACCGTGCTGGATAGTTTTGGGACCGTAGACAACGGTATCACATTATCCACACTGACAAAGTCCTGCCACATCCGATGAACCCTCAGACAGTGCTTACATCCTCCACATGGCAGCATTTCCGGTTCCACATGAATCGACATCTCTTGACAAGGTTTATCGGCTACTAATCTAGACAGAATATCCGCATTAACATGATGTTTTCCTGCACGGTGTTGGACTTTCACATGATATTGGCTTAACACCTCTAACCACCTCGCTAACTGCCCCTGGGGTTCCTTAAAATTTATTAACCACTGGAGGCTACTGTGGTCGGTACGTACTACAAATTCTCGGCCTAGGAGGTAGTGTCTAAAATGCTGCACAAACCGAACTACAGCCAGAAGTTCCTTTCGAGTTGTACAGTAACGACGCTGAGCTGGGGACAATGTAAAACTACCATACGCTACCACACGTTCTTTGCCATTCTGAACCTGTATCAACTCCGCCCCTATCGCCAGATCCGACGCATCCGTATCTAATATAAATTGATCTGTGGCATTCGGCAAGGTTAGTACTGGTGCTGTTTGCAGTGCTGTTTTCAGTATATCGTAGGCTTCCTGTTGGTCTTGCCCCCACTTAAAGGTATTTTTCCCGTAATACCCGTTAATGGCTTTGCTTTGCAATTTTGGAATAACCTTTAATAAAATTCCGATGATAATTCACGAAACCTAAAAACTTTTCTACCTCTTTGGTATTGGTTGGAACTGACCACTTATTAATGGCTTCGACATACTCCTACCTATCGCCATTCCGTCTTTATCTACTTTTCGGCCCAAGAAAGTAACTTCCGATTTGCACAAATCACATTTTTTCGGTTTTAATTTTATTCCGTGTTGACGGAAACGTTCAAACACTGATCTTAAATTTTTCAAATGGTCCGAAAAAGCTTTCCCCATCACCAGAATATCATCTAGGAAACATAATACTACTTGCCAGGTCAATCCACGTAATACCAGATCCATCGCTCTTGCATAAGTCGAAGGCGCATTGCAGAGACCAAAACTCATCCGCGTAAACATAAATGATCCGTATTTAGTGATGAATGCTGTCTTGGGCTGATCTTCTTCTTTAACATTAACCTGCCAGTATGCACTGTTTGCATCTAACTTTGAGAACCACTCATTCCCAGCTAGTGTGTCAAGGCATTCCTCAATAAGCGGTAATGGATACACATCTTTCTTGGTCACTGCATTTAATTTCCTATAATCTATTGCGTAACGAACTTTTCCGTCGGACTTCCTTATCAGCACTGGTGCCGCTGCCCATTCTGAAACACTAGGCTGTATCACTCCGGCTTTTAGCATTCTAGTAAGTTGTTCCTTTTCTTCATCCACGAATTGCAAAGGAGTTCTTCTCATTCTTAGCTTTATCGGGGCTGCTTGTCCAGTATCAATACAATGTTCAACTCCTTTTAAAGTTCCTATATCAAACTCATCCTTGGAAAAGATATCATTAAACTCAATTAACAGCTCTTTTAACTTCTGCTTTTGTTCAGCTGACAGCTTACCACTTGACCTCTCTAACAAGTCTGTCCATTCATTAGAAAGTTCTCCCTGTTCTTCTTGGTCTTCAGTAATCGAATCCACTGCAACATCACTTTCCATGTTCTGAATAGTTTCGGCTCTAGCTACAACTGTGTTTTTCTTTATGGTGAAATATCGGTCACTCGCATTCACCAAACAAAGGGTTGGCCGTTCCTGTTTATGGTATAAACATCGTGGTATCAAAATAGGCAAGTCTTCATTACAAGCTTCTATAATGTAATTATCTAAAGTTTCCTCTAATTTTGCAGTTACATGCACAGCCGAATGCGGTGGGACAACAACACGCCGATCAATCCACACCTTCGATACTACCGGTATAGTCTTCTTAGGTCCTGGAGACATCTCCAACTTCTCGCCACCAATATTAAAATGAATTTCTCCAAATCAACTGTTACACCATACGTAACCATGAAATTCAGCCCTAGCAGCATATCATCCTGAATGGGTGCCACATACACCTCCATCTTGTAGCTTTTTGAACCCAGCGTTAAGTTGACCGGTCCCACTACGAAAGTCTTCATACGCATGCCTCGTCCTGCTGCGTGCATGAAAGTTTCCCGTAAAGTAGGTGGTTTATCCTTAAGCGAGTCATACAGCTTATCAGAGATGATACTCACTTCCGCTGCTGTATCCACGGCGGCAACTACTGGTCTATCTCCGACTAATAAACTTAACCGTAGTAATGAGGTTTTGCCTAATTGCATCGTTGTGAAGACATGATCCCTCTTGTCTGCAACAGTGTTATGTTCCTGCAAGTCGTCACTACCTCTTGCATCATGGGGTGTGACCGTAAGACACGGTAGTTCCACCGGCCTAGTTTCACCACCACTCTCAGATGTCCCGTCCAACTTCTGAGCCACACCGACTACCTTCTCGTTGTAATGAGATAACGCAATGCTTTTTCTCTTCTTGATGGTTCCGCATTTTCTATGTCTGCTTTTACCACTGCTCTTGTTACCTATTTCGATATCACTTCTATTGATTTCCACCATCTGATTTTCATCACATGCCGTTTCTTGATTATATACTTTTAAATCACTAATGTCCTGGCGATTTTTAACAATGTGGGTCGGAACCACGCCTACTGATCCGGCCCCTTCCTGTTTAAAGGTGTCTTCATCTCCTTTGGTTCTTGATTTTGCGTTTTGCCACAATCGCGTGCGATATGCCCCAATTCTTTGCACTTGTAGCACTGAAGATTCTTTGGGTCTTGATATACTCGGTTTCCCGGACTTCTTCTCTTCCACCCCGACATTGTTTCTTTAACTACATCAAGTTCGGAATGCCAACGTTTTTCCATTTTGGACATTTGGTCCTGCATAATTTTCAAACTCTTATCCATAGTTTCCGACAATTTATCTATACTTTTACTCAATTGATCTTTACTGTCGGTCGCCACAATGTTTACTGCAGCATCGTCTCCATCTGTGTCACCACTTGCCTCTACAGTATCCCGCAATTCCCGTGTTCTTACCGTACTACCAAACACAGCCTTATTATTATACTGTTGCCACTTGATACGTTCCAAAGCTTCGTCAACAGTTTTTGGTTTGAATGAAGCAGCTACACTTCCAGCATTCTTATCTGAACATCCATGGCACAGTTTAGTAATCACCTCACTTACTACATAATCTTCGGGCAAATCGGTGAATGCCTTGTCTGCCAAATTCAACAGTCGTTCGGCCCATTCATCCAAGTCTTCACCAGGGAACTGCCTTGCACTCTGGAACTGAATTCGTATCGTCTCTGGTAGTTTCTTTAAATTAAAACGTTTTTCCATGCACCTCACTAAATCCGAGTACTGTATATTTTTATCACGGCGGACTCTACCCAAGCAATAACGTGCAGCCGTACCAGTGACCGACCAACACAATTGTGCCCGTTTCTGTTGATCACTCAACCCGGCCATTTCAGCATACATTTCGAATTTCCCAATAAAGGAAACCCAATCATCACCTTTATCGGTTCCGTCAAATTTCAAGGCCTTAAGCAAAGGTGTTTGAGTTGTCATAGCTGTTGGACCTACTGTTGTCTTGTAACCCAATCCATGATGCGTAGGTGCAACTGCACTGTGTGTCTGCGATTCGAAAGGCATCTGGGGTGTGCTAACCGAAGACATCATTGGTGGTTTGCATCGGGGCATGGACTCAGGTGGATATATGCTACGGGTTGGAGTAAAACACTCGAACTTGTTTGAATTGGCAGATGTAACATTCCACAGATCTTGCTCTTGTTGCCAAGTGACAGGTGTTCTTTTTCCTTCTTCCTGAGAGGGGGTCCACTTATTCAAATGTGCTTTTGCAATTTTTCGCTTTTTATGTGGTATCCCGATACTTTGAGTAGGTGGTGAAATTGACACTTGATTTAATTGTGGCTTACGCTTGTCAGAATCTATCCCAGGCCATTTTGTCCCCGGTTCCACAGTCTTACTTGCATTGAATAGAACCTTGTTCAAATCCTGATATGGCAGATTAGCTGTGAGCTTACTGTACTTAATGCCTGTAGAAAATTCTGTTGACTTTCTGTCTGCACTACCAGTTAACGACTTTCTAAATACGTCAGGGCCCAGCAACCCTTCCTGTGTCTCGAACCTATGTTCTTCCTCCTCTGAGTTGGATTCCAGTGTATATTGATCATCAAAGTCCTTAAGGTCATCTACCTCTTGAAACTGAAATTCATCTAATGGTGTGTAATCGATATACTTCTGTATTGCATGCATACGAATGAATGGAACCTGTGCCAAAATTTCTGGTGTGATATTTCCCTCTTTTCGCAATTCCCAAATTCTATCTGCCGTCACTTTACCCACCGTAGCTAGGGTTAATAAATCATCATATCCACAGAAATTAATGTACACTTTCTTTCCCTCAACTTCATCTGTGTGCGACATCCTAAGTGCTTGCAGTACTTTGATTATTTCTTAATTTTCTTCAATTGCTAATTTTTTATCCCATTAATACTCAGAAAATTTACCTGGATCTAGATCTAGACCGAATTAACGGTTTTAATTCCCTACCACTTTGATCACCATTTCAAATGACACAACACACAAACATTTAATTCACAAATTTATTTCAAATTTACACTGTAATTTTCTAAAAATGCTTCAATTTTGCTTCTGATATTTAAAAAAATCAATATTGCACTTGCTAACCACTCATTTTGAAAATAATCCATCACTGCTATTGTCGTTGGCTTTTTTGAAAAGCTAGTACTTGACGGACGAAATCATAATCAACATAAAATGCACCAATTTTGCGAAATCACAATTGAATCCAAGCCGGTTAATACTAACTACATCACAAGGCAATCACAAAAATTTACAATATTCATTGCATCCACGATTTCAACTGTTAATCTTCCAAAACAACTACGACATTTTTTCGCGCCAAACTGTCAAATCAAAAAACACGAGGTCACTATATAAACATTGCATTTAACTATTAAACCGTGCTGCGTGACGCCATTGTAGTAAGTTTATTGGTTACTTACCTAATTATCGCAGGTTCAACGGTTAGATAGCTTCACTGGATTGCAATACACTCTCAATCACGTCTTCGTAATCTCCGGTCAGTCGTAGCTGTCACACAGTCGCCATTCTCCCTCTCGCTCTGTGACGTCACAACCTCGTTCCCAGAACTTACCACAGTATGCTGTCTGTTCCAAAGTACACCTTTCGTTGGTAAAAATATTCAGTTGCACCAATAAGAGCTTATTTAAGCAGTGTTTTCTCCATGACATTGATATTGGCAAAACCCCCTTCTGTCAAGTGGGGGGGGGGGGGTTCAGCTTTAAGGTCAATGGTCTTTTGGAAAATTAAAAACATGAAAAGTTAATGGAACTTAAAAGATTTATTAGAGCCTTGCTTTGCTTTGTGACGTCATAAAAAAGCAAGCCTCCGTTGTTTTGTTTTGTGCATTTAACTTTTCAGTTGTAAATTTCTTCTAATTTAAATCCGACTATGCAGGGCAATGAATGTCTATTTGTCAGCTCTGTAAATTTCGAGAGAGAGAAAATAGTCAAAAATGTAAGCTATGTTACTTGTAGTTATTCAATTTGATATCAACACTGCGGATAGCAAGGGGCATATATATGATGTGAGCGAGAGACCAAGGCGTATGCGCAGGCAGCAGGGCAGACAAAAAATAAAGGAAGATTTAGTGAAGAAATTTAGTTTCCTGTTACCTGTCTGAAGAAACCACTATAGGCTTTTCGCTTCTCTGGCTCGTTTTAATGTGATTCCTCCAACTGAATCCTGTTTTGTCCTGTTCCGGTTCATAATTGGTCGGATGAAATTTTAAATCTTAAGTTTGTCCAATGTTTGATGATGGCACTTTTAAAACTATTTGAAGATGGTTTGTTCACTAATTCTGTTGGTAAGGAATTTCATGTATTGGTCACTCGTTGACTAAAAGCTGCTTTCCTCACATTTGTTCTACTAAATTCTTTGTTGAGTTTGAAGTTGTGGCCCCGGGTGTTACTTTTTGAGTAAGAATATATATCTTTATTAACTTTGTACATTTGTACTATATCGGATCTATGTCTTCTGTATTCCAGAGTTGGTAAGCCAAGTGATTTTAGTCGTGTTGGATAAGAAGTGTGTCTTATAGGTATGACAAATTGCTTGCTCTACGTTGGACGTTTTCTATCATTACAGCATTTTTTTTGTACATTACAGACCAGATATTGCTGCCATGTTCAAGATGAGGTCTAACTATTGATTTGTACAGCGGTGCAAAAGTGTCCTTATCCGTATTTTAAAAGGTTCTCCTTAGTAGTCCCAACATTTTGTTTGCTTTTTTTACAGAAGAGTAGATATGGTCTCTAAAGGTTAATGTATGGTCCACAATCATTCCTAGGTATTTCTCTTCTTCTACTTCAATTTCATGTACCATTTAATTTGTATGTAAGACAATCTTTTTTCCCTAGATGTGGCTGTTTTCATTTCTTCTCATTAAACTTTAATTGCCACTCTTGAGACCAATTGTTAAATTTATCAATGTCATCTTGAAATATATTACAGTCTTGACTTATTTTGATTGTCTCATATAACTTGGTATCGTCTGCAAAGATTTTAATGACACTGGACAGCATCTGGCAGATTATTTATGGAGATTAAATATAGAATAGGTACGAGAGCACTTCCGCGCGGAATTCTACTGAGTATTAGTTTCCAGTCTGATTCTTTTAGCATTAAGCATTACACGTTCTTTTCTTTCCGACAGGAAGTCTTATATGCAGTTGGATAGGACTAGTGTTAATCAGTTTGCCTTCTTTTAATGACTTGGTAAAGATTATATGAAGTTGAACAGATTGTGTGTGATGTTTCTTTCAAAAAAATTGGGTGGATGTTATCTTCGCCTTGTGATGTGACTTGGTTAAAAGTTTTCAGAATTTTCTTCAATTGAAATATTTATGTTATTAAATGTGGTCGTTGTCAACGCTGTCCTCGCCTTTGATTATATTTATTGTGCCTTTAATTTTTGTCTTGGACTGAACATATTTCCAAAATATTTTTGGATGTTGCTTGATCTTTTGCGCTAATGATTGTTCATAGAGACGAGTGGCTGTTTGTATTGCAAACTTTGCATTATTACTCGTTAACTTGTAACTATTATAGTTTTCAAGATTTCGACAGTTATTGAATTTATTTCACCGTTTTCTCTTTTTTCTCTTATTGCCTGTAATGAACCTGGGGTCATCCAAGGCGTATCGAAAGTCCTGGAATTGGGTCGACACACCGGTATGAATTCTTTTATTGATTTGTTAATCTTATCAGTAAACTGATTCCATGGCTTCTGCTGTTACGTCTTTAAGATGATTGTCCCAATCGAATTCTTCAATTTCAGTGTTGATTGTTTCGTAGTTTACCTTAGAATAGGAAGGTTTTGTAATATGATATTTATGTGTGTTGACTATTAGGGGTACAGTGATGAACAGACATAGATTGTCGTTTTTGCCTGGCGGTGATTCATAGGTCAAGGACTCTATGCTATTTTTTTTAATTGGTAAAAATTAGATCAAGTATACTCGGTTCCTCATTATTTTTTACTGGTAAAGTACCTTATATAGAGATTGTTCTATCTCTATATAAGTCCTTAAACTGACTGGTTATGGACGCGGGCGGTGCGAGCTATTGTTCGCGGTACCAGTTTATATTCTTAAAGTTAAAATCACCAGCTACGATAATATGTGAATGTTGTTTTTGTTTATTATCGTTAAAACCTTTTCTATCTCGGGGATAGCTTCTATTCCACTATTTGGACTTCTATATACACAAAGAAATAAAATGTTATTTACACCTTGATCAATTGCCACGCTGACGACTTCGATACTTTTGAATGCATTGATTTTGATCTCTTTAGATGGTATGTTGTTGTATATGTATTTGTAACCGATGTTAAAAATGATTCAACTCGATAAGATTATGTTGGTACATCTATTTATTCTCATCCAATAATGTTGATTACATTATATAAATGTTTACCGCCCCTGTTATATAGAACAAATACGAAAATAAGGGACTGGCAAACAACCTTATCAGTAGCATATTCCGTAGTCACGTGACCTGACAAACCACGTTACGAAAACAACATACTGTGTACAGAGTCATGTGATTTCACAATTCATTAGTTTTACAGAACGTAAAATGAAAACCACCCTTGTAACTTATTTTTAGTATATTTTGCTAATAGTTGCTTCAACTGTCTAGCGGTATTATAAAATATGTTTACAATTATAATTTACCAAACATAACAGCAGCTACAGTGAATAGTTGTCCGCTACAGCTAATTTATAAGTGAAGGTCAAACTGCCCCGTGCAAGCTATTGAACAATGAGGAAATGAACATCATGGGCAGCAGCAATTAAAACTTATAAAACAAAAGGAAAACATTTACAAATCAAAAACAAACATACTAATCCATTTCCGAATCACAATCCAGAAGCAAAGTAAAAACTTTGGAACTTACAAGTCAGGTTAGACACGTGAACTTCCACCAGGGAAGTGAGGCCGGGTGCTCCGAAAGGGTAAGCACCTCCTGTTTAGCTAGCTACACCCGCCACGTGTGTAATCAAAATTGTGTGAAAGGAACATGGAACTATGAGACGTCAAATATATCCAAAGCAATCCAGGACACAGAGACATCAAACTTATCAACAATACTGTGATGACGGCCATAAAACTTTTTGAGGGCCTTGATAAGCCTAGGCTTGCAATATCCCTGAGTCAACAATTTATTTGCAAGCAGCCTACTTCGTTGTACAAAGTCCCCGTGGTGGGAACAAGCTCTACCATAGCGTATTGATTGCGAAACAAATACACCATAAGCAGGAGAAGCAGGTATATTGCTGCATAAAAAAGGAAAATTGACAATAGAAAAATTGAAGTCATCACGTTTGTCATAAAGTTTCAAATGTAGCCTTTCCTCTGCGTCATAATTCAGGTATAAGTCTAAATATGAAGCAGAACTTGAGGAATAGTCGTGTCTTTTATTTCAAGCTCACTAGGATTATAGGATAGATGACATTTACATAGTCTCCAAATTTAGGATTGTTAAAAAATATTCATAAGGATTATATAAATAAAAACATACCAATAATATGGTTACTAGGATTTTGGCACTTGTCCAACAACCATGGTTCAAAAAGACCTAAATAAACAAAAACCCAGTATAAATACATGGCGACAAATATGGTGTTTACAACCAAATGTTTAGCCCAATGTTGTGAATTATCACAATATTTATAAAATGTACTTTACAGGAAACTTATTGTTAATTTAATCCTTAGGAAACCCATATTCTTTATATTAGAAAATTATTATTAAAACTAGAAAAACCTCTCATACTTTATGCAATGAAAATATTAAAGTTCATGTACATTTGAAACAGGAAATACTGAAGAAAACCAAAGAACATGGCAAAGGCTGGAAACTTATGCTTTAAATGCAGAACATTGAAAATGACCAAAATAATGCAGAGTGTGTAAATACCTTAAGAATATGCAGAGTCAAATACTAGTAACTGATAGCTGTCTGAACAAAAAGAACCAACACCCATTGTCCATTTGCACATGAATGTGAGTGAAGTAAAAAAACGGGTTTTGAAAAGGACCAATGAAAAGAGTAAAATAGCAAGGTCAGAGGTTAAGAAGAAAGATAACTCCACATTAGAAAACATTACAACACAACACAATTCAAGAACAAAACCATGGACTTTGGCCTACACGTGAATAAAAATAAAATGAATGACCTAAAATAGAGTAACATAATATACCTTAATTAAATGTATATTATATACAGCTGCCACATATTAAAATTCCTCGAATAGGGCTCGTGCCAGATACGTTGCTGTATAAAGTGTAGTTTTCAAGTTCCCATTATGTATGAATCATGTCATCTTAACTTAACGGATTTTTGTCTTGTGAATCATCGGAAAAAGTAGTTGCTATTAGATATGGGAATCCACCTGGACGTAAGGCCTCATTAGAGGTCCCTGCATCTAGAACATTGGCATCCCTGGACGTAAGGCCACAGTGCGAGTCGTAGCAATTAAAGCAGAATGTAAAGCCTCAGTAAGAGCAAATGATTCTTTAACACTGTTTTCAGGGCAGTCATACTGGATTTTTGTACTAGGTCCGGGGCCCATAGAATTGGGAATTTTAGCGGAGTTGAAGGAAAAATGACAATGTGAAAATTAAGAAAAATTCAAATAGTGATGTAAAAGTTTCAGTGCTGTAATTGATTTATTATAACTGTAAAATGCTAGTGATGATGAATTAAAAATAATCTCTTATGCTTCTAAATTTGCCCACCTGTCGGGGACTTTTCTGTTATCATTCTCAATTTATCACTTATCAACAATACTGTGATGACGGTCATAAAACTTTTTAAGGCCCTTGATAAGCCTACTCTTGCAATATCCTTGACTCAACAATTTATTTGGAAGCAGTAAATTCGAGTTGAACACTGCGTATCACATTTGCAGTGAAACTAGGATGGGATACATTTCTGTTGCCATTCCATATTGGTTTGCCAAATGTCAGGAAATTAGAGAAAAGAATTTTCTACTGGGAAAAGAAAAACTGACAATCCTGTCTGGAAGTTTTGGATGGTGATTTGTTTTTTCGAATAGGAAAAAATATAAACCCATTTTAAAACACCCGAGTCAAGGAAAAAAAATTCAGGACATAGAAAATAAAACAGAAGATGATTTAGTTATAATTGTTGAATAAAAAGTATCAGAATTAGATTACACAAGTTTGAAAAATGTATTTAATAAAATGAAAAAAATAGAAGCCAAAACGTCTGAAATTATTTGAATGAATTAAAGAATATAGAAAGTTTATTGTGTTTCTAAAAAGTCAATTCTGTGTTTGGGGCAAGATTTTATTCGCGATAGGGGGCCTTAAGTTTTTGCAAAATGCCAATGCAAATAGCATGCACCCAATAATTACACTTCCCTTTATTACACCCCAACCACAAAGCTCTGAATTTTTTTTGTCATTCCCTACATATTCGACATAAATCTTCATTACAATCATTTTCAAAAAATTTGGACTCGATTGATTGGCTTTCTGCCTCTGATGTTGATAATAATGGATATGATACATAATCTAATGGCAACTCTTGCTCATTCCCATTGCTAGTACTTTTAATGTGTTTAATGAAATGGAAAAAATTAGAAGCCAAAAAACATCTGTAATTATAAATTATTTGAATGAACTTTGAATATTGAAAGTTTATTGTGTTTCTAAAAAAAGTCAATTCTGTGTTTGGGACAATAATATTTTATTCGTGATAGGGAGTTGAGTTTTTACAAAAATACCTATGCAAACGACATGTACCCAATAATTACATTTCCCTTTTGTACAACCCACCAACAAAGCTTTGAAATCTTTTTGCCCTTCCCCACATATTCTACATAAATCTTTGTTACAGTCATTTTCAAAAAAATATACTCTGTTGTTTGTCTATCTGCCTCTGATGGTAATGGATATGATACACAATCTAATGGCACCTTATTTCCATTGCTAGTACTAGTACATGTAGTAGTTATCTACAAAAAAATAATTGAATTTGTAAGTTTTAATTTTACAGCACTAGACGGCCCTCTCTGAATACAATTCCCCATCAGTAACTAACTTATTAAAGTGTTCTTTGGCTGATATTTCAATATTTTCCTTGATGGGATACCAGTCTGTTATTACTTACGTTATCTTAAGTATATAAAAATATAGCTATGTATTCAATAATTGGACAATTTTTACAGTAAGTTTATGTTTAAATTAATTTTTTAAGAATTACATTCTTATAATTGCAATTGATCGAATGAATTTAAGCAATTAACAATTGCTTAAAACGTTTTAATATAAATTTATATCAACACTTAATATGAATTGAAAATGACAATTACCTGCAAACTTCCATCTCCAAAGTTGGAACTTTCATAATTATAATTAGTCCCTGTATCTCAAACTTTACTTTAAAGTTGGGAAAAAGTAAATAATTTGAAGAATTATGTCGAATGTTCATCATGAGAATGGTGTTGATGATGATGTTGAATCTTGATAAACAAAAGATGATTTAGCTAAAGTTATTGAACAAAAATTATTACAATTAGATGGCACAAGTTAAAAAATTAGAAGCCAAAAAAATCTGTAATTATAAATTAAATAAATGAACTTGAAGTTTATTGTGTTTCTAAAAAATCAATTGTGTGTTTGGGACAATAATATTTGATAAGAAGCCTTGAGTTGTTTTTTTTTTACAAAAATACCTATGCAAATGGCGATGGCGTTCACCCAATAGTTACATTTCCCTTTTGTACAACCCACCTACAACGCTTTGAAATCTTTTTGCCCTTCCCCACATATTCCACATAAATCTTTGTTACAGTCATTTCTGGATATGATACACAATCTTTCTCATTCACATTGCTAGTAGTAGTTATCTACAAGAAATCAATTGAGTTTGTTTAAATTTCATATTATAGCAGCAACATGAAGTACGGCGACTTGGTCACGGTAGAGAACGTTTGGCAGGCTTATATTGCTGAATACCAAAAAGACTTCAAATCAAAAGTAATGTTACCAATCAGTGTCTATTTTCTTCGTTGTATAAAGTTCCCGCAACGGGAACAAGTTTTACGATAGCTTATTTATTGTGAATAATCAAAAACAAATCATACATTCCATTTCCAAATCACAATACAAAAAATAAGTAAAACAAGTATACTCTATCAGGGAAGTATCTCCCGTGAGTTGTTACACAAGTAAATAAACTTGATCAAATGTAAATAAAAGTTTTCCTCAACTCATACATTAAACGCGTTTAAATTATGTTAAGCAGAATATAAAATAATAAATAACGGAATATGAGCGAGAAATTTGTTGATTTGCTTTGGATGCAAACATTCCCTTAACCCCCCTAACTGAGAAGTTGACATTTTTTTTATGTCCTCCTCAAATGTTTTGCTCACCTCCGATTGTTCGGTTTTGATCAAAGCTAAACTACAGTTCTTCAAGTACATGATCCAAAAAAAAACTTTAATTATGAATTATTTTAATGAATAATATTGAAAGTTTAGTGCGTTTCTAAAAAGTCAATTCTGGGTTTGGGGCAATATTTTATTCGTTATAGGGCCTTGGTATGCACCCAATAATTACATTTTCCTTCAGTACACCCCAACCACAAAGCTTTGAATTCTTTTTGCCCTTCTCCACATATACGACATTAATCTTTATCACAATCATTTTCAAAAATAATTGACTCAGTTGTTTGGCTTTCTGCATCTGATGTTGATGGTGCATTTGGTGATGGATATGATACATTATCCAATGGCGCCTCTTTCTCATTCACATTACTAGTACTTTCAGTACATGCAGTAGTTATCTACAAAAAAATAATTGAATGTATAAGCTGTAATGTTTTACAATTCCTCATCAGTAACTAACTTATTAGTTAAAGTGTTCTTTTACTGATATTACAATATTTTCCTTGGTTCTATAACAGTCTATTATTACCTTAAGTATATAAAAATATAACAATTTTTACAGTAAGTAAATGTTTAAATTATTTTTTAAGACATTTTTATAACTCCAATTGATCGAATGAATTTAATCATTACCTTTACCATACACAATCAATTTGCATATGACAAATAACAAATGCTTAAAACATTTAATACAAGTTTCATATCAAAACTTAATATGAACTGAGAATGACAATTGCCTGCAAACTTCCATCACCAAAGTTGGGACTCTCATAATCATAATTATAATTAGTCCCTGCTGGTGACTGTATCCCCAACTTTACAGTAAATGTAAAGTTCATGATCCTAAAAAGTGAATAATAATTTAAAGAATTTTTTTATTAACTGGTGATGATGTCGAATGTTCATCATGACGATGATGAACATGTAAACTGATGATGTAGATTTTTATGTATTTGAATTATAATGGTTATAATGATCTTGATGATATTATTTTTTAATTTACCAATTTAAATTATTGAAATTTTCAGGAAAATTGTTTCACACAAGCATATATTTGATTTTTGTTTTTTACGCTTTTCTATTTAAATATTACCTTTCTTTTTCAATATGGTTTCTTTTCTCCTATAGAAAGTGTTACAAACACTTTTTTAATTTTTGGAATTCAATTTTAATTTGGTTTTGATGGCTCCAAACTCCAGTTTCCCCGTCCTAGTTTATTTTTTTCTAAAAAATAGCAGTATAATTGTATTTAACCAAAATTAATATCAAATTGACTAATGATTTTGTGTAAGCTATATATATAACCTTTAATATAAAACGTAAAATTCTGATTATGTGTAATGCTGTTCTGTCTTATTAACTGTAAAGTTTGAACTTTGAATAATTGTGCAGCAAAAGTAACGTGAATGATTTCGAAATGGTTACAAACGTGACATGTACGGTATCAACGAAAAACTCTCAAGTATTGATGTGTATATACTTATATTCATACCAAACACATAGCGTATAAATAACTAATTGACAGGCTTACCTACAAAATACTTCTAAACACATAGCGTATAAATAACTAATTGACAGGCTTACCTACAAAACACGTCTGTTCTGCCAAGAAGGCGCTTCTCTAAAACCCAGTTGCCTACGGAGTATTGGCAGGGTAACCAATGGGGTTACCTAGAGCATTTTTGCCATACCTCTGCCTGTTACCCATGGGTACTGTCACAACACTCCTCCCCACTTTATCTGAATGACTGGAAATATCTATGGGATTCAAGTGATCAATACTAGTAATTATACATTCCTGGCCATGCCAAAAATTCAGTAAACCTAACAATGAAACAAACTCAATTGATAGTATGATGTCATCACAACATCTTGATATATTTTGTACATAAATTTATGATTTACTAAAAACTTATTTTAATATTCCATACAGCATAAAAACTGATTTAACTGATAAGAATGAATGAAATGACATTTTATTTATATTCATTCATACTTTAAACTTTCATTCCATTTATACTTTTAAATTTGAGTATATTTAAAGAAAAACCAATTATAAACCATTTAAATATAGCAATGAAACTACCAGAAAATCAAAAAATAAAAGAAATAAAATGACAAAAACTCAAAAAGCCAATCAGAAAAGAGTCAGATGACTTAAGAGCTCCACTAAACTAATAGTGGCAGAAAGGTGGTATTTTAAATGACTCGCCTATCGGTGGCATAGTATAAAGTCTGGACTATACAAGACAACCATTTGGACATTACATAAACATCACAAGACCAACATCCTAATTTGAACACTTAATTAAAATATAAATATACATAATCGACTCTTGTATTACCCCGACATCAAAATTTTTGCAAGTGAGCTTCTTCCTCATCAACCGAACATGCAGAGGTCTACGCATGCGTTCCTTCATCGGTTTCCCATTCGCAGGACTGATCGCGTGCTCAATAGCAGTAAAATTTTCCCTAGTGAGTTTTCTTGTTTTATGTTTTTGCAGATTGTACACAGATCATGAGCAATATCACTTGAACCTTACTTTGACTTTTTGTCACTTCTTTTTAACTCTGGCTGGTCTCTGTGGCTTTCTTTGTCAGCCTCTTGGAGTTTAAAAGCATGTACGTGGTTTTTGCTGGGGTATTCTCCCTTCTTCCAAGCAAGGCGTTGAGAGGTTCTCTTCATGTGTCCATACTGACCACAATAACACCCAACATAAGAGGACTTCATTTCTGTATCAACATGCTCAACAACTGTCTTCAATTTCAGTTTGGATGCAAAACCTTCGATTGCATTCGAAATCGTCTGCTCAATTCTGGATTCTAAGATTGTTCACCGAGTTTGCTGCAGTCTGGTATCTAGGCCTATTAATGTATCTGTTACGGGACTTCCTACCATCTTCTGCCTTAGAGAAGTACTGATAGTGCTTGATTGCGCTACCTGTATAGTTCTCGGATGTTTAAAACAAGCATGCTTACCAGCCTCCCTGACAAAATTTGGAAATTGCTTCCCCCATTCTGTGACTTTCCCTAAATGCAAATGTAGCCATAACCAAAACCCTGTCTGACTATTCTTCCAGTGGCTCGTCACTATTTTGGCAAGCTTGATGGAACTAAACTCTGGATTTTGCGGGAGAAAGCGTCTCCATTTATAAATCGACAAGTTACACAAGTGAGAGGCGATACAGTTCCTAATCGTAATTTTCTATAGAGATGACAAGATAAAAGAAAGTGTTGTGCATCTTCAACAAGACCACAGTGACAATAAGGATCATTAACTTAGTCTTTTTAAGCAAATGACATTGCAAGAAACTACGTTAGGATTAAGTTGTGGTTTCTTCTTCTAGAAGCTAAAGTTTCCCAGCCTGTTTCAAGATAAAAGAATCCGGGCAGCTTCAATATTGATATTTTCCACTCTTTGCTTAAGCGTTTCAGATATGTTGTCCCAGATAATATCGCCGTATTCCAATAGGGGCCTGATGAAACTAAAATATATGTTTTCTAAAACATCACGTGATAGTATCAATTTATATTTACGTAATATGAAAATCCTGAAATTGACCTTGAATAAAATATTGTCTATACAGTAGGAACGCCAACCCAGCTTTTTCCGAGAATTGTGTTTCGGTTTTACTATTTTTTATCCTTCCGCCGTTTTGAAAATTGGGATTACTTTTTGACAAGTGTCTAATGGCCGAAAAAGTCCCCGTGTTTAAACTAACGAAAACATTACAAAATATAGTTCAGCACCGTGCACCAGTGGATTATATGACAGAATAACCAATATTTTATAATTTGGGTTTAAATTTGATGTAAAACATTATTATTCACATAAAATATTCGATTTCTTGACGCCAACTGATGTCGCGACAGAAACCCTAGGAATTTTTTGTCAATCTTTAAAACTTGGACACTTTGTGTAAAGAAAATTATCACCCAGCATTAATAGTTTAAGCAAAACCTTAATGGTTTTATTAAAGTCTTTGTTTAATCATATTATTTCATTTACCTGCAGGAAATTTATCATGGGTTGGGGTCCATCAAGAGTGAAAAAGTATAGTCCTGTGACAGTGGCCGAGCCAGAGTTTAAACCATGTACTTGTTAGGCTAGTGTTTGTACAGGGTATGTTTTCAAAGTAAAATGCACGCTCTGTCTTTGACAGCTTAATATGGAAGAATAATTCACTCTCAACTTTACTGATTTAGTGATCAGGTGGTTAATATCGGCTTGTAATGACTGAAATTCAAGGCAAAGGTTGCCCAAATTGAGAAGTGAAGGGCCTTTTGAAAGCCTCTGGTGCCCAAATCGCATATCTTAAATAAAAGGATTTATCCATTGTCATTAATTCCACAATTCAACTAACACTTATAATACACCGTACGTAGTCAATCAACATAGTCGTATGGATTTTTAGTTGGTGAAATGTGCTGTCGAAGCGGCATGTTGCCGAGTTTTAACATGGAGACTGAAAGTAGGCCCTAAAATCCGGCAAATTCTATAAGATGTCTGGCGAAAAAGATGATAATTTTAACCTAAACTTACTTTATTTCAATCGTAAATGCCATTCTGCGTCTTCTGTGTGTCCAAACTAAAAATATAGAACACAGCTAGGAAGCAGTACTTACAAAATTTATAGGTCAAATTAGACGAAAAATGGACCCGACCGTACCCAAGAATCCGGACTGACGGCGAATTTTTTCATCTTTAAAACTTGGACAATTTTTGTGTAAAGAAAATTATTTGATGAATTATATATCAAATTGTGCATTGCAAAAAAATCTTTTTTTTGATATAAAAATCATTCTGGTGCACGCGCGTTGCGATAAATGGTAATGAATCTTGTGAAGAAGAAATTTTTAAATTTAAGTCATTGACTCGTTTTTATCACTGAATTTAGATATTTAAATGTAGCCGGAATTGTAAAAAATAGTTACAGACGAGTTCCATATATACTGATTTTTGTATGTTATAGCCCTGTTCATAACATTCGATGATATATTGAACACAATTCCCGGTTTTGCCTCGTTCAAAGGTTCGCCATTTTTTGCCCAATTTTATCTTTTTTTTGCAAGTTCACAAATTTTAATAAATCTCTACGCCAGCGGCTTTGGCGTTCCTACTGATATGTCTGTCCCAAGAAAAGTCAGAAGTAAAAGTAATGCCTAAGTGCTTGTGTTCGTCAACGTGTTGTATTATTGTTTCGTTCATGCAGGGTGAAATGGTTTTATTGCTTTTTAAGATATCAACATAGTCTCTGTTTTATTTGGATTAAAAGACACCAGCCATTTTTGACCACTCATTAGTTTTGTCTAGGTCGTTGTTGAGCATTGTTGCTGCGTCAAAAGGATCATCAACGACACAGTAGAGTGTTGTGTCGTCTGCGAACAGTCTAATTTTACTATTTATATCTAACGACAATGTCGTTTATATATATAAGAAATAGTATTTGTCAACGTATTGAAACTTGAAATACCCTGGCATTTATAAATTAAGCCATTCAGAAATACTGTTCTTTATTGTAACTATTCCGACGATTTGAAAGATAGTTTTCAAACCATTTTATAAATAAGCCAGTATGCCGAACCACCCTTTCAAATGCTTTACTTATATTGCAAAAAATAATCCTCGCCTCTTTGCTGGAATCTAAAACCTTGACAACATCGTTTGATACATCGATAAGTTGACAGACGGTAGAATCACCAGTTCTGACTCCAGATTGTAGATTCGTAATGATATTGTTTTCTGTTTTTTACGTAAATAGGGTCGCCTTTTTTATACAACGAAATAACGTTTGCATCTTTCCAGCAATTTGGAAATGTGCTCTCATGTAACAGTTTGTTGAATAGCTTTGTTATTGGTATACACAGTTCGTTGCTAGCATACTTAAACAATCGCGGGTTGATATAATCGGGATCACAAGCTTTAGATATATCTTAAGAAGATAGAGCTAGTCGAACATCATCGACCGTTAAATAATATGATTAAATTCAAAACTTGATGTACCCGAATCGGGAATGTCTATGTTTGATTCGTCAATAATTGATTGCTCACAAAAATATTCGTATAAAATGTTAACTATCGTCGTCGTAAAATTTATTATTGTAAAGCAAAGCGGAAATAGCATTCGTTTTATTATTATCAATAAACATTCTAGCGATTCGACACCATGATTTAGAAGATATTGCATTTCCCCGTTACGTATCGCAGTGTCACATTTATTTTTTGTTTTTCTGAATGAAGCCCTGCGTTTTCTAATCATTCTCTTTATACAACATTTGACCCAAGGTTTATCTTTTTCTCTTTTAGTTACTAATTTGTTCGGTATGCATTCGGGATTTGCTTAATTTTGTCCCAGTCAATGTGTAATATTTTTGTCGAGAAAGGTCACAATTTCCGTTTTTAGTCCCATACTTTACGAGTGTAGGACTTTTTAGTTGTTTTTTCTATACTTATGATTAAAGATATTGGACAATGATATCATGCGCTAATATCAAAAAAAGTTTCACAAACATCACTTATGTTTAACAGAAGTAGTATCATTAACTTAAAACAAATCTATAAGCGAACACGAATGTTACGGTATAATGATGAGTTGGTTCAACAATAAGTTGAGTAAGGTTAAAACTTGACATTAATTCGTGTATATTACCAGTAGGATTTTTAAACTGATCTTCATTAAAATCACCAGTTATTATCATATATTAATGACCATGCTTACATTCAGAAGCAAGTTCAATAGAATATTCTATTTCTTGCCAAGATGTATTAGCATCTGGCGGTCTATAACACGCACCAAGTAATGACAACAGTTTCTGTCAGGCCATGACGAACAAGCTGTGCTAATGGTATGTCGTCGTCTGGGTCTATTGGATTCTGGCTCGGCAACACTATTTATAAAACCAGCGTGTTTAAAACAATTAGCTATGTGTAACATTTAACCACGCTTCCTGTAAAATGGTCAATGCGTCTAACACAGACAATGCAAGTTTTGCTCTGATGCTGCGCAATATTACACGTTTCTTATAGTGGACCTTCAAATTTTGAATGATGATGCCCTGGTCCATTGGTTGCGTTTTGATGATGTATTAGAGTGTAGAAAAACAAGTTCTACGGCTTTGAGTCCCTTTGATGGGACAGGATGAGCAGGACAGTTATCAACCACATAGCTATTTTGCGATTTTTTTATCTGAGGATGAGCAGAACAGTAATCAACCACCAAAGCTATTTTGCGATTTTTACGCATCAGTTTTTTTTATCAAGTGACTTGTATCTTTAGAAGAAATGGTGGAATTGAGCCAAGTCTCTGTAAAAATTTAAAAAAAAACCACTGACTTAAGTTTATTATTGATTAATTTTTGGTAATCAACTTTGTATATTGAAATGCATAAAAGAAAGATATTTGCTTGACAATTTTCAACATTCGAGCTTGTATGCGAACTATTTGTAATTTGATGCTGGTAATTGTTTGTATGCCAGGATTCTTTTCAACGTCGCCTGATATATACAACATATTTCTTAAACAGGCGACTGCTAATGCAAGATAAAATATATCGAGTAAAATGCGATATATACGAATACGTACGGGTAGCTTAATACAATAACGAGTTAATGTAATAAATCCCAATATTGAGTATATACTTGAGTGCTCAGCAACAAAATAGTTATCAATACTTCTATTATGTGTTACTAAAATCCTGTGACTTTGGTCTCAGTTCTCTTACATATGGAAATCATTATCAGCATTACTTCTATACCAAGAACAGTTACTCACAGCTTTATTGTCAAATCCACTACTATATGAATTGGTGAAGCATGTCACTCTTCCATTGTGATTGGAAATATTCCTGCCACTAATATCTATCCTTGTATTTTGGTTAAACATTTGTACCGTCTTGGGAATTAAACTTAGATAAATTTTAACTTACTATCAGGAAATGTAAATGTTTCACTTCTATTGGCGCTATTTTCCAATGTTTTAGTCTTCCTTGAGCATTTACTTGCTCTTCCTCGATAGAGAATATATCTAGACTTTGTTGAGAGTGTTCGTGTGTATTGAAAATCATTCTTCTTGCAGTTCTTTATGTTCAGCATGACCACGTCATCCAAACGCTTTGCAATTGTAAAACGAGCGGCATTGGAAAGTCCTTCAGATGAATTTTACCGAATCCATCAAATTTAGGGTCTGGACACGAAGACGGCGATTAATATCTGATGCTATCTGTATTAAATAAAGCATTTGGTGGAAATGGTGACCAATCTGGTGAATATGTTGAACCATCTTTCCTTATTTTAATGATGAATTTCGATAACCAAAAAGCCAGTTCTTCAAATTGAACTCTTGATGAATCTCTTGGCATTTTTCTAATGCTGTATTTGCCTGATAGCATCGATAATTTAGCCACTCTGTACAAAACACACATTGTTTATTTGGTGTTACTTCTAGTCTTTTGTGATTTCATTCCAATAATATCTGTTGTATCTGATTATCTGAAATTGGTTAAAGCTTGGTCCTGGAAAATGCAGATGCCATTTCTAGATGTTTTGTTGAAGCGAGAAATCATCACTCACTTTTTTGACTACTAAGAAACAATTGCCGTAGTCTTTATCTTAATTCCTCACTTTAAACACTGAAGGGAACTTTACCACCACAAAAATTATAGGCCTTCAAGCAAAATGACCATTATTTATTTACATCATTTAAACAGTCGAATTGCTGTCAATTTGCCGTTTCTATGCAGCAATATACCTGTTTATGGTTTATTTTTTTCCACAATTTATACGGATTGGTAGGGCTTGTTCCCACTATGGGAACTTTATATAAGAATTTAAATTTCTTTATTCTCGAATTGTAAACAATACAATGTTTGGAGCATATAAATACAATAACAGTGAGCAGTAAACATGTCATATACCTTTTTTATTTTAAATTTAATCATATAAAACATTCACAATATACCATTTTTAAAATGTGTTTTATGATTAAATTTTAAAAATGGTATATGACAAATATATATAACTATATAGTACATACATAAATATCAGATTAGTACGGAGGACTGATGCGCTTGTTAAAACATTTTATAAATTTACATAGATTATTGTTTCTTGATTGAAAACAGTTGAAAATATTTGATAAAGTTGTGATTATTTATATAATAAAAAGGAATAAAGTATACAACGACGCAAATCTTCATGAATAAAAAAGGGATGCGTTTATACAAGTACATGATTTCCATTAATCTTACAAATTTGACTTGTATAACTGTTCAGAAAGGCTTACAGTACTGTAAAAATAAAAGGCCTATCATTATCATTTATTGTTATCCTCATTACATGAGATACAGTTATATAGACATGTATCTTAACTAATATAAGAGAACATGAAACGAACATTGCATAACTATGTGCAATATTATATACAGCATATTCATACCTGTAATAGCATGTCTACATTAGCAAGTCGGAAATTATGGGTCTTGGAGTATCCATCAAGAGTTCAGTAGTCTTTGGTACAAGACTGAATCCGTATGATACTTGAATGAATGATATCCATTCCACAAATGAAAAAGCTTAGAATCGGTCAGAAGTGAGACAGAGATTTGTACTCTTCAACCGAGCACATATTTATAATAATTCATTTTATTGCGAATACACAAAGCAGCAAATAGTGAAAACTACATTAAAAACTTTTTAATTTGTGCTGAAACCCGAAATATTTTTAAAATACATGTATGTACAAGTAAATTAACGGACGCGACGTTTGTTTGAAGCCCACAGCGTGTGAAAGACTGAGGTGCAACACACAATTTCCCAAAAGTAGCTTTTGAAATGTCTTTGTTAATGTATGTTTTCTGATTATTAATCTTGCATCTATCTCTGTAGAGCCAGAAAGACGATACCAAACTACCTAGGTGCTTTACTTTATTTAAAAAATCATATGACAATAGAAATGTTCTCCTCTTTTATGTATCCCCCTAAAAAGGCAAATTTAATCGGATCAAAATGGAAAATAGTTGAAAAACTCTTTGTGGAAATGTAATAATGATGTAATATATTGTATCTGTATGTTATATGTTTTTGTTAATAGTATGGAAGGACAATAAAAATATTATTTCCAAAAAACAATACATTGACAACTGACGCATAAAAAATTGCGTTTGAAACTAACGAATGACTGAAACATTATAAAGAAAAACATACTTACATATTTTCAAAAATAAAACACTATGTACGTACAGAATTATTCTAAAATGTAACCAGAACACGCTTTTACTAAATCAACAATTTTCCATATAAAGAAATATTTAATATTTATATATATTCGTGTAGGAAAGGTTTTTTTCTGAATACTTCAGTAATATATTGAATGCATGAACAAGGCACATGAAGTAATACTTACATCTTCATTATTTGAAATGAATAAAGAAATCATTTTCGCCGTTTTGAAATCGGGCCTCGGTTACCGATTGGTCTAAAGCGTGCGCGTTTACGAATTACATTGTCTCCATGTTATCGCATAGGTTCGAATTCCCACTTGGGACAAATCCTTGTCTAAGAAAGTTTGTGAGTTCGCTTGTAGAGGGGTAGGTTGTTTTCTTCGGGCATTCCAGTTATAGCCATAATCCATGTCATTGATATATGTGGGGAAAAATTATGATGCGGGTAAAAGGCATCATTACTACACTCACATGGGTAATATATATTTGCCATTTTAACTTTAGAATTGATTTTTATTCAACCCACCCACCCCTAATATTGTACAAAATATATTGTATATCATAATATAGGCCATATTTAAACGTTATTCAGTCAGTCAATGATGATATTATAAAAACACAATGTACATACGGTTAGAATGTTCCGCTAACGAATAAGAACCTGTTAGAAATCCACTTAGGACAGTTCCTAGTACATGTGAAAAAGTCTATCAGTTTGTTTCAGTGGTTTTCTCCGGGCACTGCGGTTTAATTTCTTGCATCACATATGAACTGACGGCCTCGATATAAGTGAAAGAATCTTGACTGGGGTGTACAACAACTCTCTACTGACTCGGGTAAATCGATCTTACATTTCAACTTGGAATTTATTTATATAACCCCCATTGCTGTACGTTTACTATATATATATATATTGTCAATAATTTTAAAGGTCATATTTAAACATTATTAGGTCAATCAATATTTAAATTATAAAAATACATTCGTTCGGGTGGAATGTTTCGCTTCACAATAAATAAACAAGCATGTTTAGTGTTAAACATTGAATACACTAAACAAGAAGAGAGATCAGGAACCGTGACGTGTTTGGTTGTCAAGTATCACATACTGTATTACGGGTGTATACCTGCGCGAATAAAATTAAATCTCTGTTTACTATAGATTAAAATCTATAAATCATTTAAGTCTCATTTTGAAATAATGTCAATAAATTTTAAATATTTATTTTAAGAAAACATGTAGCTAAATATTATTTACGATGTAAAATATATTTATTTTTTGCAAAAATCTACCTGGAAATCCCTACACTGTAAGTCAACAAACGGAACTAATGACAGTTCAATATCGATCATTGTTATAAGGCTTAAACATAACGTATCGCAACTCGTATCTCTGTATAATAACCATATGTCAGTTAGTTTCATTTTGTCCAATAAGGGTATTTAACGAGGGCAGCCATTTTGCAGGAATTTAAAATTAATATTCAACATGGATTATGTATCGTCGGTTCGTTCAATAATGGACAGAAAAGAGGGATTTTTACGTCGGAATTTATTAATTACCCCGTCACTTCTATATAGATTACAGGAAAATGGAATTATAACGGAAACTACGCGACAAATTATGCTGGTAAGTATCGAGTCTGTATTACCATGGTAACTAAATAAACATGGATACAAATCAGCGATATCATAAATTATACAGTTCGCATGGATTAGAATATTTTTATTATAGTATTTTAGATAAATTGTATAAAAATAAAGGACAAACACAACGCCGGATGGGGAAGGGGTGCGGGCTAAGTAACAGTCACCCTCCATAGCTTTATATATATGTTAGCAAAATTAATGACACACATGTAGAATAACATTTATCTTTCCAACCGATCATTTATGGATTGTACCCCCTTCACACACACACACACACACACACACACACACACACACACAGTGACACTATTGAATAACGGATTTAAATTAAAAATGTCGGGATTTCGTTTTCACGGAAAATACCTTAATAACGGAATGGAGCATCTCTGAAAAAAGAAAAAAATCGCATGTCTTTACGGGTGGGGGTTGTTACAAAAGGAAATCCTAAATCCTACCCCAAAAACATTTTCATGAAACAAAACGAGATTTATTATTTTCCATTATGCAATACATTGTTTATAGCTTAATTGAAGGAACAAAATCACACTAATACATTCCATATCATACGTTTTAAGTATTAGTTATTTAATTCAAGGTTATTACTTGAAAGGAATTACTTTGAAGTGTATAGGTAATTGATTTTATGTTATCACAACGGAGATAATAATACATTCTATACAGTATATACTGTTGGATTATTTAAACACGTATAATATTGGATATACAGTACAGGCTTGTCGAAAGTTTAACATCTAGCTAACGGAAAAAAGCTGAAGCTCGACTGTTGAGAGGCAGATATAATGAAAGCGACCTAGTAGCCAAAAAACTGTCGAGTGATAAAAGTCAGCTGCTGTTATATAGGTAACGAGGGACCGATTTGAGCTGACTATTCGGTACCTATTCGTTAGTTTAGTGTTATACTTTCGACTGGTTTGGACTGTATTGAAGGTGATATTTATCGAAGTCATGATTTACCGTCGCTACAACACCGAAGGTCTTCAAAAACACGTTACAAAAAAACCCATATATCTTAACCTTAATTCACTGTTCCATTTGAAAAAATTTCAATACATTTTTAAATACTTTTTATATATACCACAATATTTTACATACACGTTTTTTGAAAAAGAAATCTAATTCTTTTATAATCGCCTTTTGAAGAAAAACTCGATATTGATAAATCTGTCGTTAGTTGCAACTAGTTTTATTTAACACAAGGCTAAAAATTTGAACTTACGTGTATCAACCATGATAACCTATCTGTCAACTGTTCAATAAAAAATTTAGTATGTTGATAAGAACATTTTACCTGGGATATAATTTCTTCGAATCCATTTCTCAAGACGGATAGTGTATTCCCTAGTAAATTAATTATCAATCTGATTCTTTAATAAATAAGAATTTGTTGCATGTTTATTTTAATTTATAAATTTTACTGTTAATTTCTATCAGTAATTTTACTGCCATTTGTGCACTGTCTAGATCTAGACACACATTATTGTGGCTCATGCGATATTGACCGGAAACTATATATATATTATTGACATATTGTATTGACCTTGACTATCGCCTCGATCGATATATATTTTACTGGTCAATATCACAACATATACAACCACTAAAAAGTCCATAATTGAATAATATTGTCTTTCGCCGAATTAAGTCAATATACTTTGACTTATATCGGGGTGGACAGTTCTGGGTGGTGGAGGAAACCAGGGTACCCGAAAAAATGTCACTGACTTTCATTGAATGATCTGACAAATTTTAGCGCACAAAAATGTACCCGAGTGTGCATGTGATTTTAACAAAGGCAGTGAGAGCCACTTTGATCCATAAGTGTTACCCCTCATCGATCGAGTTAAGAAATAAGGCAATTATCTATTTTTTCTATGAACTTGCAAAGTTTAATGGGCTTTTGTGCAAAAATTTGAGACAGCCCATTATACTTTGCAAGTTCATAAAGGCATTGGAAAGTTACCTTATTTCTTATATTTACAATATTTATAAAAATGATTTTATTGCCGTCTCACATTTTCCATGTTAATTTGGAAACAATTTTTAAATGCGGTGTTGGTACACCTTTTCATAAAAATGGGTAGTTTCTTGTCGGTCAATGAGAGCATTAGGCATCTGACGTCATCACGCCAGCGCGTGGAGCAATGTTACTATGAAGTTGCAAAGTATAGTCGAATACTTTATTGAAGCAAAGATGTTGCAATTGTAAATATTTTTTAATTAGAGTATGCGTTTTCTATAGCTTATGTTTGACACTCAGTCGGATTTCTTATACAATGTACATCTGTATTATCATTTCAAAAAATTAAAAATATTTTCAATTTATTTCAGGGCCAGACAAGCATAGTTCAACAGGACATATTGATGGAAATTCTCAGAAAATCCGACTATCTAACATTTCAGAGGTTTCTAAGAGTTTTAAAAGATACACATAATGCTTTATGTGCCGACGCTTTACTGGACATCCCGTTCACTGAAAGTCTTTACAGAAACCGGTATCTGGAAACGGATCCATTATCCTATAAATATAGAGCTACTTATGATGTGGTACCACATCCACCACCACCAAGGGTCCTGAGCGCAGGTCTACCACCAAAGGTCTGCTGGACCGACACATCACCAGTCCTGTACACTCCTACACCAGTAAGGACCACGCTTCCTTATGTGTCGTCTGCTGTTGTACCAACTCCTGTCGTGCCCTCCCGATATGACACTGACAAGGCTATGGTTGCCCTTAAAACGGAGGAATACGCAATAAAAGACCTTCTGGCACAAAATAACCGGGAACAATACTGTGTTAGAGAGAGCGAACGTGCTTTAATTGACCTTGACTACAGAATGCGTGACCTTCGTCTGCGAGCAAGAGAATTGGAAGTTCGCCCAGCTGTCCAGGCAGAAAATGCACGTGCAAGAATAAACCGGTTAAATTACGTGAATGACCGTTACTATCTCCTTTAGAGAAAATCAAAGAACCGCGGACACCTCATGTGACACGAGAATTCAGCTAGCGTGCTGAAACGTAGATGGAACTAGTTAGATTTTTGAGTATATTTTCAAAAGAAAAAAGTAGTCCTTCCAAAATTTTAAAATACTCATTATCGTAACATGTCTATACCAAATGGATATTAATTAACTGATTATAGTGGAACTGTGATATAAATACATCTTTAGTGGTGCCTGACGTAGTGGTAGTCATAGATACACTCTTTGAACGCAGTTTGGAGACATTTTTTTAAATTGGTGCCTTTTATAGTGCCGGATTTAAAGCTCATGAAACACATCTGTTGTGAAGCAACAAGGTTCTTGAGATATGGTGGTTTGCGAGAGAGAGAGAGAGAGAAAGAGAGAGAGAGGGAGAAATATAAATTCGACCTTGGTAGCTTAGGTGTCTGTCATAGTAGTAGTCACAGATACAGTCTTTGAACGCAGTTTTGAGAGAGACTTTTTTTTTTTACATCGGTGCCTTTTTATAGTGTCGGACATAAAATATCATTCAAACACAACGGTTATGGAGAGGCAAAGTTCTTGAGATGTTGTTTTTGGGAGTAAGAGAGAGTGAGAGAGTTTTCAGAAAAATCTAAACATGGAGTAGCTTTAAGAGAGAGAGAGAGAGGGAGAGAGAGAGAAACAATAATTGACATGTAGTAACATGATGATGTTACTATGAGAAACCTAATTTTAATAGCTTTAATTCTGGTAGAGAACTATTTAGTTTAAGAATGTCCTGTATGATTTATATTTATATGTCTAAAGCAGCATCTCTGTTTGTTAATACATTTTTGTAATTTCTATTTCAATAAAATATTGTTATATATTGTCTATTTCTAAATTTAATAAATATTAATTTACATCTGTAGTGGGTTTTTATTACATTGGGTTTACAAAAAAATCCTTCAACATTTCCGTTAGCAGCACAAAAGTATTCAAAAAGCATCACTTGGTGAAAGGTCGTCAATTCGAAACCCGACCGGGTCTGATCCGAGACTTGAAAGTGGGTAGTGACTGTTCTTTCGCCAAGCACTCGGCATTTTGAAATGAGTTGAGTTGAGTAATGGTGTTTAACGTCCCAGTCAAGAATATTTCACTTATATCGAGACATCGCCAGCTATAGGCGAAGGTGCAGAAATTTTGCCTGTGCGTTGCGCTGATGGCATTATACAGCAAGAACCGTGACTTTCATTTCGTAATGCCGACTGCTTGGCGAAAGAACAGTCGCTACCCACTTTCAAGTCTTGGGTCAGACCCGGCCGGGGATCGAACCCACGACCTCAAATTTAGGAGCGAGCACTCTACCAACTGAGGCTTTATGAAATGTTCGGCTGGGAACTTAAAATAAAAGAGGTCCCTCGTGATGGAAGGTGTGGCATGATAAAGAACCCTATTGAATAATGCCATCAGCTTAACGCACATGCAAATTCAAAATATTCTTGACTGGGGCATTAAACACCATTACTCAACTCACATCTGAACTTGCCAAGGTGAAAACCGAAAGAATAACAAATTTCAAATAAAAAACTCAAACCTTAAGTTTGGATTTTAAATATGATGGTTAATTAAGTTTACCTTACAATACAGTCCTGCCAAAACTTGAACATCAAGCTAACGCATTGGCGTCAAATCGGCAGCTCATATTGATCCTTAGTTCGCGTTATCTCGACAACTTTTCGGTAGCTATTATCTGATTCTCGAGGGTTTTTTTTATATCTCAGCCAAGCTTCGACTCATTTTCGGCTCGTTTCAACAGGTCTATACTACACATATTTGCTTCAAAAAGCAACCACGTATCAGCAAGATTGTCAATCATGTTAATCGTTATGTTACCGTCTATCGCCTGGTCTCCGCTCAGAGACACATAGAGTATTTTAATTGTTTTCTTATATCGAGGTGATTAGTTCCAGAATGGTGGAGGGAACTGGAGTTACCGGAGAATTCCACCGACTTTTGGCAAAAGACTGACAAAATTTTCTTGCACTAGGATCTGGAATTCGAACCTAGGCAGTGTACGGAGCTGTGATCCTTAAGCGTATACTTTACACCACTCGGCCATATATTCCTATACTTGAACACGGAAGTGATAAATTAATGTTGTTGTTGAAAATTTATAATTGCATGTATAAATTTAACTGATATAGATTGATTATCTATAGGGTCAATCTTAACTCGGACATACTATCCCCGAAATCGATATTCTAGTTATCAATAATAGCCATCAGGTCCGCACCCCGTTAGTAACACTCTCGACAGTTTTTTCAGCCACTAGTTATCCATATCTCGACCACTCGACGGTCGAGCTTCGACTTCTTTTCGTTGTACTTGTCAGATTTGTAATGAAATTACGTACTCTACTCACAGTGTATGAACGGAACTGTACGCAAAAAGGTAGCTACTGTTTGTCGAAGCGAGAAGAAGGTGTATCGGGAGACATGAGGTTGTTGATTATCTATCTTTCTAGCTCAATTGTAATGGATTTAGTTTATCCCATTTTATTTAATCCATCTTCACTATATGAAGCTTTAGTGGTAGCCATATGCTCTCAGAAAAGTGTCAACTTATATAATAAATATGATGATGAACATCATCAAACGTCGAGCCGTGGGCTTCTTACTTTTAGTTAAATGATGTAAAATACGTATTATTTCACATTGTATGTTCCATTATCAGTACCTATATGTAGAAAAATATTCTTAGATTCCCTAACTCATGTACAGAATGTTACAAAACTCGTATTTACGCTGAAAAAGCAAGTTTTTCTTCCGTATTTGAATGTTAGAACTGTACCGGTAGTTTTCAACATCTGTATTGTTTCTGTACCGGTAGCTACTTTTCTCTTCCACGCCATCCATGCGAGTAAGATGGAATTTTCAGTTTGATACTAGAAATTTTTGTAATTCAATTATAAATTATAAATAATGCTTTTCTATTGAAGCAAAATATGCTATGGACAATATTAAAGACCAATAGGCCTAGCCCCTTAATTATAGTACATTTTGCAATTGCATTAAAATATATCGTATACTGTAGCATGTTTTTGGCAATTTATTACTCATATTTCCATATTGCGAGAACTGAGGGGGTGATAGATATAATATAGAAATATTATTAAATGTAAGCTACTATTCGCGACGAGAACAAGATTATTACCATCTGAGAATTAATCTATGTGCGTGAGATTTGCTAGTGTGTTTACTATTAGTCATTAGCAAGGGATTTAGCTGTATGGTCATTGCAAGGATTAAGACAGGAGTGGACAAGAGACTCAGGAAGGAACATGTAGGATTTAGACCAGGGAGAGTAACAACAGAGCATCCTGAGAAAAATACTGGAACAAGCAAATGAATTCAGAACTCCAATATACACACCAATATACACATACTTTGTGGACTTTGAAAAGGCATTCGACTCGGTGCACAGGAAGAGCCTTTGGACGATAACGAAAAGCTATGGGATTCCAACCAAACTCACTAATGCTATAAGAGGGATGTATGAGTGACTCGAATGTGCTGTCATTGAAGAAAATGAAACGTCAGAGTGGTTCGCTATTAAAAGTGGTGTAAAACTGGGATGTGTAATGTCAGGATTTCTTTCTAATAGTTATAGATTGGATGATAAAGAAAACAACAAATGGAATGAGAAGAGAAATAATAAGTGACTTTACAACATTATTGTTAGGTCTTGGGTTTGCGGAAGATATTGCACTTTTATCCTCCAAATTCTAAGACCTGAATGATAAGACTAGGAAAATGACTGAAGAGGCATCAAGGATAGGGCTTAAATTAAATTCAAAGAAATAGACTTAAAAGGATTTGGAACACCAAAAATATTGGAAAAAAATACAAAGATGCACCTATTTAAGACCTTAGTAGGACCAGAATTGTTTTATGAAAGTACAACGTGGAAAAGAACGAAGAAAGATGAACACCTCTTACAATCCGCTTCAAAATATATTGCCTCAGAAGGATACTTAGAATAAGATGGCAACAGAAAATACCTAATGAAAAAAAAATTGAATAAGCTAGACTTAACAACATAAGCTATGAGATCAGGAGAAGGAAGTGGAACTGATTCGGACACATACTAAGGAAAGAGGGAACAAATTACTGAAAGACAATACTAGGGTGGCAGCCAGAGGGGAAAATGAAAGACTCAAGTCCACATGGAGGAGAACAACGAAAAAGGACAGAAACGCTGCTAGATGGAGTAGATGGCCAAAGCAACAACGAAGGACAGACAAAAATGGAAGGATAGCGTTGAGGCCTTATGCGCCTTCTGGTGCAGAGAACATTAAGTTAAGTTCATGATTTTCATTGTACTAGCGCACACTCGGGGCGACTTTAAGGTGCGAGTAGTTTTAAACTTAAGTTCAAGCTCAATGTCGTAAAAATAAAAATGTATGAAGACTATTTGCAAAAACAACAATGGTAAGAAACCGTCTGTGTAAATGAAAGTATTTTATTTTACGACAATCTTTTTTGGCCAAAGCATTATCACAAGTTTAAGAGGAGTTGAGTTGAGTAAATGTGTTCTACGTCCCAGTCATGAATATTTCACTTATATCAAGAAATCGCTAGCTATAGCATAAATTTTGTCTGTGCGTTGCACTGATGGCAATTTACAGCAGGGTTCTTTATCGCGCCAAGCCTACCATGACACAGGACCTCGTTTATTTTAAGTTCCCATCCGAAAGAACCGTGACTTTCATTTCGTAATGCCGAGTGCTTGGCTAAAAAACAGTCACTTCCAACTTCCAAGTTTTGGGTCAGACCTGGTCGGGGTTCGAAGCAACGACCTCCCACTTACGGAGCGAGCACTCTACTAACTAAGCTACCACAGGGGTTATGTTTAAAAGGAAGTGGTGGCTGTATTACCATAATACTTATACAACTAATTAGATAAAATCATATGGTAGCATAATAAGCATAAAAGTAAAAAATCTCTGACTGGAAAAAGAGAAATTTCCCCAGTATCCCAGAGAGACTGAAGTTAAAGTATCACAATAAAAACTACCGGTACAGTGTTTCTGTTACTAGAAACTCGCTACCGGTACAGACAAAATATAAACTACCGGTACAGTAACATCTTGTCAGTCATGTCGTTTGAATCAATATTTTGAATGTTTCTGTGCCAAAGTAGATTTTGTAACTATATAGACTGATTGAAAAAAGGTTTGCTTTCATCATGTATTTTAAAATTCTCAGATATTTTTTATTAAATGAGCATAAATCTACATTTTAGATAGGTCCAGCGTTGCTCAAATACGTGTTCATGACTGTTCTTAATGGAATATTTAATTTATTTGGAGATTCTAAAACATACAAATACGCCCAAGAAGAAGATACAAAACAACTGCTTATTTACCGTATTTGATTTCGAGTTGCTATTTCCGCAACAAGAAAATAAGAAACAATTTACTCGTTGACCTAATTGTCTCTCGCTTCGCCGAACAGTAGCTACCTTTTTGCGTACAGTTCCGTTCATACACTGTGCTACTGCGCAATATATAATTTCTTGTAAATAACCGTTTAAGAATTTATTATTTATTGCCTCATGGGTACGGTCTGTATTTATCTTGTCTCGATATAAATAAAATAATATTGATTTGTGCACACTTCAGTAAGGAAGGTCAAAAAAAGTCTGAAAGGCATGTACTTTGTGTCCATAGCAACCAAGAACATCCGACATCGACTCAGCATAACAACACGGATTGGCTTCATCGTAATAAATTAACGTCTCAAGTACATTTTGAGCGTGCACTCTGTTTTTATTTATTGCAAGTAAATATGCTATGGTATAGCTTGTTCCCACTACGGGCACTTTAAACAACTAAGGAAGCTGATGACAAATAAATTGTTGACGTAGCCATAGATATTGCAAGCCTAGGCATATAACGGCCCTCAAAAAGTTTTATTGCCGCCATTGCTGATGAGTATGGTGTCTCCGTGTCTAAAATTACACTTTATGTCCCATAGTTCCATATTCCTTCTATTCTCACTTTTAAGTTTACACGTACATGTAGCTGACGTAGCTAGCTAGACAGGAGGGCTTACTCTTTATGAGCACCCGGTCGTACGTTCCTTGTGGAGGTTCACGGGGCTATGTAACGCCACATAGCAGTGTTGCCACATAAACGTGTTCCAGCACGTCTATGCTGGGAATTTCAACGCATTAAGAGGACGTTTTTATGCGTCAAAAAGCATCTTTGCGTCGCATATAAGTAACGCCATCTTTATGCGTTGAACGCCGCAACATAAACGTGGCCGACCTATTTATGAGTTAAAATTCCCTGCATAGACGTGTCTGGCGCGTTTATGTGGCAACACCGCTATGTGGACGGTTACAGGGCTAACTTTATATGCCAGTTGTAAAAGAATGATTACATAGAGCGTCAGTAACATCATTCTTTGTACGGAAAAAACATGACAACTTATATGGCAATGCTGATAATCACGATTTAACATTTAAATGATCTCCATAGTGTAAGGTAGAAACCTGGTCGGGTCTGACCAAGAATTGCAAATAGGTACTAACAGTTCTTTTGTCGCATACTCGGCATCTGGATTTAGGTCGAGTTTACCTATATCGAGGTGTCCCCAGCTACAGATGAAGTGACAGAAATCTTGATTTTTCAGTGCACTCAGGGCAATGTAGAGGGAGGATTCTTTACTATGTCATGCCTACAGTGACACGGTGTGTCTCTTCCGAAAGACCAAATTAATTTCGTTTCTCCATCTTGACAAGTTTGTTGAAGGGGAAACAACTCGTATTGGCTATATCAATAATAGTATCCAGAGAACCGAAAGAATGGACTTCACTTAACACGTGTGGTTGATTATTTCTCTTCACATTATATATAATACTTCTAGTATTATGCAACTCAGTACAGTTTGACTGATCTCGACTCAAGGTTTTGTTTTGTTGTTGTATTTCTTTACTAACACCGATGTAGTCAGTAAAAAGATGGTAGAGGAAACCAGCGTGCCAAGAGAAAAACACTTACCTTTGATAAGCAAACTTTAGTTAAAAGGTTTATTGATAATGGTGTTTTACGTCCCTATAAAGATTCTTTCGCTTATATGGAGGGTTAGTGAAGAAAACCAGAGTGCCCGGAGAAAACCACCGACAAAATTTTCTCAAACTAATATCTGTTCTAGTTGTTTTTAAACTAAGGCAGTGAGAGGCACTGCTGTCCGTAGGCTATCGTCTTAAACCACTTGGTCATCATACTGATAGAAGTCACAAACTAATGTTGTTGAAAATTTAAAGTAGCATGTTTAAATTTAACCGATATAGATTGATAATCCATATAGCAAATATTGACTTGGACACATAATCCCCGAAACCAATTTTCGGCCATGAGGTCAAAATAAAAATAAAACAGGGATATATATATATATATATATATATATATATATATATATAATAAATATATAAACATGATGTTGTAGTGAATTATACAGTGTGACACTATGATCAACGTGGTTGTTAAAATGTCAGAAATAACGCGCAGGTGAATGGTTTAAAAACTTCAATATTTTACCGTTAAGTCCACAATGTGCAATATACAGTCGGTTTGGTCCAATTTTCGCCCATTCAAACCCTGACGAAGTGATGCAAAACTGTGTTTAACCGCCTGAGTTTAAATCCCACTCATACAGATTCTAGAATCTGCGAGTAACCACAGCTTGTCCAGGGTCGATGATTCAAGTTCTTCTGGTACTCCGGCTTCCTCCACCGTACTTGAATTAACCACATTGATATATGGTATATCAATGTGATTAAGAATATATAACACCATTACTTCACTCCACACACCTCCACTCCACCCCACTAGAATGCATTATAAGAGCTCGTCTGTGGCCTTCCATATACAAATCCAGCGTTTGACAAAATTCTTTTATTTTTTATTTTTCTGAACCTAATTAAACTTGGCCCTAACCATGAAGCGAAATGCCATTTAAAAACCATCAAAACGTCAAATTTTTATATTTGCATGGCTTCCTTGTATAATTTATATTTAAGAAAATTTAAAAATGATATTTAAAAAGTGCACTGAGCGTAAAGTTTACAAAGTAATATTAAATTTTGACAAATTTTACCTGTGGAGATCGATATTTGTATGATCTATTCTTACCTGTGTTTACCTTAACAAAATTCAATAAATAACGGTGTCGTTAAATTTGATTTGAAATCATCCATGTTAGGATATAACATATATAAACGAATACCGTAGAAGGTAATTCTATATATTATAATTGTTCATTATATATTCAATAGACATATATATAGTACAGGTCTGTCGAAAATTTAACATTGAATTAACAAAAGGGAGACAAAATTCGACTGCCGATTGGACGATATATGAATATATAGTGACCGAAAAGCTATCGAGAAATAGGTAAAATCTGCCAAAAAGCTGTTGTGATACAGCTAACTAGGGACCGAGATTAGCTGCGGATTCGGTTCCAATTCGTTAGCTAAGTGTTAAAGTTTCGACAGGTATGTACTGTATACCTGTACGGAAGGTTTCCTCCATTGTAAGTAAATACCAAGAAAGGATTTTTATGTCCTGAGAAAAAATGTTAGAAAATGGCGACGAAATCTTAATTTTTAACGAATTAGTTAGAATTTAAACGTTGTTTTATAAACATAGCATAGAGGATAGTATTTCCACAAAACGACAGAATCATTGAGAAATATTTTTAACAAACACTAATAAGTTAAGAATATCAACGTGGTGTTATACAGCAATTTATTGGATAGTAATTTGAAAACAGACTACGAAATCATGGGATTAATTCTGAATTTTTGAGATATTTAACCTTGTTTGATAATATATTTAGTATTTTGACAGACCAGGATAGACAATATGGAGGAAGTATAATCACGTCGGTAATGGAGAAGAGAGAGGGATATCTCCGTCGTCATCTTGTTCTGTCTAACACGGTTATCAATAAATTACATGAATATGGAATTATTACAGAGTTACTAAGAATTTAATGATGGTAAGTTAGGTGTATACATGTATATGATTCATTGAATGGGGTTTTTTTAAAACTCAAGAAAACTTCTAACTTATATCGAGACCATCACCAGCTATAGATTAAGAAGCCCCTCATCACTATGTTTGAAACCTACTCATGACAGATGTCAGTGTGAGAAATTTGTTCAGTCGCTCGCCCAAAAGTAGGTGGTTTTCTCTTGGTACTCCGGTTTCCTCACCTTCCCAGAATTGACCGTCTTGAATTAGTTTCATGATCCTTTCATTGAAGTACGTGGTGGGTGTAGTAGCTAGACAGGAGGTTCTTACCCTTCCGGGGCACTTGACCTCATACCCTGGTGGAAGTTCCGTGTAAGCTTATTGGCAGTTTTCAAAACTTTTACTTTGGTTTGAGACTGTGCTTTGAAAATGAATAGATGTGTATTTGGTTGAATTACACTAACAGTTTTATCATTTAAATGTGTATTCATCAAACTGCCTAATCTACACGTCCTTTACATATTTAATTGTTTTATAGTGACTTCGTATTTATTCGAAATACGGTCAATTAGGAATGCATGGAGTAATGGTTGTGGTTTTAAAAACTACCAGACGGGCATTACTGAATACCTTTTTGTCGTCGATATAATTGAAAGAATCTTGAAACCGGTCTCACTTACCCCAAGTTCCCTAGTGACAGTTCACTTGTGCAACTGAATTAACATATTTTGAAAGTTTTTCGCTTGCCGAAGCTAAATTATTTTACTGACTGATATAAAAATCCCCACTGTGGCGTGAATGTTTATTTTATTGCGATGCATTCTTGGTTCACATGGTTTTTTGTGTTGTTTCATTTTGTTTTGGTGTATCCAGTTCACATGGCTGTTGCCAAGTATATCTTAGCAAGTTGAAAACTTCTTTTTACCATTGATTTCCAAATAAAAGAACAAAATTTATTTGTCAAGTGGCCCCGCTAAAATGAAAGAAATGTTTGTTTAGAAAAACTCAACAAAGAAAAACCGTGTTTATTATAATTATACACCTGTATGTATGAATACAATGTATACCAATAACTATAAATATGACCCTCTTGTCATTCAAACGCAGTGGTATGACTTTACAAAGTAAATTTAATTAAATAAAATCTCTACCATATAAATAAATTAAATTTAGCTTATAGTTTAATTACCCCAAAAAATTAACAATCCTGGTTGAAATTAAAGAAAGCTGTAGATAAAACGTATAGTGGATCCTACGGGTAGTAACGTTTTAATTGAGATGTTTATTTATATGTTTTATGGTACAACTGTTTCTAGTGGATCCATCCTAAACACCATTGACAGCTTACCTAAACAGAGCTAGGGACTACAGAACAATTGGTACAGCCATGAAACAAATAAACACACGTACAGTACAGACCTGTCGGAAGTTTAACAATGAGCTAACGAAGAGTTGTCGAAACTCGGCTATCAAGTGGCCGACATTGGAAAGCTAGTCGTCTCAAACTAAATCTACCAAGAGATAGACAGTAGTTAAGATATAGCTAATGAGGGGCCGAGATCAGTCGCCGATTTAACACTTATTCTTTAGCTTATTGTTAAACTTTCGACAGGCCTGTACTGTAATGAGTGGCCGAGATCAGTCGCCGATTAAACTTATTCTTTAGCTTATTGTTTAAACTTTCGACAGGCTGTACTGTAAATGAGGGGCCGAGATCAGTCGCCGATTTAACACTTATTCTTTAGCTTATTGTTAAACTTTCGACAGGCCTGTACTGTAATGAGGGGCCGAGATCAGTCGCCGATTTAACACTTATTCTTTAGCTTATTGTTAAACTTTCGACAGGCCTGTACTGTAATGAGGGGCCGAGATCAGTCGCCGATTTAACACTTATTCTTTAGCTTATTGTTAAACTTTCGACAGGCCTGTACTGTAATGAGGGACCGAGATAAGCCGCCGATTTAACACTTATTCTTTAGCTTATTGTTTAAACTTTCGACAGGCCTGTACTGTAATGAGTGACCGAGATAACCGCCGATTTAACACTTATTCTTTAGCTTATTGTTAAACTTTCGACAGGCCTGTACTGTAATGAGTGGCGAGATAAGCCGCCGATTTAACACTTATTCTTTAGCTTATTGTTAAACTCGACAGGCCTGTACTGTAATGAGTGGCCGAGATAAGCCGCCGATTTAACACTTATTCTTTAGCTTATTGTTAAACTTTCGACAGGCCTGTACTGTAATGAGTGGCCGAGATAAGCCGCCGATTTAACACTTATTCTTTAGCTTATTGTTAAACATTCGACAGGCCTGTACTGTAATGAGTGGCCGAGATAAGCCGCCGATTTGACACTTATTCTTTAGCTTATTGTTAAACTTTCGACAGGCCTGTACTGTAATGAGTGGCCGAGATAAGCCGCCGATTTGACACTTATTCTTTAGCTTATTGTTAAACTTTCGACAGGCCTGTACTGTAATGAGTGGCCGAGATAAGCCGCCGATTTGACACTTATTCTTTAGCTTATTGTTAAACTTTCGACAGGCCTGTACTGTAATGAGTGGCCGAGATAAGCCGCCGATTTAACACTTATTCTTTAGCTTATTGTTAAACTTTCGACAGGCCTGTACTGTAATGAGTGACCGAGATAAGCCGCCGATTTAACACTTATTCTTTAGCTTATTGTTAAACTTTCGACAGGCCTGTACTGTAATGAGTGGCCGAGATAAGCCGCCGATTTAACACTTATTCTTTAGCTTATTGTTAAACTTTCGACAGGCCTGTACTGTAATGAGTGGCCGAGATAAGCCGCCGATTTGACACTTATTCTTTAGCTTATTGTTAAACTTTCGACAGGCCTGTACTGTAATGAGTGGCCGAGATAAGCCGCCGATTTAACACTTATTCTTTAGCTTATTGTTAAACTTTCGACAGGCCTGTACTGTAATGAGTGGCCGAGATAAGCCGCCGATTTGACACTTATTCTTTAGCTTATTGTTAAACTTTCGACAGGCCTGTACTGTAATGAGTGGCCGAGATAAGCCGCCGATTTGACACTTATTCTTTAGCTTATTGTTAAACTTTCGACAGGCCTGTACTGTAATGAGTGGCCGAGATAAGCCGCCGATTTGACACTTATTCTTTAGCTTATTGTTAAACTTTCGACAGGCCTGTACTGTAATGAGTGGCCGAGATAAGCCGCCGATTTAACACTTATTCTTTAGCTTATTGTTAAACTTTCGACAGGCCTGTACTGTAATGAGTGGCCGAGATAAGCCGCCGATTTGACACTTATTCTTTAGCTTATTGTTAAACTTTCGACAGGCCTGTACTGTAATGAGTGGCCGAGATAAGCCGCCGATTTGACACTTATTCTTTAGCTTATTGTTAAACTTTCGACAGGCCTGTACTGTAATGAGTGGCCGAGATAAGCCGCCGATTTAACACTTATTCTTTAGCTTATTGTTAAACTTTCGACAGGCCTGTACTGTAATGAGTGGCCGAGATAAGCCGCCGATTTAACACTTATTCTTTAGCTTATTGTTAAACTTTCGACAGGCCTGTACTGTATACATATTTATACATTATAAATGGGACCCTTGGTAATTTTAAAATGAGTAGTCTCAATATATGCGCATTTTTTTTAAATTTCGGGACCGGGTATTTAGGCTGCGGACCCAATATTGGAGCCCGAGCTGGGCTGCGTATTGTGTCTTTTGAGCATAGGATTTAATTTCTGCATCCAACAAAACCCAGTTGGTATTGAAAGAAATGTTAGGAATTATAAATATGTAAACGTTTTTATTTTATCTTTCATAATACCGCTTAAAAGTGCCAAGGGGTGTCTAGTCACTTGTGGTGAAGGTCATTTTGCACAATATTGAAGACTTTATAATAACTAGCTATTTTAACATCTTCAATCAAACCAGGGGTGATGTACCTATATTTTTGCGGAGCGGCCTGCTAGACTCATTTTAGAACCTCGCCTTTCTCTTTCATTTAACGGACAGATGACTCGGAGTCTTACGTATTCCATCGCTTCACGTCACTGTAATCGAAAAAAGTCGTTACCGATTGCATTAACGAACATACATCTTTCATAAGAACTTGGTACTGTAAACCAACTTTTGTTCGCGGATATTAACTTTCGCGATTCTCTTACTAAAACCATTTCGCGACAATTAATTTTCAAAATTATTTTGTCCTCGTGAAACACGGTAAAGTTAATAGCAAGCGAATAAAAGTCGGTTTACAGTAATTAGTTGTAATGTTATATGTAATTAATTATGTATATTTATTTTCAGAAACAGCCAAGTCAGTATCAGCTAGACAGCCTGATGAACTCCTTGAAAAAATGTGATGTACGAACATTTCAGAAATTCCTGAAACTTCTAAAAGATATAAACAACAATTGGATCGCTGAGGCCGTCCTAGACACTCCCCTGGGGGATACATTATTCAGAGACAAGATAAAATACAGGCGTCTCGATGATTTTGAAGTCAGACCTCTTGTTGAGCACTCGGTGGATAGTTACCGCCGTCCACTAGTTCGTCAAAGAAGTGCATATCAAGACAGATCTTCCATTCATAGGGACGAGGTTGTTTTGTATGGACAAACAGTGCCGAGACAAATACATGGACTTCACGTGACTTTTGATGAGCACCGAAATGAGGCGGAAAGAACATTAACCATGTTAAAACAGGAAGAACTTGCAATAAGAGACATGCTCTCCCAGAATGCAAGAGACCAGTATTACGTCCGGAAGAACCAACGTACCCTGTATGAAATTGATTATAGATTACAGGAACTGCATCATAAATCCAAAGAACTCGAACTTCGACCTTCACCTAAAATTGAAAATGCGCGGGAAAGATTATTACGATTGCACAAAATGAATTGAAAAACATGCATTACAATATATTATATTAATAGAATGCTGATGCGACCTTCACCTACAATTTAAAATGCGCGGGAAAGATTGTTATCGATTGCACAAAATGAATTGAAAAACATGCATTATGGTATTAATATTTACAATATGACTATACCTGTCTTCAATGAAACATACAGAATGCAATTGTATTGCAATTCCCATGAAAGACAATTGGGGTTATGACCCTTGATGTGTATCAATTTTCCCGCAATATTACGTCATGTACTACACAGGGGGTCACGTATGTGGTCATATATGATGGCCGATCTTGAATGGTTTAAAATCCTTGGTATGGAAGAAATAGCGCCAAGGGTTGAAAAAAATCAAAATATTTAAAAGAAGGAATTGTAAATATCTGCTTATTCGCCCTTCATCGAATTTGGCACGCGCCACACTATCTTGCATTACCCCTTGAAATACCATGATCTGAATGTCATTTCTTAAATGAAAGGGAATTCGCCAACGTACCAAGTGATCAATACCCCTTAACGTTTCTGTGGGAGGTTTTTGAAAACATTTACGTCTAATATTCCTAAAAAGACATCGTAATTACTAGAAAACGATTTGGTTTCTAATGGTGACAATTGTTCTGTACTAAATTTAGAGGGTATCATGTGGTAAAGTGATGCTATGTATATAAGGTTGTGGCGTAAGCATTTCAAGTTTACGGAATTCATAATATCTTGTACTTAATGTTTCAACATCATTGCTTGTATGCACATGTGCAAGGATCATGTGGTCCTGGATCAAATGTTCCAACAGTATTGCATGTAAAAATATGTGCATTTGAAAACATTTAGACAAATTGTTCCTACAGTATTACATGTACAATATTCGCTTGTTAACAGATATGTATGCAAGTGGTCATTTTATAACACCAAAGACAACTTTGATTTGATTTGTATTATACAACCTAACCATGGATTAGTTGATCCTATATTAGGACGTTTTTACAGTACACGCCTGTCGAAAGTTTATCACTAAGTTGATGGATTAGGTCGTCATCGGTAGGCAACTCATCTCGATCACTGGCATCCTGTCAGTTTATATCTATCTCTCGGCAGCTTTTTTGTCACTTGCTAGCTACCCATTTCTCGATCACTCGACAGTCGATCTTCGACCAATTTCCGTTGGCTCAATGTTAAACTTTCGACAGGTCTGTACTCTCTTGTAGATCTTTTGTTTTTCTTTTAGTTAGAGACAGTTTAATTTTGTTCTGTTAGATTATAAATTACATTAAAAGAATGCAAATGAATTTGCCAGTTTTCAAAGTTTTACTTTGTTTTTTTTGACATTGTGTTTTGGACATGAATTAGTATGTTTTTTTATATATTCTAGTTTTTTCCTCAAATGACAAGTTGGCACGGTCAAAGAAATAATATCGTCAATGAAAACAATGTAAACAATTTATCTGCATGTTGGTGGGTGTGCTGTTTAATTCATGTATGTACCTTGGTGCTCATTTATTACGACAAAATGCATACGTCACAACGGTATATGACATGATAGAAAATTTAGTGATTTTCATATCTAAAAGCTTGAAAAACATGTGCTTCGCCGGACATGAATTAAACAGTAGCTACAGTCCAGACTTGTGAAAAGTTAAACAAACAGTAAGCCAACAAATTGGTGTCGAATCAGTTGCTCAGCTCGGTTCCTCATTAGTTATATTTAGACAGTAGCTGCTATCTATCTCTCGGTGCTGAGCTTTTCGACACCAGCTATACATATTCCTTCGTTAGGCAGCCGGACTTCGACTTCTTTTCGTAAGATCTGTATTAAACTTTCGATAGGCCTGTACTGTTGCTAAACAGACGGTGCTAACCCTTCCGGAGCACCCGGCCTCACATCCCTGCTGGAAGTTAAAGTGTTTAACTAAATTTGTAAGTTTTCAAAGTTTTTATTTTTCATTTGGGATTATAATTAGGACATGTGTCGATATGTGTGTTTCTGTTACATTGTCACAGCCCGAACAAAGGAATACGATTAGTCGTCACCTGGAGGGTAGTATTAGCATTTTGGGTTCTAGAAATGCACGTGACACTTCCATTTCACAGGACGTCATGATTTCTAATTACCCAGGGGGGCCTTGGTGAACGAATGGTCAGAACACTCGCTTACGGATCACATCGCCTCTCACCGCCTTGGTTCGTATTTCACTTGGGACTGATCTATTGTAGGAACCACTCTGTGACAGTGAAATACTCTTTATACCCATAGAAAATCAAATAAAATTGATAAAAGATTAATATTTTTCACTTACTTTTACCGAGTCGTAACAGGAAATCTGTATGCGCATCCGCGATTGTCATAAAATATGTCTGTAGAAAGGAAAATGTTGGTGATATGGGGATTTTACATGGCGAAAATGGCAAAGTTTACACCGGAAGTGATGTCCTTGGTGACGTTTTGCGTCATATGCGCAAAAGAATCAGTCATTTGCTTGGTTTTTCAACATGTTAAATCCCCATAGTGTCAACGTTTTACCCTGTGTGGATATATTCTGGGACATACAGATTTCCTGTTACGACTAGGTATAAGTAAGTGAAAAATATCAATCTTTATTAATATTTATTTGATTTTCGATAGTTGTGAAGAGTATTTCACTGTCACTAACAGAGTGGTTCCTACAATAGTCTGAGATTGTTAGTAAGTTTGCTTGCCAAAGGTTGGTAGTTGTCTAAGGCTCCGGTTTCCTCCACTATCCAGAAACTGACCACCTTCATACAACTGAAACCCCTTAACTGTGGGGTAAAACGCAATTACTCAACTTCACTCTAATGACCTAAAATAGTTAAAATTAATCTATTGTAAAAATGTAATTCTGACGGTGTCAGAAATATGATATTTTATCAATTAAAAATGAAGCCATTATTCAAATTCAATGTTAACATTATCTGTCTAAAATGAACGTTCTGGTAGATTTAAAAGATCAATAAAAGATATTATTTATTTAAATATTTTCATCTTTTTTTCTCTCTTTTCAATAGAGGTAAATCCATTATTCATGTATACACAAATTCGTTCCAGTGTAGGTAAAATAGTTTTTTTTTTATTTCTGATTTAAAAATGGTTTTCAATATTGTACAGATAATTAATGAAGGATACATAGATAAGTAAATAGAGCAGGCGTGTTATTTAATAGAAGGGTTCATTTTTCTCCAGTATGTATGTAAGGTGGCTCAACCATCATGATACACGTACGTGGTCGATATGTTGTGTGTTACGTCACACGTCACATCAGTTGGTACTACTACATTAATTTGGTTGGTTCTAGTGCTCGCTTCCGACGGTATGTGGGAGGTCTAGCGTTTAAACCACTGTCGGATCTAATCAAGCCTTGAAAATGAATATAGTGTCTGTTCTTTCGCCAAACACTCGGCATTTAGAAATGAAAGTCACGGGGTTCTTTCGAAGAGACCTTAAACCGATGCCCCCGTGTCACGACAGGCTTGGCTTTCCTGTACATTGTCCTGAGCGCATAGCAAAGATAAACATTTGTGTCACTTCACCTATAGCTGGTGACGTCTCGATATAAAATGTTCTTGACTGAAACGTATAACCCCATTTATTAAAACAAACAACATCAGTCATTTTTAGTTCTTTCCGACGCGATACAATATTATTGCCGTAAGTCGATACCTATATTTTACTTTTCTTGTGTGGGTGTAGACGGTTTGGTATAATATTAAAAGTCTAAAATTGAGACTATGGTGACTCCAAGAGATAGGCGAGGTATATTTAAGTTCTTGACACCATAAATATGATATGCATGTATTGTGAATAAAAGACAACCAAAACATAGATATGACACGAACGCGTTTATGTGAGTTTCATGAATTCTTTATCACATGGCAATTGTTGAAAACGCACCAAAAGTGCTTGGACCAGACTACTGAATATGATTCTAGTGCTTTTCTACAGACAGACAAGAGTTTTCATGATAAGCAGTGGTCGGTGACTTATGGCGTGTTTCTATTTTCTTGTTTCATTTTATTGGCTCCATTGTCCCATTTATCTATTCCAGTCGCGAAAATCAGTGTAATATTGCTCTGCCACATGTAGATAAAAAAAATCTGTTAATCTGCTCCAATAATGCTGATGTTGTTCATTGTTAATGTGTAATTTTCTGGATCAATCATTATGTTTGAAACTGTACAAAATAGAAGTTATCGCGCATAACTGACCCTAGAGACACCTTACATTATATACATTATAGAAATTCTACAAAGTGGGAGTTATCGCGCATAACTAACCCTAGAGTCAATATATCAAAAACAAACATACTAATCCATGTCCGAATCACAATCCAGAAGCAAAGAAAAAACTTTGGAACTGACAAGTTAGGTTAGACACGTGAACTTCCACCAGGGAAGTGAGGCCAGGTGCTCCGGAAGTGTAAGCACCTCCTGTTTAGCTAGCTACACCCGCCACATGTGTAATCAAAATTGTGTAAGGAACATGGAACTATGAGACGTCAATCTATATTATTTTGTCACCTATTTGGTGTAATTTAAGCCGTGAAAAACTGGTGTGGTTCAACTGCAAATGTCAATGTTGATTTCATTCAGGAAAAATCATTATGGTTATTGAAAATTAAAATAGGAGTTATCGCGCATGGCTGACCCTAGAGTCACCTTACATTAATCTTTTACACATATATAGTGTTATTTAAATGCACTCTATTAATGATAATCCTGTTCACTTGTTCAGATTACACTGGATTTTATAATAGAAATACTCTCGTACATAAACAGATTATTGACTCTTAATTTCACACTGATTAAAATATTGAAACCAATACACAGTATTCATGTAGATCAACTATTAACATAAAAACTTGGAATATACCTAGGTGCATTTTATGTTAATAGCGGCTCTTTTTATATATCATTATTCAGTGAATTTTATAATCAAAATGTAGATGTTTTAAGTGTACATTTTACAGTCAATTTGAAGGTAAGAAAAATATGAAATATTCTATAATTTAAAGTCTTAATTTTATGTCCATGTTACAGTTTTTCAATCATTCCTTAACTAAGGTTTCCCTTAACTTAAATTTAACAATTTTTGCAATCTTTTTTGGAACAACGAATAAATATTGTTGACAAAACGAAAAACAGGTGTGATCTTCAAAATGACACCTTTAATTACCCAATACCATGAAAGTTAAGAGTTCAAATTTACCATATTTAAGTTAAGGAAATTCTAAATAGTGAAGGAATGATCGTAACACTGAAGCGGTTAGGTAAATATTACATATTTAATTCGGAAATATTATCTTGATTTTTAGAATACACCTGACTGCATTTCACCGTTGAACTAGCTTTTTAACCAGTGAATTTTGTAATCAAAATGTAAGCGTTTATAGGCAAACATAACATTTTCAATTTTAAGGTAAGAGAAATAGCCCATAGTTAAGACTTAATTTTTAAATATTGTTTCTGTAACGAATGCAATTAATACATGTGCAATTGGGCTATTTACATAAAATTTTGTCATCATACACCTGATTGCATTTTATGTTTAGAACTACACTATCTGAAAATGGAGATGTGTTAAATAAACATAAAATCAATTTGAATGCATTAACATATGAAATATTCGATAATTTAAAATTTAATTACTGTTATTAAAACTGTAAACAAAATGCAATTCACTTAAAATGCTGATAGACACTTGACAGAAGTTATAAGAGAACTAAACATAACTGCACAGTGGACTTGAAGGTAAGAAAATAGGAATTATCCTAATTAGTATGTTAATTGACATCATAAAATACCTGACTGGATTTGATGTTTAGTAATTTCATTAACTAATTCAAAAATCAAAATGTATCCGTTTAAGCGATGATAACAGTGACTGGTATCAGTTTTTATTCACCGTTGCGTAATTCAAAGTGTGTGTGTGTGTGTGTGTGTGTGTGTGTGTGTGTGTGTGCATCAGATTTTCGTTTGTCACCCAATTACATACAATTTCTATTTTCCACTCTCACGACGACAACTGGTATAAACTTTCGATAATGGGTTTGGCACTTACTACAAAACAATTATCATATTAACATACAGTACAGACCTGTCGAAAGTTTGAACACTGGACTAACGAAAAGGCATCAAAACCTGGCTGTAGAGAGCCCGAGATATGGATAGCTAGTCACCGAAAAGTTAATGAAAGATGGATAGCAGCTGTCAAGACATAGCTAACTACTGACCGAGTTGAGCTGCAGATGATTTGGGACTAATTCTTTAGCTTAGAGTTAAACTTTCGACAGGCCTGTACTGTAATTCAGACTGATTAATCTGGTTTTAAGATTAAGGAATTAGCGTCAATAAATTATTTAGTTCAATCAAGGTAAAATCAATTTCACACTTTATATTCAATAATTCGATCAAGTGATCTTATAAAGTTTAATGTTACTTAGAAGATTTCAAGTAATATTTGGTCAAACTCTATGTGAATGGTGAAACTTTTGAATCTTGATCGATCGCCATTTTTTCTGATTGTGCCTCATGTTTGATATAATCATAAATCCTGGTGTTTCCAACGCAAGCAGCAAATGGAGTAATGGTATTTTACACCACAGACAAAACTATATAGCTATTTAATTTTAAGCAGTCGTTTAGTTCTGGGATGGTGAAGGAAACCGGAGAGCCAGAAGAAAACATCCGCTCTTCAGAAAGTGAACTGACAATCTTTCTCATACTAGGGTCTCTTCGAACGAGAATTTGAACACTTTATAACAATTTCGATATTAAACAATTCAATCAAGTGCTATTTATGTTACTTAGAGGATTTCAAGTAATGTTTGGTTGAACTGAATGTGACAAGCGAAATACTTGAACGTCGATCTATCGTGATGTTCCGAGTTTTTCCATTCGATAAGGTTTCCCAATAACATTTTTAAATGTTTATTCATGAGTTAAGTAACCTTTAAATCAATGTGTGACTCTTTTATCTATGTTTTTCAGATGTCTGCGAAGAAGCCAGCGTGGTATGACGAGTATAACCGTGTCAGTCAGAGACAACAGGAGTATCTGAAACGTATCCAGGACCTGCGACGACGGATCATCAGTAAAGATGAACAGCTAATGATGCTAGCCATTGAAAAACAACGTCATCTACAGTTCAGGAGACAAGAACCGCGCTATCCAACAATGCGTAAAATGCAACAGCAAGTTATCCACTTCGGTCCACAGCCTTTTCCACAAAGGACTTGTGTTCTTCATGACCGGAATCAATTCTACATGGCCCCTGTCAATGGCCCCAAAAACCTCCCACCCGTTACAAAGAATAAAAAACAAGAAAAGGAGCAACTAGATTCCATCAAAACCGAGTATGAACCATTTGAAGAGCTTGCTAGAAGAAACAAAATACATTTCAACAGATATGACTATGCTAGGAGTCCACATCTACTTAAACCAAGTCACGGTAGACCCGCCTTAGCTATTACTACCGTTTGTGTAAAAACGGGACTACAAAGGGGTCCTCAGATTGAGACCCCAATCATTTCAGAAAGTCCTATGGAATATATTACTGACATTAGTTCTCAGAAACATTTAGTTTCACATTAAGAAGATTTGATATTGGTTATGGTACAGACTTGTCGAAAGTAAAACACTGAGCTAACGAAAAGGAGTCAAAGCTATAGGCTGCCAAGTAGCCACATTATAGATAGCTACTAGTATATCTAGTGGTCTGAAGCTGCCAAAAGATAGATAGCAGCTGTTTAAAGGCTGATAAGGTATGGTTGATGAGGGGACGAGATGCGTTGATGGCTGACGAGGGGACGAGATGCGTTGATGGCTGACGAGGGGACGAGATGCGTTGATGGCTGACGAGGGGACGAGATGCGTTGATGGCTGACGAGGGGACGAGATGCGTTGATGGTTGATGAGGGGACGAGATGCGTTGCCAATTCGGCACTAATTCGTTAGTTTAGTGTTCACTTTCGACATTACTGTACTATATTTGCTATTTGTGTTGTGTATTTGGTGTGTGATTTGAATTCGTTTAACGCCTTTTAAGGATATTCGGTATACTTCACCATTCTTAACTCAGATTACTGAAGAGTTCCGCAATCTTAACCAGTTGCATTCTACCAAAATGATTGGATAAAAGGACCGATAACTCTGTTTTGGTGTGTGATTTCGTTTAGCGCCTTTAAAGCTATTCGTCAACTTCACCATTCTTTATTCAGAATAATGAAGCGTTCCACAATCTTCAATCAGTTGCATTCAAAATTATGTTACCAAATGATTGGGCACCAGGGTCAATAATTTGGAATCGACAGGAAAATTCCAGATGTATTCACACGCTCCAAACATTCGTATTTTTTGACACACAGAGCTAGATGGTAGGCGCTGTTTCGGAGCTTGGTGTATCGAGTGGACTTAAATGTCGGTGGAATAATTATAATGATATTGAATTTCTTAAAAATGCAGGTGCTTTGGTGGAATTTCTGTAAAGATGACGGTGCCTTTATGGAATTTCTTAAAATGTGGTAGTGCCTCTACAGAACTATAAACGATATTTGTCACATAGTAGTGTTTGAATTAAAGTGCAAAATATTAGTTTTGTCTATATGCTAGTGCGAAAGTTCTGACCAAACTAAAATCATTTGGTCAGAATTTTTGGACTACTTATATATACATGAGCCAGTGGTACATATAAATTGACGTGTAAATCACCACGGTGTTCCTGTAATGTTCTTTTTTTAATTTATATTAAATTCTTAAATTCTGGAGCGTGTGCAGAGACACGTAAAATACGAAAAAAATAAACAGTATTGTTTTGGTAAAAGTTTACAATAGTGATACTCTTGTATAAACCAGTGCCCTTGAATATAAGTGTTCAACACTTGAAAGAAATGGGAACTTTCAGGAAAGTCAGTGCATTTGTTTGAGACTATAAATGGAACAACACATAGACTAAAGAATGATGTGTTTAATGAATGTCTGATGTGTTTAATGAATGTCTGATGTGTTTAATGAATGTCTGATGTGTTTGTTATTGCCCGTAAAGTATTATAATATACGGCTGTCTCAAGAAATATGTTGTGAGAGATGAAAGATATGCTATTATTACGGGGGAAAAATGATTTTTAGTTAGTGTGAAATTGAAACTGTGGTATAAGGCTGCTTTTGTTGCAATTGTGTAATGGACAACATCCAGATGATTTTGTGGAATACTAATGATGTATTAATGGAGATTTTCGCGGCGGTCCATTTTTTTCGATATAGTCCCATGGATACTTGTGGTAACAAATGGATCGAGATATGATTGTGATATATAGTTCATGTTTTTGGTACTTAAATAGCCAATGTATCTCAGTATATTTATACCGCAAAATTTCCAATAACCAATATATACTAATGTTTAGTGTCATATGAAGGTAAAAAAAAACCAGTTAAAATGAACATAAATGAAGAAATGTGAATTATTTTCGATTTTCGTATCCATATTTTTTATATTGTATTTGAAAAAAGGAAAGGTTTCGAATGAGAAGGTACACCTCATTATCAGTCTCTGGCTGTATTTTCGAGCATGGCATGTTTTCGGGTTACGTGACCAATGTGTTAAGCACGCCGAATGTTATATTGCTAAACTGAAACAATAAATAAATCGACTTTGTTATATTCAAACAGGTTCTTGAAAATCTTTCAAATTGTTCTATATGTTATTTGCAATTTGTACCACAACAAGTAAACCATGGCCAACAGTGAAATTATTCTGCGTTCTACCACCATTTTGTTCCAGTTAAGTTAGTTCTGTAAAAGGATATCACACAAATACGAAAGGGCTTCCATTTGTGCCTTCAATCAAAATTTTAATTCTGTCTGAAAGGCCTAAAATGACTGAGCATTTTGAACATTTTGTGAAACAATTTTTTCAAACATTTTATAAATAAAATATTAAAAACAATAATATAAAACTGGCTCATAGTCAATATTTTGTCATATCGACTATGAACCAGTTTTATATTATTGTTTTTAAAAAGGATTTCTCCTCAGGGAATAACGTTAAGAAAGTTATAAAATATTAAAATATTTAATATCTAATGGTTGTAGATACAAAAAGAAGCCCAACTTACAAAATACCATTTATGTTCCAAAATAATGGTTCAAGTGTATTTAGGTCAAACATTGCAACATTACGACCAATTGCTTACCTTTGAATATACTTATCAGTATATATTGAAGATTTCATAGTAAACGCATACATGAGCACCTCCAATCAAACTAGAAATGGTAAGCTTTTAGAAACATTAAGTACAGTACTGGGCCGAATCATTTCTGTCGTCAACGTCCCTTTTTAATGATGACATGGCCCCATATATCATCAATAAAAAGGTCCGTTGACGACAGAAATCATTCCGTCTTGCACAGGCCTGTCAAAAGTTTAACACTAGCTAACGAACAAGTGTCGAATCGACTGTTTATCTCGGATCACATTACTCTATATCATCTCGGGCCACATTACTCTATATCATCTCGGGCCACATTACTCTATATCATCTCGGGCCACATTACTCTATATCATCTCGGGCCACATTACTCTATATCATCTCATGTCACATTACTCTATATCTCTACAGCTTGATTTCCCGTCAGCCTTTCCGCCGCTATCTATCCATATCTCAGTCACACAGCAGCCGAACTTTGTCTTCCTTAACTTTCGTTGGCTCCGAGTGTTAAACTTTCGCCAGGTCTCTATTTCACTGATGAACTTGCAATCTAGATGCGTCTAGTCGCAGGCTTAGGGATATACCGTATGTGTATACTATTGAAGATTTGATAGTGACCACCTATTGTCCGAACAATATTAACCACTGCTGTAGCTCAGTTGGTAGAGTGCTCACTCCGTAAGTGGGAGGTCGTAGGTTCGATCCCCGGCCGGGTCTGACCCAAGACTTGAAAATGGGTAGTGGCTGTTCTTTAGCCAAGCACTCGGCATTACGAACTTGATGAAAGTCACGGTTCTTTCAGATGGGAACATAAAATAAACGAGGTCCCATGTCATAAGTATATATACTTATGGGTATTTTTTAAATTTTATTATAAAACTGACCTCTTGTGAGCTTGACACGCTAAAGAACCCTGCTGTATAATGCCATCAGCGCAACGCACAGGCCAAATTTCTGCACCTTCGTCTATAGCTAGCGACGTCTCGATATAGTGAAATAGTCAACTCCGAATCACTATTCCGGGTTCCATTTGAAGTCGGTCCCGTTTTAACTTTTAGAATGCCAACCATACTTCCTACAGCAAATAACTACACAAGGTATGCTTATTTCAAGGTATAAAATTGTGCTTGTTTTACTTTGTTTTTACCAGGAAACCCTTGGTTTTCCAACTTAACATAACAATGTAGTTTATCTTCTGGAATTTGAGTTAGGATCGAACACGAACAAACCAGTCCATGTCCAAATCGCAAACCCAAAAGCACAGGGACCAGTTTCATAATAAAATTTAAAAAATACCCCTAAGTATATAAAAAAGAGTAAAGGGGAACAACGAATCGGATCTTTGACTTGTAGGTGCTCCGACAAAATTCTACATTACTTTTTTAATTTGTGTCCGATCATCGTGATCTTGGTGTCATTTTGTTCCCAGATAAATATGCTTTGCACTGACATTAATTTTTATGACATAACCTGAAATTTTAATAAAATGTTTACACGGAAAACACAGAAAAATGTTGTAATTTTGCCCGATGTAGCTAAGCCCGTCCATGTAAAAGTAGCTTAAAATTCGCATTACGATCATGTTTTTCACTATCAGCGTCCGTGTCAACTACAAATGCTGGTGTGGATCGAAGAACTAAATAAAAAGCAATAAATTTCAAAGGTAACTGGTACTCACTTCTAAATCCACAAGCTATTATATCCTATTTTGTTCCAACACGAACCGACTTTCCTCTATCATGCCTCCATCTTGTTATTATAAATGTCGTTATTTTAAGCTGCGATTTGATTGGATAAAAATATTTCACCCTCTCTGTTGGCATTTGTAGAATTTTGTCAGTGTATCAAACTTTCTATCAAAATGACTTTATAATGATTTATACTTAAAAAGAAAGATAAAATAAGTTATGTAAATTCATTTTCTTAAATTTTCATAAACACAGAGTGGATTGAAATATTTTTAACCAATCGAATGACAGCTATAACACATGCGCGAAACATGCTTTATTTATGAGCTCAAAATGGAGGCATGATAGAGGAAAGTCTGTCCGTGTTGGAACAAATTAAGATATTATAGCTTGTGGATTTAGAAGTGAGTACCGGTTACCTTTGAAATTTATTGCTTTTTATTTAGTTCTTCGATCCACATCAGCATTTGTAGTTGACACGGACGCTGGTAGTGAAAAACATGATCGTAATGCGAATTTTAAGCTACTTTTACATGGACGGGCTTAGCTACATCGGGCAAAATTACAACATTTTTCTGTGTTTTCCATGTGAACATTTTATTAAAATTCTAAGTTATGTCCAAAAATTTAATTTTGATTTAAAGCATATTTATCTGGGAACAAAATGACACCAAGATCATGATGATCGGACGCAAATTAAAAAAGTAATGTAGAATTTTGTCGGAGCACCTACAAGTCAAAGATCTGATTCGTTGTTCCCCTTTACTCTTTTTTATATACTTATGGGTATTTTTAAATTTTATTATGAAACTGGCCCCTGTGCCCAAAAGCATTGAAAACTAGCAAATTAATTTCAACACGAAGGAAAGTGAGGCCGGATGCTCTGGAAAGTAAGCACTTTTTGTCTAGCTAGCTACACCCGTCACATGTGATATCGATATTGAGAATAAAAGACACATGGAACTATATGAGGTCAAATAATTTCCAAGATAAATTTTGATGGAAACAAAATTATGATGACAAATGACAACCATAAATCTTCTTAAGGGTCTTGCTAGCTTAGGTATGCACAAATAATATGGCTGATGGTGTGACTGTTAAGAAAGCATAGCAGACAAAGTTCTATGACAATTTTTATTCTAATTTCAACTTGGGCTAAATGCTTTAATCTCTTAAAATCCCGAAACAATTCGAAAATTTTAGTTACAAACAGTATATGCAAATTCTGTTTTTACACTATTAACTGTGGCGGGATCTGTGAAAAGAAAAAATGATCTCACGAGAACCTGTTGCCTTCACATTTCAATAAGGCGACATGTTGCAGGAAAATTCATGTGAACTTGACACAAATTACAGCTCGCCAATATAGGGATTGCTGTGATGGATTATTGGACTTTTTGTAGTTTGATTGATTGAAGAATTGTGTACACACATTGTCTAAAGTGAAAGCTTCACTTTCTATAAAATAATTGACCAATTGGTAAGCATGAAAAGATTCAGGGCCATGGGTTCTGAACAACTGCTTCACTTAACTTGTCCTAGTGTCGGCTGTGTCGGAATGGTCTAATTTCTAAACACACCCTTTCAGATCATAGTTACTTTTATCACTGTTATATTCTTCTTGGTGAGGAAGTATGTCAATTTAAGGTAGGCAAAGGTACATGGTTTTCTCTGGATACTTTCAGTTTCATATCCTTAACTATCCCAGAATATAAGTAAAAAATCTTGACTTGGGTGTAAAACACCATTGCTACACTTCCTATACCCATCCCACCCACCAGACATACTAAATGATGTGACACAGGATACATATGATATATATGAATACCATACATATTGCTGTGCCAAAGTTAAACTGTTGTAAATTACTCTACATGCATCTACATAATTTATGTACATGTATTAATTTCACAATGTTCAATTAAAAAAACCAAAATACTAATCTATGTCTGAATCACAATCCAGAAGCAAAGTAAAAACTTTGAAACTGACAAGTTAGGTTAAACACATGACCATCCACCAGGGAAGGGAGACCGGGTGCTCCAGAAGGGTAAGCACCTCCTGATTAGCTAGCTATCAATTAAATACTTTTTGTACCCACCACCAAAATCAGCAACCTAAAACTGCTTGATTGACAAATTTTCAAAATATTAGTGTAATTGTATGTCACATTTATATGTATACATGGAACATATGTACAGTTATTCTTAAAGGAGAAAATATTATATGCATAATGTTTTGGACATTGATATTCAGAAATCAGGCAGTAGGCTCATGCTAGTATGAAATACAGTCAAACCTGTCTATAAAGGCCACCCAAGGGAACCAGTAAAAATGGCCTTTATGGACAGGTGGCCTTTATATACAGGTTCAAATAATATGAATAAATAACAATTGGGATACAATTCTACTGGCCTTTATAAGCAGGTGGCCCTTATATAGAGGTGGCCTTTAAGGCAGGTTAGACTGTAATTACATTATCAAGTATAAATGTTATTCTGAACGATGTTTATGAAAGGTGATTACAATTAATGATAACCAGATGTCAGATGTCATGTTATAGATTGTGACCTAGATGAAGGGTGTTAACCTGTATATTATCATTTGCATTGTTCGTTAAATGTAGCAGTCTGGGTAACTCGGTTAGTAGAGCACTTGTCTTAAATGTGAGAAGGTTTGATCAATGGTTTGCAACTTTGCACCTGCATTTTCCTCCTTTCTGTTACAGTTTAGTGGTCAGTGTGACCCTCATTTGCAGGGCATATAAAGTCAAATGTGTATTTGAGATTTCCCATTTATGGAAAACTCAAAAATAATGGGAGAAATGTAGTGGTCTGGGTAGCTCAGTTGCTAGAGCACTTGCCAGTATTCAGGAGGTCCCATGTTTGATTATCGGTCCAACCATGCATGTTTCAAGAGAATCTGAAGTTTTATTATGTATGTTGTTATGTAGCAGTATAGGAGGCTAATTTGGTAGAATATGTGTGAAGTGTTAAACAGGTTACAAATTAAGTCAAAATCGGACTGTATATGTTAAATTTTTATCACCTGTCTTTTGAAGAAAGACAGGGATATTAAATTAGTTTCCATCCGTCCGAAATTCTTGTCTGTGCAAATTCTCCAAAACTATGAAGCATTATTTCATGAAACTTGGTGCAATGCATTAACATTGATAGAAGATGTGCCTGTCATTAACCTGAGTTGGGTTGCTCATTTCCCTGTGAGTAAAGACCCTTTGAACATAATTGCAAATCACAAAAAAAGAACCTGTTCAGGGGGATCCTAATTCACCGACTTTGCTTGTACTATATATAATAGAGCTGTATAACTGTCACGTATACATTTATCTGTAATCAATAATTTGATAAAACAAGAGATAAAGTAAGAATAAGACCAAGGAATTAATACCCCAGTCAATATTCTTCAATTCCCCGGTCAATATTCTTCCATACCCCAGTCAATATTCTTCAATTCCCCGGTCAATATTCTTCCATACCCAAGTCAATATTCTTCCAATTTCACTGAAATGAAGTGTTGAGAGGCACTGTGATTCATAAGTGCAGACTGTTAACCCACTTCGCCACAAAGGCCCCTGAAAAGTTTTAAATATTGTGTTCTTTGGAGATGTACACTTTTACTGGCAGTTCTCTTGTAAAGTTTTCAATGAGTGAGTTATGGTACGTAGTAGATACATATGCTCATTCTACTGTTATATAATTGTCACGTATACGCATGAATATAATCAATAATTAGGTAAAACAGGAGATAAAGTTAGGATAAGATAACTGTAATAAGAGGTGTAAATCAAGGTAATGGTTTGTTTACATAACGATCATAATAAATATCAGGGAACATATGACCTATATAATGTACTCATATATTACAGTACAGACTTGTAAATTTAGCACGTATAACAGTTCAATGTTGAATTGACAGCTAGCTTATCTTGAACCCTTGTAATCTACCATAAATCTTGCCAGCTTTATAGACGTTGCTATTTATTCAGCCACTAGCTATCCATGCAGTCGACCTTCAACTCCATTTTTGTTAGCTCAGTGTTAAACTTTGGACAGGTCTGTACTATATACAGTACTTTACAGGCTTGTCAGTAATTTAATCATTGGCCAATCAGTAGTTCATCTTGGTCCCTCGTTAGCAATATCCCTTCAGCTGTTATATGTCTCTCTCTATATTTACTCACTAGCTATCCACATCTCAGCCACTTGGCAGCCAAGCCTCAGTTCCTTCTTGTTCTTCCTTCTAATAAGACAAAGTTGACCAGTAAAAGGAAGGGAGGGAGCTCAGTGTTAAATTTTAAGACGGTCTGTATCATATGTCCACACTAGTGCATAAGTTATCTCACAGGACTGATCATGAATACTTTTAGCTCCAAATTTTATCTTTCAGGGTCAAATTATATCAGAGGAATTGTATAAATTCAGTTATCTGAATATTAAGTGTGGTGCATGTGACTGTCATCAAGTTTTTTAGATATAAAACATATACATGTACAAGATGACCATGGGCTTTAGTTAGTTACACGAATAGACTACTTATACAAGGGATATATTATGAACTTTTCATTATGTAAGTATGCTATAAATCTCAATGTTCAATCCAGAATAGCAGTTGGTGGGAGAAGCATGGAGAAGTAGAGTAATGGTGTTTTAAGCCCCCAAACATTTTTCCCTTTTATTGAGGCAATCAGTTCTGGGAAAATGGGGGTACTGGAGAAAAACACACTGGCCTTTGTGAGTGGAGTAGTGGAATAATGGTATTTTATGTCCCATTCAAAATTATTTCACTATATCAAGGTGGTCAGTTCTGGGTGGTGGAGGAAACTGGAGTGTCCATAGAAAACTAATGACCTTAAGCAAGCAAACTGACAAATTTTCACAAACTAGAATCTTCCTGAGCAGGATTTAAAACTAGGAGCTGAGATGTGCTTTTATCCAGTTGTTGGGGTCATCCTGACTCAGGCTTTAAAAATGTAGGGGTCATGTTTTAAAATATGGGTCAAGATTAATAGGTCATAACATAAATTCAGTGTTTCCATTATAGGTGGCCATTTTTGTAAAATGCGAACAATTTTTAACAAAGTGGTGAAAAAATGATAAAAATCGGTAAAATTTTTAGCAATAAAAATTTATTTGATGCCATGTAAAAATCAGCAAGTTAATTAACAAATAACAGCTCCAGTAACCTACAGACAATCCCTGATTTAACCATTATTGCTCTAGACGGTGTACCAGGTGTGAAAAGCTGAATGATGCAGAAAAAAATATGTTTCCTCTAGGTGTGAAAAAGAAATTGCAAGGAATTATGCTAACTGAATTTTTTAGGTTAGCGAATAACCACACAACTCTGGACCCAGTTGTTGGAAGCTTCATTAGCTTAATCAATAATTTACACAAATTTAAAATATCAATTAAAATCATCATATAATTATAAAATCCATAGATTTTTAGATTGAAATTTCCTTCACTTATGAGATTTTCAATATTAATTTCACAACAGATATGAAATTATGCATTATTTAAATTTTGACTAATCAATTGATTAAACTAATGCTTCGAACAACTCACCCCTGAAGTTTATGATTCAGAAAGATATTATTTTGCCAGGTGAACGTTACTAGATTACGTTGAAATCTGAGATGGGTTGATAATGGGATTGCAGAAAATATATAAAACAAACTGTTACTTATTGTTAATTTTCACATTGGTATTTTTTCACAACATCAGATTACATTATATTCAGTTTATTTATTTATTTTTTTATTCAGGTATTCAGCAAGATATTTGTTGACAACATGTAGCAGGGGCTTACTCCATCATAAAAACCATGCATTAAAATCCAAGAACATTACATCACGTCTTCATAAATGTTTATCTTCTTGTGTAAAACAAACTCTCAGAAATAACCCTGTCAACTCTTACAGTGCTACACAGAACAACCAGTACCAGTTGAGGAAATATTGTGTCAGCATTTCTCCTTCTGAAGAAACAGAAAGTTGGCCTAAACCTGTTGTTATAGAAGGATCCAGAGCACAGGATATACAAAAACAGGATGATGGAATTATATTGAATTATGGGAAATATAGTTTGAATCTTCTCTACATATGGTTGAGAGATCATTGTCGTTGTGATGCTTGTTACAATAGGAGCACCAATCAGAAGAATGTTGACAGCTATACACTGTCAAGTGATATAAAACCAGAGCACATTGACTATAATGAGAGTTCTTTATGTGTAAAATGTAAGTTTTTTATATACCTATTTCTAGAAGGTGTTGTCTGTCTGTTTGTCTGTATGTTCCTACTTTTTTTTGTCAGGCGTACTTCTCCAAAATCATTGAAAATATATTTACTAGACTTGGTATACATAATAACAAGGATATGACATTGTGTGTGTCAGAAGAAGAGTTAACTTTGTGCAAATTTCTTAGAATTGTGACCTTTTGAAATTTAATCAGGTTTTTTGTAATCTTTACCAACAATTTCATGGCAAGAAAATGTCTGTAATATAGCCCCTTTTAAGTATTTTTCACAGATTTGCTGAAATAGCTTACTTTTTGAAAGAATTTCTTGGGAATTAGTAGCCAGTTTTGATTTTGGATACCAAGCAGGTCTGGGATCCGCCCGAAACGGGGGATAAATCGAAATCGCCCGATCGGGGGATAAAGCGTCTAAGCGTTTTTGTGACTATAACATCGCGCATGCGTATTTCATTTGTTTGCCTAGAAACCGGCTTAAAATCGAGTAAAATTGAAGACCTTTTATGAAAAACGGCCGCGGGGGTTCATTTCTAAGTAGGGGGACTTAAAATTTTGAACAGTTATAGTAAACATATATTTCTAAAGATCTGTCGTGCGGAAAAAAATTCTGTCGTGCGGAAAAAAAGTTATAAGCTCTTAAAAATGCACTTCCGGTTAAAAATGTTCCAGTTAAAAATACATCGTAGTTACGGGTATAGAAATAATAAAAGAACTGTTTCTTACCTGGTGCAGATGTGTGATAAGAAGAAAAAAACAGATAAATGCACAACTTATTGTTAATGTGCATTTGGTAACTAACTCTTGGAAGATATTTTTTCATTTTCTGTCTGAATTTCGTCTCCCCGGCCCCTCATCCATTTAATATCAAAACGTTTTACAATCTACACATTCCTTCATGAAATAACTTGTTATTGTTCAGGGTAAAATGTTCAGGTTGTGTTATAAGTATTCTGTTGTAAAGTCAGATGAAAAGCTTGTAAATATGTAATAATAGTATATGTTTCAATTCTCAATCCAATGCCATAATATACTAACTAAGCTTTTAGTGGCAATTTGATTTTTGGGTTTTTAACCAGTGCATATATAGCTATATGTCGGGAGACTAGGGTAAATCTAGATGGTGCTTTTAGTTCAAACATAATTATTATAAACTAAAGAAGACTTGTCATTTAGTCTCCTGTTCTTTATTACAAACAAAAGAAATCATATTTCAATTGGACATTGATAATGAATTTATTAAGAGTTGTATCTTTCTGTGCCGTTCATATCTTTTTGAGCTGTTCATTGTTTAAGCTTATCGGGGAGGCTAAAAAAATTGAGACAGACATTTAATACTAATAATTTAAAATAATAACAATAAACAAAAGCGGAATTAACTATTACGATTGATTGTATCATCCAATTGGTTTTGTAGTGACTTGCTTGGAATTCCGAACCCATTTTATACTATATATACAAAAATTATTTATAAATTAAAAATAAAAGGAAGAAAAACTGAAAAAACGAATGTCGTCCTCTGATTAAAAACAAGATAAAATAGTGTATTGATTTTTTTAATTGAGTTAATTTTTAGATTAGAATTAACAATCAATTTGTGTTTAATTAAAAATCTTCATTCAATTGTTCTTCTTTTATTTAATCTTTCATGCCATCATTGGAATACACTGCCGAAATGTTTGCTATTAGTACCTGTTGCCTGTCGGATTGACAAAGCTTTATTGACAACCGCGAGTAGATGTACGATACACCGGATGTCTACATAAGGTAGTATTACTTACGAGCATCGGAACTCTTCTGTGTACTAGCGTGTACACCCTCAAGAATTACCTCCCTTTGATTGTCCCCCGATCGGGCGATCCCCCGTTTCGGGGGGATCCCAGACCTGCCAAGAGTGGAAACAGGAAATAAGGAATTTTGATTTATTTTAATCTTTGTTGTATGTTGCAGGGCAAGATGGTCATGTGACCTGTTACAACTTAGACTGGTTGTTAGAAAATACATTCCATTCATTTCATCAAGACCGAATCACCAAGAAGCTCTGGAACAATAATACACTTAAAGATATACCACTACCAACAGTTGATTACAAACATTATATGGAGTCTGGTGATGGCCTACAAAAACATCTGTCTAATCTGTTAGAGTTTGGATTCTCAATCGTTACCGGGGTAACAAGATTTATTACCTGATCTCGTCATTGATAAGACATACATGTGCAACTTTTTCCCACCCATGAGACATTTTTACCCATGTGAGATTTTCCTGTCTCACCCTAGGGTGAGATCACTTTTTTCAAGCAACAATTTCACAATGTCACAATCACATACACTTCATTGATAGCAGCATAATCATTTTACATAAGAACTTCAACAAAAATAGAAAATGTTAAAATTATCAGACAAGCGCTGGTTAAACATTTTGACTTATTTACAACACTGTCAACATGTCTACTATGGTGTCATGTCAGTATTCACCTCATTTGTTTGTATATTTATTCAGATTACAAAACCTCTTTTCACCGAGGTTCAAATCACATTAGGGCAAGTTTCTGTGTGTGAAAGTTTGTCAGTTTGTTAGCTTGTTTTCTTGAGCTACTCTAGATGTCTAGTTTTTTCCACCATTTCAAAAATTGACCGGACCAATTGTTATACATGAAAAAAATTCATGACAGGGACAATAAACACTCTCTTCACACTGCTCATTTGTTAAAAACTTCTATTATTTTATCACCATAACATTAAAAAAGACAATTCAACAAAACAGTCAAATCTGTCTAAAATGTCACCCAAGGAGACAGTAAAAGTGGCATTTGTAGGCAGGTGACCTTTATATACAGGTTCAAAAATATGAATAAAAAGCAATTGGGATAAAAAAATTTCTGGCCTTTATAAGCAGGTGGCCCTTATATAGAGGTGGCCTCTAACACAGGTTTGACTGTATGGATTACTTTTTATTATTATAGACTCCAGCTACACATGAAGGAACCCTAGAAGTGTCGGAGAGGGTTTGTTTTCTTCAGGAGACTCTGTTTGGAAGAAGCTGGACATTTACAGCAGATTTAAATCGTAAAGATACAGCGTACACCAATATACCACTGGGAGCTCATACAGACAATACATATTTTACTACACCATCAGGGTATGCATAGCTTAAACTAGGTTTCCACAAATTTAAAATAATTAGTAGCCAAATTTCCAAAATTTGTAAAAAAAAATATAGTCCTTTTTAAAGTATTTTTCTACAAATTTGCTAAAAAAGGTTACTTTTTGAAAGAATTCCCCAGAAATAAGAAGCCAATGGCGATTTTGGCTACCAGGAATGGAAACATAGCTTAAATGTTTTAACATTCTTAAATTGATAATTAGGGCCTCTATTAGAGCCAGGGGGAAAGGTGTAAAGCGTACAGTTTTGGAGCACAGTACCTCTCACTGCCTAGGTCCAATTCCCACTTTGGACTGTTCCTAGTTTACTCCACCATTCCTGAACTGACTGTTTGGATATAAGTGTAAGAACCTTGGTTTATTGTGGATACTTCAGTTTACTCCACCATTCCTGAACTGACTGTTTGGATATAAGTGTAAGAACCTTGGTTTATTGTGGATACTTAAGTTTCCTCCACCATTCCTGAACTGACTGCTTGGATATAAGTGTAAGAACCTTGGTTTATTGTGGATACTTCAGTTTCTTCCACCATTCCTGAACTGACTGCTTGGATATAAGTGTAAGAACCTTGGTTTATTGTGGATACTTCAGTTTTCTCCACCATTCCTGAACTGACTGCTTGGATATAAGTGTAAGAACCTTGGTTTATTGTGGATACTTCAGTTTTCTCCACCATTCCTGAACTGACTGCTTGGATATAAGTGTAAGAACCTTGGTTTATTGTGGATACTTCAGTTTTCTCCACCATTCCTGAACTGACTGTTTGGATATAAGTGTAAGAACCTTGGTTTATTGTGGATACTTCAGTTTTCTCCACCATTCCTGAACTGACTGCTTGGATATAAGTGTAAGAACCTTGGTTTATTGTGGATACTTCAGTTTTCTCCACCATTCCTGAACTGACTGCTTGGATATAAGTGTAAGAACCTTGGTTTATTGTGGATACTTTAGTTTCCTTCACCATTCCTGAACTGACTGCTTGGATATAAGTGTAAGAACCTTGGTTTATTGTGGATACTCTGGTTTCCTCCACCATTCCTGAACTGACTGCTTGGATATAAGTGTAAGAACCTTGGTTTATTGTGGATACTCTGGTTTACTCCACCATTCCTGAACTGACTGCTTGGATATAAGTGTAAGAACCTTGGTTTATTGTGGATACTCTGGTTTCCTCCACCATTCCTGAACTGACTGCTTGGATATAAGTGTAAGAACCTTGGTTTATTGTGGATACTTCAGTTTACTCCACCATTCCTGAACTGACTGCTTGGATATAAGTGTAAGAACCTTGGTTTATTGTGGATACTCTGGTTTACTCCACCATTCCTGAACTGACTACTTGGATATAAGTGTAAGAACCTTGGTTTATTGTGGATACTCTGGTTTCCTCCACCATTCCTGAACTGACTGCTTGGATATAAGTGTAAGAACCTTGGTTTATTGTGGATACTTCAGTTTACTCCACCATTCCTGAACTGACTGCTTGGATATAAGTGTAAGAACCTTGGTTTATTGTGGATACTTCAGTTTTCTCCACCATTCCTGAACTGACTGTTTGGATATAAGTGTAAGAACCTTAGTTTATTGTGGATACTTTAGTTTTCTCCACCATTCCTGAACTGACTGTTTGGATATAAGTGTAAGAACCTTGGTTTGTTGTGGATACTTCAGTTTTCTCCACCATTCCTGAACTGACTGCTTGGATATAAGTGTAAGAACCTTGGTTTATTGTGGATACTCTGGTTTCCTCCACCATTCCTGAACTGACTGCTTGGATATAAGTGTAAGAACCTTGGTTTATTGTGGATACTTCAGTTTTCTCCTCCACCATTCCTGAACTGACTGCTTGGATATAAGTGTAAGAACCTTGGTTTATTGTGGATACTTCAGTTTACTCCACCATTCCTGAACTGACTGCTTGGATATAAGTGTAAGAACCTTGGTTTGTTGTGGATACTCTGGTTTCCTCCACCATTCCTGAACTGACTGCTTGGATATAAGTGTAAGAACCTTGGTTTATTGTGGATACTTCAGTTTTCTCCACCATTCCTGAACTGACTGCTTGGATATAAGTGTAAGAACCTTGGTTTATTGTGGATACTTCAGTTTACTCCACCATTCCTGAACTGACTGCTTGGATATAAGTGTAAGAACCTTGGTTTATTGTGGATACTCTGGTTTCCTCCACCATTCCTGAACTGACTGCTTGGATATAAGTGTAAGAACCTTGGTTTATTGTGGATACTTCAGTTTTCTCCACCATTCCTGAACTGACTGCTTGGATATAAGTGTAAGAACCTTGGTTTATTGTGGATACTTCAGTTTACTCCACCATTCCTGAACTGACTACTTGGATATAAGTGTAAGAACCTTGGTTTATTGTGGATACTCTGGTTTTCTCCACCATTCCTGAACTGACTGTTTGGATATAAGTGTAAGAACCTTGGTTTATTGTGGATACTCTGGTTTCCTCCACCATTCCTGAACTGACTGCTTGGATATAAGTGTAAGAACCTTGGTTTATTGTGGATACTCTGGTTTCCTCCACCATTCCTGAACTGACTGCTTGGATATAAGTGTAAGAACCTTGGTTTATTGTGGATACTCTGGTTTACTCCACCATTCCTGAACTGACTGCTTGGATATAAGTGTAAGAACCTTGGTTTATTGTGGATACTCTGGTTTCCTCCACCATTCCTGAACTGACTGCTTGGATATAAGTGTAAGAACCTTGGTTTATTGTGGATACTTCAGTTTTCTCCACCATTCCTGAACTGACTGTTTGGATATAAGTGTAAGAACCTTGGTTTATTGTGGATACTTCAGTTTTCTCCACCATTCCTGAACTGACTGCTTGGATATAAGTGTAAGAACCTTGGTTTATTGTGGATACTCTGGTTTCCTCCACCATTCCTGAACTGACTGCTTGGATATAAGTGTAAGAACCTTGGTTTATTGTGGATACTTCAGTTTTCTCCACCATTCCTGAACTGACTGCTTGGATATAAGTGTAAGAACCTTGGTTTGGTGCACAAGACTATTACTCCACTGCGATATCTTAAACCCTTGAGACTGTTTTTGACTCCTGGGAGTTTAATTGAGAAGGGTGAGGGCATATAGTGTTTACTCCATTTTTTCTGACAACATTTTTCTGCCTATTTTCTTGAAAGCTATTGAACAAATCTCTATGAAATTTCAAAGGAACAATCTGTGGATGCAGTAGATGTGATATTGACTGTTCATATTCTGATCATGTACACAGTTAAGAAAACATAGACTTCTCATTTGGGATGTGTATTGGGAACACTTCTTAAATGGTATCCCATTTCATGTATAACTTTTATTTCAGAATCCAGGTGTTTCATGTGGTAGAACATGATGGAGAAGGTGGTGAGACACTACTGGTTGACGGTTTTTATGCTGCAGAACAGTTAAGACAAAAAAATGCTGAAGCTTATGAATTTCTTACAAAAAAAGTAGTAGCACACGAGTACTTTGAGCCAAAAATCAAAATCAGAAGTCTAGGAACAGTTCTGTCACTACATCCTACAACGGGCAGACTAATGCATATCAGGTTTGACTTATTTTTTTTTCTCCAACATGTGAATTGTCGTGTAATTTCAGTCTTTTTCAGGGGCCTTGGTGGTTGAGAAATCAAAAATGTGTACATGAATCACAGTGCCTTTCACAGCCTTAGTGAGAATCTCACTCTAAATAGTTGTGGTACACCGAAGAACCTTCCCTGAACATTGGCCCGAGTGCATTGCAAAGGTCAACTTCATATATAGGTTGTGAATTCTCAGTATAAGTTAAATACTCTTGACTTGGACATAAAATCCCATTCATTTAATCAATAAATTTTTATTTAGCTACACCTATAGTTGATGATGTCACGAGATAAGGGAAATAGTCTTGACAAGGACAATATTCTTTTTCTTATTTAGCTACACTTATTGCTGGTGATGTCTCAATATAAGTGAAATATTCTTGACTGGGACATAAAACCCCAATCGATCAATCAATTAATGAGCCAATCAATCAATCAATCAATCAATCAATCAATCATGTATTTTATTTTCAGGTATAACCCCTATGACAGGTCACCATTATTTACATTGTCTGTAGAAGACACACGATTATTTTACAACTACTACCAGAAATTAACACAGGAAGTACAAAACAAGGACAATGAATTCTGGGTAAAATTGAGGCCAGATATGGTGTTATTTGTAGATAACTGGAGAGTCATGCATGGGCGATCAGGATTTACTGGCAGGCGTTACGTAAGCGGTTGTTACCTGAATAGAGATGATTGGATAAGCAGAGCTCGGGATTTTGGACTCCAGTCATTATAAACCTTTAACTTTGTTTTCTTAAATTACAATCAAACCTGCCATAAAGGCCTCCTCAATATAGGGTCACCTGCCTATAAAAGCTACTGTTAGTGGTTCCCTTGTGTGGCGTTTATAGACAAGTTTGACTGTACTATCAAATACAGATAGTTTTCCTAACAAAAATTGTGAAGTTGGTTAAAAAGACAGGAAGATGGGATGAAAATCTATATTCAACTAAGAAAAATAATACACTCCAGTGCTTTAATGTCTTCTACTTGGGACTTTTGTATTATATTTATTTTGGAAGCTACCATATCCAGTAAAAATAATTTATGTGCTCAATGTTTGTCCTGCCATATTTGCTTGTTACTAGTATGAACGTGTTTGATAATAAATAGGAAGACACATAAGGAATTGATTGTAAGACTTTTTAGCTGTTGTGATAAGCATTATGACAATCACTTTTTGTTTATGTTTTATTTTCTGTTTTATGTTTAAAAAAATTGTAATATGGCTATAACTGTTATTATTATTATTATTTATTTGTATGGTAATGCAACAATCACTTTTTGTTTATTTGTATATTTCTTTTTTACCTTAAATGTTACTAGTGTATAAATTACATTGTTTTTATCAAGTATGTTCTAAATGTTAGATTTTGCGTATGTATTTACTGCTTGAAGCTTTAAATTAATTTTACTTAAATGTTTAAAGATTCATTTATGTTTTGCAAGTTTTTATATGTACAATTCAACATCAAATGCACTTTACATTGTTTTCATGTACATATACAACAGGAAACATGTAAATGAGTAAAAATAAGGTGGTTTTAATATGGTCGAGTCATGCATCATGTCATGTAGCCATTTAAAGGCAGGAATTTGAGACTTCTAAATAGTATGGTGATAAGAGATTTAGCAGAGTTAAATAGGAATATTGTAATGAGGTTTTACTGCACATAAACAGTTAAAGTTATTTTATCTAAAAATGTGCTTTCTTTTCAGACTTGCAGTATTGAATAAATATTTTGTTAAGAATATTAATGTTTAAATCAAATCAAAGTTTGTATAATATGTTACAGTATTAAATATGTAAATAAATGCAGTATTAGCAATTGGTTGCAGGACTGAACTTTGATGAAATAAGAATAACTTACTCTTAATTTACATTGCTTCCAAAAACTGTTCCTCCCAGATGTGGGCAGAGCTTCACGACTATCAAACTTGCAGCCAATGTCTGTAAAATCAAAAGCCCCCCCCCCCGTCTAGGTGTTATTAGTGACAAAACACTTGGTTCTGGTGCAGCCTACACATTGACTGACAGGGCACCTGCAGACATTAAACTTAGACAATCATTCAGCCATGATTTATATCCATGAACTGATGGTTACTGTTATGAAAATATGCTTGGTATAAGAAAAAAATAATAGGATTGTAAATTTTGTGAATTAAAACTTGGTCATGCCAATGACTGCCTTATTGACTAACAGGCCACATATAGATGTTAATCCCTGACAATCATTATTCATGTGGGTGCTGTTTATTAAAGCATGTCTCATATTAAAAAAATTAATAGTATTTTGTAAATACATGTATTGAGTCATGTTGATTTTTACTGTGATATGAGGCTTTTCCTAAAATTGTCCTTTTTAATGTTGAAATTTAATTGTTTTTAAATTTGTTACCGAAAATTGTTGATTGTTTTAATTTAAAAAGTTGATTGTTTTAATTAAAAAATTTCAATAAAGTTGGATTTTTTATTTTGGATTTGATCAGTAGAAAAGATAAACACTTTCCTTTTGTGTCCTGGTCTAATTTAATTTACAGCATATTATGGAATTTACAGGTTTACATCGAGTATTTCATACAATACGTGTCCCCTGGCTTTACAGGGGCCTCAGTGACCCAAGTGGTCTAAAGTTTGCATTGACCTATCACAATTCCTCTTACCACCTGTGTTTAAATCCTGGTGAGAAAGTTTGTCAGTGTGCATGCAGTGGGTCAAGTTTTTGCTGCGCACTCTGGTTTCAATCCAGAACTGACCACTTTGATATGAGTGAAAGAATTTTGACTGGGGTGTAAATCTTGATTATTCAACTCCACTCCTGCTTTTACAAACTACCAGTAAGGGGTAAGACATGGCAATTGTAGAAAATCCAATTTGTGGAATATAAAGTGGTATCATGTAGTACATAAGTGAATTTACTTGTTTTAACTTTGAGAAACACGATCTTCTCAGTGTCTTGTACTATTACATCTTAGACTCGCATACCAAATATTAGTTCAACATTTGCAAGTACTTAGAAAACAGTCGGGGAAAACCGTATTTTAAAGAAATTTTCTGAAGTCCAATTCTTATAACACAAAAATCACTCAAACTTGATCTGTAACTCATTATGGTAGACTCACATACCAAATATCAGTTCAATATCTGCAGATGGTTGGAAAAACTGTTATTTTAAAGAAACCAGACCCATTAATAAATGCCAAATCACTGAACGGGAATATGAATTCGAAACTTGAACTTGATCTGTAACTCATGATGGTAGATTACATACCAAATATTAGTTCAATATCTCCAAGTGTTAAGAAAAAAGTCCGGAAAACTGCTATTTTTAAGAAATTTTCGAATTCCAAGGCCCGTTATTAGTCCCCTACCGGCGAAAGCCGAAGGGGACTTTAGGTTTGCACTCTGTCTGTCTGTCCGTCCGTCCGTCTGTCCGCAAATTTTTACTGGAGTTATGGCCCTTTGAACTTTGAAAATTCACAGAAATTTTAGTTTTTCACACTTTTTTTCTAAATGCTTTTAGATAATGAACTGATTTTTGGTATATGAGTCTACCATGATGAGTTACAGATCAAGTTCACGTTCCATTTCCATCTGCTAATTTTTACAGGAGTTATGGCCCTTTAAACTTTGAAAATTCACAGAAATTTTAGTTTTCCGCACTTTTTTTCTAAATGCTTTTAGATGATGAACTGATTTTTGGTATATGAGTCTACCATGATGAGTTACAGATCAAGTGTACGTTTCGTTTCCACCTGCTAATTTTTACTGGAGTTATGGCCCTTTGAACTTTGAAAATTCACAGAAATTTTAGTTTTCCACACTTTTTTTCTAAATGCTTTTAGATAATGAACTGATTTTTGTTATATGAGTCTACCATGATGAGTTACAGATCAAGTTTATGTTTGGTTTCCATCTGCTAATTTGTTATGACCCTTTGATCTTTGAAAATTCACAGAAATTTTAGTTTTCCGCACTTTTTTTTTCTACACGCTTGCAGAAATAGAACTAATGTTTTGTATGTGACTCTACCTTGAAGTGTATGTTTGATTTCCATCTGCTAATTTTTACTGGAGTTATGGCCCTTTGAACTTTGAAAATTCACTGAAATTTCAGTTTTCTGCTCTTTTTCTACACGCTTGCAGTTAATGAATTGTTTTTTGGTATGTAGGTCAACCATGATGAGTTACAGATCAAGTTTATGTTTCGTTTCATTCCACTAGTTTTTTAGCTCACCTGAGCCGAAAGGCTCAGATGAGCTATTGCTATCTATCACCGTCCGTCGTCCGTCGTCCGTCGTGCGTCGTGCGTCGTCCGTCGTGCGTAAACTTTACATTTTAATCTTCTCCTCCAAAACTACTGAGCCAAATTTGATGAAACTTGGTGATTATTATGCCTGGGTGACAGCCTTTCAAAATTGTGTTCGGGGTTTGACCACGCCCAACAATATGGCTGCCGTTACTATAAATAGCCAAAAGACAAAAAAATCTTCTTCTCTGAAACCATAAGGTGCAGGCAAATTTTGATTAGATTTTTGGATTCAGGATACCTAGATACACTAAAATTGTGTTTTTCATGAAAATTGGACGAAAAATAGGTTATGCGTTTTTTGCGTAAAATTATGTAATTTTTAAAATGAGACATTTATTGTTATAACTTCATAATGGCTGAAGATAATTGTATGGAGTTTTCACTGTTGATCTTGTCTTGCGATTTTCTTCCGATTGATGTCAAGGTCAAAGGTCAAGGTCATGTCCCAGTTTTTTACCTTTGATAAAAAATGCTATTTTTTAAACATTTCTGGTGATAATGATGTAGGATTTTTGGTTAATTGTAGGTATTGACATGACGATCATTTTGATATATCGATTAAGGTCATGGGTCCAAAGGTCAAGGTCACAGATGTACAAGTTTACCAAAATAGTTAATTATCTGCAAAACTATGAACTTTTTGTATAGGCATGTATATTAGAATATTGTAGGTAATGGCCCAATGGTCATTTTGATATATAAATAAAGGTCATGAGTTCAAAGGTCAAGGTCATAGATGTAAACAAGTACTGAAATGATTATTTATCTAAAAAACTATAGACTTTTTGTATAGGCATGTATATTAGAATATTTTAGGTATTATCCTAACGATCATTTTGATATATGAATGAAGGTCATGAGTTCAAAGGTCAAGGTCACAGATGTAAACAAGTACTGAAATGATTATTTATCTCAAAAACTATAGACTTTTTCTATAGGCATGTATATTAGAATATTTTAGGTATTATCCTAACGATCATTTTGATATATGAATGAAGGTCATGGGTTCAAAGGTCAAGGTCACAGATGTTAATGAATACCTGAATGATTAATTATCTCGAAAACTGTTAACTTTTTGTATATGCATGTATATAAGAATATTGTAGGTATTAGCCTTACAACCATTTTGATATATGAATGAAGGTTATGGGTTCAAAGGTCAAGGTCACGGATGTGAACAAGTTCTGAAATGATTATTTATCTCAAAAACTATAAACCTTTTGTATAGGCATGTATATTAGAATATTTAGGTGTTATCTTAATGATCATTTTGATATATGAATGAAGGTCTTGGGATCAAAGGTCAAGGTCACAGATGCAAATGAATACCTAAATGGTTAAATATCTTGAAAACTATTAACTTTTTTATAGGCATGTATATTAGAATATTGTTGGTACTGGCACAGTGGTCATTTTGATATATGAATAAAGAGCATGAGTTTAAATGTCAAGATCACAGATACAAACAAGTACTGAGATGATTATTTATCTCAAAAACTATAAACTTTTTGTATAGGGATGTATATTAGAATATTGGCCTAATTATCATTTTGATATTTGAATGAAGCTCATGGGTTCAAAGGTCACAGGTGAGCGTTAAGGCCCATGGGCCTCTTGTTATGGGAGTTATGGCCCTTTGAACTTTGAAAATTCAATGAAATTTCAGTTTTTTGCACTTTTTTCTACATGCTTGCAGATAATGATTTTTTGAGAACTCCATTGCTGGTTTTCGATTTTACTATGATCAAGTTTTGCTTTCATCGTGAACAACACGTATAATTTATAACTATAAATCTTTGTACCATATAATAATGTACATTTTACCTAAAACTTTGGGATTAGTGAAATATGCGACCGGTAGGGGACTATGTATTGTTTTGCAATACTCTCAGAATGCTTGTTTCATAAAAAAATCACTAAAACGTAACGAAACTTGATCTGTAACTCATGTTGACTCGTATACCAAATTTTAGCTCAACTTAGTATCTGGAGGCGTTTTGGAAAAAAGTCCGGAAAACTGTCCTGCCCGCCGCATGCATCACCATGTTAAAAGTGGAGTTCAACTTCGTTGCAACTCAACTGAAAATATCTGAAAGTGCTAAAAGGATTTAAATTATTTTTGATATTGTAACAATTTAGATAAAGATAAGGTTCACAATTTTTCTAAAACGATTTTTTTTATTTTATCAGAATATAAAATGTTATACATGTATTCCTTAAAATCAAAATTTTTGATTCAAAATCGTCAAATTAAATATTTAATTAAGAAATAAATTCAGTCTAAAGCATTGCTTGAACCAGTACTTTTTTATCCTGATCTGGTAAGCCATTGGTCACTCTTCAAATAAGGTTAATTCACATATAAAATATTGTGTATTGGTACACGTCCTGTCCCACCAGTTAACAGGTTTTGAGGAGTTCCAGGTCCCGAATATCACACAGTCGGAGTAATATTCGTTAATCGGATCCGAGATATTGTCCGGTTGATTAGGGTGCCACGACGTGGGTTCTGCTATACGCCCGTCCCACCACTTAAATATCCCTTCAGTATCAATATCATTAAGTCCAATCCAAAATATCTTAGGCTTTATATCTGTAAAAGTCAAAACAAATTATACATTAATTACCAAAATTAGAGTTAAATTTGGATTCATCGCCAAACACACTTATCGCCAAAATAATTCGATAGTACGTTCTCTCTATACTAAAATCTCTGTTATGATGCCAGATTCACGTATCGCCATCCAACATGGTTGTATAAAAATTAATGGTGTCATATCATAAATGTTTTAATATTTTATTCAGAACATTATACAAAATATGACTGATACCGACACTTCTTGTTTTCTTTCAAGTTACATAATTATATGCTTTCATTAAATTCATACGAAAGAACCATGACTTTCAACATCCACTTTTAATTTTTGGTCAGACCCGGTCGGGGTTTCAACCCACGACCTCCCATTTATGGAGCCAGCACTTAAGCAACTGAGCTACCGCAATGATGATAGAGAAAGAAACTTACTGTTGGCATCGATGGCTTTACGGATAACTTCGATTTCTTCATGTGTGTTCATTCTAATCAGCCCGCCACCTCTGTCCAGACAATACTCCATAGCAGTGAGAGCATCTAACTTTACATCAGAAACCTTATAACACATCCGGGGGTTGTCATTGTATACATACCCAGAATTAATACAACTTCTGCCTGTAAAATAATTCAAATAACATTCAAGGGAGCAATAACATGAACCGAGACAATAGCCAGAACACAAAAAACTGAATAAAACGAAAACAGACTCTGGGCAACATCCTGTCATAATGTAAAGTGCTCACCCGAAGTTTGGTCTAAATAAATAAATAAATATATAAAACAAACATACTGATCTGTGTCCAAATCACAATCCCAAAGCAAGTAAAAACTTCAAAACTGACAAATTAGGTTAGACACGTGAACTTCCACCAGGGCCGGGTAGTCCTACTCGTATTAAGCTAGCTACACCCGTTACGTGTGTAATTAAAATTGAGAGTGAAAGAAACATACAACTAAGGGACGTCAAATATCCAGGGTAATGCTGGATACAGAGACATCACACTTACCAACAATATTGTGATATCTTACAAGTATACACACATGTATCGCTTGTCCTTGTTTTAATATGCTTTGGTGGCAAGAAAGTCCAAAAGCAAGGCAAAAACATTGAAAATTGGCAAATTTTCCTAGTTTTTAATTGAGCCTAGTTTTACCTTACTTACGTGGATTGTAGTAACGTATTCCTGAAGCCGATATAGTATCCATGGTTTCTGTCATGTATAAGCTGTAAGTGTAACATAGTGAGTTACCAAACAAAAACGATCTGCAGACATTGTCCACGGTACAATTCCAGGAACATTCCAACATGTTCTCACTCGTGAATGATGTTATTTTGCCAATAGTTGGAATCACGCCTCTGAACTGTATATACTCCTGATAGATTACACTGATAGAAGAATCTAACAGGGAACCTGAAAGAGGACCAATTACAATACAGAATAGGCGACGTGCCTCAGTCTCTATCATCGATAAATAGGAACCGTTGAAGACATAAATATTCGGTCTTAGTACAGACCTGTTTAACACTAGTACTGAATCTCCAGCTCATCTATGCCCCCCTTTAAGTCTGTCTCAGATGCTTCCGACTTTGGATTGACACTTGCGTAAATGTCAGTGTTTTGATTATTGTACTTTTGGAGGACAGTCAACCATCTCTTATTTTACAATTGTTGCTCCTTTGGCACGGCCACCGGACATGATGTGGTTTAAGTTTAAGTGTTAAATCATAAATGTTCAATCTTTAAAACGTTTTAACAATCATGTACATTTATTTTAAAATATCTCGTGGGTCTGAATATCAACAAACATGAAATCTAGTGGAAACAAGAGAACAGGATTGGGTGGTTGGGAGAATGGGGAAACACGAGTTTAAGCTGGTGACCTTACGCCGTGAACTGAATCGGGGCCTTGGTGTTGACACGCAAAATCGGCACCAATCACTGTGTCACAACAAAAAACCCAAAATTGTCTAGTTTATAAGATAAAATTGTCTAGTTTATAAGATTAAATTGTCTAGTTTATAAGATAAAATTGTCTAGTTTATAAGATAAAATTGCTTACCTGTAACTTCAGTCCTGTCTTTTTGTCAACAAATTGCTTTGAAGGACTTCAATTTATACATCCTATTTAGATATCAATTTTGACTGAAAATGCCTTAATAATCGAGGCATTTTGGGCATATCATTGAAAATTATTTTTTCAAAAATTTTAACATTTAACATTTAATGGTTGTGGTTCAAAAGAAATTCCTGCCAATCTGAGTGTACTTACCTTCGATGATGATCAGACCAATCACTATAATCCAGATGTCCCTTGTCATATTTTTGATACATCTACGTCTTTATGTTTCACTCTTGCACCACCATATTTTATTTTAGGATTTATGTACTTAAAATTTCAACAGCTTGGTATTTAAACTTAAAACAAATGTGTCATATTAACCAATCGAAGTGATTATATAAAGCTGTTTTCCTCAAGACTTAAGGAACCTCGATACCGTTAAACTTTTTTTTATCAATAAGATATTGATTTGTGTAAATGTAGAATTTTAAGCTGTAGCATCAATAACAAACGTGGCGGGTGTAGCTAGCTAAACAGGAGGTTCTTACCCTTCCGCAGCACCCGGCATCCGTTCCCTGGCTGAAGATCAGACGTTTAACATATTTTGTGTTTCAAAAGTTTTTGTTTAACTTCTTGATTGTGAATCAGACATGAATTAGTATGTTTGATTTTGATTAATTCTAGATTTATAAAGGTGTTTGAAGAGTGGTAGTATTGAAATGGTGTTTTACGTCTTTGCCGAGGTCCTTTCACTTACATCAACGTCAGTTCGGGATTGCTGAGGAAACCTCAGTGCCTGGTGAAAACAATCTAATAACGGCAAGTGAAATTACAATCTTCATCACACTAGTATATGTCCAGAAATGTATTTAAGTGTATCCACTATCCTTAATTATTAAACAAGTTCATTAGGGTTAGAAATTGGAGTAGCAAAAATCGAAATTTGTAATTAAATTTAACAAAGGATAAAGGCGAATTACATTGACATGTTTTGTCATTCGTCAATAATTGTAACAAAATACCCCACGTGATATGCAAATTAAGTACTTAAATAGTAAAAAGGTTCCTGATCTTGTCTTCATTTCTGAGAAATAACCATGTGGTTAAGAAGCTAGTAATTAGTACTTCTATTTGTTCAAACAATGCTTCCATTTATTCTAACCGTTGTACTTATAAATTTATATGAAACAGAATATTTTATCAATAATAAAATATAAATTTAAAAAAAATTTTTTCTAGTATTTAGAATCCTTTTATTTACATGTATAATGAAAAATATTGGTTTTCAATTTTTCATTCATGACCGTATGTTATTTGGCAACTGTGCGCATTTGGGGGGGATAACGTGTTTGGTTGATTTGATTCAATATTATCTAGCAATATTTTAGCTCAAGGATTAATCTAAACACACGTTTATGTGGGGATTTTGTACAATTGTGTCATGTACCCGTTCTACATTTATAAACCTCGAAAATACTTAGCAAGTAGTTTGGTCGGGACTCTCAAATAAAACTATAACCAATAAACTAGGCATTCACGAGTTTTGTTGTGTTCTTGGTTCCGTCTCGTCTTGTTTGGCTGTTTTATCAATCACGAGTTTTGTCGTGTTCTTGGTTCCGTCTTGTCTTGTTTGGCTGTTTTATCATTCACGAGTTTTGACGTGTTCTTGGTTCCGTCTTGTCATGTTTGGCTGTTTTATCATTCACGAGTGTTGTCGTGTTCTTGGTTCCGTCTTGTCTTGTTTGGCTGTTTTATCATTCACAAGTTTCGTCGTGTTCTTGGTTCCGTCTCGTCTTGTTTGGCTGTTTTATCATTCACGAGTTTTGACGTGTTCTTGGTTCCGTCTTGTCATGTTTGGCTGTTTTATCATTCACGAGTGTTGTCGTGTTCTTGGTTCCGTCTTGTCTTGTTTGGCTGTTTTATCATTCATAAGTTTCGTCGTGTTCTTGGTTCCGTCTTGTCTTGTTTGGCTGTTTTATCATTCATAAGTTTCGTCGTGTTCTTGGTTCCGTCTCGTCTTGTTTGGCTGTTTTATCATTCACGAGTTTTGTCGTGTTCTTGGTTCCGTCTTGTCATGTTTGGCTGTTTTATCATTCACGAGTGTTGTCGTGTTCTTGGTTCCGTCTTGTCTTGTTTGGCTGTTTTATCATTCATAAGTTTCGTCGTGTTCTTGGTTCCGTCTCGTCTTGTTTGGCTGTTTTATCATTCACGAGTTTTGTCGTGTTCTTGGTTCCGTCTTGTCTTGTTTGGCTGTTTTATCATTCATAAGTTTTGTCGTGTTCTTGGTCCCGTCTTGCCTTGTGTGGCTGTTTTATCATTCACGAGTTTTGTCGTGTTCTTGGTTCCGTCTTGTCTTGTTTGGCTGTTTTGTCATTGACGAGTTTTGTCGTGTTCTTGGTTCCGTCTTGTCTTGTTTGGCTGTTTTATCATTCACGAGTGTTGTCGTGTTCTTGGTTCCGTCTCGTCTTGTTTGACTGTTTTATCATTCACGAGTTTTGTTGTGTTCTTGGTTCCGTCTCGTCTTGTTTGGCTGTTTTATCATTCACGAGTTTTGTCGTGTTCTTGGTTCCGTCTTGTCTTGTTTGGCTGTTTTATCATTCACGAGTTTTGTGTTCTTGGTTCCGTCTCGTCTTGTTTGGCTGTTTTATCATTCACAGTTTTGTCGTGTTTCTGGTTCCCGTCCTCGTCTTGTGTGTCTGTTTTATCATTCATAAATTTTTGTTGTTTCTTGGTTCCGTCTTGTCTTGTTTGGCTGTTTTATCATTCACGAGTTTTGTCGTGTTCTTGGTTCCGTCTTGCCTTGTTTGGCTGTTTCATCATTCACGAGTTTTGTCGTGTTCTTGGTTCCGTCTCGTCTTGTTTGGCTGTTTTATCATTCACGAGTTTTGTTGTGTTCTTGGTTCCGTCTCGTCTTGTTTGGCTGTTTTATCATTCACGAGTTTTGTCGTGTTCTTGGTTCCGTCTTGTCTTGTTTGGCTGTTTTATCATCTGTGAGGTGCGCCCACGTTTAAATTCAGCTGATCATTTTGCCACTGTGGAATAGGCAGGGCCACTGTCACCGTACACCTCGGCCATTCCCGGTGAATTTCTTTGGCATTTGATCCCTCTACTGTGAGGAACTTTATTACTGCCCTAAACACAACATTTTTATTTTTCATCATTGCTTGATGGTCACCAACTTTGAATGCTTTTGAGAATCACACAAATATGTTGTGACAAATAAACTTGATATGTTTAAAATGGCGGAATGTTGTGTTGTCAAAATAAGTAAAGAAAATGTGTGTTACGCTTGGCTGAATATGCTGTTCTATGGACTTTCTGACTTCCCCTCGTATTACTTTGTTTTCTGAGCTTGTTCGCAGTTTCCTGGCCTTCTCCGCTGTACTTCTTTTTAGTGTTGCTTGCTCTGTGTTTTCTGTCATTGATAACCCTCTGCTTTCTGTTCTTGTTTTCTTCGTTACCTGGTCTTGCTCAGTTTTCTGGCCTTGTTCGTTCTGTATTTTATTCCTTGCTCCTCGCCCTGCGTTTCAGGTTTTGTTCGTTCTGTGTTTTCTGACTTTGTTTGTTGTAATTCCTGGTCTTGCTCCGCCTATGATTTCCGGTTTTGCTCAGTCTGTTTTCGACATTGCTCGGGCCTTGTTCGCCCTATGTTTTCGAGTCTTCTTCTCTTAATGTTCCCTAGCCTTATCAGTCGCTTGATCCGTTTCCTGGCCTCGCCCAGTTCTTAATTTCTTATCTTGCTCTCTCCGACTATTGTGAATTACATGTTATTCACATACAATTTAATTTTCTATTTGCAATATTGTCATTGAATGTGGCGATTTGACAAAGCGTTAAGTACGTTATTTGCTTTCTTACCTTTCTTTCTTTGGTCTAGCTCTAGCCTATCTCTTTGTGGCCTTGCTCAGCCGTTTTCTAGCTTCGATAGACCCGATTACTGCCAAGTATATGTTACTCAAGTACAATTTCATTTTTATGTTATGTTCTTAAAGGCGATTTATCTTGCTGGCCATTCACTTTCGCCTTGATAGGTTTGAAAGAAACATTTGTCTTGCAATTGGGGACGTTTTGAATGCCTACAATACATTTAACACTGCGATACGGAGTTAGTGCTGAATATGAAATCATTTCTGTCCTTTTTGCTATATAGCGGCAGCTGTTATCTCTGTTGTTACCATCTAGGTATCCATTCGGCAGACCAGCTTGGACTCCTTTCCGTTACCAGTCCTGTACTTTGGCCAATCGATAACGTAACTGTACATAGCGCATTAACACTTAATCAACATTTAGTTGGATAGTAAAAATGTTTGGATCACAATACTCCTTCAAAGTTAGACAATGTTCATATTTCCTGTGAACTCATACCAATCCATGTCCAAATCACAATCCCAAGGCAAACTAAAACAAAAATACCAATCCGTGTCTAAATCACAATCAAAAAGCAAAGTGAAAACAAACATACCAATCCATGTCTAAATCACAATCCAAAAGCAAAGTAAAAACAAACATACCAATCCATGTCCGAATCACAATCCAAAAGCAAAGTAAAAACAAACATACCAATCCATGTCCGAATCACAATCCAAAAGCAAAGTAAAAACAAACATAGCAATCCATGTTCGAATCACAATCCAAAAGCAAAGTGAATCACAATCCAAAAGCAAAGTAAAAACAAACATACCAATCCATGTCCGAATCACAATCCCAAGGCAAACTAAAACAAACATACCAATCCATGTCCAAATCACAATCCCAAGGCAAACTAAAACAAAAATACCAATCCGTGTCTAAATCACAATCAAAAAGCAAAGTGAAAACAAACATACCAATCCATGTCTAAATCACAATCCAAAAGCAAAGTAAAAACAAACATACCAATCCATGTCCGAATCACAATCCAAAAGCAAAGTAAAAACAAACATACCAATCCATGTCAGAATCACAATCCAAAAGCAAAGTAAAAACAAACATACCAATCTATGTCCAAATCACAATCCCAAAGCAAAGTAAAAACAAACATACCAATCCATGTCCGAATCACAATCCAAAAGCAAAGTGAATCACAATCCAAAAGCAAAGTAAAAACAAACATACCAATCCATGTCCGAATCACAATCCCAAGGCAAACTAAAACAAACATACCAATCCATGTCCGAATCACAATCTCAAAGCAAAGTAAAAACAACAAACATACAATCCATGCCCGAATCACAATCCAAAAGCAAAGTGAAATCAAACATACCAATCTATGTCCGAATCACAATCCAAAAGCAAAGTAAAAACAAACATATCAATCAATGTCCGAATCACAATCCAAAAGCAAAGAAAAACAAACATACCAATCCATGTCCGAATCACAATCCAAAAGCAAAGTGAATCACAATCCAAAAGCAAAGTAAAAACAAACATACCAATCCATGTCCGAATCACAATCCCAAGGCAAACTAAAACAAACATACCAATCCATGTCCGAATCACAATCTCAAAGCAAAGTAAAAACAACAAACATACCAATCCATGCCCGAATCACAATCCAAAAGCAAAGTGAAATCAAACATACCAATCTATGTCCAAATCACAATCCAAAAGCAAAGTAAAAACAAACATACCAATCCATGTCCGAATCACAATCCAAAAGCAAAGTAAAAACAAACATACCAATCTATGTCCAAATCACAATCCAAAAGCAAAGTAAAAACAATCATACCAATGCATGTCTGAATCACAATCCAAAAGCAAAGTGAATCACAATCCAAAAGCAAAGTGAATCACAATCAAAAAGCAAAGTGAATCACAATCAAAAAGCAAAGTAAAAACAAACATACCAATCCGTCCGAATCACAAACCAAAAGCAAAGTAAAAACAAACATACCAATCTATGTCCGAATTACAATCCAAAAGCAAAGTAAAAACAAACATACCAATCCATGTCCGAATCACAATCCCAAGTCAAACTAAAACAAACATACCAATATCTGTCCAAATCACAATCCAAAAGCAAAGTAAAAACAAACATACCAATCCATGTCCAAATCACAATCCCAAGGCAAACTAAAACAAACATACCAATCCGTGTCCAAATCACAATCCAAAAGCAACCCCATGTAAAAAATGAAACATTAATGCTATTTGCTTTTAAGTACAGTTGAACCTGCATTAGAGACCACCTGTATATAAGGACCACCTGTTTTAAAGGTCAGTAAAATTTTATCCCAAATGCTCTTTATTTGTGTTATTTGAACCTGTATATAAGGGCCATTTACCCATAAAGGCCACTTTTATTGGTTCCCTTGGATGGTCTTTATAGACAGGTTTGACTGTATTTCTCCAAATGTGATCAAACAGCTAATCCTGCCCTGGATCCAGTATTAAAACACCAAAACCTTGTCTTGGTGAGAATTATCAGACTAGACAGTCATGCAGTGTGTTTCTCTCCTTGTTTTGCTTTCCGCCAAATTTTACTTTAAAAACAACAATCACCAATAATCAGGTTTAAAACTGTTTAATGAAATGCTTGAAGTATATACTTGTTCACATATTACAAGTTAATGTGAAAAAATGAACCCCCAAATTTTCCATTTAGACCAGTTTATACAAATCATTTGAAATTTGTTGTTTAAATTTCATCAAAGTGAAGAAATGAATTAAGTGGTTAATTACAAAAAAACTTTATATACATAGAATGAATAAATTCATGACAAAAATTCATCTGATAAATCAACTGTTTCAGCTGGCTAAAGACCAATCAAAATGCCTCACTTGACCAAAGGGCAACCAAAATGCCTCAGATGATGAAAAGCCAACCCAGCTGTAAGCTTGCTAAAAGACGACATAACTGTTTTAGCTGTCTAAAGGCTAACAAAACCACTCACCTAACCACAGGCCAAAACAAATGTCTCAACTGGCCAGGAGACCAATCCAAACTGCTCACCTAGCCATAGGCCAAACAAAATGCTCAGCTGGCCACAGGCAAAACAAAATGCTTTAACTGGCCAAAGGCCAACCAAACTGCTCACCTAGCCACAGGCCAAACCAAATGCCTCAACTAGCCAAAGGCCAACCAAACTGCTCACCTAGGCATAGGCCAATCCAAATGCTCAGCTGGCCAAAGGCCAACCAAACTGCTCACCTAGCCAAAGGCCAAATCAAATGCCTCAACTAGCCAAAAACCAACCAAACTGCTTACCTAGCCAAAGGCCAAATCAAATGCCTCAACTGGCCACAGGCCAACCAAACTGCTCACCTAGGCATAGGCCAATCCAAATGCTCAGCTGGCCAAAGGTCAACCAAACTGCTCACCTAGCTAAAGGCCAAGTCAAATGCCTCAACTGGCCAAAGGCCAACCAAACTGCTTACCTAGCCATAGGCCAAACCAAATGTCTCAAATGGCCAAAGGTCAACCAAACTGCTCACCTAGTCATAGGCCAAACCAAATGCTCAGCTGGCCAAAGGCCAACTAAACTGCTCACTTAGCCATAGGCCAAACCAAATGCCCAGCTGGCCAAGGGCCAATCCAAACTGCTTACCTAGCCAAAGGCCAAATCAAATGTCTCAACTGGCCAAGGGCAAATCCAAACTGCTCACCTAGCCAGAGGCCAAAACAAATGTCTCAACTGGCCAAAGGTCAACCCATAGCATCAATTGATAAACGGTAAGCTATGGATTACCAAAATAAGATAAAGAAGTGTGAATGTTTACAGAACAGTGTGTCCAACACAGGCATACAGTCCTATGCTGCTCTTGTTGTATCTTCCTCTACAGACAACTGCATTTCTATATCAACTAGAAGAGCAGTAAGATCACAACAATGTTTGCTTTGTGAAAAAAAAATCAATTGACGTATTACTTACTTTTTATAATCATTCAAAGCAGGCAGGGGATATAATAACTAGCATTCGTATTAGTAACAAATGTGTAACTTCCTACTTTTAAGGAACACCACAGTTGTCTATCTGACAAAAGATAGAACTAGACCTACATGTAGATGTATTGTGTTCTGCTTAAAAGCAGTTTAAACTTATAACTGTTCACATCATAGTTCACACAATGATTTGGTTATACGTGTACATGTATATAACAGCTTATGTACTCCAAAGCACAGACAAAAATACATTAAACTTGTTCTATGTTAGAACTGCAATGATGATGGACAAAATACATGGTCTACATTCTTGGGTAAATTCACAGAATCAGAAAAATTAAAGAATGTTCTGCTATAAATTGATTAATTTTTAGAATGTAAGCTGACCTACTTATAAATATCAAAATGATGGCTGTTTTCACGTGTATCAGATGTTCTTGTGTGGAGGAGGAGTTTCCCTAATTGTTGTACAATATTGCATATTGACCTTTGAAATCAACTGGCACTAAACCATCCATTAGTAAAAAAACAAGGAAAGAGTCCTTTTTTGCACGGACTACCAGATTTGAACCTTATAACTTGTTGCAATATCATAAACAACAAGTTATATCTGAAATAGAAATCCCCAACCATGTGTATGATCAAAATATGAATAGCCAATGACACATCTACTTCACCCACAGATTGTTCCTCTGATGTTTTATAAAGATCTGTTAAATAGTCTTTTGAGAAAAATGGCAGACAAAATGTTGGCAGGAACAATGAAGTACACACTATATGCTGATGTTTGAGAGACATAATAACTGGCTCAGTGTAGCTCATGTTTGAGAGACATAATAACTGGCTCAGTGTAGCTCATGTTTGAGAGACATAATAACTGGCTCAGTGTAACTCATGTTTGAGACATAATAACTGGCTCATTGTAACTCATCCACCATTGATTATATAATCTGTAAGCATTGTATCCAAAATTCAATTTCAGTAGTATTTGATTATTTTGCATGTCTAATATAAAATATAATCAACAAAAATTTAATTACAGCCTGTATATACATATATACAATGTATGCTGATTGACATTAAACCTGTCATATGGGTTAAAATGACACAAATAGAAAATACATTGTTTTTAGGAGGTAAAATATTTTTTATAATCAATGCTACCAAGCAGATCAAGACCAAAGTGGTGGTAAGGCTCGCGTGTTTGGCTTAATGCCTTAACCACTGACACACAGTGGGTTAGGCATGAATTTGCAAACACAACACATTGTAAAAAAATGTTGATATGTTGTACTATCTAATGATGTCTGTATAATGCTAATTAGGACAATTTTGAAAAAAAATAATGCAAAATTCTGCATACAGGCACAATCAATCATGGAATACCTAGATCATACATAAACGCACAAAAATGTATAATCAGCCACATCAATGAGGGTGGGGGTGTACTCCCATACCCCCTCTAAATCAACCTTTACTTTGGGTAATACTGTAACCAATAGCAATACCCAGCTGGTTGGTTACTCTGATATATTACCTTGTGCCAGATAACATTTGATTTTGTGTCAATTTATTCCATAATCAAAGATATGTGTAGCTTGTTGACCCAGATTTAACCACATATTTGCATGTAGATTTTCATATATTACAATTATGTGTCATCACAACATCAAAAAGTTGTCACACACAAAATGTCCAAAGAATTTTTGTCTCTGGTTTAGAATAAAAGATCTCATTTTAAGCAAACATTTTTTGCCATTTTTCTTTAACGGGTTGGGGTAGGGGTGGTGGTGTATTTATACATATAAAACTGCTCTTCAGTAACAGTAAATCGTCATTTCATATAAATTTTATCAATGCTACCAAATTAAGTCAATGGTAAACAATAAAATGATTTCATGATGTTGTTATCTAATTAACAAAAATATATTACATAAAGTAAAATAAATCAGTAATGTCTAAATGTCTACCTAGACATGTGAAATAAAAAACAAAAATAAAAACCACACAATTATATGAATTCTTCAATATTTTTTTTAAAAGTTGCCTTTTCTATGACACAATGTCTTCACATGACAGAACAATATCTTCATAATCACGGCTTGTAAAATATTTCATTTAAAAAGTTTCTATGACACCATCACATCACATTAAATGTATGTCTCGAAAACTGCAGAATCATGGTTTGTAAAATTTTCCAATACCCAAAACAGAAATGTGGACTTCAGAATTCTTTCGTATGCCACATAGAAATGGGGAAGTGATTTTAAGACCACCTTGGCAGAGGTCTACTTGTCTAAACCAGCTCTAGAGGTCGCCACTGACTATTATGACCACTGCACATTTCTGGTTGGTGATACATTTTCTAAAGGTCACCATTGATTCATGTGGTTATAAGACTGTTGAGTTTTTATATTACATATATATAAATATCAACATCACCTTACCTGTGTTGGAAAATAACAGCCAACACAAGCTGCCCAAAAGTCTATGACTGGTAACTTTTTAGGAAAGACTAGTTACTTTTTCTCCTATATAACATAATAGAAATGTTGAAATGATTAAGACAAGGACTTATTCTGACTTATTTCCAACACTGCCATACCTTTTCACCCACCAGTGAAAGTGGAAATGCAAACATATTGGATTGCATTCTGTTGATTGAATCTGATAAAATATCTTCAATATTTTTTGTGTTTTTTATTTTACAGTTTCTAATATACAGTAAAACCTGTGATTGTAACTACCACCAGCTGTATATAAAGACCAGTGTATTCAGGGCCTTTTTCTTCATAACCCATGGTCTGTTCACATGGACCAGTGCATTTGTTTTTGATTTCAACAATACTGTACATCCATATAAAGACCATGTGTGCATCAAGCCCACTTCCTTCTCCCTCTTAGTTCAATCTGCTGATCTTAAAATACAGGTAATACTGTATTGGTCAAATGTTGTCTTCTTAAATATGGTGTAGGCCAAAATGTCATCAATCGACTGCATTAAATGATTGTTCTAAATATGTGTTGTCTCATAAAAAATGCTGGATCTATCATGTCTATATACATACTACTTGTTTAATGCTGCATCTGACTTGCTTTTCTTTCCAACTTTAAGTAAAATATAAACAAAATTTACAGTAAAACCTGGTATTAAGACCATCAACACTTGTCCATAAAGACTAGTGTTTTAAGGATCTTAAACAAAACTGTAAATCCTGTAAAGGCTCTGTCCACTTCATTCTGTCTTGTTTCCATTGACTGGTCTAAATGTACAGGTTTTACTGTAGAAGTCTTAAATCTACCAACTGCATTCAATTCATAAAATGATCGTTTTATAAACATTTACAGTCTCGCCAAAAAATGACTCTTTTTTTTCTTTCCATTTTATGTAAACTATAGTCTTCTTATTTGGTATACGGTAGTCTTAACGTTATATGCTGGGTCTATTTACATATGTTTTTTGTAAAATAGTAATTAATTAAAACTACTTTTTTACTGAAGTAATTGTGTTAAGCATAAAACACCAAATCTGCAAATAAGTCAATAAAAAACTTGTTAATTAAAATACATGGCATTATATATACCAGGTACTGGTACAGAAAGCCTTTTAGTTTCTGTAAGCACCACATACAGCTCCTTTTAAGGGACATTCAAAACATCTTTTTTTCATCTTGACCACATTGTTCTGACATTATTTAAATTGTGCATTTATTTTTTATGTTTCAAGAACAGTTCTAATTTTGAAATCATACTTTATTTGGACATTTCTCCATACAGGTACATTGCGATATTTAAAACTAATCACAATAACCAGAAGTTCAATGAACCCATTTTACCTGTATATTGTTATACCTGTACTGAAATCTAAAATGACTTTCTAGTTTCATGGATGTTAGTAAGAGAATCAGGAAACTAAAGATCAATTGTCATATTGATAATACTGCACATGTCTAGGTTTCTATTGAAATTCATAGTCACTATACTGGCAGCACTGAGGCTATAAGTGATGCCTTAAATGCTATCATAGAAGTCTAAATGCAATGACAGCAACCATTACCTGACACTATAAATGTCTGGATGACATGTAAAAAAGCTGAAGACATGGCATCTTAAACCTGGTGTCACATAAAATAGCTGAAGACATGGCATCTTAAACCTGGTGTCACATAAAACAGATGAAGACATAGCATCTTAAACCTGGTGTCACATAAAATAGCTGAAGACATGGCATCTTAAACCTGGTGTCACATAAAACAGCTGAAGACATCGCATCTTAAACCAGGTGTCATCTAAAATAGCTGTAAACATGGCATCTTCAGCCAAGTGACACATTTAACAGATGAAGACATAGCATCTTAAACCTGGTGTCACATAAAATAGCTGAAGACATGGCATCTTAAACCTGGTGTCACATAAAACAGCTGAAGACATTGCATCTTAAACTAGGTGTCACCTAAAATAGCTGTAAACATGGCATCTTCAGCCAAGTGACACATTTAACAGATGAAGACATAGCATCTTAAACCTGGTGTCACATAAAATAGCTGAAGACATGGCATCTTAAACCTGCCATCACATAAAACAGCTGAAGACATCACATCTTAAACCAGGTGTCACCTAAAATAGCTGTAAACATGGCATCTTCAGCCAGGTGACACATTTAACAGATGAAGACATAGCATCTTCAACCAGGTGACACATAAAATAGCTGAAGACATGTAATCTTCAACCAGGTGACACATAATACCTGAAGACATGTCATACTTAAACTAGTGACCCATAAAAGAATTAAAGACATTGATACATAAAATATGTAAAACATCTGAAGACATAGCTTTTCCAACAAAGTGACATGTTAAATAGCTGAAGACATGACATGACATCTTCAACATGTTCAACCAAGTGACACATAAAATATGTAAAACATCTGAAGACATAGCTTCTCCAACAAGGTGATATGTTAAATAGCTGAAGACATGACATGACATCTTCAACATGTTCAACCAAGTGACACATAAAATATGTAAAACATCTGAAGACATAGCTTTTCCAACAAAGTGACATGTTAAATAGCCGAAGACATGACATCTTCAACATGTTCAACCAAGTGACACATAAAATATGTAAAACATCTGAAGACATAGCTTCTCCAACAAGGTGATATGTTAAATAGCTGAAGACATGACATGACATCTTCAACATGTTCAACCAAGTGACACATAAAATATGTAAAACATCTGAAGACATAGCTTCTCCAACAAGGTGATATGTTAAATAGCTGAAGACATGACATGACATCTTCAACATGTTCAACCAAGTGACACATAAAATATGTAAAACATCTGAAGACATGGCATCCTCAGCCAGGTGATACATAAAATAACTGAAGACCAGCTGGCATGTAAAACAGCTGAAAACATGCCATCTTCAACCAAGTGACACATTAAATAGTTGAAGATGGCAACTTCAGCCAGATTAAACAGAAATCATCTGCACACATGGCATCTTCAACCAGATGACACATAAATTATTATAATAGCTGAAGACATGACATTTCCAAATAGGTGACACATACAATATGTGAAATAGTTGAAGCAGATTTGACATGTGGAAGATAATTTAGAGGTGTTTTGAATGTCCCTTTTGGATACATGTTAAATACATCTGACATTTTGAGTAAAATGGTTGCTTCATGTATGTAAAAGAATAACACATTTTGAACTAAAAATCTGTGACTGGAGATCCAATTAACTGGTACCTCAGTGTTCACACTAGAAAGGGCCCTTGTAACATCGGCCCCAAAATAAAAATACAGGCTTTAATAACAGTAAAACCTAGATTTAATGCCAGCATTTATTCAGTCAATTTTGGTGCTATGACAGGATTTGGCAGTAAATCATTGGAAGCATAGAGATGTGACTTCAAAATAGTGTGCCGATAAGGAGTATTACGGTACATGTAAAAAGCTTTTTACTGTATGATGTCAACTTTGACCAATCTCTAAGTTTTTCCTTTTACTATTCTGACTTATAGCTTAAACATCTGTCAAAGATGACATGTTATGTTATTGCATGAATTACAAACTCCACAAATGACCTTTTCAAAAGAAACTTCAAATTCCAGTGGGCCTTGTGCCATTGCACCCCAAAATGATAATTCTGTTCCACAAAAATACTGTCTGTGGGCCAAGGCTGGCCCATCTAAGACTTGTCCATCTTTCTAGTCTTTGTTAAGTTTTAAATAAAGTATAAAATCCAGTTCCATTTTTCTCATTCTTGTTTTTCTTTTGTTTTTTCTATCACTTAATTTGGATCTTTTCAAATCAAATTATGTAATAATGTTGACTCAAGGATTAAAAACACATCTCTATTTTTTTTAAGGCCTGGGCCACAATGGTCCAACATACTACAAAGACTGAACTAAGCACTGGATCAATGTATGGTATAATACTGGCCCTTTTTGACAAGTATGGACAAGAATTTTCAGGTCTTAAGAGAATGATTGTAATTTACTATTGCTTCACTGATATCAAAATGTCGCCAGCTAGAGGTGAAGTTTTAACATTTACACCATGCAATGTGCAATGACAGCAAGGTAGTGTGTGTGTTTTTACAGACATGATATCAGTAACTCAATCCGGAATGAACTACAATTTCTCATGATCTGCTTATGGTACTCGTCATATGATTTCTAAATTTAGCCGATGACACTGTTATCCGGTGTCTTCTATAATGATTTAAACAAAAAAGTACTCAAAAATCACATCATCCACCATCATTATGATGACATTTTTTTATTTTCCTTAAAAACATGATTGATTGAAGGAATGAGGTTTTACATCCCAGTCAAAAATATTTCACTTATATTAAGATGTCACCAGCCTTAATTGAAGTGGCATAAATTTTGACCATTCACTGCTCTCTGGCAAACATGCAAGGAGGATTCTTTCACCTGCTGTGACATGGGGCATTGTTTTCTTTCTGAATGTCCTCACGACTTTCACTTTGAAAAGCAGAGTGCTTGGCGAAAGAACAGTCACTACCTATTTTCAAGTCTTCATCAGACACAGCTGGAGTTCCACATACGAAGCAAGCACTTTGCCAACTGTGCTATTGTAGTGTTTCTTAAAAACATGACAAAAGACATCTTAAATTTGCACAATATGGTAGGGTAGTTGCTGTTACTACAATATACCAAATGTGATGTCTTTAACTTAAAGAGGAACATTTAAAAGAATACTACCTTTTATAGCAAAATATTAATAAAGGGAAATAATCCATCTCTCATAGATGGACACAGTGGACCAATGATGTGCAGGATCAACTTCTATCAACAAACAACCCTGCATAAAAGGGAAAACCACTAGGTTCAATTCCCAGACCAACATGATGGTCTACCTTTTTGGATGGGAAAAACGGAGCACAATAAAAAAGTGCTCTAGTACAGAAGTTCATAATTTTTCCCTGGGTCTGAGGTCTGGGACACTGATTATACACTCGGAGCCTTGATATCTAAAATAAAAATCTGATGGACTTGCTGTTTTTACCAGAATAACACTGCTTTTTCTACATGATAAAATAACTACACATGGACCTTTAAAAACTTTATATGGGACCTGCCAAAAAAGCTAAAAGTCCTGAACCTTCCATTACTAAACATAATTTTGACCCCATACTTGTAACTTGGTTGCCCTAAGCACTACAACTTTAGTATATTAGACTGTTTTGTGGCAATATTCAAACTTAGCAGCACTGTAAATCCATCTACTTCTACATGTTAGCTGCAGAGGAGTTCAGTAATGGAGTTTTACACCCCAGTCAAAATTCTGTCAATTGTATTGACCAGTTAAATCATAGATGGTGGAGGAAATTGGAGTGCCCAAAGCTTACCACAGACATTCAGTAGGCAAGTGACAAACTTTTCGCACACTAGGGTCTGTCCCACTGTGATCTGTGTGTGCTCTAGACCACTCGGGTTATCGAGGCCTGGCTAGCTACAAACATTTATTCTGATCTGTTCATTTATGAACACAATCATATATTCATTTCATCTTAAGATCACAACCAAACATCAGATATTATCAACTTACCAGTGACCTTAATTTCAACAGAAAGGCAAAATATCTGACCATCCATCAATTCTTTACAACTTATCAGAGACCCAGATGTTTAAAATTCAAAATATCTGACTATCTATCAATCATTATCAACTTACCAGAATGTAGCGGGAGATGGGGCGGGAGATTTAAAAACATTACTGTAAAATTATTAATTATTATTAAAACATGTCAAAATGAGAAAAATTAAACTTTCTTATCTATTTTCATTTTTCTCAAAATATGGATATTGTTTATTCATTTTTCCTAATTTCATTCCAGTTTCCCTCACCCAAAATGGCCAAATCTCTTGTCAATGATGTACCTAGTATCTGGATGCTTTACTTACCTTTTGACAATTGGCGAGCTTAATTTTTACTTTTAAACATTATTGTCAAAAAATGCATACATTTTTACCTAAATGCTTACTTTTGATTATTTACCTTATTTCCTCTATCTTCTTCCCCTTTTTCCTCTGAAATTTGCCTTACTGAAGCCACGCCCTACACCTCCTGGGCCACCACCACCACCACGCCCTCTTCCTTTATTTCCTGCCCCACGTGCTTTGCCCTGCCATGCACCACCTCTTCTGGCACCTCCTCTGCCGCCTCCCCTGGCAACAGAACCTCTGTTACTTCCAGACTGTGTCGCTTGTTTTTTAACCAGATCAGAAAATCTGCCCTTCTTAGCTTCAGGCGCACCACTATTTTCTCTCTGCCGTTCAGGCGCCACCTTCGTTGCTGTTTGAAAAATCTTTCTCTCTTCATCAGTTAAATCCACCGCATCACTTTCTTCAATAAACAACAGATTCTCAGCAATTCTTCTCATTTCCTGGGCAATAGCTGCACACTCAGGTTGTCTCATTAGTCTAAATCTGCCACTTTTCCCGTCATTTTCCAGCAAAGTTCCTAACAGCTTGTAAAGATCCATGGTTTTACTGACTGTAAACACGGTCCTGTTGTCCGTTTGTGTGGTGTCGACCTTCATGTTGTTATCAAGACTTGTCTTTTTAATGGATTCATAAATGGCATCAGGAAATCCTTCAAGAAACAAAAATAAAATCATAAGGTTTAAATGGAGATATGACTCTATACAGCTTGATTGCACTTCATGCAGACTCAGTGGTAGAGTGCTCATTCCATAAGTGAGAGGTCTTCAGTTCAAGACCCGGCCCAGGTCTGACTCAAGACTTAAAAGTGGGTAGTTACTGTTCTTTCGCCAAGCACTTAGCATTACGAAATTAATGTCATGGTTCTTTTGAATGGGAACTTAAAATAAATGAGGTGCCGTGTCACGGTGGGCTTGGCATGATATAATACGCTGTACAATGCTAACAGTGCAACACTTAGGCAAAATTTCTGCACCTTTGCCTATAGCTGGCGAGATCTTGATATAAGTGAAATATTCTTGACTATGGGGAGATAATTACCTTTACAAAATTCCAGTGATTCAGGAGTTGGATCATCTTTATATTGTAATATAAAATCATCACAAGCTTTTATCATGGCGGCCTCTTCATCTAAATTACCGACTTCCATCAACAATTTAGCTTTGGCTTGTGCTTTTTTGTATGTTATACAATACTGCTCTGGCAATCCTTTGTTGACTTTCTGTTAAAATAAACAATTTAGAAAATATTGTCACTCTTTAAAGTAATTTCTCACATATTGATTGGGTAACTTGCCAGGGTACATGAACTCACACAATGTTTAGCTGTAAAAGGGAAGTAACTCGTACATTCCAGTTACAGTAAACAAACATGGTGACAAATACAAGTCACACAGCATAGGATATTTGAAAGGTAACAAAAACATTATACAGGTTAGTTTGACAAGTTACGTTACCCCATGTACCCTGCGACTCAGGTAACATAAATCTTTGACAGGATACATGGGGCTGTGTAAAACCCTTAATAACTTGTAATGTATGTCTAAATAGCAAAATCCAAAAAATTCATTTCATGAAAAATGAAATGTGCAAAATAACAGTCTTCCCACTCAATATCAAATGACCTATCTTTAAATGGTTAGTAGAGGAAACCTGAGTTCCTTGAGAAAAACCACTGACTTTTGGTTAAAGACCTCACATGCTTCTCATCACTCTAGACAAACCTGGTGTGAGCAATTCCTAAGCTGGGCATTCAACCACTCATCCATTGGTCCCTGTCCAAGAATAGCGTTTTTATGTCATTAAATATTTCACTCATATTGAGATGTCACCAGCTATAGGCGAAGAGCTTAAATTTTTACCTTTGTAGTGAGCTCAGGGCTATGTTCCTGGAGGGTTCTTTAGAGTGCATTACATGATGCGCAACATCTGAGGATATTGGTAGAAATTATCAGTGACCTACCTGGATGACAGGGCCTCAATGGTCGAATTGTCTAAGAACAGGCTTACTGATCACATAGTTTCTCACAATCTTGGTTCAAAATCCAGATCCTAGTGTGAGAAAATTTGTAAGTACACTTTAAAAAGGTAGGCGATTTTCTACAGGCACTCTGGTTTCCTGCACCATCCCTGGACTGACTGCCTCAAGACAAGTGTAGAAATCTTGACTGGGGTGTAGAACACCATTACTTCACTTCATGTTCTTACCTGGATTACAGGTGAATTCTCATAAATATATGCCATAGCATCCACAGCTGCATGCTGAATGGCATACTTCTCACCATAGCTACAAGATTCTCCAACCAAACGACCTTGAATCCAAATAAGACACCTGGAAAGACAAACAATTATATTTAAATAGAACTCTTAAGTGAAGATCACTTATAACTGCAATTCTATCCAGATCACTTGTCTTCACCCAACATACAATTAGTCATGCTAACATTGCAAGGGCTAAAATAACCCCAGTCCGAGATCTGGGACCTATTGATTTAACATTGGGACCCTTGGTATTTAAACTGTAAAAGCATGATGGGTCTGTCATTTTTACAAGGATAATACATGTATTACTTTTTCTATAAGATAACATAATTGCACATGGGCCTTTCAATGATGATATTGAACTTTTAAAACTTAAAATTGGAACCTGCTAAAAATAAAGGCAAAAGATTCTGAACCTCCCATTACAAACATAATTTTGAATCACTTGAAGTCAAAGATTTAAAAAACAAGAGGCCCATGGGCCTGATACGCTCACCTGATAACTAATGGCTAGCTGATAGATTTAAAGACAACATAAATACTAAACCCCAATGACTTTTTTCTTTACATCATGATAACCGTTGTATCAATACCTACAACATTCTTGTATACATGCCTATACAAAAAGTTAATAGTTTTCAAGATAATTAACCATTTCAGTATTGTTTCACATCTGTGACCTTGACCTATGAACCCATGACCTTTTTCTATACATCAAAATGATTGTTGTATCGATACCTACAACATTTTATTATACATGCCTATACAAAAAGTTTATAGTTTTCGAGATAATTAAACATTTCGGGATTGTTTCGCATATGTGACCTTGACCTTTAAACCCATGACCTTTTTCTATACATCAAAATGATCGTTGTATCAATACCTACAACATTCTAATATACAAGCCTATGAAAAAAGTTTATAGTTTTTTAGATAATTAACCATTTCGGTATTGTTTCACATCTGTGACCTTGACCTTTGAACCCATGAGCTTTTTCTATACATCAAAATGATCGTTGTATCAATACCTACAACATTCTAATAAACATGCCTATACAAAAAGTTTATAGTTTTCGAGATAATTAACCATTTTGGTATTGTTTCGCATCTGTGACCTTGACCTTTGAACCCATGACCTTTTTCTCTACATCAAAATGATTGTTGTATCAATACTTACAACATTCTTATATACATGCCTATACAAAAAAATTATAACTTTGGAGATAATTAACCATTTCGGTATTGTTTTGCATCTGTGACCTTGACCTTTGAACCCATGACCTTTTTCTATACATCAAAATGATCGTTGTATCAATACCTACAACATTCTAATATAAATGCCTATACAAAAAGTTTATAGTTTTCGAGATAATTAACCATTTCGGTATTGTTTCGCATCTGTGACCTTGACCTTTGAACCCATGACCTTTTTCTATACATCAAAATGATCGTTGTATCAATACCTACAACATTCTAATATACATGCTTATACAAAAAGTTGATAGTTTTCGAGATAATTAACCATTTCGGTATTGTTTCGCATCTGTGACCTTGACCTTTGAACCCATGACCTTTTTCTATACATCAAAATGATCGTTGTATCAATACCTACAACATTCTAATATACATGCCTATACAAAAAGTTTTAAGTTTTCGAGATAATTAGCCATTTCGGTATTGTTTCATATCTGTGACCTTGACCTTTGAACCCATGACCTTTTTCTATACATCAAAATGATCGTTGTATCAATACTTACAACATTCTAATATACATGCCTATACAAAAAGTTTATAGTTTTTCGAGATAATTAACCATTTTGGTATTGTTTCGCATCTGTGACCTTGACCTTTGAACCCATGACCTTTTTCTGTACATCAAAATGATTGTTGTATCAATACTTACAACATTCTTATATACATGCCTATACAAAAAAATTATAACTTTGGAGATAATTAACCATTTCGGTATTGTTTTGCATCTGTGACCTTGACCTTTGAACCCATGACCTTTTTCTATACATCAAAATGATCGTTGTATCAATACCTACAACATTCTAATATACATGCCTATACAAAAAGTTTAAAGTTTTCGAGATAATTAGCCATTTCGGTATTGTTTCATATCTGTGACCTTGACCTTTGAACCCATGACCTTTTTCTATACATCAAAATGATCGTTGTATCAATACTTACAACATTCTAATATACATGCCTATACAAAAAGTTTATAGTTTTTCGAGATAATTAACCATTTCGGTATTGTTTCGCATCTGTGACCTTGACCTTTGAACCCATGACCTTTTTCTATACATCAAAATGATCGTTGTATCAATACCTACAACATTCTAATATATATGCCTATACAAAAAGTTTAAAGTTTTCGAGATAATTAGCCATTTCGGTATTGTTTCATATCTGTGACCTTGACCTTTGAACCATGACCTTTTTCTATACATCAAAATGATCGTTGTATCAATACCTACAACATTCTAATATACATGCCTATACAAAAAGTTTATAGTTTTCGAGATAATAATTATAATCAGAGGTAAAAAAAAATTAGGTCACGACGTTCACAATTGACCTTGAGCTCATTTTGAAGATACTAACAAGAAGATGTCAAAACTGAAAACCCCATGTCATTATCTGGTCAAATAGTCAAGTTATAACAATTTGAAGCTATTTTACGATTTTTTCAAAATTAAACGCAAAAACGCGTAACCTATTTTATATCCGAATTTCACAAAATGAACAAACTATAGGCTTAAGACCCTAGAGAAGCCAAATATCACATCAGATTTTTTCTCCAATCAGTACTTTTGGAGAAGAAGATTTTTTAAGATTTTTGCACCCCTAGGTCACCTTGACCTAGTTATGGTAGCCATGGCAACGCCACGAACAAATCTGTATTGCACCGGCCCATATATACTTCTGACAAAGTTTCATTAACAAGAGGCCCATGGGCCTGATACGCTCACCTGATAACTAATGGCTAGCTGATAGATTTAAAGAAAACATAAATACTAAACCCAAATGACTTTTTTCTTTACATCATGATAACCGTTGTATCAATACCTACAACATTCTAGTATACATGCCTATACAAAAAGTTAATAGTTTTCAAGATAATTAACCATTTCAGTATTGTTTCACATCTGTGACCTTGAACTTTGAACCCATGACCTTTTTCTATACATCAAAATGATCGTTGTATCGATACCTACAACATTCTAATATACATGCCTATACAAAAAGTTTATAGTTTTCAAGATAATTTACCATTTCAGTATTGTTTCACATCTGTGACCTTGACCTTTGAACCCATGACCTTTTTCTATACATCAAAATGATCGTTGTATCGATACCTACAACATTCTAATATACATGCCTATAAAAAAAGTTTATAGTTTTCGAGATAATTAACCATTTCGGTATTGTTTCGCATCTGTGACCTTGACCTTTGAACCCATGACCTTTTTCTATACATCAAAATGACCGTTGTATCAATACCTACAACATTCTAATATACATGCCTATACAAAAAGTTTATAGTTTTCAAGATAATTAACCATTTCGGTATTGTTTCACATCTGTGACCTTGACCTTTGAACCCATGACCTTTTTCTATACATCAAAATGATCGTTGTATCAATACCTACAACATTCTAATATACATGCCTATACAAAAAGTTTATAGTTTTCGAGATAATTAACCATTTCGGTATTGTTTCACATCTGTGACCTTGACCTTTGAACCCATGACCTTTTTCTATACATCAAAATGATCGTTGTATCAATACCTACAACATTCTAATATACATGCCTATACAAAAAGTTTATAGTTTTCGAGATAATTAACCATTTCGGTATTGTTTCACATCTGTGACCTTGACCTTTGAACCCATGACCTTTTTCTATACATCAAAATGATCGTTGTATCAATACCTACAACATTCTAATATACATGCCTATACAAAAAGTTTATAGTTTTCGAGATAATAATTATAATCAGAGGTAAAAAAAATTAGGTCACGACCTTCACAAATGACCTTGACCTCATTTTGAAGATACTAACAAAAAGATGTCAAAACTGAAAACCCCATGTCATTATCTGGTCAAATAGTCAAGTTATAACAATTTGAAGCTATTTTACGATTTTTTCAAAATTAAACGCAAAAACGCGTAACCTATTTTTTATCCGAATTTCACAAAATGAACAAACTACAGGCTTAAGACCCTAGAGAAGCCAAATATCACATCAGATTTTTTCTCCAATAAGTACTTTCGGAGAAGAAGATTTTTTAAGATTTTTGCACCCTAGGTCACCTTGACCTAGTTATGGTAGCCATGGCAACGCCACGAACAAATCTGAATTGCACCGGCCCATATATACTTCTGACCTAGTTTCATTAAAATCTGTCTGGTAGTTTCAGAGGAGAAGTCGAAAATAGGTGTTAACGACGCACGCACACACGCACGCACGCACGCACATACACACGCTGCGCTATGCCATAAGCTCACATGACCTTCGGTCAGGTGAGCTAAAAACTGTCCGGTAGTTTCAGAGGAGAAGTCGAAAATAGGTGTTAACGACGCACGCACGCACGCACATACACACGCTGCGCTATGCCATAAGCTCACATGACCTTCGGTCAGGTGAGCTAAAAACCCTCTCAAGTAAGTACTTGTTACGTATGAACCTGCACATGAACTTACTTTTTGAAATATCTTGGTAGGAGTTTAGTTGCCTCTTCACCATATACAGGTCTTACTTGCCAGTGGACCAACATTCCACAACTTTCCGCACTTCGGAGTATCCACTGGAAAGCATCCACCATTCTACGTTTGGCATCGGAACCTTCAAACATCACAAATCTATCCAGCTGTACATCTCCTGATAAACTGGGCTTTTTGCCGATTTTAACTAGATCCATTTCATTTGAAGTGACAAGATTATCACGTAGTACCTTGTGAAAGCTTGCGTTTTGACCATGTCCTTTCCTGAATTTTTCCCTGATCCTAATGCTCCGGATGAGGTCCACCAGGTGTATAATCCCCTTATCATACAGCATGTTAACTGCTTCTATAAACAACTTGTTTGTGCATTTTTTATTATACATTACAGATGCCAAAATTCTCTGTGCATCTATTCTATTTGCGTTCATAATCATGGCATGAATCTCCTCTCTATAATAAATAATAATGATGACACATTACTAAGGCCAAACCAACTTAATTTTGAGTTATACAAGTTTTTACAACATACTTAGAAGTTTGAGAGCGATTAAAAATTAAAACATTTTTTCCCTAAAAAAAACCATTTTTCTTAAGGCATACAAAACTTGAGCCAGGTGAGGGAGTAAAACAATGCTCAAATGATCATTATTGCATGATAAGGCAAAACAACTGTACAATTTTACAGGCGAGTGGGCGCGATGAACTACAAATTAATTTAACATGGCCTTATTTCAGAAAACAAGAGTTGTAAGGAGTATTGATGGTAATATTGTTTTGACACACCAAATCTTTGTTAAGATTCTTACACTTATACCAAGGTCTATTCTGGGATGGCAGAGAAAACTGGAGTGATTGAAGAGCATCAACAATCTTTGACAAGATTTGTTTTGTTTATTAATTGCTTGCAATATGATTCCTTTTATATTCTGTGTAAGCTTTAAAGCACCAAAATTGAAGTGATTGAAAAGTATCTCCAACCTTTGGCAAGATTTTTTGATTATTAATTGCTTGCAATATGATTCCTTTTATATTCTGTGTGAGCTTTAGAGCATCAAAAATTGGTAGAATCAACACTTTTAACAAACAACTAGGAATAGTAAGATATATTGATAATTGATTATAATTAATACTTAGAATTACCATATACATCTATGTAACAATACAAGCTGTGAAAATATCCAATATAAGGCACTTTCAATTTCAGAGTTTTCTGTGTTTGGTTGGATTTTTATACAAACCAGATAATGTTACAAAAAAATATGGACTCTGCCAATCCATAATTTATCTTATTACAGATATACCTTCAAACTCAGAATCAGATTTTGAAACACTGCAACTATTTGTAAGTGCCATGTACATGTATCATCCCAGCTCTATAAGTAACTCACTGATTTTTCTACACAAGTTGTTATGAACACACTGTCTGGATTTGAAACTTAATAGAAGAATACAGTACAGTCAAACCTTCCTTAAAGGTAACCTCTATATAAGGACCACCTGGTTTAAAAGGCTTTTATCCCTATTGCTCTTTATTCATGTTATTTGAACCTGCTATAAAAGGCCAACTGCTTTTAAAGGCCAGTAAGATTTTATCCCAATTGCTCATGTTATTTCAACCTGTATATAAGGGTCATCTGCTTTTAAAGGCCATTAAAATTATATCCCAACTGCTCTTTATTCATATCATTTGAACCTGTATATAAGGGTCATCTGCTTTTAAAGGCCAGTAAAATTTTAACCCAATTGCTCTCTAGACTCTACTCATGTTATTAGAACCTGTATATAAGAGCCATCTGCTTTTAAAGGCCAGTAAAATTTTAACCCAATTGCTCTCTAGACTCTACTCATGTTATTAGAACCTGTATATAAGGGCCATCTGCCAATAAATTCCACCATACTGGTGTCCTTGGGTTTAGACAAGTTTGACTGTATATAAAGATTGTTCTTACCTTGACTTGTTTGGAAGTATAACAATCTCTCCTGTATCAATGTCCCACATCCTACAATATATATCACAGGCTACAATATATATCACAGGCTACAATATAACAGAGCTCAAAGACTTCTTTAATATATGAGCCTGTGTGGTTCTGTATGAAAAAATTTCAGGTGCCAATCAAAAAAAATGTGACCTTAAAAAATTTTTTTCTTGAGCCCTGAATGGCGAAAGAGTATATGAATAGTTCACCATGCCTATTGATTAAGATAGGTAGTGAAGTATTAATAATCCATTACAGATTTTAAACACTTGATAAAAATACTGAATAATCGATGATGGGTTCCCTTTTTGGTGGGAAGAAAGTATGTATAGAAACAGAAGATAAAACACAGTTTTGGCTGCCACTGTTTTCAATGAAGCATTATTCCTGTTTTCTAGATAAAAAGCTAGATGCAGAGTAATTATTTTTTAAAATTATTTTTCATAGTATGTATACATGACACAAAATTGAAATTAGATAAAAAATGAAAATGCCAATGTAAAACAAAACAAATTTTGTACATGTTTATTTCTTGTGTATTTGATCTGATTAGTAGTTAATCGAGTAGTTCCAATCATGGATTATGAAAACCCGACCGATTCCCATCACTACAGGCAAGCTATTATTGCGTTATTATATTTTACCCTGTACTTGTATCTTTAGTATCTGTTCCTTTACTCCCCAGTGCACAAATCAAATCCAAACTGTTGTTCTTCACATTTTCTACAGCTCGGTCAAATAACTGGGTTCGCATTTCATTTTTAGAATATGAAGAGGATGTTGAAAGACAAACATCTTTACCAAAGAAGGTCTTGCCGATTTTTCCGTCTTTGGTGTCCATGATACGTATTACACCAAAGTGTCTGAATTCTGTAGGACTTATCTTCCGACACTGAAATGTAAATAAAAGGTATCTGTTATATAGCGACACCTGTTGTATACAGTGATGAAATGATTATCAGTGACAAATGATGAAACTTTGCCAAAATGGGAACTTAAAATAAAAGTGGTCCCCTGTCACTGTAGGCATGGCATAATAGGGAATCTTACTGTATAATGCCACCAGCGCAACCCACAAGCAAAATTTCTGCACCTTCGCTTATAGTTGGCAATGTCTCCATATAAGTGAAATATTCTTGATTGGGACATTAAATAACATTACTCAACCCAATCCCACAAAATGGGGATGCCTATGGAAGCCCCAAGATGATGCTTATACTTTCAAGCCTTCCCTTAACTGGTGGAAGTTCAAATGTTTGACTTAAATTGCAAATTTCAATTTTTTTATTTTGCTTTGGGATTGTAATTTACAGGTTAGACATGGATTGGTATGTTTGTTTGTTTTGATCTGATACATACCCAACATTGAAATTGTAGTTTTAGACCAACACTATCAGCAGCTGACATCAATGTTTTCTCAGAAGTGTCTGCAGCAGGCGTGTTAATTAAGTGTTGTTTCAGATGACCTAGTCTGGTTTCCTTTCTCTTTCTCTGCTCTCTTCTATGTATTCTGACTACAATAATAATAATAATAATAATAATAATAGTAACAGTTGAAACTACTTTAAAGGTCACCTTTATATAAGAGCCACCTGATTTTAAAAGCCAGTAAAATGTTATCCCAAATGTTATCTTTATTCATGTTTTTTATCCTCTATATAAGGGCCACTTTGGTTTGGAGGACATAATGATGATAAAAGCAGAGCAATTCTAAAATTTCCACAAACATTTAGTTAAATGTAAACAAGTTTGTGATTTAAGCTGCTAGTCCAACTCCAATTGTATGTCATTGTAAACAAGAAATCTGTAAACTACTGCTCACTTAACATTAGATTTAGTGCATCATCGAGAAAATCACTAAAATTAAAACAATTAAGCTATATGTACCAGCAAGCTCTAATCCCAACATCTTAACCAATTGCCCTCCCTTCCAAGTTGTGACAGGATTTTCACATACGACACTTACGCTGTACTTTAAGCTGTCGTCCCTCTGTTTCTTCACCATTATAAGACGATACATACATCCCAGAATCTCCAACGTTACAGTCCTTCAGTACAAACAATATGGTGCCTTTAGATATATCCCCATAATACAAAACTCTATTCTTATATTCATCAGTTGCCTTGACTTCATCCCCGGTAACTGTGAACAATGTTAAGTAGTTCTGTTTGCTAACTGTCACGGCTCCACCCTCGGACACCGGTGGTATTGTCCACCTTATCACTATGTCATCTTTATCTTTAGCATATAAAGCTGTAATAGAATACATGTATGAGAAACATTAAGTGAAAACCTGCCTTAAAGCCACCTCTATATTAGGGCCACCTGCTTTTAATGATCAGTAAAATTTTATCCCAATGGCACTTTATTCATCTTATTTGGACATGTATAAAGGGACCACCTACCCATAAATGCCACTGGTTTCCTTGGGAATCCTTTACAGATAGGTTTCACAGATTTGTTTTTGTGACATTTGAGATAATGAGAACATCTGTTGTAATGATAATTGACATCATTTATTTTCAGTTCTGTATTGCTATACATACTTAAGATTAGAAATCCACATCTGAATTCCATAATCAAATTAATTTTAAATTAAAATAGTTTGTAAAAGTTGTTAGGAAACAGATTTCATTATGTAACATAATCAACAACAAACATACTAATCCATGTCCAGATCACAATCCCACAGCCAAGTAAAAACTTTGAAATTTGTGAATGGCAGTGTATATTTAGAAGATAAATGATAGTAGCTTGTAGTGGACAAAACATTTGTGATAATTAGGTACTTTTCACAATTTTGGATGCTAGATTTGGTTGGTATAAACAAACTTTAATTTTATCCACTCAGAGATCTACTAATAGATCCAGTTATTTTAGAGAAGATTGAAGTGTAAAGATACAAAGTTTCAAAATCATTTCTAAACTAAGATTTTCCTCAAGTCTGACAAATTCAAATTTAAATTTTTTTGTCAATTTTCAAGATAAACATGAATTTAAGTTGTCATATTGAAAATCACATTCAGCTTATTACCGTACATCTATATTTCAATTTTGTTAAATTTTTCATTTGTAGTATCATCAAATATTATCAACATTTGTCAGATTGAAGTTAAGAAATAGGAATGGTTGTGTATAAAAGGACACCATTCCATGATCTAGCTTACCTGGTGGAATACACACAATTAGCAAATCAATAAATCAAGATATAACATACTTCTCTTAGTAAATGGAGAATCAAAATCCATTCCATTATAGCTGGCAGTGTAAACACCTTCATCTTCTAATCCAAACTGTTCTATTGTAAATTCAATGTCCCCTATTGCTGTGTTGCCATAAAAAACGACCCGGTCTTTGTAGGGATCAGAAATATCTGCCTTACATCCAGTTACAATAAACACTGTCTTCTCCTGGTCTTTCATCTTCACGACAACGGGTTCAGATGCCGGTGCTGGGGTTATACTGAACTTGATTTTCATTTTGTAGGTAAACTTATCAAGTAAATCAACTAAAATATAAAAACATATCAGTGAAGATGTATGGTAGCTCAGTTGGTAAAGTGCTTGCTCCATATTTGGGAGATCAGGGTTCAAATCCCTGACAAATCTGACCAAAACTTGAAAATATGTATCAAGTGATCTTTTCCCAAATACTCAACAATAGGGTATGGAAGTCACTGGATCTTTTTGGAATTTGAAAAGACATTGAAAAATATGTCCCATGTCATAGTAGGCATGGCATACTCAAGAACCCTCCTTGAACATTGCCCACTGCTGGAGCCCACTGCTGGAGCCCACTGCTGGACGTAAAGGTTAAAATTTCTGGAACTTCATCAATAGCTGGTGACATAAGTTAAATGTTCTTGACTGGGGCGTTAAGTTATATTTAATCAACCAATCATCCAACACTAACTCAGTTAGCAGATGGATGGGCTAGAGAAATGTGAAATTAAACGCTTGCTTAAAGACATGTCACACAGCCCAGATGAGTTTCGAACACACTACCAATGAAACGTGTCTCCATATACTCAACAACTAACTAGCAGTAACTTAAATATCTTACCATCTTTCTTTTTCTGGGATGATTCATCATCACTAGTGTCCATTTTATCTTCAGACGAGCCTTCTTTTCCTGTAGGTGATTTTAATCCCTTATCATCAAATATCAAAGTTGTAACACTCCCCTCCCCTTCAGAAATTTTGTCCTTGTTTGCTGTTTTGGATCCATCTTGGATTTTAGCAGATTCATTTTCATTCTTTGAGTTGTCTATTACATGGAAGGTTAACTTGTGTTGGCTTTCTGCTTTACTTGCAGACGTTTGTGATTTTGATTCCCAGTCTTTAGAAGGTGATTTTTCTGTTTTTACTACTGGACATTCCTCTTTTATTAATGTCTTGTCTTGTTTGAAGGTCTCTAAAGCCGTTCCTAGACCTCTAGTTCTGTTTTGGAAATTTCCTGCCTCAGCAACATTTGATGGTAATGTCGTAGTTCTAGGTTTTAATCTTGATACAGGTGTCAACTTTTCCGTCTTTATTACAGATTTTGAAGGGGTCTCAAGTGATTTTTTCCCTGCCCAGTCTTTAGGGGCTACAACACTTTGGTTTCTGTTATCTTTGCCCTTGTTGTCCGTGTTTTTTCCATCTTTAAACCTTGACGAAGGGGTGGAAGTTCTTGGTGAACGACTACCTGTTGTTTTTTCAATTTCTATAACTCTACCTCTTTTTCTAAATCTTTTACCGGAAAACAAATCAGACAAAAATTCAGCTTTTGGTGGTTCTGCCTTTTTACCTTTGGCCAATAAGTTAGGTTTAGACTTGTTATTTTTAGCACTGGGCGTCTGCTTCAATTTATTGTATTTATTTCGGAAAAATGATTGAACAGTAACTGACTTACTAGCATTAGGTCTGGTAAAGAAATTACCTAATGGTCTGTCCTTTCCTTGATTTCTTAGTCTAGATCTTTGGTTTCCCTGATTTTTTTGTCTTTGGTCACCCCTATTTCTCCTATTTGGGACTATCGTAGTCATAGGTTGGTTTGAGCTGTATGGAGATGTCAAATTTCCTGATTGATAAGGGTCAGAAAATCTTGGTGACAGAATTTGTGTATTTGTTGCTTGGTAAATACTATGCAAACCATCTTGATAAGATTCTTCAAAACTATTCCTCTGATTTCTAGATCCCAAAAGGTTCAGACTATCTGAGTAAGAGTCCTCAAATCTGTCCATCTGTGACCCTGACCTTCCTCTATTTAAAAATTGTGGTGATGTCTGCACTTGTAAACCAAAAGCACCCTGTTCTTGACCTGAATCCATCTGTGACCTTGAATTTTGTCTGTCCTTGAAGACGGGTGTTGATTGCATTTGCATTTGGTTTGAAACACCTTGCTGGAAGGATAAATTTCCGTAAAATGTGTCACTTGAATACACATCACTTTGTTGTGACGTGTTTTGGTAATCAAAACTGGCATCTTCTTTCTGAAAGCCTCCTGATTGACCAGACCCATAACCCATCGACTGCCCCTGCTGTTCTGAACCATATTGCTGGTTCCCATAATTGTCATAAGATAAACTTGAACTTCTACCAAAATTATCTAAGTTCTGTTGTCCTGAATACTGTGACTGTCCAAACGAGTCATAAGCCTGTTCTGAATCCAAATTTCTCTGAAAGGATCGTTTCCCTTGTTGATTTTGGGATCTAGCATGTTCCTGTTGATTACTAGTTCCAGATGCGTAAAAGTCATTTTTATCCGAGAATTTCCTGCCAGGTATGGTATCAAAGTCACCATATTGATTTCTATGCTTGTTTTGCATCCTTTGGGATGACATTCCAGATGATGTCAAGTAACCATCTTTGTCATAAGATAGATTTCCTTCAGAATACCCGGTGCCACCATATTTCCTAGACTTATTTGATGAACTATTTGACTTCTGTTCCTTCCAGTGCTGTTGGCCGGAACCTTGCGACATCCCTGTTGTATCGTAGTAATAATCTCCCTCTTCCTTCCCATGCTTGTAATCATAAGATGTCATACCACCATCCTGGTTTAATGTTCCAGATTCCCCATATGTCTGATTTGTTGTGCTTTTGCCCCAAATATCATCCTGGTGACTACTGGCAGCCGCTGATTTCTGCATTCTGTTTTTCAACATGGAATTCTTGCCATCTGGTTTGTTGAAATTGTCATATCCTTGATCTCTGTTTGAATAATCTCTTTGACCTTGACCTTTGTCTGACCTTTGACCCCATGCCTGTGACTGAGCAGTTGACTTTTTCTGGCGTTGTCTTTTGTTTTTCTGGGATTTATTTAATTGTTTAAGTTGACTTATAGGTACAGATTTAACATAAGGACCTGTTGATGAACGTCTGTTAGTATCGTCTTCATACGTAAATCCTGATCCCCAACTTTTCTGCAAATTCCCTCTTGATAAGTCAAATGACCTTGACCCTGAATCAGAATAACCCAAAGTTTGATAATCCTGTCCTCTAGATTTTTCTTTGTAACCTCCAAAAGAGGAACTTTTCAAATCAGACTGACCATACTTTGTGTCATCCCATATGTTGGTACCAGAATTATAACTGTCCCTACCAGAGGTTCTACTCTGGGATAACCCAATTTCAGATTGATTTAGGGACATATTTTGACCTTGATCTAGGGGCGCGTTTTGGTCTCCCCTACTCTCAATGATTTCTTGTTGTTTTTTAATTAGTTTATTCTGCTCAACTAACATCTTTAACAGTTTTTCAGTTTCTGATGCAGAACTGAATTCATCCAAACCCATCTTTTGTTGTTTTGTATTGCCATAAAACTCAGACGACGACTGCCTTTTCCTATTTCCTGATGTCATACCATAGTTATCATATGACTGGCCACCCCCAGATGCACCGTAACCAATGTTCTGATTATATGACTTGTCCTGTGCCTTATACGGATCATAGAGTTCCACTTTTCGATTCCAACTGTTCTGCGATTTCCTTGAGTTCATATTTCCCTTCTGGTTCTGATACATCTTGAATCTTCTTAACGACTACCTATAAAAAATTACAAAGAAAATGAAGCTGGATAAGTGTTAGTATTTTTTCAGATTTCAACAAACCCGACCAGCCTTAATTTTAATTTGCCTACCGCTTAAATTTTATGACAATATTTTGACAAGCAGTGTCTGAGGTTGGCATCCTTACTCTATATGGTCAATGTAAAAAAAAAAACAACAAAATTTAACAAACTGTCTATCTACTGACCCTAATCTTTCTAAGAGTGCAAGTGCAATGTTTCCATTCATGGTAGCCAAAATTGTCATTAGCTACTACCGGTAATTTCTGCGAAATTCTTTCAAAAAGTAACATATTTGAGCAAGAGTGTGAATAATACTTCAAAAATGAATATATTGTCACAAATTTTTTAAATTTAACTACTAATACTTCCGAAATTGTGGAAACCAAGCCAGTGGAAATATTTTTTTTTGGCCTAAGCCTAACTATCCAGTTTAATGGGGTTCACTGGCATACCAAGTTGGAGGGGGCGATATATTGATAACCAATTATAATTGATATTAAGAATTATGATAGATGTATTGGTGAACATAATGCGAAAACATAATCAATAATCATGATGGAAAGGCTTCATCATACTGTTAATTAATTGTTCAAGATTATCGCTTTAACGCTGCAACAGTCATGAATAAAAGAGATGTCAATTACCCTGAAGAAGCAGTTGCATTTAAAAATGCCAGTGATGATACAATGAATGAATGATCAAGAATCTTGAAAGTCCGATTTTTTTTGTAAGTGTTTGGTGACAATAATCAAACAATTTTTTGTAAAATTATTCAATTGAAATCGCAAAACAGTAAAATCACACCTATGAAAATTTGCCCCCAACTTTCCACAAAGTATCCCCATTAAAAAATGCCCCCACCTCTTGCAATATCACCCCACTGTCAAAATCTTCTTCTTAAAATTCGCAACCCAATACCTTTATTATAGGCATGTCCAGGAACTTGGAGTTTATCATTTTGAAACTCTTAAATACTGTGCCACAGTAAAAGTAAATCACACTTTTAAATATACGTAAACTATCTGCTGTATCATTTTCTTCTTAAAAGTCTGTTGAATTCCAGTCGTTAATAAAACTGATAATTGATTGCATAGAGAAGGCAGCATAAACGCCCGAAAATATCCCTTCAAGTAAACATACAACCCCCCCCCCCCCTAAAAATGTTTTGGGTTTTGCATGCTGTATTTCACACCTTGTGCAAACACAATAATCTCATTACCTTATCACTAAACTCCTTTGAATATCAGATTTCCTTAGCCATAATATACTGTCTAATGTATTTCATTAGCATGCAGTAATTAACACTAACAGATTATTGTTCTTTTTTTCTCTTTTTGGAAATGTGTGACCGGAAGAGAAGCGATGTTTTCTTCTTTATATAGTTTCCACCCTTGTTTGGAACACCAAGCCACTTTACACTATAGTCTATAATCACACTGGCCAATCAATATTATATATATATATAGGTTTATGTGATATGGATAATTTATATAATACACATGTATTTATATACTAACAACAACAACAACAATAATAATAAATAATAATAATAATAATAATAAATAAATAAATAAAAAAATAAAAAAAAAATAAAAAAATAAAAAATAAAAAAATAAAATAAATAAACCATGCAGGTCATGTTCCAGTCTCAATCCAAAAGTATTAAACTTTGGAAACTAACAAATTTGGGTAAACGTGTGCACTTCCACCGGGGAAGCGAGACCGGGTGCGCCGGAAGGTTAAACACATATATTATTTCATAAAAATTCAAAAGTAGCACATGACAGCTTCAAACTAAATTTAACTGAAATCTGCCCAGTAGTTTCAGAGGAAAAGTTGAAAATCTATAAGTTCAGGCCGCAGAAGAAACCAGCGACAGCAATAACAACAACGACGATAACAACAACGACAACACGACAACGACGACGAAAACAACGCTAAAACGGCGACACGAAAACGACGACAACAACAACGCCAGCAACGACAACACAACAACGTCCAGCTGACGACGACGCCAACAACACACTACAACAATACGACAACGACAATTACGACGTCAACAACACGACACAACAACGACATCAACACTACAACAACGACAACGACGACACGACGACGAAGTCAACAACACGAAACGACAACAACACACTACAACAATACGACAACGACAATTACGACGTCAACAACACGACACAACAACGACAACAACGACGACACGACGACGAAGTCAACAACACAACACAACAACAACACTACAACAATACGACAACGACAATTACGACGTCAACAACAACACTACAACGACAACGACGACACGACGACGAAATCAACAACACGACACGACAACAACACTACAACAATACGACAACGACAATAACGACGTCAACAACACGACACAACAACGACAACAACACTACAACAACTACAACGACGACACGACAACGGCGAAAACAACACGACAACGACGACAACACTACAACAACGACAACGACGACGATAACTTGAAACAAACTTTGCTCAGAAAATCTTACAATTGAGCCTTCGGTTCAGGTGAAATAAAACAATACTGTATTTGATCGACGTGTACGATTTGCATGTTTCACCAACATTTCGTCTTTCCAATGTATTGATGAAATATTACAAATGTCATGTAGCTGGAATGTTACGAATGTCATGTAGCTGAAATATTGCAAATGTCATGTAGCTTCCTACAAAATAATGTACTTTTGAATTTTTATAAAATAATGCATTCAAAAGCAGTAAATTACAATTTTGAATGCATTATTTGATAAAATTCAAAAGCAGCACATAACACAAATAGCAACGTGTGGTAGTCGTTTATCGCTTCGTATTATTCTTATTGAATTAGAAAGAATAAAGAAGATTTTCAAAAGACGTGACGTCGTATCAGGAAGTCTTTTTTAAAACACATAAAAAATGAACCGTGTAAGCATATTGCACTAATATTACCAGCGACAAAATCAGATAATTGCATGTATAGTATATGTCTCGCTGATGTTACCGTTCATTGCACAACTTTAAAATCCTCGCGTACATATCCAGGTTTATTCAATTCTTTGTTTATTTTTTAAATGGCTAGATAAATACATTGAGGTTAAAATTCTAAAAATGTTTGTTAAAGATCATTAATATTGAAAAATATATCGATTTTTTAGAATACAATTTTCAAAATTTAAATCAACGTCGGTTTAGTAAGTTTAATTTAAAAGTAACTGAGAATTTCTAACATATTTCGTTCCAAACCAGTCAATTTAATGGTAAACATGTGCATTTAGTAACCGGTTACCAGGAAGTAATAGTTTAAAACGGAAATGTCAAACAACGTCCATTCTGACTTTGATCCCGGAAAGGCATTCGAGGTAAGAGTACTTTTGTTTTATTTTGGAAAAATCAATTACGTCATTTTTACCTCATTGGAATTTGTGTAAATATATACATGGGATTTACCTTTCGATATTAGAACATAACCCAGCAACGGACCCAGAAAGTTTGGGAAATGGGGGGTGGGGGTGAGGGGTGGGTGGGGGTGTTTCACGGGGATATGCTCCTCCAGAAATTTTTGAAGTGTACCATAACATTATGCAAGTGGTACACACATACATTGTATCATGAAAAAAGGGAATGTTCAAACCCCAGACCCCTTTCTGTGGTCCTGCATTATAAAACTTAATCTGGGAATAGATTGGAACCCCATATGTATTAAAGCATCGGAATTCCATAACCAGAGATAGCATTTTAGAATTACAAAAATCCGACATTTAAATGGTGTTTGTCGAATACAACTTCTACAAAGATAATGCATCGATTGTATTGTATTGTATTGTATTGTATTGTATTGTATTGTATTGTATTGTATTGTATTGTATTGTATTGTATTGTATTGTATTGTATTGTATTGTATTGTATTGTATCGTGTTGTACTGTAATGTATTGTATTGTATTGTGTCGTGTTGTACTGTAATGTGTTGCGTTCTATTGTGTTGTTTTGCGTTGTGTTGCATTGTATAATTTTGTTGTACATACATTGCATTGTATTGTTTTATGTTGTGTTGTGTTGTATTGTGTTGTTTTTCGTTGCGTTGTTCTGTATTGTATTTTATTGTACATACGAATGTACATTGTATTGTATTGTGTGGTGTTGTGTTGATTTGCATTGTGGTGCATTGTAATACACTATAATTGCATTGCAATATGCTGTGTCTTGTATTATGTTGTATTGTTTTGCATTGCATTGTGATCCGTCGCGGTGCATTGCGTTGCATTGCGTTACATTGTACATAATGCGTTGTATTGTATTGTACTATGTTGTGATGTAATGCGCTGCGTTGCGTTGCGTTACATTGTACATAATGCGTTGTATTGTATTGTACTATGTTGTGATGTAATGCGCTGTGTTGCGTTGCGTTACATTGTACATAACGCGTTGTATTGTATAGTACTATGTTGTGATGTAATGCGCTGTGTTGCGTTGCGTTACATTGTACATAATGCGTTGTATTGTATAGTACTATGTTGTGATGTAATGCGTTGCATTGTTATGTATTGTGTAGTATCGATCGTCTGTTGTGTATTATTGAATTGTCTGAATTGATTTACACTTTATTAAACAGTAAACACGACACAGAGGGTCTTGTTTGTCGTACAATGGTTTAACGGGTATTTACTAAAACGTTTTACGTAATATTTAATAATTAAATCCACCGACAACTTAAATTTCAATTAAATATGAATACAGCAATATCATTGTTATTTGAAACTTAAAATAAATTTAAATTGACTATAGATACTAAATTGAATACACGAACCTTAGCCCCGCCCCGCCCCTCCCTCAGTAATAACAGTTACTCGATTTGGGAATACATTCATCAGTGCAAAGTTGGTAGGGAGATATTGTTTGTTTATGAAATTTTAAATTGTTTTATTTAAAGATTTCATGTGACGTGACTGACTGATTGACTCTCGGTAATGACAGTAACTCGATTTATTAGGTTATTTCATCATACCTTTGTTAGTGCAAGTCTAGTAGATGAAATCTAGTTTATAAAACTTGAAATAAAGTCAGTTGTATTGAAGATTTCGAAGTTAATGAGTGTCGGACTCTCGGTAATGGCATTAACTCGATTTGTTTGGTTATGGGGGGGGGGGGGGGGGGGGGGAGGGGGGGTGTCGTTAGTGCACGATTAGTAGGAGACATCTAATTTATTTATAAAAATTAAAACCCAGTCGATTGGATTGAAGATTTCGAAGTACACGACTGATGGACAGTAACTTGATTTGTTTGGTTATGGAGTATGTCATTAGTGGATGACAAGTAGGGGAGATCTAGTTCAGATCAGAGATACAGTCCGATGTATTAAAGATTTCATAATGACCGATAAGTGGACAATTCCAAACAAACCGGTCTTTGATCGATAGAAATATTTTGGCTGTGACTCTGCTGGTACATGCATATTAACCTTAATTAAAGTTCTAATCTTATAATTATTATACCACACGCAAATGATGTTTAGGGGAAATTTAGGAATCACACTGCCCGCCTGTCCGTCTGGCTCTACGCAATATCTTGTCTGCTGCGTATCTCCCGTGTCTATCGATAGATTTTGATCAAATTTGGAACGAATGTAAACCAACATGAGACGATGTGTCGCTTACCAAATTTAGGTGATAGGTCAAGATTCAAGGCCACAAGGTCAAATCTTAGAAATTACAACTTGGCTCTTAGAAGTAACAACTCGGTTTATGATGGATATGTCTTAATTGCTACCCAGAACGACCTCCCTGTATACCCATGTGTCATGTGCTAATTTCAAATTTCTAATAAAAAATAATAATAACTAGAGATTGTAACTGGGATACCAGTTACGTATGATTCCCCACCATCCATAAATTATCTGGTGAAAATACCCTAGCAGGGTTAGCGCTGGGTTGTAAAAGTCTGTCGTCAAGGAAATCGCCAGTTGTAAAATTTTGTTGCCAATTTCATTACTGTGTCGCCAAAAAGGGTAAATCTTGTGATTTTCACGTCACATGCGTTTTTAATGTTGTGTATATATTGCCTTGATGAACAATTACATTTTAAAGGCAGATGTGTATAAAGAACATTTGAACCGCGCCGACCTGGTAAACTGAAAAAAATGATACCTTGATTGTTTTTTAAAATTTCTTTGAAAGTTAAAGTAGATTTGAATTAAAGTTTTCGGTTGAGAAAAATCGTACATTGGAAGGACTTCTCGGTATAGGAAGTGACGTTTTCAATGAATTTTATTGAATAAGAAAACTCGTAGAACCCCTCTCAGGCCTCTGATTTGGCGTCGCCACGTGTTACAATGAATGAACACGTATGGGAGGGTTTGCGCTGGGCATCGCTTACTGCGATTTTTTTCTTTAACTAGCGACAAAACACGGCGCTTCGCGATTTTTCTGGCCACAAGTTTTCAAAGTTCACCGGTATCTTGGTCACCAGTAATTAACAGGTGGATACACATTGAAGCCAGTGACGGATTGGCGAGTGTCACTGAATAAACACAGTAATTAACGACTGAGTTAAGATCATTGTCTTAGGTCCGAATGTAAGACCTTCTAATGATGGGCAGGTAGATCCAAGTAATATTGGAGCGTGTCGACACTGCCTGAGGATATATCCAGGTGCCCTCCCGATGTCGTCAGCCATGGACTCGGAATTATTGTAAAATCCAAAATAAATATAATAAAAGTTACCCTTTGTGATGTTTATTTAATATTTTTTCTAAAAAGTTTATTGATTAATAATTGTGATTCAATGCGCAATACACATCATAGGAGGCCATATGTTTGTATTTTAATTACGCGACTTATATCGGTTATTCCTATATGTTTGAGGTTCATGATCATAACGATACATCTACTCAGTCAAAATAGTAAAAGACGGACATTTTTTATGAAGCATGCATGTTCACTCTTGTGTATAGTGTGTTGAAATAGATCGACGCTGTATATATAGTCCAATTTTAAAAGACCCCCTCTATTGAAAAAAAACGTACTTTTCAACACGTTGAGGTACATATTAGTTTAGGTGTATTATACGGAATAAATCTCATATTGTTATTTCCAGCATCTAAAAGACTCAGATCTTCATTGCTCTATAGATTATTTAGGTGTTTTTGATGCAAAAGAAATAAAGTCGATTCTCGTTAATTCGAAATCGGTTGAATCGAAATTTCGCTTAAATCGAAATGATACAAATGGTCCCGTAAGATCGCTATGTATTTCTATGTAAATTTGTTAGTTAATTCGATATGCCGAATTTGAAGCAAACTTTCAGTCCAAATTACGAAATATTACGAAAATTCCCATGTTTAAATCGAAGTGAACTTTCAGTCCAAATTACGAAAATTCCAATTTTTTAAATTGAATAAAAAAGACACAAAAAACTTAAACTTGAACAATACCTGAAATAATTGTCCATCTCTTATTTGAAAAGTGTTAATAGTAACAGAGTGGCGGCTTACTCGGAAGATTCATTTCCGACTATAACTACAAATTTTTGTACTCGACATACCGGTCATTAGGAAAATGTCAGTCAGTAAAAGGAGACATTTCAATGGTGTAAACTTAAAAAAGTGGGCAGTCTTCTACTTCCACAGTCAGTGATTAACAGAAAACCCCCAAGCCATTTGATCTATCAAGGCAAATTGTATACACCATTCATCTCATTGTGTAAGGTTTTACGTACAGGCGTGTGACGTGACAAGCTGTGGTTTTAAAAATCGCCAAGTTTTTAACGGTCACTAATCGGATTAACTCATAGGTGAAAGCATTGGCTTTGTATAATTAAGGTGTCGTAACCAGCTTATGTCCATTCAGAATTGGTTTCCCCCGGTATTTAACTACGTATTGAGTTACACCCACCCCCACCTTCAAGATAACGAAAATGAACGCGTCTTGATTATCTACACAGACAACAGATTATTGGTAGCAAATTTCATCTAAATCCATCAAGCCGTTACCGAGATATGCTGCAGCATATGGTCTTGAGAAGAATAATAATAAGAATAATAAAAATAATAATAATAAGAAGAAGAAACAGAACGAAAACAATATGATTCCCCACCTTCGGTGGTGGGGAATCATAATAATACCATTCAAATGTAGCACATGACACATGTATGCAAATTACTGAGTTTTTGTATTTGTTGTTGCGTTTCGACAGGCCATATAGCAACTCATAGGCAACTATTATGTACATTGTCGTACTTCACCTGTGTAACGATCTACAGCTCAGTGTCTTACGATCGGTACATAGAAATATAGAGCAGGTGTACAGTTTTTGTTTCGTTAAAAAGAAACCAAAAACGATACAAAAAATGACCACATCTATTTGAGTTCGTCATTAAATTCCGGTTATTTCAGTATTTTTTGTAAAATTTTAGGACGTCGGGAAATTACTTCTATTTTAAGTTAAAAATATAGCAGTTATTTCGGCACTATCTCTTAATATTCTTGTTTAATTTTTGAAAAATGTGGCGAAAGACCTTTAGTTATAGGCTGTTTTTTCACGCTAATTTGATTTTTTTCAAAAATGACCACATCTAAAGTGTTAGAGCACACTTTGATAAAGGTAAAAACATAAAATCAAATGTTGGTTTTGACGGCAAATTACTTCCAATTTTATTTAAAAATAGCGGAATTTGTGAATATCTAGTGAAGAAATATCCAATATGGCCGACACCGCACCAAATATAAAAGTTTTATTTTCCCCACTAATATTCCGGTACAAGTTACACCGACTTCCCCGTAAGTAAAAAACGGTAAAAAATTATAATAATAATAACCAAACAAAATGTGATATACTTCTCGACCTTTGAATATACTATTAAAAGTTTTTAAAAATTAAAGACAGATTTGTCAGTCAGCTTCATAAATGTTCTGGATTTTTTTTCAAATAAATATAACGAGAAAAGTGAGGAGAATGAAAATGAAATAATCTCTTAAGACAATAAAAATAATTATAAATTATTAATTTAGTCAAATAAGAAAAAAGTATATATTTTAATAATTTTAAAATTTCAAAATTAATTTCATTAGGCCAGTAAGTTGGTTCATCAGTAGTATATCCATCCAAATTAATCTTATTAATTTGTTGGATTTATCTTATTAATTTGGTCAAATATATCTTTTCAAAATTACAGAAATAACATTTACCGGGTATCATAGAGACTTCATATCTAATGATTTATACACACACGTGTCAATCATTTTTTGCAAATTGGACGGTAAGTTCTTTTGATTACAGGTGATAAAGGTCTACTAATAAACAGGATGTTTATTGATAATCTTTTAATAACTGGTATGTGAGATCCCACTTTTAGCAATATTAATTTATTGTGAATTTATAGTAATCAGAAACTACCTATTGAAGTTTGCCGTGGGAAGATTATACCAGAAAACCAAGACATCTTGGATTATGTGAACTTTGTAAAAGTGATTTTATACATATTATTTGTTTTTTTTTGCAATATGAGAAATTTTCTGATGCAAAAATGTATTCTATTGATATAAATAATACATTCTTTTTTTTCTAATAATGGGCCAAAATATTCAAAATTGTATTTATTTATTTATTTATTTATTTATTTATATTGAATTTACCAATTAAATATTTGTTTAATGAATTTGATAAGATAGTTAAACATTAGCATTGGGATGGATGGGTGCAGTGTATCATGAATAATCACACTTATTAAAATGTGTATTAGCATTTTTACTTATATTTGTATTGCGCAAACATATAGTATTTTTATGCAATTTGATTCATGACTGGATCAAGTTACTGTTTTTGTGTAAATTAAAAGGATAAACGTTTAATATATATCCCATTGTTTTTTGCCTAACAAACAGTATATCTTCTTCTTCTAAATAACCATATACTTTTTCTTTCTCTCGACTTGTATATTTTCCTCTTCATGTAAACATTTAAATTAATATACTGTTTTGCTTGGAATATCTCTTAGAATCATGTTTACCGCCATCAGTCCATTTTAATCTCATAATGACCATGTCACGTTGTCCGTTACCCAGTGGTCAGTTATCGATAGCTCTTGGTAACGAGGTTTGTGAAATTTACCTGGAAGAGTTATTCCGCCTAATCATTATACAATATTTTTGCAGTCGTCACTCTCTTTGTATCAACAATTTTGTTAATGATGAGATTTGTTGTTAAAACAGATTTCTATTGGAAAAAGAAAAATGCAATTTATTGAATTTTAATTATACACCACACCTAGAATACAGGACTGTCAAAGGTTTAACACTGAGCCGAGAAAAAGGAGCTGAAGTACGGGTCCCGAGGCTGTCTAGATGAGATGTCGAGATGAGATACTGATTCCGATCTCCTTCGTTAGTCTAGTGTTAAACTTTCGACATGTCTGTACTGTATCTGTCGGTGTTTTATATGAAGGGTACCTGAAATTAATACAATACAGACCTGTCGTAAGTTTAACATCACACTAACGAATACGTTCTGAATCAGCAACCCATTCCGGCCCTTCGTTAGCTATATTTCGACAACTGTTATCTATCTCTCGACAGCATTTCGACCGCTAGCTATCCATATCTTGACCACATGGCCGAGCTTCGACTTCTTTTTTGTTACCTCAATGCTAAACTTTCAACAGGTCTGTACTGTGCTACTTTTAATGTGAGCTAAGTCGTTTTGAAATTTTTGAAGAACAAGCTATTTCACAAGTAAGATATTAGTTAATATTATATTATTATTTTATTTTTTCGCTAAAATAATTTTCAATATACAGTGTCGTATACCATTTAAAAATATATTGTCATATTACGCATTTTTGAATTTTTTGAATGAAGTTTTTAAAACTTTATAATATGACAACATATTTCATTTAGAAAATGCAAAAATTTATAACATGACAATATCATAAATACATTTAAAATATGGTATATGAAGTCATTTTTAAATGTTTTAATGGTGAATTTAAAAAAGGGTATATAAGAACGATTTTTAATATGTGACAATTACTCTCGCCACAACAAGGAAGTCTTAATATTTGCTTTCGTATATAATAGACAAAGTTTTCGAAGCTAAAATATTATTTTAACTGTAATAAAAAGCTAACAAAGTCCTTAACTTCCCAATTTATTACTTCACATAAATTTAGCATATTTTGAAATATTAACAATTTTGTTATTATTCAAGATATTCAGAAATTTAAGATGTCATTTTGAACAAGCTTATAACACTTGTATTTAGTATTGTTAAAACTGTGTATTTGTTGATTCAAAAAAGGATTACCAAGGATTAACTGAATTTAAGTTAAGAAAAATCTTAGTTAAGGAATGATTGTAAAACCCGGGACCAGGCGATTTGTGTGAAAAAAAATCATGCACCTGTCATGTGCTACTTTTGAATTTTTATGAAATAATATAATTCAAAAGTAGCACATGACAATTATTGTCATGTGCTACTTTTGAATTATATCATTTCATAAAAGTTCAAAAGTAGCACATGACACACCAGTAACAGTGTAAGACTGAGATATTTCAAACTAGGACGACACATTTTCATTGAATAGGTTCTGTATTTGTACTGACAAACCTTACTGAGGACATTTAATTTTCAGTTTCTGGAAGACGAAGATTCAGAAACAGAAGTAAAAGTAGTAAAACCGAAAACTGAACCAGTATCGCCTGTAAGTAACACACACACACACACACACACACACACACACACACACACTTTCTTTCTCTCTCTCTCTCTCTCATATATCCAAGACGATAAATGGTCTGAATAATAGTCTTGATCTGCAAACTTGGCTGAAAACGTGTAGATAACCATCTATTTGTAAATCCTTATGGGGGATTGTATTTAGAGAGTTCTTGTTTATAAGCAGTCCATTAGAGTGGTGTGAAGTAATGAACATTTACGCCACATTCAAAATTTTTTAATTAAATCTAGGCGGTAAGTTCATGGATGGTAGAGGAAACTGGAGTACCCGGAGAACATCACCGACCTTTGGCAATCGACATGTCAAATTTCTCACACTTGAATCTGTGGGGTTTGAGCTTAGTAAGTGGGAGGGTCCGTTATCCATAAGACTGACGATTCAGACCACTTGACCACCGAGTGTCCGGTATTCAAGAAGATAGATTGTTTAATTTTTGTTAGAAAGCGATTTAAAAATCATTTATTAGTTAACGCTTTAGCAGTTGCTAGTATAAAAACAAATGGCTTATAAACAAGGCCAGTCTAGATTCTTAGACTTATATTGTGAAAAAATATGTAATATGGGTGTCCTATATCTTTTGTCGTTTTGTGGGACTTCGGGTTCATCTCATTCCCAGTCTGTTTCTATCCCGGCAGGCATCTTTGTGGCCTCCATGTTTCGAGGCCAACTCCCGGAGGGGTGATTTTGTAATGTTGATTTCTCTGTGAGTTCTAAAATAAAATTAACAATCTAAAAAAATATTTGTTCTTTATTTCTGGAGTTCAGTTCACAAAGTGACCAATATCTGAAATTCTAGCCAATGCTCACTTTTGTCACGTGACTGAATCCAGTACAACAATATCTTAATTTGACCAATTAAATTTTAAGATTAATTAATTTTGATCACGCCTTTGCTCACATGGTCAGGTAAAAGGTCACGCCCTCTACCACTTGACCAATGCAAAACATGACACTTGAGTTTAGCCAATAACTAAGAAGTTAATTAAACATTTTTATCTGAAACTTTTTGAGTTAAAAACGGATGCTTTATTTCTATAAAAACATTGACCATGTTTTTCACAGTACAAATCCCTACTGGAATGCGTTAATTCCGTATTTCCGAATTAAGACGGAAACTACACAAACGATGCCAACAAGACGATTGCGTTTAGGCTGATTTCCTAATTTGTAACATATGACATTTCTTTGTTTCCAGTATTTGAGAACTTTATTTAAAAACTATTTTATTTACAATTACCTATGGATTAACTTTTATTAACAAACTATACTTTTCACCAATTTATTTATTTATCTCCTGTTCTTTCCATCTTTCTGTCTTCATTTATTCTTGTTTTTACTTATTAATCAATTAATTAGCATTTTATTTTGAATTATTTATCTTTTAATTATTCAATCAAAAACACCCCATTTTACATCATAACACTTATATCGAAGCAGTCAGTTCATGGATGGTGGAGGAAACTAGAGTGACAGAAGAAACTTGTGCAAGCCTTTCAGGATCAGTTAAAAGTAGGATTAGAACCTAGGCTGTGAAAAGTACAGTTACCTGTAAGCGCACACTTTAGTTATGGAGTCACAATCATATATTTATAATACTTTCTGGTCGCCTACAATGAACTCTGATTAGAAAACTTGCTTAATTGATCATTGTATACATGTTGTAGAATTTGATTGACTTCAGAACACGGATAATCCCGAATAAAAATAAGTATTCTTCCTATGAAAACATTACAGAGATCACACCGTCAGCTATATCAACAGTAAGTACTATTAAAATTATAGTAGTACCATGACTATTTTATATGTTCTCTGTATTGTATATGTGCAATTAGGCGAAATAAAGACTTTTTTATTTTCATTGACCTGTCGAAAGTTTAACACTAAACTATTGAGTGATCGGATTTTTCAGTGGCGGATTTAAGGGATTTTATGCAACCCCCGCAACCTCCCCCTTTGAAAAAGTTAAAAAGAGAGATCTATTGACTGATGTGACCCCCATATGTTAATATAACAACCCATTTCTGTATATGCGTAGACCACTCGTCTCTGGAAGCATCGATATAATTCTCAACCCCCCCTCCCCTTTCAAAAAATCCTGGATCCGCCCCTGTTATTGATGGCTAGTGGACGAAAGGCTGGCGGGAGAGTTAAGTTCATTATACTCAAGTCATGTGCTGATTTTGAATTTTTATTAAAACAATGCATTCAAAATCAGCACATGACACTTACAATCACTTACTAGAAATCGTTTGAGTCAACGTGTGGATAGACGCGCTATATCCTTTTGAGATATTGTAGCAGTTGCTTTAAAACTAAAACTATCAATAAAATTAACAATACATTACCTACCGTCAATACAATATTATAAATAAAATGTAAAAGAAATAAAGTAATTTGCAATTTGCTTTATGAATATTCAAAGTAGAATGTACCGTCTATAATGAAAGGCAATTTTTTACACTTTAAAACTCCACACTGACAATGGCATGAATTGAGAGTGACTTTAAAAAAGACCATAATATATGTGCGTTCATTGTATCATAATTTCAAAATTTTAGACACATCCTTAATTACCGATAGATGGACAGGAGTCGCTTGCCATGCCGTAGCACACAGTCTCACCCCTGGTAGAAATTTACGTGATTAACTTTATTTTCCCGTTTTCAAAATTTTTACTTTTAGGATTGTAATTTGGACAGGGCCGGCATGTTTGTTTCTGACGATTAAGTAGAAATTAAAACTATCGAATCTAATTTAGAAACATATTTGTATTATTAAACTAAGAGAAAACTATATTTAGAGAAATTAGAACATATAATGTTGTAATAGATAAAAGCGAGGCATTTTGTGTTGTGTGTTTATTATTTGATAATTTTTGTAGTTTGGGTACAATCCTTTGAGTAGTTGGGATAAGGCAAGTCAATTTTACAATTTATATGCATGCTATCTTCATACACAACGATTATATGTATTTACTATTGCTGCATAGCTTATTCCTGTATCCATGTACAATAATGCATGCACACAAAAACTATGTCAGTTGAACAATGTTATATATGCACCTTTTATACCCAGGCAATGCATCAATCTACGGCTTGTACTTTTCAGCAAAGATATTTTTCAGATTTTCACTTCCTTTTTTTCTTTTGTGCCATTAAAAAATAATAATAAAATGGTCAAAAATGGGAAATAATACAATATTGGATTCACTATTTAAAACTTTGATAAATATCTTTGACAAAAGAGAAGTTTGATCAAAGTAGTTAAAGTTTTCAGCCAAAGTACTTATAATGTCACATTTCAGTATAAGTCTTTCGAAATTATAATTTTCTTTATATTGTTTTTGTCGTACCATAGTTCCTTCACTATGGTCGCTAGTTTGCTAGTTTAGTATGCTTTCCCTCGAGCCAAGCTTTGAACAGAGACCAACATTCTTATCTCTTTTGTGAAATACAGAGCTAGAAAGTAGAGACTATTTCGGAGCCTGCCTGCTAGCGAATTGTCATTTGGTAAAATCACATAAACTTTGATTAAAGTTTTAAGAAAAATGAGATGGTATTGTACACCATCATTATGTTCATATTTTGGTGATCCAAGATACCTTTCAAAGCGAATTTGATCAACGTTCTTAACAATGTTTTTGATATTGTAAACCTATACTTACTATGAAACAATTGATCAAAATCTTTGATCAAAGTTACTTTTTAGGTTATTTAAACCATCAAAATCTTTAATAACAAAGAATGATTCCCAAAACACCGAGCTATCTGCCTATAGGAATATATACGCAAGAAACTACTATACTTCCACAAATTCAGTGCACATGGAAAATGCAAGAATAAAGTTGTATTTTCCAACAAACTCACAAAAAGGTTGTCAAAACTTAATACAAAATATACTGACCTAATAGGGGAAAATATTTTTCATTCATGAAAAAGTGAACTTAATTCTGTACATAGAGCAAATTTTGAACTTTTTAACAAAACAACAAATATGACTATGTCAAAATTATCCCTTCTGTACATTCTTACTTGGAACATTGGAGCATTTTTCTAGTCACATAGTGTTGCTAAGAGTTCATGGTAAAGACCAGTTTAAAGTTTTGTCAATAGCAGTCTTAACGCAAAGCTTTTAGCCCTTAGTGCTGTGGACTTCACTGATATAACCTTTGTTACAAGATGCTAAGTCAAGTCAATGTATAATATTCATCATCTAGTAATCGCCTAGTTCTTTTATTCACTAAAAAACCACCGGAGGTGGTACAAGAGGTACAATAATTATATTTACAGTATCTACATGCATGTCAAGTTTAAGAATACAAAAAATATATATTACAATTATAAACAAATATTTTGGTTATAAGTAATAATATAATAATGACACAGAAAGTAATTAGTAATTAAAGTACTGTATAATATAATATCTAGTATGCCTTCAGACCTTCCCTAATAAACTTGCATAAGTCAGACAATATTTGATAATTTTTACTTTTAAACAAATATTGCATTTTTATAATATTTGGGTTTAAATGAAATTTCTGTGGGATGTACATGTTTCTTATTTTATTAAAATATCTACACTCAAATAAAAAATGAAATTCATCTCCAATATTGTTATAACAGAATTGACATTTTCTTTCACTCCTTTCTACCTTATACTATCTCCCTTTCTCAATAGGTAACCTATGGTTACAAGTTCTAAATTTAGCCATAATAATTCTTAAATATTCTGGTAATATACTTAAATAATCTTCAAAACCAAATTCTGTTTTAATAATTCTATATGTAAGAGCTTTACTCGACACTTCTATTTGAGAATACCATTGCTGTATATATTGATCTTTTAACTTTTGTTCTACAGTTTTGATTAACCAATCAGTATTAATGTTATGACCTTGACATTGCCAAATGTTACATAAACCTAAAGAATTTAGAATATTTTGTATCTTGATGATCCATGGAAAACATTTATTTTCGCTCATAGTGTATAACAATTTGTAAAAAATACCTGAAAGTTTATTCTCATCAGACTGTATTAATCCTATCCAAAAAGAAATCATTCTCTTGTATATATGTATAGATAAAGGGTATCAACCAAGTTCTCCGTAAACCATGTAGTTTGGAGTAGACTTTTTTAATTTTAATATCTTCTTACAAAATTTCAAATGAATTGTTTCAAATAATCCAATATTTTCAAAACCCCATATTTCACAGTCATACGTCAATATAGGTACAATCATTTGATCAAACATTTTTAATTGACATTCCACCGATAAATAGAAATTACTGACCTTTTTATATATGCAAAATAAAGCTTTTGATACTTGTTCTAACAAACGTTTTCTTGTTTTAAAAAAAGACCCAGTATAACTAAATAAAATTCTAAGATAACAATATTGATCAGTACTTTCAAGAATAGCTTCAGAAAATCTTATTTTTGGCAGCTACTTCAATTTTCGCTTACTAAATACCATAACCTTAGATTTACTTATATTGACACTCAACTTCCAGTAATCAGAATAAAACTTAAAACTATCTATAGCATTCTGCAAAGATTCTATATTTTCAGACATAATAACCAGTCGTCGGCATAAAGAAGAATAAAAAGTGTTTGAAATATCACAAGTTTATCATATAATATTTGTGTAATTAGCTCAATTCCTAGTACATTCTGACTGATGAAAAATTCTTCCAAATCGTTAAGGAAAATAGAAAATAAAAGGGTGACAAATTTCCCCCTTGTCTTACTCCAATATTGCACAAAAAATAATCAGACTTCTCTTTACCATTAACCACACAAGACTTAATTGACTGATACATATTATATATTATTCTAAAACCTTTACCATTAATTTTATACTTGTTGAGTTAAAACCATAGACCGTGTCTCCATACAGTATCTAAGGCCTTTTGAAAATCTACGAATACACAAATAGCTTCTTATTGAAAGAAAATAACAGTTCTATGATACAATGTAATATAAAAATATTGTCTGTCGTTGAATGCGATTTCCGAAAACCAGTTTGACAATTTGTAATAATATTTTCCTTTTCCGAAAATAGTTTTAAACGAGTATTTAAAATAGATGTAAATAATTTACCAAAACAACTTAAAATAGGCCTGTAGTTTTCAGGATTTGACACATCACCTTTATTCTTATATATTGGTTTGACAATTCCAACCAACCAGGATTTGGGTATGTGACCACTCTCAAAAATAATATTAAAAAGTAATAAATAAATAGGTAACATAATATGTAATGACACTTTGATATATTCATTTAAGATATGGTCTTCGCCACAAGCCTTTTCATTCTTTAAAATTTTTACGGCTTCTACAATTTCTTTTTCAGTAATTGGACCGTTTATATCGGTCGTTTCTGGTTCATCACTCGCCATAAAAGCAGCGTCATCTTGTACACAATACTCTATCTGATTAAGATTTTTAAAATAATTATAAAAAACTCAATATCTATAGTTTCTGTCTTTTTACACGCCAGATTTGCCATTAATTATTTTCCAATATTCTCTAGGACAGTTGAATCAATTATTACCTCTACATAATTTTTATCGGTATTCTCAACATTTTCTAATGTATTGAGAATGTCCAAGACATCATCATGACAAATATTTTGTACAAAAGTTTCTGATTTAGACTTAACCCATTTTCTAGGAACAAAATAATCTTATTTACTTTGATTTCTATCTGATATAGTTTCAAATCTATATAACATTCTAATACAATACAAATTGGCGAATGTATATCTGAAAGTAGATTACAAAATTCTAATACACAAAAATCTACAATAACCGAAAATATAAATGGTGAACAAAACATAAATCTATTAGACTGACAACCTTTAGAAGTAGCGTTACCAATGTGTTTTGTCTTTACCTACTCTACCTTAACTATATACAAGTTACAGTTCTTACATAACTCATAAATCTATACCCATAAGTTGTAGGTTTACTAACATCACTTGTTGCACGATCTAGTTCTATACCTAACATTTTAATGTATTCGGACTGTCTAGATAACTGCTTAAGTCGTTATCCGAATCTATGAATTCATTTTAGATCTTGTCAGTTTCAACGTAATCTTTCAGCTTACCGCACCTAGCGTTAAAGTCGCCAAGTAAACAGACATTTATACAGTTATTATAAATTTTGACAATTTCATCTTCTAGATCAGAGAAGCAGTCTATATCAGAATATTCCGAGCCTATAGGGGGAATATATACTGCACCAAAGACAATTACTTCTTGAAAAAGTTCTGTAACTTTAAGCCACAGTACTAGTTTACTATTCGATTCTAGTTCTGAACAAAACTTAAGTAGTTTTTCCCGCACAAATACACCTATACCACCCGACCTATTCAATCCTCGCTTTTTTGATAAAAATTTATAGCCCTTTAAATTTATGTCATCGTGGTCCGTTAATTTTGTTTCACTAATAAAGACAAAGTCATATTTATTGATAAAGTCACAAAATTCTGGAATTAAAAGTTTTGATTTCAAACCACAAACATTTATTGAACAAAAGTTAATGTGATCTATAATTTGTGAACCTGTATATCCATCTGTTAACGTTGTTCCACCTCCGTCGTCGTCCCTAATCGTCTTTGTTTTTGTTATCCTCTTCGTTTCTGTTATCTTCTTCGTTTCTGTTATCTTCTCTATTTCTGTTGTCTTCCCCGTCTCGGTTGTTTTCCTAGTTTCTGTTGTTTGAACTTTCTCCTGTGTTGTTGATCTTTGTGTATTTATGATTTCTGTGTTTGTTTCAAACTCTCCTCATGTGCTGTCACTACGAACACGTTGTCGTTTGCGGAGTCGTTCACTGTACGTGTCGTTGGATCTATTAGAACGATCATGTCGGTTTTGTGCTTGACGTCTCATGTCCGGAACAAATAATATTGTGTAATCATTCTCGATATCTACAATTTGACCAGATCTATCATCTTTGTACTCCAAATTTACGTACAACTTTCCGTTTATGTACAATTTGTCGACATTTAAATATGCCATGTTATTCCATTCTCTGACTTTCCTAAACACGGGAAATAGTTCTTTTCTTCTATTTTCTATTTCTTTTGGAAACTGCTCGTTTATTCTATAGCTTGTTCCTTTTAAACGATTTGAACTCTTCTTTACAAGGTCCCTCTGCTTATACTTACTAAATTTTGCCACTATGCTACGAGGTCTGTTAAATGCGGCTCTACCAAAGCGATGAACCCGCTCAAATTCAATATCTTCAGTTATTCCAAGGGTTGACGTTATGAAGTGTTTGAGCACAGCCTCTGTGTCCTCTAGTCTATTTTCTGAATCATGTTTCTCCTCTATTCCGACAAATACTAAATTGTCGCGCATTGAGCGAGTTTGTACTTCCAAAACCTTTTCTTTTAAGTAACAATTCTCGTTATCTAGTGCTTTTACAGTCTCTTTCAGATTTTCATTTTCTTTTCTATCAAGCATAAGCCTCTTGACTTGGGTTTTCAGGGTTCTATCTCTTTCTCGGACTCGTCTGTCGACTTCTTTATATCTTTTACATTTCACCGGTTTGACTCACAGACTTCTCTATAGTACTTATACAAGCTGTTGAGCTCTGCATTGCCTGCTCTAATGTGCTTACTCTTTGTGTTACTGTAACTAAGGACTCTTCAATAACATCAAGTTTGCGCAATTTTATTTCTATATTTCCAAGCCTGGATTGTATGTCTCTCATACAAACCGCTAGATCATACTGGATAGGCGGTTGCAGACTGTAAGGTTCAGCCATAGCTGGGGACTGGGTATAAGTCAAGTCTCGGTTAACAGACATTTCTCTATATAACAATGCGTGCGCTTGGGATACACATTCACTAGTACTATCGTTCATAATATATCATGCGATCAAATAGATGTAACTGTTTATAACACAAATAGGCTCGATATAAACTCGATATATACTCCCTATACCTGTATATGTTAATGTTTTGGTCGCATACCAATGTGAGTAGTTTTCATTGACACAACAATGGAACTTACAAATGCACTGTTTAAAAAATTACAACACAAAATGTTCAAATTCTTACTTTACACAAATGTTCCTGGTACCTTTTCCAATTGTTTGATCCAACATTTGAGTCATTTTAGCCTTGCTTTAGATGAAAACAGCAATGTTTTACACACAAGTTTCTTACAACGTCCATTTCGCTTGACATGCGCACTATATCTCTCAGAAAGGTCATTTGTATAATCGAAATCAATTTCTCTACTTTTACTATAAAATATTCTTATTTGGAGATTGTTTAATAATTCGGTGATTTCCGTTGTAATGAAGGTTTTATATTTTGTCTAGATAAATGATTATAGCATATGCGAAGACCAGATAGTACAAAGATACCTTGTACCTTGTTTGACGAAAATGTCAGTTCTTGCGGAAACATTTTTCTTTGAAAATATAGCAAATGGCAATTTGTTTGCCGCAGCTCAAAATCGGTCGGTCTATACATTCAGATTTCAAGTCTATTCAACCAACGATATTCAGTCTTGTCCAGCTCGTGACATTCATCACATATGAAACCTACTCCGACTTTTCGTCTATGGCTTTTCTTCGTGCTATGAATACACCTAAAAGTTATTGTTTTGGCATTTTGTTTACTAGTACGTGTTTAACATACACGAAACACACAGGAAATGACAAGTGGCCTTAAACTGGATTTATATTGTATGTATGAAACAAATATAACAAAGTAAGATAAAAAGAAGTAAAGCCGTAAAATATACATTTTATTAAAATAAAATACATGTAAGTTGAAAATTATAACTTATTAACTAATAATTATAAAATTATAACTTTGGGATTCGAACCAACAACGTAAGACTTACTAGTCCCTATGTATACCCACTACACCACGCAGGTAAATGTTGACAATAAGGGTTTTATTAGTATAACACGGTATATTAAGAGGTTGTATTGAGGGAACTCTCTAAACATTGATTTTTTACAAAATTCAGTATCAGCGCATATCTCTTCATTAACCATACTTTGCATATCTAACAGTATAATAATATACTTTTTATATTCAAAATATTTTTAATGGAGAGACATGCGCTCTATGTGTATTTATTAAAAACGTGTTGATTTTCGCTGACTTGTTCCATGTTTGTATAGATTTACACGGAGACAAACCTAATGGATTGCATGTGTTAAACATATAATGCAATATTTTACTGAAATTTTTTTTATTAATTATAATTTTATAAGCCTAGTAATGCTAATTAAATATATAAATTAACTGTTAAATTCCAGTACTTATTATAATTTGATGGTCTTCTCTGGAGGTTTTTACACAAAATCGGATGACGTAAATGCATTAATTTTGATCAAAATAACCATGACCAGAGGCTTTTATCAAAAGTTGTGATCAAATTGTTATGCCATTGTTGTTTTTAATAATCAACATCGTAAATGAAACTGTATTATAACTATGTTAGGAGTTCATTTTCTCCCCTACATACCCACTACTTCTTATGTGACCATTTTTGAATTTTTGTTTTGTTTGAAAATAATAATATAATAAATAAATAATAAATAAATAAAAATAATTGCTTGATTCCGTCATTATTATGCTTTATAAGTATATTGTATACGGCATTACATTAATATGCCCCTGATTTCTACAATGGTGCTTTATCATCATGCTTGTGCATTTTTAATAATACCATTGTCATGACTGTGCTAATTGTTTTAATTGTTTATCAAAATTACCACATGTCGATTGATGTTTGAACCCTTAGTTGATAAGATAGAAAAAGAATTGTTACATAACAGAAATATGTTGTCCTCGAATATCGTCAAATCAAATTACTCGCGAAAATGTGAATTCACAACTGTGCGAATAACGTGCTTGATTTTAACATTGCTTTTGTTAATCGTTCTTAGCTCCTTTTTGTATTATCTTTGTAGCCGTCTACTTCAATAAGTTCCCGACCATGTGTCAGAAAAAATAAAAACACTGGCAATCATAGCTGGGTACGAGCTGATAGGGAATCAATGGATCAACAACAAACGGAGGTAAGCACGCACGTGTACACACACACACACACACACACACTTCCCTATCTTTGGAAAAATACGATTCCAATAGAATACAGAGAGTATAATGATACGCAAGTAGAATTTATAATGAATATATTTCATTGTACATTGAAAACCCACCCAAGGTATTCTTTTAATTAGCACGGACTATCTGCTTTAACTTTTTTGATATTGCCAGTTCGGTCTATCTTTTTTATATTGGTTAAATAATGAATATTTAGCCCCTGTAAATGGAAACTAGTGTATTAGAAACAGCAAATCTTCACGAAACCTCGCCTCAAATATAACCCTGATGAAAATCATATGTGGTATTGGCACCTATAGGTTAGTTAAGTTTTATATAGAGAACACGTTAAATATATAGAAATAATATCGTGTTGAACATCATACAGAAAATACTATCTGGAATGTTTTTTTCACTAATACTGATGAGTTATTGTATTCCAAAGCGGCCGTCTAGTACAGTAAAATGAACAATGGTATAAGTATAATATGTAATTTTCATTCTAAATCTGCTCGGTTTCAGATAACAACATTAGGATCGTCCACAAACACTTGTCCCGAACACAAAAGCAGAAAATGAGAACAAGGTAAGTAGTAAAACTCAATATCATTATGTCAGCCATATTGGAAATGACATCCATTTTGAATTACAAAATCCTATCGGGTATATAAAAATAATAGGCAGATCGAAAACAAAATTATTGAAATCCCTGTATATTTGTGAACGAAATGTGTAATAACAAAAATTGTATGCATATCATGTCGTAAATACACTGCAAATAATAGTTTCTGCCACTTCAGCTATAGCTGGCGACGTCTCGATATAAATGAAATATTATTGACTGCGACGTAAAACCCTTTTTATTCATCCATTCATTCATTCAATTAATTAATTCATCAATCAATCAATCAATCTTGGTCGAATGTTGTATTACATCACGTTTAGTTCTTGTTCTTGTCCTTGCTGTTCAGGCTCCATTTGATACCATTATCATTTTGCTAGTGCTTAGACATTAAGAGTTTTAAGGTGTCATTTTGAAAGTCGGCTCAATACATTTATATTTGTGGTATTGTAAAAATGTTTATTCTTAGTTTTTAAAGAAAGATAGCAAAATTCGCCAAACATTAGTTAATGAAAATCCTTAGTTAAAAAATGATAGTAAAAAGGGGGCCATGGTATGTTATTATCACCGGTTTTCGAAGAGGTTTTTTTTTAAAATTAAGTTCGAGGTTCCGTACATCCATCCGTTCAATCACTTCTTTTTCAGAGTAATTCTCAAAAACTATGAACCACCTTTTTTACGAAACCTGGCGTAATTGATAGGAGACGTGCATAACTACGGCAATAACCCAAGTTGGTTAGTTCACTTTCCTGCAAGTTATAGTCCTTAGGTACATATTAAAAAACTATTTAAATGACAAGGGATCCTAATTAACTAAAGTCGCTTGTTCATTTAATGTTTGTCTTCTTCATTCATTGTTACAGACACTAAAGCGATGTTGTAAGTACTCGGTTGCAGTGGCTGTAATATTAATAGGAATCTCTGCTGTTATTGTCGTCATAGTAACAAACAATGATCAGAAATACCCACCAAAAGCGGATAAACAAAAAAGTACAGGTAAAATAAATAAATAAATTTGGAAGCTTCGGTGCCATTGTGCAATCCCCCATTTCACCAATACAGTAACACAGTTGGTAGAGTGCTAATAATGTGTAAATAGCGTCTTATGTTGGAGGTCGGGATTCGAACCCTCATCAGGATAGATTAATGGTTGTTGGGTAGTTCAGTAAGTACTGCTCGGTATTTTACATCAAAATCTTCACTTTGTTACAATCACACTGATGATGACAGAGGGGACACGTGTTGTATACTTTACTGTAATTTTCTCTTGTTTTGTCCAATTTCTTAGCCCCACGCCTATAACCGACTGACGCGTTCCAATCCGACTTGGGTAGTTCCCAGTATGATTATGAGCAAGTTTTTCAGTCCGCTCAATTTTTTCAGTTTCTTCTATCAATACAAAACAGACCGTCTAAGGCGTTAACAGAATTACCTCACTCTACTCTTATTGCTCCATCTGCTGGTTGTTTTTATACCCCTCCCGCCGCAACTTGTTTGAGGGGAGTTTATAGGAATCACCATGTCTGTCCTGTAAAATCGTGCCCTGACCATCTCATAGCTGCTTTAGATGACTTTAAAAAAAACTTCACATGAATAATCTTCATGGTCGGAAGGTGTGTCATGACCTTAAACCAAGGTCATATCATACAGATCAAGGTCGTAGGAAAACATTAAATGTTGGGGCGGGGGGGGGGTATTTGGCTTCCAAGAGACAGTTCTAGTTATTCGTGGTTATACTGACTGTAGCTTTTGTATGTCTATCAGATACAAATGTATTTTTATTTTTTTTAATTTCTAGATGAGTGTGGGATATATCTCGTGGATTCAGTACAGTATAGACGGCCTGTTAACATTGAATTTAACTGTACTTTTACAAACAATGTCGTGTTTTCTGTGAATAAAATAAAAATTAAATTTAAACCTACATACAGATACTTGTCTACTAGCGAGAATATTGAAAAAGAAATAACTTTAAGTAATGACACTAAACAACACGTTGCCATGACAATCAAGCGTTGGAGTATAAATTGTAGTGTGGTAGATAAACATTTAAAATGTGGTTTAGAGAGAGAACCGGTGAGATGTGACAATGGAGGGGTGGCTTCTGTTACTTTGTATGGCAAAGAGGAACTTTACCAAGAGGAAGTCGAGTTTGATGTTGAAGGTAAGCATTTTTAAAAATCAATGACCTTGAACTTTAATTGTTTGACCTTGTAGATAGAAATCGAGTTTGATGTTGAAGGTAAATATTTTAAATCATTGGCCTTGAACTTTGATTGACAAACCTTGTCATGTAGATACAATATTTTAAAAAAATGCCAGGCTTGGTTTTGAAGGTTAAAACATTTTAAAACAATTGACCTTTAACTTTGATTGATTAACCTTGCCATATGAATACTCTTTTTTGAAAAAGGCGAAGATTTGGTTTGAATGTAAAAACATTTTAAACAATTGACCTTGAACTTTGATGTTAAATTTTTTGACCTTGCCCTGTAGATAATGCATTTTATAAAAGATGTGGTTTGAAAGTAAAACATTTGATATTATTGGTCTTGCTCATAGAATGTTTTTGATTTTGTGTATATTCGAAGACAGAGGTTGGTATTGACGATAAACATTTTAAATCATTGATCTTTAACTTAGAATTTTATTGTTTCACCTTTGACCTTTAGCTGTAGATAATGTATATGTATTTAATAAAAGGTGGGGGTTGGTGTTGAAAGTAAAACCTTCTAAATCATTGGCCTTCAACTTATATTTTTATTTGTCCTTTGAACTTGAAATGTAGATAATGTATTTTTTGAAAGGTAGGTTTTGGTATTGGAGGTAAACATTTAGTCATTGACCTTGAAGTTACATGTATATCTTCATTTTAAACCATCGGCCTTGATCTTAGAAAAATGTGATTTTATTTTTAAATTATGGTAGGTGAGGTATCACAGGTGGAAATGAATGTTAACCAGACCATAGACGAGAGAGATAATTCTACCATTGTGGATATAGCTTGTTCTACCCAGAGTTCCTGTACGCCGACTAGTATCTGGTTGTTCAGTAAGAAAGACGGAGTGACCGAGAGAAGATACGACATTAACTTCACCTGTATAATAGAGTATAATACACAAGATGGCACCACTGTGGATTGTGCCGGCAGTATACCAGGCTCCTTACTCAAGTCCTTTGGTACCATACTTTGCCGTCCTCAACTTAATGATTCCGTGGTAGCAGAAGCTAAAGAAGCGTCAGTTAGGCCACCAGTGTGTATAGGAGATGGTAGGTTTATTTTTATGACCCCCAACCGCAAATGAAATGGGGTTTGGCTTCACATAGTAATCACCGTGTCCGTATGACCAGTTATGTCCGTCCTAGTATCATGTCCGCTTCATATCTCCCAAGTCAATGGGTGGATTTTGATCAAACTTGGCACAAATGATAACCAACATGAAATAATATTTAGAACGGGTATTTATCTCTCAAGGGTCTAGTCTAATTTTTTACAGGTCTCAAATAAATTCCAGAAATTCTGTACACGGCAAGTGTAAAACCCATTCAATCAATCATCAATCTTTTGCATTCAATGCTATTAGTAAATGTATGTCATTTAGCTATATTTTTTAAATATATAAAATGTTTGTTTAATTTTCCAGAATGCACGTTCACGTGTCCTGACGAAGAAGCAGACATATATTATATGGACCCATCGGACTGTACAGTTCTACATAGATGTGCCAGTAGGCGGTTATACTCCGGACTGTGTCCAAACTCGACATACTTTAATCCGTCAAAATGCTCGTGTGATCACCAAGACAACGTTGAGGGTTGTGACGACACTGGAATGAGATTTGCAAAACTAAAAGACACACGATGTGGAGCTTCAACAAACAATTGATTGTGCTTTCCACCTTGTCACGAATGTAACTTGTGTCATATTATTATTTTTGAATTTTCGGTATGAAAGTTGTCATATTAGAAACTTTTTAATATATTTTATTCAGGAAATTCTAAAATTTATAATATGACACTTGTAAATGGAATTAGTTTGTATCGTTATGTTTTTCGCTGATAAAATTTCGTTGAGAGAGAAAGAGAGAGAGAGAGAGAGAGAGAGAGAGAGAGAGAGTGTGTGTGTGTGTGTGTGTTGATGTGTGTTTTTTCGACACTGGTTTATATCAGAGTTGTCGTTACTTGTTGTCAAAGAAATTGTTAGCAATGCATACCTAGAGCAGATCCAGTTGCTTTCTTATACCGACAATAACACAAAGCATAATGATATATTCAACGAAAGTTCTATAATTAGTAAATTAATTACCTTTAAAATGACATTTAAGAAAACCAACATATTTAGAAAGGGTGCTGAATGTAGTTTAACAGACATTCATATTCAAGTTAAATTCTCGTTTTGCATTGTACTCTACGTAATCATTTTGTAATTGGTAAAACAAGCAGTGCTAATCATGCTGATCTCAATTAAATTTATATACTTGCAATTATTTGATAGAAGGATATATCACGATGCGTTTGAATCGGTTTTTTTGTGATAAAACACTCCTTTTTATAGTTTTTAGCTCACCTGACCGAAGGTCATGTGAGCTTATGGCATAGCGCAGCGTGTGTATGTGCGTGTGTGCGTGTGTGCGTGTGTGCGTGTGTGCGTGTGTGCGTCGTTAACACCTATTTTCGACTTCTCCTCTGAAACTACTGGACAGTTTTTAATGAAACTTTGTCAGAAGTATATATGGGCCGGTGCAATTCAGATTTGTTCGTGGCGTTGCCATGGCTACCATAACTAGGTCAAGGTGACCTAGGGGTGCAAAAATCTTAAAAAATCTTCTTCTCCGAAAGTACTGATTGGAGAAAAAATCTGATGTGATATTTGGCTTCTCTAGGGTCTTAAGCCTATAGTTTGTTCATTTTGTAAAAATCGGATAAAAAATAGGTTACGCGTTTTTGCGTTTAATTTTGAAAAAATCGTAAAATAGCTTCAAATTGTTATAACTTGACTATTTGACCAGATAATGACATGGGGTTTTCAGTTTTGACATCTTCTTGTTAGTATCTTCAAAATGAGGTCAAGGTCAATTGTGAAGGTCGTGACCTAATTTTTTTTACCTCTGATTATAATTATTATCTCGAAAACTATAAACTTTTTGTATAGGCATGTATATTAGAATGTTGTAGGTATTGATACAACGATCATTTTGATGTATAGAAAAAGGTCATGGGTTCAAAGGTCAAGGTCACAGATGTGAAACAATACCAAAATGGTTAATTATCTCGAAAACTATAAACTTTTTGTATAGGCATGTATATTAGAATGTTGTAGGTATTGATACAACAATCATTTTGATGTATAGAAAAAGGTCATGGGTTCAAAGGTCAAGGTCACAGATGTGAAACAATACCGAAATGGTTAATTATCTCGAAAACTATAAACTTTTTGTATAGGCATGTATATTAGAATGTTGTAGGTATTGATACAACGATCATTCTGATGTATAGAAAAAGGTCATGGGTTCAAAGGTCAAGGTTACAGATGTGAAACAATACCGAAATGGTTAATTATCTCAAAATCTATAAACTTTTTGTATAGGCTTGTATATTAGAATGTTGTAGGTATTGATACAATGATCATTCTGATGTATAGAAAAAGGTCATGGGTTCAAAGGTCAAGGCCACAGATGCAAAACAATACCGAAATGGTTAATTATCTCCAAATCTATAAACTTTTTGTATAGGCATGTATATTAGAATGTTGTAGATATTGATACAACAATCATTTTGATGTATAGAAAAAGGTTATGGGTTTAAAGGTCAAGGTCACATATGCGAAACAATACCGAAATGTTTAATTATCTCGAAAACTATAAACATTTTGTATAGGCATGTATATTAGAATGTTGTAGGTATCGATACAACGATCATTTTGATGTATAGAAAAAGGTCAGGGGTTCAAAGGTCAAGGTCACAGATGTGAAACAATACTGAAATGGTTAATTATCTTGAAAACTATTAACTTTTTGTATAGGCATGTATACTAGAATGTAGTAGGTATTAATACAACGGTTATCATGATGTAAAAAAAAAGTCATTGGGGTTTAGTATTTATGTTTTCTTTAAATCTATCAGCTAGCCATTAGTTATCAGGTGAGCGTATCAGGCCCATGGGCCTCTTGTTTTTTTTTGTGAGGAGGATGGTGCTATTCAGAAACGTGTAACGTCACATCATTTGTCGAGCAGAATTCCATATTATTTAAGAGTTAGATATTTCAAATAATTTCATGTAGACTTCTGATGGTACTCATGGATTGATGTGGAATTATTAATTTTTGTGGGTCTAAAAAAAACGTTTTGTGGGTTTATAAATTAGTGGTTTTTTGTTTAATTTAAACGTAATTTTGTTATATATCACTATTTCATTGAAATGTAAATTCGTGGACCAGAGTATCCACGAAACAATGATAATTTGGACATTACGGACATAGATTTGTTCACATTAATACTTAATGTAATTGTATTTGAAATAACAGAAAATAATTGATTTATTTCTATATGATTCCCGGTAATATTGTCTGGTATTTCAAATATCATTACATTCGCTCTATGCCCTTCTCAAAAAATAAAATTATTAGATAATTTGATTTTTTGTAGAAACAGAAAATATTTGGTTTTATTTTTATATGATTTTTTATATCACTACATTAACAGACATTATTGTTTTTTCCGGCACGAAGTCAGTATTTACTTCATAGACAGTACAGACCAGTTGAAACTTAACAGTAATGTATTGAATTAATGACAATTCGACAACCCATCACGGTCCCTCGTCAGCTATCTCTCGACAGCTTTACGAAAAGTGCTATCTATCTCTCGACAAATTTACGACAAGTGCTATCTATCTCTCGGTAGCTTTACGACAAGTGCTATCTATCTCTCGACAGCTTTACGACAAGTGCTATCTATCTCTCGGTAGCTTTACGACAAGTGCTATCTATCTCTCGACAGCTTTACGACAAGTGCTATCTATCTCTCGGTAGATTTAAGACAAGTGCTATCTATCTCTCGGTAGCTTTACGACAAGTGCTATCTATCTCTCGGTAGCTTTTGCAACCAGGGTGAATTATTCGAAGCCTGATTAGTGTAATCAATTGATTAGTCAAAATTTAAATAACGCATAATTTCAAATCTGTTGTGGAATTAATGTTGAGAATGTCGTAAGTGAATATAATTTCAACAAATTAAAGCACATGGCTACAAATCTATGGATTCGATGATGATATGCTGATTTTAATTGATATTTTAAATCTGTGTTAATCATTTGTTAAGCTAATCAAGCTTTGAACAACTGGGTCCAGCTATCCATATCTGGACTCGTTATTGTTGGTTTAATGTTTAACTTTTTACAGGTCTGTTCTGTAAACACCATGTGTTTAAGTTTGATATACAGCTCTTCTGTGATATACAAATCTCTGTTTTTATTGGATATAGGATTTATATTATCAGTCATTAACATACATTATGTCAAATAAAGATTTTATAGAAGTTTTAATGACACATTCTTATTTTAGCTTTTTATACCGTTTTAGATGGGTATATAAGAAACACCATCTTGTTTGTCTGTCCGTTCGTCCTTTGTCTGTCCGTTCGTCCTAAAATCGTGTCCGCTCCATGTCTGTCCGTTCGTCCTTTGTCTGTCCGATCGTCCCAATATCGTGTCCGCTCTATATCTTTTATGTTTATAGATGGGTATATAAGAAACACCATGTTGTTTGTCTGTCCGTTCGTCCTCTGTCTGTTCGTTTGTCCTTTGTCTGTCCGTTCGTCCCAATATCGTGTCGCTCCATATCTTTTATGTTTATAGATGGGTATATAAAAGACACCATCTTGTTTGTCTGTCCGTTCGTCCTTTGTCTGTCCGTTCGTTCTTTGTCTGTCCGTTCGTCCCAATATCGTGTCTGCTCCATATCTTTTATGTTTATAGATTGGTATATAAGAGACGCCATCTTGTTTGTCTGTCCGTTCGTCCTTTGTCTGTCCGTTCGTCCCAATATCGTGTCCGCTCCATATCTTTTATGTGTATAGATGGGTATATAAAAAAACGCCATCTTGTTTGTCTGTCCGTTTGTCCTTTGTCTGTCCGTTCGTCCTTTGTCTGTCCGTTCGTCCCAATATTGTGTCCGCTCCATTTCTTTTATGTTTATAGATGGGTATATAAGAGACACCATCTTGTTTGTCTGTCCGTTCGTCCTTTGTCTGTCCGTTCGTCCCAATATCGTGTCTGCTCCATATCTTTTATGTTTATAGATTGGTATATAAGAGACACCATCTTGTTTGTCTGTCCGTTCGTCCTTTGTCTGTCCGTTCGTCCCAATATCGTGTCGCTCCATATCTTTCATGTTTATAGATGGATTTTGATCAAACTTGGACCAATTGTTAACCAACATGAGAGGATGTTTTGCATGTGGCATCTAATCGCAAAGGTCAAGGGTTAACGTCATAAGGTCAAATCTTAGAAATAACAAGTCAACAATATTGGTGAGGTGTATCTCTCAAGGGACTGCTGTAGTTAAAGTTGCATTGTTCAGATTGTCATGTCATATATCCTTGAGAGATGATAATACGACATGACAAAACTACAAAATATTAATAATATCTGAATATTACATCTATTGCTATCAATAAGTAGCCGCAAAGAATTTTAAACTCGTTTTAATTTTAGAAGTGGAATAATGGTGTTTGATACCCCAGTCAAGATTATTTCACCTATATTGAGGAACTCACTTCAGGGATAGTGGGGTGAAATCGGAGTACTCAGGGAAAACAACCCGACCATCGACAAACGAACTGACAAACTATTTGTTCCGGGTGGGTTTCGAACCTAGGCGTTGACAGACGGTATGGTGCGTAAGTGCGTGCTGTAGACCACTTGGCAACAGAGACCATATAGATGTGCTTAAGGGATAATGATTGTTAATAGGATATGATATTTGAATCAATATCTAAATCAAATATAGGAAGTCGTTTTTCCCCATCGATTTGTTGTTTCATGTCCAGGGGCCATTAACAGTCTGAGAGACCACTACAATGTATATAGTAGCTCATTTTGTGTTTGGTCCGTATATAGGATGTCGAGGTTCGAATCTTAACGGGGTCTGACCAAAAATTGAAAATATGTAGTAAGTGTTGTTTTGCCAAGCACTAGGTATATAGAAATGGAAGGCACGTGGTCCTTTAGAAGAGACTTTAAACAATCATGTCCCATGTCGCAGAAAAATGGTACACTAGAGAACTCTCTCTGGACACTGCCCTGAGCATTCTGCAAAGGTAAATAAAATCTCCACATCACATATAGCTGTTGACGCCCCGATATGATATAAATGAAATATTTTTGACTAGGATAAAAACCAATCAATCAATCAATCAATCATCACCAGTCGCGTCGGGAGATTAATAATGTACGGTTATAATATATGATTTTTTGTTTGATGTATAATGTTCTAAGATGCATTGACGATATAGTCGAATACGTAGTATTTCAGTTACCATTTTTTTAAAACAAACCTTTTACATGTTCATATATTTTAGCAATTTTCATTTTTCACATTAGTCTCAACTTGCGTATTAATCCCAGGCATGACAGCAATTTTTAAGTAATTTCAATGTTGTTGATAACAGTATTGTGAGTCATCCAGTAGAAGCCTACAGCAGACCTCTATAGGAAAGTGAATTGTCCTTGCTGTTGGCCTTTACTGATTCATCCGGTGTCAGTATATTGTAACTTGGGGTGGTACGCTTGTCTACGGCGTACTGATTCGGTGAGCTAACACCTTAAAGTCGCCCCGAGTGCGCGTTGATACAAGGCAGACAATAAAACACACTATAGTTTCCGTCGCGCGAATAGCTGAAAAATTAATGATAAATGCATACACTTCATGACCTAAAGACGTTGTGCTAATTTTTTTTCTCAGCATAAATCACTCCGGGGAATTATTGTGACATAAATGATTTCCGTTGAGTTAAGTGGTGTTTACTTAACGTCCCAGTCAAGAATGTTTCACTTATATCGAGACGTCGCCAGCTATAGAGGAAGGTGCAAATTTTTGTCTGTGTGTTGCGCTGATGGCATTATACAGCAGAATTCTTTATCGTGCCACGCGACCTCGTTTATTTTAAGTTCCTATCCGAAAGAACGGTGATCTGGTGACCCAAAGAACAGTGTGACAAAAATGAGTTCTCGGATTAACTGTTAAGCAACTTAGAATAAATTGCAGTAAATCTCTCTCTCTCTCTCTCTCTCTCTCTCTCTCTCTCTCTCTCTCTCTTAGACAATCAGTAATAAAAACTCTGATATATCCCAGTCATGATCAAAGCCCCTCTCTACCCGCATTTCACACGTGTACTCAATTTCAAATAGAAATGCAACGTGTTTCAGAAAACATGTAGACGCACTGAAGTTTGTATCAAATACCACAATTTTATATGAACAGAATATCTTAGTTGTTTTCAATATAGACATCTTAGGATTTTTTTTGGCCGGGGTGGGGTGGGGTGAGTGGAGTGAAATAATGGTGTTTAACGCAATAGCACAGCCAATGGTTACAGTTTTTCTCACTCATATCGAGGTCCGTTCTAGTATTAAGAATTAAGAAATTTAGCTAAGTATATATTAGAAGCAGAGTTGCTAAGAAAATCTTATGTCACTTAATTATTATGAACTTTCATATGTATCTATAATAGATATAACGTAATATTTATTTATGTAAATCCTCCCATGTGAATATTATTATTATTGTTTATTTATTGTTCATACTTTTCAAGTTATATGTTTGCCTATGAGTTGTTACTTATGGCTAAATAAAGAATAGAATAGAATATGCGACGGACCCAGAAAGTTTGGGAAATGGGGGGTGCAACCAGACGGGGAAGCTGGCTACACAAAGATATATATATATAAATATATATATATATATAATTTGAAGATTTAACTTCTTTTAAAATAATATAATTTCTCTAATGTAGGTAGGTTGATTCTGGTTTATCCAAAACCACGCCTATCACAATCCGGTACCTAATGGTCTAATATCTGTGTATAACGTATATTGTCAATTTTACATATCCATATATATATATATATATATATATATATATATAAGTAAACATAATTCAATTCAATTTATTCATTAAGTCACTCAGTCACTCAAAGAGTGAAACATGAGGGCATACAATTAATACATAATTTACAATACTGGCTAACTGATATTACATTACAATATAATTATAATATAATATAGTATAAAAAATGAATGCATATTAAAGTAACTATGATAATTTATGACAACTTACTAATTCAATGGAAATCTTTTGATATAAAATGAAAAAATATGGAAATATTATATCAAGCGTTAGTGATAGCCATGCGCCCTCAGAAAAATATCAACTTATATAATAAATATGATGATGAACATAATCAAACGCCGGTCTGTGTGCTTCCCTCTTTTATAAAAATCAGGGGCAGATCCAGAGTCTTGGTGAATGGGGGGGGGGCACAAGTATGCGCCAAATGGTCGCTTTTTCAGTACAAATGGTGCAATTTCCTGCATCTTGAACACTGTCGAGCGTCCTTTTTACCTCGCATTCAAAGTGGACCTAAAACAGTCAAAGAACTAATCAGTCTAGCTTTAAAGTTTCAAAAATTGTAATATTGACGCAGGTGGCTATGAGTGTCGGCGAGTTCATATATATATTTTAAGGAATAACTGTGATATTATTTTTTTATTGGTTTATAAAAGAAAAAACGATTTGCACACTGGATAATGCGCGTAGCATCATCATAAGGCGGATGAATATGACCCAATTCTCGGTTTCGGTGTGACGTCACAGGTGAAGATGGCGACTCAAGACACCTTGGAAACGGTGACACTAACCCCTTAGATACTATAGATTTATATATTGATTCGTACAGGCCAACATTAAAAAATGGAATAAAATTTAAGTTTAGGAAGGTTTTACGACATGAAACTTTCTTCAAAAAAATTATGACTTTAATAAATGATTAGAGACTTTCAAAATTTATCAAAAAGTCAAAAATATTTAATTTATAAGGCGTTAAATATGGGAATTCGGGCGGGGTAAAAATAAAGTTTAATAGAATAACCATGGCGCATGGGGAACATTCTTTAAATTTGTTTTGTATCATTTTTTTTAAATATTACAGTATAACATTATAAATATTTAAAAATTATTTCATATATTTTTCCGATTGTGTATTTCTGATCAGTAAAATATGCATGAAATTGTAATTAATTAACGGTACCTCTCATTCTCATTCTCTGTATCTTAAATTCTGTCGCAATTCATTTTCTGACTTTGGTATAACTCCAAATTTTAATATTTTCATGATATTGTCATAAAACAATTTTAAAACTTGAAATTTAAAAATAATTTAAAATTATAATAACTTAGAAATCGTCTCTATTTAAATTACATAAAAAACAATATTGGTTAAAACAACCCGGGATCTATGCAACACCCGGAAAAACTTGAAATAAAACATTCTTTTATTTTTTCATTATATTTATTTGATCTCAATTTATTAAAGGCAGAATTTACATCCGATTCTTACTTACCGGTAATTAAGAGATTATCAATAAACTACAGTACCGGACATCCTGTTTATTAGACATTCCATCACCGGTAATGAAGAGGTAGATCTACCTTACAATATACAAAATTTATTGACAGGTGTTAATATAGGGATAAAGTCTTTACGATGTCCCATATTAAATATTAGTTGTCATTAAGTTGGAATTTGGAAAGATGTGTTAAAATGGATTTTAGGTTTATATTTTAATTTTTGATTTTTAATGTATTTAGTGATGGACAGAGTAATCAACGGCAGTAAATTAAACTTATTTAAATTCACGAAAAGTTGCTATTTGTAATTCAGTTTAAGTCATTTTAAATGTCAAAAATGATTATTTTACTTTTTAAGTTTCTCGTGTCTTTTACGCAAAAAAGTGAAAGTATTACCAAGTTTGTGACCATTATTCATGCCGACGGACAGATCAGTCCTTTTAAAAAATAAATATAAATTTACCTATAAATTATTCTTTTTAAAATCATTCCATCCATATAACAATGTTATCAAATAGACTTGACTACAAATTTCATGAAAATAGCTCAAAGACTCAAATAAAGTTTAATATCCGTGGTAAAAAATAGTACATTTGTATCATTTACTATGCTATATAACGGCATGTTGTCACCGTATCTAAGGCCACCGATTACATCTTTACCTGAAATGCCCGGATGTCCGGAACCGAGAATTGTTTTTTTATAATCGTGGTCTCATTCATAGTGATGAGTATTGCAGATGTAAAGGCCCTGTCACACTATAACGTATATAACAGCGTATGCCGACGTATGAAAACACGCTGGCATACGTCGAATACGTTAGAGGTAAGTTTTTAACAAGTTACGAGGACGCTGATATACGTTGCAATGCGTTTTCATACGCATAGACGGGCTTAAAATTGTGTGCATGCAGCAAATTTTCAGCGTATATCCGACGTATCTTGATAAGTTAGACATAAGTTAGAGGTACGCGACAGATAAGTTTTGCATAAGTTCTAATACGTTACTCACACGTGACTCATTAGCTGACATACGTCTGCAATATGCTGGACATTCATATTGAGTATGCGCAACTTATGCAAAACGTATGAGGAACGTCCTTATAGCAGACTCTACGTGTAAAAAAAGATCCGGGTATTTAGACCCCTTTGGTTGTATGGCTTTATCATGTTGGGCCGTAGGGCGAAGGCATCGTCGCCGACTATGAAGTAGGGCACATCCTGGGTGTCATTGGGAAGATGTTCTGGGTCGGGTAATCCTAGGGTACCATCTTCAACACATCCCTTCAGTTCAGAGTCATTGTATATCTGCGCATCTGATGCTGATCCACTACCTCCGACATCGGCCCAGATGAATTTACAGTCTGCATCTACAAGTGCCAAAAGAACAATGGAGTAGAACCCTTTGTAGTTGAAATACAAAAACCCACTTTTTGGAGGGCAACGGCAAGCAATGTGCTTCCCGTCTAGTGCTCCAATTATATGCGGAAAGTTCCACCTTAAATAGAATTTGTCAGCTATAGCACGCCAATTACCAAAAGTAGTAGGGCAAACCAGCACTTCATCCATATATTCATCAATGAGGACATTACATACTTCTCTCATCGCTAGTGAAATGGTGTTGTGAGGAACCCTCCATCCAAATTTCATCGATGAATACTTGTTCCCAGAGGCAAAGTGACGCAAAGTTAGAGCAAGCTTCAACCCAGGCTCGAGTGGATCCCTGTACCTCGTATATTGCTTGGTTATCATCGGACCAATTCTCTGTAGTAGCTCGTCGAACATATCTGGGGACATGCGGAGAAAATTGGTGAGTGATGCAGTGTCTTCATTACGGAGTTCCACCATAAGCTGGTCGTACAAGCCAAACTGCAGTCTCCTCCCGATCCAAAGTCTCACCCAGTGCCTCCTCCTCCTGCGTTGACGTCTTCTTCTTACTCTGTGGGCTTGAACCTGGTGCACTGCCAAGTCAATTAGACTATTTTGATGTCGGTGAACAGCTATTTGGTACTCTCGTCGCGGCCTCTCGGGATCCTCCATTTAACGTCTGTGCCTCTTATATTGTGAATTGCTCATCCCCACCTTTTTATACCTAGCCCTAAAAACGCTGTAAAATACGTTCTCAGCACGTTATAAACACGGTCAGTAAGTTCGTCATAAGTTAGATTATCGTTTTGCAAACGTTCAATGCAAGTCAATATCGCTAGAGATTCGCTGGCTGCACGCTGTTGTACGCTGATATATGCTTGTATTACTCCAAGGGAACGTTTTGCATTAGCAACTCAAACTTTCGGAATATGTTATACATTCATTCAACTCGTTAGCAATACGTCCTGTTTTCCCAAAAGGCATAATTTTTCAGCGTGTTGGATAAAATTCCATACGTCGGGATACGCTGTTTAATACGCTAGTGTGTGACAGGGCCCTAAACAATAAAAATGAACGTCTGAAAAATTGTCAAACTATGTGTCTCTTAAAAACGAATTTAGTTTAGCGGGTTATTTAGCATTTGATTTCAATGTATCACTTTTGACCAAATTACGCAGTGGTACATTGCGATTAAATGTTGAATCTGGCCGCTATACTAACATTCAAAGGGAAATGAGGATTTGTTCATGTTGTGCGTTAAATTGTATTGAGACCGAGTATCACTTCGTCCTTATATGTCCTACATTCCGTTTCATACGTTATCAATATCTACCGAAATACTACTGTGTCTGGCCGAATATCCATAAATTTCGTACACTATTAAAAGCGGACTCTGAATCTCTCACAAGGAAACTCTGTATTTATCTATCTAAAGCCTGGTTACTCAGATATCAACTTCTTAACTCCTGACTGTTCTCTGCTATTTATTTGTTTTTTGTCATGTTGTTACATAATTAAATCTGTTTGTAATGCTATAGCAATGTATAGTTTGCTTTTTGCAATAAATTATTATTATTATAATGAAGAAGTTCCGGTTAAATCCGCCAAAACGGGGCAAGTGGGCGGAGCTAATCTAAATTTTTTTTATTGAGGTATAAAGAAAAAAAAATGGTCACGTGGTCTCCATTGTTTTGTATTGTGTTCTGTTGTATAAACAAATTTTAATTAAATTATATGTCTATCAACGGTTTATTCCTGTTAGTCTAACATCTATTGTTCTAATATAAGAAATCTGAACATTTCATGTTGGACTATCAGGAATGTGTGGGACATGGAGTACTGTAACCGGAACCTAAGGGTTCGAACCAGCACTCGGCAGCACAACGGCTCAAATATGGGTTTTAATCTAATCCGTGCATTCAACTATTATACATTGCTATTCGGAGTAAAAGAAAACCACATAAATGACAGCTGCTACATGTTCATTTTCAGGGTCATGACATAGCTCTCACTCCTCAAAAACCACTAGAAATAAAAAACTACAAAACATATAATTTATTAACACATAACATGAAATATTTCCAACAGAACAATTAATATCAACAGCAACAATGAAAAATCAGCACCAATATCCTAACAACTCTACAAAACTGGTAATAACAATAAATAAGGGGAGAATACCGGCGACGGAGCAGCTAAAATTACACGACCTACATAATTAACAGAGCCTACTAAAAAAATAGATTAACTCCCTAACACTTTAGAAAAATGGCCAAAAATATCCTACTAAAATACAAGTTTAATTCCTACTGAAAAGTATAATCCCATCTTGTAAAAAGAGAATCTAAACCCAGTAAATAATTTGGAGATTAAAACCCCCCACCCATTTTAGTTTAAATGCCTAAACATTAAACCACAAAGAGTGGAAAAGGCCAAAGGGCTTATAGTAGTACAGGTCGTTCGCGAATCTTTTGCCACCGTTCAGCCGGCCGAAAAGACGGTTAGAGCGGTTCTGTAGCGCCTTTTATACTATTTTGCCAGGGTGCGTAAATAAATAAACCAATCAGATTAGCGAAAACAAGGCTGAACTTAATATAACAAGATCTATTCTGATTGGCCAAAAAAAATAACTTTAACCAATGAAAATGTGTATTATAAAACGGGGTTCTGGCAAAATTTACAAAATGGCTGTCACAGTGCAACAGATTAAAGTAAAATGAAAATAACCGACTGAATTGAAAGTAAGTCATGACAGCTTTAGCTGACTGCATAAACAATAAATATAAGTGAAATAGATACTGAACGTGCAAGAATAAGTAAACTGCTGCTGCCGATACTCGGCTAATCATGTAGTCGCCGTTACAGAACAATAGGTAATTTCATCAGCTTGGGCTATAGTCAGTTTCAATACAAATAACTCATACATAATATATTTCACTCCAATAGCAAATAATTACAAACTGGGCGTGGTTAAAGTCAATTTTAAATTTTGATTGGTCAATGTTGATATAAATGACGTCAGTTTTGACATGTTATTACGTCATCGTGATGTTATACTTCAATAAATTTACACAAAATGACAAACAATCCTTAAATAACAAAAGTAAAACATTTTTTATCAAATATTTATCAAATTTTCAAACACACACACACATGATGATATGGGAATTACAAAATATATCAAAAGCACAAAAAAATAATAATCAAACATTCCTACAGATACGCCTTGCATTAATTTATATATTCATGTATGAAAAATATATCAGAATACAGAAAATGTATTTTGTATCAATATTAATTAATAATTTCATTAATTTTTTATATAAATTAAGAGATAAGTCATTTTTAAAAACTTGTAACATCAGATGTAATACGTAGCAACTGTTTTGAAAATATAACTTTCGTACTTACAGTATTTAATGTAAAATGCACATTGAAATATGAAATAAAACGTTAAAAAGTAAGATATAATTGAAACAAGATAAATCATCCTATGTTCGCAGAAACAATGAGTTTGTTTTAATTGTTTAAACGGTGTATTCCTGTTAGTCCAACATTTGATTTTTTATAATTCCTGATAGTCCAACATTGCTTATATATACATTTAAGATCCATGTTTATTTAGGGAATTATACTTTATTTCAGAATTTCACGAGCTTCATTTTTTGTACCTATATTTTCTTCAAAATTTACTGAATATAATTTATTTAAAATTTAGTTATATATGTTCACTATTTTCAAGTGATTTTCAATTAAATAATTTCCTTAAAAGAATTTCACAATTTATTTCAAATTTACGCAATTTATTTCAAATTTATTTAAATTTACACAATTTATTTTAAAAGTACACAATTTAATAAAAATTTACACAATTTATTTAAAAGTTAAACAATTTAATTACAATTTACACAATATTTTTAAATTTTATACCATTTATTAATTATAATATATTTAAAATTAAAAATTTTTCTAATATATATAATTTGTTAAATATCTGTAATTTTTTAAATAAGTTTAAACAATTAAAACAAACTGATTGTTTCTGTGATCATGGGATGATTAATCTTGTATCGATTAGATCTTAATTTTTAACGTTTATTTCATATTTCAATGTGCATTTTACATTAAATAGTGTAAGTACGAAAGTTATATTTTCAAAACAGTTGCTACTTATTATATCTGATTTTTCAAGTCTTTTTAAAAAGACTTATCTCTTAAAGGGACACTTATTAAAGTATTATTATATTGAAAATTTCAGCTTTTTATTCGCTAAAATAAAAAAGATATAGAAGTTTAAAAAATCAAAATGCGTAACCTCACGCCATTTTGGAACTCTTCAATCGGGAGGTACGAAAATAAGTTGTGACGTCATGTGTGAACAAACACTCTTCCTAACTACTGCTTATATATACAGAAGTGTCTCATCTTACGAGGCACATGACGTATCCATATTATTAGAAATGGCGCATTATATTTTCGATTTTGAGTCAGAATATTAGGGAACTGAAAGTGAACCAGAGAATTTATTCAAATCGGATTCATACGAAGTTATAGATAATAAATTTGGGACATATAATGAAACTGCCGAGCAATGAACACTGAGAGGGAATGCATTTGCTGCACAGAAATCGTACAGATCAAAGACAAAATTAAAAATTGCAATTTATTAAAAAATGTATAATCGACAACTTTGACCTTGAGATCGTGCATTTCAACCAAAAAGTTTTGCGATTAGCAACGATTGCAAGAAACAACATACGAGGAGACATTAACCATGGCCAGTCATGAAAAAAAAAAAAAAAAAAAAACCATTTACGGTTGATGAGAATAAATGTATTATTATTATTAATATTATTATAGTCACCTGTAATTAAACCCTCAATATTGACCGACTAGTTGTATTTCGGAGTGTACCTAATCCACTTAACTAACGAGACAGGTATACTGACACTTCCTGTATATTAACCAACCCTTTAAACTGCTTCATTATTTACACACCTTATTTTAAGATGTTGATAATCTCGTAATTCATAAATATCTATAATTTTTAGAGAATTTTTAAAAACATCATTTTTCACAATAATTATTTCAGACTTTTACTTATATTTATTTATAATAAATACGTATATAAAATAAATAAAATAAATAAATAGGTCCTTCCAGAAAATGATGTTAATATGCATTAGATAATAATACTTATATATAAAAAAAATAACAAGCATTTGTAAATCAGAAGAGGGGGTAGCTACTTTTGATGTACTAACAGGAGAAGGAAAATTGCAGCTGCTACACCGGGACTCGAGCCCGGGAGCTTCGTAATACTAGCGGGACATTCTACCGATTGAGCTACACGGTCCGCCACATTCCTCCCATCTTTTTTCTATTCAACTCCCTTGAATCGAAACCAGCGGGTTCCACCCCTGGTACCAACTTGTTGGTCAGCCAATGCCCAGGGTCGGATGATTCCCCAAATGTAACAGCGGCGTAACCGAACCTGGGACTTTCACAATACTAACATACGCTCTACCGATTGGGCCACCTGACCACCTATTGAGCCCTTTCCGCCACACAATTGTTATGAGCCAAGAATTTAATTTCACTTTTTGATTTTAATTTTGAATGCGTTTCGTCATCAGATCACCTACTGGTTACACAATAAACAGGAGAGTTGTTTCATCCTGTGTATAGTTTGGAAAATAAGAGACGCGTTTCTTTCAGAAGTTATAATCAAAAACAAACATACTTATCCATTTCCGAATCACAATCCAGAAGCAAAGTAAAAACTTTGGAACTGACAAGTTAGGTTAGACACGTGAACTTCCACCAGGGAAGTGAGGCCGGGTGCTCCGGAAGGGTAAGCACCTCCTGTTTAGCTAGCTACACCCGTCACGTGTGTAATCAAAATTGTGTGAAAGGAACATGGAACTATGAGACGTCAAATATATCCAAGGCAATCCTGGACACAGAGACATCAAACTTATCAACAATACTGTGATGACGGCCATAAAACTTTTTGAGGGCCTTGATAAGCCTAGGCTTGCAATATCCCTGAGTCAACAATTTATTTGCAAGCAGCCTACTTCGTTGTACAAAGTCCCCGTAGTGGGAACAAGCTCTACCATAGCGTATTAATTGGGAAACAAATACACCATAAGCAGGAGAAGCAGGTATATTGCTGCATAAAAAAGGAAAGTTGACAATAGAAAAATTGAAGTCATCACGTTTGTCATAAAGTTTCAAATGTAGCCTTTCTTGTGCGTCATAATTCAGGTATAAGTCTAAATATGAAGCAGAACTTGAGGAATCAGTCGTGTCTTTTATTTCAAGCTCACTAGGATAGATGACATTTACATAGTCTCCAAATTTAGGATTGTTAAGAGACAGAACGTCATCTATGTATCTGTATGTTGAGTTGAATGATTTGGCGACAGTTTTCTCTCCAGATTTAACAAGGTTATGCATAAATTCTGCTTCGTAAGAATAAAGAAACAATCAGCAAGCAATGGTGCACAGTTTGTACCCATTGGTATACCGATTGTTGCTGAAATACTATATTACCAAACACAACAAATATGTTATCTATCAAAACTCCAACATTTTGTTGATGGTATTTTCAGTATATTTTTGTTTGGAATCCGTATGATGCTTGACAAAATAACCAGAATCCCTGTTCAGCACCAGATATTTGTATCTAGGCTTACCGTTTTTGTAGAAGAAAGACAAGTGAATAATTTCTTTAAGACGTTCTTTCAATTAGAATGAGGGATTGTGGTGTATAGTGTAGAAAAATCAAATGTTTTTATACTTTTTACATGAGATAAAGTATTAGAAGCAAGATGTTCAAGTAATTCTTTAGAATTTTTGAGAATCCACATTTGGTTGATTCCAGATGTAGAATATACTTTTTCTGAATAAGACTGAAGACCATCTTTGACGATTGTCAAAATTTGTGTTAGAGTTACCGACAATGATTTAGTAGTACATTTAGATGAGCCTGCTATATATCTTTCCTTGTATGGATTTTTATGAAGTTTAGGAATCCAATACAAGTAAGGAAGATCAAGATCTTCCTCTTTAAGTTATAATTGTTTCCCAATTTCTTTATACAAGTATATGTGTACCATTGAAACCGGGAAATAAGCTGTCCCTTTAAATCTAATGAAAATTGGACAATACATTCTCTTTAGTTTATACATGTATTAATTATTTGTACTTACATTTAGGTATCTTTACATCTCACAATAATTTCACTTATATCAAGATGTCACCAGTCATGTCAATAATTATAACTTGGATTGTATTATAGATTATTTATATCAAGATGACGCTAGCTATAATTATTGCTTGAATTGTATAATCCATGTCCTGATAATTCCATTTATATATGAATATGTTATAACTTGCAAAGTCGTAGTCAAGATAATTTCATTTATATCAAGATGTGAAACAGGCGAAGTAGCAGAAATTATGAAATGATATGGTGAACACAAACAGCAGTATAACATAGTAAATGATACATACCGTGGATATTGTACTTTATTTTAGTTTTTTAAGAGATTTTCATGAAATTTACAGTCAAGTCTAATTAAAAACGTCATTGTATGGAAATTAATTTAAAAGTAAATTTATACAATTTTAAAGGATGGGCCTCTACGGAGTCTCGCCGTCAGCATTCAAAATTGTCCTGAACAAGATCACACTGTTACATACTTTTTTAAATTCTTTTTTTCTTCGCATCAATGGCATGAGATGATGTTTAAAATTGAACTCACGAATAGAAATATTTCATTAATTTAAATCATTTTAATTTCATACCGCCAGTCACGACAGTCGACCCATCAATTTATACATTCGTAAATCAATCTTTTGAAATATTAAAATATTTTTAATGCATCTTTCCAAAATTCCAAATTAATTATACTTACATTTATTATGGGATATCGTGAAGACTTTATCACTTAATTTATTTACACCTATCAATCTTCAGATCTATGTTGTATATTGTAAGGTAGATCTACCTCTTGATTACCGGCGATGGCATGTCTAATAAACAGGATCTAAAGGTACTGTAGGTTACTGATAATCTCTTAATTACCTGTATGCGAGAAAGGGATGTAAATTCTACTTTAAGAAATTGGGATCTTATTGATTTATCGTGAAATAATAAAAGAATATTTTATCATTTTAGGTCAGTTGATGCATAGATCACTGTGCACATGATTTAGTCGGTATTGGTCATTATTCAATTTAAAATAAGTCTAAATAGAGACAAGTTCTAAGTTATCATATTTTTTTATTATTATTTTTACAATCAACGGTCGCACACAAAACCATATTTAAACAATATTTTTAACAACTTTTACACTATTACTGTAACCACACTATTGATAGCATGGCGAGGTTTGTTCACACATGACGTCACAGCGTGTTCTTCTCACCTCCAACACAGAAGAGCTGCGGCGATGATTTTCGGCAATTTTCAAATAGCAAAATATATATCTTAATGGAATAATTATTTTTTTTTTTAATTTTATTAATAATATTGTACTTATAACTATCGATTTTGGTCATAATCCTTTAGACTTCAGTATCCCTTTAATTGATATAAAAAAATTAATGAAATTATTAATTAATATTGATACAAAATACATTTTCTGTATTCTGATATATATTTTTCATACATGAATATATAATTTCATGCAAAACTTATCTGTTAATGTTTGATTATTATTTTTGTGCTTTTGATATCTTTTGTAATTCCCATATTATCATGTGTGTGTGTGTGTTTGAAAATTTGATAAATATTTGATAAAAAATGTTTTACTTTTGTTATTTGCTATTGGAGTGAAATATATTTAATTGTACACATATATATGAGTTATTTGTATTGAAACAGACTATAGCACAAGCTAATAAAATTAGCTATTGTTCTCCCTGTCCCACACATTCCTGATAGTCCAACATGAATTTTTAGATTTCTTATATTAGAACAATAGATGTTGGACTAACAGGAATAAACCGTTTAAACTAATTAAACAAATTACAGATCTTAAAAACACAATATATATGAAAAAAAATTAATTTTAAATATATCATAATTTATAAATGGTAAAAAATTTAAAAATATTGTGTAAATTTTAAATAAATTGTGTAAATTTTAGATAAATTGTGGATTTTTTTTTAGGAAATTAGATAAATTATAAATTTTAAATATATCATAATTTATAAATTGTATAAATTTTAAAATATTGTGTACATTTTAAATAAATTGTGTACATTTTAAATAAATTGTGTACATTTTAAATAAATTGTGTACATTTAAAATAAATTTTGTAAATTTTAAATTGTTTAATTTTTAAATAATTTGTGTAAATTTAAATTAAATTGCGAAAATTTGAAATAAATTGTGAATTTTTTTTAGGAAATTATTTAAATGAAAATCACTTGTAAATAGTGAACTTATATAGCTAATTTTAAATAAATTATATTCGGTAAATTTTGAAGAAAATATAGGTACAAAAAATAAAGCTCGTAAAATTCTGAAATAAAGTATAATTTCCTAGATAAACATGGATATAAGCAATGTTGGACTATCAGGAATTATGAAATCTCAAATGTTGGACTAACAGGAATACACCCTATCAACTGTCCTGTCGAAATTTGTTGCCGTCGGTAACTTGTATTGTCGGTCTATCTGTCGAGGTGTAGTTGTGCACTGCAGATCCAGACGGCCTCTTTTTTGCGTTATTTCAAAGGAGTTTGTTCGACCTTTGGAAGTTGTAGATCGATACGTCGATCCATCGGAGGGATACCAGTGTTTTGATTTAATTTGGTCGTTAAATGGATGAACGTGGTCTGGGTGATCCAGTTTGGTTGATAAATAAAGCTCATCAGTGGAAAGTCTTTCTGATTGAATCACGGTCCTAAGATTGATTGATCATTGATTAATGGGGTTTAACTTCTAAGTCAATAATATTTCACTTATATCGAGACGTCACCAGCTATAGCTGTAGGTGCAGAAAAATTTACCTGTGCTTTGCGGTGATGGCATTATGTAGTGAGTGTTCTTTATCGTGCCACGCCTACCGTGACACGGGACCTCGGTTTTTAAGGTTTGCCTGAAAGACCCGCATTCATTTTTTAATGCCGAGCGAACAGTCACTACACTTTTTCAATTCTTGGGTCAGGCCTGACCAGAGACCAAACCCTCGCCGTCCTTGAATTACGGAGCAAGCACTCCACCAACTGACCTGCCTGCTACATATACCGAATGGGACAGGTCTAATACCACCACCACCACCACCACCACCACCACCACCCCTTTTCCACACTGGCTTGTTTAAAATGAATTGTATGACATCCATCTGAACTTTCAAGTTAATTTTATTATATTATTAGTTTTAAAATGACTAGTTAGTCAGTTTCCTCATTGTACAATGCGCATTAAAGGTGCAACACAAGAATCTTGTCACCAGAAAAAAACCACTGATTATTTTAGACGGATTTGTTCCGTAAACCTGATAAACGGACGAATAGAATAAAAAGTCAAATGAGGCAGATTTTTCCCATTAAAACCAATTAAAAATTAAAATGTACTAAAATTGTACAAAAAATGGACTTTTATATGGAAATAGAACAGCGATCTTGTGTGCTAAAAATTGGTTCTCTCTCTCTCTCTCTCTCTCTCTCTCTCTCTTGGTCATGTCCCTTAATTTGATGAATTCACGTTTGATTAATGGAATCACTCTTCATGGAAGTTTCTTAATTAACCTAGTATTATTACTTAGCGTTATCTACTGATATTACCTGGTTTCTTTCACGCCTCAGCAATCAGGTAAATAACATTATCACCTGGTCAGTACTACTTGGACTCTTTCATGCTTCAGCAAACTGGTAAATTACATCATCATCTGATTGCAATTTCCTACCTGTGTACACGAATTAATTAATCAGTATCACTAATTAACTGGTCATTACGCTGGTTGATTGACAATTAGCTGTGAGACAGGGGGAAAGTCGGGGCAACTTGGGGCACGGGCCGTCGGGGCAACGGGGGGGGGGTGGTCGCACGGGCCCCCTGTGCCCCACCCCCCGCTGGATGCGCCACTGAAAATGATGTAAAATACGTATTTTTATTCATTGTATGTTCCATTATCAGTACTTAGTATGTAGAACAATATTCTTAGTTTCCCTAAACCATGTACAGAATGTTATAAAACGCGTATTTACACTGAAAAGGCAAGGTTTCTTTTCCGTCGTCAAAAGTTAGAACTGTGCCGGTATTTTTCTAAATCTGTATTGTTTCTGTACCGGTAGCTAAATTATTTTGAACTTTTCTTCATGGATGTTTTCAAATTTCTTAAACACTACTGAAGTGATACGTCATTGACAATTTTCGTCTGTGCCATATTATTGTTACGAAAGCAAAGTCCATGAGCCACAGCCAGATAATATCATGTTTTTGATGATGCAATTGAACTGAAAGTTTTCGAAACAGAATACCGCTTTCGTAAGTTCTTTAAGACAGATTATAAAAATTGTTATTCATGTTTTTGCGCGTTTAAATTTACAAACTTGAGAAAAAAGAATAATGAATGAAAATGAAACAATAAATAAATAAATAAATAAATAAATAAATAAATAAATAAATAAATAATAAAGCCCTCGACAAAAATAAAATTATTTACAGTCAAATATTTATGTTCCACAGAGTTGTGAATCATGCAGGTCCCGTATCCTTTTATCTACCACGTCATCCATGCGAGTAAAATTGAATTTTCAGTTTGATACTGGATATTTTTTAATTCGATCATCAATCATGCTTTTCTATTGAAGCAAAATATGCTATGGCAATAATCAAGAGCATTTATTGTACATTTTGCAATTGCATTAAATATATCGTTTACTGTAGTATGTTTTGGGGAAATTTATTACACAAATTCCCATATTGGAAGAACTGAGGGGACGATAGCTATAAAATTCCCGTGTGCAGATATTATTGGTTTGCAGTCTGTATCATGGGTTCCATTTAAAACAAATAATTTAAATTTAAGTTTCAAAACTAGCAAAGCTAAAGTGAATTTCTATCAGATCCCAATGTATTTTTAACATTCCCTCATTGACTCTCAAGTAATATAGAAATATTGTTAAACCGTAAGCCACTATTCGCGACGAGAACAAGGTTATTAACCTCTCTGAGGATTATTCTATGTGCGTGAGATTGGCGAGTATGTTTACTATCTATTTAGCTGTATGGTCATCATTGAAAGGATTAAGAAAGGAGTGGACAAAAGACTCAGGGAGGAACAAGCAGGATTTAAACCAGGAAAAGGAACAACTGAGCAAATATTTATCCTGAGAAAAATACTGGAACAAGCAAATGAATTCAGAACTCCAATATACACACACTTTGTGGACTTTGAAAAGGCATTTGACTCGGTACACAGGGAAAGCCTTTGAACGATAATGAAGAGCTATGGGATTCCAACCAAAATCACTAATGCTATAAGAGATATGTATGAGAGATTCGAATGTGCTGTCATTGAAGAAAATGAAACATAAAAGTGGTTCGCTATTAAGTGTGGTGTAAAACAGGGATGTGTAATGGCAGGGTTTCTCTTTCTACTAGTTATCATAGGATGATAAAGAAAACAACAAATGGAGTGAAAAGAGAAATAAGATGGGACTTTACAACATTATTGGAAGATCTGGGTTTTGCGGATGATATAGCACTTTTATCCTCCAAATTCTAAGACCTGAATCATAAGACTAGGAAACAACTGAAGAGGCATTAATGATATCGATAGGGCTTAAATTAAATTGAAAGAAATAAGACTGAGAAAGATTTGGAACACAAAAAATATTGAAAGCTACAACTATTTGAGACATTAGTAGGGCCAGTTTTATGGAAGTAAATAGTGGAAAATAACGAAGAAAGATGAACGCTTCTTACAAACGGCTAACAAACAAAATGCCACAGAAAGAAACTAAGAATAAGATGGCAAGAGAAAGTCCCAAATGCAAAAATATTGGAAACAGCTAGACTTAACAACATAAGCTGTAAGATCAGGAGAAGAAAGTGGAACTTACTCGGACACATACTAACGAAAGAGGGAACAAATGACTGCAAGACAACACTAGGGGGACAGCCAGAGGGAAAAAGGAAGACCTTAGTCCACATGGAGGAGAACAACGGAAAAGGAAAGAACCGCTGCTTGATGGACTAGATGGAACACAGTCAAAGCAGCTGCAACGAAGGACAGACAAAAATGGGAGAGTAGCGCTGAGGCGATATTGATAGCTAGGGTCACGAGTAGCCGAGATAGTGATAGCTTGTTGCCGAAAAACTACTGAGAAAAAATTAGCAGCTGCCGATAAACTCCCCATTCGGCACTTATTCTTTTTCTAAGTGTTAAACTTTAGACAAGTCTGTATTGCAGCCGTGCCCCAATAGAAATTTTCAATGCTTTATTACAAACAAATTGCCTCGGTTTTAGCTTACCATAATTCTCGTATCAATTGTGTATTATGATAATGAAATAGAAACTTTTCTGTGTCTCATTGTTCCACTTGGGACAAGGAAGTAATGCCAATACTGGTGTTTACGAAGGGGTGCATTGTGTCATTGTAAACGTATACCCTTGATAAATATCTTAAAAACACATAAAGCCTATTATGTGTATAATCAGTTATGTCGTCCCTATGTTCTTTATCACTCAACCGATGATCGCGAAGGTAAATTTTAGGGGATTCTTTAATTCTGTACAGTACAAGCCTGTCGAAAGTAAAACTAAGCTAACGAACTAATGCCGAATCGGACGTCATCTTGGCTTCTCATTAGCTATACCTCGACGGACTTCTCCAGCGACAGTTACTGTAACTATCTCCCGGCAGTTTTTTCGTTACTAATTGTTCATACCTCGATTAGTCGGCAACAGAGCTTCCACTTTTACTCAAGTGTTAAATTTTCGGCAGGTTTGAACTGTAAAGGTGTATTTAAAACTACGTAACGTGTGGCGACGTAAATCGTTAAAATATTACAAAACACATACAATACAGATCAGTCGAAAAGTTAACGAAAAAATAGGAAGCAGGGATGCCGAGCGGTCGCGATAGCTAGTGACCTAAAACCCGCCAAGAGATGAAATAGTAGCTGCCGAAAAACTGTCGTGATATAGCTACCGAGGGACTGTCGAGATGAGTTGCTGATTCCGATCTCCTTCGTTAGTCTAATGTTAAACTTTCGACAGGTCTGTACTGTATCTCATTGATGTTTTATTTGAAGGGTACCTGAAATTAATACCAAATACAGACCTGTCGAAAGTTTAACATCACACTAACGAATAAGTTTTGAATCAGCAACCCATTCCGGCCCCGCGTTAGCTATATTTCGACAACTGTTATCTATCTCGCGACAGCATTTCGACCGCTAGCTATCCATATCTTGACCACTTGGCCGAGCTTCGGCTGCTTTTTTTTTGTGAGCGCAATGCTAAACTTTCAACAGGTCTGTACTGTGCTACTTTTAATGTGAGCCAAGTCATTTTGAAATTTTTTAAGTTTGCCAGTAGCCTGATACCCATCTAAACAAGCTATTTCACAAGTAAGATATTAGTTAAAATTAGATCATTTTTTTATTTTTTCGCTAAAATAATTTTCAATTTAACAACAACATACAGTGTCGGCCAAATTGGAGGAGGTGTATCGGGACCTTATGTGCCAATGGACACGAAGAGGATAGATGAGGTGAGGATACAGTGTCGTATACCATTTAAAAATATATTGTAATATTACGCATTTTTGAATTTTTTGAATGAAGTTTTTAAAACTTTATAATATGACAACATATTTCAATTAGAAATTGCAAAAATTCATAACATGACAATATCATAAGTACATTTAAAAATTGTATATGAAGTCATTTTTAGCTCACCTGACCAAAGGTCATGTGAGCTTATGGTATGGTGCAGCGTGTGTATGTGCGTGCGTGCGTGCGTGCGTCGTTAACACACATTTTCGACTTCTCCTCTGAAAGTACTTGGCAGATTTTAACGAGACTTGGTCAGAAGCATGTCTGGGTCGGTGCAATTCAGATTTGTTTATGGCATTGCCATGGCTACCATAACTAGGTCAAGGTGACCTAGGGGTGCAAAAATCTTAAAAAATCTTCTTCTCCGAAAGTATTGATTGGAGAAAGAATCTGATGTGATATTTGGCTTCTCTAGGGTCTTAAGCCTGTAGTTTGTTCATTTCGTGAAATTCGGTCGAAAAATTGGTTACGCGTTTTTGCGTTTAATTTTGAAAAAATCGTAAAATAGCTTCAAATTGTTATAACTTGACTACTTGACCAGATAATGACATGGGGTTTTCAGTTTTGATATCTTCTTGTTAGTATCTTCAAAATGAGGTCAAGGTCAATTGTAAAGGTCGTGACCTAATTTTTTTACCTCTGATTATAATAATTATCTCTAAAACTATAAACTATAAACTTTTTGTATAGTCATGTATATTAGAATGTTGTAGGTATTGATACAACGATCATTTTGATGTATAGAAAAAGGTCATGGGTTCAAAGGTCAAGGTCACAGATGCGAAACAACACTGAAATGGTTAATTATCTCGAAAACTATAAACTTTTTGTATAGGCATGTTTATTAGAATGTTTTAGGTATTGATACGACGATCATTTTGATGTATAGAAAAGGGTCATGGGTTCAAAGGTCAAGGTCACAGATGCGAATCAAAACTGAAATTGTTAATTATCTCGAACACTATAAACTGTTTGTATAGGCATGTATATTAGAATGTTGTAGGTATTGATACGACGATCATTTTTATGTATAGAAAAAGGACATGGGTTCAAAGGTCAAGGTCACAGATGCGAAACAATACAGAAATGGTTAATTATCTGGAAAACCATAAACGTTTTGTATAGGCATGTATATTAGAATGCTGTAGGTATTGATACAACGATCATTTTGATGTATAGAAAAAGGTCATGGGTTCAAAGGTCAAGGTCACAGATGCGAAACAACACCGAAATGGTTAATTATCTCGAAAACTATAAACTTTTTGTATAGGCATGTATATTAGAATGTTGTAGGTATTGATACAACGATCATTTTGATGAATAGAAAAAGGTCATGGGTTCAAAGGTCAAGGTCACAGATGTGAAACAACACCGAAATGGTTAATTATCTTGAAAACTTTAAACTTTTTGTATAGGCATGTATACTAGAAAGTTGAAGGTATTGATACAACGACCATTTTGATGTATAGAAAAAGGTCATGGGTTCAAAGGTCAAGGTCACAGATGCGAATCAATACTGAAATGGTTAATTATCTCGAAAACTATAAACTTTTTGTATAGGCATGTTTATTAGAATGTTGTAGGTATTGATACAACGATCATTTTGATGTATAAAAAAGGTCATGGGTTCAAAGGTCAAGGTCACAGATGCGAAACAATACAGAAGTGGTTAATTATCTCGAAAACTATTAACTTTTTGTATAAGGATGTATATTAGAATATTGTAGGTATCGATAAAACAATCATTTCGATGTATAGAAAAAGGTCATGGGTTTAAAGGTCAAGGTCACAGATGTAAAACAATACTGAAATGGTTAATTATCTTGAAAACTATAAACGTTTTGTATAGGCATGTATATTAGAATGTTGTAGGTATTGATACAATAATCATTTTGATGTAACGAAAAAAGTCATTGGGGTTTAGTATTTACGTTTTCTTTAAATCTATCAGCTAGCCATTAGTTATCAGGTGAGCGTATAAGGCCAATGGGCCTCTTGTTAAATGTATTTAATGGTGAATTTAAAAAAGGGTATATAAGAACGATTTTTAATATGTGACAATTACCCTCGCCACAACAAGAAAGTCTTAATATTTGTTTTCGTATTTAATAGACAAAGTTTTCAAAGCTAAAATATTATTTTACCTGTAAAAAAGCTAACAAAGTCCTTCCCCATTTATTCCTTCACATAAATTTAGCATATTTTGAAATATTAATCATTTTGTTATTATTCAAGATATTCAGAAATTTAAGATGTCATTTTGAACAAGCTTATAACACTGGTATTTAGTATTTTTAAAACTGTGTATTTGTTGTTTCAAAAGAGGATTACCAAGGATTGACTGAATTAAAGTTTAGAAAAATCTTAGATAAAGAATGATTGTGAAACCAGGTTAGGTGATTTTAAATGTTGCAAATGTGTGAAAAAGAACCGTGCACCAACAACAGTGTAAAACAGTTATATCACACAAGGAAGAATGTGTTCTGTCTTTGTGTACATATGTTATAACACTGACAAACTGACTGAGGACATTTAATTTTCAGTTTCTGGAAGACGAAGATTCAGAAACAGAAGTAAAAGTAATAAAACCGAAAACTGAACCAGTATCACCTGTAAGTAACACACACACACACACACACACACACACACACACACACACTACTCTCTCTCTCTTCTCTCTCTCTCTCCCTCTCTCTCTCTCTCTCTCTCTCTCTCTCTCTCTCTCTCACACACACACACGTATTCAAGAAGATAAATGGTCTGTATAATAGTCTTAATTTGCAAGCTATTGGTTGACAACTTGTAGATAACCATCTACTTGTAAATCATTAAATCATTAGGGGGTGTATTTAGAGAGTTCTTGTTTATAAGCAGTCCAGTAGAGTGGTATGGAGTAATGGAATTTTACGCCACATTCAAAATTTTTTAATTAAATCTAGGCGGTAAGTTCATGGATGGTAGAGGAAACTGGAGTACCCGGAGAACATCACCGACCTTTGGCAATCGAGATGTCAAACTTCTCATACTAGAACCTGTTCAAGTGGGGGTTGAGCTTAGGGGGTGGGAGGCACCATTATCCATAAAACTGGTGTTTGAGTCACCAAGGCCCCTGAATTCAAGGAGATATTGTTTAATTTTTGTTAGAAAAACTATTTGAAAATCATTTATTTCTTAACGCTTTAGCAAGTACTAGTATTTAGACATATGGTTTATAAACAAGGCGGAGGGTGAGCTGAACCTAAAATATTGGTCTATAGTTTTTTTCTCTGCATATATATAAAGATTATATAGTCCAGTTTTAGAATTCAGTTGATGCCACAGACAGACAACAAAGGATGTTAAACATTTATTATAGAACCTCGGGGCAAAATTTATGTCACCCCTAATATGAGCAAAAGTAATGGTAAATAACGCTGTTATAAAAAATCACTATTATTCATTGAAAGCTGTTTCTTCACAGATACCGCAGCCAAATTAACAGGAACTTTTAAGTTACATCGCCTTTACCCCTTACAAATGCCTAAATTCTGTTTGATATGCTTTGAATCGACGCCTCAACTTAATCGTTAGGGATGTTGTACCACACTTGATTAACTATTAGGATATCTCCTGCTTCTTTGTTAACACAGAATCTCTGGATTTTTATTTATTATATAATTCTATATGTTTTCTATCGGATAAAAGTAGGGACTGCTGACTGGCCAAGGCAATACTGTTACTCATTGCTGCTGAAGAAAGTTTTGTGTGGACATTGAGTTATGTCTTGTTACAAGATCTTGCTGAAAGATAAACAATTTTCTTTTGAAAAACCATATACAATCACTACCAACTTTTAAGTTATTTATTATTTTTCTTTGATAATTGGCACTGCCAATTGCCTCTCCACTTGTTTCAAAAGATCTGCAATTTTTATTCCTATTATATCCCAAACCTGAACACTAGCAGGATTCTTGACATTATACACAGCCCCAAGACATAACTCAATGTCCACACAAAACAATCTTCAGCAAAAAGGATTAGTGTTGTAAGTTTTGCCGCGAACAGCCCGACATAAATCCAATCAAAAACATATGGGATTACATGAAAATCAGAGATTCTATGCCAACACAGAAGCAGAAAATGTACAAAGTAATTATTCAATTGTGGTACAATATCCCCATTGACTATGGGAATCGGTTTATATTATTTCAAATAGAATTCAGGCATTTACAAAAGCTAAAGGTTATGAAACTAAGCACTACTTGTTAAATTGGCTGCAATATATGTGATGAAGCAGTTTTTAGTGAATAAATAGTTATTTTATAACGGTGTTATTTGTCATTACCCTTGCTGATAAATATTAGGGATAACATAATTATTGCTTTGGGACTGTAGATGGATCTGCTGTTTTGTATGTTGTTCACTGACCTTCCAATGCAACTGTTAATGATTTGGAAGTTAACTTTAGAAAATATATAAAAAGAAAGCTATGACAGCCTACAACATAGTGCTTGATAGAGAGTTTTACTTGTTCAGCTTGTGGAGCAGGTAGTGTTAGAGTAGACCAGATGTCAAACAGTATGCTACTTCCTTCTCAAATATGTGTTCTCAGAGCCAGAGAACGAACTACAGTTAATCGTACTAATTAGGATCCTTACAAGTACGATGGCAGTTCAAAAGTCTTGTTCTTCATAATAAAAACTTAAATTAAGATGCTTTATTTATGATATTTTAATTTCATTCCTTCAAAATAATCACCTGTAACGGCTACACACTTTTAAGACGTTGGATCCATTTTCTAAATACATTTGCATATTCTTTTTTGGATATACCATTCAGAAACTGATGAATTGCTGAACCTAGCCATGAACGAGATCTGTATCGACGACCAGAAAGGTGTTTATTAAGTTTAGGAAAGAGATTAAAGTCACACGGTGAAAGATCAGGTGAATAGGGTGGATGAGATAAAACAACAACACGTTCCTTGTCTAAAAATTCAAACTTGGATTTGTGAGCAGGAGCATTGTCATGGAGTAACCGAATACCACGAATTCCTGATTTTTCCTGTCTCTTCTTTTCATAAAACTTTTTCACTTTCTTAAGAATTTTATTTTTATAAATATTTCCTGTAATACCCTGGCCTTTAAGGATGGGAATTTGGGCAACTATGTCGTTACTATTGAAAAATATAGCATAAAGAACTTTTTTTGTGTTGTGTGTGCGTCTAGCAATTTCATGTCGTTTTCCTTTTCTGGTTAGCCGTATTTTATCATTTATCTTTCTATGTGGCTCAAAGTAATACACCCATGTTTCGTCACCTGTAACTATATCAGCCAGATGCCTGCTGTTACAATTACTATATATTTCAGCAGATTTTAGCCATCTTGATCCCTGTAAGCTTTTGCTCTTTTGACAACAAACGAGGGGTCCATCTAGCACAAATCTTTCTCATGTCAAGTTTTTTTCTCAGAATGAAATGTACCGTCCCCATCGATAAACCAACGATTTTAGCTATCTGTTTGACAGTCAATCTTCCATCACTATTGACTAGTTTATGAATTTTTGAAATGCTTTTTTTGGTGCATGCTGTTTTGGTCTTCCAGAACGGACCTTATCAGAAATGTCGTTAACACAATTTTTAAATTTAAGTATCCAGCGTGATATGGACCTATATGACAGGTTTCGCTCATCATAAACATCTTGCATTTCAATGAATGTTTGTTTTGGCGATTTACCGAGTTTTGCACAGGCTTTCAAGAAGCTTCTCATTTCAATAATGTTTTTACCTGTCATGTCCGTCATTTTCCAAGCAGTGTAACGAGTGTTATGATGAAAATATGGCAAGAAAAAAACAATTCTTTAGCATATATAATCTCAAAATGTTCCACGTGTTTGGGAATGAACTCAGTCACCCGTGACAAGCGACAATATAATCAATCACATTGTTTTAACTACGGTTTACAGGAAGGGACAAGACGTTTTGAACGACCCTCGTAAGTGCAATTAACTGTTGTTTGTTCTCAGGTTCTGATAACAATGTGAAAAATGTGAGAAGACATCAGAACAACACAAGAGACTGTCAATATTATCGTTCAACAGATGGTAGAGGTTTCGAAAGGGCCAAACGAAGAGATCTCAGTAATATATCAGATGATACAGATGTTTTTATATTACTTTTGCAAGGTTTGCAAGGAGAATATGTAAGGAAAAGTAGTGATGGAGTCACCAGTTGGAGGTTGGAGTGTTAACTGACATAGGTACTGCTGCAGAAGATATTACACACATATTACCATATATATATTGCTTATATGATATAAGTTCTTTGGACACATAAAGCATCTCTCTTTTCTGTTTGGAACAATGCATATTGGGACAGTCATCAATGAGTCAACTTTATTTATTTTTGCTTTCTTCGACAATCCTGGCTGCGCATCTATGTCAGAGGCTCGACAGAAAGTTTGGGTAGTCCTCACTTAGTATACACTTGCATTTAACATATGTTAGAATACAAAGAAAATGTGAAGTAGATGTCTGTCAGATTTGAAACTTGTACTTGTGGCATGGGTTTTTGTACTAAACTTGCATACAAAATTTTACGTGGCTTTGATTGGTAGTTACTGAGAAAACTGTTATGAAAATTTACAAAATGCTCAACGATGACAGCGTGGCATCAACTTGATTCAAGATCAGATACATATATATTTATACTATTTAACAAAAACCAAACTATAGACAAACTTTTTAGGTTTGGAGAAAATATGTGGTTTCTCTGCCGGACTAGAATCTAGATAATTCATAACGTATATCAAAGCAGTCAGTTCATGGATGGTTGAGGGAACTGGATTGACCGGAGAAAACCGACAAATTTGTGGAAGCGAACTGACAAACATTTTATGATCAGTTTAAAGTAGGATTTGAAGCTAGGCTGTGAAAAGTACAGTTACCTATAAGCGCACACTTTAGTTATGGAGTCACAATTATATATTTATAATGCTTTCTGATCGCCTACAATGAACTCTGATTAGAAAACTTGCTTAATTGATCATTGTATACATGTTGTAGGGTTTCATTGACTTTAGAACACAGAAAATCCTGACTAAAACTAATTATCCTTCCTATGATGACATTACAGAGATCACACCGTCAGCTATATCAACAGTAAGTACTATTAAAACTATATATGTTCTCTATATTGTATATTTAAAATATTTAATTATAAACAAACATTGCAGTGTTTAAACTTTCACAATTTTACTCCACCTACTTGCTATTGCTCGTCTTCTCCCTATATTTATGGACCGGCTGGACATGTAATAACTGGTGATCTCAATATAATTGAGAACACCAAATTAAGATTTTTACTTTCAAAAGGTCCTAAATATAGAGAAGCTCAACCTTTTACTTGGGGACAGAATTTCCGACTTGTCATGGATTCCGTTGAAGAGTACGCCAGACGTTGGGCTAAATTAGAAGATGTTGAGCTTGATACCTTATCCGACTAGATAAAGGTTGTTAGATCTTTCGTTAAAACTAGGATTGCCAAACTTAAAGGGTCTATGAGTACTAAACCGTCTTCAGTACTCAAGGATCCAGAAATCAAGGCAATTCTTACAGACATACACAACAAATATGTTGTTGTTCCAGCTGATAAGGCTTCCAACAACATTATTCTCGTTTGTAAGAGATTCTACCTTGAATGTCTTATTAAGGAGCTTGGTTTAGATAGTATATCAAATAACCCTGCATATTCTAGAACTAATTTTACCAAAGATGAAGTTCTTTCCAACCATAGGGGAGTTCTCGAGTCTTTTGGTATCAATCTTAAAGAGGAAGATCTTGATCTTCCTTACTTGTATTGGATTCCTAAACTCCATAAAAATCCATACAAGGAAAGATATATAGCAGGCTCATCTAAATGTACTACTAAATCATTATCGGTAACTCTAACACAAATTTTGACAATCGTCAAAGATGGTCTTCAGTCTTATTCAGAAAAAGTATATTCTACATCTGGAATCAACCAAATGTGGATTCTAAAAAATTCTAAAGAATTACTTGAACATCTTGCTTCTAATACTTTATCTCATGTAAAAAGTATAAAAACATTTGATTTTTCTACACTATACACCACAATCCCTCATTCTAAATTGAAAGAACGTCTTAAAGAAATTATTCACTTGTCTTTCTTCTACAAAAAACGGTAAGCCAAGATACAAATATCTGGTGCTGAACAGGGATTCTGGTTATTTTGTCAAGCATCATACGGATTCCAAACAAAAATATACTGAAGATACCATCAACAAAATGTTGGAGTTTTTGATAGATAACATATTTGTTGTGTGGTAATATAGTATTTCAGCAAACAATCGGTATACCAATGGGTACAAACTGTGCAACATTGCTTGCTGATTTGTTTCTTTATTCTTACGAAGCAGAATTTATGCAGAATCTTGTTAAATCTGGAGAGAAAACTGTCGCCAAATCATTCAACTCAACATACAGATACATAGATGACGTTCTGTCTCTTAACAATCCTAAATTTGGAGACTATGTAAATGTCATCTATCTTAGTGAGCTTGAAATAAAAGACACGACTGATTCCTCAAGTTCTGCTTCATATTTAGACTTATACCTGAATTATGACGCACAAGAAAGGCTACATTTGAAACTTTATGACAAACGTGATGACTTCAATTTTTCTATTGTCAACTTTCCTTTTTTATGCAGCAATATACCTGCTTCTCCTGCTTATGGTGTATTTGTTTCCCAATTAATACGCTATGGTAGAGCTTGTTCCCACTACGGGGACTTTGTACAACGAAGTAGGCTGCTTGCAAATAAATTGTTGACTCAGGGATATTGCAAGCCTAGGCTTATCAAGGCCCTCAAAAAGTTTTTTGGCCGTCATCACAGTATTGTTGATAAGTTTGATGTCTCTGTGTCCAGGATTGCCTTGGATATATTTGACGTCTCATAGTTCCATGTTCCTTTCACACAATTTTGATTACACACGTGACGGGTGTAGCTAGCTAAACAGGAGGTGCTTACCCTTCCGGAGCACCCGGCCTCACTTCCCTGGTGGAAGTTCACGTGTCTAACCTAACTTGTCAGTTTCAAAGTTTTTACTTTGCTTCTGGATTGTGACTCGGAAATGGATAAGTATGTTTGTTTTTGATTGTAAATGTGCAATTAGGCGGAATAAAGACATTCTAATTTTTATTGACCTGTCGAAAGTTTAACACTATACTATTGAGTGTCAGGGTATTGATGGCTGGTGGACGAAAAGCTGGCGGGAGAGTTAAGTTCATTATACTCAAGTCATGTGCTGATTTTGAATTTTTATTAAAATAATGCATTCAAAATCAGCACATGACACTTACAATTACTTACTAGTAATCGGTTCTACATTATGAGTCAATAATAATAATAATAATAAAATATTTATTAACGTCTCATCTTAAATACACCAATAAAAACTAATATGTATAAAAGCCATTCTTTACAGAGTTATAAGAGACGAAAAAAGTATATAAACATAATATGTACATATGTACATTACCTAGATAAAAGTAGTCGACGTCTAGATAAAATATCACTGCAGAATTTGGCACTACTAAAAATCATATCTTTGTAAGCTAAAATAACAGACAATTTAACCTCGTCATTTAAATAATAAAAATTAAAACCCTCTTTAAAACACACATTTCTGGCACATTCAAATTAAACCTCTCTAAAATCATTATAAATTGGACTAGTAGTAGTAGAGGAAAGGAAAAACGAGGGTTCTGGCCCACTTCCGGTCGATTTTCCCCGTTACTTTAATATGGGGAGCCTCGTCCCTTCGAAGCCGTCCCTTCCCTAGCGTAAGGTACAGGTGCATTTTGTTTATATTTGTAGTTAATCGCCCGTGACATGATAAGTTCCTTCTCTAGTGTGAGGGACGGAGATACACCTGCATTTTGTTTATATTTAATTAATCATCCATAAATCCATAGATGTACCTATAGCAGACGACAAACTTTAAAACTGATACGATGCGGTAGAGTCAAGTACATTTTATTCAGTGTGTGTGTGTGTGTGTGTGTGTGTGTGTGTGTGTGTGTTTTAAATAAAGACAAATGCGACAACTATTTATTTACAAAAGTCAAAACGTTTGTACATAATCCCCATATACAACCCTTAACAATAAAACAATCGTTAGGGTGCATGGTCACACGCGACCTAAGGTATTCTAGAACATTCTTTCAACAAGTCTATACATGAATTTCCGTTAAGTTAAACTTGCATGATTGCATAGTGATTGTGCAATAGAGAGGATTTGCCTAAAAGTTTTCGAGCGTTGCCTATTTACCGTAAATTTTCAAATATATAACATTTTCTTTTATTGTTATATAGTAGTTTTCATATTAGTCCTGTCCATATAATGTATGAGTTTGTTAGCTATCTTATTTCTTTTGACAAGTCGATGCGTACATGTATATAGATGTGTTCAACTAAAAGGAGCCCTTTTCTTTTATAGGATAGCCCATATACGGTTACAAATCGATATGATTGTACCTTATTTTGGTACGTATATAAAGAACAGATTTGTAATATTCTTTCATTTGTTGTGATTGCTCGGAAGAAGTAAGACGTGTGAACAATATGAGGTATCAATGTTCTATGTGCGTTAAATCCTATGTCTGGCCGTTTAATTTAAAACGTCATATAAAAATGTTTATTTCTCGCAACAGCACCATCAGCAGCCGCCACCACCACAGCAGCAACCACCGCAGCAGCAGCAGCAGCCACCACAACAACAGCAGCAACCACCATCACAGCAGCAGCAGCCGCCGCCGCAGCAGCAGCAGCCACCACCACCACAGCAGCAGCAGCAAAGTTTTACCTTTCTACATCCATATACCGCTATATGCTCTGGTCAAACGTCATGTGGTAAAACGTATCTCATCATGACTTTACTACAGAAAAACCAAGAAAAGATTTACCCACCGCCACAGAGGATCGTATGGCTATACAGGCGATGGCAACCGCTATATGAGGAAATACAAAAATCGGTTCGACCGACAGTCGAGTTTATACAGGGCATACCGTTAGATTTGGACAAGGACAGCTTTCTAGATCCTAACGTGAGGAATTTGATTGTACTCGATGACCTCATGTCCATGAAAGATGCCAGAATCAACAATTTATTTACCGAAGGGAGTCACCATAGAAACCTCTCCGTCATTGCCATCAACCAGAATTTATACTTTAATAAAGACCCCACACAGTGAAGGAACTGTCATTATCTGATTTTGTTTAATAACCCTATCGACAAACAACAGATTATGACTTTGGCTAGACAGATGTACCCGCGGAAGAGTTATGTGTTTATGGATAAGTTTGAAGAAGCGACATTTAAGCGGTATGGTTACATGATGGTAGACCTCAAACCGACAACACATGATTCCCATAGATTACAGAGTAAAGTACTGGATCGGCAAATAGATTCCAATGACAAAGCAGAAAAATCTGATGACAAAGTAGAACCTATAAATAGTGACATGGCATCTCGTGACGATTGTGGTACTATGTTTGCAGACCACAACGATTTACAGCGACATGTTAAACGCTGGTGTCCAGAACAAAGTGATGCCGAGAAAGGTTACGCGAGTTGAGAGCATTAAATCCACCCGATTATTATCAGTTACGGAAATATGCAGAACTGAAAACACTTCATCCTCAAGATTATTACCAGCATGAACAGTACGCTGATTTAAAAACGCTATCGCCACCCAACAACACAAAAAGAAAGGCAGATAATTTGCCTGAGAGAAGTTCAAAAATGATGAGATGGGGAGAAAAAAGAGAAAATGAAGCGTTTGAAGATCTAGTGGGTGTATCCAAAAGACAAACAAAAACATTGTGGGACGAAAAAATGAAGAAATATACAGAAAATGGTATTTCTGAAAAGGAGGCTAAAGAAAAGGCTGAAAGGAAATTAAAGTCAAAAGATTTGAAAGCCCTCGTAGACAATTATATCGTTATTATCAAGTATATCGTTCGTCTGAAAAATGGCATGTTACCTAGAAAAGTTATGTAGAAATTACAGCAGTATGCATTCTGGTTGAAGGCTATACGTATGGCAGTTGGCAAGTATAAACATCAACTAGAAACATTTTTGGAAAAAGATAAAGAAAGTAGAAGCGAGACAGAAAAAGAAGGCGAGGAGGAGGAAACCGGTGATGACGAAGACGAGGAAGTGGAATAATATATGTTTATTACTGACAAATATGTCAAAATAGTACTGGACACACCGGGAGTTATTTTAAAGTATTTTATTTAGAGAACGAACTACCCTGAAAAGGCCATATTTCGGGCCCTGTATGGAAGGAAAGGAGCGTATGTCAATGCAGATCGCAACGAATACTTCCGTGGAGGTAGAAGACGGTTCTCCGGTTAAGGGCTTCAGTACTTGTTGTACAAACCAGAGACAGATCAACCAGTACTGGACACTCGATGTTATCTGTAAGGGCTGTATATGGGGATTATGTACAAACGTTTTGGCTTTTGTAAATAAATAGTTGTAAATAAAACTGATCGCATTTGTCTTTATTTAAAACACACACACACACACACACACATTTACTTGACTCTACCGCACCGCTGATTTTAAAGTTTGTCGTCTGCTATAAGTAAATCTATGGATTTATGGATGATTAATTAAAGATATAAACAAAATGCAGGTGTATCTCCGTCCCTCACACTAGAGAAGGAACTTATCATGTCACGGGCGATTAACTACAAATATAAACAAAATACACCTGTACCTTACGCTACGTAATGGGACGGTTTCGAAGGAACGAGGCTCCCCATATTAAAGTAACGGGGAAAATCGACCGGAAGTGCTCCAGAACCCTCGTTTTTCCTCTACTAATACAGTTAAAACATGTACGTTTTGCCAACTTTAATCCTTCATATCTGCCAGTTTATATCCTTATAGGCGCTACTCCACATCTTAACTTAGCCAAAGCACTACGTTGGCCACGGGGTAAAACAGATGAAACATAAAATTCTATATTGTAAAAATGTTTAAAAGTTCTATAAGTCCTTAACTTATTGCCACCTTGTTCCCTAATGGATGTGTCACTGAATAAATCTTCGTTCCAAATTTTAATAAAATTTTCATATTTCCGTCAGATACCAACGCGATTAGATGTTTTGTGGAGATAATACTGTTTACACGACTGTACTCCTGTAATCCGAACGATAAAAGTTTCTGATACATAAAATAGTTCCAGTTTTTCACTACATGATTTTGCGAATCGGACCATAAAAACACGCGCTTATTCAGTCAAAAATTGTCTATATCACAGAAACGCTTAAAAAGTCTTATCACATCGTCCCATAACTTTACATGTAGTGGTTTCCATCCTAACTCTCCATTTATCGCCGAAATAGGCGCACATCGCCCAAGCCCGAGGAAATATCTACCAGCTTTATTTTGAACAGCTTCAATGCACGGGTACTTTTTATAACCCCATACTACTGCCGCGTAAGAGATAACTGGCACTACTGTGCTATCGTACAGCTTCTTAAATATTTTAAAAGTAAAACCACCTGCTGCCTTAGATTTTGCAATAAGTAATCCCAATGCACGATTTGCAGCCGCAGCAACATACATGTACTTCGCTGTCAAATTATAATTTAAATGTTCATCTAAAAGTAGCCCTAAATACACATATTTATCAGTTACTTCAAGTACATTTGCACCACATGTAAATTGTACAGTAGCTCTTTTACACCGACCATATCGAAAATGTACTATCTTTGACTTTTGGAAGTTTATGTTCATTTGATTTTCACATGTCCAACAATTTAAGCCGTCTAATACCACTTGTAAATCGTGAGATGTTTCTGCCATGAGAACAAGATCGTCCGCATATAATAGTGCCGATATCAAATCAGTTCCAATTTCAACACCTATAGCTAGACTTTCTAAATATACAATCAAATAATTAATATATAAATAAAAAGTAACGGAGTTAAAATACAACCCTGTTTAAGTCCACATGTTACTTCAAACCAATCTGAAATAAAACCATTCAAACGTACACAACATTGTACACTACTGTAAATAGATGATAAAGCACGATATATATAACCATTTATGCCAATATTACTTAATTTTTCAAATAAAAATACCCTATCGATGGTATCATAAGCCTTTTTAAAGTCTATAAAAGAAACAAAAGATGACTTCTTTGTAGCTTACGCGTTTCTATAATAGAAGCTAATGTGGATATATGATCAACTGTACTTTTGCCCTTTCGAAAACCATTTTGTTTATCAGACAATAAATTATTATCATTCACCCATTCAGACAACAGGTTATTTAATACATTACAATAAATTTTATAAGCTGTCAGTGCCAGAGTAATACTCTTATACCCAGTAGGAACACGTGGATACTAAGTAGATTTACATATAGGATTAATTATTCCTTTTTCCACAACTCCGGAATCATACCCTTTTTAAAACATATATTAAACAATAAAAATAAACCATTTGCAACACTTTGATTTTTTAACACTTCTGTGGGAATTTCATCACAACCTACAGCTTTGCCACATTTTGCGGACTTTAATGCACTAACTATTTCATCAAATGAACTTTTCACGATTGAATGAATCGACATCATACATTCCGTTTTCAGGAACAGGTAACGGATTATTTTCACAAAATTTCACACTCGACTTAACACTTGAAACACCATTTGCATTTAAAAGATCAAGAACACATTTTTCCATTTATATAAGACCACATTTATATCTGCACTAACAGAACCATTTTCCGTCACCACTTCCTTAGGAATTGCTTTTTTTTCCTCTCCATGCCCACTCATATTTTTCCAATTTCCTTCCATAGAGATTTCTGGTCATTACACTCCAGATTTTCTAGTTCCGTTTAGCTTTCTGAACATTTCGGTCGAATTCCTTCCTAGCCTGAACGAAGTCATGGCGAATCCGTTGTTTAGCACATCCGTTGATTTTCCCCATATCCCTTTCACGTGTGCACATTTTATTCCACAACTCTGTTAAATGGTCGTTCCACCATGGTTTCCGAATTTTGCGCTTCGTGTTTCCAATTTCGAAGGTTTTAACGTTTAATCTAACGTCCATTTCAGCTTGTAACGTGCTTACCAAACTGTTAAAAATGTCATCAACCATGTTTTGCGTACAATCGGTTGTGTTTAAATCTGTTAAATGATCACGAAGTTCTTTGAAGCCCGCACAATCCGACATAAAATCAGAGTTCACTAGATTTAAGTGATATTTCTTTGTATTCAAAGAAGAATGTTGTGCTGCAATCCCGATACGCGATTCCAATCCCTCGTCGATCGAGTAATTCCATGAGATGAATGAGTGACCGGAACTCTAGAACCCGGTCCAATTAATGATTTGCAATCCGCTGTGTCGACTAATTCACTGGCACGTCTAACTTGAAAATCAGAAAAATTACCTAACTGTTCATATGGCACTACACAAAAATCGACTACAGATACACCACTTGACGACACACACGTGTAATCATCGACATCGCTTATACGACCGTTTAAAATACAACAGTTAACTGCTGTCAAAAACTCACAGAATATTTCTCCACATAGTTTACTTTTTTGGTCTATATTTTTACGTTCTGGTACAACATCTATTCCAGGAATATAATCTTCAAGATCTGCAGTTTTCGCATTAAAGTCACCACAAATAAAGAACTCAGATTCGTGTTGAAATGTGAAAATTTGCGTCGAAAGTGTGTCAAAGTAATTGTCGACATCTACGGCCCTTGTTGACATATCTGGCGGTAAATAACAAACACAACCAAAGAAGTTTTTATTCGTATACTTATGAGTAAATTTCAGTTAAAGAATGCCTTCGTGAAACTTATCTGCTACATTTACATTAAAATCACATAAAACACTATTACCCACAATAAAACTCCTGAACCTGTTCTGGCATTTATGTGAATATTTTGACGGTTGTGACCGAACCATTTAAAATGCTCAAACTCAGTTCAACATTATTTAAAAGATGAGTTTCTGCTACGCCTATAATATCCATATCAAGTACTGATAAAGGCTATTTTGAACATGGAATATTGTAAATTACATTTTAATAAAGAATTGCTTGGACAAATTAACAGTGCATATTTATTTACTATTCAGAGACCTAACTAAAAATTATATTTTGTCGATGCTGCATGTTTTGGGTAACGTCTGTATATAGAAAAAATCATATTACAAATTACAAATGACTGTACCTTTTACCTGCGTGATTGAATCAAGACAATTCACACCTGGACGACCTACATATAACCAATGAAGTACCTAATAGGAGTATTTATACTTAACCATTTTGATTTTATTGAAAAAGTGGCAAAATTTATGGTATGCACACACTCACATAGACTGATTTAAAAGAAAACATATTTTTTTCCACTTAGATCTCTCTTTTCTTTGTTGAAATATAATTAAAATGTTTACAAAAAGATACAAATAAAAATTTAATCGCAATATATGCATGTTCAAAATAGCCTTTATGCACAGAAGTTATATACATTGTGTACGCACTATGTAATTGTCAGATGAATTGTCTGCATTAAAACCCCTAACGTTCCAAAATCCGCAGTTATACTAATACCGTCTTCCATATCTACGCCCCTGTTCCTGGCGTGATTCGGAGTACCTCCTCTATCTATCCATACTCCGTCTTTCGTTTCTTTGGAGTGATTGTTTACCTTTGCACGTGACCCATCAGGAATGTATACCTGTTCATTTACTGGCCGAGAACAGTCTGACGTTCTGTTTTGTGACCTTGCAGGTGCGCGTCTATCGCCTTCTGTTGTGAGTCTATCTACGATTCTATTTCCATTCAATCGTAACTTGTTGCGCCCTAGGGTGTTTACAATTGTTTTGATGTTTTAATTTAACACACGTTGGGATAATGGAATGTTATTTTCAATAAAAATATCTTTGAAATTACGACTATCCTTTAATGTCCGTTTTGATTTCATAAATTTTGGTTTAATCTCTAGCGACTTACAGGTAGCTACGACCACACCCGGTTTACTGTGATTTTTACTATCTTTACGTTCAGCTGACGCGATTTCAATGTTACCCAATTTTAGTCCATCTTTAATTAAACCATTTACCTTTTGACATATATTCTCGTTTCGACCCTCTGGAAATTTTCTTAAAATAATGTTTCTATCCCTATCAACAACAGAACTCTTTTTTTAATTGTCCCTTTCTGTTGCATTTAAACTATCTTTTTTCTTGCTCATATCGTCAATGTTTTTTAATTTGACCTACTTTATCCCTACCTTCTTTTCAACTATTTTGTCAATTTCTGCCCCCAATTTGGCTTCTAAAAACTTTTCAAAATTTTCCATTCTCTGGTTGACAGAAACATTTAACTGTCTGATATCGTCATTTAAGCGTAACATAATACTGCATAGATCTGCGTGATCTGTGTGATCACGGGTGTTAACAATGTTCCTTTTGAGAAGGGGGATGGCGTGAATGCTGTATTCTTTTCGCTGACCTTATATTTCTTACTGTCAATAACATCATCATCACAATTTATAGATAAATGTTTGTTTTGGGGGTTACTTGGGGGCGATATTACTGCTACTTACGGGTTCTTGTACAATAGCTGTTACTGAGATCTACTCTGCCGCCATAACATTGTTTACATAGTCCATTGCTCTTTGTTGACTGAGTGGATCTAGATCACAACTTTCTGAGTCTATAATATCAATTTTCTCTGTATATAACGAATCCGTACGTCTCATAGTTTCTATCTATACTAATAAATGCCCACTAATGTGCCACTAAACCACTAAACACGTTCAAAACAGTTCAAAAAATTTTAACATAAAATTTTCACAACTATGCTCCTCCGCATGCGCACTTAGTCAACGTGTGGCTAGACGCGCTATATCCTTTTGAGAGATTGTTACCTAGCAGTTGCTTTAAAACTAAAACTATCAATGAAATACAATACATTACCTACCATCAATAAAATATTATAAATAAAATGTTAAAAAATAAAGTAATTTGCAATTTGCTTTATGAATATTCAAAGTAGAACCAGAGACATATAAGGTTTTATATGTCTCTGGTAGAACGTACCGTCTATAATGAACGCAATTTTTTACACTTTAAAACTCCATACTAACAATAGCATGAATTGAGAGTTACTTCAAAAAAGACCATAATATATGTGCGTCCATTGTATCATAATTTCAAAATTTTAGACACGTCCTTAATTACCGATAGATGGACAGAGTCGCTTGCCATGCCGAAGCATACAGTCTCACCCCTGGTAGAAATTTGCGTGATTAACTTTATTTTCCTGTTTTCAAAATTTTTACTTTTAGATTGTAATTTGGACAAGGCCGGCATGTTTGTTTCTGATGATTATTAGAAATTGAAACTATCGAATCTAATTTAGAAACATATTATATTATTAAATTAAGAGATAACTATATTTAGAGAAATTAGAACATATAATGTTGTAATCAGATAAAAGCGAGGCATTTTGTGTTGTGTGTTTATTATTTGATAATTTTTGTAGTTTGTTATCTTCATACACAACGATTATATGTATGTACTATTGCTGCATAGCTTATTCCTGTATCCATGTACAATAATGCATGCACACAAAAACTATGTCGATTGAACAATGTTATATATGCACCTTTTATACCCAAGCAATGCATCAATCTACGGCTTGTACTTTTCAGCAAAGATATTTTTCAGATTTTCACTTCCTTTTTTTTCTTTTGTGCCATTAAAAAAATAATAATAAAATGGTCAAAATGGGAAATAATACAATATTGGATTCACTATAAAAACTTTGATAAATATCTTTGACAAAAGAACAGTTTGATCAAAGTAGTTAAAGTTTTCGGCCAAAGTACTTATAATGTCACATTTCAGTATTAGTCTTTCGAAATTATAATTTTCTTTATATTGTTTTTGTCGTACCATAGTTCCTTCACTAGGGTCGCTAGTTTGCTAGTTTAGTATGCTTTCCCTCGAGCCAAGCTTTGATCAGAGACCAACATTCTTATCTCTTTTGTGAAATACAGAGCTAGAAAGTAGAGACTATTTCGGAGCCTGCCTGCTAGCGAATTGTCATTTGGTAAAATCACATAAACTTTGATTAAAGTTTTAAAAAAATGAGATAGAATTGTACACCATCAATATGTTCATATTTTGGTGATCCAAGATACCTTTCAGAGCGAACTTGATCAATGTTTTTGATATTGTAAACCTATACTTACTATGAAACATTTGATCAAAAACTTTTATCAAAGTTACTTTTAAGGTTGTGTAAACCATTAAAATCTTAAAAAACAAAGAATGATTCCCAAAACGCCAAGCTATCCGCCTATAGGAATATATACGCAAGAAACTACTATACTTCCACAAATTCAGTGCACATGGAAAATGCAAGAATAAAGTTGTATTTTCCAACAAACTCACAAAAAATTTGTCAAAACTTAATACAAAATATACTGACCTAATAGGAAAAATATTTTTCATTCATGAAAAAGTTAACTTAATTCTGAGCAATTTTTGAACTTTTAACAAAACAACAAATATGACTATGTTAAAATTATCCCTTCTGTACATTCTTACTTGGAACAACTATAAACTTTATGTCATAATTGGAATATGCATGATGATCACACCTGGAAAGAACCCAAATATTCAACAATTACCTACCTGACCCTAAATGTCCTGATGTAACTTTGAATGAGGCCCAATTGGTGTATAAACTTGATCAAATTTCCAAAATGTTTGCAAAATTTCTTTATGTACAGGAGAACTAAACAATAATGTTTTTAATTAAAAATATAATTTGGTTAGGTCAGTGCATTTTAAATGCATTTTATTGATAGTTTAATGGAAACATTTTCAATTAGAAGAATTAAACCATAAAAACCATGTGCACTCAATTTATGGAAATACTATTAGTTATTCGAGATTTTCCCGGGGTATACGGGATGGTATGACCGTCTTGGGTTTCGTATTTCCTGAGGCGCAGCCGAAGGAAATACTAAACCCAAGACGGTCATACCATCCCGTATACCCCGGGAAAATCTCGAATAACGAATTTATTACCACTTTGGTCTGATCTCGATCAACATTTGAAAAATTAAGCTTATGCTGCAGTTACTGGAATATTGTAATGTGGTTTAAAATATTAGTATTTTAATACTTAAATTGGAACAACTCAACAAGTTAATCTTTTCTATCAAATTTTAATTAATTGAAAAATACGGAAAATTAAATTTATTAAACATTTCTGAGATAAGTAAGTTTAAAAAATGTCATTTATCCTATTAAAATTATAACTCTTCAAACTGGAGCTACCCCTCATTGTATCCCTTGCGCACCTACGTAAAGAATAAATTCTTCCGTCATCATTACGTCACAAGAAAGACACCGCCATTTTGTCAAAAGTTTTACCATTGTAAACACCCATCCAAAATACGTTTTGGTGTATTAAAGGAGTTATAATATATGGGCTAGATCGACATTAGGATTGTTAGTAACGACTCGCCTCATGTAAGTTAATGATTAATATTGATTTTTAACCGTGTCATTCAAATCTTTGAAATTTTAGCGTTGTTCCTTTCTCTCCAGCAGAGTAAACGGACATGTACTTTTGGTAGGAAGCTACAGGACACATTGGCGTGTTGTCAGCAGGCATTATTCCTGTGTATCTCTCCTTTTCATTTTCGCGACGATTTTTTTGTTAACTCATCTACAGTTTTCTTCACAAATTTGGCCCCTGTAGAGGGATCTGTAGCCACAGAAAAAGTAGATTTCGACATTTCAGGAATGTTTTCACCACCCCGACGACAGAAATATAAACGTTCTTCAAAATGTACTTTATCAAACAGTCCCGTGGGCGTATTTGGATTCATGAGAATGCTAGAATATAATTTCCCTAAATCGTCATCACTGATCTATCGACGTTTCTATGCGAGTTGTTCCTCTTTAGCCGCAGACACGAACTTTCAACTCTCGAATTTTGAATCTTATGTTCTAAACGTTAGACATAAAATTTTTATTTTAAAATATTCTGTAATTTATAAAATTAAAAATTATTTGTTACTTTTAATACTTTTTTGAAAACCAACAGGTTAAAAATATATGCAATACTTGAAGCGGACCATGGGGGCGGCCATAAGCCAACAGGTTTGAAGCTCCGTATTACCCGATCACGTGGTATCCTTATTACCCGTTCAGACGATCGTATTGCCTTGGAAAATTAAATATATGGGATAGTATAAATAAGATTTTAACCAATCAGATTGTAAGTATTTTACCAAAGTGGTAATAAAGTAGGTTACACCCTTTTCAGACGTACTTCGAGGCCAAGTACAAATAAATGTCTGTGTAAATATATACGTTGCAAATGAACAACATTTTTCCTTTTTTATAATGACGTATGTGGAAGCTGATTGGTTAGTTGTTTATATAATTTAAATGTTTGTTATTCTGCATCAAAGTGTAGCGCTACTATTATGTAATCTCTACATACAGAGGATTTCAATAAAGAATGAATAAATGAATGTCAGGAAGTGCCATTACTTTGCTAGCACAAAAACAAAAACTCACAATGACTTGTTTTGTTTTGCGTCATAATGCGTATACGTTGTGTCTATTGACGGCATGTCAGGGAATACTTCAACTTGTATTTAGATGAAATCAGTAATAGAAGGCATTCAAGAAACTCTGTTGTTAGAGTCAACCGTGCTTCAGAGAAAATGCTTGACACCTGTGGAGCATTTTTCTGGTCACATAGTGTTGCTAAGAGTTCATGGTATAGACCAGTTTAAAGCTTTGTCAATAGCAGTCCTAACGCAAAGCTTTTAGCCCTTAGTGCTGTAGACTTCACTGATATAACATTTGTTACAAGATGCTAAGTCAAGTCAATGTATAAAAGTCATCATCAGAAAGGTCATTTGTATAATCGAAATCAATTTCTCTACTTTTACTATAAATATTCTTATTTGGAGATTGTTTAATAATTCGGTGATTTCCGTTGTAATGAAGGTTTTATATTTTGTCTAGATAAATGATTATAGCATATGCGAAGACCAGATAGTACAAAGATACCTTGTACCTTGTTTGACGAAAATGTCAGTTCTTGCCCGGATTGGTGCAAGTTTCATGGCGGAAACTTTTCTTTGAACATAAATAAAATGGCAATTTGTTTGCCGCAGCTCAAAATCGGTCGGTCTATACATTCAGATTTCAAGTCTATTCAACCAACCGCAGGTTTATGATATTCAGTCTTGTCCAGCTAGTGACACTCATCATATATGAAACCTACTCCGACTTTTCGCCTATGGCTTTTCTTCATGCGATGAATGCACTTAGAAAAGTTAATGTTTTGGGATTGTGGTTACTAGTATGTGTTCAACATACACGAAACACACAGGGAATGACAAGTGGCCTTAAACTGAATTTATATTGTATGTATGAAACCAATGTAACACAAAGTAAGATAAAAAGAAGTAAAGCCGTGAAATATACATTTTATTAAAATAAAATAAGTTAAAAAATAAAATTGTAACATTGGGATTCGAACCAACAACGTAAGAATTACTAGTCCCTATGTATACCCACAACACCACGCAGGTAATTGTTCACAATAAGGGTTTTCTTAGTATCAAGTACGAGTATAACACGGTATATTAAGAGGTTTTATCTAACATTAGACTAGTTTTTCTACGAAATACAAGTTTTATCAAACACGCATAATACAGAATCTTGTACCACTAGACTGTGGTGATACAACATTGGCGGTAAAGTGAACGTACACGTTCTCGTTGTGACGTCATTAGGGAGAATGTAGAACAAATATCATAACATAGTTCAGTTGTTTTCTGTGGTAAAATGTAATTTTTCACATTAAGTTTTGTTTTTTTATTATTTTAAATAACCTAATTGGAAATGTTAGATAAAAATATTATATACACAGTGTGTAGGTACAACCCTTCGTATCAGGTCTCGTCCTTTTTCGTAGCTGTATCACTACTCGTCGCGCGACTCGTAGTGATACGGCTACGAAAAAAGGACTCGACCTGATACTGAGGGTTTTACCTACACACTGTGTATATAATATGTATGTATTGGGGGAACTCTCTAAACATTGATTTTTACAAAATTCGGTATCAGCGCATATCTCTCCATTAACCATACTTTGCATATCTAACAGTATAATAATATACTTTTTATATTCAAAATATTTTAAATGGAGAAACATGCGCTCTGTGTGTATTTATTAAAAACGTGTTGATTTTCACTGACTTGTTCCATGTTTGTGTAGATTTACATGGAGACAAACCTAATGGATTGCATGTGTTAAACATATAATGCAATATTTTATTGAGATTTTTATTTTTTTTTATAATAATTATAATTTAATAAGCCTAGTAATGCTAATTAAATATATAAAGTAACTGTTAAATTCCAGTACTTATTATAATTTGATGGTCTTCTCTGCATTAATTTTGATCAAAATAACCATGACCAGAGGCTTTTATCAAAAGATTTGATCAAATTATTATGCCATTGTAGTTTTCAATAATCAACATCGTAAATGAAACTGTATTATAACTATGTTAGGAGTTCATTTTCTCCCCTACATACCCACTACTTTTTTGTGACCGTTTTTGAATTTTTGGTTTTTTTTTGGAAAATAACAATATAATAAATAAAAAATAAATAAAAATAATTGCTTGATTCCGTCATTATTATGCTTTATACAAATGAGAGTCCTTCCAGTTATATAAGTATATTGTATTACGAAATTACATTAACATAACCCTGATTTCTACAATGGTGCTTTATCATCATGCTTGCGCATTTTTAATAATACCATTGTCATGACTGTGCTAATTGTTTTAATTGTTTATAAAAATTACCTTTGCAGCCGTCTACTTCAGTAAGTTCCCGACCAGGCGTCAGAAAAAATGCATACAATCATAATCATAGCTGGGAACGAGCTTATAGGGAATCAATGGATCGACAACAAACGGAGGTAAGCTCGCACGTGCACACACACACACACACACACACACACACACACACACACACACACACACACACACTTCCCTATCTTTGGAAAAAATACGATTCCAATAAAATACAGAGAGTATAATGATACGCAAGTAGAATTTATAATGAATATATTTCATTGTACATTGAAAACCCACCCAAGGTATTCTTTTAATTAGCACGGACTATCTGCTTTAACGTTTTTGATATTGCCAGTTCGGTCTATCTTTTTTATATTGGTTAAATAATGAATATTTAGCCCCTGTGAATGGAAACTAGTGCATTAGAAACAGCAAATCTCCATGAAACCTCGCTTCAAATATAAACCTGGTTGAAAGTCATATGTGGTATTGGCACCTATAGGTTAGTTAAGTTTTATATAGAGAACACGTTAAGTATATATAGTATTATTTATAGAAATAATATCGTGTTGAACATCATACAGAAAATTCTATCTGGAATGCTTTTTCACTAATACTGATGAGTTATTGTATTCCGAAGCGGCCGTCTAGTACAGTAAAATGAACAATGGTATAAGTATAATATGTAATTTTCATTCTAAATCTGCTCGGTTTCAGATAACAACATTAGGATCGTCGTCACAAAGACTTGTCTCGAACATAAAATCAGAAAATGAGAACAAGGTTAGTAGTAAAACTCAATATCATTATGTCAGCCATATTGGAAATGACATCCATTTTGAATTACAAAATCTTTTCGGATATATAAAAATAATAAGCAGATCGAAAACAAAATAATTGAAATCCCTGTATATTTGTGAACGAAATGTGTAATAACAAAAATTGTATGCCTATCATGTCGTAAATACACTGCAAATAATAGTTTCTGCCACTTCAGCTATAGCTGGCGACGTCTCGATATGAATGTAATATTTTTGACTGCGACTTAAAACCCTTTTCATTCATTCATTCATTCATTCATTCATTCATTCATTCATTCATTCATTCAATTAATTAATTAATCAATCAATCAATCAATCAATCTTGGTCGAATGTTGTATTACATCACGTTTAGTTCTTGTCCTTGCTGTTCAGGCTCCATTTGATACCATTATCATTTTGCTAATGCTTAGACATTAAGAGTTTTAAGGTGTCATTTTGAAAGTCGGTGCAATACATTTGTATTTGTGGTATTGTAAAAATGTTTATTCTTAGTTTTTAAACAAAGATAGCCAAAATCGCCAAACATTAGTTAATGAAAATCTTTAGTTAAGAAATGATAGTAAAAAGGGGGGCATGGTATGTTATTATCCCCCGGTTTTCGAAGAAGATTTTTTTTTAATTAAGTTCGAGCTTCCATACATCCATCCATTCAAACACTTCAGAGTAATTCTCAAAAACTATGAAGCACTTTTTTTTACGAAACCTGGCGTAAAGCATCAAAATTGATAGGAGATGCGCATACCTGCGGCAATAGACCAAGTTGGTTAGTTCACTTTCCTGCAAGTTATGGTCCTTAGGTACATATTAAAAAACTATTTAAATGGCAAGGGATCCGAATTACCTAAAGTCGCTTGTTCATTTAATGTTTGTCTTCTTCATTCATTGTTACAGACACTAAAGCGATGTTGTAAGTACTCGGTTGCAGTGGCGGTAATATTAATAGGAATCGCTGCTGTTATTGTCGTCATAGTAACAAACAATGATCAGAAATACCCACCAAAAGCAGATAAACAAAAAAGTACAGGTAAAATAAATAAATAAATAAATAAATAAATAAATAAATATAAATAAATCAATAAATTTGGAAGCTTCGGTGCCATTGTGCAATCCCTCATTTCACCACTACAGTAACACAGTTGGTAGAGTGCTAATAGCGCCTTATGTCGGAGGTCGGGAATCGAACCCTGGTGGTGTTTGGGTAGTTCAGTAAGTACTGCGCGGTATGTTACATCAAAATCTTCACTTTGTTACAATCACACTGATGATGACAGAGGGGACACGTGTTGTATACTTTACTGTAATTTTCTCTTGCTTTGTCCAATTTCTTTGCCCCACGCCTATAACCGCCTGACCCGTTCCAATCCGACTTGGGTAGTTCCCAGTATGAGTATAAGCAAGTTTGTCAGTCCGCTTATTTTTTTCAGTTTCCTCTATCAATCCAAAACAGACCGCCTAAGGCGTTAACAGCATTACTTCACTCTACTCTTATTGCTTACTCTGCTGGTTGTTTTTATACCCCTCCCGCCGCAACTAGTTTGAGGGGAGTTTATAGGAATCACCATGTCTGTCCTGTACAATCGTGTCCAGGCCATCTCATAGCTGCTTTGGATGACTTTAAAAAAACTTCACATGAATAATCTTCATGGTCGGAAGGTGTGTCATGACCTTAAACCAAGGTCATATCATACAGATCAAGGTCTCGGAAAAACATTAAATGTTGGGACGGGGGTATTTGGCTTTCAAGAGACAGTTCTAGTTATTCGTGGTGATACTGACTGTAGTCTTTTGCATGCAAAAATGTATTTTTTTTAATTTCTAGATGAGTGTGGGATATATCTCGTGGATTCAGTACAGTATAGACGACCTGTAAACATTGAATTTAACTGTACTTTTACAAACAATGTCGTGTATTCTGTGACTAAAATAAAAATTAAATTTAAAGCTTCATACAGATACTTGTCTACTAGCGAGAATATTGAAAAAGAAATAACTTTAAGTAATGCCAAGAAACAACACGTTGCCATGACAATCAAGCGTTGGAATATAAATTGTAGTGTGGTAGATAAACATTTAAAATGTGGTTTAGAGAGAGAACCGGTGAGATGTGACAATGGAGGGGTGGCTTCTGTTACTTTGTATGGCAAAGAGGAACTTTACCAAAAGGAAGTCGAATTTGATGTTGAAGGTAAGCATTATTAAAAATCAATGACCTTGAACTTTAATTGTTTGACCTTGTAGATAAAAGTCGAGTTTGATGTTGTAGGTAAATATTTTAAATCATTGGCCTTGAACTTTGATTGATTAACCTTGCCATGTAGATACACTATTTAAAAAAATGCCAGGCTTGGTTTGAAGGTTAAAAACATTTTTAAACAATTGACCTTTAACTTTGATTGATTAACCTTGCCATGTGAATACTCTATTTTAAAAAAGGCGAAAATTTGTGTTGAAGGTAAAAACATTTTAAATAATTGACCTTGAACTTTGATCTTAAAATTTTTGACCTTGTCCTGTAGATGCATTTTATAAAAGATGTGGTTTGAAAGTAAAACATTTGCCCATAGAATGTTATTGTTTTTGTATTTAATCAAAGACAGGGGTTGGTATTGACGATAAACATTTTAAATCATTGATCTTTAACTTAGAATTTTATTGTTTCACCTTTGACATTTAGCTGTAGGTAATGTATATGTATTTTATAAAAGGTGGGGTTGGTGTTGAAGGTAAAACATTCTAAATCATTGGCCTTGAACTTATATTTTTATTTGTCCTTTGACCTTGAAATGTAGATAATGTATTTATTAAAAGGTTGGTTTTGGTATTGCAGGTAAACATTTAGTTATTGATCTTGAAATTACATGTATATCTGCATTTTAAATCATCGGCCTTGATCTTAGAAAAATGTGATTTTATTTTTAAATTATGATAGGTGAGGTATCACAGGTGGAAATGAATGTTAACCAGACCATAGACGAGAGAGATAATTCTACCATTGTGGATATAGCATGTTCTACCCAGAGTTCCTGTACGCCGACTAGTATCTGGTTGTTCAGTAAGAAAGATGGAGTGACCGAGAGAAGATACGACATTAACTTCACCTGTATAATAGAGTATAATACACAAGATGGCACCACTGTGGATTGTACCGGCAGTATACCAGGCTCCTTACTCAAGTCCTTTGGTACCATACTTTGCCGTCCTCAACTTAATGATTCCGTGGTAGCAGAAGCTAAAGAAGCGTCAGTTAGGCCACCAGTGTGTATAGGAGATGGTATGTTTATTTTTATATCCCCCAACCGCAAATGAAATGGGGTTTGGCTTCACATAGTAATCATCGTGCTCGTCGTATGACCAGTTATGTCCGTCCTATTATCATGTCCGCTTCATATCTCCCAAGTCAATGGGTGGATTTTGATCAAACTTGGCACAAATGATAACCAACATGAAATAATATTTAGAACGGGTATTTATCTCTCAAGGGTCTAGTCTAATTTTTTACAGGTCTCAAATAAATTCCAGAAATTCTGTACACGGCAAGTGTAAAACGTTCAATCAATCATCAATCTTTTGCATTCAATGCTATTAGTAAATGTATGTCATTTAGCTATATTTTTAAATATATAAAATATTTGTTTAATTTCCCAGAATGCACGTTCACGTGTCCTGACGAAGGAGCAGACATATATTATATGGACCCATCGGACTGTACAGTTCTACATAGATGTGCCAGTAGGCGGTTATACTCCGGACTGTGTCCAAACTCGACATACTTCAATCCGTCAAAATGCTCGTGTGATCACCAAGACAACGTTGAGGGTTGTGACGACACTGGAATGAGATTTGCAAAACTAAAAGACACGCGATGTGGAGCTTCAACAAACAATTGATTGTGCTTGCCACCTTGTCACGGATACATACATGTTAATGTAACTTGTGTCATATTATTTTAGAATTTCCTGAATGAAAGTTGTCATATTATAAACTTTTGAATATTTTATTCAGGAAATCCTAAAATTTATAATATGACACTTGAAAATGGAATTAGTTTGTATCGTTATGTTGTTCGCTGATAAAATTTCGTTGAGAGAGAAAGAGAGAGAGAGTGTGTGTGTGTGTGTGTGTGTTTGTTTTTATGAGTATGTTTTTTCGACACTGGTTTATATCAGAGTTGTCGTTACTTGTTGTCAAAGAAATGGTTAGCAATGCATACCTAGAGCAGATCCATTTGATTTCTTATACCGACAATAACACAAAGCATAATGATATATTCAACGAAAGTTCTATAATTAGTAAATCAATTACCTTTAAAATGACATTTAAGAAAACCAACATATTTAGAAAGGGTGCTGAATGAAGTTTAACAGACATTTATATTTTAAATTCTCGTTTTGCATTGTACTCTACGTAATCATTTTGTAATTGGTAAAACAAGCAGTGCTAATCATGCTGATCTCAATTAAATTCAAATAATTGCAATTCTTTGATAGAAGGATATATCACGATGCGTTTGAATCGGTTTTTTTGTGATAAAACACTCCTTTTTATATTTTTTTTGTGAGGAGGATGGTGCTATTCAGAAACGTGTGACGTCACATCATTTGTCGAGCAGAATTCCATATTAATTTAAGAGTTAGATACTTCAAATAATTTCATGTAGACTTCTGATAGTACTCATGGATTGATGTGGAATTATTAATTTTTTGGGTCTAAGAAAAACGTTTTGTGGGTTTGTAAATTCGTGGTTTTTTGTTTACTTTAAACGTAATTTTGTTATATATCACCATTTCGTTGACATGTAATTCGGGCCAGAGTATCCACGAAACAATGACAATTTGGACATCACGAACATAGATTTGTTTACATTAATACTTAATGTAATTGTATTTGAAATAACAGAAAATAATTGATTTATTTCTATATGATTCCCGGTAATATTTTCTGGTATTTCAAATATCATTACATTCGCTCTATGCCCTTCTCAAAAAATAAAATTATTAGATAATTTGATTTTTTGTAGAGAACAGAAAATATTTGGTTTTATTTTTATATGATTTCTTATATCATTCATTAACAGACATTATTGTTTTTTCCGGCACGAAGTCAGTATTTACTTCATAGACAGTACAGACCAGTTGAAACTTAACAGTAATGTATTGAATTAATGACAATTCGACAACCCATCACGGTCCCTCGTCAGCTATCTCTCGACAGCTTTACGAAAAGTGCTATCTATCTCTCGACAGCTTTACGACAAGTGCTATCTATCTCTCGGTAGCTTTACGACAAGTGCTATCTATCTCTCGACAGCTTCACGACAAGTGCTATCTATCTCTCGGTAGCTTTAAGACAAGTGCTATCTATCTCTCGGTAGCTTTACGACAAGTGCTATCTATCTCTCGACAGCTTTACGACAAGTGCTATCTATCTCTAGGTAGCTTTACGACAAGTGCTATCTATCTCTCGGTAGCTTTACGACAAGTGCTATCTATCTCTCGGTAGCTTTACGACAAGTGCTATCTATCTCTCGGTAGCTTTACGACAAGTGCTATCTATATCTCGGTAGCTTTACGACAAGTGCTATCTATCTCTCGGTAGCTTTACGACAAGTGCTATCTATCTCTCGGTAGCTTTACGACAAGTGCTATCTATCTCTCGGTAGCTTTACGACAAGTGCTATCTATATCTCGGTAGCTTTACGACAAGTGCTATCTATCTCTCGGTAGCTTTACGACAAGTGTTATCTATATCTCGGTAGCTTTACGACAAGTGCTATCTATATCTCGGTAGCTTTACGACAACTGCTATCTATATCTCGGTAGCTTTACGACAAGTGCTATCTATATCTCGGTAGCTTTACGACAAGTGCTATCTATCTCTCGGTAGCTTTACGACAAGTGCTATCTATCTCTCGGTAGCTTTACGACAAGTGCTATATATATCTCGGTAGCTTTACGACAAGTGTTATCTATCTCTCGAGCTTTACGACAAGTGCTATCTATATCTCGGTAGCTTTACGACAAGTGCTATCTATCTCTCGGTAGCTTTACGACAAGTGCTATCTATATCTCGGTAGCTTTACGACAAGTGTTATCTATCTCTCGACAGCTTTACGACAAGTGCTATCTATATCTCGGTAGCTTTACGACAAGTGCTATCTATCTCTCGGTAGCTTTACGACAAGTGCTATCTATCTCTCGGTAGCTTTACGACAAGTGCTATCTATCTCTCGGTAGCTTTACGACAAGTGCTATCTATCTCTCGGTAGCTTTACGACAAGTGCTATCTATCTCTCGGTAGCTTTACGACAAGTGCTATCTATATCTCGGTAGCTTTACGACAAGTGCTATCTATCTCTCGGTAGCTTTACGACAAGTGCTATCTATCTCTCGACAGCTTTACGACAAGTGCTATCTATCTCTCGGTAGCTTTACGACAAGTGCTATCTATCTCTCGGTAGCTTTACGACAAGTGCTATCTATATCTCGGTAGCTTTACGACAAGTGCTATCTATCTCTCGGTAGCTTTACGACAAGTGCTATCTATCTCTCGTAGCTTTACGACAAGTGCTATCTATCTCTCGGTAGCTTTACGACAAGTGCTATCTATATCTCGGTAGCTTTACGACAAGTGCTATCTATCTCTCGGTAGCTTTACGACAAGTGCTATCTATCTCTCGGTAGCTTTACGACAAGTGCTATCTATCTCTCGGTAGCTTTACGACAAGTGCTATCTATATCTCGGTAGCTTTACGACAAGTGCTATCTATCTCTCAGTAGCTTTACGACAAGTGCTATCTATCTCTCGTAGCTTTACGACAAGTGCTATCTATCTCTCGTAGCTTTACGACAAGTGCTATCTATATCTCGGTAGCTTTACGACAAGTGCTATCTATCTCTAGGTAGCTTTACGACAAGTGCTATCTATCTCGGTAGCTTTACGACAAGTGCTATCTATCTCTCGACAGCTTTACGACAAGTGCTATCTATCTCTCGGTAGCTTTAAGACAAGTGCTATCTATCTCTCGGTAGTTTTACGACAAGTGCTATCTATCTCTCGACAGCTTTACGACAAGTGCTATCTATCTCTAGGTAGCTTTACGACAAGTGCTATCTATCTCTCGGTAGCTTTACGACAAGTGCTATCTATCTCTCGATAGCTTTACGACAAGTGCTATCTATCTCTCGATAGCTTTACGACAAGTGCTATTATTCTCGGTAGCTTTACGACAAGTGCTATCTCTCGGTAGCTTTACGACAAGTGCTATCTATCTCTCGATAGCTTTACGACAAGTGCTATCTATCTCTCGATAGCTTTACGACAAGTGCTATTTATTTCTCGGTAGCTTTACGACAAGTGCTATCTATCTCTCGGTAGCTTTACGACAAGTGCTATCTATCTCGGTAGCTTTACGACAAGTGCTATCTATCTCTCGGTAGCTTTACGACAAGTGCTATCTATATCTCGACAGCTTTACGACAAGTGCTATCTATATCTCTCGGTAGCTTTACGACAAGTGCTATCTATCTCTCGGTAGCTTTACGACAAGTGCTATCTATCTCTCGGTAGCTTTACGACAAGTGCTATCTATCTCTCGGTAGCTTTACGACAAGTGCTATCTATCTCTCGGTAGCTTTACGACAAGTGCTATCTATACTCGGTAGCTTTACGACAAGTGCTATCTATCTCTCGGTAGCTTTACGACAAGTGCTATCTATATCTCGGTAGCTTTACGACAAGTGCTATCTATCTCTCGGTAGCTTTACGACAAGTGCTATCTATCTCTCGACAGCTTTACGACAAGTGCTATCTATCTCGGTAGCTTTAAGACAAGTGCTATCTATCTCTCGGTAGTTTTACGACAAGTGCTATCTATCTCTCGACAGCTTTACGACAAGTGCTATCTATCTCTAGGTAGCTTTACGACAAGTGCTATCTATCTCTCGGTAGCTTTACGACAAGTGCTATCTATCTCTCGTAGCTTTACGACAAGTGCTATCTATCTCTCGATAGCTTTACGACAAGTGCTATTATTCTCGGTAGCTTTACGACAAGTGCTATCTATATCTCGGTAGCTTTACGACAAGTGCTATCTTCTCGGTAGCTTTACGACAAGTGCTATCTATATCTCGGTAGCTTTACGACAAGTGCTATCTATATCTCGGCAGCTTTACGACAAGTGCTATCTATATCTCGGTAGCTTTACGACAAGTGCTATCTATCTCTCGGTAGATTTAGACAAGTGCTATCTATCTCTCGGTAGCTTTACGACAAGTGCTATCTATATCTCGGTAGCTTTACGACAAGTGCTATCTATCTCTCGGTAGCTTTACGACAAGTGCTATCTATCTCTCGTAGCTTTACGACAAGTGCTATCTATATCTCGGTAGCTTTACGACAAGTGCTATCTATCTCTCGGTAGCTTTACGACAAGTGCTATCTATATCTCGGTAGCTTTACGACAAGTGCTATCTATCTCTCGGTAGCTTTACGACAAGTGCTATCTATATCTCGACAGCTTTACGACAAGTGCTATCTATCTCTCGGTAGCTTTACGACAAGTGCTATCTATATCTCGGTAGCTTTACGACAAGTGCTATCTATCTCTCGGTAGCTTTACGACAAGTGCTATCTATCTCTCGGTAGCTTTACGACAAGTGCTATCTATATCTCGGTAGCTTTACGACAAGTGCTATCTATCTCTCGGTAGCTTTACGACAAGTGCTATCTATCTCTCGACAGCTTTACGACAAGTGCTATCTATCTCTCGGTAGCTTTACGACAAGTGCTATCTATCTCTCGGTAGCTTTACGACAAGTGCTATCTATATATATCGGTAGCTTTACGACAAGTGCTATCTATCTCTCGGTAGCTTTACGACAAGTGCTATCTATCTCTCGACAGCTTTACGACAAGTGCTATCTATCTCTCGGTAGCTTTACGACAAGTGCTATCTATATCTCGGTAGCTTTACGACAAGTGCTATCTATCTCTCGGTAGCTTTACGACAAGTGCTATCTATCTCTCGGTAGCTTTACGACAAGTGCTATCTATCTCTCGGTAGCTTTACGACAAGTGCTATCTATCTCGGTAGCTTTACGACAAGTGCTATCTATCTCTCAGTAGCTTTACGACAAGTGCTATCTATCTCTCGGTAGCTTTACGACAAGTGCTATCTATCTCTCGGTAGCTTTACGACAAGTGCTATCTAATCTCGGTAGCTTTACGACAAGTGCTATCTATCTCTCGACAGCTTTACGACAAGTGCTATCTATCTCTCGGTAGCTTTACGACAAGTGCTATCTATCTCTCGACAGCTTTACGACAAGTGCTATCTATCTCTCGGTAGCTTTAGACAAGTGCTATCTATCTCTCGGTAGTTTTACGACAAGTGCTATCTATCTCTCGACAGCTTTACGACAAGTGCTATCTATCTCTAGGTAGCTTTACGACAAGTGCTATCTATCTCTCGGTAGCTTTACGACAAGTGCTATCTATCTCTCGATAGCTTTACGACAAGTGCTATCTATCTCTCGATAGCTTTACGACAAGTGCTATTTATTTCTCGGTAGCTTTACGACAAGTGCTATCTATATCTCGGTAGCTTTACGACAAGTGCTATCTATCTCTCGATAGCTTTACGACAAGTGCTATCTATCTCTCGATAGCTTTACGACAAGTGCTATTTATTTCTCGTAGCTTTACGACAAGTGCTATCTATCTCGGTAGCTTTATGACAAGTGCTATCTATATCTCGGTAGCTTTACGACAAGTGCTATCTATCTCTCGGTAGCTTTACGACAAGTGCTATCTATATCTCGACAGCTTTACGACAAGTGCTATCTATATCTCTCGGTAGCTTTACGACAAGTGCTATCTATCTCTCGGTAGCTTTACGACAAGTGCTATCTATCTCTCGGTAGCTTTACGACAAGTGCTATCTATCTCTCGGTAGCTTTACGACAAGTGCTATCTATCTCTCGGTAGCTTTACGACAAGTGCTATCTATATCTCGGTAGCTTTACGACAAGTGCTATCTATATCTCGGTAGCTTTACGACAAGTGCTATCTATATCTCGGTAGCTTTACGACAAGTGCTATCTATCTCTCGGTAGCTTTACGACAAGTGCTATCTATCTCTCGACAGCTTTACGACAAGTGCTATCTATCTCTCGGTAGCTTTAAGACAAGTGCTATCTATCTCTCGGTAGTTTTACGACAAGTGCTATCTATCTCTCGACAGCTTTACGACAAGTGCTATCTATCTCTAGGTAGCTTTACGACAAGTGCTATCTATCTCTCGGTAGCTTTACGACAAGTGCTATCTATCTCTCGATAGCTTTACGACAAGTGCTATCTATCTCTCGATAGCTTTACGACAAGTGCTATTTATTTCTCGGTAGCTTTACGACAAGTGCTATCTATATCTCGGTAGCTTTACGACAAGTTCTATCTTTCTCTCGGTAGCTTTACGACAAGTGCTATCTATATCTCGGTAGCTTTACGACAAGTGCTATCTATATCTCGACAGCTTTACGACAAGTGCTATCTATATCTCGGTAGCTTTACGACAAGTGCTATCTATCTCTCGGTAGATTTAAGACAAGTGCTATCTATCTCTCGGTAGCTTTACGACAAGTGCTATCTATATCTCGGTAGCTTTACGACAAGTGCTATCTATCTCTCGGTAGCTTTACGACAAGTGCTATCTATCTCTCGGTAGCTTTACGACAAGTGCTATCTATATCTCGGTAGCTTTACGACAAGTGCTATCTATCTCTCGGTAGCTTTATGACAAGTGCTATCTATATCTCGGTAGCTTTACGACAAGTGCTATCTATCTCTCGGTAGCTTTACGACAAGTGCTATCTATATCTCGACAGCTTTACGACAAGTGCTATCTATTCTCTCGGTAGCTTTACGACAAGTGCTATCTATATCTCGGTAGCTTTACGACAAGTGCTATCTATCTCTCGGTAGCTTTACGACAAGTGCTATCTATCTCTCGGTAGCTTTACGACAAGTGCTATCTATCTCTCGGTAGCTTTACGACAAGTGCTATCTATATCTCGGTAGCTTTACGACAAGTGCTATCTATATCTCGGTAGCTTTACGACAAGTGCTATCTATATCTCGGTAGCTTTACGACAAGTGCTATCTATCTCTCGGTAGCTTTACGACAAGTGCTATCTATATCTCGACAGCTTTACGACAAGTGCTATCTATATCTCTCGGTAGCTTTACGACAAGTGCTATCTATCTCTCGGTAGCTTTACGACAAGTGCTATCTATCTCTCGGTAGCTTTACGACAAGTGCTATCTATCTCTCGGTAGCTTTACGACAAGTGCTATCTATCTCTCGGTAGCTTTACGACAAGTGCTATCTATATCTCGGTAGCTTTACGACAAGTGCTATCTATATCTCGGTAGCTTTACGACAAGTGCTATCTATATCTCGGTAGCTTTACGACAAGTGCTATCTATCTCTCGGTAGCTTTACGACAAGTGCTATCTATATCTCGACAGCTTTACGACAAGTGCTATCTATATCTCTCGGTAGCTTTAAGACAAGTGCTATCTATCTCTAGGTAGCTTTACGACAAGTGCTATCTATCTCTCGGTAGCTTTACGACAAGTGCTATCTATATCTCGGTAGCTTTACGACAAGTGCTATCTATATCTCGGTAGCTTTACGACAAGTGCTATCTATATCTCGGTAGCTTTACGACAAGTGCTATCTATCTCTCGGTAGCTTTACGACAAGTGCTATCTATATCTCGGTAGCTTTACGACAAGTGCTATCTATCTCTCGGTAGCTTTATGACAAGTGCTATCTATATCTCGACAGCTTTACGACAAGTGCTATCTATATCTCTCGGTAGCTTTAAGACAAGTGCTATCTATCTCTAGGTAGCTTTACGACAAGTGCTATCTATATCTCGGTAGCTTTACGACAAGTGCTATCTATATCTCGGTAGCTTTACGACAAGTGCTATCTATATCTCGGTAGCTTTACGACAAGTGCTATCTATATCTCGGTAGCTTTACGACAAGTGCTATCTATATCTCGGTAGCTTTACGACAAGTGCTATCTATATCTCGGTAGCTTTACGACAAGTGCTATCTATCTCTCGGTAGCTTTACGACAAGTGCTATCTATCTCTCGACAGCTTTACGACAAGTGCTATCTATCTCTAGGTAGCTTTAAGACAAGTGCTATTTATCTCTCGGTAGCTTTACGACAAGTGCTATCTATCTCTCGACAGCTTTACGACAAGTGCTATCTATCTCTAGGTAGCTTTAAGACAAGTGCTATCTATCTCTCGGTAGCTTTACGACAAGTGCTATCTATCTCTCGACAGCTTTACGACAAGTGCTATCTATCTCTAGGTAGCTTTACGACAAGTGCTATCTATCTCTCGGTAGCTTTACGACAAGTGCTATCTATCTCTCGGTAGCTTTACGACAAGTGCTATCTAATCTCGGTAGCTTTACGACAAGTGCTATCTATATCTCGGTAGCTTTACGACAAGTGCTATCTATATCTCGACAGCTTTACGACAAGTGCTATCTATCTCTCGGTAGCTTTACGACAAGTGCTATCTATCTCTCGGTAGCTTTACGACAAGTGCTATCTATATCTCGGTAGCTTTACGACAAGTGCTATCTATCTCTCGGTAGCTTTACGACAAGTGCTATCTATCTCTCGGTAGCTTTATGACAAGTGCTATCTATATCTCGGTAGCTTTACGACAAGTGCTATCTATCTCTCGGTAGCTTTACGACAAGTGCTATCTATCTCTCGGTAGCTTTACGACAAGTGCTATCTATCTCTCGGTAGCTTTACGACAAGTGCTATCTATATCTCGACAGCTTTACGACAAGTGCTATCTATATCTCTCGGTAGCTTTACGACAAGTGCTATCTATCTCTCGGTAGCTTTACGACAAGTGCTATCTATCTCTCGGTAGCTTTACGACAAGTGCTATCTATCTCTCGGTAGCTTACGACAAGTGCTATCTATCTCTCGGTAGCTTTACGACAAGTGCTATCTATATCTCGGTAGCTTTACGACAAGTGCTATCTATATCTCGGTAGCTTTACGACAAGTGCTATCTATATCTCGGTAGCTTTACGACAAGTGCTATCTATCTCTCGGTAGCTTTACGACAAGTGCTATCTATATCTCGACAGCTTTACGACAAGTGCTATCTATATCTCTCGGTAGCTTAAGACAAGTGCTATCTATCTCTAGGTAGCTTTACGACAAGTGCTATCTATATCTCGGTAGCTTTACGACAAGTGCTATCTATATCTCGGTAGCTTTACGACAAGTGCTATCTATCTCTCGGTAGCTTTACGACAAGTGCTATCTATATCTCGGTAGCTTTACGACAAGTGCTATCTATCTCTCGGTAGCTTTACGACAAGTGCTATCTATATCTCGACAGCTTTACGACAAGTGCTATCTATCTCTCGGTAGCTTTACGACAAGTGCTATCTATCTCTCGGTAGCTTTACGACAAGTGCTATCTATCTCTCGGTAGCTTTACGACAAGTGCTATCTATCTCTCGGTAGCTTTACGACAAGTGCTATCTATATTTCGGTAGCTTTACGACAAGTGCTATCTATATCTCGGTAGCTTTACGACAAGTGCTATCTATATCTCGGTAGCTTTACGACAAGTGCTATCTATATCTCGGTAGCTTTACGACAAGTGCTATCTATATCTCGACAGCTTTACGACAAGTGCTATCTATATCTCTCGGTAGCTTTAAGACAAGTGCTATCTATCTCTAGGTAGCTTTACGACAAGTGCTATCTATATCTCGGTAGCTTTACGACAAGTGCTATCTATATCTCTCGGTAGCTTTAAGACAAGTGCTATCTATCTCTAGGTAGCTTTACGACAAGTGCTATCTATATCTCGGTAGCTTTACGACAAGTGCTATCTATATCTCGGTAGTTACGACAAGTGCTATCTATATCTCGGTAGCTTTACGACAAGTGCTATCTATATCTCGGTAGCTTTACGACAAGTGCTATCTATCTCTCGGTAGCTTTACGACAAGTGCTATTTATCTCTCGGTAGCTTTTGTAACCAGGGGTGAATTGTTCGAAGCCTGATTAGTGTAATCAATTGATTAGTTAAAATTTAAATAACGCATAATTTCAAATCTGTTGTGGGATTAATGTTGAAAATTTTGTAAGTGAATAGAATTTCAACAAATTGAAGCACATGGCTATAAATCTATGGATTCAATGATGATATGCTGATTTTAATTGATATTTTAAATCTGTGTTAATCATTTGTTAAGCTAATCAAGTTTTGAACAACTGGGTCTAGCTGTCCATATCTGGACTCGTTATCGTTGGTTTAATGATACAGGTCTGTGCTGTAAACACTATGTGATACACAAATTTCTGGTTTTATTGTATATAAGATTTATGTTATCAGTCATTAACATACATTATGTCAAATAAAGATTTTATAGAAGTTTTATTGACACATTCTTATTTTAGCTTTTTATACCATTTTAGATGGGTATATAAGAAACACCATCTTGTTTGTCTGTCCGTTCGTCCTTTGTCTGTCCGTCCCAATACCGTGTTCGCTCCATATCTTTCATGTTTATAAATGGATTCTGATCAAACTTGGACCAATTGTAAACCAACATGAGAGGATGTTGTACATGTGGCATCTAATCGCAAAGGTCAATGGTTAACGTCATAAGGTCAAATTTTAGAAATAACAAGTCAGCATTATTTGGGAGCGGTATATCTTAAGAGAGTAGAATAGTTCAGATTGTAATGTCATATATATTTGTAATGTTTCCTGGAAAGAAAATAATACAACATGACAATACTAGAAAAATAAATATCTGAATATTACATACTATTGCAATATAAACAATAACTAGCCGCAGAGCATTTCAGTTAAATTTGTTTTTAATTGAGGAGTAGAATAATGGTGTTTGACACCCCAATTTGACACCTTTCACCTATACTGAGGTAGTCACTTCAGAAATTGTGGAGTGGAATTGGAGTGCTCAGAGAAAACCACCAGACCATCGACAAGCGAAATGACAAACTTTCTCACGCTAGTATTTGTCCCGAGTGGGATTCGATTCTAGCGGTGAGAAACGGTGTGGTGCGTAACCACGTTTTTTAGACCACTCGGCCATCGATACCCCTAAGAATTGATTGTTAAATGTGATACTAGTATGCGGTTTGAAAATCAATAACTACTTCAAATAAAGGAAGTAGTCAGTGACCACTGCAATATCTCATTTGTGCTTGGTCCGTATATGGAAGGTCGAGGTTCGAATCTTAGCTGGGTCTAACCAAGACTTTAAAATAGGTAGTGACTGTTGTTTTACTAAGCACTAGGTATTTAGGCATTGAAGGCACGTGGTACTTTGGAAGAGGCTTTAAAACGATGTCCCGTGTTTCATAACTCTCTCTGGACATTGTCCTGAGCATAAAGGTAAAATAAATTCCACTTCACCTATAGCTGTTGACGTCTCAATATAATTGAAATATTCTTGACTGGGACGTGTATTCCACTCAATCAATCAATCAATCAATCAATCAATCAATCAATCAATCAATCAATCAATCAATCAATCAATCAACCAATCAATCAATCAATCAGTCAATCAATCAGTCAATCAATCAATCAATCAATCATCACCAGTTGGGAGATTAATCATAAATGTTATCTATACGGTCATATGATTTCAGTCTTGTTTGTTGATTCTGTTCTCTATTGTCAAATAAATACGTTTCAATTCAGTTACAAATTATTTTTAACAAAAAAACTTTTACCGCGATGTATTTTATTCACATATTAGTTTTTCTAGCACTTATTTTAATAATCAACAACAACAACGTATGGTCAATAAGTTTTCTTTTTAAATTTATTGTTTAAAATGATGGTCGGTTGGTTGTTTGGTTGAATGTTGCACATCAGCAATTTTTCAAAAACGAAGTTTTAACATAGAATAATCCTATGTATGAATGCACTGCGTCTTTTGAGTGCTACTAATATTTCAAATTATCTGCAATCAGGTCCGTAGCAGCAAATACACCGTGAAAATCATGAAAAAAGAGAGTAGTGAGCACATGAATAGCTTTGTGTAGTACAAAGAAAGTAAGGATCTATAAATGGAATTCTGAACAGATTTACCACTATAAGCAAATTAAATCAAATGGTTATCATCTGACGTTTCACTGGAGATGTTCATCTAGTCAGTCCCTTTCAGTTTGAATCTTGAATGTTGAGTTGAGTTGTATTGGGTTGTACGTCCCAGTCAGATTTAGAATCTGTCCGAGTGGGATTCCAACCTAAGCCGTTGGTGAAAGTCGCAGTGTGGTTAGTAAATCACTCGGCGACCATTGTCCCAATTTTTCAGGGATTTAGCGGATTTTTAGCAGAATATTTTGATTGCGATTGTCTCAATATTGATAAAAAAAAAATCCGGATTCATGTGTTTTTAATTTGAGTTTGGTATGACATATTTTACCCTTTGAGAAAAAGCTAAAAAGTGTCTGAAAAGAAAGGATGTAATTTTGAATATACCGGTAAGAAAGATAATCTTTTATGAAAAATTCAGAACACTTTAACTGGCTTAAAAAAGTCACTCACTCATTTTAATTGTTATATTCTCTTCATATTTTTGTAAATAGATTTACAAAAAAAAAAAAAAAAAAAAAAAAAAAAAAAAAAAAAAAAAAGAGAGAGAGAGAGAGAGAGAGAGAGAGAGAGAGAGAGAGAGAGCAATATCTGAGTCGTGTTTCTTCCCTGTTCGCACGTGACTACACTACTAAAGGATTCTCAATCAACAAATATATAACTATAAATTATATGGACGGGTACATCTTAAAGGTCACCGGTCACCAAAAACCGATTTTTTTTAGTACTATTTTCCGAAAGATTACATCGTAAAAAGTCGATTTAGTCACAAATAACATTTTTTAATCATTTCTGTCCTTTTCTACAGCGTAAATTAAAGTCCTAAAACTGTTGAAAAACAGTGTTATCTCCCTTTGGTAGTAACAGGGCACAAAACCGGAAGTGACGCAGAAGGTGTTATCCCAGCTATTTAGTAAATGAGGCTTGTATAGTGAACTTCATTTATACCCAAATCTATCAGAAATACGTGTTTTTATTTATTTATTTTTTAGCATACATAATTAAATTTATTAATTAATTAAATAAATAAATAGATAAATGAATGAATGAATGAATGATTAATCAATTTATTTATTTATTCATTCATTCATTCATTCATTCATTCATTCATTTATTTATTTATTTATATCTATTTATAAATAAATAAATAAATAAATAAATAAATAAATTAATTAATTAATAAATAAATAAATTGATTAATCATTCATTCATTCATTCATTTATCTATTTATTTATTTATATATTTATTTATTAATTAATTAATTTATTTATTTATTAAATTACTTATTTGTTTGTTTTTTTATTTATTACAACAAATAATAAAAGAACCCAAATTTCCGTTTTTATTAGAAATATTGTTCATTTAATTTCATTTATATTTAATATCATTTTAATTATCTTTACATATCTCTTAGTTTTCATTTATTTATTTTTTTTTATTTTTATCTTTTTATCATTAGGAATAATAAAAAGAACCCTATTTTGTGTTTTTTATTTAAAAAAAAAATTCTTTTCTTCTCTCTAGTACAGCTATATTATGACCTCAAATTGATTTTGATTCATATTTGTTTTAGAAAATGTCCCATTTTTAATTCCATTTTAGATTAAAATCAATGATTTATTATTATTATTATTATTATATTATTATTTACCCATCTTATTAATAAAAAAACTCGTTTTCGGGTAGAATCTGGGTCCAAGACCTTTAGTTTGTTGTACAACGAAAATATTAAAATACAGGTTTAAAAAATAATTTCTTATTATTATTTCTAAAATAAAATATTTCACCCCAGTATTCATAAATATGAAAACAATTTCAATTCAATAGATTCCTATTCCTTATTTGCAGTAAGGTTAATAATAATAAAAATATAATATATCACCATCATCATAACTGTTCCCATGATAAAATTTAATATTTTTTTTAAAAATTCATATAATAACTTTATTACGCTTTAATTTTAATGGGATGAAAAGAACTTTATCAAAATATGATACCAGTGGGATTATGCTCGACTAATTAAGGACTCAAAACTCGAGTAAAACTTTTTTTCATTTATTCACAATAAATTAACATCGTTCAAAGTGTGATTTACACCCTTACATACCAGTAATTAAGAGATTATCAATATGCTACATTGGGAAACATCCTGCTTAGAAGTAGACGGTTCATTTCCACTTAGCCAACATTTTGAAATTTTGTACCTACAGGTAAGATTTTAAATGTTGGCTAAGTGGGAATTGGTGTTCGTTATAGGATTAGCAAAGACAATAGGTATTAATTACATGTGAGGGTAAAGTCTGTTTCAGAAAATCAATAACAAAAGTTCAAAATCTGAATAAAAACATTTTTTTAAATTAGTTGTGGAATTATTTTACAAAAAGAGTTGCAAACTATATCAATAAAATTACTTGTAAGAAATTCAAACTTGATTTTGTGTACAAGGAGATGATATAAATTTACCATTTTTTCACCATAATGTGGCAAAAGAAAGTCTTAAATAAATTTTTATGTTGCATTGTATGATATTTCAAAAGTATATTAGAGGATTTGATCATGTCTATGGCAAACGTGCATATTTCAATTAATGGGGAAAATTATTTTAAAATGTTGCTTTAAAACGGGTAATATTTACATTTAAATGAATTAAAGGTTCAATACATACATGTATAATATTTTTATCCATGGATATGTTTGTAAGTTTATTTATTCATTGTGTATAATATTTTGTTCAGTGTTCAGATAAAGAAAGATTTTAAACAAAGCGAAAAAATATTGCAAATCTTAAAATATAAATGTCTAAATTGACCAAAGCTTTACAGACACATATATTAACTAAAAATATTCAGCACCACAAACATTTATTTATTTATTTCAAATATTTATTTTTTATTTATTTCAAATATTTATTTATTTATTTATTTATTTGCATTGTTAACATTAACTTTATAATAAAATATTTAATTTTGAACTAATTCTAGAATGATATTTTACTTAAAATATTCAGCACCACAAAACAATTTTGGTGAAAAAGACTATAGCAAAATCTTTCCAGGTGAAATCTTATATGTTTATTTAACCATGTTGGCTGAGTGGGAATAGGAAATTTTAAAATGTTGGCTAAGTGGGAAGACACCGAAGTAGACATCTATCACCTGTAATTCATGGATCCGAAACTGTCAATCAAACTGAGTCAACCGACCAATCAGATCGCGAGTTACAACACACCCACTTCGACCGCCATCTTAGGATCACAAGCTATCGGTTGCTAGGCACGAAAGCAGACTTCGTATTTTTCGGAAATTCAATTAATTTGTCAAGATGGTAAAAAGATGTGCATGGGGATTATGTAATGTAGACGTGCGGTATCCTGAACGGCTACAAGGAACCAGACTGATTCAATTTGTCAAGCCACACATAGATTTAGAGACTTGTAAACGCTGGATAAAGGCGTGCGGTAGACCTCATTCACAGTTAAATTTAACAAATATAACTGGAAATAAAGTTATATGTGCAAAAGTAAGTATCTATAAATTTGTAAAAGAATGATCTCATTTTGAATATATCATAAATCGCTGTTTTAGACGAGCGAAAATCACACTCGGCCTTGAGTCAAGCATGTAGCTTTAGTTTTCCGAAATATCGTTGATCAAAAAAGAAATTTCAATTTAATTATTAACTATTTTTAGAAATTTAAAAAAAAAAAAAAAAAAAAAAAAAACGAACTTACCTTTACATTTTAACCGATTTTTATTCCGAACAGTAAAACAAATTTATATTATCCATTTCAGCACTTTGTTGGGGGTGATGGGCCAACAAAAGAACACCCAGATCCTGTCCCTGCAGATGGTTCACCCACAACTAAATCAAGAAAGTCCCCAAAGAAACGAAATACAGATTATGATGAAACTGGTACACCTATATTGAAACGATTTCGAACTTCAAGTGCACTCAAAGAAAATAATGAACTGTAAGTATTTTGCTATTTTCGTAAATAAGTAATAAAATAAAACAAAATCATATACACTACCGACTCCATTTAATGAATTATGTTTATTACAAAATCATTAACAACACACTTTTCTCTGTTTTAGGTTAAGCAGCCACGAAGAACGGGCAATAAATGGAGTACACACTCAAACAGAGAGTCCATGTAAGTTCTTATAAGCACTGTGTAAAAAACGGAACTGCATGGTCTCTGTAAAACTTCCCTAACTTTTCCAACATATTGGTCATCAATACAATATCGGGCATAACTCTTTCAACGTATATATCTTTTTGGGTAAAAACTACAAATTCACAAAAATCGCACCCTGTTATCATAAGTTGTCCTTGAACTTGTAGATAATAATCATGGTCCTTATTTATAATAAGGTCCCCATTCTGATCTTTTGACAAACAAAACCCTTTTAATTGTTCAGCTGCTTCTCTTAATTTAGAATTCCTTGCGGAATAAGGACATTTCACCTCAAGAATTCCACTTTGACCACCATCACAAACTTTTCCGTCTGGGGTGGCACCAAGGAAAGCAAAAGCATTGTTAACAACGAGGCCACACTCATGTATATGCCTTGATGGATAAAGGCCTAAATAAGCTTCCTTTGCTTTTGCTTCCTGTTTTTTCCCATAATCTAAAGCTGGTGCCCATACTTGATTTGTTGAGAACAGATTTTTAAAAAAATTTTCATTAACTGGTGCTTTCCTTTTAATTATTTTTGCAAAATTTGATGCCGTAAGACGCCTTTCTCTTTCTTTGAACCAAATACTGGAACAGTGCTGGTCCCTGGTTTCCATTTCCAATGAACTTGGATTGCTGCACTTTATTCCAGAATTAAGGTGCTCGAACTCATTTGGCAACTGAATTGGGGCTAATCTAGTGACAGATGTATTTCCACAATCTTGTGTATCTGACTGGGAGACACATTTCAAGTGCTTTGTCTGAAAATATAGAAAAGTGTACACATTAAATTTATTTTATTTTGTAGGGGTGTCAGCAATGGAAATGTTTACACTGACAGCAGAGAATATGCACTTAAAAGGACAAATTAAAGTATATGAAGAGAAGATATCTTTGCAGGAAAGGAGTCTTAGGGATAAACAAAAAGAAATAAAGATTTTGAAGGAAAAACTGTCAAAAAAGCCAATTATGTCGGTCATGCTAGTTCGACAAAAAGAGTCTAAGCTAAATAACCTCTTCCAGTATTATACCGGTATAACATATGTTAGATTTCTGGCGTTATTGAATTTCCTTTTACCAAGTGGCAAACCGTTAATCAGTGGATATGGACGTAACGACATTAAAAAATTAAGCAACATAGATGGAATATTCCTAACATTAGTCAGAATAAGGCATGCATTTGGTCTTAAAGATATGGCATTTCGTTTCGGCATATCAGCACAATCATCCGGAATTGTTTTCAACAAATGGTTAGACGTGTTGTATTATAAGTTAGGACAACTGTCAATTTGGTCACACAGAGATCAGATTATAGAACAAATGCCCAGTGAATATAAGAAGGACTTCCCAACATCTTTGGTTATCATTGATGGTACGGAAATAAAAACACAAGTTCCAAGTGCACTCGGGTTACAGAGCCAGTTATATAGTGATTACAAATCATCAACAACATTGAAGGCTTTAATTGGTTGTGATCCAAATGGATGTGTAATGTTTGTGTCCGAGCTATTCACTGGATCAATTTCTGATAAAGCAATTAGGGAACAGTCAGGATTTTATGACTTATTAAAAGTGCTCAAAGAACATAAATACGTCCAAGAGGGGGATGCTATTATGGTGGATAAAGGGTTTAACATTGCTGGGATAATACTGTATAAAAAACTGGCCAAATTATTTTTTTATTTAAAAAAAAACACATTGTTTGTAAAATTATTTCATTTAAATAAAAGACATACCCAGCCTTGCAAGAACAATGTGCATCTGTAATTTTTTCTTTCGATATTTCGATGTTGAGTCTGTGTGGTAGTTCGTTTTTTCTCATTGATGCCCAACATTTAGCCGTTACCAATACCACAGTGTATGAACGGAACTGTACGCAAAAAAGTAGCTACTGTTCGGCGAAGCGAGAGACAATGAGGTCAACGAGTAAATTGTTTCTTATTTTCTTGTTGCGTAAATAGCAACTCGAAATCAAATACGTTAAATAAGCAGTTGTTCTCTATCTTCTTCTGGGCGTATTTGTATGTTTTAGAATCTTAAAATAAATTAAATATTCCATTAAGAACAGTCATGAACACGTATTTGAGCAACGCTGGACCTATCTAAAATGTAGATTTATGCTCATTTAATCGAAAATATCCGAGAATTTTAAAATACATGATGAAAACAAACCTTTTTTCAATCAGTCTATATAGTTACAAAATCTACTTTGGCACAGAAACATTTAAAATATGAATTCAAGCGACATGACTGACAAGATGTTACTGTACCGGTAGTTTATATTTTGTCTGTACCGGTAGTGAGTTTCTAGTAACAGAAACACTGTACCGGTAGTTTTTATTGTGATACTTTAACTTCAGTCTCTTTGGGATACTGGGGAAATTTCTCTTTTTCCAGTCAGAGATTTTTAGTACATTTATGCTTATTATGCTACCATGTGATTTTATCTAATTAGTTGTATAAGTATTATGGTAATACAGCCACCACTTCCTTTTAAACATAACCCCTGCGGTAGCTTAGTTGGTAGAGTGCTCGCTCCGTAAGTGGGAGGTCGTTGCTTCGAACAACGTAGGACACATTTACTCAACTCAACTCCTCTTAAACTTGTGATATTGCTTTGGCCAAAAAAAGATTGTCGTAAAATAAAATACTTTCATTTACACAGATGGCTTCTTACCATTGTTGTTACTGCAAATAGTCTTCATACATTTTTATTTTTTACGACATTGAGCTTGAACTTAAGTGTAAAACTACTCGCACCTTAGAGTCGCCCTGAGTATGCGTTAGTACAATGAAAACCATAAACTTAACTTAATGTTCTCTGCGCCAGAAGGCGCATAAGGCCTTAACGCTATCCTTCCATTTTTGTCTGTCCTTCGTGGCTGCTTTGGCTGTGTTCCATCTACTCCATCCAATAGCGGTTCTTTCTTTTTCCGTTGTTCTCCTCCATGTGGACATTGTGGTCTTTTCTTTTCTCCCTCTGGCTGCCACCCTAGTGTTGTCTTTCAGTCACTTGTTCCCTCTTTCCTTAGTATATGTCCGAATCAGTTCCACTTTCTTCTCCTGATCTCATAGCTTATGTTGTTAAGTCCAGCTGTTTTCAATATTTTTTTTTCATTAGGTATTTTCTGTTGCCATCTTATTCTTAGTATCCTTCTGAGGCAATATGTTTGGAAGCCGTTTGTAAAAGGTGTTCATCTTTCTTCGTTCTTTTCCACGTTTTACTTTCATAAAACAATACTGGTCCTACTAAGGTCTTAAATAGGTGCATCTTTGTATTTTTTCCAATATTTTTGGTGTTCCAAATCCTTCTAAGTCTATTGCTTTGCATTTGATTTAAGCCCTATCCTTGATGCCTCTTCAGTCGTTTTCCTAGTCTTATCATTCAAACCCAAGACCTAACAATAATGTTGTAAAGTCACTTCTTATTTCTCGTCTCACTCCATTTGTTGTTTTCTTTATCATCCAATATATAACTAGTAGAAAGAAACCCTGACATTACACATCCCTGTTTTACACAACTTTTAATAGCGAACCACTCTGATGTATCATTTTCTTCAATGACAGCACACTCGAATCTCTTATACATCCCTCTTATAGCATTATTGTTCATCTTTAATGTTTAGAGACAGTCATTTTCATAAATAACGTTTATACCTTTTAAGTTTTTGAAACCTAACAATCATATTTTGTTTTGAAAACAAAAAGCGCATCTAAACATATTTTTTGTTTTATTTTTACTTTTTCCGATATTGTCCTACATAGAGAAAATTTTACATTGTTTACTTAAAATCAGTTGTAGTATGTTCCCTTGGTGACCTCATATGCATATATTAAAAGGTTCAAATAAGGTCAACAATTACTTATATGACACTTATTATTGGCATTGGTTTAGACAAAATTATGGAGAAGAAATACCCATTCCAGATGACGAGAAGTATGCAGTTTTCAAGTTTAAGTTTTAATTTGTAAAAAAAGCATCAGAATCACATTTTTTTGAAAGTGGACAAACTGATTAAGTCTATGACACAGGCGTGATTCAGGCGTGAATATCAATGATTTAGAACACGGGTCCAAAACGGGTGTTTTAGTTCTTAGTCTAATCACGATTATTGTAAATTTGCTGATTTTTTCTCTATATACAGGAATAAATGTAATGATTTTGATTTTTCAAGTATTTTTCCTTGTTAGTATTTTTGCTTTTAAACACAAATATTGTAGTTATTGTGTGAGAAATCAAATGATAATATAGGCATTTTAGTTAAGGACTGTCTCTAAGTAAAAAAGACGAACAATAGTGATTTTGGTTGGAATCCCATAGCTCTTCGTTAAACACCATTACTCAACTCAACTCTTCGTTATCGTCCAAAGGCTCTTCCTGTGCACCAAGTCGAATGCCTTTTCAAAGTCCACAAAGTATGTGTATATTGGAGTTCTGAATTCATTTGCTTGCTCCAGTAATTTTCTCAGGATGCTCTGTTGTTACACTCCCTGGTCTAAATCCTGCATGTTCCTTCCTGAGTCTCTTGTCCACTCCTGTCTTAATCCTTGCAATGACCATACAGCTAAATTCCTTGCTAATGACTGATAGTAAACACACTAGGAAATCTCACGCACATAGATTAATTCTCAGAGGTTAATAATCTTGTTCTCGTCGCGAATAGTAGCTTACGTTTAATAATATTTCTATATTATAGCTATCACCTCCTCAGTTCTTGCAATATGGAAATTTGAGTAATAAATTGCCAAAAACATGCTACAGTATACGATATATTTTAATGCAATTGCAAAATATACTATAATTAAGGGGCTATTGGTCTTTAATATTGTCCATAGCATATTTTGCTTCAGTAGAAAAGCACGATTTATAATTTATAATTGAATTACAAAAAATTTCTAGTATCAAACTGAAAATTCCATCTAATTTAACTCGCATGGATGGCGTGGTAGAGAAAAGTAGCTACCGGTACAGAAACAATACAGATGTTGAAAACTACCGGTACAGTTCTAACTTTCGACCACGGAAGGAAAACTTGCTTTTTCAGTGTAAATACGAGTTTTGTAACATTCTGTACATGAGTTGGGGAATCTAAGAATATTTTTCTACATATAGGTACTGATAATGGAACATACAATGTGAAATAATACGTATTTTACATCATTTAACTACAAGTGAGAAGCCCACGGCTCGACGTTTGATGATGTTCATCATCATATTTATTATATAAGTTGACACTTTTCCGAGAGCATATGACTACCACTAAAACTTTATATAGTGAAGTTGGATTAAATAAAAGGGATAAACTAAATCCATTAAAATTGAGCTAGAAAGATAGATAATCAACAACCTCGTGTCTCCCGATACACCTTCTTCTCGCTTCGACGAACAGTAGCTACCTTTTTGCGTACAGTTCCGTTCATACACTGTGAATATGCAACATTAATTGACACGTGCGTATATCTTTATGATATACCCGGTAAATGTTATTTGTCATTTTTGATGGATTCTGAAACTTAAATTAGATTAGTTAATTAGAACAAGACATACGTCTCTGTTTGAACGTGTGATTTGGTGAACTGGTTGAATAACGGAATTAAATTAATTTTGAAAATTAAAATTGTTTCAAATCTACATATTTGACTGAATTAATTCATAATAATTTAAATTGTCTTAAATGGTTTTACCACTCTTATTTCCCTGACTTATCCCGTAATGTTTAATCTGAGTGAATTAAAAAGCTGCATGAAGGACTTGTGTAAATCTGGCTTTAATTTGTTCTGAAATTTGTGGGAAAACATGTTCATCGGTCATTGTGATTTTATTATATCAAAACTTCACAAAATATATCATTTTGACTTGAAATCAAACTTTAAAACCCTTCAAAACTCCACATAAACCCACATGTAATATATGGATACATATATAGGTAATGTGTCTTTCCTCAGCAGCTTAACACCATGTACGTCATCAATTAGGTCTCCGGAAAGTTACGAGCGGTGTCGGAAACTACCGAGTATTAGCAGTTCGTTAAGGTACGGTTTTAGTGTATTACAGGTAAATGTAAGGCGTGGGAAACCGTCAGACACATCAATATTGACTATTCTACCCATAGGAATGCAAAATACAAAATTGATAAATTTGGTGACCGGTGACCTTTAATATAAAGACCAATTTGATTTACCAGTTTTTACCTCTGACTTTTACCAGGGTGAGGTGAATATCAGATGATATCTGATAAAAATGACGGTGCCAGTTTTAAATGCAACATTCAAAATTAAAGGTCATCTATTTGCTACTGGCAATAAATATTCTTCAGTTTCAAAATAAAATAAAATAAAATAAAAAAAATAAAATAAAATAAAATAAATAAATAAATGTTGATAACAACAAAACACAAAAATCACAAAAAAACTACTAAGTACTCCTTTTACAATCATCATCATCATCATCATCGACATCATCATCATCATCATCTACACAAATGATAAATCTATTAGATTTGATTATATTGAACTTATATTTAAAAAATGATAAAAATGCCTTGATTAAAAACAATCTAGTTAAATTTTATTTGCTTTACATCCACATTTTTCTGTGTAGAAGGTAAAAGTGAACATGGCCTTGTAATCCGAACTCTACTTTCGGTTTTACAATCCGGATTTATTTCCCGTCACAAATTTAGAAATTAGGCAAGACTTCCGCCTATCACAACGAGGCTTTACGATCACAACACATGCCGGTACGCGGGTTGACACAACAGTAACAACAGCATAAAGTTATAAGAAAGAAACATAATTCATACTATTTAGAGACAAGATGAACATAACATCAGCAGGTATTTTAATTTTTCAATTGAATATTTTCTCCAGACTTCCCTGATACTGTCTTTTTTCTCAAATAAATCTCTGGTTTTGGTTCAGTTCGACGATGACAAAGTGATTTTGAAAGTTATTTTGGTTTTTCATTATTGAGTAATCACAAAAGTTATGATATCGAGGGGATAATTTGTAACAGTATAATCATTAACAGAAAACAAAATGAAAAATAATTATGTAGAAATTGTTTAGAAGTAAATCGTTTAGAATGAGTTTCAAGAAATTTATTTTTTGCGACTTTTCAAAAAAAAAAATTACTGGTGGACCTCTAGTAGGTTGATATGATTTCATGCTTCATGCATGTTGGATGTAAAGTCTGACATGCTACTGATTGTGCCACATATATCTATAATTTAACAAACATAATAAATTCCACGTCGTCTCGGAATTTAAAATTGAAAGTAAAATTAAATTAAAATTTATGTAAATTTAAATTTTGTGTATTTTTCAAAATTTAACACAATTAGAAACTGACTAAAGCGTTTTAGTTATTAATGAAATAAATAAACCATTTCCTTTATTTTAGCTGGTGTTATTGCCCTATTGGATGAACCTGAACCACAGTTGAAGGTACGTTTATAATAATTTTTTTGCAAATGGCAGTTAAGCCTTAAGGAAAAAAGAGCAGTATCTACATTCTACAGTTGTTACAAATACCAAATTTAGCATTCAAATATTTGTGGGCTGTTATTTGAATAATATTTGATTATTCTGCAACATTGAGAAACTACAACAGCATCAGCTTTATCCCAATCAGCTGCAACACCGGCACCTACAAGTATAGCTTTTTCCCTCGCACCATCCCAGAGTGGAACACGCTACCAGAGAAGGTTGTCACACAGGCAACTGTAGAGTCATTTAAGATCATGCTCCACAGTTCCAGTGCAGAGTAGAGGGAAGTGGCAATTAGTGTAAATAGTTTAACTGTTTTTAACCCGTTGGAAAGTCCTTGTGAGAAGCCACGTCACACAAGTACTCCTGTGAGTTGATGCTGATAAGCCCTTCACAGTATTCCAGTAAATGTAAATGTAAATGTACAATTTGTTGGAACAAGTCTACATACTGGGTAGAAGATTATTTGGATGAATACCATGGCATGTGTAGAGCATAAATCTATGGACATTTTTTTACATTTGTAAATATGCATTCCTTATTATCTGAAGGCTATTTGATGACACAGAATCATGATATCATTATTCTTCTTCTAAATAAACTAAGATTTATTTATTTGGACAAATGCAGCATTTAACCATGTAACATCCATATTCAGTGGTCCATTTTTTGACCCAATATTTGTTAGCAATTGTTTCAAATCTGTTCAACTATATGATTGTCACATTTTATCAGATATTTTATGTTATATTTTCAGGTGTTTGCTTTAGAAAAGCTAAACAAAATTGTAGATGTTTTTTGGGCAGAAATATCAGAAGCCATTGACAAAATGTAAGTTATGTGTACATGTAGTAGTATGATGATGTAGTCAATGTCATCCATGTTATCACCCCAGTATGAAGTAGAAAAAACAACTTTTGACCACAACATAGGCTTTAGTGTTTCGTTTGATGTGAAATTAAATCTTGTTTGGCAGAAAATCTAAAGTGTTGTCTCTCACTGCTTTTATTGGACTGTGACTTCTCTGTACGAAAACATGTGTCAGTTTGCTAACTGGAGCTTTTGTCTGGGTACAAAAGATTTCCCAACTATTCTAGAACTGACTATCTCAATATAAGTGAAACAATTTTGAGTTTTAATTGAACATATGGTTTTTAGACTTATAAGGAAATATCTAAACAGATGATCATTTATCTTTTCACCTGTGACAGAATGAAAACAACTTGGCCACGATTGTGGTACATGGAATTGATAGCGCTAACTGCTATACAGCTTCAACACTTTTATAAAAGAACAGAGTAAAGTAATAGAATTTTATTCTCCAGTTAAGATTCTTTAACTTAAAATGAGACAGTCAGTTCTGGGATGGTGGAAGAATAGTGCCCAAAGACAACCACTGACCTTTGGCAAGCAATCTGACAAACTAGGTATTGAGAGATAAGGTGATCCACAAGACAGTTGTTTAGACTATCTGACAAGCAAGGGCATTGTATAAAATCAGTGATTTTGTTACACTTTTTGAAAACTACCTCCCGCCTACTACCTAGATTGGGAAAATTTTATACACTCAGAATTTTAAAGTTCTTACATGAATATCAAGGATCCTCATTACAAATGTGTTCTACTGTGCCTATATCTGAATTTTTATCAGGTCAGGCCAGTCATTTGACCACTGGATACATCTTGGTGTAAACATTTTGTTGGTATATTTCTTGTTTTGGGAATTTTGGTGGTCAGAATGGGAAATATCAGTCATTTTTCTCTAGGGGAAACAACCTTTATTGGGTAGTAGATTTACGCAAACAAAGTCACTGAAAATAGTGAATGATCTGAAAAATATAGGACAATTTCACACTTATAATGATCTAGTTTTCTTGGAAATGTTTATAGTCATGTCATACTCTTCAATGAAGCTTCAAACTATTATCAGTAATTACAATTTGTTGGAATTCAAAGATAAATAAAACATTTAAACCCCTTTGACTAAAGTAAGCCAATTTAAGATTTGCTGATATTTTGAACTTGATTTATAATTAAGATCAGTATTAATTAAACTATTCTTTTTTTTTTCAGAGAAGTCTTATATGAAGATGTCACCTTCAAACACAGAGAGTTATCTGCACTTGTTGCATCTAAGGTAAACTAGCAGCTGTAAATTTCTGGCTTATCATAGTTTGATAGATCACCATACTTTAGACTGAACTAAGTATTTACCTGCGTAACAATGTCAAATTGTAAAGAATGATCACTAATTTGTGTTTCAATAAATGACACATTGTTACAGGGCTTGGACGATACGGACATGCGATGATATATATACATATTTTGATACACTGCTCACATTATGATACCCATCATCATATATCGGTAATGATGGTGATGAGCTTCATTGACAAAGGAGACCAGTATAGTTGGCAAATACATATGTATGCATAAGGCACTTTAAAATACATTTACAAAATTTATTTTTAAAGCTCTCAAGCTGTCAGCTATGTGGTATGATGACATGCTGAATATCGATTATAATCGATTATCGATATATCGTCCCACTCCTACTTTGTTAAAAATTTCTGATGAGGAAATTGACTTCAACACAATACTTTACTACATACAAAATAAATAGTCCAGGCAATCTATGACAAAATAGGGCCAAACCTCAAAGTTATTGCAACAGATAAACATGTTAATAGGACTAAAAACCCACATGTTTCACAAGAGTAAATTAAGTATATTAAAAGTTTATAATGTGTATTGTATTTGTATAGGGTTTGATTTCTGTTTTTAGGTTTACTATCATTTGGGAGCATTTGAAGATTCATTGACATATGCCCTTGGTGCTGGAAGTCTATTTGAAGTCAATGATACATCAGAATATGTTGAAACCATCATAGGTAATAATCAGACCTCTCAGTAAATTTTTAAGTGGAAGATAAGTTTCTTAAAGTAGGCAGCATATACAAAGTACTATTACTTCCAAACAACATAGTAGGAAAATTTAAATTTAGTTAAAGTAGGCAACAAACTTAATCCAAATCCAAACAAGTAGCAGACAACTTATGTCACCTTGCTGGCTTTATTGAAACCAATTTATAAAGAATTCCACAAATCAGAATTGTTATTAACCCCCAAATATCAACCATACCATTACAAATGTTAGTGATGGACACAAATTTTCATTTTTTTGGACCCAGGGTAACAGACTGGTCTAAAGTTGACACCTTCTGATCACAGTGCCTTTGACTGCCTAGGTTTGAATCCCTATAGGGACAGATCCTAGTGTGTTAAAACTTGTCAGTTAGCTTACTGAAGGTTGGTGGTGTCCTCTGGGCGCTCAGGTTTTCTCCACCAACCATGAATGGACCGCCTAGATACAAGTGAAAAATCTTGATTGGCATAAAATACTGTTATTCCACTCCACTTCCAAATTTTCATTAAACTTTCTTGTAAAAGATTTCTGACTGTTTTGTTGCTGTGGTCAGACTAGTATAGTTTTAGCTCAGATTTATGAGACAAGTTTTTAGTAATAAAAATTGGTCCTATAAAGACAACCTTCTTGTAATGTCACTTTTGATGATTCTCTTGGGACATGGTTGCCAAGCCCCAGGGCAAAAGTCTAGAATTTTTTTGTTTTTTAAGGTGAAGAATTATCAGGGAGTTTTACACAAATGTCAGGAAATTAAAAAAATTAAAGAAATATTAAGGAATTGTCTAGAAATTTTGAATGAAGTCATTTGTGGGAACCAATGTAAACGACCTGCTCATAATGTTGCTTTTACATATTTTCTTAGGAATTCTTCATAAAGAGGTTTGGTTGTAAATGATGTCCTTTCTATTTTGTAGCAAAATGCATTGACTTTTACACAAAACAGTGTGTGGTAAATGCCGAAGGACAAGAAGAACAAAAAAAAGCTATAGACCCGCGTCTAGAGAACATTGTCAACAGAATGTTCCAGAGATGTTTTGATGACAAGCAATTTAAACAGGTATACTAAAACCTTGATTCATAGCAACTATTTATTCAGTCAGATATTAGTGTCATGAAGTAGTTAGGTGATGAATCAAGGGAGAGATTTATAAAGAACAAACATAAGAAAATAGACTTTTGATCATTAAAAATACCTTGACCATAATAATGGTTCATCTATATGACAATTTACAAAATATTACTAGGCCGATTTTCTTTCCAGATCTTGGACCTCCAGAAAGGTCGAAATTTCAAACCTACATGAATAAATAATGGTGAAAATTATTTAAATATTTGTTAGGAATGATTAAGTTTGAAATAACATCCCATTTCAGTTATAACTTGTTTAATTTTATAATTTTTTTATTAGGCTGTAGGAATAGCATTGGAGACTAGAAGAATTGATGTATTTGAAAAAGCTATTATGGAAAGCGTAAGTACAAGCATACAATTAGCAGTAATCTCTGTCTTATCTTTAGATAGGCATTTTAGATATGAAAAGCACAGGGTCCTTCAAAAGAGACCTTAAAAATTTGATGGCCTGTGTCAAGGCAAGTGTGACATCCTAAAGAATTCTCCCTGCACATTGCCCCGAGCACACTGCAAAGGTAAAAATTTCTGCCATTTCACATTCAGCTGGTGATGTCTCAATATAATTGAAATATTCTTGACTGGGGCATAAAACTTCAATCAATCATAGATAGGTGCCTCAGTGGTCAAGTGGTCCAGAGTGAGGGCTAACAGATCAAAGCACCTCTGGCTAAAGGCTTGAACCCACATCGGCATATCCTAGTGTGAGGAAATTTGTCAGTTAATTTACTGAAGTTCAGTAGTTTTCTCCACCATCATTGTTGTTTTGGTAACTAGGAAGCATTTAAAAATAAATATAAATAAAAAAATAAAATAAAATGAAAAATGGAATTAGTTCAGTCTTAAAGGTTTTAAGATCATCAGTAATTTATTTATAACATTTTCATTAGAAATGTTTGTATATCTTGTATATGTTTGTATTATTTTTACAGGATGACACACATTCTATGATGACATACAGTTTGAAAGTTTGCATGTCCCTTGTGCAAAACAGACAATTTAGAAACACAATACTACGTGTCCTCACAAAACTATATATGGGCTTACATATTCCAGACTACATAGGAGTCTGCCAAGTAAGTTATATTAAAATGATGTAAAGATTGTCAGGGCTCAGTTAAAATTCTCAAACTGCTTGGCACTGTGCTAAGTAATCAGGTGTTGTATACTGAACACCAAGTAGTTGTAACTTGAGCACTGTATCGTGGTGCCTTTTTTTGTTTTCAGTATACATTATATTACTTAAATGAAATTGATTATTTTTCTATCATGTATTTATTTTATTTAATTATACCCACAAAGATGCAGAGAAGAGGGTATAATTTTTTTACCTGTCAGTCAAGTATAAGTTTATCCAAACTTATTTTTGATATGTGAGTCTACCACCATACAGAGTTACAGATTAATTTCACATTTTGTTCCAAGCTGCTGGTTTTTATGAAAATAACAGCCCTTGATTTTCTACATTTTTCTTAAAATAGCAGTTTTCCACACTTTAATTCTTAATGCTTACAGCTTACCATATTTTTGGTATATCAGTTTCCTGTGCTAATTATGTTTATAAAAATAATGGCCCTTGGTCTTCTGTAGTTTTATTGAAATAACAGTTTTCCATACATTTTTCTAAACACTTTTACTTATTGAAATTGAACTGATTTTTGGTATGTGAATCTACCATTATGAATTACAAATCAAGTTTGCTCTACGTTCTGCTTTGCTGCTGATTTGTACAGAAATGATGGCCCTTTGTCTTCGATAACGAGTTACAAATAATTTTAGCCTACAGTAATAACTGGAGAACTCTAGTTCATATGTAGGTGCTTGCAGTAGATGAGCTTGTTCACCTGGTCTCTTTGTTTATTTTTCAGTGTTTTATATTTTTGGATGATCCACAGTCAGTAGCAGATATTTTAGAAAAACTTATCCGTGGAAATCAGGTATGTATCTTGTAATGGTTTGTGATTTCAGTAATAGGTATAAAACATTGACTTGTTTGTTTGACCTTTGATTTAAATATTGATTATGAACCAGTACATTTATGTATAGGCTACACAGGTGTTTATTTCGGCCACATCGCAGGAAGTGTGCATTGTTTATTCAATAACTGCAGATCCTTACGCTATCCATGTACTGGATAGATCATCGTATATGAATATTCCTACCTAAAGGTCAAAAGAACAGGTCAAGGTCGTTTGCCTATACAACTTGACTTAAGTTAGTAAACAATATCAAACATTAAGTTTATTGGATTTTCTGTGAAAATTTTATATAATTTCACAATCACAAACAACACAACTCTTGAGAGTTAATGTGCTAATTAGTTAATTAATTATTTTTTTTATAAATTTGATTGTGAAAAATGAAATTAATTCATTTTTGTTATAGAAACTAATCTTTTTGTTATGGAAAGCTTAAAGAATTTGAGATTTTGGCCATGTAACAATTTATGTAGTGTGCAAAATGTCTAATTCTTTTATTTTTCAATAAATTTAGTAAGTACAGGGCAGTCATATAATGATTGTAATTTTGAGATTGAAATCGTGTCCAGTTTATAAGTTAATTTATGTGATTTATTTATTTCGTCTCTAGGATACAGTTCTCATGGCCTATCAGATAGCCTATGATCTTTATGAAAGTGCTACACAACAGTTTTTGCTGAGAGTACAGAATGCCTTAAGATCAACAATACCACTGCCAGATATGAAAGATAAAAAGAAAGAAGAAAAATCTGAGGGGTAAGATATCCAGAGTAGAAGATCTCTAACTTTAGAGGTACCAACCTGTGAAAACTAAATGCTGGGTAAATAAAAAAACTGTCTAAACTAAACTATTGTTAAAATCCTATATATTAAGGCTTCCCAAGGGAACCTGTTAAAGTGACCTTTATGAGTAGTTGACACCAGTGGTTGACACTTATATACACGTGTTCAAATAACATGAATTAAGTGCAATTGGAAAAGAAAATCTGGTTTTTATAAGCAGTTGGCCCTTTGATAGAGGTGGTCTTTAAGGCAGGTTTGAGTGTACTTCACTAATACATAACGTTAATATTGTAAATTTACTTGTATAAGTATTAAGTACCTGTCCAATCTAAATTCTAGATATGTCCTGTGAAGCATCCTAATCTATTTTTCAGTCTCTGAAAAAATACTCGAGAAATCTTTAACTTTGTGAAAACTGGACTTGCCACATGATGATATAAGGTTTTTCAAATGTTACTGGATGTTTTTCTAACCAGAGTTAATAATAAATCTTGTCTGTAATCTTGGTAGCTGTGACCTAGTTTGTACACCTACTGTAAGGCCGGGCATAGATAAATATGGGGTCATGACCCTGATATTATTATCTAGCAGTTTAGAAGTTATAACTGTTGGAGACAAAGTCATGATACACACACTTTGGGGTGGGGCTGAGGTGGGGTCATACATTTATTCATCCAGTGATAAATGACTTTGATCTTTAGTAATCTGATGGCAATTACAATAACTAAACTACATAATTTTCTTTGTGTTTGGAATGGCACATTTCATTTTGAGGGATGAATTGTGTATGTGTATGTGGGATGGGGTGAGGTAGGGCTTAGATTAGTGAAGGATGGAGTGGTGATGGGTGGGGCTTTAAAACAGAAATTATGTATAATGGATCTGAGGAGTCAGTTGGTATAAATGTTCCGTATGAGATGTCCTATTTTTCTAGTGAGTGAGGTCTGTATACGTTTTGTCTGCCATACTCTTTCCACACATACTGGACAGAATGGGACATATGATGGACTAGAGCCTCAATATTTGTGACTCTTAAATGTTTATATCCTTTTGTACTTTCACATCTTTACCAATAACCTAATGGCAAAAATAGGCATATCATGCTCTGCCTAGCGACACTCGGAGTCTCTTGTTTGAAAATAATTTTATAGATATATTTAACTACTGTAAACCGTGTTTTTTTAGCGGCAGTTTTATTTTAGCGCAATTGGCGATAAGAGTGTTAGCGCTAAAATAAAACTGCCGCTAAAATTACAACAAAAAAAGGTCAGTACTGTACATCGTTGCTGTGACTATGAATGGGTATGGACGCACGTTAAATGGTTATATAGTCAGTGTTAAAATAATAATAGTTCTGAATGACAGTGGTATGGCTTCCATCAATCTATACCTGCATATGATAAGTAATTAGGGATTAATTACCCAGATCCAGCAGACTGACCACCGACAAACGGATAAATTAGGGAACACCAGCATAGATGTTAATTACTGGCCATTGTATGTGATACGTACAATCTGACAAGTCTCCTTTTTAGGTAATTAATTTTCATTTACCAGTAGTTGGCTTCAATCATTAAACTATTTACAATTATAACAACAAATTAGACCCGTTATGCGAAAACTGTTTATTTTTTCTGTGATGTCGGCAACATAATATAAATCCTAATTATTGACCTCTATAATGATCTAAGCGGCTGTTATCGGGGATACATCGACTATGTGTTGAAACATTGTATAACTAAAAAAGCAGTTGGTATTTAAATGAATAAAAACAAAATAGGTTATTATTGATTTAAATATTTATTCAGTAAAAAGTCTAAGCGACGGAGAGGGCCAAATTATGATGAAGGCTTCCTGCAGACATCTGTCAGTCTAGTGACTTCCTGGGTCAGTTACGGAGATTTTCTCTCAGTAAAAGTCAAACTAATTAAAACAATTACATAGTTATTTTTATTATTTTCTTGTAACCTGGCATTCCCTTTTCAAATTTTATTTTTTGGCTAAACGTTGTGGATTTTAGACGAGAAAATACGGTAATATAAAGAGGTATTAAACAGTTCAGACTGGAATTGATTACGCTAAAATTAAACTGCGCTAATATGTTTACCAGTCATCAATCGCTAAAATAAGTATGCGCCAATATAAAGCGGTTTACAGTATTTGTACTTTTGTTTATTAGTGATACTCAGACTGCCATGGAAACAGGAGAAGATGCAACAGATAGTGCTCCAGTAGAAACAAAACCATTGGTAATGTTACTTGATCAAAGTTATTTTATATTTTTTAACCCCAACACTCTTTGAAACACACTGAAAGCTCAGTGAGCAAGTCGGTGATAAACTGTAAGCAAGTAGCTAGCTTTCTATAAATCAGATAAAATTATGTCAGGTAATTTTTGCTGTCCATTGGCGAGTGGATTTTTTTTTCTTACTCTGCCAAGAGCCAAATAGATTATTAGCTAGATGTCATCCATGATTCATATTAAAATGTCAAAATGTGAAAATTAACTTACCTCTTTTTAACTTAATTAGTTTCAGTGTATTTTCTACCAAGATTGAAATATGTGTCTTTGCTTTTGTGCTCCAACTCGACACATAATTTATAATAACCTACAACATACATATTTATAACAAATAAAATTATAGATGACAATAAAGTGATTCCTTTATGGTAGTAATCTTTTTTTTAATTTAGAGTAGTACTTTAATCCTATTTCTTATTATCAATGGGGCAGTTTTCAGCATCATTTCATTTTAAAACACTGTATCATAAGATTGTCTGTCCATAATCAAACAATTACAAAGTTTTTATCTCCAAAACTATGAAGCACTGTTTTACGAAACTTGGTGCAAAGCATCGACATTGAGAGGAGATGTGCATATCATTAACCTGTGTTGGTTTGCTCAATTTCCTGGCAGTTATGGCCCTTTGACTGTAAAGTACCCACTGGCAGGGGATCCTAATTCACTGAATTTGTTTTATTTCAGAGTGAAGAAGATAAGAAAGTACAAGACAGAATGCAGAAATTGCAGACAATATTGGGAGGGGAGACAATTATAAACCTACATCTACAGTTCCTTATCAGAAATAATAAAACAGATATGCTCATACTAAAAAATACAAAGGTATTCAAATTCAAATATGCTGCCATCCATTACATTTTCTTACATGTTTAAAACTGGTTCATATCATTACAGACTGAATATATTCAGAAAATTGTTGAAAACATTCTGTTAAAGCCAAGTATTTTTCAGCTAAAATAATGTTTTTATCTTGAAAAATATATTTTTCCAATTTTTTTATATTTTTCCATGAAATTTCTTTAAAGTTTCAAGTTTCCATGAGTGGGATTAGAACCTAGGTGGTGAGAGGTGCTATGATATGTAAGCTGGCACTTAAGACAACTTAGTCACTTCATGAAGCCCAGAATTGATACGGAAATGTGTACGCTTATGTATTAAGATATGTATAGGCAAACAACATTGTTCATTTGACCTTTCATTGGGAATTCATACATGTATATAATGATCCATGCAATACATTGGTAGTGTTAGAATTCAGATTTATACATAAACAATGTATGTTTCCCATTATATAGACAAAATAAACACTTGTGATCCCTATATGTAATGTACTGGTCCATAATGCATACATGTAATTTAAATTAAAGGTCAAGCAAACAGACCAATGCTGTTTGCCTATATTTGATGTTTTACTTGTTGCCACGGAGATATAATTTTTTCTTTATACATCATTTCAGGATGCAGTAAGAAATTCTGTATGCCACTCAGCCACAGTCATAGCCAATTCATTTATGCACTGTGGTACTACATGTGACCAGTTTTTAAGGTAACAGTACTAGTTCAAATAATTATACTCCCATCAAACGAAGTTTTGGAGGGTATATAGGAATCACCCTGTCTGTCTGTCTGTCTGGTTGTCTGTCCAAGTATCTTGTTTGCTCTATATCTTCCATGTCTATGAATGGATTTTGAATAAACTTGACACTAATGTAAACCAACATGAGATGATGTGTCACATACCAAATTTATGTGCATAAGCCAAAGGTCAATGTCAGGAGGTGGATGTTGGGGGCGGGGTGTATTTGCTCTCAGGAGACAGTTTTAGTTTTTGTTGGTTGATTGGTTGTTTTGGGGTTTTATGTCTCGGTCAAAAATATTTCTCTAATATTTATATGCCCCTAGCTGTAGGTGAATTTGAAGAAAAAAATATATTGGCTTGCTCTGATTAGTTGATAAACATTACTGCAATTTGTTAGTGGTGACTATTCTTATCCACTGACTTTCGTATTAATACCAATTGTAATTCAATGTATGTTATATATTTTACCAAAGCTATACCCAATTGTTATGTAAATTACTGCAATAAAAATATTCAATTTATTTGATTGTTACAAAATCAGGGGACACATAGTGTTTACTCCCATTTTTCCACCAATATTTTGTCTGCCACTTTGTTTCACTCTTTCACTGTTAAAAACTATTTTACAGATTCTTTAGGAAACTTCACATGAACAATCTGTGAGTTGAGTAGGTGTGCCATTGACTTTTCATATGTTGATCATGCACTTGGCTGAGGATTTCTCTGGGTTCATTTTGGGGATACTTTTGAAATGGCATAGCTTGTTTCATTTAGATTTTACAGTCAATTGTTTTGCGGGATAATTAATAACAAACGAAATTTATATTATGCTTATTGTGTTATAATGCATTTTTCAAAAAACACGAAAATTCAGCTATACGGATATATCTAAATTTCCTATACCGTGAAATTAAAAATACACACCAAAATTAAATACAGCTACAGAATTTACATGTGTCACTGATACTTCTTTAATTGATTTTCATAATGATGATATTTATATGTATTTATTACAGAGATAATTTAGAATGGTTAGCCAGAGCAACAAATTGGGCAAAATTTACAGCTACAGCTAGTTTAGGGGTTATACATAAGGTATGAACAAAAAATATATACAATGTACTGCAAAGGGGGAAATTTTTGTATGGGTAAAATTTTTGCTTCTTTGGCGCTAAAAGAAATTACAACGGAAATTTTACCCACACGAAAATGTTACCCATACAAGTTAATATATCATAATATATAGAATATACACCCACTTATATTGGTGATGCAAAAATTATACCCATGTGAAATGTCAGATTTTAGAAATAGTAAAATTTCAGCCCGCAAAAATAATCCTGTTTACAGTATGATGATGCACCAAGGAAAAAAAATCATACTTATGTCCCCTAAATAAAGTGTGTGTGGGGGGGGGGATTAGAGTATTTATTCCATTTCTTCTGCCAACATGTTGTCTGTCACTTATCTATTCAACGGCACTTTATGAAACTTCACAGGAACAAATTTTTGGTGGAGTAAATGTGCCATTAGCTATTCCTTTGATCATGTACATACACATGTAGTTGGGAAAACATGGATTTCCTAGTTATACTGTGTTGTTTTGAGAAAGTAACCTCAGAAAATTGTGGATGTTCTTTCCAATAATCAAAATAACATCCAAACATTTATTTTGGATTTATTGCTGCCTATACTTATCAGCAATCTGCATCTTAGATACACAATCAGATAAGTTCAAACATCATTAAGAAATACAATTTAGCCTATAATAGATTTCTCTGAAGATGATGTGATGTTACAAAAATTATTTCTTAGTTGGTGTCATGTAATTAACCATAAATCTTCAGTAATTGCAGCCTCCATGGGACTGAAACTACAAGGAGGTTAGATGTGATACCAGATATTCTCATTTTTTCTTTTGCAGAAAGAGGGCCGTATTAAATTCGGAACTATGTCTTTTCAGCATTCTGTCCTCTGTCCAGACACTTTTTTCCATAGTAATTCTCCAAAACTATGAAGCACTATTTCATGGAAGCATCAACATTGATAGGAGATGGGAATATCATTAAACTATGTTGGTTTAATAATTATCATGAGAGTTATGACTCTTTGAACATAAGTGGAATTTACACAAAAAATACTACTTACAGGGATACTGATTCTCTGAATTTGCTTGTTATTTACTCACATATTCGTTACCTATCGGTGAGACCTTTGATGATTCGACCTGTCTTATACTGTTCAAATAAATCTATCATTGCTTCTGTTTAACTGTAGTATAAATACATTGTTTTATTTCCAGGGTCATGAAAAAGAAGCTTTAAATTTAATGTCCACATATTTACCTAAAGATTCCAGTCCTGGTTCAGCTTACTCAGAAGGAGGCGGACTGTATGCTCTAGGTATGATCATCAGTGCGAGTGGAGTGTGGATTAGTGATGGTGTAGAACAGGCCATTGATCAATTATTTTGCCACATAACCCCATTGCTACTGCCTTAGTGGGTCATGTTTAACATTATATGAATGCAAAGTTTAGTTGATTTATTAGAATTGGCCCCTAAGAATCGTAGATTGAATGCTGTATATGTATATTGTTGCCACATGATGATATAAGGTTTTTCAAATGTCACTGGATGTTTTTTTAACCAGAGTTAATAATAAATCTTGTCTGTAATCTTGGTAGCTGTGACCTAGTTTGTACACCTACTGTAAGGCCGGGCATAGATAAATATGGGGGTCATGACCTTGATATTATTATCTAGCAGTTTAGAAGTTATAACTGTTGGAGACAAAGTCATGATACACACACTTTGGGGTGGGGCTGAGGTGGGGTCATACATTTATTCATCCAGTGATAAATGACTTTGATCTTTAGTAATCTGATGGCAAATGACTAAGAATAAAATAACCAAAGTCTGGCCTTAAAATAAGATCTTGCTTATATGAGCACTTTAAGTTTCTATTGAACATTAGCAAATAGTGTTGCATTTGAGTCATCCTAATCATCCGGATTAGTTATCTACCTTAGATTTTTACATGGGAACTGATTGAAATTACAAATGCCCAATAGATAACCATATAGGTAATCTGCACAGAAGTTTTAATTAATTTTATCACTCATACTGTGTTCAGAATATTATAATACACTTGCACTAATATTTAAACATTGATGCATCTTCCAACTGGCTTCGGAAATTTATTAAAACCATCTCTTCAAATTATGTCTTTGGGATACCAAAACTAGACAGACATACTGATTTTTTGCAAACTCCTAACACTATCTATGTTACATTTTTTTCAGGTTTAATACATGCTAATCATGGTGGTGAAATAACAGATTATTTATTAAATCAATTAAAAGATGCGTCAACTGATGTAAGTAGAATTTTTGCAGTTATCTCCTTTTTTTAGCAGTCATCTCCAATTTTCTAACAGTTATCTCCCAAATCCCATTTTTTAGAATACAAAAAAATGACTTTTTAAGATTTTTGCAGTTATCTCCTGTTTTTTAGAATGCAAAAAAAACTGAATGTACCAAATTGTCAAAATTGATGTAATTATACATTTTGTAAATTGCTGTATTTAGAGAGATTAAAATAGAAAGTATCATACCTCAAGCCTTCCAGGAGTTGCATAAACATTTTATTCAAGAAGTTTGATAAATTCAGTATTTCATAAACATGATTGTAAGAGTCTGTTTACTGTAATAATTGCAAAAATTCAAATTTTTGTATCTTCAGGTATAACATAACAGCCAAAATGTTTGCAAAACCACAAACAAGTCAGGCTGGGTGAAATATGTTTTCATAATATGTTACAACAATCAGAAGTGAAAGTTAAAGCTAATTTTGATGTTGGACTTATACTTATGAAAATTTTACTTTTTTCTTAATATCATCTAGACCATTTTCTCAAAAAATGCTTGACTACCTAGGTTTAAATCTTACTTAAAGCAGCTCCTAGTATGTCAAAGTTTGATTGCAGAAGGTCAGGTTTTCTCCATTTTACTCAAAAATGGGACAGAATCTAATACATGTATATGATAAAAGTTTGTCAGTCCTATTGTTAAAGGTCAGTTATTTTCTTGTTCCACTCAAAATGCACTTTAAATTGTTGCTAATTTAGTCTTCATTTTCTTTTTTTCAGATGGTAAGACATGGTGGCTGTTTAGGTCTGGGTTTAGCTGCAATGGGAACAGCAAGACAAGGTACACATATCATTTATCTACTAGCACACTTTTTAAATTTTCTTTCAAAACATCAATAACGGTTGTTTTTATGGTATCATTATTGATGCAAACTAAAGTTAAAGTTGATTCCTAATATATAATATGCAATTTTAACAACTTTATGATCCGTAAAATATAACTCAGTTATATATAATACAGTTTTTAGAGGGCATCTGAGGCAGTTTATAACTACTTCTGTATTGAATCCAACATACCTGTACTTTAAGAAACCTTGCTAGTTGGGTTGTCTTAAAACAAGCACTTGCAGATTAGAGTGTCTCTCACCACCCAGTTTCAAACTCCACACAATCAGATCCTTGTGTAAGAAAGTTTGTCAGTTTGCAAAGGTTGGTGGTTTTTTTCAAGGCACTCAGTTCCTCAACTGTTCCAGAACTGAGTGCCTGGATGTAGGTGAGAGAATATGGACTGTTGCATAAAAAAAAACATTACTACACTCCACTAACCTACTGCTGTGCTTTTGTTTTCTTGACCTGTTACTTGTTTAAATTAACACTAAAATAAAATGAATGCTAAAATTTCATAATTCACAGTATAGGAGTCACCTGCTGAGATTTACTATGTTTTTTCTCTATTATTTCAGATATTTATGAACAACTAAAGTTTAATTTATATCAGGATGATGCAGTAACAGGTAAGATTGTTATTGGCATGTTGATGTGATCTTGTAAGAAGCTGTCATTGGCAAGGGCTTTGATTTTTCACTTGCACACTTGTCAAGTGGATCCTGGGCCAGGTCTGACAAAGGGTATAGGATTGGAATCTTTGCCATGTCTGTCCAAAACTTGAAAATATGTAGTGACTGTTCTTTTTAGGCCAAGCATTTTGCATTTTGTAATAAAGTCACAAGGTATTAGAAGAGACCTTAAAAAACAATACCCTGTGTCACAGTAGGCATGGCATATTAAAAAACAATACCCTGTGTCACAGTAGGCATGGCATATTAAAAAACGCTCCCTATTTTTTGCAATGCAAAGGTAAAAATTTCTGCCACTTCACCTATAGCTGGTGATGTCTAAATAAGTGAAATATTCTTGACTGGGACGTAAAACTCCATTCAATCAATCGATAAATCATGACGGATCGCCGGCCACACCCACTATGTTCCAACAAAGGGTCGACATGCTTGAATTACAAGCAAAAAGAATGAAAACCCGGCCTGCATTGTGCCGTTTAATGACGTCACTGACACTAAGACATCATTAGTTGCCGTGACGCTGCTTTGGTACCATGATGGTGGCCAGTGTCAGAACATTGTGGGCGTGGCAGGCGATACGTCAATTGTCCAGAGGCGTAATGATCTTGTTGAGACAGATTTTGTTTAGCTCATCTGAGCCAAAGTAATGTAAATTTAAAACTTGATGCATACCAAATAAAGCTCTTGCCACAATACTGAATTTTGTAAAATTATCTAATATTTGCTAAATTTTGGTAGTTACTTGTTTTACTTGGTTGAATTACAGAAATGAAATATTCTTTACTTGGCAAATTTTAACTTCATAATGGTAACCTTTGACTATAATGTTAACTTTATATAAACAGGAGAAGCTGCTGGTCTAGCTATGGGATTAGTGATGTTGGGTACAAAATCTGCTACAGCTATAGAAGACATGGTTGCTGTAAGTATTTCACCTTTTATACCCCGGAAACACATAGATGTATTAATGAGGTATTATGTGATACCCTCCAGTTTTATTTGAATTTTTGGCATATATAAACAATCTTTAGATAAACAGGATTTGAATTCTTCAAGAAGAGGGTATGATGTATCTGATGGGGCGCCCTATATAAGGAGCCATAAAGTACCATAGAGTTTCAGCTGCTTGACTCGTATGAATACTGTGGATAACACTTGATGACATATGGTAAATTTAGTATAAAATGTTTATTCAAAGATAGTTCAAGAGCAATTTGTTTCCTGGTTCCTGTCATGTTTATGATGTACTTATGAAACTTGTGAAAAAAGAATTACATATACAACAAAAAATTTCCTCATGGATGGAAAATAATGGAAATTTTGTACCATAAAAAATCTTTATTCACATTAAAAAAAAAAAAAAGAAAAAAAGAAAAGATTCTTAAAAGCATTTCACTGTATAGCTTATCTGAATGTCATATTGTTAATCTCCAGGTGTTTATATTGATAACTTTTGTTTCTATTTTCAGTATGCTAAAGAAACACAGCATGAAAAAATATTACGAGGTTTAGCCATAGGTATTGCTTGTACCATGTATGGCCGTCTGGAGGAAGCTGACGCTCTGATAGAGAGTTTGTCAAGGGATAAGGACCCTATCTTACGGTGGTCGGGGATGTATACCGTGGGCCTGGCTTATTGTGGAACGGCTAATAACCAGGCCATCAGGAAATTACTTCATATTGCTGTAAGTAAATTTTAGAAGTTCAAGCTGTTGGAAAAAAGTAATGATACATACAGTTATTTGAGATGAAAGTATTTTACTGGGGAGGGGGTGTCATGATAAATTATTCATCCAGTAATGCATGATTTCAATCTTTAGTAATCTGATGGCAATTGGTGTTTCATCGGCCATGCCTATTATGTTCTGACACTGGCTGCCATCACAGTACCAAAGCAGCATCACAGCAACTAATGACATACTAGTGTCAGTGATGCCATAAATAACACAATTCAGTTTTCATTCTTTTTGTGTGTCATTCAAGCATGACAGGTTTTTGTCGGAACATTGTGGACGTGGGCAGAGATCCATCATTTACAGTAACTCATTTAGTGTTTACTCCATTCCTTCTGCCACATCATGCAACTTCACAGAAACAATATTTGGTTTAAGTAGTTGTTGTGTTGGAGATTCATATTTTGATGATGCACATGTTAGGAAAACATGGATTTTCCACCTAAGGTTTCTTGGATGGACGCTTTTGAAATGGGCATCTCATTTCAGTTATAACTTGTTTACTATTGAAATTATTTAAATTTTGGCATTTAAATGGTGCAGAATATAGCAATTATTCAGCTATTGTTTAATAATAAAATATGCAGTAAAACTGCTTAAGTGACCACCTCTGTATAAACTTGCGTGCAAAACATTCATTTCTCCACTCCACTCCTTAAAAAATTTACCTTGTGTAAATTTAAAGTTTAAATATAGTAAAATGCTTTGAATTTTATAACAAGTTGTTTACAATTTAATCTTTACCTCAAAAGTTGAATTCATTATCTAAATCAATTGTAGTTTTAAGATAACTGACTTGTATGAGCAAGTGAGCTGAAAGGCCCAATGTACTTTGTACTTATATTTTGCTGTACTTTAAAAAAGCCATTTAGTTTAAAAATGTCATGCTGTCATGACATCATATTGTCACAGCTTCTTATACGGGTTCAGACAGTTGTGCTACAATATTGTCAGAGCTGATACAATACTTTAAGTTGAATCCTTAGGGCTTCATTTGGAAACAGTAACATCACATTTCTAAATCGAATTCCTAGAGCTTCATTTGGAAACAGTAAAATACACATTTCTAAATCAAATCCCCATAGCTTCATATGATCATAGCAACATGTATGTTTCTAAATCTTATCCCTAGAGCATCATTTGAACATAGCAACCAACACATTTCCAACTCCAAATCCCCATAAGCATCATCTTGACAGTGGTAACAAGCACACTTTAGAATTAAACTCTTTGTAAATCATTTGAAAGCAGCAACAATCGAGTGCAAAATAATTCATAGAAAACTTTTGTCAATATAAATAATACAATTTTGAAATATTATCCCAGCATGATCAGTTTTATGTAATTTTTCAGTAAATATGATTTATTCATATGCTTAAGAGATTTAAAACAAAGGCCATGCCGAGATCAATAATTTTATTTGATATTAAAATTTAGTGTTGAAAACACAAGTTTATCAATAGCTTTATACTAGACAATGAAATATTTATTTTCTTCGAGTTTTGTGACAATGTTGTTGTACTTTTGTGTTATTTCCTTTGTTGGTGGTAAATACAGTGATATTAACTTAGAATAGTGGTTTCCTTTGAGATTTTGTGAAAATAAGAGTACTAGGGCATATGTTGAAATGATGCTATTTTTGGTACAAATACATTTTATTATCCCCTTGCTACAGAGAAGAATCCCTTTTAATTTATTTATAAAGAATACTGGCTTTTTTGGTATTTTTGAAATTTTGTGCAAATAGGACATACATATATGTTGAAATGATGCTATATTTTATACAGATTGTTTAGGAAGCACAATATTACACTTTTTATCCCTTGTCACAGAGTTAGTACTATATTTTGTGAAAATAATAGTAATACCAACGTATGTGTGTATTTTGTGTGTCTGTCTGGATTTAGTTTCTGTGCAACTAGAAGAATACTTTTTATCCAATTGAGCTCAAATTTGCTCGTTGGTTAACAATGCCAATACTGGTTTAAATTACATTGAATACTTAGTGTCTATAATAACCACTCTTCCAAAACACAATATACAGTTGATATCTATGATCAATAAAGTTTTTGTTTTTGTTTTTTTAAGTTAAACATGTAAACTATCTTTAAAAAAAGAGAAAAAGAATGAAAGAAAAAAATCAGTATTATTCTCAAACCTATAGTTTCTAAACAAATCTGTTTATATGATTTAAAAAAAAACTGTTTTGTGAATATTGTGTAAATTAAATACCTAGGAAAGATGTTATATGTTTGTATTAAATAATTTCTTCAATTTTCACCTGCTTTTGAGTAATCAATGACTTTTTTAACAGAAGAACCTATTAAGAATTTCTTTAAATTGAAAGAATAAGATATTCCGTAAAACTTCCTGTTTTTGTGATTTGTTTGTAAATTATATTTCTGGATTGATTAAATAATTTTTTTTTTTTTTTACAAAATTTTACTGATTATCAACAAATTTAAAAAAGAAATCCTGCTTCAAAAATTATGTAAAATATCTTATTAAAAAAGAAAGAAAAAAGAATGAAATTGTGATTAGTTTGTAAAATTCCTGGTAGATGTGTCATGTTATTGTTGTTGAATGTTGCTTAACATTGCACCAACAATTTTTTTAGCTATTGAGATGAGAACTACTTTATTAATCTCTATAGATTAATCTATGAACAAGTTCATTTATGCATGTGAAGTGTGAGTGTGTTTTATGGTCTGCCTTGTACTAGTGCACACTGAGTGCGACTTTAAGGTGCTAGTACAAAAAGTCAGTACCCTGCAGACAAGCATACCACTCCCCCAGTCACATTATACCGACACCAGATAAACCAGTAAAGACCAGCGGCAAGGAAAATTCACTTTCCCACATGTGGTCTGAGCGGGACTCAAATTCACAGTGGTGAGAGGACCTGGATTTGTAGACCAACTTCTTATTCATTATAGGCCTCAAGTGTGGCATTGCTATAAATATTTCACAAAAATTTTACTTTGATTAACGAAAAATTAAAAAAAAATATCTTAACTACCTGCTTTGATATAACCAGTAGTTTGTAAACTAAATTCCCAGGGGAGTATAATTCAAGAATTGAATGATGAATATCTTGTACATTTTTGACTGATTAAATAATTTTGAAAAAAGAATTTGTTTAAATTTCTCTTGATTTAATATCTTGACATGTTTGTGTAGTTCTTTGTGTAGTTAGCTTGTAAACTAAATGCATAAGGGAGATTTCATTTGATTAGTGAATAATAAATTTCCACATTTTACTTGACGAGCTAAATAAATTGTCTAATATTTCACATGGACACGTTTTCCAACCAGTATTGATTTGATAATTTACAAAACACTTTACACCCTCTCTCCTAAATATTCCCGGAAGCTTACAAGATACAATATTGAATCGTGACACAGACTGTGAGAGATATTGTTTACAGGGAGTAAGCTGATCTAATAAGCTTGCTCTTTATTGGATAATTTTATGTTCCGTCATTGTCTGTAATGACATTTGTGATTGATGATTTCTTAATGGATAAAGATGCTATCTGTTCATTAGAGTTATCTCCCTTTATATATTTTGACACAATTTTATCGTTACTACTTGTCAAGTGAAAGTTTTGACAATATGAAAGGGCTTGGCAATAAATTAGTGGAAGAAAATCAAATTTCTCGCTAACATAGAGGCAGTCATTTCTTGGATGGTGGAGGGAACTGGAGTATAGTTCTGTATGTCATTTTGTGCCCTTGTCGATATTTCTCTCACTTATTATATAGAGTCAGTTCAGTCATGTCTTGAATTGTGGAGGAAACTGGAGTGTAGTTCTGTATGTCATTTTATGACCTAGTCAATATTTCTCTCACTTATTATATAGAGTCAGTTCAGTCATGTCTTGAATTGTGGAGGAAACTGGAGTGTAGTTCTGTATGTCATTTTGTGCCCTTGTCAATATTTCTCTCACTTATTATATAGAGTCAGTTCAGTCATGTCTTGAATTGTGGAGGAAACTGGAGTGTAGTTCTATATGTCATTTTATGACCTAGTCAATATTTCTCTCACTTATTATATAGAGTCAGTTCAGTCATGTCTTGAATTGTGGAGGAAACTGGAGTGTAGTTCTGTATGTCATTTTGTGCCCTTGTCAATATTTCTCTCACTTATTATATAGAGTCAGTCATGTCTTGAATTGTGGAGGAAACTGGAGTGTAGTTCTATATGTCATTTTGTGCCCTTGTCAATATTTCTCTCACTTATTATATAGAGTCAGTCATGTCTTGAATTGTGGAGGAAACTGGAGTGTAGTTCTATATGTCATTTTGTGCCCTTGTCAATATTTCTCTCACTTATTATATAGAGTCAGTCATGTCTTGAATTGTGGAGGAAACTGGAGTGGAGTGCTGTATGTCATTTTGTGCCCTTGTCAATATTTCTCTCACTTATTATATAGAGTCAGTTCAGTCATGTCTTGAATTGTGGAGGAAACTGGAGTGTAGTTCTGTATGTCATTTTGTGCCCTTGTCAATATTTCTCTCACTTATTATATAGAGTCAGTTCAGTCATGTCTTGAATTGTGGAGGAAACTGGAGTGTAGTTCTGTATGTCATTTTGTGCCCTTGTCAATATTTCTCTCACTTATTATATAGTCAGTTCAGTCATGTCTTGAATTGTGGAGGAAACTGGAGTGTAGTTCTGTATGTCATTTTGTGCCCTTGTCAATATTTCTCTCACTTATTATATAGAGTCAGTTCAGTCATGTCTTGAATTGTGGAGGAAACTGGAGTGTAGTTCTGTATGTCATTTTGTGCCCTTGTCAATATTTCTCTCACTTATTATATAGAGTCAGTCATGTCTTGAATTGTGGAGGAAACTGGAGTGTAGTTCTGTATGTCATTTTGTGCCCTTGTCAATATTTCTCTCACTTATTATATAGAGTCAGTTCAGTCATGTCTTGAATTGTGGAGGAAACTGGAGTGTAGTTCTGTATGTCATTTTGTGCCCTTGTCAATATTTCTCTCACTTATTATATAGAGTCAGTCATGTCTTGAATTGTGGAGGAAACTGGAGTGTAGTTCTATATGTCATTTTGTGCCCTTGTCAATATTTCTCTCACTTATTATATAGAGTCAGTCATGTCTTGAATTGTGGAGGAAACTGGAGTGTAGTTCTATATGTCATTTTGTGCCCTTGTCAATATTTCTCTCACTTATTATATAGAGTCAGTCATGTCTTGAATTGTGGAGGAAACTGGAGTGTAGTTCTATATGTCATTTTGTGCCCTTGTCAATATTTCTCTCACTTATTATATAGAGTCAGTTCAGTCATGTCTTGAATTGTGGAGGAAACTGGAGTGTAGTTCTGTATGTCATTTTGTGCCCTTGTCAATATTTCTCTCACTTATTATATAGAGTCAGTTCAGTCATGTCTTGAATTGTGGAGGAAACTGGAGTGTAGTTCTATATGTCATTTTGTGCCCTTGTCAATATTTCTCTCACTTATTATATAGAGTCAGTCATGTCTTGAATTGTGGAGGAAACTGGAGTGTAGTTCTATATGTCATTTTGTGCCCTTGTCAATATTTCTCTCACTTATTATATAGAGTCAGTCATGTCTTGAATTGTGGAGGAAACTGGAGTGTAGTTTTGTATGTCATTTTATGACCTAGTCAATATTTCTCTCACTTATTATATAGAGTCAGTCATGTCTTGAATTGTGGAGGAAACTGGAGTGTAGTTCTATATGTCATTTTGTGCCCTTGTCAATATTTCTCTCACTTATTATATAGAGTCAGTCATGTCTTGAATTGTGGAGGAAACTGGAGTGTAGTTCTATATGTCATTTTGTGCCCTTGTCAATATTTCTCTCACTTATTATATAGAGTCAGTCATGTCTTGAATTGTGGAGGAAACTGGAGTGTAGTTTTGTATGTCATTTTATGACCTAGTCAATATTTCTCTCACTTATTATATAGAGTCAGTCATGTCTTGAATTGTGGAGGAAACTGGAGTGTAGTTCTATATGTCATTTTGTGCCCTTGTCAATATTTCTCTCACTTATTATATAGAGTCAGTCATGTCTTGAATTGTGGAGGAAACTGGAGTGTAGTTCTGTATGTCATTTTGTGCCCTTGTCAATATTTCTCTCACTTATTATATAGAGTCAGTTCAGTCATGTCTTGAATTGTGGAGGAAACTGGAGTGTAGTTCTATATGTCATTTTGTGCCCTTGTCAATATTTCTCTCACTTATTATATAGAGTCAGTCATGTCTTGAATTGTGGAGGAAACTGGAGTGTAGTTCTATATGTCATTTTGTGCCCTTGTCAATATTTCTCTCACTTATTATATAGAGTCAGTCATGTCTTGAATTGTGGAGGAAACTGGAGTGTAGTTTTGTATGTCATTTTATGACCTAGTCAATATTTCTCTCACTTATTATATAGAGTCAGTCATGTCTTGAATTGTGGAGGAAACTGGAGTGTAGTTCTATATGTCATTTTGTGCCCTTGTCAATATTTCTCTCACTTATTATATAGAGTCAGTTCAGTCATGTCTTGAATTGTGGAGGAAACTGGAGTGTAGTTCTGTATGTCATTTTGTGCCCTTGTCAATATTTCTCTCACTTATTATATAGAGTCAGTTCAGTCATGTCTTGAATTGTGGAGGAAACTGGAGTGTAGTTCTATATGTCATTTTGTGCCCTTGTCAATATTCTCTCACTTATTATATAGAGTCAGTCATGTCTTGAATTGTGGAGGAAACTGGAGTGTAGTTCTATATGTCATTTTGTGCCCTTGTCAATATTTCTCTCACTTATTATATAGAGTCAGTCATGTCTTGAATTGTGGAGGAAACTGGAGTGTAGTTTTGTATGTCATTTTATGACCTAGTCAATATTTCTCTCACTTATTATATAGAGTCAGTCATGTCTTGAATTGTGGAGGAAACTGGAGTGTAGTTCTATATGTCATTTTGTGCCCTTGTCAATATTTCTCTCACTTATTATATAGAGTCAGTCATGTCTTGAATTGTGGAGGAAACTGGAGTGTAGTTTTGTATGTCATTTTATGACCTAGTCAATATTTCTCTCACTTATTATATAGAGTCAGTCATGTCTTGAATTGTGGAGGAAACTGGAGTGTAGTTTTGTATGTCATTTTATGACCTAGTCAATATTTCTCTCACTTATTATATAGAGTCAGTCATGTCTTGAATTGTGGAGGAAACTGGAGTGTAGTTCTATATGTCATTTTGTGCCCTTGTCAATATTTCTCTCACTTATTATATAGAGTCAGTCATGTCTTGAATTGTGGAGGAAACTGGAGTGGAGTGCTGTATGTCATTTTGTGCCCTTGTCAATATTTCTCTCACTTATTATATAGAGTCAGTCATGTCTTGAATTGTGGAGGAAACTGGAGTGGAGTGCTGTATGTCATTTTGTGCCCTTGTCAATATTTCTCTCACTTATTATATAGAGTCAGTTCAGTCATGTCTTGAATTGTGGAGGAAACTGGAGTGTAGTTCTATATGTCATTTTGTGCCCTTGTCAATATTTCTCTCACTTATTATATAGAGTCAGTCATGTCTTGAATTGTGGAGGAAACTGGAGTGTAGTTCTATATGTCATTTTGTGCCCTTGTCAATATTTCTCTCACTTATTATATAGAGTCAGTTCAGTCATGTCTTGAATTGTGGAGGAAACTGGAGTGTAGTTCTGTATGTCATTTTATGACCTAGTCAATATTTCTCTCACTTATTATATAGAGTCAGTTCAGTCATGTCTTGAATTGTGGAGGAAACTGGAGTGTAGTTCTATATGTCATTTTGTGCCCTTGTCAATATTTCTCTCACTTATTATATAGAGTCAGTTCAGTCATGTCTTGAATTGTGGAGGAAACTGGAGTGTAGTTCTGTATGTCATTTTGTGCCCTTGTCAATATTTCTCTCACTTATTATATAGAGTCAGTTCAGTCATGTCTTGAATTGTGGAGGAAACTGGAGTGTAGTTCTGTATGTCATTTTATGACCTAGTCAATATTTCTCTCACTTATTATATAGAGTCAGTTCAGTCATGTCTTGAATTGTGGAGGAAACTGGAGTGTAGTTCTATATGTCATTTTGTGCCCTTGTCAATATTTCTCTCACTTATTATATAGAGTCAGTTCAGTCATGTCTTGAATTGTGGAGGAAACTGGAGTGTAGTTCTGTATGTCATTTTGTGCCCTTGTCAATATTTCTCTCACTTATTATATAGAGTCAGTTCAGTCATGTCTTGAATTGTGGAGGAAACTGGAGTGTAGTTCTATATGTCATTTTATGACCTAGTCAATATTTCTCTCACTTATTATATAGAGTCAGTTCAGTCATGTCTTGAATTGTGGAGGAAACTGGAGTGTAGTTCTGTATGTCATTTTGTGCCCTTGTCAATATTTCTCTCACTTATTTTATAGAGTCAGTTCAGTCATGTCTTGAATTGTGGAGGAAACTGGAGTGTAGTTCTGTATGTCATTTTGTGCCTTTGTCAATATTTCTCTCACTTATTATATAGAGTCAGTTCAGTCATGTCTTGAATTGTGGAGGAAACTGGAGTGTAGTTCTGTATGTCATTTTATGACCTAGTCAATATTTCTCTCACTTATTATATAGAGTCAGTTCAGTCATGTCTTGAATTGTGGAGGAAACTGGAGTGTAGTTCTGTATGTCATTTTATGACCTAGTCAATATTTCTCTCACTTATTATATAGAGTCAGTTCAGTCATGTCTTGAATTGTGGAGGAAACTGGAGTGTAGTTCTATATGTCATTTTGTGCCCTTGTCAATATTTCTCTCACTTATTATATAGAGTCAGTCATGTCTTGAATTGTGGAGGAAACTGGAGTGTAGTTCTATATGTCATTTTGTGCCCTTGTCAATATTTCTCTCACTTATTATATAGAGTCAGTCATGTCTTGAATTGTGGAGGAAACTGGAGTGTAGTGCTGTATGTCATTTTGTGCCCTTGTCAATATTTCTCTCACTTATTATATAGAGTCAGTTCAGTCATGTCTTGAATTGTGGAGGAAACTGGAGTGTAGTTCTGTATGTCATTTTGTGCCCTTGTCAATATTTCTCTCACTTATTATATAGAGTCAGTTCAGTCATGTCTTGAATTGTGGAGGAAACTGGAGTGTAGTTCTGTATGTCATTTTATGACCTAGTCAATATTTCTCTCACTTATTATATAGAGTCAGTTCAGTCATGTCTTGAATTGTGGAGGAAACTGGAGTGTAGTTCTGTATGTCATTTTGTGCCCTTGTCAATATTTCTCTCACTTATTATATAGAGTCAGTTCAGTCATGTCTTGAATTGTGGAGGAAACTGGAGTGTAGTTCTGTATGTCATTTTATGACCTAGTCAATATTTCTCTCACTTATTATATAGAGTCAGTTCAGTCATGTCTTGAATTGTGGAGGAAACTGGAGTGTAGTTCTGTATGTCATTTTATGACCTAGTCAATATTTCTCTCACTTATTATATAGAGTCAGTTCAGTCATGTCTTGAATTGTGGAGGAAACTGGAGTGTAGTTCTGTATGTCATTTTATGACCTAGTCAATATTTCTCTCACTTATTATATAGAGTCAGTTCAGTCATGTCTTGAATTGTGGAGGAAACTGGAGTGTAGTTCTGTATGTCATTTTGTGCCTTTGTCAATATTTCTCTCACTTATTATATAGAGTCAGTCATGTCTTGAATTGTGGAGGGAACTGGAGGGTAGTTCTGTATGTCATTTTGTGCCCTTGTCAATATTTCTCTCACTTATTATATAGAGTCAGTCATGTCTTGAATTGTGGAGGGAACTGGAGGGTAGTTCTGTATGTCATTTTGTGCCCTTGTCAATATTTCTCTCACTTATTATATAGAGTCAGTTCAGTCATGTCTTGAATTGTGGAGGAAACTGGAGTGTAGTTCTGTATGTCATTTTGTGCCCTTGTCAATATTTCTCTCACTTATTATATAGAGTCAGTTCAGTCATGTCTTGAATTGTGGAGGAAACTGGAGTGTAGTTCTGTATGTCATTTGTGCCCTTGTCGATATTTCTCTCACTTATTATATAGAGTCAGTTCAGTCATGTCTTGAATTGTGGAGGAAACTGGAGTGTAGTTCTGTATGTCATTTTGTGCCCTTGTCGATATTTCTCTCACTTATTATATAGAGTCAGTTCAGTCATGTCTTGAATTGTGGAGGAAACTGGAGTGTAGTTCTGTATGTCATTTTATGACCTAGTCAATATTTCTCTCACTTATTATATAGAGTCAGTTCAGTCATGTCTTGAATTGTGGAGGAAACTGGAGTGTAGTTCTGTATGTCATTTTGTGCCCTTGTCGATATTTCTCTCACTTATTATATAGAGTCAGTTCAGTCATGTCCTGAATTGTGGAGGAAACTGGAGTGTAGTTTTATATGTCATTTTGTGCCCTTGTCAATATTTTTCTCACTTATTATATAGAGGCAGTCATTTCTTGGATGGGGAGGGAACTGGAGTGTAGTTCTGTATGTCATTTTGTGCCCTTGTCAATATTTCTCTCACTTATTATATAGAGTCAGTTCAGTCATGTCTTGAATTGTGGAGGAAACTGGAGTGTAGTTCTGTATGTCATTTTGTGCCCTTGTCAATATTTTTCTCACTTATTATATAGAGGCAGTCATTTCTTGGATGGTGGAGGGAACTGGAGTGTAGTTCTGTATGTCATTTTGTGCCCTTGTCAATATTTCTCTCACTTATTATATAGAGTCAGTCATGTCTTGAATTGTGGAGGAAACTGGAGGGTAGTTCTGTATGTCATTTTGTGCCTTTGTCAATATTTCTCTCACTTATTATATAGAGTCAGTCATGTCTTGAATTGTGGAGGAAACTGGAGTGTAGTTCTGTATGTCATTTTGTGCCCTTGTCAATATTTCTCTCACTTATTATATAGAGTCAGTTCAGTCATGTCTTGAATTGTGGAGGAAACTGGAGTGTAGTTCTGTATGTCATTTTGTGCCCTTGTCAATATTTTTCTCACTTATTATATAGAGGCAGTCATTTCTTGGATGGTGGAGGGAACTGGAGTGTAGTTCTGTATGTCATTTTGTGCCTTGTCAATATTTCTCTCACTTATTATATAGAGTCAGTCATGTCTTGAATTGTGGAGGAAACTGGAGGGTAGTTCTGTATGTCATTTTGTGCCCTTGTCAATATTTCTCTCACTTATTATATAGAGTCAGTCATGTCTTGAATTGTGGAGGAAACTGGAGTGTAGTTCTGTATGTCATTTTATGACCTTGCCAATATTTCTCTCACTTATTATATAGAGTCAGTTCAGTCATGTCTTGAATTGTGGAGGAAACTGGAGGGTAGTTCTGTATGTCATTTTGTGCCCTTGTCAATATTTCTCTCACTTATATATAGAGTCAGTCATGTCTTGAATTGTGGAGGAAACTGGAGTGTAGTTCTGTATGTCATTTTATGACCTTGCCAATATTTCTCTCACTTATTATATAGAGTCAGTTCAGTCATGTCTTGAATTGTGGAGGAAACTGGAGGGTAGTGCTGTATGTCATTTTGTGCCTTTGTCAATATTTCTCTCACTTATTATATAGAGTCAGTCATGTCTTGAATTGTGGAGGAAACTGGAGGGTAGTTCTGTATGTCATTTTGTGCCTTTGTCAATATTTCTCTCACTTATTATATAGAGTCAGTTCAGTCATGTCTTGAATTGTGGAGGAAACTGGAGTGTAGTTCTGTATGTCATTTTGTGCCCTTGTCGATATTTCTCTCACTTATTATATAGAGTCAGTTCAGTCATGTCTTGAATTGTGGAGGAAACTGGAGTGTAGTTTTATATGTCATTTTGTGCCCTTGTCAATATTTTTCTCACTTATTATATAGAGGCAGTCATGTCTTGAATTGTGGAGGAAACTGGAGTGTAGTTCTGTATGTCATTTTATGACCTAGTCAATATTTCTCTCACTTATTATATAGAGTCAGTCATGTCTTGAATTGTGGAGGAAACTGGAGTGTAGTTATGTATGTCATTTTATGACCTAGTCAATATTTCTCTCACTTATTATATAGAGTCAGTCATGTCTTGAATTGTGGAGGAAACTGAAGTAACTGGAGAAAACCACTGACCTTTGGCAAAGGAAACTTACTCACTCTAGAATCTCTGAGTAATGAGGGGAGCTGTGATCAATCATAGCAAACTTTAGACCACTAGACCACCTTAGCCCTGAAACAAGACTCTTTAGAACATATATTTTGTCCATAGTAACTAGTGTTTTTGTGAAGACCTTAAAAACTTTGTAAAGAACACCTCCATCAATCCTGAATAATGTTCCTAAAAGTGGACACTAAAAACTGTAAAGAACACCTCCATTAATCCTGAAAAATGTTCCTAGAACGGAACCCTAAAAGAACACCTTCGTGAATCCTGAATAATGTTCATAGAACAGGTTTGTATCTGCCAAATTTCTCTAAAAGAACATTTGAAACTAGACTATGTCACAAATTTAGATTTACACTACAAAGATTATTTGTCTCGTTTCAGGTGAGTGATGTCAATGATGACGTAAGAAGAGTTGCAGTTACCTCCCTTGGATTTCTGCTGTTCAGGTATGTCTAGAAATAATACACAAGTTTTAAAGGTTTATTTTAATAAGCTACTGATTGGTATGTAGCCCTTTCAGTAAATGTTGAAGAAGACGGCAAACTCGTTTAAATTGGCAACAAGTATGGAGTACAATGTATTACAAAAACATATGTATAAAATGTAAACTTAATGACAGTAGGCAACAAACTTAATCAAAACAAGTAGCAGACAGCTTTTGTCACCTTTCTGGCTTCATTGAAACCACTAGGTATGTTTGTAATAGACATTTGTCATCAAACAGACAGCTTTTGTCACCTTGGCTTCATTAAAACCGCTGGGTATGTTTGTAATAGACGTTTGTCATCTCAATACTATAAGACCTTCTACTCATGTAAACTGATATATACAACATAACAAAATGTCACTTGGCTGAATAGATATATTAACTAGAAAAAGAACATTTTCACAAATCCAAGCATGGTAGTAGAATATTGGCATCCACTGGTGCCAGAAATGTTAAAAGAATCTTTACAAATAGTAACCACTTCCTCCTGGGATACAGATAAAATTACTATTATGAAAAAATAATGAAAAGAAAGGCAGACCAGTTCCGGATAATTTTGACAACTGTTACAGTCATCTATAGGAAAGAACAAACGCTATAAGAAAGAAGTTTTTAGTTCACTACGCATAAGTCTAGAGCGATATTGCTGTCACCCTAGGTCCTAGATAGTTATTGCTATCACCCTAAGTCCTAGAGAGTTATTGCTATCACCCTAGGTCCTAGAGAGTTATTGCTATCACCATAGGTCCAAAGCGTTATTGCTATCACCCTAGGTCCTAGAGCGTTATTGCTATCACTCTAGGTCCTAGAGAGTTATTGCTATCACCCTAAGTCCTAGAGAGTTATTGCTATCACCCTAGGTCCTAGAGCGTTATTGCTATCACCCTAGGTCCTAGAGCGTTATTGCTGTCACCCTAGGTCTTAGAGAGTTATTGCTGTCACCCTAGGTGCTAGAGAGTTATTGCTGTCACCCTAGGTCCTAGAGAGTTATTGCTATCACCCTAGGTCCTAGAGAGTTATTGCTATCACCCTAGGTCCTAGAGAGTTATTGCTATTACCCTAGGTCCTAGAGAGTTATTGCTATCACCCTAGGTCCTAGAGAGTTATTGCTATCACCCTAGGTCCTAGAGAGTTATTGCTATTACCCTAGGTCCTAGAGAGTTATTGCTGTCACCCTAGGTCCTAGAGAGTTATTGCTATCACCCTAGGTCCTAGAGAGTTATTGCTATCACCCTAGGTCCTAGAGAGTTATTGCTATTACCCTAGGTCCTAGAGAGTTATTGCTATCACCCTAGGTCCTAGAGAGTTATTGCTATTACCCTAGGTCCTAGAGAGTTATTGCTGTCACCCTAGGTCCTAGAGAGTTATTGCTGTCACCCTAGTTCCTTTCCATACCATCTTTACTATGCAAAAGTCTTTGGTATATTTAGAGTTATATTGTTGTCACATTTTATTTTGAAACTGCTCTGCTATGCGTACAACGCTTGGTCTGCTTGGTGGTAACAGGTTAGTATTTTGGTGCTGTCAGTGTAATCACCGGTTTAATTTTCAAATTCTTACCAGATTAGATGAGAACAAGGTTAATACTTATAATGTTTGGAGTTTCACCAGATACCATGAGATACATTGTAACATTTGTAAAGAATTTTTATTTCAGAAGTACTTCTATTTATACCCCGCAGCTAAAATTTTATTTCTTTGCAAAAAAGTTTAAACATGATAGAATTGAGGCATTTGGAACATTCTGTGAAAAACAGTTGTTTTTTTTAATTTTTTCACAGAATTTAAAGTGTTTAGATTTTTTTTGACGAAGCGCTACATTTATTTCTTTTGAAAATAGAATTGTTAAAATTTGACATTTAACCCATAAGATATATGTTCTTTGGAGAATGTGGGGTAAAACACATTTGTGGTATTCTGATAAATCCATTACCAATCATTATTGTTTAAAAAGAAAACTTCTTTGATTTTTCTCCTTCAAATGTCGACACACACTGGGATCTTTCTTTACAAAATCTATGAACCAATAAATATTTGTTCCATTGAAGAGTTTTGGATAGTTTCCTAATTATTGAGTCGTCTCCTAATTACTGATCCAATAATTTTGAGAATTTGTGCAGATGTGCTATGGATATAAAATAATGATAATCGTTTGAAGTTGTATCTATGTCATTATTTTATAAATACATAAAAGTGTATCATCACCCACACGGGTTGATCAGTCAACATACTCTTATAGAACAATTATGTAATTGTAAAACGGCTCTTTACATCTGTTTACATAGGAGACCTTGAGTATTTGTCTATGTGTAATCATGTAAATAAAACTGTGATAGAAGACCAAATTAAAAGCATGGATATCCAACAGGAATGCGGGAGATTAATAGCATTTACTCCGGATCAGACCATCCTGAAATATCTCAGAGTAGAGTAGAGTGATTATTTTTTATGCCCCAGTCAAGATTCTTTCATTTATACTGTGGTGGTCATTTCTTGGATGGTAGAGAAAACCAGAGTACCTGTATAAAACCGCAGACCCCCAAGTGGATTGACAAACTTTCTCCTGCTAGGATAAGCTGGAGTGGAAAATCAAACCAAGGTAGTGAGAGGCACTGTGATCTTCAAATGATATATCTTGTAAAACATTTACAAAGATGGAAATATTCTTTAAAAGGTTTCTAAGAATTTTATCGTAATACATACTGGTTAGCTCAGGTTAGCATGAAGGTCGAGGTTCATTTTAAATAGGCATATGATAGAGTTTTATATGGATTAGCTATACAGGTGAGCTACATGGGACTTTGAATACTTTGATATTGTCCTCTAGTTAGCCAGGTGTATAGATTTTTGAATTGATTGAAAAAAAGTTTAAAAAAAATGAGTATTAGGCTAGCCAGGCAAGTAAATAAATAACTATTTTGTTAATTAGTGATAGTCCGTCAATTATTGAAGCGAAAAAATACTTAATTAATAAAATAATGAAGAAAACATATATATTATTCCAATTATTGATTTGGAAACCCCACATGTGTAAGATCCCATGAGGATTCTGTAATGAAGTTGGTTTTTAATTGTTGTAGTATTGGAATATCTACCTTGTTAAATTTGTGGTGGACAGGTATTGATTAGATTTTAGGAGATAAGTAATAACACTTTCTTACCTGAGATTTTTGCTGTTTACTGATCAGATTGATAAAACACTACTTCCATCAAAATATTTACATGACACAAATATCAGATTATGAGAACCAATATCAAATTATTTACAGAGTATTTATTTGACTGAAGTATCAAATTATTTACATGCCACATATCAAATTATTTACAATATTGAAATATCAAATTATTTACACCTCTGAAATATATAATTATATACAATACAGAAATGTCAAATTATCTGCAAGTGACACATATACAAGTATCTTTAATTTTAAGTAACACAATTTCTCTCTAACTAACCATAAGTAAGTTTTATCAGTTTATTATCATATGATATGACTATAATTTTTATCGTTCATATCTTTCAGTACTTTCAGTACTTTGATTTTATTAAGACATGATGATACTGATAGAATTAAAGCAAGTTGATTTCGAAATGATTTTTATCACCATCTTATTATATTTTAAATTACAAAAATTGCGAGATATTTAACTTCCTCCATCTTTCAGTACTTTCAGTACTTTGATTTGTTATGTCATGATACTGATAGAATAAAAACAATCAAGTTAGCAGCTTATAGCAGATTTTAAAATGATTTTTTTTTTCATCATTTAAATTACTTAAGGAATAACTGTGATATTATTTTTTTTTATTGGTGTATAAAAGAAAAAACGATTTGCACACTGGATAATGCGCGTAGCGCATTATTCAAAAGTGTGCAAATCGTTTTTCTTTATACACCAATAAAAAAAATAATATCACAGTTATTCCTTATAATTTAATTTAGCCATTCTTTAATTATTCAAGAAATTAAAAAAAAAAAATCTGAAACATTTAAATCAAGTTTAATAATACATGTATCTACATCGATAGTCATCATGAGGCGGATGAATATGACCCGATTATTATTTTATAATCGTGATCTCATTCATAGTGGTGTGTATTGCAGATGTAAACAATGAAGAAGTTCCGGTTAAATCCACCAAAACGAGGCAAGTGGGCGGAGCTAATCTAATTTTTTTTATTGAGGTATAAAGACGTGGTCTCCATTGTTTTCTATTGTGTTCTGTTGTATAAACAAATTTTAATTAAATTATAAAATTATGAAATATTTAACTTCAATTTTTTAACTCCATTTTCATTACTTTGATTAATTATGTTATGATGATAGAATTAAATAGAGTTAGCAGTTTATAGCTGATTTTGCATTGGTAAATTAGATTCTGTGAGGTTGTTAGTTATCATTAGGAAGAGATACAAATTTGTCATAACATTTATTGTCACATAGTATTCTATTTATTTAAAATCAATATTGTATAGGCAAACAACATTGACATGCCCACTTGACCTTTGTTGAGGAATATACATACAGTAAAACCTCGTTATAATGCCCCTCGATAACTTTGCCACCTCGCTTATCGCCACACTATTTTGAAGTCCCAAAATCCATTTTCTTTATGTTTTTCTTTATGGGTCTCCCTCGATATATTGCCAAACCCCTTTATAACGCCAAAATTTGACTAAACAAATGGTGGCGATGAATCGAGGTTTTACTGTATATACAATCCACCCAATACATGGTAAGTGTTAAGATTCACAGTTAACACATAATCAATGTATGTTATCAATGATGTAGACAAAATGAACATCCTTGTTCCCTTTACATGGATGTATTGGTCTATATTAAACATTTAAAATTAAAGGTCAAGCAGACAGGTCAATGTTGTCTGTATATATTTATAAGAAATAGACATCCCTGTGTATTTGATTAAGAAAAATGACAAGATTTTGATATGTCTCCGATAGGGCAAAAGTCTTGACTAAATATCTTATTGTTGTTTGTACTAGGTTTTCATAATTTTGTGAAAATTTTGTCCTTTTTAAAGTAATTTGTTTTTTTACAAATTTTCTAAAATAGGTTATTTTTTTGGAAGAATTTTAAAGACTTTATTAGCCAGTAGTGAATGGAAGCAGTATGCATGCACTGCAATGTATTTAACCCAAGCTCTGTACTGAAAATCTGAAACCTGTCTAAACTAAACTAATTTGTTAGCACACACTGTTGATATTTATAGTAACCTTAAGCTTGTGTAAACTGAATCCTTTGCTAACTGGAACAAAATCTTTAGTCTTTAAGCACCACTGCTGTTGTACAGTTAGTATTGTGCTTGCTCTTTATGTGTGAGATCAGGGGTTGAACCCCAACCGTGTCTGACCAAGACTTCAAAATTGGTAGTGACTGTTCTTTTGCCGAGCATTTGACATTTATAAATTAGTCATGGGTTTTTTTGGAAGAGATGTTAAAACCTTATGTCCTGATGGCAAGCAATGCACAATAGAGCACCCTCCCTGCACATTGCCCCGAGTACACTTTAAAGATCAAAATTTGTCATTTCACCTAAAGCTTGTGACATCTCCATATAAATGAAATATTCTTGACTTGGTTGTAAAACCCCATTCAATCAATCAAGCAATTTAGTTCTGAAAGGTGTTCACTTTAGACTAGTTCAGTTGCCATCATTATTTCATATTTGTCAAATTATGAAGTTTTTCAGGAAATAATTAAGTTTGCTATTAATTGATATAAATGACATTATCCAGATAACCTGTATACCAAATGTTACAAAATAACATCTGTCTAGAACTCATTGTTTTTATTGGTTATTGTTGTCACCAACCAAGTCCCCAATCAACCCTCAAAGTGGGTTTCAAAACTAAGTGGCCACCAGTTTAAATTATTCAGGTGGCCAGTGGAAGTTCAAAGTGGCCAGGCAACTTTTTCTTTCAATTGGAGGAAAATTAAGTCATCTTTTAGGTATGGAGAACAAAAATGCAAATTTTAGAATTTACTTGCAATCACTTAGATACATCAGTGTAATAATAATGAATTGATTTGCAATCACTTACATACATCAGTGTAATAAATAATAATGATTACGTAAAGTGTCTATTATATTGCCAGAATTGGTAACAGTATCATGAAAATTCTGTAAAACAGAAATAATATTAGTTCTCTGGTCACAAAAGTTCAAATTTAAAGTGGACAAACTGGCCACCATTTACAAAATTTAGGTTGCCAGACACAATTCCAGGTTGATTTGGCCACCATTTTAGTAGACAAAATTGAGAGCTGCCAATTTGAGAGAATGTTGGTTCCTGGAGTATGAATTATGAAGATTGATTTTAAATTACTTTGCTTAATATCCATATTGCCATTCTTTTTACAAAGTAATAAGAATGCCAAAATAAACACTATAAAATTTTCATTCCTAAAATATTTTGTGAACAATTAAATTGATAAAACTAAACAGTCATTACATTGAAGAGAGTTAAACTGTATTATCCATGATGCATCAGTTTACATAAAATAAAATTTATAGCTTGTTGTTGCATAATTGAAATTAAAACAAAAATTTTTTGTTTTCAAACATGATAAAGTGATTGTGTGATAATATCTAATAGATTTTATTATAAAAAACAACCTGCTAACTTCAGGATTTAATTGTTTTCCTGGTTAGAAGATTGTTTCTAAAATTGTGTATGTTTGTCAGAAAATGGGATTATTATGCATGTTTGTGTGTATAATGTGATTGTTATATGTTTGTATGTGGGCAGGTGAAAAGACATCTGATCGTGTTTTATACGTAATTTACTGGCTAAAAATGAAACGTGTGGAGAAAGTAATTATTTTAAGAACAACTACACTTGAATCTTTTACAATTAACCAAATTTAACGCTTTCAAGATAAAAAAAAATAATAAAAGATAAAATAAATTATGAATGAGACCAGTTTATTTGGTTGTAGCATCTTAGATTGGATATCTGAAAATTACTTTTCACAAAAAATTTATAAAAAGTTTTTGTAAAAATGTGACGTAAAGTAGTGGAGGAAACAAATCACAAGCTGCTGCTGTCTATTGTGGTAATTTTCTGATATTTTAGGAGTCTGATTTATTTTCCTGTATTAGATAGAAATTTTGTAATTTTCAATTGGAACATATTTTTCTGTATTTCTAGAGACTACTGTATTAGGCAATTTTTTGTATTATTTAGCATGAATATTGTGGTATTGTAAATTCTTTGATTCTGGTTATGTGTAGATAAGAAAAATTGACCAGATTGTAAACTTAATGAAGAAAATTCAGACATTACTCAAGAATTTATATTTTTTTATTTTTCATTAATGCCTCATAAAAATGAACAACAAGAATTGGTGCATACTGTGAATGGTTTTATTTTCGTGGGGCCCAATTTTCATGGAATCGGTAAAAAATAACATTTCGTTGGGACGTAAATTCGTGGTTTTACTGAAATGTCAAAAACTAGTTTGTCCATTGAACATTGATAACGGGTAGAAAGTGATGATTTGTTTGTTAATCGGCAGTTATAGGATGAGTAATTAGGGATTACCAAAGCCATAGACCATGACAGATTTAGAGACGCGGATTAATGACCAGGTCTAGGGTAGGCGTTAATTACCTGTGATTAGTACCGTAGTAACAATTGACTTCATACACGAAGTGACACCTGACATGAGTAAATTTACCTGTTACACTAGATAATTAAGCGGCAATTAATTCAGATTTATAAGTTCACTCATATCACATCAATCAGAATATGGTTCATCTTCTCTTTATGCAAATTAGTTGTTTTTTTCTTTGATATCGGCAACTTTTTAAAAATTCTAATTATTGACCTGATGATCCAATCAGCTGTTTACGAGAGTAACAATGGCGGCTCTTACCGATACTGTATAATGTTGAAAGGTGCGGTTTTTACAAGACAAACTGTTGATTTAGTTATATTAAATATAATGGAGGTTAGTTGATAGATTGTTGAAATGTTTATTTAGTTAATCATGAATTTAAATGAGACAGGCCATAATTGATGATGAAAGCTACGGCTAGAAACCTGTGTGTCCCTATTCATCCCGACCAGTTCCCAATTAAAAATAAACTTTTTTTTAAATATAAATATATTTTTTTATTAAACATAATATATTTACTTAAATAATTTTCACAATTAGATTAAGACATCCAAACATCTTCACCTCCCAAAAGTTTTAATTGGTGTGAAAATGTGAGTTACGCGAGTTGTAATTTATGAATGCGATTAAATATGGTACATGTCCATTACCGGGTAGTTATCTTGTCTTTTTACTTGTGGATATTTCGTGGTGGCCGTAAATTCGTGGTTCAGACTGCCCACGAAAACCACGAAAATTGAGCCCCAACGAAAATTAATGATTTCACAGTATTACATGTCAAGATTATTTGTGAATTGACAAGGATTGGGAATTCTATTCTGTTGATATGATGATCTAGGTTTCTGCAATTTTAAAATTATTATATGTAGTAGCTAGATTTCCAATATTTGTGAAAATAAAGTTCTTTTTAAAGTATTTTTTCCACAAATTTGCTTAAATAGAAATAAGTAGTCAGTGGTGATTTTGGCTACCAGGAAAGTAAACATGATAATTGTCTGAGTTTAACGTCTACATGTGGCCTGTCTGTCAATGTTCAGACTGTTCTATTGACACTCCGACAAGGGAGGATATTGTCTACATGTGGCCTGTCTGTCAATGTTCAGACTGTTCTATTGACACTCCGACAAGGGAGGATATTGTCTACATGTGGCCTGTCTGTCAATGTTCAGACTGTTCTATTGACACTCCGACAAGGGAGGATATTGTCTACATGTGGCCTGTCTGCCAATGTTCAGACTGTTCTATTGACACTCCGACAAGGGAGGATATTGTCTACATGTGGCCTGTCTGCCAATGTTCAGACTGTTCTATTGACACGCCGACAAGGGAGGATATTGTCTACATGTGGCCTGTCTGCCAATGTTCAGACTGTTCTATTGACACTCAGACAAGGGAGGATATTGTCTACATGTGGCCTGTCTGCCAATGTTCAGACTGTTCTATTGACACTCCGACAAGGGAGGATATTGTCTACATGTGGCCTGTCTGTCAATGTTCAGACTGTTCTATTGACACTCCGACAAGGGAGGATATTGTCTACATGTGGCCTGTCTGCCAATGTTCAGACTGTTCTATTGACACTCCGACAAGGGAGGATATTGTCTACATGTGGCCTGTCTGCCAATGTTCAGACTGTTCTATTGACACTCAGACAAGGGAGGATATTGTCTACATGTGGCCTGTCTGCCAATGTTCAGACTGTTCTATTGACACTCCGACAAGGGAGGATATTGTCTACATGTGGCCTGTCTGCCAATGTTCAGACTGTTCTATTGACACTCCGACAAGGGAGGATATTGTCTACATGTGGCCTGTCTGCCAATGTTCAGACTGTTCTATTGACACTCCGACAAGGGAGGATATTGTCTACATGTGGCCTGTCTGCCAATGTTCAGACTGTTCTATTGACACTCAGACAAGGGAGGATATTGTCTACATGTGGCCTGTCTGCCAATGTTCAGACTGTTCTATTGACACTCAGACAAGGGAGGATATTGTCTACATGTGGCCTGTCTGCCAATGTTCAGACTGTTCTATTGACACTCAGACAAGGGAGGATATTGTCTACATGTGGCCTGTCTGCCAATGTTCAGACTGTTCTATTGACACTCAGACAAGGGAGGATATTGTCTACATGTGGCCTGTCTGCCAATGTTCAGACTGTTCTATTGACACTCCGACAAGGGAGGAAATTGTCTACATGTGGCCTGTCTGTCAATGTTCAGACTGTTCTATTGACACTCCGACAAGGGAGGAAATTGTCTACATGTGGCCTGTCTGTCAATGTTCAGACTGTTCTATTGACACTCCGACAAGGGAGGATATTGTCTACATGTGGCCTGTCTGCCAATGTTCAGACTGTTCTATTGACACTCCGACAAGGGAGGATATTGTCTACATGTGGCCTGTCTGCCAATGTTCAGACTGTTCTATTGACACTCCGACAAGGGAGGATATTGTCTACATGTGGCCTGTCTGCCAATGTTCAGACTGTTCTATTGACACTCCGACAAGGGAGGATATTGTCTACATGTGGCCTGTCTGCCAATGTTCAGACTGTTCTATTGACACTCCGACAAGGGAGGATATTGTCTACATGTGGCCTGTCTGCCAATGTTCAGACTGTTCTATTGACACTCCGACAAGGAGGATATTGTCTACATGTGGCCTGTCTGCCAATGTTCAGACTGTTCTATTGACACTCCGACAAGGGAGGATATTGTCTACATGTGGCCTGTCTGTCAATGTTCAGACTGTTCTATTGACACTCCGACAAGGGAGGATATTGTCTACATGTGGCCTGTCTGCCAATGTTCAGACTGTTCTATTGACACTCCGACAAGGGAGGATATTGTTTACATGAGGCCTGTCTGTCAATGTTCAGACTGTTCTATTGACACTCCGACAAGGGAGGATATTGTCTACATGTGGCCTGTCTGTCAATGTTCAGACTGTTCTATTGACACTCCGACAAGGGAGGATATTGTCTACATGTGGCCTGTCTGTCAATGTTCAGACTGTTCTATTGACACTCCGACAAGGGAGGATATTGTCTACATGTGGCCTGTCTGCCAATGTTCAGCCTGTTCTATTGACACTCCGACAAGGGAGGATATTGTCTACATGTGGCCTGTCTGCCAATGTTCAGACTGTTCTATTGACACTCCGACAAGGGAGGATATTGTCTACATGTGGCCTGTCTGCCAATGTTCAGCCTGTTCTATTGACACTCCGACAAGGGAGGATATTGTCTACATGTGGCCTGTCTGCCAATGTTCAGCCTGTTCTATTGACACTCCGACAAGGGAGGATATTGTCTACATGTGGCCTGTCTGCCAATGTTCAGACTGTTCTATTGACACTCCGACAAGGGAGGATATTGTCTACATGTGGCCTGTCTGCCAATGTTCAGACTGTTCTATTGACACTCCGACAAGGGAGGATATTGTCTACATGTGGCCTGTCTGCCAATGTTCAGACTGTTCTATTGACACTCCGACAAGGGAGGATATTGTCTACATGTGGCCTGTCTGCCAATGTTCAGACTGTTCTATTGACACTCCGACAAGGGAGGATATTGTCTACATGTGGCCTGTCTGCCAATGTTCAGACTGTTCTATTGACACTCCGACAAGGGAGGATATTGTCTACATGTGGCCTGTCTGCCAATGTTCAGACTGTTCTATTGACACTCCGACAAGGGAGGATATTGTCTACATGTGGCCTGTCTGCCAATGTTCAGACTGTTCTATTGACACTCCGACAAGGGAGGATATTGTCTACATGTGGCCTGTCTGTCAATGTTCTGACTGTTCTATTGACACTCCGACAAGGGAGGATATTGTCTACATGTGGCCTGTCTGTCAATGTTCTGACTGTTCTATTGACACTCCGACAAGGGAGGATATTGTCTACATGTGGCCTGTCTGCCAATGTTCAGACTGTTCTATTGACACTCCGACAAGGGAGGATATTGTCTACATGTGGCCTGTCTGTCAATGTTCTGACTGTTCTATTGACACTCCGACAAGGGAGGATATTGTCTACATGTGGCCTGTCTGCCAATGTTCAGACTGTTCTATTGACACTCCGACAAGGGAGGATATTGTCTACATGTGGCCTGTCTGTCAATGTTCAGACTGTTCTATTGACACTCTGACAAGGGAGGATATTGTCTACATGTGGCCTGTCTGCCAATGTTCAGACTGTTCTATTGACACTCCGACAAGGGAGGATATTGTCTACATGTGGCCTGTCTGCCAATGTTCAGACTGTTCTATTGACACTCCGACAAGGGAGGATATTGTCTACATGTGGCCTGTCTGTCAATGTTCTGACTGTTCTATTGACACTCCGACAAGGGAGGATATTGTCTACATGTGGCCTGTCTGCCAATGTTCAGACTGTTCTATGACACTCCGACAAGGGAGGATATTGTCTACATGTGGCCTGTCTGTCAATGTTCAGACTGTTCTATTGACACTCTGACAAGGGAGGATATTGTCTACATGTGGCCTGTCTGTCAATGTTCAGACTGTTCTATTGACACTCCGACAAGGGAGGATATTGTCTACATGTGGCCTGTCTGCCAATGTTCAGACTGTTCTATTGACACTCTGACAAGGGAGGATATTGTCTACATGTGGCCTGTCTGTCAATGTTCAGACTGTTCTATTGACACTCCGACAAGGGAGGATATTGTCTACATGTGGCCTGTCTGTCAATGTTCAGACTGTTCTATTGACACTCTGACAAGGGAGGATATTGTCTACATGTGGCCTGTCTGTCAATGTTCAGACTGTTCTATTGACACTCCGACAAGGGAGGATATTGTCTACATGTGGCCTGTCTGTCAATGTTCAGACTGTTCTATTGACACTCTGACAAGGGAGGATATTGTCTACATGTGGCCTGTCTGTCAATGTTCAGACTGTTCTATTGACACTCCGACAAGGGAGGATATTGTCTACATGTGGCCTGTCTGTCAATGTTCTGACTGTTCTATTGACACTCAAATGTCTACATATGTGGCCTGTCTGCCAATGTTCAGACTGTTCTATTGACACTCCGACAAGGGAGGATATTGAACCCCATTAAACCAATCTGTTGTACATATCTAAGAACTGTTGATTAATTCATATATTTCCAGGTCATTAAAATGTTTATGGTTTCTTCTTGTATTTCCTGTGTAGTTTCTGCTGATTGATTTCTACCCTATATTTATTCATTAGACTGTACTGATATTTGATTTTTACTGTATATTTATTCATTAGATACTACAGATAATGTTCTGTATTTTTTCTTTGTATTCCATCCTGATTCTTACTTCCGATATAGATTTATTTTATTATTCCAAGTAATTGATATAGACATGTAATATTTTTGTTGTTTTAACTTTAATTGTGTTTTTATTGGTATGAAGAAGAAGGTCATTGGCTTTTGTTTGATTGGTATAGGAAAAGTCATTGGCTTTGTTTGATTGGTATGGAGGAAAAGAATGTCATTGTCTTTTGAATGTGAATCATAAGGGTGTCTTTTTTATGAGAGGTTCTGTGTCCCTGTGATTGGTGAACTGAATTCTGTGTGGATTTTGGAGTTTGAAATAGGAATTTTTTTAATAGCTCACTTAAAATGGCTGCAGAGGATGAATCTATAACATTTGCCAAGCCTATTTAAACAGGACTTAGAAAACTGAAAATTAAAATTAAGTCTGTTTCAATATATAGTAAAAGCTTGATTCAATTCAAGATTGTCCATTTTCATTTAAAACACCATAATGGACTAATATTTTCCTATCAAAGTTTTGCAAAGTCATATTCCTTTGAAATTTTAATCATGTTTTTGCAATCTTTACCAACAGTTTAATGGGAAAATGTGAACAGCATGTATTGTTCTGCATAGTGGTGTGCTTGTTCCTTACAACTCATAATGTCACCAAGCTTCACAGTTGATAGCAATTAAATCCAGTTTTATACTCTGAAATCATTTGTGCCAAGCCTGCCATGACATGGGGTTTTCCAAAGGACCCCATGACTTTCATTTCTAAATGCTGAGTGCTTGATGAAAAAACAGTCCCTAACTATTTTCTTGGTCAGATCCGGCCGGTATTCGAATTTCTAACCGTCAACCCCCACATATCAAGCCAACAGTGAGCTACTGCAGCGGTACAGGTTAATGTAGATTTGTAAATCTTGAGTCATGATGTCCACAGAAATTAGAACACCATGAAAATTGAGAATTGTATCAGTGTAATATTTCTGCCACGATTTCTATCATTTTACAATACATGATATACAATTATTACAAATGATCTATGAATATGGAATTGAATTTCATACAATTGTTTTTATTATGTGGCTGTATATGAAATATTTTGCTGTATAAAATCACAATACTTCTTCATGATAACATGATCATAAGTCATATATACACACAGGTTATTTAGAATATTTTTACTATAGGAAATTAATTTGAAAAAAAAACCAACATTTAGATATTAAACTTGCATTTCATTGTCACAGACTTGACAAAAAAAAAAAGAGAGAATGTTTGTCATTTTGCTTGGTGGTTCTCTCTGGATATTCTTGTTTCTTTCACCATCCCAGTACTGACCATGTCCATATACGTGAAAGAATTTTCATTGTTGAAAATGCACCAATACTGCTCTGCAGTCCATACCTTATAATTACTGAGGGAGCCAGATGAGATGGTTAAAATTATAGTTACCTGTAATTAAAAACAATGGGAGAGTATTGAACATCAGGCTGATTAAAACTTAATAACATCTGATCATTTGTCTCAGTCAGATGACCACATGTGTGTAAAAAGAAACATTCTATACACTGCCGTGTGTTCTATAAATTATTATACTTGTTGAAAACTGGTCATTTAAAGTCTAAAACATCTTCACAAAATTAAATTGTTAAAAACACCATTCTGATAAAGCCAAGTGTTTTTCAGCTAAATTAGTGTTTTTATCTTGGTCTTGTTTTCATATTTTTCTCAAAATTTGTTTTAAAAATTTTTTTCATGGGGAAAAAATTGTTGCATACATTAAAATTATGAAGTTATCACTTTCAAATACTGCAAAAAACTTCAATATTTCATTTCTATAAATGAAATTTGACAATGATGATCATACTATAAACCTATGGCAAATATGAATTTATATAGTTATTTATGGATGGCAGTTTATAGGGAATTAGTATTTTTTAAGATGCACAGATAATAATGGTCTTGGGATTTAAAAACATGACTGCAATGTCTTGGAATGACGACAAAATTTTTATGACATTCTTGAAATATTCTTACATGTCAATTTTCATTTATTTTCTCTGTATAATTCCCCAGTCATATACATTCTAATGAATTGATATAGCCACAGACGATGATGAAATTCCCATTTGATTATATTAATAACTGGTCCACGAGACAGTATAATGGAAAACCTGGACTGGACTCTCCACTTTGAACTTTGATTTTGATTTACTGTACTGTATAAAAAGAAATATTAGTGGCAGGAAAATATCATGGTTTTGATCTTCTTGACTATTTTGTGGCAAGAAATTTTCACTGTTCCCACTGTAGAGAAAGGGTACCAAGTTAATTATGAAATTTTAGTTGAGAAAAGATATTTTGGCAGTACAAGAGTCATCGTGAAAATCTCATATTTTTTCCTCGCAAATATTTCTTCTTATATAGCACTGTATTTAACATTAATAACTTTGTTTTTTAACAATGAAAACTCTGTATCTTTACTGGATATAATTCAATTACAATCATCACTGGTAAATGACCATGGTATACTGTATATTCTGTCCAGAGTCAAAGTCAAGGGTCATAGTTCAAAAGTCCAAGTTCAGAGACCCAAGTCCAAACCCAAAATTAAAGTCCAGATTTCAATTTCAAAGTCCAAGTCCAGAGACCAAGTCCAAAGTCCCAGAAAAAAGTATAAGTCAAGTCCAAAAACCAGTCCAGCTTTTCCATTACACCCCACCATATTGTCAATTTATGATTATATCATATTCTTATAAGACAAGATTAATCTATATACAGATATAAAGGACTAATCTTGGTGACATACGTCCAGTCTGTCCTTAGTTAAGACAAATATCTCAATTAGATAGAAATGATAAGGTCTGATGGAGAGAGTACATGTCATAAAACTTAAATGAAGGGGAATGGAGTACATATTCTGCCGGTCAGTTGATGATGGAGATATCTTGAGTACCCAGAAAACTTGGATCTTCGGGAAACCAACTGACAAAGTAGTTTTAGTTAAGACAAATGTCTTAATCTGATATATAGATTGAAATGATAAGGTCTGATGGAGAGAGTACATGTCGTAAAAGTTATATGAACAGGAGTGGAGTACATATTGAGGCGGTTAGTTCATAGATAGCGGAAGACACTGGGGTGGTTGGAGAAAAAAAAGAAACTCAGATCTCCTGCAAGCCAACTGACAAACTGGTGTACGTTATATATATACAATATATGTTGTCATAAAACTTAAATTAAACATAAATAAAGAGGAGTGGAGTACTTATCCAAGCGGTTAGTTCATAGATGGTGGAGTACTTATCCAAGCGGTTAGTTCATAGATGGTGGAGTACTTATCCAAGCGGTTAGTTCATAGATGGTGGAGAACACTTGAGTGTCTGGAGAAAAAACTCAGCTATCCCGCAAGCCAACCAACAAACTGATTTTAGTTAAGACAAATGTCTTAATTAGATGTATAGATAGAAATGATTAAGTCTTGGGATCTTAGTGAGTAGGATTGGAACCTATGTATAGTCCATAAACAAGTACTCAATACACACGGATGGCACATTTTGCCATATAGGGAACAGTGATTTCTTTGTCTGAAATTACTACTGAATAAAGATAATTTACCCTGGGAAAATTACCATAATTCACTGATTTGACCACTAAAATTCCCACAAAAACAGTGAAAACACTAGTAAATTAAATCTAGTTGTCCTTACTCAAAAGATATTGTGACAATATAACACCTTTGCAATGAGTATGCTAGCTATTTCAAGCATGTCAAAATGCTGTTGAACTTTCCTATTCCTTAAGGCAAAAAGAAGATTTTGAAAAATGAAGACTTTCTGAAATTCTTGATGATGAATTAATAAATCCACCTGTGACCATAAGCATAGTATACCCCACACAACTGAGTTTTCATATGTTGGACTACCACAATAAGTTACAGGTCAAGTTCACATTTCGTTCTGCCCTGCTGATTTTAAGGCATATTTTTTTTTACATAAATGACAGCCCTTGGTCCATTATGTTGGATGGTGGGGGTATGTGAGTTCAATATGTGGGAGGGTGGGGGTATGTGAGCTCGATATGTGGGAGGGTGGGGGTATGTGAGCTTGCTCACTAAGGTTCTTTCATTTATGAACAGTCTTTTAATCTGATATGACATAATGATGACAACATTTAGGGATTGTTAATAAATAGTAATTATACACCCCATACTGTTTATTATTAACTTAAATAAAACCTCCATTATTTATACAAAGACAATGTAATATGTAGACACATTATCCTGATATCCTGCTGAAAATATCAATTATTTATCTGTTATAGATGTATAATTCCAGAGATGCAGTCTGACATAAAACACAATGATATTCCTATTTCTGCCTCAGTAGTTATTTTATTATATCATGTAATATGATATCTGTCCTGCCTGGCTATTATAGCAGTTGAATGAAGGTTAAATTTAGGTTTTGCTTTTCCAACTTTGGCTTTTTTGGCTCCATGTGTCAGAAAGTGAAAGATGCTATGTTTCCATTCCTGGTAGCCAGAATCACTATTTGCTACTAATTTCTGGGAAAGGCTTTAAAAAAGAAACGAATTTTACAAATGTTGGAATTTTTGGTACTAGAAATAATAATTTTAAATTCATAGAAACCTAGAAGGTGTGTGTTAAAGTCAAGCCTTTATGGTGACTTTAGGAGGTTAAGGCATAAGTGTAAAAATCTTGACCTGGGCATTAAACACTCCACTCCCCTGTACTCGGTACATTTGAAATTTGCAATAAAAATGATAGATTTTTTTAAATATAGATTTTAGTTTTTGCTTAGATAAAATTAAACATACAAGTTTATAAGTATTTGGAGATTATTGAACCCTGGAAGATAGTGGAACCCTTCTGTAATATATAATTGAAGCCAAGAAAGTTTAAGTGTACAGAATTTTCTTTACAATTGGACGTAAAATTGGGGCCAAATTTCTGTTCCATCAATTTATTTTGATGCATCTAGAGGCAACTAAATCTTCTAAATGTGATATAAATAAAGCTTATCAGCATTCATGATACCTCATTACCCAAGATATATATTTTACTTAAAGGGATCATGGGCTCAATTTTTCATAGATAATCTAAACGAGCGAATATTGCAATAAAATTTTACAATTTAGGCTCTCATCATCTCCGTTTGATTCCCAAAAGATGAATATTTGCAATATAAATCTTAATGTTAGTATTAAATATTACAATTGAAGCCCTCATATTGGGATTACATTTCTGTGGTTATATCTCTCACTGGAACATTTTATTAACTATGGTTCATGCTTTAAATGTCGGCTTTTAGTGTGGCAATATCGATTCCTGCTCTCATCCAAATTTTAACTCATTCTGTATCTTCAGGGCATAAATTTGATACTGTAATACAAAGCAGAATTTCGTTTTATTAATTTTAAAGCAATTACGAAAATGTTACTTGAAATTTTCTGTGTCATTTAGTTTGCAATTTCTCTGAACAAGTTGGTCTATCTGTGTAGCTTGTTATTAAATGAAATGTTGATAAGATAACATAGAAATTTTCTTGTCAATTTACATGCTGGGCTTGAAAATCTGTTAATTTAACAGCGTGAACAGATAGCCTGAAGATGCAGTATGAGTTTTTAATTATTTTTTTATATAAATGAATTGTCTGGATGTTAAGTTGTACTTGTTTGTCTTTCAATAGTGTTTGAAATCAACCTCTATTAAAAGGAGGCCTTCATGGCCAAGTGAATTAAACAGTGTTCTTATGGATCACACTGCCTCTCACCGCCTAGGGGTAAATCATAGTGTGAGATAATTTGTCAGTTTGGTTGCAGAAGGTTAGTGGTTTTCTCTGTGCACTCTGGTTTTCTCTATGCACTCTGGTTTTCTCCATCATCCCTGAACTGGCTGCCTCAACGTAAGTGAATTTTTTTTTGACTGGGGCGTAAAATTCTATTACACCATCCAACTCTACTCTATTCAAAGCCATATTTGATGCAACTTTCTTGAAAATCTTGTCTTTATGCTGTTGCTGTTTTTCAGAGCAGGTATTCAATTTGATTTGGTCACTGTTCTTATCTACAGATTAAACCATTGTGTTTGTAGTAGAGCTGTGTCGGACTGAAAGATGTCTCTTGTGATCATTTGTGAAATTCCATCTGAGGAACCGTCAAATTTATCCATAAATGTGTGACTGGGGCATGATGCACTTTTCTTTAAAATGATATTTTATAGTTGTCTGTGTTTCAAAGCGGGTATTTAACGTTCTGATTTGATTTGGGTCACTTGCCATTGAAATTCAGATACAATAATAGTGTTGTCATTTGTCTTGGACAAGAAAACAAAAAAAAATCATTTCCATCTGTCAAACGAAGCAGGATGGTAAAATGTCTTTATGTATGTACACAGCCTGGGGTCTGTTTGCTACCGACACACGTTTTAATTACATGGCGTTGTTTCAAATGCAGATGACATTTTGGGTTGATAGGTAAAAAAAAGACAGATCTCACAAAAAATCATTAATAAATATCTGTTTGGATTTGAAAATCAGAAATAAAGAAATTGTTTTATGTCAGACATGCAGAGATATTTTGTCAAATCCATTCATTGGGGAATGGGGGAGGGTGTTAATAGAATGACAATTTTGTAAAAAGGGTAAAGTTGAGTAGTAGAGTTTTACATCCCAGTTGCAATTCTTTTACTGATATTGAGATGGTCAGTTGAAGGAAACTGGAGTGCTGGAAAAAAATATACCAACCTTAGGCAAGTGAACTGACAAAGTTTCTTGTACTAGGATCTGTCCCAGTCATGATTCACTAACACTTGAGTGGTCCATTCATGGATGGTGGAGAAAACATGAGTGGCCAGAGAAAACCACTGGCATCCAATAAGTGGCAAACTTTCTGATACTATAAGGATCTGTCATGAGTGGGATTTGAACCTTAAGGCAATAAGAAGTGTTGAGGGGCACTATAATTAGGTTTTACTATACAGTGGAACCTGCCTTAAAAGCCACCTGGTTTCAAGTGTCAGTAATATTTTATTCATATTGTTCTTTATTCATGTTATTTGAACCTCTTTATAAGGACCACCTTCCCATAAAGGTCACTTTTACTGGTCCCCTTTGGTGACCTTTACAGACAGGTTTTGCTATATACTAGACACTTGTTCAGTATTGATAAAAAAACATGTTATCTGTATTTTTGCATTATATCATAACCCAAGTTAATTTTCATCAATCATAAATATAAAAAATTGTCAATATAGACTTGTGTGTTGGCTTCATGTTTATCACATGTTGTGTAGGCTTTGACGAACGACAGACTAAAGTTAATTTTACATCATTTTATGATTTTATAATAATCATAAGTTGACCATGACGTATGTACTGTTAAATATTTTGTACTTTAAGTAAAATGATCTAATAATGATCAAAATTAGCTGTTGGATAAATAGGATCTAATGATGATCAAAATTAGCTGTTGGATAAATAGGATGGCTGAGAGATTTGTATGTAACTAACATAGATGTATATTTAATCCCGCAGTTTGGGTTAAGGCTTGAGAAATATTTTGTAAAAGATAAATTTATTGGCACTCCTCCTTGAGAGAATGGGTTAGAGTGGTGACATCAGATAAATAGGATGGCAGAGAGATTTGTATATATTTAACATAGATGTATTTATAATCCCACAGATCATCAATATAGGGAATATAGGCTTAAAATGTAGAATATTTTGTTAATATTAAATATATTTATACCCTTTCCTTACTCCCCTACCTCCTCGATTTGAGTTGGAGGGGTTGGGTATGTTGAAAAGTAGGATTGCTGAGAGATTTGTATATAACTAACATAGATTACAAATGTATTGTGTTTACTGTTAAAAGTATTTATATCCCACCTCTACCTCCCCGATTTGAGTTGGAGGGGGTTGGGGAAATGTGTGGGTATATTGGAAAAGAAGGATTGCTCTGAATGTAAAAATATTTTGTTAATGTTAAAAATATATATTCCTACCCAGTTTGATTTAGAGGGGGTGGGATTATTAGAAAACACACGGATGGCTAAGAGATTTGTATTGTGTTTATTATAGGCTCAAAATATATGAATAGTTTAATCTCTCCCATACCCTATAGCACCTCTCACTGTCTTAGTTAGAATTCCACTTGTGACAGATCTGAGAAAAGTTTGTCAGTTTGTTTGCCTGAGGTCATGGCACTCAGGTTTCCTACCCCATCTTAGAACTGACTGCTTCCATAAAAGTGAAAGAATCTTGACTTAATTGTTTTATTGATTTAATTGCCTTTGCGCCAATATTTTTTTTTGCTAAATAGGCCTTAAATCTAGGTATTAGACACTATAGCTTCACTCCATAATATCATTCACTATTTGTTGTAGGAAGTATGTATACTTGGAGTGATTTCTGTAGTAAAACAATAGTTTTACATAATACAGTTAAACCTGCTTTAAATGTCACCTCTAACTAAGGGCTACATCTTTTAGTAAAATCTTATCCCAATTTGCTCTTAATACATGTTTTGAACCTGTATTTATTGCCACCTGTCCATAAGGTATACTTGCCTATGACTTTGGCATAAGTTATACAATTGGAAGGACAAGGTTTAATTACTGTCCAAGAGTGCAAGACAGGAGACCCAGTGTTGCACATTTGTTTAAAAATATCAATGCTGTGCTCATGAAAGTGTTTGTGATCAGAATCTTTAGCTGCCTATAAAAGTAAAGAAACAAATGTATTAAAAATTTAATTATTGGTTTTTTAAAACTTAACAATCAAAATTTACCTAAACTTACTCCTAGTCTTAAAAAATTATTTGAGTATGCATAAAGGCCATTTTTCTTTTTCTCTTGTGTAAAGACATGTTTGGCTGTATAACAGATTGTTAGAATTAATAGATTATATGTATAGACATTATTGATGGGTGTTTTCTATTGTTTTAACAAATCTGTAAACACTAATTTGTCCTTGATGATGGATCGTTATCGTAACAGGAAGTTATCCTTAAACGCCATGGGCAAATAAGGAAATTAATGCTGATTGGCTGCAGTGGTTAACCTCTTTGTGTATATGTAGGGGATACACTCAGAATGTTCTATCCAAGTAGATATGTACAGTAAAACCTTGATGATTCATCACCTATATTTATTGACCCAAATTTTGGCTCTATTAGGACGTTTAGCTTCTTGGCAGAGACATCTGGATTTTTATTGGGATGGAAAGCAATTACTTCCCTTGTTGAAGGTCAATAGGTTTCTTTGGGCACTTAGGTTTCCTCCACTATCCATGAACTGACTGTCTCTAGGTGCAAGAATCTTGACTAGAATATAAAACCTAAAATCTGCCATAAAATGATCAAATCTGGCTCTGTTTTGGATTACAAAAAACCAGCTTATCTATCCCACAGCAATTTTATTCTTTAGGAGGATTGAGCAAGTTAAAAATCAAAGCCTTGGTTTAATAGGCCTCAAGGTCTAATGGTCTAAAGTGTATGCTTATGGATCACAGTGCCTCTCATTGCCTAGGTTTGAAAGTTTGTTAGTTGTTAGTTTGTTTGTCAAAGGTTGATGGTTTCCTCTGGATACTCTGGTTTCCACTACCTTCCATTTACTGATCCCACTGCAATTTCAATCACCAGGGAGATTCAGCGAGTTATAAATCTAAAACGCTGGTTTAATATGTCAGTAGACACATGTTTTCTTATTGGGATAAAAAGCTATTACCATCAAATGAAAATATCATTATTGTAATGATGAAACATTTAATGTAACCATGGAAATGGAAATTGTTTGATTTCAAAAGATATTAGAAATCAAATTTGTTATGTTGTATATAAATTGCATGAAATTAGGTCATATTTTTATCCAAATATTATAAATTACACAAAATTTTTGGTACTTTTACATAAAATTAGGTCATATTTATATCTGAGTACATAAAATTAGGTCATATTGTTATCTGGATATATAAAATTAGGTCATATTGTTATTTGGGTATATAAAATTAGGTCATATTGTTATCTGGATATATAAAGGTCATATTGTTATTTGGGTATATAAAATTAGGTCATATTGTTATCTGGATATACAAAGGTCATATTGTTATTTGGGTATATAAAATTAGGTCATATTGTTATCTGGATATATAAAGGTCATATTGTTATCTGGATATATAAAGGTCATATTGTTATTTGGGTATATAAAAATAGGTCATTTTGTTATCTGGATATATAAAGGTCATATTGTTATCTGGGTATAAAAAACATTAGGTCATATTGTTATCTGGGTATATAAAATTAGGTCATATTTTAACCGAGTATACAATTAGGTCATATTTTTTTCCATCTACAAGCTACTGTGGTAGCGCAGGTAGTAGAGTGCTCACTTCATATGTGGAAGTTGTTGTTTAAATCCTGAAAATAGGCAGTGGATGTTCCAAGCACTCAGCATTTAGAAATGTAAGTCACCAGGTCTTTCGGAAGAGACGTCATGTGTCACGACAGGTGTGACATGTTAAAGAACCTTCCCTGCACCTTGCTCTGAGCGCACTGCAAAGGTAAAATTTCTGTCACTTCACCCATAGCTGGTGACATTTCTATATAAGTGAAATATTCTTGACTGGGACGAAAACCCATTCTATCAATAAATTTTCCTCTACACATGTGCTTTTATCAACCACCTTTTGAGGAGTTGAGTGAGTTTAGTAATGGTGTTTAACGTTCCAGTCAAGAATATTTCACTTATATAGAGATGTCACCAGCTTTAGGTGAAGGTGCAGAAATTTTGCCTGTATGTTGTGCTGATGGCATTATACGAAGGGTTCTTTATTGTACTATGCCTACCGTTACACAGGACCTCGTTTAGTTTAAGTTTCCATCCGAAAGAACCATGACTTTAATTTTGTAATGCAGAGTGCAAATGAAGATTTATTACCCACTTGAAATATTGAAAGTCTTTTAGTTTTTTAAATTGATGTTTTAACTTCGTGATCTAAATTTATGAAACAAATTTGTTTTTCTTGCAAAACAATTTTCTTTTAGAACTTTTTTCATTTCTTCATAATGAAGAAAATAGTTACCATAAAACCACAATAATAGTTACATTTTGACGTCATAGAAAATGTTTTCATGTGCTGTTTAGTACTACGACTAAAAAAGACGCAGGATTTTCTATTATTTATGCCCATGATATTATAGTGTGAGCAGCTGAAGTTATTGACAATCTGGACAAATGGAATGTATGATCAATGAACCAAGTTTTTTTAAACATAGTTCATTGTAGGATTGTACCAGTTTAAACATGTAAAATAATTTATAGATGGCAGTATATCATATCTTCTGTCTTTCAGAAAGATGAACTGGCCAGCTTGTATTATATAATCCTCTCTGTCTGTTAGGGAGTTGATCTGGTCTATGTTTCATGAGTTTAACAAATATATATACTCTGAGGACATTTGGTTTTATAGACTTTTTGTCTTTATAGACTGTGTTGTTCTGATGTGACATATCACGTACATCCGTAAAAGGTCACTTGTCAGATAACACGTAATTGGAAAATATAAATCACTGATTTTGTGATGTTTCTTAGATTTAGTAACAAAATTCAAGAAATGCTTAAATTTCTCTTTTGGATTGGAAACTTTAAAAATTCTATATTGTACTTAATGAAATCCTGTTGTTAATATTGAATACCCTATCTTTTTACCAGAACATGATGTAATACAAAAATGTAGGACTTTTGATAAATGCATATTTCAAAAGTTAGTTTTAGCCCATCTGTCAAAAGGTCATATGAGCTAATGTCATAGTGCAGCCTGTGTATCAGCATGTATGTATTTGTTTTGAATGCTTATTTTCAACTTCTTTTCTAAAAACTACTGGAATTTCTATGAAACTTTGTCAGAGTTATACATATGTTGGCGAAATTCAGATTTGTTTATGATGTTGCCATGGCTCCCAAAAACAAAAGGTTAATGTGGCATACAGATATAAAAAATCATAAAAAGTCTTCTTCTGTGAAACCAATGATAGGAGAAGAATTTGATTTGATAATTGACTTTTCAAAGGGCTTTAGCCTGTTTTTTTGATTTCATGAAATTCAGTAGAAAATGGGTTGTTTGTTTGGCCAAGGTGAGTTAATAATCTACTGTGTTTATAGGTGACTGCATCTAGTTGTCAAGTTTCCATTCCCACTCCTGGTTCTTTGGTTTCCTTTGTATCCCTGAGCTGTCTCAATACAAGTGAAGAATCTTGACTGGAGCATGAAACGCAACTATCCTGGAGCATGAAACACAACTATCGGATACTGCACTTCTCAACTCCTAACCCACACTTAAGTTTATATGCTTAATATATAAACAATAAATATTTTAGAAGAATTGGGAATTGGCAGCCAGCTATAATGGCTTATTGAATATTCTGTTTATGGAGTTAGAAATAAATGAAATTTTGGAGCTATCATTTATCTGTTAAAAGGATTTATGAGATGCTGAGATGATAAGGTATTTAGAATTCAGATACTCATAGTTATAACTAATTGAAAATTTTGTATATGAAAACTCTGTTATAATATCTATTGATGAAAAATGAAATTTTCAAAATGAATTTGAAACTCCCACATAATACTGTATATATATATTAATTTTAGCAGTTTCTGTGATGATACAGTAGGCCTCCACCAAATGGGGCTTGCTGAAATACCATGTGTTCAACACCCCTTAATGTCTGTGTTGAGCATTTTAGAAAACGTTTGTGTTGTGAATTCCCATAATAATGTCTTTTTTATGTGGAAAACCTGAACAGATAAGATTCCATCTAAAGGAAAATAATTGTTCTGAACAAACAATAGGGGGTATCATGTGACACAGCAAACCTCGTTAAAGATGATCATAGCACAAACAAAGTAAGCATCTACTTACAGATCACAGTGCCTCTCTAAGCTGGAGTTCCACCTATGTTGTGAGAATGTTTGTTGTTTTGCTTGCCAAAGACTGGTGGTTTTCTCCACCATCCCTGAACTAAACACCTCAATATAAGTAAAAGAACCTTGACAGTAATGTAAAACTCCACATTATTCCAGTTCACTCACACTCAATAATAGGTCAACTAGAATTTAAAAAAAAATCTCAAGATTATAAAACTGTTATAAGATTTATAGTAGTGTTTTAAGAACAATAATTTCATGCTGTATGCTCATAAAGTTAGAACATTATTCTTTGTAACTACCGTCATGTTTTCATCTTGTGTAATGATATTGATGTTTTAATTATTGTTTTGACATTCATCACGGTAAAATTTGTAGCATCTTAAATACTAGTTCCATATGATATATCAGTTCTGGGAACTTTCAAATTACAATTTTTATGGTTACTCACATAAATTTAAGTATTTTGTTATTGAATATTTTAATTATTTTTTTATGATATGCTAATCCCTCAGATTTTAAAGTGACAATTTTTATTGTTTGGCACATAAATTTTGAGTATTTTCATATAAATTTTTTTTTCATATGTTTCTTTGGTGGTAATATTAAAGTAACATTTTTTATTATTTCTTGCATAAATTTTGACTATTTTGTTATTTTGATGCATCAATTCCGCAGAAATTAAAAATGACATAATTTTTATTGTTACTTACATAATTAAAGTATTTCCTTATAAATTTTTATACCTCCAGCAAACTAGTTTGATGTGGGTATATAAAAAAGCACCATACCATGTCTGTCTGTCTGTCCAACTGTCCATTTGTCGTGTCTCTAAGTGTAAAATAGTGTCCGGACAGTATCTCATAATTGCTTTTGACAACTGTCATAAAACTTCACATAAATAATCTTCATAGTCCAAAAGTGTGTTATGAACTTGAACCAAGGTCATCGGAAAGGTCAAAGTTGCAGAAAAAGATAATGTTTCGGATGAGGGTATTTTGCTCAAGAAATGATTCTAGTTTTCATATTATATTCTTATTTAATAGGATCTGATTTATCATTTCTGTAAACTTTTGAACAAGAAATAGTTTTAGTTTCTCACATTTTGTAACAATATTTTAAAATTTATAGGATTTTAATAACAAATTTTTGTTGTTTCTCAATTCAATTTAGAACTGTTTGTAACAAGGTTTAGGTTTCATAAGATTTATATGTTTAATATGTTATTTTTAATTTAAAAATTCTCTTAAACAAAGAAGAAAAACTTTAAGTAGGCTTTTCTTGAAATTTTTTAAATCCCGGAAGAATATAACTTATAGGTATAATATTATGTTATAATTCTTATTTTGGCATTTTGCCAAAACAAAAATAAAATTTAGAACAATAGAAATTTCTTTAAAATAAAAATAAAAATTTGGAAAAATAAAGTTTTTAAAAAATTTTAAATGTCTGAAACTGAGATTGATCTATTTCTTTGTCTTTTTGAGGTAACCATTTTAGCTTGGCTTGACATGTGATATTACACACTTTTTTCTGTAGTGTGTGTCCTATTCATTTCAGTTATAATCCATGGCTACCACTCTTTCTCCAACACTATGCCAGGTTTGTCTTGGTTGTCCTGTTTTCGTCTTTTCCTGATGTCTCCCTCGTTAGAGCATGACAAGTGATGTAGTGATGTCACATCTGTCCTTGGCCTGTGTTTGCTATCAGTTTTGTGGCCTTCGTGGCAGAGTTGCCTAAAGCGTGTGGTTACAGATCACATTGTCTCTAACTGCCTAGGTTGTGTTTGCTATCAGTTTTGTGGCCTTCGTGGCAGAGTTGCCTAAAGCGTGTAGTTACAGATCACATTGTCTCTAAGCTGCCTAGGTTGTGTTTGCTATCAGTTTTGTGGCCTTCGTGGCAGAGTTGTCTAAAGCATGTAGTTACAGATCACATTGTCTCTAAGCTGCCTAGGTTGTGTTTGCTATCAGTTTTGTGGCCTTCGTGGCAGAGTTGCCTAAAGCGTGTGGTTACAGATCAAATTGTCTCTAACTGCCTAGGTTGTGTTTGCTATCAGTTTTGTGGCCTTCATGTCAGAGTTGTCTAAAGCGTGTAGTTACAGATCACATTGTCTCTAAGCTGCCTAGGTTGTGTTTGCTATCAGTTTTGTGGCCTTTGTGGCAGAGTTGCCTAAAGCGTGTGGTTACAGATCACATTGTCTCTAAGCTGCCTAGGTTGGAATCACACTCAAGACATATCTTAGTGTTAGAAAGTTTCCAGTTCACTTGTGGAAAGCTGGTGGTTTTCTCTGAGCACTCTGGTTTCCTCCATTAAACTGACAGCCTGATATATATGAATCTTGACTTGGGTGTAAAACTTTTGTCATTATGACTACTGGCCCTAAACCCAACCCATCCGACCCTACTTACCAGGACACACCTTAATTTTGTTGTCATGGCTACTGATTCTAAAACTACCGATGCAGTCCTACATAACAGGACACACCTAAATTTTGTCATAATGGCTGCTGATTCTAAAGCTACCCATGCAGCCTTACCCATCAGGACACACCTAAATTTGGTCATTATGGCTGCAGATTCTAAAGCTAACCTAAGCGGCCTTACCCACCTGGACACACCTAGATTTTGGCATAATGACTACAGACTCTAACCCCAACCTGTCCAGCCCTACCCACCCACACATAAGTACACATGTGCCTGGCATTTAAAGACTTTATCATAAAGAATTTGCCTCATTTAGGAATATTTTTGAATGATAGAGCTAACAGAATATAGAAAGGCATCAACTGCAAATAAAGATAAACCCTTCTCATCTCTTTTTTATGGGGCTGACAATATCGCTATCGCTATCCCTCGTTTCTTTTGTACTTTTATCAGAATGCAGAGAGAAGATAAAAGTTCAACGTTTTATTTCTAGACATTCATTTAACATTTACTTATTGTTTTTTCATCACTCAGCTGATGATATCGGCCCCGACGTGTGAACTGAGAAGACCCTAGGGTATTATCACTGACTAATACTAGTTTATTATTATCTTTGACTGTTTGTGCGTCTTTTGATGCTAAATGAAAATCCATAATGTGTGGTATATCTAGTGTTAATAAGGATATTAAATGGTTTGTCCGTCTAGTTCATGCTAATCTTAAGTTATATGGACAAATATTTGATGATATACTGGAAAACTGAGAAATTTTCATGTTGGTCAATTTTACAAGATGCAACATTTCAAGCCAGTGTCATTGTAGCAGGGGGAATGGGGCAACAATATTGAGGGTATGTGGTGTTTTAGAAGAAAGTATTTGAAAATGTTCCTATCTGAAAATCCTAGAATGACCATTGTTGTTGCAGGGTTTTACACAACTTTTAAAAAATATGGGTTTTTGGGACTCCAATAAAAAAATTAATTGGGTCCAAACCTACAAATGTGGGTCCCATAACTGAATTAAAATAAAAGTGTTAATTATATAATTATGATTATATATAGTTCTGGTGTTGCAATAATATTGATTTTTGAAAATTGTTACATCTGACTGTGAATGCATTGTTTTTCGATGCACGGATGCATGAATCACACATTATCACCTTTTTCGTGCATTGTATTTCACCCATGGATAACGTGTCTAACCAATTCATTATAGATCACAATGTTTATGTTGTACCTGCTATTCTTCAGGTTTTGCAATGAAACCATCTTTTTGTCCGGGTTGTTACAATAGTAAGGGCAGGCTTAGGTTTATTTTCTAATGACACAGACGTTTAGTGTTGGCTAGAGAAGTGACACACTATGATCTGTCCTTAATTATGGTAGGGAGAGTGGTGAAAGTTATGCTCCAGGTAAGATTCTTTCACTTATATTGAGGCAGTTAGATCAGGGATGGTGAAGGAAAACTAGTATGCCCTTAAAAAACCACCGATCTTCAAACTAGGACCTGCCCCAAAATTCAAACCTTAGCCTTGTGAGGGTTTTGATCTGTAATTTGGTGCTTGAGACCATTCTTGATACCATTAAAAAAGTAAAATAATGTGTTCAAGTGAAATAAAGATCGTAAATTGTGTTGTCATTCGTGCTGAAACTATTTAGTAACTAAAAATACTTATTTCTGTCATTGTTCATGATTCATTACATTTGGGTAAGTCTTGTCTAGTCTGCTATCGAATGTTATGACGTCTGAGAGAACGTGAAATGGATTACGTTTGTAAAACTCACACGATAAGCTAGTTATTTATATGTACTTTCATTCAGGTGGATAGGTAGCCATATATTTATATTCCCCAAAGAGGTAATATTCTCCATCTTACGTAGACGATGCTCGGCACGGGAGAGTGTAAAAATAACAATGTAATTACATTTAATGATTTTCGTTTATATAATAACCTTGTTTATCCTGACCCTCAAAGAAATTTGCTGACTCCGGTAATTTAACAAGATTTGAATATTTCCCATGAGCCTCTCTGTTTTATATCTTCATACTATACATTATACTGATATTGCAAAATTTGAAGTTTTTAGGGTTATTTGCATTTCAATTTATAGTCATTTTCTTGGTCATTGACCTGTAGCTTTAGTCTTTGTGGTCAGTATGGGGGTGGGTTATGGGTGGTTGGTTGCTGATACATACATGCCATTTGTCCTGGATTGTCCATGATTTTGACACTTATAAAACCTGTCCTGCCGAGACACACAAAATTCCAGAATTTTAACCTTGTTCCAGATTTTGAAAAACCTGCCATTTTCAAGAAACTAAGTATTTTGATTTTGGCCTTTCTGTTGGTTGTTTTGTCCACTACAATGCTAGTAACCCTTAGTTACTGGGTCACAGGGTTATGGATCATGGCACCTCCTAGTTTAAATCCCACCTAGGCAGATCCCAGTTTAAGGAAGTTTGTCAGTTGAAGTGTTTTATTGTTTTATTCTGTGTTCTGGTTTCTTCTACCATGAAAAAACCTGTACAAGTGAAATAATCTTGAATGTGGCATAAAATGTTATTACTCTGGTGGATATTTATTAATGCTAGCTAGGATGTTCATGTTTTTTGTTTGTACATCATTTGTTGTGGCAAGCCCTGTTTTCAATGTAACCAACATTTATGAGCTGGTGATTGACCCTTGACCTTGTTACCTAATTTACATAAGTGCCTGCAAGTGCATATTGCTTCACTTTTGTCAGTGTGAATATCTTAAAACAATTATGTATACAAGATATTATGTTCACTTTGTTTAGTTTCTGTTTGATTAATAATAATAATAAAAAACTGCACAATTCTTATTTTAAAAAAAGTTGAACAATTAATACTTTATTTCACAATTATAAGAAAATATTTGACAGCAAGCCCCAAAAAATAGAATGTAATGCAATAGGGGTTTGTCAGAATACCTTGTGATTACAATAACCCTTAATGTTTGTATGGAACATGTGGAAAGTGTTTATGTTGCATATTTCCTTAATAACAATAGTTTTTGGAGGAAAATATTAGCTTACACAATTCCATGCTGTAAACCAACTTTTATTCACGTGCAATTAAGTTTCATGTGTTTCGCGAGGACAAACTTATCACGAAAGTTAATCGTGGCGAATTTGTTTCTGAAAATGGTTATATTTATACCAAATATTCAGGAAAATCTCATATTACAAAAGATGATAGTTGCGAAATTGTTTTGATAAGAGAATCATGAAAGTTAATATCCGCGAATAAAGGTTGGTTTACAGTATTCAATGTAAATCATTGTTTAGCACTAACATTAAGGGGTATTATTACGTAGTATGCTGATAAACCCTGGGTCTTATAATTGTCAAGGTCCATACTGACTTGAAAAGAAAATGGAATTTCTTGGATTTAATGAGCATTTTGTATATCTTCAGACGATTTCGTTTCGGTACGTTTTTTTCTTCAAATTTTAACATTTTGAATGGTCAGTATGAACCTTGACATTTATATTACATGAATAAGACTATCGAGCATCTTCTTTCAATAAAACCGTAAGAGTGTTCCGTCTATCTGGACCTCTCGAGTTATGGTTGTGAGATGTAGCAAATGTTGTTACACTACTGTCAGCTTGTAGCCTACCTCTATACCTACATAAATGGCAGGCCAGAATTTTGGTAAATGTCCGTCGGAATGCAGTGTTGAACATTGTATAAATTATAGGATTAGCCAGTGAAGCTGTATAACCCATCCAGAGAAATATAGACATGACATCATTGGTCATATTGACCATACAAGAAGGACAAGACACGGACATAATATTTACAATAAAAAATGGAGTCCACAATATCAAAAAAACACCAAATATAATACCTAGCACCTTAGAGGCTTTCTTCTCGTTAGTTGTAGCACGTTTTGATAACATTTCTTTCATACCTTCATGTCGGTTAAACCGTTTTAGTAAATTTCTTATACTCTTACTCATATGATGATGATGATCAGGATTTGTACCGTTACTTAAAGACATCCTTGGTGATCCGAAGCGGTTTGGCGTACTTTTCCGCTTGTCATCATGTGACAGTGACCATTGGTCATGGATTTCTTGTTTCTGTCGAATTCCCTAGTAAGGGGCTAGTTGAATCCTTTGGTAAATTTAATCTATACATATGAAATGAATTTGGTTTTAAATTGATTGTGATGACATCGATGACGAAGATGAATCCATGTCATCATCGTCTCCAGAATCTGATATCAGCCCAGAATTTGTGAATTTTCAATGCTTAAATAGTTATCATCCTTTGGAAAAATTTTGCAATGATTGGCTTTTTTCTAACAGTGCTCTAGATGGAGAATTTTCGCTATCATATTCTTTTTTCTCTCGAGCACTCTCCTTTAAACACTGATCCATTTCTTTTTGAATTTGGTAGTAATGGTTTTTCCATTCCAGGTCAAATTTTGAATCGCGATCCAGATTTCCACAACTACGGGATTGTAAATTCCCAGGTAAATTTGATGCTCTATACATCCCAGAATCTAACTTTGGACATTTGAAAATGAGGCAGCCGCATAAATAGGACGTTCTTTACTGCTGAAAAATTGATTTGAAGTCACATTTAAGAAATCATTTCTTGTATCGTTTCTGTAAGCACATTTGTATTAATCTCCTCTTCATCATCTGTTGCCGTGGTTTCAATAATCTCCAACGGTGATGATGTTGTCGGTAAACAAGACATGGACGCCGCTTTTTGATCCAGATTTTTTGTTGGCAAGAATTCTTCATACTCCTTATTGTTGTTATCAAACTTTGTTTCATTTTGTGGTGAGAATGTTCCTAAAATCGTAGCATCTGTTTCACTACCCTCGTTAACAATGCTGACCTTTCTTGACCCCTCATTACTAGGGGGAGATAAAAAGGTTTTCACAATACATTTACTTGATCCAAATTTTGAGCGCAGTGGTTTTAAATCTGAGCGTTCAATTTTTTGCATCATGGCTGATTTAGCCATAATATCCTAATGGTTAACACATAAGTTACTATCATAATAGTAAGTGGAATGTAAAACGCAAAAACTGATCCGTATATCACAAAATCTTTATTTGTAGGAACACATACTCCATGGTTGAAAACAGTCTTTTTATCCTTAACTGCTAAAATAAATATAGGACTACTGACCGTTATGGACACTGCCCACAAACATGATTTTAGAGCAACGTCATTTTGGTTTTATTTCGGCCGTACTTCATTGGATATTTGAGCGTGAAGAATCGATCCATCGACATGGTACACATGTGCCAAATTGAGGCAGTACACATGAGCACATCCATTGTTACCCAGAAAATACAAAACTCTTCACCAAGAGGAAATGAACCTGTAACAATAAAAAATAACATGTTATTGTTAGTGGTCTGTTTGGCTTATGTTTAAATTGTGTAAATGTGGGGGTTTGAAAAAAAAACTATTGGTTAGGATATAAGTCAATTAGTTTTGTATGATTTAAGTGACTACTAAAACTAAGTCAAATCTTAAAACTGAAGAAATATTTTCTTCAACTCAAAGCGATAAGTTAAAAAAGGTTAGCATTTTAGAGAGAGGTTGGGTATACCACCACCATTAAGACTGTAAATTCATCTTTTGCTGGTGACATCTAAATATAAGTGATATAAGAACAACAGTACTTTGACTTCGTTATTTTATCAATTTTCTAATCCCACAGTCTTCATAATGTAACTACTGCATGCTAGCATAAATCAATATTGGTTCATGAAGGAAATGCTTGACAGAGCCAATCACATAATGCTGGTGAGATCTAGATATAAAAGATATATGAACAACAACAGCACTTTAAGCTTCGTAATTAACTTCATTATTTTATCAATTTTCTAATCCCACAGCCTCCATTAATTCACTACTGCATGCTACCATAAATCAATATTTGTGCATTAAAGAAAACACCTAATGCTGGTGACATCTTGATATAATTAAGTTAAACACAGACTGTTTTATAATTATTGCAGCATAAACTGGTTTCTGTCAATTTTCCTATCTCTCAATCCCCAATATGATAGGTAATAAGATTATTGCAATATGTATATTCAATATGATTGTGTTAAAATGTAACAAACCCCTAATGTAGTCAATTCCTCTATTGTTCCATGTTTTGAAATATGGAGATGACTGTTCCTAAATAAGTTAGCTACCTCATGTTTATTAAATTTTGATGTATTAGATAGAGTAAAACAAATGATATTGTCTTGTATTTTGTGCATTAAATAAATATAGGAAGGGCCGTGACCGATTAAACCCACAATGTTTGAGGTTGTTACCTCTCAATATTTAATTTTGCTGCGTTTTAGTCATAAACACGTATCTGTAAATATATTTGATTGGTTATTGTTTAATATTTTTTGTTCATTTAATAAGCATTATAATGACCACCACTGTTCTAAACCCACAATAATTGATATAGCTACCTACATACTTGATTATGATTCATAAAAATTATTAACAAACAGTTCTATTAACTCCCCTATTGTCTCATGTTTTGTACAGGAATGGCCAACACTAGTGTGGGTGTATAGCCCACTGTTATTTTAACGACTATTTTATTGTGGTACAGTTAAATAAGCTAACTTAATTTTATTGCATTACAAAGTTAACAAATGCTGTGTATGTTTGAGACCAAGTTCACAATACCATGTTTTGTTATTTTATAAGCATGAGATAGAGTGTTGCTGCATTTGGTGTAAACCCAAGAGTTCACTAATCCGATTTGATACATAATAGAGTCTACTACCTCACATATACTTTATTTTGGTGCATTAAACTTATCAACAGACACCTATTATCTCCCCTTTTGTCTAATGTTTTTGTGCATTTAATAAATGTGGCAATGACCATTACTATCGTTGGTGTGTAAGCCGACATCATGAATACTCCATTTAGATTTAATAAGACTTACTTAATTTTCGTGCTTTATAAAGTTGAACAAATTCTGTGTATTATGTTCATATTACCATGTTTTGTTATTTAATAAGCATGAGGTAGAGTGTTAATCATTGGATACATAATTGAGTTTGCCGCCTTGCATATACTTAATTTTGGTGTGTTAAAGTTATCAACAAACACCTCTTATCTCCCCTATTGTTCTAATGTTTTGTGCAGTTAATAAAATACAGGAATGGCCATCACAAGTGTTAACCCACCCAGTCTTTCAATAACAATTTATTGGATACATAATTAAGTTTGCCACCTCTTGTATACTTAAGTTTGGTGCATTAAAGTTATCAACAAAAGCCCCTTAATGTTGTCCCATGTTCCATGCATTCAGTGAGTGCTGTATTGATGCTTACAAAGCCCCCTTCAATATGCGTATTTTGTCTGTATGATAAACATGGAGATAATCGTGACAGGATTGTAAACCCAAGAGTACACTGTTATCAATAACTGTAGGGATTGTTTGATGAAGTCGATACATCATACGATAGATAACATATTGTTATATTATATTCTGTGACAAATATTGACCAACAACGGTATGCAGAGAAAAATAAATAAGCGTCATTTAAGGACTGTCTAATTCCTGTCCTATTGTGTAGAGATTAGGTGAATTATTTCAACTTAATTAAGTTTCTGTCGGTTGAAGTTAAAATTCAATACAATATATGATGCTATCAGGCCATGACGGTCATTGATGGCCACCATGGTCATGACGTAGGTTGGGTCAGTAAATTATCCGTTTGTTTACTCATTTGTGTACTCGCTGCCAAAATATTTATATCTATAGGATGGTACACAATGCAGATAACATTTTGTCCTGTTTTGTCCGATAGCATAAAAAATAGATTTTGAGATATCTATTGTGTTTGCAAACAAATATAATATTGGTAATATCGCATGAATGTGTGATGCTTCTAACGTTTTGAATCTTAAGGAAAATCTAAATATCTAACAAAACTATATAAACTACCATCCATAAATAACAATACAAATTATATATATATATATGTTTGCCATAACTTTCTCATATAATCACTATGTCAAAATTCCATTCTTAGAATTGAAATATTGTAGTTTTTGAAAATCAAATCTTAACTAGTGATTTAAATATATGTCTTGAAAAAAAAATCTGGAAATTTTTTTTAATTTTAGGGAAAGGTGTAAAAATATTGGGAAACTATATTGTTCAAGATAAAAACACTATTTTAGCCGAAAAACAGTCTCCACTTTAGCAAAATTGGGTTTGAAGATTTTTAGTTTGTACGACAAGTTTTAAACATGTATATATTTTATGGGTGGCAATGTATTAGAAATTGAAAGAATATACTAGTAAATAATGTAATGACATAGGTTTGGTCAGGTTTGGTTAGTATATTATTCATTTATTTATTCACAGAATCTCTATATTTATAGGATTGGACACAATTCAGAAAACTTTTTGTCCAATTATAGCATGAGGAAATTGATGAATGTTTACAAATAAACATAATATTGGACACATCACTTGAATTGTGATATTTCTACCATTTTGTGTCTTAAGAGAAATACAGTACAAACCTGTCGAAAATTTAACACTAATATAACAAATAAGTGAATCTTATCTTTGCTCCTTGTTATCTATAATCTAGACAGCTTTTCGGCAGCTCTTATCTGTCTCTTGGCTGCGTTTTGACCACTGACTATCAATATTTTGGCAAGACGACAGCCGAGCTTCGACTCATTCGTTAAGTCAGTGTTAAACTTTTGACAGGTCTGTACTGTATTTATATCTCCACAAAACAAATCAATAGAGAAAGACTAGCATTAAAATTAAAACAATATAAATAATTTTTTTGAGATAACTTTTGTGTTTGCAAACAAAAAATAGTATTGGGAAAATCACATGAGTGTGTGATGTTTCTAACATTTTGAGTCTTAAGGAGATTGTATTTATTTATATCCAACAAAACAATACTAACGAGACAGACAAATATTAGAATTGAAAGAAAATGAATAATATTTTTTATCTTAGCAAGAATACAATATCTAACACAAAACAAAATCATAAAAAATGCAAATATCACAATTGTATGATATCGTAAAAAGTTGTTAATCCCCAAAAATTGCTCGCCAAATATTTGACTTGTATAAAATAAACAAGTTATAATCTCTATGATTGCTTTGTTATTAATATGATAATATAAGGAATTCTGCATTGGTGTTTGTTTTTATGCATTTGTCATGGAAAAAATGGAATATTAAAGAAAACTAAGCCATCATACAGAAAATGTAAATATCAAAATTGTATGAATATTGTAAAAAGTTGTAATCTTGACAATTGCTTTCCAAACATTAGAATTGTAAATTATCATAAAAAGTTGCAATTTTTATAACGATTTTGCACTTAATAGGCTCATAAAAAGAAATATTTAGCAAGGATTGTGTTGTGTGATATTGGTTTTTTGGTGGGTTGTTTTTTGTTTTTTTTTTTGCGTCTTTGGGGAAAAAATTTAATGTTCAAGAAAACAAAGACATAAAAAATATAACGCTTAGAATTGTAAGATATCGCTTGGAATTGTAAGATATGGTAAAATGCTGTAATTCTGCGAATCGCCTCTGTCATAAAACGCATCATAAATACGACACTCTAGTATGAGAATGGTTCATTTAGTAAGCATTAAAGTGATTTATTGTTCAACATAACCAGTAATTTGTGTTATTTACACTAGAAGTTTTAGACATTTCTGTTGTAGTTGCTGTGTAAAATCATTTAAACTTTGAATATAAGTTTGTTTTGACAAATATCATTAGTCATGTAGACAGTCCTTTTTTGTGTTTCACCATTTGTAAAGTAAATGGCAGATTTTTTTTATCACCATCCCACCTAAAATTGCATCGAAGACGATCATTATAGTTAAGTCTATTGTGAGATAACGATACCATCATCGACTCTCGCATGTGCGTGATGTGTTTAACTTTGCAGGATTTATCTTGATTCGTATTTTATTACGGGATTTGTCAATAAATCGGCAAAGATTAAGATTGATGGTACAATTTGTCGGGTGATTGTAGATGCAAATCGGCAAATTAAGTTAACAAAGGATGGCAAAATGTCCACATACATGTTGCTTTTCTAATGTAATTAGCTAGTTGAAAAGAGAATAAGAGACAGATTATGATCGAGATAATTTCCAGTCTAAAATAAAGTACAAGTTTTTGTAAGTCAGATTGTCCTCCCAAATCCCTCTCGTCTGTAGGGTAGACATCTTTCTTCTCTTTTATGGCCATCCCTACTAAACCAGGATTAAGAGCACCAACAAGTTATTGTGTTATAATTAATTTACAACATGAGTTACCATTGGTTACTCACAAAAAAATGAAATTAACAACTTTTTTTGAAAATTGCCAAAGAGATGCTTTTCTGTTACAAATAAATGGTTTAAACAAAGTTAGTCTTTGTAGTCAATGACTGACTTGCAGGTTATTTCCATCTAAAGTACATCTATGTGTATAAAAGTTATAGTTGTTTTAGTGGGCCAGTTTTCTTAACTTGTTAGGGCCTATAGTGGCCAAATGGTCTAAAGTAAGCACTAGTGGATTATAGTACCACTCAACACCTAGGTTTGAATCCAACTTGGGACAGATCCCAGTGTGAGAAAGTTTGTCAGTTCGATTTGAGAGGGTCAGTGGTTTTCTCTGGGTACTCATACTTCCTCCATCATCTTTAAACCGACTGTGTTGATTCTTGATGGGGATGTAAAGCTCCACCACTCCACTTCTTACAGGTTATTTTTGTATAAACAACATGCTTATAAAGCTAGACCATTACATTATATATTCTTAACTTGGTAAGCAAACTGTTCACAAAAACACTCTTTAGTGGTAGAGTTGATTGTTTGTGAAAACAATAGAAATGTTATTGTGACAAAAAAATTTCTGGTAAGGAAAAATGTTTTCAACTTGTCAAGATTTTACCAGATTTAATTTGTTCTTGTTTGGATTGTTTATTATAGTGTAAATTGAAGTAATACAATTCTGTATTGATACACATCTGAACACTGATGGAATAATAGGTTGTGTTTTTGCTTTAATCTCAAGGACACATTCAGAAAATTATTAAAGTTAGGATATCTAATAATCCAAAATTACTTGTTTGTGTGGTAAATAGCAGTATGTAGTTATTACCATAATTAAGACTAATAATGGCAGAAATTACTTATTTAATGAATTTGAAAATTACTTCCTTATTTTGATTATATTTATGGTACATAAAAAAAAATCATGGCCATATTGGTCTTTCTCTGACAGTGTATAACTATAATAAAACTGTTTGTATCTGGCTGTGATGTCAGAAGTTATGTCATTATTACTCAGACCTCTGAAAGGGTTTCTGTGTCAGTGTCTTTAAAGTGACAAAGGTTGGTGATTTTCTATGGGTTTTCCAGTTTCTTTCACCATCTCAGAACTGGCTGCCTAGACACAAGTGAAAAAAAGAATTGTATCCATGACAACCAAGTAAGGAAATCCTTACTTAGTTTTGCTCAGCCTGTTTCAATTGTTTTTTAGTTGTAAGCTTTCTCTGTAGCAGCCACAGGTGGCCTACTCTTTTTCGAACTCTACAAAGGTGGCTTTAGGGTGCACTTAGACACAAGACAGTTTTGAGTCTCATCTGAAAGACTATACTAGTATTTAGCTTTTTACAGCTTTAGTATGTGCAGGAGATGAAAATCATCTCAGAAAATTTCCAAGTCTTGAGTGAGGGTCAAATTCACAACCCTTCACTTTGAAAGCCATTGACAGCACCACTCGGCCATGTCTGCCCTATAAGTCCTAAATCTCATAAACTGTAAAGGGTACTGGGAAAATTTTGTAATGGTAAGATCATTTGTTAACTATTTGTATCTATAATTTGATTTATGTTTTTATAATTGTAGGTAAGTTACTAATTTACAGTTATATAGTACCCAGAAAGTACTCTGTTATGGAGCTTTGGTTTATAGTACTCAGAGAGATTTATAGTATGGACTTATGATATATTTCCCAGTAAATCAGGTATTGTAATTATTGATTATTTTGACAAAATATTTCAACATGATCTACATTTTCTTTCATATGAAACATGAAAAGAGTTAGCCATGGTAAAACAAATGATATACCCATGGCTGTTCAGTTTTACAGACATACCCCTTACTCAAATGAGGATGAATATTTTCCTGTCCAAAACAAGATTTAGCGAGTTTGAGTTAGCGAGAGCAGGTGGTAGTAAAATTAAAAAACGTAACAAAATCATTGATTTGCTTGTAGTCAAGGCTTTTTTGTTTTGATTGTTCAGTTATTTACATAAAAGTACAAAGTCTCCAGTTTAGTAGTCATATCATGATTGAGGACCTATGTAACTATGGCAATAATTTGCTTTGAGAGAGAATTAGACATAGATAGTTTCTAAAATCAGAAATATCTGATTAGGGCCAAAAAATAGTTTTGCTATTGCTCTTAGAAAAATTAGGGTTGGTAGGTAAGACAATTTTAAATAAAACCTTTTTACATTGATTATATGGAGCAATAATGCCAGCTTTAACAGTGTTTGCTATAATATTGTAATAAAAACTTTTGGGTAGGCAAAAAAATTTAGGGCTGGTCGGTCGGGTAAGCTGAAACACAATTAATTTGTATTGAAGACCTGATTTGGATAGATAACTGTATTATATTGTGTACTAGTAGTATGATTAAGATTGTAAAGCCTACGACTTCTTGTGTAACCGTTAACAGAGGAAAAAAATCTGAAAATCTGATTTAACAGAAATCGAGAGGACGCTGATCTAACGTGAGAGAATGTAATACATGCTTCAGGAATCAATTACTGCAGACTTATAGGGGATGTTACAATACTAGGGATTTATCTTAACTTTGAATTGATACAAGAAGAGAAACCAATTGTTGATTCATTTCCTGCTGGGAAATATGCCTGTAATGAACATGATAAAGAAGCTTGAAATTGATTTTTTTATTTTAAAAACAACCTGTTAAAACGGATTTTAAGACTTTTGATCATGAACATGATCTATAATTATATTTGTAAACTATGTATCCATTCCTCACTAAAATCCTCATTGGATACCAATTTTTAAATTTTTTTTTCAAAAATTAACCTATTCTAATAAATTTGTGAAAATACTTAAAAAAGAACATATTTTCACAAATTTTGGAAATTTGGTTACTAATGATTTTAAAATTGTGGAAACCTATTATTGAGTTAAAGAAACATTTATATTGAATTGTTATGTCATTTCTGCTTGTAACAAGCACTTGCTCAGCATGCAACATAATTATCACAGTTTCATGCAACGTGTAACTTTCACTAACAAAGTAAAAATTAATATCCAATCAGTTCATTGTCCAACTTGTAGTTGTCACTAATAAAATTAAAATACAGTAAAACCTCTGTATAAAGCCTGCGGAACCTAAGAAGTCTACTTTATAGATAGATAGTCCAGAGGTCTTAGCTGCTTCACATCATTAAAACAGTCTGATGGAACAACTTCAACTGAATATATCATTTAGATATTATGAATTTTTCAGGTATCATGTTGCGTCTATAGGCCCCAGGTAGACATCAACCTTTTGATATATATTATTTCGGTATAATGAATCTTTAAGGTATCATGTTGCAGCATTAGTGTCAAATCACTGCAAGAACTCACATTACAAAGGGACAAGTAAGCGACACTAACAAACAGATCACAGAGATAATTCAGACAGTTACAGTGGCAAGAATGGATGGTAAAACTTATCTGACATAAGAAATAACGAAATAGTAATGAATAAGATAGAGTGTTATGAATGAGAAAAACAAATTTCTGAAACAAATAAATAAATCAGCACCATTAAAATATAAAATACATGAGACAAGCAATAGATGATGGTGATGATTGTTGGAGTTTACATGTGGACTGTCAGCAAATGTACAGAACAAACAAAATATGGCCATGACCTACATTTTTAAATTACAGACTCAACAATATATGGTCATGACCTTCATTTATAATCACAGTGACAGTATATATGGCCATGGCCTTTATTTTTAAATTACAGACAAATATATGGCCTTGACCTATATTTTTTAATTACAGACAAGCAATATATTGCCATGACCTATATTTTTAAATTACAGACAAGCAATAAATGGCCTTGACCTATATTTTGAAATTACAGACAAGCAATATATTGCCATGACCTATATTTTTAAATTACAGACAAGCAATATATAGTCATGACCTACCATTTGTTTTTACAAAGCTCTTGTTAAACATTCAAGTTTCCTGTTTCACTTGGTTTCATTGACCGGGCCACCACTGTCTTATTATTTTAGTGGATTGACCATGTAAATTACCCTGATATAATTATCCCTGCCTAGTGATAAAATTTTAGTAGTTTTCTAGCTCCACCACTTTTGATATGGTTGTTTTTTGCGAGTCTCGTTATTTTGACAGAATAGATGTACAGACAAACTAATTTGCTTTTCTGACAGCTCTAGTCTGTTTTTGCATAAGACTATCATTGACCAAAATAAAAATTAGAGGAAAAAAACTGAATAAAATATAAAATAAAATAAAATATAACATGGAAAAAAGTTTGATGATAGAATTCAGTCAATTGTATTCTCGTAAACATTTTGTCAAACTGAACATTTAATATTGTTAAGCCTTCAACATTCTGACTTTTAAATTACATGTAAAAGTAATCACTTGTCATGTTTGATATTGAAATCTGTTATGAAACGTCTACAGAATTAACCGATTCTTCGAAACTATCCAAATTTTTGTGACGAGCTGTTTATTTAAAGTGATAAAAGATGTAAAAAATGAATCAATTCTTCAAAACTGTCAATATTTTCACGGATAGCTATTTGTTCTTACTAAGTAGTATGATGTAATCTTTCACTTTCCATCCAAGTTTTTTTATATCTCTTAAAAGTGCAATTAACATTTCTTACAAACTCTCGTGATATCTGTCACAGTGTCTACAATATTGTGATAATGGAACCAATGGCTAGCCAGAATTTGTGATTTGAGGTCACTTGTATCTTGCCCAAATGTTGAACAGAAATTAACAAAATTATGATGGCCGATATGAGCCATCTAAATTCATTTCTTGTGGAAGAGAAGTATATGTTGTTACTGTCACTTCTCTTCCACGAGAAATGAAACTTGACTGCTGATTGCGAACATCATACAAAACGAATGGTTGACGATACTTGACTGCTGATGGCGAACATTATACAAAACGAAAGGTTGACGATAGGAATCCTTATCTTCAGTTTCTGACTAATGTGGATTTTTTTCTAGGTGTTTAATTTCAATAATTCAATCCTTTGTATGTTTGCTATCCCTTTATTTCTAGACTCTAGACATTTTTAGAGAGAGATAGAGAGAGAGAGAAATAGTCCTATTAAATTGTCAGAGAGAGAGAGAGAGATGTAGGCTGGCATTTGCTAGTGTACTTAAAAGATCACATTCATGATTAATATTTATTCTTAAGTAACTGTTCTGACTTTTTATATCATTTTATATGATCTATCATAATAAGACAGTTAGAATAAACATGGAACTATAAAAACAGATAATAAACACAGAACTATAAAAATAGACAATAAACACAGAACTATAAAGACAGACAAAAGTTTCTATTTTTGATCAGGATCATTGTAAAATATGAATAAAATATTTCAACAGATTGCCAAAATCAACATACGTTATGTATAGTAAAAGTTTACAGAGATATATGGTATACTATTTTATACAGCTTTAGTTAACATAAGTACAGTTTCATTATCATTCTTTAACGGAAATTTTCCTTAACTTAAATCTTGAAAATCTTGAAGCTGAATAATTTTGTTTGTTTTCAAGATTTTCATGATTTTAAAGTGTCATTTTTAAGATCTTTCTAAGCTTATTTTAATTTTGTTGATTCCAAGTTTGGAGAATGGGGTATACTGGTTTACTTCCGTCCGAAACCAAAAAAAAAAAATCATAACAGTTTTCTCAGCAACAACTAAACACAGCCACTTGAAATTTTGTATGCTAGTTTAGTATGAGGACCCATGCTGCGAGAACTGATTTTAAGTCTGCTAGACATCTACTTCCTTTTTACCTACTTAGTATATTTTTCAACATTTACAGTCAATGGTTGAAGTTAAAAGCAGGATATACTAAGATTGCCTAAGAATCATACCTCCTCTCATTCGAATATCACTTGAGTAGATACAAGAGTGAGGAAGTTTGTCAGTTCACTTACTGAAGGTCAGTGGTTCTATCCAGGCAATCTGGTTTTCTCCACCATTTCAGAACTGACCGCCCATATAATTGAAAGAAGTTTGACTGGGGTGTAAAACACCATTACCCCACTCTCATCTACTCAGTTTGCGTCAGTTTCTAGAATGCTGCACCTGTAATCCATATCAAATAAACCATTACATGTCTTTTATAGCAATGATGTCAATTTTAACAAAAATATTAAAATTTACTGTAAATCTATAAAAAATATGATAATAAATACTTGAGTATAAGTGGGCTTGTTATGTTAGGTTTTGTGTTCTGGACACTTTTATTACATATTGATCGGTGGATTTTAGTGTTTTAGCAACTTAATGAGAACGAGACATTGGTTTTATGATCATCGTGTAGAATTTTATGTCTGTGATATTTTTCATTTTCCAGGAATAGATTTTTCATTGGAAAACTAAAAGACGGTTATTTATGTGACAGGAATTAAGTGTCGATGATGGTATTTTATGGGTTTTGAATTGAAAAAGAAATTTATCGAAATTTCTGGAAGATACCAAATTAAGAATGATAGATCAAAATTTGCTTTATACTTTTTGTTACGTATTCACTATGTACTCTTAGTTAAATGATTGATTAGTGCAAGTATATGTTGCACGTAATGTGACAATTTATTGTGTTGTGTTCTTGGCTGTGTTGGCAAGTACATGTGTTTTAGTTATACATTTCTTCTATTATCCACTGATAGATTACTGTGCCCCTCCATCTAGGTTCAAATTTCAATTCTGGCATATCCTACTGTGAGAAAGCTTGTGAGTTTGCTAAGTGGATAAAGGTAGTTTTCTTCAAGAGATATGGTATCCTCCCCTATACCAGAACTGACCACCTCAATGGTATCCTCCCCCATACCAGAACTGACCACCTCAGTTTTTGTGAAAAAATCTTGAGATGGACATAACACATAAGTACTTCACTTCACACTATTCTGTTTTATAATCTCTGATAAAATTATAATTAGCTAGTGAAAATACAATTGTTCTACTTATCTTTGATATTTTTGTTAGAATTTCTTTAATCTTTAATCATATTTAATCAGAAAAAAGTTTTACAACAGAATTATATCCCCACACCACATGAACGGAAATGAAAATTGGAAATCAATTGTAATTTGTTGTGTTTTCACAATCTTTTGTTTGAATTAGATTTTTAATATCAGTCAAATATTCCCAAAATATTAAATATCTAATAGGGAAGTTTTTTAGAAAGTAAAATTAAACATCTCATACCTTGAACCTGGAGAATTTTGAATTCCTAAAATTCATATTTTTTTTTAAAATAAGGAAGTAATTTCTTTACTATGAGTGTTGTTCTGTTTGTAGTGTACTCATTCTCACTTATTTCATGGTCAAAAATTTTCCGTGAAAATTTGAAGCACATGTTAAATAATATATATTCTTGATCTTGCCATCAGTTTTATAAATATGTGAATATTAAATGGCCAGAAAAGGTCGGAAATTACAAAACTGCAGACATTCGAACTTGTGAAATTAAGTACATGTACAGTATATGAAAATTCAACCTCTCTTCACAGGGCATATGAGTGTATCTTTGAATTCAACCTCTCTTCACAGGGCATATGAGTGTATCTTTGAATTTTGATTTGAATATGTTTGTTCTGTAATTGGTTGCTGATGTTGTAATCATAAAATATTAATTGAAGCACAGGTGTTCTGTAATACTGAAGTCTAGTTCGTGCGTTACTTATTAATTCAAATGATAAAATTCCTTTATACAAAAACCACGATTTTCTATTATCATTTCTCATAAGTCAATCTGTGAGGTCTGTGTCCAATTAATGAAATCTCTGTTAGCTTAAACAAACTGTTAGTGAAAATTGAAAATATTAAAACAGTTAAAAAATGTTGATATATAAAAAAAGTTTAATTATAACTAATTTTATTTGAAAATAACAGTTGATTGCATTAACATTTGAACAGAAATTTCAGTAATATTGCCTGAAACACAAATGTTGGCTAATGAACTGGTTGAGATAATCAAGCTTTTGACAATCAAAAGATATGTCATCAAAATGTCATGTGTCCTAGTGGCTAAGTGGTCTAGAGTGTGGGTCAGTTTTGGAATACGGTAGTCAAGGAAACCAGACTATCCAGAGAAATCCACCAAACCATTGACAGACTTAATATCTTTCTTATGCTAGGTTCTGGTTTTCAATAAAACTGAAAAAAATTGTAATCGTCTCGTAAATTATTCTGTAGGTGGATCAAAGAAGGATTTAAAATTATAGAAATATTACACCTGTCTTATTGGAAATTGTACATATGTTGTATGTTGTAGCGTATGTGTTCTTGTCAGATGTATAAATCACATTTAGGTTATTTTTAGAACACAAATTACCCCTGTTTCTTTATTTTTGTTACATAATGTTTAATAAATCTTGATGGTAATTATTTCACAAATTACAAAATTACATTGTAATGTTTATAAAGATTACATAATGGGGGCACAGAATGAATCGGTATATGTTACTTCCAAGATTCTGCTAATGTATTGAAATTTTATCATAAATGTTGAATTGGCATTTTGAATCTTTCAGCCTATTTTACACACCAGAAGTTGGGATGGAGTAATGGTGTTTTACATCTAAGACAAGATTCTTTTACTTATATTAAGGTGGTCAGTTTTGGAATAATGGGGGACACCATAGAACACAGAGTAAACAACCGACCTTTTACAAGTGAACAAAATTTCTCACAATGTGTTTCAAGTGGGATTTGAACACAAATGATGACAGGTTCTGTGACCTATAAGCTTACAATTTAGACCACTTTGCCACAGAGGTCCTTTTTACATACCAGGAATGGAACCCTGAATAAAACAAAACTCAAAATTAAATATATACCTAGATTTTAGAGGTCAAAATTGAAAACCGGTACACTTGGACCTGTTTAGTTTCATGTAGCTGAACTGAATGGACATTATCTGACCTTGAGTAAATTACTTTATCAATTTTATCTTGTAAATCAAATTGATAAAAAGAAAAACCATTTCCTTTTTTCCCCAAACACTGGCAGCACATTTACCCTACACATTAGAGAAAACAACCTGACACACAATTACATTTAAAAAACACATTATAGAGATAACTATTGAATGTCCAAGATAAAATGGTTTCGGCTACTTCACTACTTTGTATGGCAGAGGTGTAAAATTTAGACTGAATTGGACTCTTGAAATGGATTGGACTCCTTGAATGGATTAGACTCTTGGAATGGACTCATGAACTGGTATTTCGGACTCTTGAACTGAACTATTATTTTGTTTTAGTTTTGATCAATTGGTATTGATAAAAGGGATTTCCTAAAGTATTAGTAATTCATAAGTCCAGTCCACAAGTCTAGTCCGATCCAACAGTCCAATCCATGAGTCCAGTCCAAGAGTCCAATACAATCCACATTTTACTCTTTGCCACTTTGTGCAGGCTTACTTAAGCCTTGGTACTTAAGCCTCCTCTGATTTGACCCTTGTGTTGATCTGGACACCAGTAAGGTGGCTTGTTTAAGATAAAAACACATATGTTATTGCCTGATAAAGGATTAGAGCTCAGTAATGGAGTGTTTTAGATGGTCAATCAGTGATCGATGGCTAATGGCTTTACAGTATCTCTCTCATATCTCTGTGGTAGGGATAATCATTATGTTTTAGATGAGGATGAGGACTTAAAATAAGTGTGATCAGGTTTTATTGGAAATGAATTCTTTCATAAATGTCTTCATTTAACATGCAAATTGTTTTTGAGAGAGAGAGAGAGAGACATGAAGAGTTATTCTGTTGAAGAGTGTGAAACAATAAAATTCTACAGCAAAACCTGTCTATATCAGCCACCCAAGGAAACCAGTAAAACTGAGCTTTATGAACAGTTATATACAGGTTAAAATTACATGAATAAGGAGCATTTGGGATAAGATTTTACCAGCCTTTTACAGCAGATGGTGCTTGCATAGAAGGTGGCCTTTAAGGCAGGTTTGACTGTATATACATCCAATTAACTATCAGTATTTGAATATGCAATGTACATATATTGTATATACTGGCATCCTTCAATTTATTATTAAATTTACTTCTATTTAGCCAGAAATATGATGTTTTAGTACCTTCTGCATCATTCTAGAACTATAAAGGAAGATCTCAGCTCTGTGTCAATATGTAGTATATAAGGCCTTTATTGAGACACTAATAATCCATTATGCTCTACAATCTGACTAGATAAAGGCTTTATAGCCCAAATATTGGCACAGTGCTGACATGATGTTTTATTTATCAATTGGATATTTTCCCTTTAGGGGATAGTACTAGTAAAGTCACTGATAATGGTTAGGAACCTCAACATGAGTGAAACTAAGGTATAAATATCATTTCTTCCATTTTCCATTTTAATGATTTTGTATTTACATTAAAAACCTCATACCCACAAAAAGTGGCCTTGGTAGCCAAGCTGTCTGAACTGTGTGTTATGGATTTCAGTGCCTCTTATTGCTTGGGTTCCAATCCCACTTGGAATGGATCCTTAGTTTGAGAAAGTTTGTCAGTTACCTTGCTGTAGATTGATGGTTTTCTCTGAGTATTCCAGTTTCCTCTACCATCCTAGAACTGACAACTTCAATATAAGTGAAAAAACCCTTATACTTGCACTCTTACTAAAATTTAGAATTGGGTCATATTACTTTAAAACACTATCCATAGGGAAAAAATACAGTTTACAAAATAAAAACACAATTACATGTTGTATTGAAATGTGATTTCCCCTGAGATTTTAGTTGATAAATGGTCAATATTTTTCTATGAAATATTTTGTGAATGGAATGGATTTAGTCTTGGTTTTACATTGTAGTTTTGTTCTTTATTACATTTTAGTTTGTTCTTTATCAATCTATATGATGGTTTATTTATGTAAATACAAGTATCAGTAAGGAGGATTTGGTGATTTTAAATGACTCAATCAGCGTCAGACAAGGAGATGTTTACAGTTTTTACAGGATTTTTTATAATAATATCACAATCCTCAATGTACTTATCATGTAAGAGAATTCTTAAACATATCGTGTGGTAGAAAGTAGAACATGTTGTATCATGATTTATGAATGATAGATATAGGAGTGATCCTCTTTACTTCAGTTATTTCTGTGCTTCATTTATAATGAATGATGAAGTCAAACCTGTTTTTGTAGAACTTCCACGTTTGATTGTTTCTACAGAAGTTCCAACATAGTTGCTGATTCAGTAACAAATTTACAACTGGGTAGGGGTAGAGTGGAGTTATGGTGTTTTATTCCACAGTCAAGACTTATATCCAAATGATCAGCTAGGGGATGGCGGAGGAAATTTGAAAAATTGAAATTCTTTGTCCTACAAACCTATCAATGGTTGATATTGATCACATGGTTGGTTAACAAAGTAGCACAGTTGGTAGAATGTTTGCCCCATATGTGGGAGTCTGAGGTTGATCTAACCAAGACTTGACCGAGTCACAGGGTTTTTCAGAAGAGACCTTAAAACTAACATTTGTGTCATTACAGGTCTGACATGCTAAAGATTATGATATGTTTTTGTGCACATTGTCCTGAGCACACTAAAGGTAAAAAATGTTGCCACTTCACCTAATGCTGGTGACAGTTCAATATAGTGAAATACCCTTGACTCATAAAACTATTATATCAATCAATCAATCATTGAATCAATCAATCAATCAATCAATCAATTTGTTAAGCTTATGCCCTGAGCATGCTGTAAAGGTCAAAATATCTGCCATATACTATAACTATAGCTGCTGATGTCTCAATATAAGTGAATTACTATTGACTGGGACATAAAATTCTATTCTTTTAATCAACCAGTCAATCATATTGTTGGTTAAGCTTATCAAAGGACATCTACAATATAATCCGTTAAAATGCTCTATAATCATTTATTAATCAGAGTATGAGGCCATAGTAATGTCTCTGTAATAAACTGAAGTAGGAATACCACTACTGACTTATTGTATATAAAATTAAACTTGTAGGAATTGGAAACCATCTAATTGTTCACTGATATTGTCATAGTTTGTATGTCTCAAGGAAATTGGAAAGTGCAAATTAATTTTCAAGTATGAACTGGAGAGAGAGAGAGAGAGAGAGAGAGAGAGAGAGAGATTCTTAAAGGGATTTTAAATTTTTTATGTGCATTTACCAATCTAAATGATATTTACAGTAAGGAATAAGAAATTATCAGCCAGGCAAAATTTAAAGGTCAAAACTGTCATACAAAACATTTGAAATGAACCATGACAAGTTTAATATTTGAGATATGTATTGTGCTGCATTATTTCTATATCAAGATATACCATATCATACAAGGCACAGCCCTACATCTTCATGGATTAGACATTCATAACTCATTGATAAATTGAATCTGTATGTGCTATCTTCTGGCATAGTTTCACAAAACACATGTCGAATAAAAGTTGACCAAGTGATCTTATGGATCAAAGTGCCTCTCACTGCCTAGGTTTTGAATACTACTCTGGCAGAATCTTATTTGAGAAAGGGTTTGTCAATTTGGTTGCCAAAAGCTAATAGCTTTCCCCTGGGTACTCTCACTGCCATGGTTTCATTATCACTCTGGCAGAGTTTAAAAAACAAATTGCCAATATACTTGCCAAAGGTCAGTGTTTTCCCCATGTACTCTGGTTTCCTCCACCATCCTAGAACTGACTTTTTTAAATTAGTAAAAAAAATCTTGACTGGTGTGAGATAAAGAATCTTTGACTAGGACATAAACCATTGTTACTACTCTATGACCACAGATCTTAGTTAGAGAAAAGTTTGTCAATTTGTTTGCCAAAGGTCAGTGGTTTTCCCTAGGGCACTGGTTTTCTACACCATTCCAGAACCGACTGTCTTGATATAAGTGAAAGAATATTGACTGGGGTGTAAACAGCATTATTACAATCTACTCTTGATCTGACCACCTTGATATAAGTGGGTTACTCTTGCTAGGGGTATCAAATAACATCACTACACTACTCCAGGATTAACCATCTTGAATCTTGACCAAATTACAAAGCACCATTACTGAAACTTGATTAAAGTGTAAACCCATATTGCTACACTCTACTCCAGAATGACCATCTTAACCTTTACTAATTTGTAAAATAGCATTACTACACTCTCCTCCACTTACTGATTAAATCTTTTTGCCTTAAGGATGGGCTTGATCTTCAATATAAAATGTACTGGTTCTGACATTTCACATGTAGGTTTGTCTCTAACACTCCTTCAATAATGACATAATTTTGCAAGATAAAAGCCACCCTTTAGTGACATTGCTTACTTAAAACACAAGACAATGCTTATTGACTCTTGTTTCTGTTAAAATAGATAAGTTTTTATACAAACTCTTAGAAGTCTTCAAGATCAATTTAGGCTGGAAATTCAATTTTTTCTGTAAATTAAAGTGCTGCTTGAAATTTATTTTTTTCCCTGTAAATTGAAAGTGTTGCAGTAAACTAAGTCATTGTTTAAAATTGGTTAGATGGAAAAATTAATGTGTTCATGGAATTTGATATGGATGAGTAGAAAGTAAAATTTAACATGTTATTTTAAATCTGCCAGTACATTGAAGTTTTTTTTAGCAATGTCTTTTTTCTTATTTGTTCGTTAACTTATATGGATTTTTTAATTTTCCATGTAAAGATAATAAGGGCTTTAAATTGTGGAACATAATTGCTTGTTCTGTTTAAACATTGAATACAGAAGTGCAGTGAAATATATAGAGAGAGACTGATAATGACATTATAATAGAAATAGATTTTTAATTTCAAAATATTGTGGTTTTAGGTACTGTGGGAATAAGTGAGTTGACCAAGATACTGAGGGTCATTATAACAAGATTTAACTGTATATAAATTTTATGCTACTATGATGACGCTAATCTTTCTTCCTGTCATTTGGTCATTTTTTCAGCTAAATTACATTAAACATAGACTAATGTATCTTAATTGATTGAATTTGCTTATTTTCTCATAACTAAATAAAAAAATGCATTTGAAAGGCGCTATATTGGAACAAAGGCATAAAATAAGACAAAAGGCATGAGGATTTATTTGGTTTCCAAGAATAAATTAAGAAAAAAAGATTGGTAATTTTAAATGTTGAGATAATATCAAGGAAGTAACAGGAAGCCAGAACTGGGTTTATTTACTTTGATTTGATCATTTTAATTAGGTACCTCTGCATATCCAAAAACCCCTTAATTAAATTACTGTAACCTGGGATTGTTCACTTTTGAGTTGTAATTCCATTTACAATTTAATTTCCAAAAGCCCTTAAATTAAATAACAATTACTCTGTTTCTGAAGGAGGTAATTAATTAAATTGTGCAAATTGATGACCAGGTTAAGTGATTAAATTACAAGTTAGTGAGGCAGAATTTATAAATTGCAAATTAGTGAGGCAGAATTTATAAATTACAAATTAGTGAGAAATGAGAAAAAGTTATTTTTTATATTCACATATTTTTTCCTGGTAATTTTTAATGTTCAATTAGAAAATGTGTAGAGAGTATGTAAAATCAGGAACTAAAACTGGCAACAACAGTTTAAATAAGTCTTTTGTTCTAGATTCACAACATCTGAAAAACCTTGCTAGCCCTGGCTGTTTATTTTTCAATGTCATCGTTAGAAATTGGAATGAAAAGTTATTTTGGAAACCATTAATTAAAAAAAAAAGAACTGATTTACAAGATTAACTTTATTAATGGATTTCAAGCACCTGTTGGCACCAGTGCTTTGTAATTTGTAACTTAAGTTAAAAATGCTTTGAACAGAGGCAAAGTGTAAAATATGGACTGGATTTGATTATTGGATTTTATTGAATCTTTTGAAAGTCTTTGAGTCCAATTTAATGCAGTCCAGTCCAGTCCAAATCTGTGCAAGAGGTCAATATTGGCAAGGAGTTAGTTAAGTCTATATTTTACACTCTTCCTGACTTTGCTTTTTTTAATTCTACTAGTTTTATTCTGTAACTGCGCAGATGTCTCTGTGATCAATCGGTTTCCGTTAGGTCTGAAAGGTGAGGAATTAATTATCTTGTATTTTATCTGAGGATAACACTTCAACATTTTTCAATATTCTGACTAAGGGTTAATTTTTACAAGCTTTAATTGATGATACAAGAATTTCTATATACCAGATATCTATTTTACTATTCATCATGGTCCTTGGCCGCAGAGTGGACATTCATCATGGTCCTTGGCCGCAGAGTGGACATTCATCATGGTCCTTGGCCGCAGAGTGGACATTCATCATGGTCCTTGGCCGCAGAGTGGACATTCATCATGGTCCTCGGCCGCAGAGTGGACATTCATCATGGTCCTCGGCCGCAGAGTGGACATTCATCATGGTCCTTGGCCGCAGAGTGGACATTCATCATGGTCCTTGGCCGCAGAGTGGACATTCATCATGGTCCTCGGCCGCAGAGTGGACATTCATCATGGTCCTTGGCCGCAGAGTGGACATTCATCATGGTCCTTGGCCACAGCGTGGTCTAAGTGTGTACTTTCAGTTACAGCTGGTTTGATTTTACAAGCTTTAATTGATGATAGAGTTCTATATATAGTATCAAGTTTCTATTTTATAACATTGATTAGGTTCCTTATTCAAGATTAAAGAATGATTGGTAAATGGAGAGTTGTATGTCATTCAAAAATATTTCACTTATATTGAGACCTCACCAGGTATAGGTGACAGGGAAATATTTTTTACAATTGTAGTCTGCGTAGAGCAATGTGCAGGGGGGGGGGTTCTTTAATGTGCCATGCCTACCATAACAGGTGGCATTAGTTTTTAAGCTTTCTTCTGAAAGACCCCATGAATATGATTGCTAAATCCTGAGTGCTTGGCGAAAGAAAAGTCACTATTTTCAAGTTTTTGTCAGACACTGTAGTGGTTCAAACCCATACTTTCTACATATAGATTGAGCATTACTGTCATGGTTAAACAAAATTGAGCAGTACAGTGTACATTGTAATTTTAGATTTATAGAATAATGAATCTAGCACAAGTGTTGAGGCCTAGCTTTGTTGTAATCCAGCATTAAAATATTCAGCAAAGCTCTAATTCTAATTGATTGTACAGGAAATTTGATCATTATAAAGTTAAGTTTTATGTGTTCACATGTTAACAGCAGATTATCTGACGCTGTAGTATTGGGGACATTAGTGTAAATGTTTTTTAAGCTTTAAGCACTATTTCATCTAGTGTTATAAAGAGAAATCAAATTCATATTAGAGTCTACTTTGGGAATCATTATTATATTGTTGACAACTGTTATGCTGGTAAAAATTAAATTCCAATTGGTTTTTGTTTTTTCAGAGAATAATATTTGTTTTCTTGGAGAAAAATAATAGTTTTTTTCGGAGAAAAAATATTTATTTTCCTGGAATTTGATTTTCAAAGAACTTTTTTCCCCAACCACACAAATTGAAAATGGTATGATGTTATATCCTCTTTTTTAATTGACATGCGTTTGTCCATCTGTCTAATAGACACATGGTTAAAATAAGTATGTAGCATATCAAACATATGACTTATGACTTATTTTTTAAGAAGAGTGAATTTTTCGTGATTATTTTCAATTACTGAAATAGCAAAAATATCAAGCAAACAAACATAACCAAGTTTTCAGAAAGCATCTTTGTGATTGAACTTTATATGTTTAAAGTATTTCTTTGTCCTACAACTTGCTAAGTAATTAGTTTGAAGTAATATTGGTGAGAAGGGAAAGAGCTTTATCATCATTAAGTCAGCACCAATTCAGGATAATTGGGTTACCTGACATTTGTTGAGTCCGTTAAATGAAAATAGATCTACCTGACAAATGTCGAGATCTCGAAATGAAAATAAATCGGAAAATAATGAAGGGTTAAATATGTTATGTAGGCAGCTGAGCTACGCAATTTGAAGATGCCTATCCCCAGAAAACAGATGCGACATTTAATTTGATTTTTAACATTGCTACTTATTTCTTATTTCAAATTTCCTAGAATTCAACAGGAATAGAAAATTCCATTAGGCTTGATTTCACTGTAATGTCTTTCATGTGACGTTTTCATTTCATTTTAATTTGTTGTAATGGTTCCCACAAGCTTAATTACTTCTGCTTAATTACATTTTTTTGCTAATTAAATGTCATTTTCAACAAAAAACTTCCTGTGTCATGATGTACGGGATGTTCAAAATACTTATATTTCAAAGCATCTGAAAAAGGATTTTTCCTCAGGGTTATACAAATTATCTCACTTAAACATGTCTCTTCTTTTAATTGTTTTCCAGAAATATCAGTAAAATTGAAGTTAATGGGTGACAATTACCTGTAATTGCTATAAAAAAACTACATTTATATAAGAAGGTATCTTCTTCTGATAAAGGCTAGACCAAGTTTAAATATATTTTATGGCCCTTAACCTTTTTTCGCTCAGTTATGTTTTTGATTATGTCCCTTTCAATGACTACTAGCCTTAGTAGTTGGGGCAACTTTTCTCAAGCATGATTGGTTAGATACTTTTCATCAAACATCACTTGATTACATGATATTCATCAAGCATCACTGACTGGATAATTTTCATCAAACATCACTGATTGGATGATATTCATCAAACATCACTGATTGGATAATAATCATCTTGCATCACTGATTGGATAATATTCATCAAACATCACTGATTGGATAATATGCAAACATCAGTGATCAGATGATATTCATCAAACATCACTGATTGGATAATATGCAAACATCAGTGATCAGATGATATTCATCAAGCATCTATAATAGTTTAACAAAAAATGTTGTTTTTCCCCATTAATTATCTACAACATGCATCTTTTCCCTCCTTATCTGATCATCATCAGCATGATTCCCACTTGCAGCACTACATCTTCCATCTTCCAGCTATCAGTTTATCACTGTTTGATCAGTTGACTAATCTAGTATCACCCATTTTCTGCATTGAAATTGCCCCCTGATTTACGCATTTATAGTTTTTGTTGTAATTTGCTTTTAATTTCAAAATTAAAACAGAATATATCTCATGCAGTATTAAAATGTTTATCTATGCAGTATTTAATGTTCATCTCATTTTGAACAATATTTCTGGTAATATTACAAAGTAAATCTTTATATTAAAATATTAAAATGTTTATCGACACAGTATTAAAATGTTGATCTCATTTTGAACAATATTTCTGGTAATATTACAAAGTAAATCTTTATATTAAAATATTAAAATGTTTATCAACACAGTATTAAAATGTTGATCTCATTTAGGACAATATTTCTGGTAATATTACAAAGTAAATCTCTATATTTAAAGTGTTTTTGATCTTAATATACTACCAAACAGCAATGTTAAATCAAGAATTTTTCAGAGGCGTCCATTTTCAAAACCTTTACCACAACATCAATATTTTTGTATTCACTTGGACCTTAACAATGGGGTCATTCAGAAGATAAGAGATCAATGGCATCTTTCTCAAATAAACACTGAAATAATGCAAAAAGGACATCTAAAGAATCTCTTCATATCAGGGTGTGGGTTGCAGACTGGTGGTCTTAAGTGATGGTTGAGAGGATGAAAAGAAAAATGGCTTTTGATTATTGGTGACAGATTTAGCAGGTATCCCAGTTGCCTTCCTGTTGATCTAAAACCAATCAAAGGTAGTGAAACGTTCAATAATGTGATTGGTTATTGGTTGTAATATTTTTCACTTTATGCAGAATTACCAAAATTATGCTGGTCACATGATATGGTGTGTGTTTAATATAGCATTTCAGAAAAAGGGAAAATGTTCCAATGTGAATGTTGATTGGTTTTGGAATCTTATTTTTTTTTCACTTTAAGCAGAATTTCCAAAATTATGCTGGTCACATGATGAAGCATGTGTTTGATATGTGTTGATTATACAATACACAGGGGTGATTGAGCAGGGACAGCTCAGACAACACTTGCAGTTCTAGATGCATTTTGATTGAATTATTTAATTGGTCTTCAGTGAAGGACATTAAACAATACTGGATTGGTAAACTGATGGATGATGAATTAATCTTCTTTCTTGAACATTTACAGTAGGGACGTGTTGGTTTATTAGTTATGTTTATATTCAAGATAAGTCAAAAATTTTAATCGGTCCTTGTCTTGATAATTTCAACATTTTTATTGTTGTATATAGGAGACTATTGATAAAGTAACTGGTCCTTTCCAAAAGTTACCAGTTTCATTCAGACTGTGGGACTGGCTTTTATTTTGAAGACTTGATATGTTGATATATGTATTACTCATTCAAATTTTAAAAATGTCTTTTAAAAACCGACTTTTATGAATCTTGTTAATACTGTGGCATATACCTGTTACAGAATGGAGTAGAGTATTGATGTTGTACGACCCAGTGAAGATTCTTTCACATATTGAAGTGTTCAGTTCCTTTCAAATGGTGGAGAAAATCACAGACCTTGGGCAAGCGAACTTATGAACTTTCTCAAACTTGGATCTGTAAAGTGGGATTCAAACCTTGCTAATAAGAGGCATTTAAACCCATGTACCCTCAACCACCAAGGCAGACCCTTACTTATTGTAGACAATCATGTCTTGTTAAAATGAAATACAGACCATCATGGCCTACCTTGCATAATCTAGTTGTTTAGATATCATAAAATGTTAGTTGCATGTTGCATGGTGTTTCATATAAAGATCTCTCTCTCCTGTTAGGTTTCTCTAATCGTCTAAGACAGTCTCCTCTCTCTCTCTCTCTCTCTCTCTCTCTCTCTCTCTCTCTCTCTCTTTTTCTCTCTCGTTAGGTTTTTCTCTAATTAATTGTCTAGGACAGTCACTCTTTTATCTGTCTATCTCTTTCTCTTCCTTTTTCTGTGTTTAGATGAAACTAATTTTTCTAAGTTTTCCCTTTCTCATTTTAAATGAAATAATAGTGTTTTAAATGAAGCTTCTCACTCCCACATCTCCTCCACATCTATTCTTTACTTCTGAGATATACCATAGAAATGACTAATGGTCTCTATAGATGGGAATAAGTAAATCATTTTATATATACTGGTATGTCATTATATATATCCAAATGGTTTTTATCATGTCCTTGGTATAACAAAATTGCATCGATTCCTATAGAAATATAATGTATATAAATTGATATCAGATATAGAGGTTATATCTTATTCTTTATTCATTAACACTGTTCTGATGTAATATTGCAGTCTGTAATAATAATGTCCCAGTAAATTACACAAGATCCAGTCTGATCTGAAGTTATTGAGAAAACATTTAAAGAGGCAAAATTATCTGAGAGACTTGATTAAACTGCTGAATAACAATGTTGATTCAATATGTGTCCCTTTATCTTTCTGGTGAATAACGATTCATTTTGTGATGGTGTCGGAGGCCGAGAACCTCTATCAAAATGCTAGATAACAGTGTTAATACAAAACATGTTTTATGTTTGTACCTGAGAAACCTCTAATGAACTAGATAAAATTGTCATTTGACAAAATGCATTTTGTATCAGTATCTGAGAGGCTTCATCAAAGTACTGTTGTATAAAATTACAAATTGAAAATGCAATGTGTTGGTATACAAGAGAAAATGACTAAAATCGGACTTAACATGATGCTTTTACGGTCAGTGTCAAAATGGAGATGGTAAAATGCTTTTATTGGTTTTTGTCTGTTTATATTATCACAATAATGGCTTGTTTAAAATAATCATCACATGCTGGAAACCTGTTTTTACTGTCAGACAGGCAATGTTCTTCTGGATCATTTGATGTATAGGCAATTGACATTGACTTGTTTGATTACATTTATATATAGGGAACAAAGGTGTTTATTTTGTGTACCTTGTGGGAAACCGGCATTGTTTATGTATTAACTGTGAATCCTAACACTACCTATGTATTAGATGGACCCTTCTATATGAATATTCCTAATGAAAGGTCAAGCAGACAGGTCAATGCTGTTAGCCTATACATCCTTCACTGATTTTACTAAAAACACACAGATCGTATTTACAGAAATTGTAACACATTTGTCATTACTCTTGTTCTCAGTGGTATAACCATTATCTCAGAGTGTCTTTCAATGTTGATGTTGATGTAGAATAATGTCTTTATATTGTCAAAGATAAAGGATTTACATAAAAAATAATACCATGTTAATTATTGTATTACTATTTGAGAGCAGAGCTTACTGTCAAAGATGTCAAAGAGACGAGGATCACATAACAACATTGACATTTTCTTAAAAAATGAAGCACAGTTTTCAGGTTTATTCTTTAACATCTTATCATCAAGGTTCTTTCTGATGGGAACTTAAAATTAATGAAATCCCTCATCACAGTAGGTTTGGCACAATAAAGAATGCTGCTGTATAATGCCATCAGTGCCATGTAAAGGCAAAATTTCTGCACCTTTCCCTTTAACTGGCAACTCCCCCGATATACTTTAAACATTCTTGACTGGGACATTAAACACCATTACTCAACTTTAACATCTGATCAAGTGATCTGCACACCATGGTACCATTTAAGTTAGTACATCTCATCAAGTGATCTGCACACCATGGTACCATTTAAGTTAGTACATCTCATCAAATGATCTGCACACCATGGTACCATTTAAGTTAGTACATCTCATCAAGTGATCTGCACACCATGGTACCATTTAAGTTAGTACATCTCATCAAGTGATCTGCACACCATGGTACCATTTAAGTTAGTACATCTCATCAAGTGATCTGCACACCATGGTACCATTAAAGTTAGTACATGTACATTGTTTAATCCAGAAATGTACTTGGTGGAGTCATTCTTGCCGAGGCCTTGAAAAAAAATGGGCCATGTTTTAAAAAATTGGGCCAAGCACTATGATCACCGCAATGCAATTTCGTATTTGAAAGTTAACTATTTTAGATATAGGTTCAAGTAACAGTTTGTGTGCTAATTTACGATTGCACAATTTGACTTTACCATGAACATTTCACAAACTTGATTGCACTAAATGAAGTACTTTTTTCAGTTCAGTATGTGATGGATTTTATACTGAACAATCACCCCATAACAACCCTGTACATCAGGAAGCTTTAACTTCTTCACACTCTCTAAACTTTATTTGTACAGTATAAAACAATTTTACCATGAAAGAATGAATGGATTTTATATAAAACTGTCACACACAATGGCATCTATGTCAGGAAATTCGTAACCCATTTTTTTCGCAGATTCGCTCCCAGTTTTGTCATATTAATTTTCTTGTACTTAGTTATGGACACAAAGTGTAATTATTGAATGTAAGACTTTTACAAAGCTTCTAATTATGTCAGCATGATTGGTTCGTCGTGGAGTAACACGCTGCCCTCTTTCCGTTACTTGTCAGTTTAAGCTGAGTATATTTCCATTTTGCCTGTCAGTCTAGTGATATCCTGATATCTGTTTGTGATAGATTGAAATTAGAGAAATAAATGGTATTTTGGAAGGGTCAAATTACTCTGACATTTTGTGATGTTGATTCTTTCACTTATATTGAGACAGTCAGCTTTGGTAATGATTGAGGAAACCAAGACCAAACTTCTAACACATAACATACTGTAACCATATTAACTTCAGCGGTGCACTAATCTGCTGACAAATTAAATAAGATCATAGTGCACAAGAAGGTCCTTGAGATTTATGCCAATTCAAATTCAGTTCACTTGGCAGAAGGTACAGTGTTTTTCCTTGTACTCTAGTTTTCCAGATTCAGCCACCATCCATGAACTGGCTGCCTCAATGTAAGTGGAAATCTTGTTTGGAGGAGCATAAAACACAATTCCATTAAATTAAAAAAGAAAGAAGGAAAATCTATAAAAAGAACATATAGGAGATCTATAAAAACCAGATTGGTTCTTCAGAGAAGTACTTCACTGGTTTGATTAACCTATTGGCACATGTTGTAATTCCTCCATTTGTTTTAAATGGCAGCACTGCCATATAACTGTATACAAGAGTATTAAGTGTGTAAAATATTATAGATTCCTGGATCTGATAGTTCTGTCTATTTGACAGTAAAATAGATATGTGTATGGAAATTCATAATCTTCAGTTGTATGCCAAAATAACTGCACAAATAAAATAACTTAAATTCTTTTCTCTTATCAAGTGCTCAGAATATACATGTAATGAAAATAAAGATAGCAATTGAAAAATCCTGAAGTAAACATCAATATTGTAGCATTTATGGGTTTACCCTTTTATATTTATTGATAAAAATATGTTTCCTTCTTTAAAAGATACAATGATGAATTAGTTATTTACATATAAAATTTATTTGTTGCTCAGTCACATCAGGTGAAGGTCAAACTAAATGATTTTTGATAAATATATTTTCAAAAACTACTGCATATCTATTGCAGATTTGATTCTGGTAGGTTGTGTGTTCAAACCCTGGCAGGGGTCTAACCAAGAATTGACATCTACTCTGCATTCAGAAATAAAAAGTCACAGGGTCCTTCAGAAAAGACCTTGTCTGAGACTTAAAACCCTATTCAATCAAAAACAGATTCAAGGATGAATTGCCATTTACAAATAAAAAATAGCTATGGGTCACTTCCAGTGAAGGTCAAATTCATACCTGCCAATTTCCAAATCATAAAAATTTGAAAACTACCAAATTAATTTAAACAAGAGAACTTCCAAGGGAATGGGGCTCTCCATAGTGGAAGTTCTAATTTACAGATTAAAAATGTCATAGATACTGTATGTTGTATAAGTGACTAAGATCAGTAATTCAAATCATATGTTGCCATGTCAACAAATAAATAGCTAAATTTGCCGCAGCCATTTCTTATTCACACAAGGTCAAGGTCAAATTAGCTTGAATTAACACTAAATCAGAATTTGAGTATAAATTCCTGATGAGGTTGTATTTGGATTTTTTTCCATTTCTTTCATGCAACAAGTCTATAAAAATATACATTATACACCCCAGGAATAGACAGGAATAGACACTAACATAGACTTAAAAATCAAGATGGGATGTTCGCATGACCGTATGTGTTTTGTTTGATTTCATTAATCAGGACCAAATCAGGAGTGAGAAAATATACTTTTATGTGGTTTAATTGCGTACTGCATGATTAATCAGAATCAATGATAAAGCTAATTCTGGCTCTAAATCATTTCTTAATTATTTTGGATTGGCTAATATGAGAGCATCGGAAATTAGCGTGATGAGTGACAGGTGTGGTGTTGATTTCCTTTATATAGTTTTTTACCTTAGTTTTTGTGGTTAGTTAATATTACTTGTAGATTTCATTAGGTAGCTAATTTGTAGTGTTGTTAGGACCTAGCTGCTAGGTACACAATTAAGGTATCTTGTGGCTTATCTGTATTGACTATATTGAGGTAGTGATAAAGTATTATTGTAGCATGGCAATAACTTATGATGGAAACACACACACACACACACACACACACACACACACTCTCTCTCTCTCTCTCTCTCTCTCTCTCTCTCTCTCTCTCTCTCTCTCTCTCTCTCTCTCTCTCTCTCTCTCTCTCAAATTTCAAAATTCATGAAAACTTGTATATAGAGACCAACTACAAATATGTACTTTTTAGATCAGTGGTCTTTATGCAGCGGTTTTTTTTGGCATGCAATGTAATTTTTTTTTGTCTTTCTATAGTGATAGTCACTATTGCAGGTTCTTACTATATAGAAGGTAATCTTTATATATAGGTTGTCACTATAGCAGGTTATACTATATAGAAGGTAATCTTTATATATAGGTTGTCACTATAGCAGGTTATACTCTACTCTACATAAAGGTGGTCTTTATATATAGGTTGTCACTATAGCAGGTTATACTCTACATAAAGGTGGTCTTTATATATAGGTGGTCACTATAGCAGGTTCTTACTGTATAGAAGGTAATCTTTATATACAGGTGGTCACTATAGCAGGTTATACTCTACATAAAGGTGGTCTTTATATATAGGTAGTCACTATAGCAGGTTATACTCTACATAAAGGTGGTCTTTATATAGAGATGACAATTTTAGCAGGTTGTACTGCCAAAACAGGTGGTCCTTGTATAGAGATGGTCTCTGTTGCAGGTTTTTACTGTAATGTTATGTGAAATTTTTATCTGACTAATGATTTGAATTGAAATAAAATGAAACAAAATAAAAAAATCAATGGCCTTCATACTTCATATGTTGTTTCATCTATGATATTTGTTTTTCAATTTTTGAAATGAAATAGATTAAACAATGAAACATGAAATGAGATCATTTTATATTGATGCAAAATTCAAAATGAAAATTGTTAATTAATGTAGCATTGTTTTATACAGAAGTTATATATTCTGTAAAGATATGTATTTAAGATAAAGATCTTTTATATACAGTCAATCAATTCTACATGTACCAGTATCTCCACTCCTATCATGATTCTAACTGTAGATACATGTATCAGGTATTTATTTCCTTTCTTTAATTGTTTGATTAAAAACTGCTATTGATGTACACACCTGCTTAATCTTTACACCTTATTAGTTTTTTTTCATAAAATTTTTTTTTTGAAGTACATGTATAAATTAGCACAAAATTTTTATCACCATGTTGATATGCATCTATTTCATTTTTTATTTTTAACTGATAATTTTTATCTGTCGATTTGAGGTGAATAGACTCTATATGTTTCAACTATCAAAAACTTTTGACACAAAAAAATTATATATAAATGCTATATACATATATTTGATTTCATCTAATTTATAAATGGAATTTTTGGAAGTTGAACTTGCTCTCAAGTGGCATTCTTGAGACTAAAAATCTGCTCTATATTTCACCTACCTACAAATTTTGAGACCTAAAAATTGTATAAAATTGCTGCATACATGTATTTAATTTTATATTTTAATTTATTAAATAAACTCTTGGAAGTTGAACTTACCTTCATTCCAAGTTGTGTTACTAATATTGAGTCTAAAACATCTGCTATATATTTCACCTATTTATAATTATTGACACTTGTATCAAATTAAGGCATACATCCATTTAATTTCAACTTTTAATTGATTTATGAAAGAAAATTTCTTGAAGTTAAACTTACCATAAATTTCTACCACCATTCCAAGTGGCATTACTAATATTGAGACTAAAAAATCTGCTATCGCCAGCGACATCAGAAAATAATTAGTCATATTTTGTAACCGACGATCGGAACAAACTGCCAAGCAAACTAGTAGATTTCCAAGTGCTGAACAAAAAATTAGAATCATCAATGCTAAAATTCCCCATCGCATACTCCGCATAGATTCCTCCTCGGAAATATTGTTTCCCGATTGATTGCTGAAATTTTGAGATGAAAAATTCCCTGTGTCAACATTGTTGAAACCACTCATAATTATTCAAAAGATTATATAAAATAATTTTCAATATTTTCTAGTAAAAGTGTACATTTTTTGTTTTGTAAAATCCATTGTGTTCACATGAATTCATAAACTTTTCTCTATTTGTAAAATTATCAGAATTTCTTCCGCCGATATGAACATTTTTCCGATGGATATTTTTTCCCACTTCTACAATGCTAATTAACAACTCTTAAACAGAAATCCGTTTATAATTAATCAAGCAACGATGTTACCCGCTTGCTAATCGAAGAACATCCTTTTTGATATTAACTGTGTGTGTGTCCTTTTCATGATAACTCAGCAATGCTTTATGCTAATTTACATCAGTATGTCATCCTTTACGAGAGAAATGTATGGCTAGCTGAGTTATAAAAGTTGACTTTTTGTTAATTACAATATTACCAAGCAGGTGTCAAGAAACTTGAAAACTAATGACAAAACCATCGTTACACGGTGATATGAAACAACGATCAATATTATAAAAAAGTTTTCATCAGTAATCACTTATGATTATAGTAACTTGTGTTGAATGATTTTCTGGTTGAAAAGATCGCCAATACATATAGAAAACACATCATTATCAGTGAGATAAACACCAACATCAAATGACCATAGATGTTTGCTTAATAAGTTAGAAATCACCTTGTTATGTACTAATAGTTGTATAGATATATACTCATCTTCCGCTCATGACGCTCCGATGATGATACTGAGGCTTAAATGCGTACTATCTTATAGTAAAAACGATTTTATCTATGAATGGTACTGTAATATTTACAATGCCTAGTCACGATTTAGATTCAGTGATTATTTTCCTAATTCATTAAATAATTGATGAAGAACTGGAGGGGGGGGGGGGTGATGGGGGTGATGACTTGATGGTGGTATGCTGTAGAAGGTATTATGTAGAAGGCATTTTAATTTTAGTTTAATTGAGGAAGAACTTGGGGGGGGGGATAGATTTGCTTGGTAGTTGTGTGATGTATATTTTTGAAAGATTTTTAATTTTCATTCATCTATAAATAATTTTTTTTTAATTTTGGGGAAAAATATAAAAATTTTGGGGGGGATTTTTCAAGATAAAAATACCATTTTAGCTGACTCAGAAAAACTCTCAGCTCCAGCAGAATGTTGTTTTCATCTTTGATTGTGTGAAAAATTGCCTGTCTGTAATTATATGATCAATTTTAAATATGCATCATAAATTCTGGATGGCAGTATATCTTACTGTACAGACAAATTAACATGAAAAAATCAATGTGAATTTCACATGAATCGAGCTCACATGTGAAATTCATGTGAAAGATGATTCATTAGAAATTCACATGATCTAATTTTGGCTGTCAAGATTAACTTAATTTCATATGTAAAATTTCACATGAATTTCATGTAAATCAAGCATATATGTGAAATTCATGTGAAATTAGATTTATATGAAATTCACACATACAAATTTTTTGCTGTGTACTACCTATTGAAGACTGATTTATAAACTGCATTTTGTGTCTTAATTTAATTCATTAAAATCCAGTAAAATCATTGATTCAGCATAATGGGATCATTTGTTTATCAACCATAGCTTTATTTATTATAGTATTGTCGACAATGGATTTTATATACAAACTATAATGTTTTATATTAAACTCCTACAGATTTTGGATTTTATGTTTGTATTGGATTTTCTGTTTGTAGCATGTCTGTTGATTAAATAAACAGTAAATAAATTTAATGATATTGATAGTTTTTTTTAATGAGAATAAAATTGATTTAAATGCATTTTTTAAATGAGGAAAATAAAATGATTTTAAAAAAGTAAATCAATGGATTGATGGTTATGAATTCAATACTTTGGATAGGCTCTCGGAATATCATGAAAATATGGTGTCCATTGTTGTGATTTTAGTGCCATTTGATAAATACCAAGTGTCTATTCCATTTACTAGTATCACTACATTAGCTCAGTTGGGTGTTCACTCTAAATGTGGAAGGTCGTGGGTTCAAACCCTGGCCAATCTGACCAAGACTTGAAAGTAGGTAGTGACTGTTCTTTGACCATGAACTTTGCAGTTAGAAATGAAATTTAGAGGGTCCTTCCGAAATGATATTAAAAACCTATTCCCCATGTCATGGTAGTTGTGGCTTACTAAAGAATCCTCCCTGCATACTGCCAAAGTAAAAAATTTTGTCACATCAACTAAAGCATGTGGCATACCAATATAAGTAAAATATTCTTGACTAGGGTGTAAAACCACATTTAATCAATCAGTGCCACTTGCTAGTATTTTAAGCCAAAATTTTAAACCTATCAGTTAAACCAAAATAGTGAGTTTCAATGAAATAAATAAGTTTCCGTTTTGTCAGATATTACCTGTGTTATCTGGAAATGTTTTATTAAGCCATTACAACAAAAAAGAGTTGTGATGGAAACAAGTTAAATTGAGCCTGTTGATCGTGATCCAGTGATCAGATAAAGTCTGCTTTCTTCTACATCTCAGTAAAATATGATGCCTGTTTCTGGTTAAGATATAACTTTTTAATTGTATTTTTATTTGCACTACTCCTACTGATTGTGTGATTTCAGAGCATATATAAATCCAAATGGCATAGCATTTGTTAGGAAAACTGAAAGAAAACATGGTAATATCCCATGAGAAGTCAATATAATTCCAGAAGTTATACAATTAAAAAAACCCTGTGAAGTATATTCACACCTAAGACCGAAGGGTATAGATAAGCTACACAAGATATGATGTTACAATGCAAATTTTACACTGAATTATATTTCTCAAAAGTCGATCGATTTACTCTACAAAACTTTAAAAAATGGTTCCTCATTCTTGGAAAAAAGGAATCAGTTTGATTGCCAAAGTTGATGATATTCCAGTTTCCTCCACCATTTCCTAAATTGAACATCTTGATATAAGTGAAAGAATCTTGACTGGGAGAGACATAAAATGCCATTTTGCCAAACCCCTTGGTTTGTGGTTTCAATCACTGTACAGGAAAGCTGGGGTAGATTATATTTAACACCAGACAGTTAATAAACTGGGTTTCTCAGGGTACTCCAGTTCTCTCTCCAGAACTAACCACATCAATACAGGTGACAGAATCTTGACTTGGAGGGACATAAAACGTCATTGCACTACTCCCTTGGTTCCAGACTTTATTTTAACAGTATTCATCACTAGACAGTCACTATAAAATTACAGAAATGGCAGTCATTGGAAATTTAATTGTTCCAGACTTTATTTTTATGGTATTCATCACTAGACAGTCACTAAAAATTTACAGAATTGACAGTCGTTGGAAATTTAATTATTTATTTTATGAGCACTTTAACGAGCGTGATGTTTGCAGTATAATCATCATTTTATTGACCTATAAAGTACAAATGTTATATTTTACCATACCTGAATAATATTGATCTGATGATGTTCAAATAGTTACATTGTATAAATAAATAGATTAACTGTTTTAGATTATCTGATTATAGTTAAGTGGAGTAATGGTGTTTTACACCCAATTAAAAAACCTCCTGAGTAGAGTTATGTTTTACACCAAAGTCAAGATTCTTCCACTTTCATGGAGGCGATCAGTTTTGGACGGTGGAGTAGAGTTGAGTTGAGTTAAGAACATTCTTTCAACTAATATTAAGAGTCAGTCCTGGGATAGTCGAATCAAAAACTGGAGAAAAACACTGGGCTTCAGCAAGCGAACTAGGATTGATCTAAGTGGGATTTTTCAACCCAGGTGGTTAGAAGCATGGTGATCTGTAATTCACACTGTAGATTACAGTAGAAACTGTTTTGACCATATAACAACATTTTAGACCAATTTTGTAAAACATACAGATTTCCACTTATTAACCAATTCCATAGATACTTATGATAAATTGTTGTAAATAACAGGTGATTGTATTCAATTTAAAATGTAGCAGGTGATTATGGACTAAACTGAAAACTCATAGACAAATGAAAAAGGAACATTAGTAACAGTACTGTGTGTTAGCAGGGTAAAAAGTCATTCTTAGTGCATGCAAAAGTACAGCACAATCCATAGTTGAACCCAATCAACTTGTAATTATAGTAATCCCATGTGGGTTTAACGTTTCATTGTTATTAATTAAAAAATATCAAACCACATGCAGACAACCAGTGATAGATTTAACCTTTCGCTTCATGTAATTGGCTGAAAACATTCCTGGAAAATAATTCAGCTATCATTTTATTGGTTGAAAACAATACTGCCATCATATAATTGGCTAAAAAAAATCCTTGAGGTATTGTAAAAAAAACAAATTCATTTATATTTATTATAAGGAACTTGGTGAAAAAAAATCTTCTGCCAGCTTTAGGAGTTTATAATTTATAGAGTTATTTTTTCATGGCAATTACTTTATGATAACTTATTTCCGTGTCTGTTGATCACGTTCCGGGAATGTCTGATGTAATAGCCCTGACGCTGTACTCATAATTAATTGATATACAGTTACTACTATATTTATGTCTATCTCATATGATATAGGCAGACAACTTTGACCTGTCAACTTCACCTTTCATTAGAAAAAGACATATAGGAGGATCCACCAAAAACATGGGTAGTGTTAGGAATCCCACTTAATATACATAATCAATGATTGTTCCCCATGGCATAGATGAAATTATCACACATGTTCATTATACATAAATGTTCTGAAAGAAATATTTGAATTAAAAGTCAAGCAGACAGGTCATAGTTGTTTGCCTATGATGGTCCAAACATATATTTTTTGTACAGTAATACTTCATAGTTTGATTAGGAATTGACTGTCCGTTTTTTCCTGGGTCATCAAATAATAAGCCATATTTTAAAGCTAGCACAGCTGATGAACTGCAAACACTTTCATATCCAGGTACAAGGCTTGAAACATACCTATCATCTCCAAAATCAGTTGTAACTATTGTTCAGCTTTTCCCTTAGTAGCAAGAGGTGCAAGTCTTAAATCTCAGATGATACCTTCAAAATTGGGATTCAACTCTTAATGTTATAGGCTGTTTATTATCTGATGTTTTTATCAACACTGACATGATTGAATAATGCATGTAGGATTTAGTAGAGTAATGCTGTTTGTATGTAATCACGCCGACTCACGACTCAAGCTTTATTTGTTACAACTACCCCTATATATTAAAGTAAACTTGCTGTCTACTTTGCCATCAGATGGTGAACGACCTATAAGAGTAATATTAGTGAACACACTTACTGTATGGAATTACAACTAGTTGTTGGTGCACCTACATATACATATATAATACAGTTAATGCAGTTGATGGCATCTCACTTTAAGTGCAGTATTTTGATCAGTATATTAAATCAATCATACAACAATAAAGAGTGACAGAGACATACCTCCTACTTCATACACAATCATCCAATTACCTCTCTAACTAATTGATTTGATAACTGTCTCAAATTCCTACACAAGTTACATCACGGATGCAATTTAAATGCATTTGTTACCTCAAATTAAGTGCATTGTATCAAATGATCTTTCTTTTTCTTTTTCCCCATCTGAACATTGGTCGACAGGACACATGTAAATGTTAAACTCTGACAATCATCATTATCTTTCTTTTATGTAACATACAAACTTTCCTGTTTTTATAAAATATTATAAGTGTAGGTTTTAAGCGAGTTCTTATGGTTTTTTTTCAACTTATGGGGAAATGAAACTTCTTTATTTAAACTTTGCCAGATAATTGCACACTTTAATAATACCTCCCAAAATATTTGTGTGAAGTTTGTTATACACTTTATTTTTTAATTCTACAGTATATATTAATTATCTGCCTGTTTCATCAGAGATGGGTTAATCACGCTCGGGATGAGTACGTTACACAAAACAGTTTCTTATGTTTTACAATGCTGTAAGTGCCTTGATTGCTAGATAGATGTGCATGTCTCAAAATATGTTTACAACTTCTTGTAAGAAAAAAAACCACACCAGTACTTCATCAGAAATCATTATATGCACTTTAAATACAAGTTTGAGGGAGAATCTACAATCAGACATACATCATGTAATTTAGTACAGAGTTTAACATTGTCATTAAGAAATCTACAGAGAACGGAGACAGAAGTATGAACAGTTTTTAATTCCTCCTGATAATACCTGTTTGATGTTTTAAGTTTATAGATGGGTTTACCATACTAAACTTAGGTACCAATGAATTGCGTCAAAACTTAAAATTTTACAAGTTTTCATGAAGACAGACAGACAGAACTTTACCAAAACATCTTGTACTTTATTCATCCACCTCGGTGACTGAGTGCTTTAAAGCATACACTTACTGATCACAGTGCTTCTCAATGCCCAGGATTGAATCCCATTCAGACAGATATAGTGGGAAAAATTTGTCAATTTGTTTGCAGAAGGTTGGTGATTTTCTCCAGGCACTCTGTTCTCTCAACCATCCCAGAACTGACCGTCTTGATATAAGTGAAATTATCTTGACTGGGGCATAAAACTCCATTATTCCTCAATCTAGCCTAAAATTCTCATCACTTGATTTACACAAATGTTGATGATTATATTTTTTGTCTATTGAACATTTTCATAGCTTTTCTCTCCATTACATTTTGGTTTCCAGTTATTACATAACAAATTGTATGATTTGTTTTCGAATTTTTTCATTAAACAATTTCCAGGACATTTACCTCAGATTGATTTACAATTTCTAATCACTATTACATAAGAAGCTTAAGTTGAGAATTTTATTGTCAATTCAGAACTGTTTTCCCTCAACTCATTCAAAAATTTAATCATTACAAAATAAGTTACTGAACCCTGTGTCTAACTTCAACATTATTGAAATACTTCTGTTTAATATTCACATTGCGTGTGATAGGCTTGTATAGGTAAACAACATTGACCTGTCTGCTTGACCTTTATTTGAATATCTATATATGTACATTTAAGTGAAGAGAAAAGGTGTGTTATTTTGTTGTCATGGTAACATGCATTGTTTATGTATTAACTGTGAATCCTAACACTACCTATTTATAGGGTGTATCCTGCTATATGAATATTGGTTATGAAAGGTCAAGCAGACAGGTCAAAGTTGTTTGTCTGTAAAATCTCTTGTTATCCTCAGCTCTGTCCGTTCATAGTTAAAGTCTTTAGAAATAATAATTAATCTTGGAATTCACAATACTGGGAGAATTTATATTACTTGTACTCAATGACCCCTCCCCTGCTTGTTACCTCATGAACCCCCTTTAAACTTAATGACCCCCTCCCCGAGGGATTAATATAAGCTTGTTATATGGTTATTGTCAGCTGTGGTATTGAGCTTTAATTAAGATTTTCCTAGAAAAATTGTATTGTAAAGCCTTCTAAATTAACTGAATTTATTTGTATATCTGTCATCTTCAGAACAGAAGACAATGCATTATTTGTATGGTTTACGTCTCCACCCACTTAATGCTCAATCTCTAATAGATTGTTGACATCCCACCCCACCTAATGATTCTTATGTATTGGATTATTGACATCTTTACCCCCACCTCATATAATGTTCCCTCTGTATTGGATTGTTGTCATCTACACCCATTTACTCCTCCCTCAGTATTGGATTGTTGACATCTCACCCATTTACTCCTCCTCAGTATTGGATTGTTGACATCTCCACCAACTTACTGCTCCCTCTATTGGATTGTTGACATCCCAGACCACTTACTTACTGCTCCCTCAGTATTGGATTGTTGACATCTCCAACAACTTACTCCTCCCTCAGTATTGGATTGTTGACATCTCCACCCATTTATTCCTCCTTCGGTATAAGATTGTTGACATCTCCAACCATTTACTTCTCCCTCAGTATTGGATTGTTGACATCTCCACCAACTTACTGCTCCCTCTGTATTGGATTGTTGACATCCCAGGCCACTTACTCTCCCTCGTATTGGATTGTTGACATCTCCACCACTTACTGCTTTCTCAGTATTGGATTGTTGATATCTCCACCACTTACTCTCCCTCAGATGGATTGTTGACATCTCCACCCACTTACTGCTCCCTCAGTATTGGATTGTTGACATCTCCACACTTACTGCTCCCTTAGTATTGGATTGTTGACATCTCCACCACTTACTCCTCCCTCAGAATGGGATTGTTGACATCTCCACCCACTTACTGCTCCCTCAGTATTGGATTGTTGACATCTCCACCAACTTACTGCTCCCTTAGTATTGGATTGTTGATATCTCCACCAACTTACTGCTCCCTTAGTATTGGATTTTTGACATCTCCACCCACTTACTGCTCCCTTAGTATTGGATTGTTGACATCTCCACCAACTTACTCCTCCCTCAGTATTGGATTGTTGACATCTCCACCCACTTACTGCTTTCTCAGTATTGGATTGTTGACATCTCCACCCACTTACTCCTCCCTCAGTATTGGATTGTTGACATCTGCCGAACTTACTGCTCCCTCAGTATTGGATTGTTGACATCTCCACCCACTTACTCCTCCCTCAGTATTGGATTGTTGACATTTCCACCCATTTATTCCTCCCTCAGTATTGGATTGTTGACATCTCCATCCACTTACTCCTCCTTTAGTATTGGATTGTTGACATCTCCATCCACTTACTCCTCCCTCAGTATTGGATTGTTGACATCTCCACCCATTTACCCCTCCTTCAGTATTGGATTGTTGACATCTCCACTACTTACTCCTCCCTCAGTATTGGATTGTTGACATCTCCACCCATTTACTCCTCCTTCAGTATTGGATTGTTGACATCTCCACCCACTTACTCCTCCCTCAGTATTGGATTGTTGACATCTCACCAACTTACTGCTCCCTCTGTATTGGATTGTTGACATCCCACCACTTACTGCTCCCTCAGTATTGGATTGTTGACATCTCCACCACTTACTGCTCCCTCAGTATTGGATTGTTGACATCCCACCACTTACTCCTCCCTTGTATTGGATTGTTGACATCTCCACCCACTTACTGTTCTCTCAGTATTGATTGTTCATATCTCCACCACTTACTGCTCCCTCAGTATTGTATTGTTGACATCTTCAACTTACTCCTCCCTCAGTATTGGATTGTTGACATCTCCACCCATTTATTCCTCCTTCGGTATAAGATTGTTGACATCTCCAACCATTTACTTCTCCCTCAGTATTGGATTGTTGACATCTCCACCAACTTACTGCTCCCTCTGTATTGGATTGTTGACATCCCAGGCCACTTACTCCTCCCTCGGGTATTGGATTGTTGACATCTCCACCCACTTACTGCTTTCTCAGTATTGGATTGTTGATATCTCCACCACTTACTCCTCCCTCAGAATGGGATTGTTGACATCTCCACCCACTTACTGCTCCCTCAGTATTGGATTATTGACATCTCCACCAACTTACTGCTCCCTTAGTATTGGATTGTTGATATCTCCACCACTTACTCCTCCCTCAGTAATGGGATTGTTGACATCTCCACCCACTTACTGCTCCCTCAGTATTGGATTGTTGACATCTCCACCACTTACTCTCCCTCAGTATTGGATTGTTGATATCTCCACCATTACTGCTCCCTTAGTATTGGATTTTTGACATCTCCACCCACTTACTGCTCCCTTAGTATTGGATTGTTGACATCTCCACCAACTTACTCCTCCCTCAGTATTGGATTGTTGACATCTCCACCCACTTACTGCTCTCAGTATTGGATTGTTGACATCTCCACCCACTTACTCCTCCCTCAGTATTGGATTGTTGACATCTGCCGAACTTACTCTCCCTCGGTATTGGATTGTTGACATCTCCACCCACTTACTCCTCCCTCAGTATTGGATTGTTGACATCTCCACCCATTTATTCCTCCCTCAGTATTGGATTGTTGACATCTCCATCCACTTACTCCTCCTTCAGTATTGGATTGTTGACATCTCCACCCATTTACCCCTCTTCAGTATTGGACTGTTGACATCTCCAACTACTTACTCCTCCCTCAGTATTGGATTGTTGACATCTCTACCTATTTACTCCTCCTTCAGTATTGGATTGTTGACATCTCCACCCACTTACTCCTCCCTCAGTATTGGATTGTTGACATCTACACCAACTTACTGCTCCCTCTGTATTGGATTGTTGACATCCCAGACCACTTACTGCTCCCTCAGTATTGGATTGTTGACATCTCCAACAACTTACTGCTCCCTCTGTATTCGATTGTTGACATCCCGGACCACTTACTCCTCCCTTGGGTATTGGATTGTTGACATCTCCACCCACTTACTGTTCTCTCAGTATTTGATTGTTCATATCTCCACCAACTTACTGCTCCCTCAGTATTGTATTGTTGACATCTTCAACTTACTGCTCCCTCTGTTTTGGATTGTTGACATCTCCACCAACTTATTATATATTCTAGAGTGTTTTTTACACCCCAGTCAAGATTTTTTTGCATATATTATGAGTTAATTCAGGAATGGTGAAGGAGACTGGAGTGCCTTGAGATAACCATCAACCTTACCAAATGAACTGACAAACTTTCTTAAACTAGTCTCAGCCCCAAGTGGGATGTTGAACTTAGGCAGTGAGAGATGCTGTGATCCATGTACGCTATAGACCACTTGTCCACTAAGGCCCACTTAATGCCTCCTCTGTAATGGATTGCTGACATCACCATAATAAATGGCAAAATTTTACTGAACAAATGGTAGCCATGAATTGAGGTTTCACTGTATTCGTTAAGTATTTCCTCAATCTTTAAGGTATATGGATTTACATTCCTAAAAAAAATTCTATGATTTAGCTTGAGGAATTGACGTAATTTTTATAAAAGTTTTACAACTGTCTGGTGTCCTGAGGTATCTGAGTGTATTGAACAAATATATTTGTATACTGAGGAGTGTTGTAACAATAAAACCAATAAAACCAACTAGTAGATTATTGCTTAAATTGTCATTACAAAACTCATTCCTTTATAATTGAATTGATTTAATTAGAATAATTATCATTGTCATTGCTAAAGTATAACCAGAAATAGTTAACACTCAGATTTTTGTCTTTAAAAATTTAATCACTAAAATTATTTTATTTTTTCTTGATAGAATGTATTTTTGATCACATGGTGTACAGTAATATGTACTTTAGTGTTCCATAATATATATTATTGCAGTATATCAACTTTACTGAGAATAATTTGACAATGTCTTTATATTAAGTTGTTTTTGATCATGATAATCGTATTGACAAAATGTATTTAAGTCATCTAGGAAGATGATTCTTTTTTTATATTTTTATTATTTTAATGACACATAACATGCTATAATCATACAACAAAAAGAGCATAGTATACAAATACTAACAGAAAGACAAATAAGACATTTCTTAACACATATATGTTTTATATATAAAGGGAGATAATTCACATATTTTGGGTGTTTTACAGGTTATATTAATTAATTCAACACATGTATATGATAGAAATAATGCCTTCTACATATCTAATGGTAGTCTCAAATATTTATTATGTAAAAATTAAATTGTATACACAAGTAGTTAATTGCTTATTTCCTTTTAAGGAAATCCTATATAATTTTAAAGGTCATTTGGGGAGGGGGGGAGGGGACAGTTACATTCGTCAATCATTTTTGCCAACTGTAAGTTACTTGGTTACTATACACAAGTTCATCAACTTTTCTACATTTAACCACTCAATGTGCGTAGGTTTTTTATTTACTCAAGACATGTCAATTTCAGAACTTTCTATCTTTATTATTCCTATTTTCCTGACCAAACAAATTATTCCACTTTTGTCTCCATACCAATTATACCTTAGGTAAGAAGTATAATCACCCCCATTCTTCCAGTTTGTGAGCTTGAGTAGTGTTTTGATTTTGGCCTTCGGCTGTCATGTTCAGCTTGACAGTAATTAAAAACCCATGGCTATTCCATACGAATAGATATTTATACAACAGGACGAGTATTAGCCGATTATGGAACCATGACGTCAATTCTAATTAAAATCATGATATAGCTTGTGGAGCTTCCTACTTGTTGAAACATTTTACAACATGTACAATACTCATTAGTTTTTTTCACGTTTTGGGACTTTTTGGTCACTAGTAACACAATTTGGGAATTAAAATTGTAGTGTTGTTAGTCAAATAGACATGTAGTTTATGTAAATGTAAATAGAAGTAACTTTGACTTTTTTTGTTGTTATAAAAATACTGGTATTTACATATCTTAAGTCAAGATTCTAAAATGTTTTTCTAACATATCTGATGCTGATTGGCATAAAGTGAAAGAATCGTGACTGGATTTCAAAACACAATTACTCCACCCCACCATTGCAGAACTTGCCACTTCAATATAAGTGAAAGAATTTTGACTTGGGTATAAAGCACCATTACTCCCCTCCCCTCCCCTCGCCTCGCTTGATGCCTCAGCAGCCTTAGTACGTTAAGCAGAAATGTCTGGTGTACGGTAACTGATGTTGAGAATTTGACTTGCAGTAGATGACATTCAACAAAAAAGAATTTTTAACATAAAACTTTCTTATTTATTTTGAAGATTTTGTCAGAGATATATTGAAGATTTTGAGACAGTATATAGAGATTTTAAGTATTTTCTTATTTTCTTGCGTTTTTCCAGACTTGCTGGCATACTTAGATGGTATATTGATATATTGATCAGTACAACTCATATAAAATAATACACTTGATTGATAGATAGATAAAACGTGCCCTTGTTGTGTGTTAGCATGTGTATTACACATGAAAAGCTTCATTTACTTTAATTGACAAAGATTTAACTTGTCTTAAAGCATACATACAGACATGTATATCGTCTTTTTACGAAGCCAGACCTCAGCTTATTTATCTCCTTACAACATGGATAGCTGCAGTATTACCGGTGTGTCAGTAAACAATAACTCATCTTCTATCTGTATTGCCTGTGACTGGTTTTTTTTGTTTTTTGTCTGGACTGAAAAACCCGAGACATTGCAGTAATGTACTTGTCTGCATTGTCGTCAACTTTCTTGACTATTTTTGAAAAGTTGTTTTTATAAAACATTAATTCTAGAAGACTATAATTGATGATAAATTGAAATTTTATATCCAATCTATCTTGTAACTTTTTTGACAAGTTTTTAAATTAAAATATAGAGATTGAATTGCCTTGTTTTTTAATCAGTAATGTTAAAAAACAACTGTATACACCTTTGTCTTAGAGATATTAGGGCCTTGGTGACCAAGTGGTCTAAAGCAACATTCTTTAAGCATTACTGTAAACACGCATGTAAATTGCGCACCTGTGTAATTTACGCAGGTGATTTTCAGGCTAAATTTTTGTTAAAAAAGCTTCTACTCTTGTAAATATCACACCTAAAAGTTTCCAGAATTGCAGATCATACGGTTTGGGGTACCGTAATCCTTCTATGTGTTCAGACAAATTTTAATTATTTCTTTTTCAAGTGTCCGGGAACTTAGAGGAAATATGAAAAATATACACTTTAAAAAATGGGGGTTTTCGAATATTTAAAGTTGTCCGATATTTAGGAGCTGATGTCTGATCTTAAGTATGTTTAGGAAGGATTCTAATGTGAGAAAGTTTTGTCAGTTTGCTTTCTTAATCTCTGGGCATTGGCACTCTGGTTTTCTCCACAATTCATGAACTGACCACCTCAGGTATTAGTAAAAGAATATTGACTAAGCTATGTTATCTTTTGACAACTAATTTGAAATAAGTTGACTGCCTCAATATAAGTGAGAGAATATTGTTTGAGGCATTAAAATTACACTATTACTCCACTCCACCCCACCCCACGTCATTGCTCCTCACTCAACTGCCCCCCCTTAACACCCTACTCCACTCCACCACACTCCACTGCTCTTCACTCCACTGCTACCCTTAACACCCTACTCTACTCCACCACACTCCACTGCTCCTCACTCCACTGCTACCCTTAACACCCCACTCCACTCCACTCCACCCCACTCCACTGCTCCTCACTCCACTGCTACCCTTAACACCCTACTCCACTCCACCCACTCCACTGCTCCTCACTCCACTGCTACCCTTAACACCCCACTCCACTCCACCCCATTCCACTGCTCCTCACTCCACTGCTACCCTTAACATCCCACTCCACTCCTACCCACTCCACTGCTCCTCACTCCACTGCCCCCCTTAACACCCCACTCCACTCCACCACACTCCACTGCTCCTCACTCCACTGCTACCCTTAACACCCTACTCTACTCCACCCCACTCCACTCCACCCTACTCCACTCCACCACACTCCACTGTTCCTCACTCCACTGCTCCTCATAACACCCTACTCCACTCCACCCCACTTCACTGCTCCTCACTCCACTGCTACCCTTAACACCCTACTCCACTCCACCCCACTTCACTGCTCCTCACTCCACTGCTCCTCACTCCACTGCCCCCCTTAACACCCTACTCCACTCCACCCCACTTCACTGCTCTTCACTCCACTGCCCCCCTTAACACCCTACTCCACTCCACCCCACTTCACTGCTCTTCACTCCACTGCTTCCCTTAACACCCTACTCCACTCCACCACACTCAACTGTTCCTCACTACACTGCTCCCCTTAACACCCTACTCCACTCCACCACACTCCACTGTTCATCACTCCACTGCCCCCTTAACACCCTACTCCACTCCACCACACTCCACTGTTCATCACTCCACTGCCCCCTTAACACCCTACTCCACTCCACCCACTCCACTGCTCCTCACTCCACTGCTCCTCATAACACCCTACTCCACTCCACCACACTCCACTGTTCCTCACTCCACTGCTCCTCATAACACCCTACTCCACTCCACCCACTCCACTGCTCCTCACTCCACTGCTCCTCATAACACCCTACTCCACTCCACCACACACTCCACTGTTCCTCACTCCACTGCTCCTCATAACACCCTACTCCACTCCACCACACTCCACTGTTCCTCACTCCACTGCTCCTCATAACACCCTACTCCACTCCACCACACTTCACTGTTCCTCACTCCACTGCCCCCCTTAACACCCTACTCCACTCCACCACACTCCACTGTTCCTCACTCCACTGCTCCTCATAACACCCTACTCCACTCCACCACACTCCACTGCTCCTCACTCCACTGCTCCTCATAACACCCTACTCCACTCCACCACACTCCACTGCTCCTCACTCCACTGCTATCCTTAACACCCTACTCCACTCCACCCACTCCACTCCACCCACTCCACTGCTCCTCACTCCACTGCCCCTCATAACACCCTACTCCACTCCACCACACTCCACTGCTCCTCACTCCACTGCTATCCTTAACACCCCACTCCACTCCACCCCACTCCACTGCTCCTCACTCCACTGCTCCTCATAACACCCTACTCCACTCCACCACACTCCACTGCTCCTCACTCCACTGCTATCCTTAACACCCTACTCCACTCCACCCCACTCCACTCCACCCCACTCCACTCCACCCCACTCCACTGCTCCTCACTCCACTGCTATCCTTAACACCCTACTCCACTCCACCCCACTCCACTCCACCCCACTCCACTGCTCCTCACTCCACTGCTATCCTTAACACCCTACTCTACTCCACCCCACTCCACTCCACCCCACTCCACTGCTCCTCACTCCACTGCTACCCTTAACACCCTACTCCACTCCACCCCACTTCACTCCAACCCACTCAATTTCACCCACACCTCTCCATCACTCCATTCAACTCTACTCTACTCCACTCCACCACCCCACTCCACTGCTCAACACTTCACTTCACCCCCCTCCACCACTCGATCACTCCATTCCACTGCTTCCCACTCCACCCCACTTCACTCCACTCCACCCCACTCCACCCACTCCACCCCACTTCACTCCACTCCACCCCACTCCACCACACTCCACTCCACTCCACCCCACCCCACTCCACCTCACTTCACTCCACTCCACCCCACTTCACTTCACTCCACTCCTCCCCACTCCACCCCACTCCACTCCACTCCACCCCCTTCACTCCACTCCACCCCACTCCACTCCACTCCACCCCACTTCACTCCACTTCACTTCACTCCACCCCACTTCACCCCACTCCACCCCACTCCACTTCACTCCACCCCACTTCACTCCACTCCACCCTACTTCACTCCACACCACCCCACTTCACTTCACTCCACCCCACTTCTCTCCACTCCACCCCACTTTACTTCACTCCACCCCACTTCACTCCACTCCACCCCACTCCACCCCACTTCACTTCACTCCACCCCACTCCACTCCACTCCACCCCACTTCACTTCACTCCACCCTACTCCACTTCACTTCACTCCACCCCACTCCACTCCACTCCACTCCACCCCACTTCACTTCACTCCACCCCACTTCACTTCACTCCACCCCACTTCACTTCACTCCACCCCACTTTACTCCACTCCACCCCACTTCACTTCACTCCACCCCACTTCACTTCACTCCACCCCACTTCACTTCACTCCACCCCACTTCACTCCACTCCACCCCACTCCACTTCACTCCACCCCACTCCACCCCACTTCACTTTACTCCACCCCACTTCACTTCACTCCACTTCACTCCACTCCACCCCACTTAACTTCACTCCACCCCACTTCACTCCACTCCAGCCCACTTCACTTCACTTCACTTCACTTCACTTCACTCGACTTCACTCCACCCCACTTCACTCCCATTCCGTGCCCAAGAGTTATATTTGGTGATTTTGTCTTATAATGCTAGATATAAGCAAATGAATATTGTCCAAAGCATAAAACTCCATTACTTGACTTAACTTGCTCTTTAAGAGTCATAACTAACTACTGACAACTGACGTATAAACTAAATTACCCAGACTTGATTTAAAGGGATAGTAACATCCTAAAGGTGATATGTTTACGAGTGGGTTTATCTTATCAAATCATTAACTAATTCATCAAATACAATATCCTAGATAAAGACAAGATGTTTGTACATTTGATGTATATATTTAAACTTGATTGAAAACTTTAGCCATTTTCAGAGATATTTTGATACATTTCTTGTTACTATAAATAGATATTTGTGTTCTTAGCACTGGGCCGAGTTTGAATAAAATTTCATATTGACTTGAAACAGCCCAGTAACAGGTGACTGAGTGCTTTATCTTAGGCCTGACATCTTAAAGAATTTACATCTGAATGAAAAGTAATAGGTCTCGAGTATGCGATCTGGCCTGATTTTGTAACCCTGCCTACATCTATTTAACCATTAGTCTGCAGGTCTTAAGCATCCACCCACACACCTCCCACTCAAAACTCCAAAATGAATTCAGTATTGCTTCTGTTAGTTAAAAAGTGGATTTGGTGATGAAAATATTTATGTAAATTTTGACTATTTATACAAATGATTTATTTGCATAACCATTGCAGCAAAAATGTACCAAACATCTGAAGTCAACATTTAAATTTAGACATTATGGCACCATTAAATGCCAAAGACATAGTCCATATAGGAGCGGAAGTGTACAATGGATGAATCAACTTAATGGATTTAGTTAACATTAGAATATTGTTTAAGTCAAATGTAAAACTTGTTTATATCTGAGGTAATGGTTGTTAATGTAAATAAAAACATAGAATCATTAAGTGGGGGCTTACAGAATCCTGTATCAGCAGTTTTATCATTGTCCTAAAAGTGTTATATATCAAAGACATAGTTGTGATGAGAATAGAAACCAACAAAAGATAAATAAACTTAAAAGATAAGAGTAGTTTTAAGCCACTGCAGTATTCTTATATTGAAGTTTATTTTTAATTTATTTATTTATTTTTTTTGTAAATAAAGCAATGTCAAAAGACATGGTTGAGGTTGGATTGAAAAGCAACAAAGGATGAGTAAACTGAAAAGATAAGATGTTTTTAAGCTGTCAGTAGATTAAGCTTATATCGAAGGTTAAAATATTTTTATATATAAATAAAACCAAAGGTGATTGAGTTGGCTTTTGCAGCTTCCAAGGGTATTTTTTTTTTTGCTGCAACATTTTGTGTCAAAAAAAAAAAAAAAAAAAAAGGAAGTGCGTGGCCTAGTGGTTAAGGCGTTGGACTCATGATTCGAAGGTCGTGGGTTCGATCCCTGGACCGGGCGATGTGTTGTGTCCTTGGGCAAGACACTTAATTTCACGTTGTTCCAGTTCACTCAGCTGAAAAATAAATGAGTACCAGCAAAATGCTGGGGGTTAACCCTGCGATGGACCGGCGTCCCATTCAGGGGAGAGTCTTGTACTCTCAGTCGCTTAACGCCACAGAAACCAGTATAAGCTCCGGCCTGATGGGCCTAATGGCTCGGGACAGACTTTAACTTTAACTTTGTGTCAAAAGACCTAATAAAGCAACAATAGATGAATGATCTTAAAAGATTAGGATATTGTAATGTAAACTTAGTAACAGAAGGTGACAAACTCCAAACAAGTAGCACACAACTATTGACACCTGGCTGGTTTATCTGAAACCATGGTAAGCCACCAAAAGAATATGTTTATATTGAAAGTAATTTTTTTATGTACATATAACAAAAATAAACATTTTTGAACAAAATGATGCATTGAGGCACTGGATGATGCATTGAGGCATCGCCCTTTATACCTGATGATGCATCATTTGCCATCAATTGTTTTTTATTATCCCAAATCCCAAAAATGATTCTCAATTTGGCTGTAACTTTCAATTGATGTGATAGAAAATATTATCAAAATGTCTAAGCTGGTCTTGTAGCTTCCATTGGTAATTTTAGCTCAAGTGGATACAGCCAGCTTAGCTTATGGCGTGGTGAAGCATGTGTGTTGTGTGCATAGTTTTCAAATGCAAATAAAGTACTAGAGTGCTAGTTGAATAGTTACAGATCCTATAGGACAATCTTGTTAGATTAATTAATTACCAATAGTGAGTTTAGGACATGAAGCCAAGTTTATGGAATTTTATTTTTATTTTAATTTATGGAAATTAAAATTTCAACACAAACATAATGTTCTATGTTTAAATCTCAATTCCAAAAGCAAGGTTAATATTTTGAAAATGGGAAAATTAAGTGAAACATGTGAACTTCCACCTGAAAAAGGAGAGATTTCCATTTGGTTTTAGTGGTGTCTTCAGTGTAAGAACTAAACTGGGCAAATTTTAACAGCATACTGAAATAACTAATACATACCAGTGGTTTACAGTATTCATATAAAGATTGTTAACATATTGATAATTACAAAGTCAAGCTGGTCACAAGACATACAAACCCTATAACCATATATATTTTTTGCTTGCTACAATCTGACATGTCACAAATGATTCTCCCCTCTTTAAGATCAAATTTCTGTATTTGTTGACCCCAGTTATTATTTCGGTAACTGTATCATTCTTGGTCATTAACTAACTCTCATTTGTCTAGTTAGATGAACTGGTGCCTCTTTTGGTCATGATAAAATGCCCTTGTTGGCTTTTTTGAACAGCATGAATTTCTACTAGCCATGTTGGATACCTTTGTAGTAAAATACAATTATATTTGATGTCATTACACTATAGATCATTAGGGAAAGATTTTAAAGAACTTTTGCTATATATAATTTGATTTAGCTTTGAAATGTGATGTTTTTGTTTTTTGTTAGGGGCAACTTTGGTCAAAGAAAAGTTCCATTAGAAAATTCTGTCTCTTTTCTCTCTCTCTCTCTCTCTCCTCTCTCTCTCTCTCTCATCATTTTAAAAACCTTTCAGTAACACATTTACATCAACATTGCATTACAAATTTGAACCATATTTTACATCAGGCATGAATTAACATGTTATAAATAAAATGCTGAAAATGTTGCCAAATCATGCTCTAGAGCTAAAGGTTGTTGTCCTAAATATGGTATACTGTTATTCTTTAGTACCTTGAACAGTTGCCATATGTGACAGTTCAAACCCTAGCTGGTTCTGACCAAGAACAAACATGCAGCAATCCTTATAGACTCCAAAACATTTTATGCAAATTTCTGTGGAATAGAGTAAATTTAAGAATTGGTGTTTCTTTTGGTTTGGAACTGTTTTTGGGATTTTTAAGCAAACTAGAGTACCAGGAAAAACGTAAGTGAACTGATGTATGTTTGCAGTATGCAGTGAGGATTCTTTAATGTACCACATCTGTCATGACACAAGGCATTGGTTTTAGACCACTTGACTTTAATTTCTAAATGCCAAATTGTTGCTGAAAGAACAGTCACTACCCAATTTCAAGTCTTGGTCAGATGTCGGTGAACCTGGACCCAAGACCTTCCACATATTCTACAAAATGAGCTACCATAGGGGTTTAGATAATAAAAATGCATTTATCTCGTTAAAATACAAAAGTGAAGCAAAAGATGTTCCTGAATCTTACATACTTAGTTAAATAGGAAATTAAAAAAAACCCTCCTTAACATAAAAAAACCCCATCTTATTTCTCTATACATAAAACATGTTTGTCAGCTAACATAAAGCAAATAAAATTATAGTAAAGCTAAATGTACAAGGGCCGATTATTAGCATGGGAGATTAAATAAAAGATGTGCTTTCTCACAATACCAAATTGGATGAACATTGTAACAAATCACGTAAAGCCTTTTGTGTTCGACTAAGAAGAAGACATAAGAGGGAGTTCAGAAAGAGTTCAAGTAGATTTTTGTAACCAGCGAACGGTTTTGTTGTCGTCTTGGCGATGTTTTGCAAATAGTGAAGAATCAATTTTTTCTTATGATTTTATGTCGTTTAATATTCCATCATCATCTTGTACATACAATATAGACCTGTCCAAAAGTTTAACACTAAGATAAAGAATTAGTCTTGACTCAGCAGTTCGTCTCCTCTCGGTCCCTCGTTAGCTATACCTGCTTTCTATCTCCAGACAGCTTTTTGGCCACTAGCTATCAATAGTTCGAGCTTGGCCACTCTGGAGCCAATCTGTGACTCTGGTTTTTTTTTAATGAGCTCAGTGTTAAACTTTCGACAGGTCTGTACTGTATCTTGTGTTTGTCCAGGGACAGCTAGGTATTATGTCTACGTAGATGATGAGTTATCTATCAATTTAGACATATTTACCAGAACGATTTAAGGGTTACAGACCTTACAAATTGTTTATGTGTTGTTAGTTTGTAAACAGCTACTTGCTGTCTCTTTATATCAAAGTATGGGGGTCTGGTTGGACTACTGGTCTAAAATACTTTTATGTTTTATTTTTCTAAATGTGTGCTTACGAATCATAGTCACCATCAAAGATTCGAATCCCAATCTATACAGATTCTAATGTGAAAAAGTTTGTCAGTTTGCTCACTCCAGTCGGGATTTTTCCATTTATATTGAGTTGGTCAGTTCATTCATATTAAGATAGTCTGTTCAGGGATGGTTTAGGAAACCTAAAATCTAGACACTTTTTGTCACTATAATCTGTTACAATTGTGATTTGAGCCTAGGCACTTAGAGTGGCTGTGATCTTTAAGCATATACTTAAATAGACCACATGGCCACCAGCAGCCTCCACTGTATGATGCCAATGTTTGTCATTATTGACTTCAATATTAATGTCTGATAAAGGTTAGTGGTTTTCTCATGGTATTCTTCTGTTCTCCAATCTCCACCATCTGACTGCTTCAATATAAGTAAAGGAATGATGACTTAGGCTTAAAACAATCCACTGTACCTAGCCCATGCTTGTTGTAATTGGCTTCAATATGAATGTCTGATGATAAGAATTTAATCAAAAGCATTAACTATGTAATATGAAAGGAAATGAGTTTAAGAGCATCATATGTATATAATAAAAACACCAATATATATATAGGAACACATTATATTATACATGTATAAGGACATGCTTTCTAAAAGCATTATTACCACGACAACAACGTTTTGACATCATTGATTTGTGCTCAGGAAGATGAATATTTATAATGGTATTATAATTAACTCAAGCTAAAGGGAGATTGTTTTATTACATTTATACATGGTGTTTCGTCACTCATTTTGTTTTAATTCCATCACTTGTCATGTTTTAATACATATATATGCAGCCCTTTATGGCTCTTCTTGCAATAACCACTACAGTAGCTTAATTGGTAGAGTGCTTGCTCTGTATATGAGGAGCTGTAGGTCCAAACCTCTGCAGGGGTCTGACCAAGACTTGCCAAGCACTCAGCATTTAGAAATTAAAGTCACAGGGTCCTGAAAAACCCCATTCAATCAATCAAAATATTTATTATACATGTTTAAAAGTGGTCATATGTCTCATATCATTGTAAGATGAAACTTAAATAAAAAATTTAGATGGTCAAAGCATCACTACATTGATGCTAAATGTAAAATAGTGAAGATTAACAATTTTGTTGCATACATATAGATCATTAAGTTAATATATCTGTTACAAATACTGCAAAAAAGGGTCAATATTTCAATTCTATAAGGAATTTTGACATGAGGATTGTAATATAGACCTACCCCAGTGTGTCATATAAAATTTGTGCAGTTATTTATGAATGACAGTAAAGCAGAATACTTGACCATAGAACAGTTAGACATGTGGTAAATAAAAGAGTTTCCTACTGGTAAATTATCATTGGCTTGTAATTAATGTTCTGAGCTGGTCTTTTGTTTCAAAGACAATTTTTATGGCATTTTAGAGATAACAGAAGTTGATAAATACTTCCTGATGTTGGCTATTGGTGTCCTATTTTCATGGTGATTTACAGCTTAAAAACAACCTTAACTTGATTTTGTGATTTCTGACAGCATTGTTGCCCAATCCAAACCTGAGAGTTTGTAATAATACTTCCTGATGTTGGGATTGATGTCCTGTTGTCATGGAGATTTACAGCTCAAAAACAACCTTAACTTGATTGTTAATTTGTATTTTTTGTGATTTCTGACAAACATTGGTGGCTAATCCAAAGTTGAGAGGTTTTGTAATACTTTTGATGTTGGGGTTGGTGTCCTGTTGTCGTGGTGATTTACAGCTTAAAAACAAACTTTTACTTAATTGTTAATTTGTATGTTTTGTGATATTTGTTAACTTGTGGCCTGTTTCTGTACCAATAGTTTAATGGCAAAAATGAAAACCATGAATATATCTTGCTTTCCATTACATATTTATGGCCATAAGTTGAATGGTATAAGGACCTTCCAAAGTTATTATACCCACACCACTGGACATTTATATTCAGTGCCTAATCCAATGTTTGGAATTTTGAAATGGGGTTCCTAATTAGTGTACCACAGAATACCCCATAACATTTCTGTGAAACAATTATTTCCATTGGAGATGAAATCCCTTCAGTTCATGTTCTCCCATAAAAAATTATGTTACTTCGGAAAATTTTGACGTTAAACATTCTGCACAAATGTTAAGGGGTATTAAATACGTGGTATGCTGGCTAACTCCATTAGAAATCACAGTATGTGTGTTGTCTTCTCCTGTTTTGTTTACCTGATTCTTTCATTAAATATTGCTTGTTGCATTGCCTATGAGCAAGTAAATGTACATGTTTTCTTCTACTTTAAGCTTTCCTGATAATACAAATCATAACTTTATCCAAGAGAATGGCATGAAGTAGTAGTTGTAAGTCCCAGTCAAGATTCTTTCTTTCATTTTTAGACAATTTGTAATGAAGGAAACCAAAGGGTCCAAAGAAAACCACCAATTTTTGGCAAGCAAACTGACAAACTTTCTCATATTATGATATGTCATGAGTGGGATTCCATCCTAGGCAGGTAGTGACAGGTGCTATGATCACTAAGCCATCACTTTAGATCACTTGGCCACCATGGTCCCCTTGTGTATCTTTGTTTATATTAGATGGTCAGTTTTGTAATGTTGCAGGAAACCATTGTACCCAGAAAAACTTCCAACCATCTGCAATTGAACAGATTAACTATCTAACATTAAGATTCAAAGGCATCAAGGAATAATTTTTGATATATTGTGGATTTTAGTGGATACTTTTATTGAAAGCCTACTCAATTAATTTTTCTAAAACATTTGACAATTACAGATTTAAACACTGGGGCATTTATTCCTTACATTTACTGATTAAAAAACACTTTATTTAATTGATTTTTATTTTGATTTTATTTCAGGTAAGTGATTAATCATTGTGTGAAAATAACAGAGATGAAATCCAGTAATTGTGGTAAGATGTTTTAAATGTGTTATATTAAGCTGTTAATCATTATAGTTGGAAAATAATGGAAAAAATATCATTCTTGATGAAAATTGATATCCAAATAGAATTCCTTGTGGTGAAACAGAAATTGCTTCAAGTCAAAAGGGAGGGGGATATGTGAAGAATTAGCAGAAAAAATGATATTGAAATAGCGATAGAAATTATGGTGGTGAAACTGAGTTTGTGCCAAATTTGTAATGGGGAAAAATATGAAAGATTTCAAGAAAAATTGAGACTGAAATAAAAACAAATTGTGGTGAACCCCACATTGCTTGATTTCTAAGCCAAATTTGTATGGAAATAAAAATGAAAAATTGGCATAAAATTGATAGTAAAAAAATCATATGATATAGAAAATGAATACTTTTTTCATTAATTATATATTCCAAGTGTTGGCACAAAATTGATATTGAAGAGGAAAAAATTGGTTCAGGATCATATAATTTAGAAACTAAATATTTTTCATTAATTATATCTTCCTATGAATAGTTTCTGATATGTAAAACATTTAAACAATTGGTGAGATATTATAAATCTCTAGATTTTGTAAATGTCTGAAATTATCATAATTTTATTTTAGTATCTGAGATTGATTGAAAACAGTAAATTCTTTAAAAGGAGTAGATGTTGTTAAGAGGCTTTTTTGCCCCCAAATATTGAAGTATCATTCAGTATCAAATTTGCTATAGGTCGTGATGGCAAAGTATACAGCAGTCTATTTAACATGAGGGTAATTGTTAAGAATAAAGTGTGAGTCGGCCTGATTATACATATATGGTGATACCCTAGTTACACCTATATGCATTATTTATATAAACACTCTGCCATCAGATATCATGGATCATTTCTGCATATAAAGTCTACATTAAAATAGCATAATTTAGGGTGCTTCTATCAAAAGAGGAATGATGTGGAGTGATGGTGTTTTACACATATCAGGAGTCAGTCCTGGGATGATGGAGGAAACAGGAGTATGTGGAGAAAATAACTAAGCTTCAGCAAGCTAGCTCATAAACTTTCTCTGTTTTGAGTAAGATTTGAATCTGCAGTGATTGGCACTGTGATCTATAGGTGTGTATGTAAGACCACTTGACCATCGACCTCTATCAAATAGAGGAGATAATTCATAATAATGCCAATATTATTATGTCATATGATGATGCAAATCAAACTTTAATATGCTTTAAACTGAAGCAATTTAGTTACAGGTTTCTAGATTAAACGTTATAGAAATCAGGTGTACTTTACCAAACCTAATTCTTTACAAATGCAGGTTTAATTATTGTTGTTCTTGGCAAGAATTCTCTTTGTTTTGATCAAATTCCAATTAAAATATTTTAAAGAAGTTTTTCAAAGAAATAGCCAAAATTAAAAACTTAAGTAGAGGATGCAAATTTAAAAATAATTTTAAGAATTCTTTCACAGAAATAATCAAAATTAATTGTTTTAGTAGAGGATGCATATTTGAAGTAAGTCTCAGAAATATTCCAGACAACTTCATTTAATTGTGTTTAAGCTTTTTGAGTCAAACACTTACGCTCCACTGCTTCACAATAATGAAGTCTTAAATCTTCGCACACTTGTAAATGTCTGGTTCTGGCTTAATTTACTTAACCAGTTTAACGGTAAATTTTCAATTTATAAATGCAAAATAAAAGCAACAAGTTATAAAGTATCAACTGAACAAGACTTGTTACTTTAAATGTCAAGAGCGAAATGAACTTCTTGAGCTGTAATTGATCTGAAAGTTGATTTTATAAAGGGGAGGGGATGGAGGTTGATTGGTTGGCTGGCTGGCTGGTTGGTTGGTAATTTCCATTTTTCTCATATTTTATGTCTATTTCTTTTTTTAGGTCATTTCCAATTTTTTTCCCCATTTTTATATCACTTTCTGTCTATGTTATTTACATTTTCCTCCAATTTTATATCAATTCATTTTCTCCTTTTTTTATCAGTTTTCTTCAGAGTAGTTTGTCTCAGATTACTTTTCTTTATCTGTATATATGAAGACAGAACAGTTTTTTCCTGTAGATAAAACCCAAACTCAATACATTTGTATATATATATGTGATATTGATTGAAGTGAAAATGAGAAAATGAAAGAAATAATTCTTTTTCCAATAGCCAAATTCTCATGAATACTGCTTGTCAATTTGTGATATCTTTCGGCAAGAAAAATATTCTATTTCCCGAAGACATATTTAAGGCCACTTAAGTACTCTAAAGCTGATAGCAGAGAGTCGGAAAGACAAGACTGATATAGCTTAAGATGAGATCCTGATATGGTTTAAGATGAGATCAAGGAGATTTTTAGTTGTACTGATAAATATTAGAATCTAACTTTAGATTTAATTGCATTTCAATATCTTTTAAGCATTAAAACAGCCCTGATGTCCCCAGGGTCAATGCTGTTCCTTTTTTGTATTATGTATGTATTTGTTGGGTTTTTTTGGGTTTTTTTTTGTGTTGTTGTGGTTATTGTTTCGTTTTTGTTTTGCACATTTTTGTGTTATGGATTGTTTAAAATTAATAAATGTTATATTTTATTTATCAACAATCTTCATATCATAAGGGGCCTTGGTGGTTGAGTGGTCTAACACAGTCTAGTCTGTTATGGTAACCACCCTGTATATACAGACTCTATTACAAAATGTGGCCAAGTGGTATAAAGCATGTACTTATGGATCACAGTCTCTCTCATCACTTGGGTTCAAATCTCAGTTTGGCAGATCCTAATGTGTTTTTTTTTTCAGTTTGCTTGATAAAGGTTTGTGGTTTTTCTTGTTGCACTTGACCTGGTTTCCATCACCATCCAAAAACTGAATCCTTGATATAATTGAAAGAATCTTGATTGGGCGTGAAACATCATTACTCCACTAGATAATAATTTCTCTCAATCTCATTCTTGTATGTATAGTGAATTTTTTTTTTTTTTTTTGTTTCCATTCGGACATTTCAACATCAACTTCTTATTTCCTTGAAAAATTGCAGTGTTAGCATAACCACCATTTTAAATATAAACTTTCTATGAGCAACAAAAAATTAATTTCAAAACAGTAAAATGCACATAATCTCCAGAAAATAATTATAGGCAAACAACATTGACCTGTCTGCTTGACCTTTCATTTGGAGTATTCATATATAATGACCCAACCATAACATAGGTAGTGTTAGTAGTTCACAGTTAATACATAAACAAAGCCTGTTTCCTGTTATGTAGATGAAATTAATGCATGTGTTCCCTATACATACATGTACCAGTCCATAATAAATATTAAGTTAGAGGTCAGTCAGACAGGTCAGTGTTGTTTACCTGTATTAATTATTGTTTACATGATGTCTATGAGATCTTACAGTCATTAGGCTCATTATTTGCTTTTTTTAAAGCTTATTTATGCTGGTGTCTGTAATTACACCTTACTGATTCTGATGGAGTCATTACCAACTTTTTTTCCATGTTTAGCCTCTAGGATATCATTTTACAGAAAATAATTAATGTGGATGATTTGATAAAGGCTTGTTAAGAGTATAAGTTATAAGGCTTTACTTAAGGTTGATGTAGCAACAGTTTTAAAGAATTATTGGCCATACTGAATGTCTCTGAATTTTTGCTCTGCTCACAGGCGCTATACTTTGCAGTGACAGCCGGTACAATGTCCAGCCAGTATGGCATAATTGATTTGATAAACGCTCATTAATAGTGCAATTTATAAGGCTTTACTAAAGGTTGATGTAGCAACAATTTCAAAGAATTACCGGTAGCCATACTGAATCTTTGAATTTTTTCTCTGCCCAGACGCTGTACTTGGCAGTGACAGTGGGTACAATGTCCAGGTAGTGACACATAATTGATTTGATAAAGGCTTGTTAAAAATACAATTTATAGGGCTTAAATGAAGATCATATAGCAACAGTTTTAAGTGAAAAGGCTATACTGATGTCTTGCTTGGAATGTCTTGGCAGGTTATAGCAGGTACAATGTGAGGACAGAGTCATATATTTAATTTGATAAAGGCTTGTTAAAAGTACAGTTGAAAAAGCTTTTCTTGAAATTGATATAGCAGTGGTTTTAAAAAAAAAATGGTTCGTTGGTTGAATTTGAGTTTGATGTGTTTTTTCAAGAATATTGTACACATTACAAGATGCCACCAGCTACAGATGAATTGGGTCCATCATGTTTTATTTTCTCAGTATATGTATTGGGTAGAGTATAGCGAGGTGTATGATATTGTCAAGATGTGCTTAGTACTGTCACATGGTCAGGCCTCAGTAGAAAGGGAGTATTTCCATAAATACAGAGGTTGGGATTGAGAATTTGAAGGAAAAGGCGATTGTAGCACAGACATAGATAGGTGACTATGTCATTTCTGTTGGGGGCAAATTAAATGTTAAAATTTCGAAGGAATTATTAGCAAGTGCAACTGAAGCCAGAAAAATGTAGGATGAGTATCTCAGACAGGGAAATAAAACCAAAAAGACTGAAGAATAGAAAATAAAGAGGAAAATTGTTGAGGATTCTCTTGAGGAGCTAAGACAGAAAGCTGAGCAAGCTAAATTAGACACGGAGTCTCTAAATAAAACTGCAGATGAACTAGCAATTAGAGCATAAAATGAGAGCAAAAAGACTGAAAAATAGAGAAGGAGAAAAATTGTTTACACCCCAGTCAAGATTCATTCACTTACCGGTACATCGAGGCAAACACTTCAGGGATAGTGGGACACTTAAGCAAGTGAATTAACAAAGGTCTAAAGGGAAAAAATTTTCAGAGAATTAGAAATCCTTTGAAGTATACGTTTGTAATCTTGTAACTGCGCAGATTCTGTATTGTCAGGTAGTAGCCGATTACGTTGGATTATCATGGATAAGTTCTCTAAGTACAAATAGGGAACTACTCAAAATACCATTAGTGGTGTTTAAATGTTATTGGATTAACAGGAGATTTTACTTAACATTTTAGATAAAATCTTTTACCCTTTTAGTTATAGGTCTGCCATTAATTCTCAATGATGCCTTTTATTGTAAGTGCTTTTTAGCTCACCTGGCCTAAAGGCCATGTGAGCTTTTGCCATCACTCGGCGTCCGTCGTCCGTCAGTCCGTCAGTCTGTCAGTCAGTCAGTCAGTCCGTCTGTAAACTTTTCACATTTTGGCTATCTCCTCTGAAACCCCTGAACCAATTTTAACCAAACTTTACAGGAATGATGTATGGAAGGTCCTTTACTTAGATTGCCGATTTTTTTTTGATCCGCCAAAAAACATGGCTGCCAGCCCAGAAGATAGTTTAACATTGGACCCTATGGGAAAAATGCATTTTGACTATTTCCTCAGAAATGACTGAAGCAAATTTAACCAAACTTTACAGGAATGGTGTAAGGAAGGTCCTTTACTTAGATTGCCAAAATTTTTTTGATCTGTCAAAAACATGGCGGCCAGCGCAGAAGATAGTTTAACATTGGACCCTATGGGAAAAGCATATATTTGCTATCTTCTTTGAAACCGCTGAGCCAATTTGAACCAAACTTTACAGGAATAATGTATGTAAGGTCATTTACTAAGATTGCCAAATTTTTTCCGATCCGCCAAAAAAAATGGCCGCCAGGGCCAAACAAAGTTTAACATTGGGCCCTATGGGAAAACACACATTTTGGCTATCTCCTCAGAAACAACGGAAGCGAATTCAATTAAACTTTACAGGAATGATGTATGGAAGGTCTTTGGCAAAGATTGCCAAAATTTTTCTGATCCGTCAAAAAACATGGCCTCCAGCGCAAAATATAGTTTAACATTGGACCCTATGGGAAAAGCATATATATGCTATCTCCTCTGAAGCTAGTGAAGCAAATTCAACCAAACTTTACAGAAATGATGTATAGAAGGTCCTTTACTTAGATTGCCAAAATTTTTTGATCCGCCAAAAAACATGGCCGCCAGGGCAGAAGATAGTTTAACATTGGACCCTATGGGAAAAACGAATTTTTGGCTATCTCCTCAGAAATAACTGAAGGGAATTGAACCAAACTTTACAGAAATGATGTATAGAAGGTCCTTTACTTAGATTGAAAAAAATTTTCTGATCCGCCAAAAAACATGGCCGCCAGGACAGAATATAGTTTAACATTGGACCCTATGGGAAAAGCATATATATGCTATCTCTGAAGCTAGTGGAGCAAATTGAACCAAACTTTACAGGAATGCTGTATAGAAGGTCCTTTAGATAGATTGCCAAAATTTTTCTGATTGGCCAAAAAACATGGCTGCCAGGGCAGAAGATAGTTTAACATTGGACCCTAAGGGAAAAACGCATTTTTGACTATGTCCTCAGAAATGACTGAAGCAAATTGAACCAAACTTTACAGGAATGATGTATAGAAGGTCCTTTACATAGATTGCCAAAATTTTTCTGATCTGCCATAAAACATGGCTGCCAGCGGAGAACATTGTTTCACATTGGACCCTATGGGAAGAGCTAGTAAGAGATGTGATTTTAATCAGATTGAAAAAAAACTGAATGGTACATATAGTTCTACAGTGATTTCCTTAGCCATTCTGTCTGATATAAACAGTGCATTTGTTAATCACTGGAATACAAATTTGCTTTAAAAGCATTTTAGTCAGGTGAGCGATACAGGCTCAGCCACACTGAGCCTCTGGTTGCCATTTGATGCCCCCTTCCCTCTTTTTTTTAAATCCGGCATTGCTACCGATTACATCAAATGTTTCATGACATATTTGACATTCTTTCAAATCATGTCTTTTGATTTTGTTCCCTGGAAATAAATTCTTGTTGCTGACATGAGAAGACTTATTAGAAGGTTATAAGTACAACCCCAGTATTTGTATTTCTTTCTTAAGAGTTGTGTCCCTTTGAAATTGCCTACCTCTCACACACTATGTAACAGAACAGGACATCTTATGGACCAGAGCCCTAGTTATTGTTTCCCTATTACTTGATACTACATAAATGCTTTTATGTTCCTTTGTACTGTGCTTAGAGACATTCTTCTTTTTAAGTGCATGAATGTCAGGGTAAATTGAATTTTGTCATTGAAATTCAGTGAATTGTCAGAAATTTTTTTAATGAAGTCAAGTTTGGGAACCATGACATCGTCCTTGATGATGTCACAATCAGTTATGCTATTTGGCATGTGAGTGGGCATGGCTGTTTAGCATTTAGGTTATTGGAAAATTCAGGGGTTTGAGAAATAACCTTAACATTTTTTCACCCTTCAACAAATACAATTGTTAGTATATGCGAGTGGGTGTGGTTGTTTAGCATTCAGGTTGACAAATTCAGGGGTTTGAGAAATAACATTTTTTGACTTTTCAACAAATGGATTCATTTATACTTTAAATTCATGGAATTGAGAGATAATGTTTTTTTTCACCTTTTAATGAATGGAATCATGGAATCACTAGACACCTGTCATTATTAATTGTTAAATTTGAACATGATATTATTATAAATGAGTTTGTAGAGTAAGTGAGTGTTATTTAGCTGTCATGTTATAATGTATAAAGGATTGGTCGTGTGTATTTAGATGTTAAGTAGTGGGTTTGTATTCCTGGCTTAGAGATCTTAACTTATTAATATTAGCTTGTACACAATCAATGAAGCTGTTCTTATTTGTATGCTTTTAAGAGTAGAGGAGAGGAGAGAGAGAGAGAGAGGAGTCAAGAATATATCGAAATAGTACATTTATGGATAATGGAGCCAACCAAAAAAAAAAAAAAAAAAAAAAAAAGAGCCCATTCACCTAGGTGGTGAGAGGCACTGTGATCAATTAGCAAATCTTAATTTGATACATAATCACAAACTGTTGAAAGCTATAGTTTCATTTTCCTATTAATATGTTTTTAAGAGTTAGAGTAACAACGATATATGATATATGAGTGACATTTTGACAGAATTAAGCCGTATTAAGTGTGCATCCATCTACCTTGTTCACTGTGTATGTCGAGATTAGAGTTTGAAACCTGGTGAGGTCTTACAAAGACTTCGTCTGTTCTCTCCCCAAGCACTAAGCATTTAAAAATGAAGAGACTTTTAAAGACTTATGCCTTGTGTCGAGGCAGGTGTGGCAGGTTAAAAAACCATTTTCCTGAGTGCAAAACTTCTGCCGCTTCCCCTGTAGCTGATGATGTCTAGATATAAGTGAAATATTCTTGACTTGGATATAAAATATCAATCAATCAATCAATCAATCTATTAATCTTTACATATTTGATAGAATGTGTTTGAGGTATTATTAGCCTTCATTATGAAGACATGGATTAGAGAGTTATTTCTATATGATTGACTGTAAGCTAGTGCTCTAAAAAGCCAGGGGGATTTGTTTGGGGAGTGGTCTAAAGTGTGTGCTTACAATGGGTTTGAATACAACCTTAAGCAGATCCTAGTGTGAGAAACTTTATTAATTGGCTTTGTAGTCAAAGGGGAATAAATCTAAGTATTCCAACTGCTTGACAGGAAAAGTTGAAGGGAGGTAATGCATCAAGAATTACAATTCATCTATTTGAGTTAGAGTTATCTTTCTTAGACCATATATATGTACAGTCAATGCAATGGTAAAGTTGGAGAAAATTTTACTTTATTTCAATGAGTAGCATGGAGAAGAGTAATGGAGTAATCAAATTTTATATCATGGCCATCAGTTCAGGGATGGCGTAGTAAACCAGAGTGCCCCAGAGAAAAATCAATAAGCTTTGACAAGTTAACTGAAAAACTTTTGCACTTTTGCACGTAAGCATCTGCCAGAGTGGGATTGAACCTAGGCAGTGGGAAGCATTCTGTAAGCACACAGTTTAGACCGCTTAGCCACAGACCCCCCCCCCCCCACACACACACACACAATGACAGTGAGGATCAAGGGTTCTTTTTTAATGCTATACTTACATTGATATATTACATCAGTTATTAAAGTTCCAGATGACTTTAAATTTCTAAATATAAGAGCTATATATGTGGGACCATGGCAGTGTCTGGTCAAGACTTTTAAAATAGGTTGTGACTTTCAATTTCTGAGAGCGCTTGTGAAAGAACATTCACTAACTATTTTTAATTCTGACTGGTCTGACCCATTCTGGAATCAGCCCTTAGACCCCCCACATATGTACCAAGCACCCCACCAGCTGGGGTATCATAGTGATATTTATGAAGACCCAGGATAACCAGTTTTGTATACTGTATATAAGTTGTCCAATATAAGATTTATTTTTTACTAACATCATCATTTATCATTAATGATTATTATCAATATATCAATCAGTGTGTGAGATAAAATATGATGAATGAGTTTGTATGTACCTCTTAGTTTATACTTCTGTAGATAGCACACTTAAAGTGGCAGGAGAGAGAGAAGCTACCGGTGTTATGGGTAAAGAGGTGTCAAGTGTGATGAGATAGAGAGGGTGGGAGTGGGGGTATTTGTCAACCCTGTAATGAATAAATTGTGTGTTAAAAGTGAAAGAGACAGCCAAGTTGTGAATTGAAAATAAGAGAGAGGTGCAAGTTTTTTCAATGGGAAAATCAAGTTCTTGCAACTAGGATTCAGTAACTCAGTAATTGTAATATGGGAAATTTTTGGGGGCCAATTTGGTTTTCGCATAAATGTTATAGAGAGAGACTAAAGTTTATACCAGAGGTTCATTTGTATGTACATGTAATTTTTTTTTTTTTTTTACAAATGTGGAATTCAAAAGTTCTTGGAGCTAGATATTGCATGTGGACCATCTTAAACATACATTTAGGGTATTTTACATTATTTAAAATATGTTAGCTTGGTATAACTTGAATTCTTAGTTAATAAACGATATAAGTATTAAATACTTTATGTCATCGATTACCAAAGCGGTACATCAAAAGACACAAATCTACTAAAGCATGTGCATAATAAAATAAATCATCATAATTCTGCATTATAAAACGTTTCATCTATGGTTGGTTATCATTTTTACCTCCGGGAACATTAAGATTTAAAATCACAATAAATTCCTTCTCAAGATTGTTCATTAAACTGAGCAGACATCTCGTAAAATCAGCATGTTGGAGTTTGTACGTCACAGACAGTGCTTTTTAGCAAGTTATCATGAAAAAAATCATTTTTACCTCCAGTTAATACAGTGGTTATTATTATTTTAAAACTTTACAGGAACTGCATTAATTGATGGTGTTAATAAGTCAAGATAAAACTGGTGTGAATCGCTTGAATTTCCTGCATCTTGCTTTTTATTGAAATCTTATATATAATCGCCTGATTCTGTTTATTACTAATCGGAACATACATGTGGTGCCAATTCCAAGTAGGTTTATTAAGTGGCTCTTGAGAAATGTTATCGCAAAGCGTGTTCATGTTAGAGCTTAAATCTGTCACAATGTGAAAATCGTGAAAAATACATAAATTTAACCAGTGTATTTTAACAGCTCTTTTCATCATGTTCATCATAATCGTGTTTGGATTGATGATATCATTCATCGGTCATAAAAACTACACCCAGGTTATATATCAATGCACTTCCTCTATATCGGTAGTAAAGACTATAAAATTATATACAGACTCTTAAAAGCTTGAAAAGGGGAATATTGAGGTATTTTGAAATGGCTTGTGTCTAACTAATAAAAGTTTACTCGAGTACCGCAAAATCCAGGTACATGTATACATAACCAGGACACAAGTTAAAACTTTTGGGTTTCTTATGAAATATTAAGGTATCCTAAACCTGTTAGACTTTTATGAAATATTAAGGTATCCTAAACCTGTCAGACTTTTAGCTAAATATATATCACATGGGCGTGTGTCACCTTCCCTATATGTTATCATATACTTTGTAGTAAATACATAGTTTCTACATGGTTTGATACTGCTAAAATGACGTCATCCAATACAACTGCATGTGCCCGGTCAGAAAAGCTGTAATATCAGTCGATGTCAGACCAGCTACTAGAAATAGATCTAATCACTATACAATGTATATCATTTAAAAAAAATCTTCAACAGCACCATAAGGCCTTTAAAAAGTTTGTCTGATGAGGAATATGTGATTTCTAATTGGAGTCAAGTTGAACTGAGCTGGCTCTTGCCCTGAGTTTACTTGTGCACCAAGGCTGCTGTAATTTGAAGCTGGGCATATGGATATATACTGTAAAAATATCATCAGGAATATTTTTATTTAAGTAACTGGTGAATAGAAAGTGATAATATTCAAAAGAGGTGTTCCATCATTGGAAGGAAAACCAAAAGAGATATGAGTTATTGTTGGGATGGGCATCAGAGAGAGGTTTTACTGTACTGGACCTTAATCAGCTTAGCCAGTTGGTTAGCAAAAATTTGTGCCTAGTGCTTTTGTCAAGTAGACTTCACTTTATGACTATAATAAATATCTTTAATGTTGATAACAATTTAAATTTTCACTAACCATTTGTTTAAGCTAACAGATCTTTGAACAATGGGACTGGGAATGTTATTTCTGTATATTGTTGTATTTTATCATTTTCAGATAGATAAAATGTTTTTTGGCACTTTTATAGAAAATGTAGTATATTTATATAGGTTTATATAAAACATTGACATTTTATCTAGCGGAGTAACATCGCTACCCACTGATAGAACACGTACGATAAGACGTCATTACACTTATCTGGTTAAATTTTACATGTGAAGCTCGACTGGTGAAGCAGTGGTATGCGATCTGCTTGAAGTCGCCTCATACATGCCAAGGAAATGTCTTTTTACAGGTTTACATGAATATTTTTCTCTAATCTGTACATTCTCGATTTTGCCTTTATTAAAGCATAGTGTAACACATGGATTGTAGTTTTGTAAGTTTAAGCTGGACTTGGCTTTGACTTTTCCTGGTGTATTTATGTGAGAATTGCTCAAGGGTTTACAAGAGTAATTCCTGTTATCTGTAGAATCTCTTAAAATTGCCTTTATAGATAGATAGTGTAACACATGGATTGTAGTTTTGTAAGTTTCAGCTGGACTTGGCTTTGACTTTTCCTGGTGTATTGATGTGAGAATTGCTCAAGGGTTTACAAGAGTAATTTCTGTTATCTGTACATTCTTTATTGATGGATAGTGTAAAACATGGATTGTAGTTTATCTCTTGACTAACGTTACCATAAGGGGAGATTTGAGGTTTGACCTTTCTTGAAGCATTGTTGGTTTTCAGAAATGTAACCAAGAACATTTTTCTCTAATCTAGATGCCATTATTGAGGGATATTGTATAACATGGTCTGTAGTTTTTGCCTTGACTGAAGTCACCATAAAGCAACTCTTTCTTGTTGCATTGTTGTGAAAATTGCTCAAGGTTTACAATAATATTTTGCTATATTTTGCAGATTCTGTGAATTAGCCTTTATTGAGGGATAATATAAAACATGGGTTGTAGTTTAGTAGGTACAGGCCAGACTTAGGTTTGACTTTTCTTAGTGCATTGTTGGTGTTTTGAAATGTGAAAATATTAGTGATAGTGTAAAACATGGATTGTAGTTTTCAGTTCTACTAAAGTAAGTGTTCAATCTAGAAGGACCTTTGTTTTATTGACCCAAAATTAATGATTTTGTCCAACAAAATTACTATCTGTGGGCCAACCCTACCCTGTTGCTTATCTGGAGTTTTGATTAAATCCAATTCTATCTCCCTCATTTTTCTTTCAAATAAAAAACTTCGTTATACATTTACTATAATAATGACCTAAGGTTTGATATATGGCATCTATGTTTTAAAGACTTGAACCAAGATGACCCCACCAACTACATGTCTATATTGAACACTGTATAAGGCTAGACTTAGGTCTTTCACTTTTAAGGACAAATAAGGCCTTTGCTTTATACAGTAGAACCTGTATATAAAGACCACCCATGGACCCAAGAAATAGGAAATTTTAATTTTTTAAAACATTTTTTAAACATTTATTTAATTTGGGGTTTTGTCAAACCTAAACTTTTTGCCTTAATGCCAGTCTCAATGGTGCATTACCGAAGAAACCGACTACAAATGAAACTAGAAAATAAATGAATAGTTGGCAAATCTTCATTTATTTTGATTGATTTCCGTTACAAAGTATCAATTTTGTTAATTTTTTTGATGAGGAAATTTTGTTTAAAAGTTTTCGTCAGTGATTTGTAGCTAAGTGTGTTTGTTGAAATGGAGTAAAAATGGCATGTCTATATAACTAAAGCTGTTTTGACAGTTTATGAAGCTTGTCTAACTTAGTTATTGATTCCCAGGGATTCTGGTTAATAGGTGTCATGAAAATCAAATATAATTTTGATTTTGACTTATTACATTTTTGATATGGTTTAGTAAATACAAACCTGTATTGGCAAACAACATTGACCTGTCTGTTTGACCTTATTTTTTCAAAAAAAATATTTATCATGGATCAGCTCATTTATATATAGGCAACACAGCTGTTTATATTGTCTACATCAAAGTGAAACAGGCATTGTTTATATATTGACTGCAAATCCTTACACTACCCATGTATTTGGTGAATTATCATATATGAATATTTGTTACAAAAGGTCAAGTGGACAGGTCAATGTTGTTTGCCTATACATGGATTGATTTGTTGAATGCTGTTTAACTAGATTTTGTTTTAAGTAGAGTGGATTGGAGTGGAATAATGATGTTCAATGCTCCAGTCAAGATTCTTTATTTATATGAAGGTGATCAATTCTTTAGATTTTTAATGAAACTTATATATCCAGGCGATCAGTTTCGGGATCATTGGAGTGGAATATTGGGTGTTCAACGGCTCCTGTCAGGTTTTTTTCACTTTAATAAAAGCACTGGAAAAACCCACAAGAGAATGCCACTTGGTTGCCTAGACCCCAGATTGTATACCACTGTATACCATTTTGTGATTAAGTCCTATCACTTTTGTTCAGGAATTGATTGAGAGTGATTTAGTTAAACAAAAATGAAAAAAAATAATGAAAATCAAAAATATATTAAAAATGTAAAAATAATCCATTAATTATGGATTAATTATGTCTTTTATTATGAAGTATGTCTTTTATGAAGAGATAGTAATACTAACATTAATACACATGTACTATGTCTATCAGTCAGATATAGATTACCGGTACTTTGGTACTTGTTTGTGATCTTCCAGTTATAGAAGACTTTTATTTTGGCATTTACTTATCTCAATAGGTAGATAATGACTGATAATAGAAAATAAACAAAGTTACAAAACAACTGGTGAATTATAGACCACTTCATTGATAAAATTGGTCCATTAATAGCATCACTGTGATACTTCAAGTGGCCTTCTGGTCTTACAAATTGATGATATACTGGACAATAAACACATGATGATGTTCATAGTGTTGCAACATTTAAAAAAAGAAAGAAAATTTTTAAAAAATCTGGTTATACTCATGAATTGAGGGCCACCCCTTAATAAAATTAGTCCGTTAATAGCACCAAGACACTTCAAGTGGCTTTCTGGTCTTACAAATTGATGATATACTGGACACTAATCATGTGATGATGTTCATAGTGTTGCAACATTAAAACCACTTCTATTACAATAAATAAAACTAAGCAGTACTTTCAAAACTGGTAAACATGTTGCAACATTTAAAAAAAGAAAGAAAATTTTTAAAAAATCTGGTTATACTCATGAATTGAGGGCCACCCCTTAATAAAATTAGTCCGTTAATAGCACCAAGACACTTCAAGTGGCTTTCTGGTCTTACAAATTGATGATATACTGGACACTAATCATGTGATGATGTTCATAGTGTTGCAACATTAAAACCACTTCTATTACAATAAATAAAACTAAGCAGTACTTTCAAAACTGGTAAAAAACTTTCATTGGAAAGGCAGCACTGCACTGGTGAATTATTGGTGACTTCATTGATAAAATTGGTCCATTAATAGTACCAAAATACTTTAAGTGCCTTTCAGCAGGTCTTAGAAATCAAATAAAAATCTATCATACCAAGTCCAAATCACAATCCCAAAGTAAAGTAAAAATCTTGAAAACTGGAAAAATAAGTTAAGCATGTGGCTTTCTGCAGGTCTTAGAAATCAGATACAACCCTATCATTTCAAGTCTGAATCACAATCCCAAAGCATAGTAAAAACTGGAAAAAATAATTTAAGCATGTGCCTTTCTGAAACCAGTTGTTCAAATCTCTGCTGGCTTAACTCTATCAATTTTATATCTAAATATGAAAATCTTTAACTATCAACAGGAATTGAATTGATTGACAATGGTTATAATAGCCTTCTGGCTTCTAGAAGTTACAAAGTATATACAAAATATTTGCTGATGATCAACAGTCATCAACTGTATATATAAAGGATATACATTTATTTTGCTTTACTGTAAAATCTATCTAAGTCTTCATAAAATGTCATTGTTATAGCCCCAAAGATAAATTTGATATTAAAATCATATATTCTCAAAACATTTATCAGGTATTGGATTCAAGTACTTATTTTCAATATTTTGAAAAAAATTGACATAAAATACCTTTAGGGAGAAAAGAAAACTGAAGTGGAACCCCCCCCCCCCCCCCCCTAAAAAAAAAAAACAAAAAAACAAAAAAAACAAAACAAAACAAAAAAACTAGGTGGGTGGATTGATTAAGGAACAGGAAGAGTTGTTTTATTGAGAAATGGCTGACGTCAAGATCTTACTATGTTCAAACAAACATTTCTGATGTTAAAAGCAAAATTAGAATATTAAGACTTTGATGTAGATATGAAGAAGATTAGTGACTTGCTATAACCAAAGCTATGAGTATTAAACATGCAAAAAAAGAAAATTACTTTACTGTTGAATTGTCTAGAAATGATTTTTATAGCGCATCGCAATGGAAGTTATACCACTATAATCACCATTTCTATCTAGACTGTTCAATGGTTATTAATTAAATTTCTTTTTTTTTTCCAAAAAAAAAGTATTTTTTAATCCTTAAATCTAGTCCCGATTTCATAATTATTCTATAACTAAGATTTCCCTTAACTTAAATTTGGTAAATTTTGACAATATTTTGTGTTTCAACAAATGAGAAAATCAACAAAATTAGAATATAGATGTAATAAGCTTGGCACCTTTAATATTGACTATTTTCATAAATAACTAAACTATTCTGTTTTTAAGTTTGGTCAGTTTAAGTTTAGGAAAATCTTAGTTAAGGGATGATTATTAACCGTGACCAGGCTTTGTTACTGTTTAGCTTTGTGATTGATTTGAGAAAATCAGAATGTTAGTATGACCATTACTTCAGTATGTGCATGATCAAAATGTTCAAATCCCTCTTTTTCTTGTGTGTTCTTGGGGTCATATAATGCCCTTGTTGCTTTATGTAATTCAAATTGTCAAATCCCTCTTTTCCTTTTGGGTGAGATGGGGGTCAAGTATGACCCTTAGATAATATATATGTAGATGTATATAATTCTTTCTTTTATGTTATTTGAGATAAAGAGTCGTATTTCAACAGTATATGATGTGAGTTCAAAGGCATGTTTTTCATAAACAAAACAGTTATCAATTATCAGTAATCAGAAAATAATAGATTTGTTTTGATCATACAGATGTTGATGGCTTTAGCTTCCTTATCTGATATGTGTATAGATATTTATAGTTAATGATTAGGACAATATTGGCTACATAAAGATATGACCATTTATTTATAGCCCAAAATCGATACTAATATAGTTATGGTGTTTTATGTCAAAATTATCTCTTCACTAAAAGAATCATTCAGCTCTGGAATGATAGAGGTAACCAGAGCAACCCCCTCAAAAAAAGTAGAAATGGAATGGAGTGCTGTTGTTTTTAGTCAAGATTCTTTCACTTATCAAGTCCCAAGTCAGTCAGTTTTAGAATGTAGGTGGAAACTAGTATACCCTTCTTAAAAACTAGTGAAATAGAGTAATGGTGTTTGAAGTAAAGATTCTTTTACTGGTGAGTCTGTCAGTTCTGTAATGGTTGTATTGATTGGAGTTATGATGGTATAAGTACAGAAGCAAACTTTATCACATGGGATCTGCCTGAATTGGGTGAGAGATTTGTAATCATGTGCTTTAGACACCTCGGGCACCAAGCCCTGCAAAACCAATAGGATATATTTGAGATTAAGAGCCAAGTGGAGTAATGCTGTTTTATGCCCAAGTCAGGGTTCTTGCAAATATATATGTGCAGTCAAGAATGGTGGAGTTCACACCTACACTAGGGTTTGCCGGAATGGGCTAAGAGATGTTTTGATCTGTAAGCATATGTACTAGACCACTTGGCCACCAATGTCTCTTAAAAATCAATACGAGGTATCTTAAGGATTATTTATGTAAAACACACAGTAAAAATCTACTTCTCTTAATTTTGGTTAGGGTTTTAATATCCATTAAAATTTAAATGTCCTGTTGATGACAGATACTGTGATCCATCAATATTGTAACTGGTAAATACAAATGGATTTTTTTCAAGCTACTTAAAGTTCTATCTGATAATCTGCAATAATACTTATGTGGCTGCTTTGATTTAGAGGTCATGTTTGTTAATTAGTAAAGTTTTAAAGCCTCTAAAACTTTGGGACAGCCTTACTGCTGCTGGTTGCAAATCTGAGATATTGTTCACATTATTGACACTGCAAGGACTTGTTTAAGGATTGATTTGATAAAATTTTAGCACACTGGTGCAACATACAACAAATCAATATAAAGTTTTTAATACAGTTTAACTTGCTTTAGTGACCATCTCTATATAAAAAACAGACACCTCTGGGCCACTGTGGGTTTGAACCCAGGCCAGGTAATATATAAACTTTAACAATTCCATATTCTGCTTCCTTGCCTGGTGCTCAGTAATAAGAGGACAATGTATTGACTGGTTGATCTAGTGTATATGACTGGGAGAGTAGTATGCTTGTCTATGAGCATAAGTTGTTGTTAAATTTCCTTTTAGGACTTTCCAAATGTTTTGAATTCAATCATTATCTTTTCAACCTTCCTGAAGGAATAAAATGATTATTTATATTTTTCTGTTGCTATAACTTGGACAAAATATGACATTTAGTGATTCTAGGATAGTCCCAATGTTTTAAATATGATAGGCTAACAATTTCCAAGTTTCCCAAATGAATAAACATTTCATTATTTGTATTTCATGCTGCTATTTTGGGTTTTTCCCCTGGTTCATAAATTCCTATCTCTCTGTTTTTCAATAATTTACCAATCTGCAAAATTTTGTCTAGCTAGTTTTATGTGCCTTGTAGATGAAAATTATTAGAAAAACATTATAATCTGAGACATAATAAACATTGATCTTGAAAATTAACTTGACAACCTAATATGACATATAATAATTACTTTTGATATAAAACAAATGGATTAAAAAACAATTCTATATAGATGGTGTATCCTTTGATCTCTATAAGTAACAGCCTGAAGGTTGTACAGTACAGACCTGTCAAAAATTTAACACTAAGATAACACATTAGTGCTGAATCGACAACTCATCTCGTTTTTAGCTCACCTGGCCAAAGGCCATGTGAGCTTATGGCATGGCGAGGCGTGCGTGCGTCCGTCCGTGCGTGTGTCAGTAAACTTTAATCTTCTCCTCCGAAACTACTGGGCCAACTGAAACCAAATTTTCCATGGAAGGTCCTTGACAGAGTCTAACTATAGTTTGTTCAAATCATGGCGATCGAATATCCAAGATGGCCGCTGTTACTAAAATAAGACAAAACCTAAAAAATCTTCTTTTCTTAAACCACTCATTGGAGGCAAAAACAGATGTGATATTTGGATTCTACATAGTCTTAACCATGAAGTTTGTTCATTTCATAAAATTTGGTTTAAAAATAGGTTACGCGTTTTTGCGTTTAATTTTGAAAAAATCGTAAAATATTTTTAAATTGCTATAACTTGACTATATGACCAGATAATGACATGGGGTTTTCAGTTTTGACATATTCTTGTAATTACCTTAAAAATGGTGTCAAGGTCAATTATGAAGGTCATGACCTAATTTTTTACTTTTCTAATATTATTTATTATCTCAAAAACTATAAACTTTTTGTATAGGCATGTATATTGGAATATTGTTGGTATTGATGTAATGATCATTTTGATATATAGATTAAGGTCATTGGTTCAAAGGTCAAGGTCACAGATGCTAAAGAATACTGAAATGGTTCATTATCTTGAAAACTATGAACTTTTTGTATAGGCATGTATATTAGAATGTTGTAGGTATTGATACAACGATCATTTTGATATATAGAAAAAGGTCATGGGTCCAAAGGTCAAGGTCACAGTAGCAAAACAATACCAAAATCATTAATTATCTCGAAAACTATAAACTTTTTGTATAGGCATGTATATTGGAATATTGTAAGTATTGATGTAACGATCATTTTGATATATAGATTAAGGTCATTGGTTTAAAGGTCAAGGTCACAGATGCGAAAGAAAACTTAAATGGTTCATTATCTTGAAAACTATGAACTTTTTGTATAAGAATATATATGAGAATATTGTAGGTATTGATACAACGATCATTTTGATGTATAGAAAAAGGTCATTGGTCTAAAGGTCAAGGTCACAGCAGCAAATCAATACCAAAATGGTTCATTATCTTGAAAACTATAAACTTTTTGTATAGGCATGTATATTGGAATATTGTTAGTATTGATGTAAAGATCATTTTGATATATAGATTAAGGTCATTGGTTCAAAGGTCAAGGTCACAGATGCGAAAGAATACTGAAATGTTTCATTATCTTGAAAACTATTAACTTTTTGTATAGGCATGTATATTAGAATGTTGTAGGTATTGATACAACGATAATTTTGATGTATAAAAAAAAGGTCATGGGTCTAAAGGTCAAGGTCACAGTAGCAAATCAATACAAAAATGGTTCATTATCTTGAAAACTATAAACTTTTTGTATAGGCATGTATATTGGAATATTGTAAGTATTGATGTAACGATCATTTTGATATATAGATTAAGGTCTATATTGGTTCAAAGGTCAAGGTCACAGATGCCAAAGAATACTGAAATGGTTCATTATCTTGAAAACTATGAACTTTTTGTATAGGCATGTATATTAGAATGTTGTAGGTATTAATACAACGATAATTTTGATGTCAAGAAAAAGGTCATGGGTCAAAAGGTCAAGGTCACATTTGCAAAACAATACCAAAAAGGTTCATTATCTCGAAAACTATGAACTTTTTGTATAGGCATGTATATTAGAATATTGTTGGTATTGATGCAATGATCATTTTAATATATAGATTATGGTCATTGGTTCGAAGGTCAAGGTCACAGATGCGAGTAGCAAGTTTCATAAATATCTAAATATCCACATCAGAGTTATTGCTCCTTAAATGTAGTATTTATTGTGTTTTTGTGCTGTAAACGGCCCAGGTGAGCGGTACAGGCCCTATTGGGCCTCTTGTTTCATTAGCTATATCTCGACAGTTACTATCTATCTCTTGGCTACTTTTGGTCTCTAGTTATCCAAATATGGACAGCCAAGCTTCACCTCCTTTTTGTTAGTTCAGTGTTAAACCTTTGACTGGCCTGTACTTAGTAGCTAGGTGATTGCCTGTTGATAAGCAAGTTAGAAATTGAAATAGTCAAACCAGAGCTAACTCACAGAAATTTTCCAAATAATTGATCTTTTTTATATAACTGTAAAAAGAAGAAAAATAAACACAGTCAACCCTGCCTTAAAAAGCCATCTCTGTATAAGGGCCATCTGCTTTTAAAGACCAGTAAAATGTTATCCTTTTTGCTCTTTATTCATGTTATTTGAACCTCTATGTAAGGGCCACCTACCCATTTTTTAACTATACTGGTTCCCTTTTTGGCCATTACAGACAGGTTTGACTGTACAATTTAATCTTGTTTTACCTTGCCCCTCAATATCTTTGCTACCTTGCTTATCACCACAGTAAAACCTTGTTATATTACCCCTCAATAACTTCGCCACCTCTCTTTAAGCGACAGTATTTAGAAGTCCAGCAATCTGCTAAGTCTCCAGAGATTATTCTCCAAACTGCTTCATGATGCCCAAATTTGACTGAACAATTGGTGGTGATGAACAAGGATTTTGGCAATAAATGCTTGGTGTTTATATTTTTGCATCTTTCAGGGTCCAAATAGAGGCTTTGCTCTCAATAAATCAATGGGGAAAATCAATGTTATTATCCTAGATAAAATTCAAATTGCCTTCTTGCTAATTCTTCTGATTGAATAAATGGTGTCTTGTAATGTATTCTGGAATTCCTACAGTTGCTTTTGGATATGACTAAATCTTTTAATTTTGAACGTTTTAATATTTTTGTATTTGAATTAAATATAATGTTGTATTTTATTATTTTGTAGGTAAGTGTTTTGAAAATTGAAGTTTTTGTTATTGTTTGTCCAGCATAATAGTGGTCATTCAGGTATGTATAATTGTTCAAAGTGTTTGTCTTACCATGACAGAGTGTTGGATAGGGTTAATTTAGTAATGAGTTAATTTCACTGTATCAGTGTGGTAGTTGTCATCATCTGTATTTGTTGAAAGCTTTCAAATGTACACCATACCTGACCAGATATTTTGTTTACTGTGACTTTATTTAGAAAAGTGAGACCAGGTCCACACCACTGATGATGATTTCATGTTATCCAAATACTGTAAATACTGTTGGAATCTAACAGTTTCAGAAATGATGTGATTTATTTATTTATTTATTTATTTATTTATTTATTTATTTATTTATTTATTTATTTATTTATTTATTTATTTTTATTTGATCATACATGCAGGTGCCCCTCCTAACAAATCATAATTGTTACCTGTTTGTTAAAATCTTGAAAAACGGATATTTACGTCAGGCACTCTATAATAAGGATAAGAAGAATGGCATGAATTCATTAATTATTAATCAAACAGTCATTGATAATTGTAAGATTCATTAAAACTTACTGTAAATATGGTTATAAATGTCGACATTTATATAGCCCTGATTAATAGTTGATTCGTGTGATGTAGAAATTAGGTTAAAAGATTTGAGAACGTTGACATATTTACCTGCTTATGTGACATTGCGGAGGTGTTATTTATGTTTAATCAGCTCTGATGTAGCCTGATATGGTTTCGTTTAATTAACTGATTAAGGCTTAGTACTTTAATCATCTTAAATTACAATATTGTTGATAAATATGACGTCTGTATCCCAAATTTCTGTGGATATATTTGATGTCCCATACTTCCATGTTCCTTTCATTCTCATTTTTAATGTCGCATGTACTGGTGTAGCTAACTAAACAGGAGGTGCCTACCCTTCCAGAGCACCCGGCCTCACTTCCCTGGTGGAGGTTCACATGTTAGCTTCTTTTGCCAGTTTTCAAAGGTTTTGCTTTAATTTTAGAATTTTGATTTGTATATGGACTGGAATTTTTATTTGATACAGTAAAACCTCAATTCTAACATGACCTGCATTTTCTTTTATATCAAACATGAAGAGAGCCAGCCATGGTATAACAAACGACATACCCATCGCTGTTCCGTTTTAATGATGTACTCCCTTGCTTATCTTATGACGTCATACTATGTGTTGCGAACAATGGTTGTGACGTCATTTTCATTCATAAAATCGTTTATTTCAATGGAGGTAATCTCAACAGCCGAATTGTTTCAATGGACCATTTTACAAGTAGATAGTAAAATGTACTTCAGAAAAAAAGTTTGCAATGTTTATTTAATTCCTTTTTATCTAATGTTAGATATGTTAGATTTGAAATCTGTGCTATATCGTCAAATAATATACGGGCCATTGTTTACATGCGGCGAATATATCACTTGGTGGCCATGCCACCTCGTGATATATTCTTCCCCATGTAAACTCCGGCCCGTGTATTATTTGACGATATACTACGGATAAATGTTGATTATTTCTTAATGTTATTGCAAATATGTGTTTGAATTGAGTTTGGCATTATGAATAGGTTTGCTGATAAATCAAAGGAGACTTCTCAAGAAAATATATATGATACAGACTCTAGGGCATTAAAATACTGTGGCAATAAGTGATCACATACCCTCATACTTCTTATGTAATAATCTCAAGTTTATCAGTTCTCCTTACCAAAGGTCCGTGGTTTCTGTCACCATTTCAGAACAGATTGTCTCAATATAAGTGATAAAATCTTGACTGGAGCATGAAACTCACTCCAATCAAGAAACAAACTAATCTTTCAAATATTGTTTGGAAATTTGAATTATGTCCCTTGGATTGAGACACCATAAAGGTGGGGGTGGGAGACACATAAATCTTGTGTATAGCAATTTCCATCAAATAAAAACCATATAATACTATAATTATCTCGGAGTAAAATAGACCGCAGACTAAATCAAAATAGATTAATTATATTTTCTATAAATTGATGGAGTGAAAGTTTGCAACCCTTGGATACCAATTAAGTAGTCGGTGTTGTATCAATTTCTATACACATTAGAAGTGTATAGCGTTTTATTGTGCATTGACTTTGCTTCACAGTTTCTTTATAAATGCATTACGTGTGCATTGGCGTAACCCCGCTGTGTGACACGGACAGCTAATAAACTCCAGTCATTATAACACATGATCACAAGATTCTCCGTGCTTTGATCGTCCAACGTTACTGAAAGCGCTGCATTGATAAAATAAAGCAGTAATTAGTTTTTAGCATTCTGTTCATACAGTTAGAGGTTTGCGTTAAACAAGAAATCAATCGCAAAGTAAAAACATCCTAAAAATAATTTACACAATTTATATTGCAATTTATACACATGTCATAGAATTGCGTAATGTTTATTATTCTGTCTGTTAAAATTCACGTTGATATTTATTTGGTGTTTGTTTCTCCAGTGATGTGACTGTTTCTATAGTTGCCAGTTTTACAGAATACAGACCATAGAGAGTACAATTTGCTTACACATCACTTGTTAAAAAAGTTTGATACTGGGGATGGATGAAGGGGTTTGGCTGTCTCAGCATGCTTTTATCTTGGGCCTGACATGAGCTTTAATCTCACCCGAGTCAAAGTTTGCATGAAGTTAATCCAAAAACGTTTGCATCATTGTGTGTGACAACTATGACAATAGTTTTTACAATGACCACATCACTGAAGTTTCTCTCACTTTCCAAAGGATGTTGGTGGTCAAGTGGATCAGGGCACCTCTTGCGGTCTAGGTTGGAATCCCACTTAAGTCACATCATAGTATGAGAAAGTTTTTCAGTTTGTTTGCTTAATTTCAGTGGTTTTCTTCAGGCACTCAGGTTTCCTCCAACTGCCATGAAATGACCACCTTAACATTAGATAAAAAAACTTGACTGGGATGTAATTCAGTATTACTCTACTCAACCCCACCATTCCACTGTTGGTTTCTAAGTGAATCCAAAAAAGATGGTAAAATTCCTTTATATTTGTGTTTGGTAAACACCTTGGAAGTCATTAACTTTGCTTTATATATTATACTTTAATCACTGAACAATCACAGATCTGATATCTTGTGGAAGATGGCCTTACGTAACTAGCTGTACTGATTTAAATATGGATTTTTTTCCTAAATGTCGGACCATTTTTCATGTGGTTGGATCAGTTAAAAGATACATTGATAATTATATGCTTGAGTGAAGAATAAAATTTATGATACACTTTGAAGTGTCCAGAGTTTGAAAATGAAATTATTCACTCTTGAATGACTAAGCTTGAGTATTTCTATTCTCTTTTGAATTATTTTAAAAAAGGGAATTGTGGTAGATTTCTAAACAAAACTTAGGATTATTTATTTATTTATTTATTTATTTATTTATTTTTTATTTATTATTTATTTATTTATTTTTCTTATTTTCTCCTTTGAAAGTTTTTGCCAGTTTAGTGGCCAGTTGGTCTGTTTTGTTTATTAAAACAATGGTCATCCACCCTGTCCACTACACATGCTGAATCTGATGTCCCTGTTGACCAACACTGTATTTGTGAACCGGCCTAGAACTGACCATTAATAAGAAAATGATCAATATGTGCTATGGCTATTTAGAAATGACCAACAATTGATAATGTCTGTTCATTAACACAGGGAGAACTGCATGTCAAATTCAGGATCCATTTTGGGTAAGAGTTAGCGTTAGCCATACTGGAATTTGAATTCATACGAAGAATGATTTTATTTACAGACACATGATGAGACATGATGTTCATATTCTCATGTGATTTAGACAAAATATTTATAGTATAGACTTTAAGATTTCTTCCAATGCTATAATGAAGCTAAAAGTTCCGTGTCAACTTATTAAACTTACATGCAGAAATTTGTATCTTATGGAGTGTTTATTATTGTAGACACGAAAGAGTTAATTTAAAATAAGCAATTAAAATAAGATTAAGAATAATTAAGTTCACACTTCATAGACTGGTGATTAGAATAAAATTTTCATAGTCTGTAAAAAACAAGTTGAAATTAACAACTAACTCGGCCATCAGAGGCTGATAACTTATATATGCACTTTTAGACAGGGCTAAATAAATTTTGATATTATTGCATGTAGGGTCTTTTTTGAAAATTTGTTTTTGAATATGCAGACTGTATGACTGGCTAAAATTTTGATGCATTTTAACATTACTTTAGTGAGGCATTTAATTTAAAATTGGCAAAATGCACTGACACCTTTATCTTTAGTTCCTTGTGAATATAAATACATGTACAGTATAATTTTATGTGTGCAGCACATGTAATGATACACCACAGATTGTATAGTGATATATTGCTGAATTACTGCTAGACTACTACAATATTGACTATGTATTTTTTACGGTACATGCCTGCAAACTAGTTTTAGCCAAGCTTGAACCAAGTTCATATCTGAAAGGTGAATGTTTCAGGAAAACATTAAAACCTTGTAGATGTTGGGGGCAGGGGTTTTTGTCTCTCAAGAGACATTTTTAGTTTTGTTGGAATGATGTTGAAAAATTATACTTATCATAATAACCCAAGGATAGTGTTCAGCCTATGGATTGTTTAGTTTCTGAAACTGATACAGTCGTACTTTATAACTACAGTCACATCTATCTAGTACAAACAAATGTTAGATCACATACTATGCAAATGTTTATAACACTGCACTGTTATATTTATTTTGTTGTGTTTAAAAAGCACCGATTTTGGCAGTAACTAATTGTGAAATCGAGTCCTATTGTAGTGTTCATTCCATAGAGAGCCCATAAAGAGCCATGGGTGCCATTGATCACTTAAGGCCTTAGTTGGCCATATTTTACATTACATAAATGCAAAATATTGGTTTTATGGTGTTTTAAGAGGAAAACCACTTCTGAAAAATCCTAAATGGAACACTGATATATGGACACTTGTTCTGTACCCAACATTATGATATTTGATATTTGTATCAAGGTTATTTATTGATTGGTTTTACGATCCAGTCAAGAATGTCACCAGCTATAGGTGAAGTGACAGAATATTTTGACCTTTGCAGTACACTCGGGGCATTATGCAGGGAGGACATGAGTTTGCAGTGCACTCAGGGCATTATGCAGGGAGGGCATCAGTTTGCAGTGCACTCAGGGCATTATACAGGGAGGGCATCAGTTTGCAGTGCACTCAGGGCATTATACAGGGAGGACATCAGTTTGCAGTGCACTCAGGGCATTATACAGGGAGGGCATCAGTTTGCAGTGCACTCAGGGCATTATACAGGGAGGGCATCAGTCTTTAAGGTCTATATCAGGGCATTATGCAGGGAGGACATCAGATTGCAGTGCACTCAGGGCATTATACAGGGAGGGCATCAGTCTTTAAGGTCTATATCAGGGCATTATGCAGGGAGGGCATCAGTTTGCAGTGCACTCAGGGCATTATACAGGGAGGGCATCAGTTTGCAGTGCACTCAGGGCATTATACAGGGAGGGCATCAGTCTTTAAGGTCTATATCAGGGCATTATGCAGGGAGGACATCAGATTGCAGTGCACTCAGGGCATTATACAGGGAGGGCATCAGTCTTTAAGGTCTATATCAGGGCATTATACAGGAGGGCATCAGTTTGCAGTGCACTCAGGGCATTATACAGGGAGGGCATCAGTCTTTAAGGTCTATATCAGGGCATTATGCAGGGAGGGCATCAGTTTGCAGTGCACTCAGGGCATTATGCAGGGAGGACATCAGTTTGCAGTGCACTCAGGGCATTATGCAGGGAGGACATCAGTTTGCAGTGCACTCAGGGCATTATGCAGGGAGGACATCAGATTGCAGTGCACTCAGGGCATTATGCAGGGAGGACATCAGATTGCAGTGCACTCAGGGCATTATGCAGGGAGGACATCAGATTGCAGTGCACTCAGGGCATTATGCAGGGAGGACATCAGATTGCAGTGCACTCAGGGCATTATACAGGGAGGACATCAGTCTTTAAGGTCTATATCACAAAATACTTTGACTTTCATTTCTGTGTGCTTGGCCAAAAAACTTTACCACCAATTTTCAAATCTTGGTCATACATACCCTGCTAGGGTTCAAACCCACAATCTTCCATATACAGAGTAATCAGTTTACCAACTGAGTTACTGTAGTGGTTGTATCATGGTAATCAATCAGAACCCATTGATCCAGTTTTACTAGTATATTGGTACACTCTTGCACCTCTAATCTGATATGCTGTTTATTTTTACATGTGCAATATGATTTTTACATGTGCAGTACATTTTTTACGGAATTTTAATTAATCCCTGATTTCTCAGTTTTATCTATTTATACCAATAATGACTAAAATAAACTTATCATAAAGCTAAAGTTTATAGAGTGTTGGCATGTTTACAGAATGTAAGAAAAAGTTTACAAACTGATTAATTTATGAGGTATAACTTTTATTTGGACAGGTGTTGTTTATCTGTTACTTTTAATTTTTTTTTAAATGAAGTCTGAAGATTTTATTTAAACTAATTAATTTATGAGATATTTTTTGTTAAATTTATCAAATTTCAAAAAATAGAGTATAAATTTAAGATTTTATTTTTATTTAAACTAATAAATTTATCAGATATTAATTTATTTGTACAGATGCTGTTTTTATGTTGCCTTAAATCTTAAAATTTTCAGCAAAAACTATATCTAAATTTAGGATTTAAAGAATTTTTTCTTTTTAAATTTAAAACCTAAATTTAGAAAGTACTTGTGGTTTTTAAGGATAAAATTGATGAATTTATTGGCTGTTAAAACATGTTTTTTTTACCAATGAAATGTTTATCTTTTGAATTTTGCCACATAGTCCTTTTTGGATTTAGGATGTCCTTGCCAGTAGATATTAGAGCCTTTATATCTAACTCAGATCCTAGTGTGAGAGAGCGTGTCAGTTTGCTTGTCAAAATCTGTGATATGTTACTATCCTTGTTGATTAGGTGGCTCTAGATTACTGTCTAGATTTGAATTCAACTTCGGAGAATGTTTGCCAGTTTGCTTGTCAAAATCTGTGATATGTTACTATCCTTGTTGATTAGGTGGCTCTAGATTACTGTCTAGATTTGAATGCAACTTCGGAGAATGTTTGCCAGTTTGCTCATCAAAGGTTGATTGTATTCTCCACCATCCTAATCTAACCACCTTGATATAAATGAAACATTCTTGACTTAGGTATTTGACACCATTTCAACCAGTGTGTCATCTTGATGTACACATATCACTGTATTTTGAGGGATTTTGCTAGCAAAGTAAATATGGTTACCAATTTGGAGGTCTATGTACTTTATAAAGGCTATATTAAGTTGACTTCTTGTCAAACTTCTTGTCAGTAATCAGTGAGCCAATTGGAGATAAATTATGTCTTTATTTAAATGAGTACAGCCAGGTGAGCATCACAGTATTGGTCCTCTTGTTTGATTTGACTATTTGTGTCATGTTATTCGTTGTTTTGGCTAACATCAGGTGAGCATCACAGACCCAGTTCATCCTCTCATTTAATTTGACTACTTGTGTGACGTTGTGTCATGATTTTGGTGGTTTCGGCTAGTACATATGTTTTCAGCTACATATGTTTATATCCCAGTGTATCCATTGCACTGGAATTTAAAGGTTTGAGTCTATTCAAATTTCAGTCTAATTTGGACATCCCAGGGTTCTTCAGTTTTCTAAGTTTCACTAGGACGACAAAGACCAACATTGCAAGCCAGTTAATAATTCTTAGATAAATAAGAAATAAATCATTTTTCATTTTATATCACAATATTATATTTTATCGTCCATTATGGAACAACCTAGTGGCAAAAAAAAAAATATCAAAAAAATTATGTAACATTTTAAATAGAATTAAGTAGAACATTACAATCACATTAATGCTTGTATCAGCATGGTGTTTCTAGACTGTTCGTGCTTGAGGCTGCAACATGGTATGTTCCCGCTCCGTTGCTAAGCAACCAACTTCGGACTCGTTTTCTTCTCTGCATCGTGTCATATCTACAGAGAATTAATTTTTTAAATGTTAATTTAAAAGTTTTGTTAAACATAGTATAAATAATGGGATTTAATGTACTTGAAACATAGCCTAACCACACGAACGCGGTTATTAATGTTGGTTCAAAATGACACTCTTTACAAAGTGCTGTCATTATGTTTACGATAAAAAATGGCGCCCAGCACACAATAAATATCATAAACACTATCCCAATTACTTTGGAGGCTTTTTGTTCAGTTTGCACCTCATCCTCTTTACGAAGATCCGCTTTTTTCATTAAAAGTATATTTGCAGCTTTGATCACTAGTTGATGTTTTTTCACCAGCCCTCGTAATGAACTTGTTCCGGTTTGTTGGCGCCAGATTTCAGACGATGACCTGTTCAGTTTATTTTCTGTATTATTTTGTGTGTTATTGTCTCGCTCTCCATTTTCTTTGGTCACGTTAGAATGTCTGTTGTTCCGTGTATTTACTGGAAAAGAAACACTGGATTTTAAATGGGTTCTACCTGTAGACATAGGTGAATAGATAGTATTTTTGTGCTCCCCTAAAGGACAACTTCTAGTCCGTCTTGTCGGGAATTTCACACGAGTCCTTGGTCTAATTGGTTTACGACTGAGCGACCGTCGAATCATTGGTTGACCTTCTTGCTGTCCTGAATGGTTAAGCTTTGATTGGCCGATTAATAAGTACAACGTTAAACTGTAGGATATGATCATAATAATCAGAGGAATAAAAAACGCTAAAATTGATCCATAAATAATGAAATCATCATTACGAAGGGTGCACTGATTTTCATTCAACACATTCCGTTCGTCGATGATGCCCAGAATTGTAATCGGACTAGATATTGCTAGTGCTATCACCCACACAAGAACAATCTTTAAAATGACTATATTCTTTGATTTATTCCGCGTCCGTAACGGTGATCGCACTGCCATATATCGTTCCAATGATATCGTACATAGATGTAATATAGAGCTTGTACACATTAGTACGTCAGCCGTCACAAATAGATCACAGACTATTGCACCAAACAGCCAATAACCTGAAATTATACAAAACACAAAGTTAATTTATAAATCCACATTCCATATTTTATTTTATTTTTTTTTTCATCTCTCTTTCTCTCTTTTGGAAAATAATAAAACTAAAAATCATGTCAAATTTAATCTGGATACAAATAAAACTAGCACAAAGTTTAATAAACTTGTTCTCACCTGTCCATTTTAGAGTTTTGTAACAATAATGTTTTTATTTTTTAAACAATTTTGGTTATATGACTGAGAATTTTTACAAATACAAGGGCTCTGGTCCAATTCACGAAAGGTGGAGAGTCGGCCCCAAACTTCATGCTCAAATATATGTATATTTGTGATAGAGAGGGTTCACTCTATGATAACTTCATACTGAAAGTTTTGATGGCCAATTTTCTAAGATATATGGAGATTGTTCACTCAGTGTTTAGTCTTGCAGTCCTGTTAGCATCAACAATCTGTTGATATATATATACAGTACATCCTGTCAAAAGTTTAACACTATATTTAAGCTAATGAAAAGAAGCTAGTGCTTAGCTGCAAAGTTTCTGATATATGGATACCCTGTGATCAGATGGGATGTAGTCGTGTATATGAAGCTGTAGAGATATAACTAACGAGGGGCAGAGGAGAAGAGCCTCTGATTTGGCACTTAACTCCTCAACTTAATGTTAAACTTTTTACAGACCTGTACCTTATTTCTGGTATATAAAAATCGTTTATCCAACTTCTTGGATATAGTGCAAAAGTATAAAAATCACATATTATTTGGATAAAATTTTTACAATGTTTGTCTATCAAATTTTATTTGTTAATGTGTAAAACATCTTGCCACCAACACAATTAAGTGATCTAACACACGTCTACACAATGCATGCCTCATAACTCTTGTAAAAATTCTGATACCATGTTTTTAGTGAAAACTGCAGCGAAAAAAGATCAGCATATCAAAAATGTTACTGCTCTTAAGACATCAGTGTTCCGAGAGTTTGAAAGGTTGGATAAATACACGTAAAATTTATTGTCAGTTATAAAAAAGTTTTATTTTTCCAGCGTTGTAATGGAAATTACAGCTTAAACAATGAGAAGTTGGAATGTCAATAGATAGCGAAACCTGTTATCTCGGAATGAGAAAAAACCGATTCCCTTGTTAGTGCTATGTATATATAACAGGTGATAGTTAGATATAGACAAACAACATTGACCTGTCTGCTTGACCTTTCTTTATAAATATTCATACAGGACTATCTGCTCAGTATTAGGGTAGTGTTACAGTCCCAGTTAATGCACACACAATGTCTTTTCTATAATTAATCACATAATAAACACTTATGTTCCTTATATATATGACTGTACAGGTCCATAATAAATATTCAAATTAAAGGTCAAGCAGACAGGTCAATGTTATTTGTCTATTATGTGATGTACATTGGGCAACATTTATTACATATACACTTATGTTCAGTAAATAAAGAGACAGTTAGTGTGTTGGGGAGGCTTTTTGTTCAACATTTATGACTTACATTGTAGAGTGTATATACACTAAATGTATTATATACACACTTACAAAAAGTAAATAAAGAGACAGTTTTAGAGCTCCAGACTGGGGAGTACCATAGTGGAAGGGGGTGTCCTCTTATCTTTTTAATCACCAGATGTTACCCATCATTTAATAGGCCACTCACTCTCTCTAACTTCCCTGATTACATTTTAGAATTACAAGGTGTCCAGTCTTATAATTAATTAACCACTTATATCGGGAGATTCTTAATAGCTTCCTTACATACTGGGATTTGTCAGTTTAATAGCTCGCTCTGTATCATACTGAAAGGATCACAGCCTCTCACAGCACTGGTTTTGTCAGTGATGTTTTCTGATATTATATCTAGATTTTATCATAGTGAACAGATCAGGGTTCCTCTCACCTATTAAGTTTGAATCCCACTAAGGGGAGATCCTAGTGTGAGAAAGTTTGTCAGTTCACTGAATGAGGGTCATTGGTTTTATCAGGTAACTGATTTTGAACCTATATATAAAGGTCACTTTTACTGGTTCCCTTGGTTGACCTTTATAGACAGGTTTGACTGTACTTTATATTCCATTCTTTTATAATATCTAGCTAAGTATTTATACAGCATTTAGAAACGACCCAGATTTCTGTATGGTAATGAGCACTAAGGTGGTAACATGAAATGGGAGGGGGGGGGGGGGGGGGGGGGGGGGGGGGGGGGGGGGGTATATCAGGCCATATTGTTTCAAATTTAGACCTGTAAACTGCATGTATTACCCAGAGTTGAATTAATTAATTCCTGGCAGCATTTGGGCAGCGTCCCATGAAATGAATTATCTTAATCAGTGTGTATTATAAGGGGGAAATCTCTGCTGAGTCATTACAGGGGAGAAATCTCTGCTGAGTGTACAGGCCCACAAAAACTGAACTCATAACTCGTAAACACAAACAGCTTATACTGCAGACAGATACAATAAAACTAATTACGCGAGATTACCCATTGTGATAAGTATTAAGTCGTTATCTATTGGTTAAGTTTTGAAGGAGATTTTACGATAATTAAAACATCTCGGTGAAGCAGACTTGACAGATTGAGCGATGTCTCTATGGCTTTAACGGCATTCGGAATTCTGTTTTGAATTAAATACTCTCATCTCTTATTAAGATTGATTTTATGCCTTGTTTTTAAAGTGATCAATTGAAGAAATCTTAATGAAGCTTATAATTATGCATGGTTCTGATAGCTTTGAAAACGTTTTAGTGATTTCACACTAGTCCGCTGTTCAAGTGTAGGGTTTTGACTTCAAATTATCCGTAGATATAGGATGTTCTCACTTTATATAAAATCTTTAAATGAGTTGATTGATTAACAGACAAACTTCCTTCTTCAGAGTTATAATGTCTGGCCTTCACTCATATGGAAGTGGTCAGTTCATTGATGGTGGAGAAAACCACATCCTTTAGCAATTAAACTGACAAATTTTCTTACACTAGAAATTGTCACAAGTGAAATTTGAACATAGACACTATGGACTAAGTGTGTGCTTTAGGCCGTAAAGCCACTGAGGCCCCTGTCTCAGGGATACATGATTCAGTTTAGATGCTTAAGCTTAACCTTGTAACCTTGCAATGTGATAACGAGGACAGGTGGAGTGAGATGTCACATACTCTCAATTGATTCAAACCTATTGAACCTCTCTCCCTCTCTCTCTCTCTCTCTCTCTCTCTCGTGATTGATATCTTTCTCGATTGCTCTCTCACACACACACTAGCACTAGTCTAGTGCTCTCTCCCTCTCTCTCTCTCTATCCCACTAGTCTAGTGATTGATATCTCTTTCTTTCTCTCACACACACTAGTCTAGTTATCTCTCTCTCTCTCTCTCTCTCTCTCTCTCTCTCTCTCTCTCTCTCTCTCTATCTATCTATCTATCTATCTATCTCTCAACTACAGTCTCTCTCTACCAGTAACTTCATACACTATAGTAGTTTCTGTTATTGAGTAAAGCATGGAATAAAACCATATTAGAATGCATACCATATGAAAAAGAAAATAAAGATAATAAAAATTGATATTCGCAATACTGAAGATTTGATGAACTCAGATGTTTCTGTTTCTTGTAAAATTCCTGGTATAAATAAATGAGACTGAAGTCAGGTTATTGGTAATTGATATCCATAACCTTTAAGATCTATAAAAGTTAATGGCATACAAAATGGTTTCTGAAGTGCAGAATAATTGCTGCTTAAGCTAACCTGATATTGTGAACATGACCTTTATCTCATTAAATATCAAATATTATCTAGAAAGTTTAATGAAGATCGTCAGAAAAAATCAAGATTACACCATGTATTGATCCATATGAACTAAATCTGAAACCTTGATTCTCTTGTGTCATTGTCTATGAGGTATTTATTATACCTTGTTTAAGTAGCAATATTACAAAGCATGCTTATTAATTTTTAGGGTAGAAGGCGTATTTAATCCCAGAAACACATTAAATAATACTTCTATGCTGTTACATATTAAAATGAGAAATGATGATATTAAAAAAGCATACTAATTAATTCTAAGTGTAGAGGGCGTTTTTGATTCCAAGGGGAGAAACATGTGAAATGATATTCCTGTACTGCCCCATATTAAAATGATAATAATGTTAATTCTATTAACAGAGAGCATGCACTTTTTATCTTAAAGGGGGAAACATGTTAAACACAACTCCTGTGCTGCCCCATTTTGAAATGTCAATATTATTAATTCTAAGAACAGAGGGCGCTTTTAATGTTAAGGAGAGAAACATATTAAATGGTACTTTGTATTGCCTAATATTTGATAATTAACTTGATTACCAAGCATCCATATTTTCATACAATGCATCTAAGAACCCAGACATTTATTAACTTTTTAAAACAAAGTACTCAATAAATACATGTATAATAGTAATTGTTATTGCCTTATTTTGTAAACAAAAATACAGCACAGAGTGTACCCTGGACACTGCATGACCCACACATACCAACCACACCCCCTCCTCCAGCAAATAAAAAAAATTAAAAATATTAAGTCATTGATTTATCAACATAGATTAATGTAAATTGGGTGTTTTTCAATTCTGTAAAAGTAGAGAACATTCTTTAGTCTTAAGGTGAAAAGATTGAATGAAAATTGGATTTATTACTATTTTCGAAAAGTGGAGGACGTTATTTAATCTTAAGGTGAGAAACATGTTAAATAAACATAATTTATAGATATTTACCCCCATGTTATATTGGGCTATGATATGTGTATAGACTTGGAACACTGCCTGGATTTATGAATTACACTGTGTATAGGAGATAAAGTCAAAGATGTATATATTAAAAACATAATACTTTGGAATATTTATATATTTATTGGCATACTGTTTCAGCAGAAAAAATAGTTTATATAGATCTCTTCTCTAGGTTAATGATAATGGACTTGATTGATTCAGAATGTGTGTGTGGAGAGAGAGAGAGAGAGAGAGAGAGAGAGAGAGAGAGAGTGGACTTGATTGCTTCAGACTGTGGAGAAAGAGAGATCAGTTTTATGAATTTGAAGAATTTTTTTACTATAGTTTTTCATGATAAACTAATAATTTTAAGTTTCACTTTCTGAAGTTCTGTAGGTTGATGAGGTTGATGGGCATTTTCCAGGCTTGAGAGTTCTAGATTTCAACTTGGATGGGGTACCTGTCTATCCTAGATTAACCCATTAGGCATTTCCTTTGGTATCAGCTGGTTGTCCTTTAGCTATAGTGTAATGGTGGCTGAGGGGTCTAAAGCAATTAAACTGCATATTAACACTCGCAGTGCCTCTTACTACCAAGGTTCAAATATCAAACATTAATTAGCCAGAAACATTGTTATAACACATAAACAGAAAAATACATATTTTATGGCTTTATTTTATGTGTTTATTATCTTGATGGTTTGAGCAGATAAACCTTCAGAAGTGGAAATGGTAGATTTACAAAAATATTAGTAGATTCTGGATTAGATGTGCTGATGCTTTTGCTCTGCACATTGGGCATGTTTGATTATTTATGTAATGTGATGGTCAATTACAAATGATAGCTTGAACATCTGGACAATAATGAAAATGGCCCCCTCCCCCTCTCTATAAAAGAAAACACTTATGGTTAAATAGAATATAATATGATTTATATCTGAATAAATAAATATTAGAGCATTATTGCCTTTCATCATTTATATATGTGTTTTTCATAGATTTTTTTTTTATATTTGACTATAGTTGCTTTATATATAATAAATGGTAATATATTGTAACTGAATGTTTTGCATTTTCATGTGATATTGGTTATTTTAGTTTCTTATGCCCTTTTGTCCTTGGCATAGATTTTATTACCTTTTAGTCCTTGGCATAGTTCTTGGAATTGTTATTATATTTTTATGCCTTTTTGTATAGATTTATTGTTAACCTTAATTAAATCTTTTAGTGGTGCACTAATTATGGTTTAATAAATAATTTAATTTAAAAAGCTTTTGCACAACTGGATTAAAGACTTATTACTTGTTTTAAGAACAATTTTGTTCTTTTAAAGTGGTTGCTTTTTAAGTCTTTTTTTAAAATACAGGTACTACCTTTAATGAGTTTAAACAGTTACAATAAAGGTGAAGTTGCATGCAATAGCTATAGGACATAAGGCAATCCAGTCATAGCTGTGTCATACTGGAATATTGATTTTAAGCTTTTCAACCAAAAGGCACATTTAACCGTTTTATTTCTTAATTCCCAGTTATTTATAATTGTTCAAACAACATGCAATTCCAAGTGTAGCCTATACAGTGAAAAAATCCTATGACCTTGCCTTAAAAAGCCAAATAATTTCCCTTTTAGTTCAAAATAGTGGTCTGATAGTGTTTTATACCCTAGTCAAGATTCCCTCATTACAAATTGTCAGAAATGTGAATGATATGGTCAGTTTCCAGATGGTAGGTTAGAAGAAACTGGATTCTGAAAAAAACCATCAATTTTCTGCAAACAAAACAAAACAAAACTAAAAAAACTGTGAGCCATAAGCTCACAAAAAATACCCTCCCCCGCTCCCCCCACATAAAAAAAAATCCATTGGATCAAATTTTTAAATAGGAGTTGCACATCTACATTATATCACAAAGATTGTGTGAAAGTTTCATGAAAATCCATTGAAGGGTTTAGGAGGAGTTGCGGATAAGAGATAGGTACCCTTAGGTGTAACGGAAGGACTGACGGACACACGGACGGACACCCCTATCACTATATACCCCCCACTTTTTAAGCGGGGGGTATAACAACAACTTGGAATCTTATTCATTGGGATTTGAACTTGGTGGCAAGAGGTACTGTGATCTGTAAATGCATGCTTTATACCACAGTTCCAATGGGACCTATGCTCTAACAAGAAAAGTCTTAATATTCAGTACTTTATGTACTATATAATCTACTAGTCGTACATGTACTATGGTAGTTAACAGATGTTTTAGTACATCAGAACTCTAATGTTTTCCCTACCACTAATATTTTATTGGTGTTGAAATGGTTAGTTAGCAGTGAGTAAATATTTGTAAACCAAATGTAGTGTTTGAGGTATCATAGAGACAAGGAGAGGTCAAAATAGTCAAGGAAGGTTTTAACACATTGATGTTTGATCTACTCATAACATATATATATATTTGCCAGCTGTGTAGAGATTCTTTACTTTTAGCCAAGGATAACATTGACTTATATAACTGATTCCATTCTGTTTCTATCATTAGTATTTACTGTTAATCCTAATATTGTCTTGGTCCTAATATACACCTGGTGTAAGCATAGCTGGACTTGGTCCTAATATACACCTGGTGTAAGCATAGCTGGACTTGGTCCGGTGTAAGCATAGCTGGACTTGGTCCTAATATACACCTGGTGTAAGCATAGCTGGACTTGGAATAAAACCAATGCCCTTCCCAATACTAGCCTGGAACTCATATGCTCCTAGGACATTGGAATTGACCAATACACTCCAATCGTTTATCAATTTCCCATGTTGAGTGGAGCCCACTGATTGATTTAATTGTGTACTGTAATATAAAAAAAACCCAAAAAAACAAACAAATTAATTAATGAAAGCAAAAAATAAATAAGTAAATAAAAAAGGGAAAATTTTGTTAATATTGTTGGTCATTGTCATGAATTCAGACATGGACTAGTATGTTTCTATTTAATTTCATTACACATAATTATTACAAACCACCCATGAAATAGTCACATAGACTGTAAACCAGAAGAGGTCTTTCTGAAGTAACAGGAGTGACAGGGGGTCAGTTCAGAGACTCTTCTATCATAACACTCCTTCTACCAACTGCTTTATTGATAAGCCGTCAGTTTAACTAGAGCTGTATTATTTCAAGGGGAGGCATTTATCATGTAGTCTTTATCTATTAGATGATGTTTTTAGATTGTACATGTATACATGTTTTTGTTGATAGATGTGACTACATGATCTGGACTGATTGCTCATTATACATCTTATGGTGGTCATTACTGTGTTGAATGAAATGCTTGTTAAACTATTAATGCTTACAAGCTCATTGTTTTAACCCATATCTGTACCAGATCTCTCTTGAGCTATTATGAGAATATTTTTGGAACTAAGATCTTTATGAGATATTTATCAAAAAATATTTTTTGAAACTAAAAGCCCCTTTCAGGGTTTTTTGAGAAATTTATAAAAGAATATTTTTTAATTTTGAGCCTAGACAGTATGTCAATAAGTTAGATGGCAAAGTTATTGAGGGACATTATTATGAGGTTTAACTATACTACAGTATACATTAACTTATAACTGAATATTTTCTATTTACAAATTAATATCCACATCGTGTCATCAAAAAAGATAAAAGTCGCCCAGTAACTATCAGTGAACCTTTAATCATTTCTATTTCCTCGGATCCTACTTCCTAATACAACCCTTACACAATAGAAAAGGGTCAATGCTCGGATACAACCTAATTACATACCACTAATTAATGTTACATTTACATGACAATACACAGATTAAAAAATGTAAAGACTTGTAAATTTGATTTTTCCCCCAAAAAAATCTATTTACAGTTGAATTTTTTGGAAGCATTGGTAAGAAAAACATAATTTGTTTATCCACTGACCAATGACATGCCTGAAGCATTTTTCTCGCTTTTGGGATAATAGCAGGAAGAATCATATTTAATTTCATCGGAATACTTGACTCACATCAACACAGAAAATCCTCTGCAAATTAAGGATGATACGATTTGGTGCCATTTTTCAATTGGTTTAAGACATATTTAATACAACTGACCATGATGGCTACATCAATCAATCAATATACTGTATCGGAATCCCGCTGTATCTCCGCCAATTTATCAAAATGTCAACGGCAACAGGGAATCTGAGAAAAAACGGTTGTTTATTTGTATCAGTTTTTCTAGTTAGATATACAATATAAATTGATGGTTTTGTATTTATATATACCGGTATATAGTTTTATGTTTTAAGTGTGTGTTTCATGCCTCATTTCTATTGTAACTAATTATCCTCACTTGGTGTATATATTTGATGATAATTTGGAAAGTGAAACTGAACACCACAGAGAGAAAAACAAAAGCTTTAATAGGAGGATATGTCTGCAGATGTGACCAGGGATAGGTTTTGGACTGGTTTTACATACAGTTAACACAGAGGGGTAATGGATATTTACACCCCAGTCAAGATTCTGTCACTTATATTGGGGCGGCCAGTTCATGGATGTTGGAGGAAACTGGAGAAATCCACCAACCATTGGCAAGCCAACTGGTAAACTTCTCACATTAGAATCTGTCCTGAGTTGGATTCGGACCTAAACAGTGAGAGACACTGTGACATGTAAGCAGACACTTCAGACCACTTGGCCACCAAGACCCTCAGGATAAGATCAGAGGCTAGCTGTAGATGTGGCATTTTTTAATAGATAACTTTTTATTTGTTTTCACATAGAATAAAATCCATTATTTGTTAAGTCCCTTATCCCTTATCTAGATAATGCAGCAGTGTACAGTAATCAGTTTTAATAATTGTGGCTTTTGTAAAATTGAAATTCTAATCACAATTCCAATTTAATTTCTTACCAATTAATAAATAAATGAATAGTAAGTAACCAGTATCAGTAGAAAATGTACTTGATGTTTTTGTTAACTTTGATGAATATGTTATATATAATATATATACTTTTGAATCAATGTAAAATGGGCATTGTAAATTTTTTGCTGTTTTAAAAAACTGTTTTGTTAAGGAATGTTATGTTTTTCTGTTAAATAATACACATTTTGACTGCTTATAATAATATTAATTTTACACATTTCTACAATAAACCACACATTGACAGCAGCAGAAGTAACAGTTTAAATTGATGTAGCAAAAAATTCACTTTCATCTCCTCAAACTCTAAATCATTCAATCTATGGCACCTTATAACATACTGACCATGTGGTTTACAAGTCATTAGTGGTGAACCTTAAACCCAAAAGTTCAAGAATGTTTGGTAGGCAGAAATAAGTTCCAATTCTCAAGTTAGAATTAACACCTTTTCCTTTTCAATAGCTAGGTGTTAATTGAAATGTTGAAAATGAAAGTCGAGGTTAAAGGTCATGGACTTGAGGTCACCATTGATCATGTGATAACCAGTATGTAAATGCTTTGTAGACAAAAATAAACTTCATACCCTACTGTAGAAATAACAGCTTCTCCATGTAGTTGCCAGGTGTTAATTGAAAAGTTGAAAATCAAAGGTCAAGGTTAAAGGTCACGAATGCCATTCAATATATTAACCTTGAGTTAAGGTCAACATTCAATATGTTGACCTTGATTTGACAAGGAAATAGATAAGTCATTTAAATTCAAGTTATTGTAATTAAGTAGTAATGGATTTGAACTGGTATGTATATATGGAAGATGGACATTGTAGGCCAGTGACTGTTGGTGAGCATGTAATTAATCCAAATATAGTGACCTTATGTTATCTGTATGTAGATAAGTCACTGATAAGTCATTTAAATTCAGATTAAGTTCATTGTTCTGGAATCCTATAAGTCACCTTAGTGTACTGTATTAGTAAACAAAACTGTTTGGAACATTGTAAAAATACTTGCACAGCATGGATTTCATCATAAGTATACTAAGCTCACCAAAGGAAAGTTTGGCCAGCTATTGATGTTACTCCTGTACCCAGTTAGTCTGGTGCTTTGTCAGTCCTGTACCCTGTTAGTCCTTTGCTCTGACAGCCCTTCACTCTGTCTTTTCTATGTTCTGTCAGTCTTAAACTTTGTCAGTACAATGTCCTGTTTCTAACAGCTGTTATTGTGGGACCAGTGTGTGTTGAAATTTGCTGATATTAATAAAACAGATGAAATCAACACCCCATTATTTTCAGGTGATATTTAAGGTTATAGAGTGATGTCCCTTTGTGACGTAGCACAGCAAGAGGCCAAAGTATACATAATTTGAACTTAAAAGTCTTCTTATATCAAAGGAAACATTAGAAAAAAATCATTGGTGTAATATATAAAAAAAATCCAGGTAATCAATGACTGTTTCTTCATCTCTCAGTAAAACAGATTTCATATGATGTGGAATATTTTTCCTTAATGTCAACCAGAAACTGACATGATCAAAATCAGAAATTCATCAGCAGTATATAATGCTTTACTGGATTAATTATCCCGAATCCCTGCCGCGGCAACCTTAAATACAATTCTGTTTCCTGTACCGAAGTTTGATTTTTCATAACGAATCATTCTGTGGTTTAGTGGTTTGACACTCGCTCATCACGGAAGTATAAATAACATTATAATACCAATCAGTGTGTGTGTATGTGTGTGTGTATATTGTGTTAATTGTAGCGCTTGTTAAAAGTCGTCCTATCTTATTGATATTGATCAATAAATAGAAATCTAATCGACTTTTTTTCCTGGCATCACGATATCAGGATTATATATTCTTGACAAACTATATACATGTATAGAATAGGGTTATTATATATATCTCCAACAAACCATATACATGTTCTGTTTTAATTTTGAAGCACTAGATAGTCGTGTCTGAATTAAATTCCTCGTCAGAAGTGCTTGGACCAAAATTGTGGAAATCCAAATATTTTTTAGATGATAAAATGATAAAAATAGATGAACCAAAATTTATTTTACAGGGGTAGAATTATCAAACATTTGCCAGTACAAAATTTTTCTTCTGGCATTCATAGTTTTCAACTGGCAATTTTATTTTTTTTTACACTATGTGTCATGTATATTTGTTGACATTGGCCAGGATGCTTTGGAATTTGAAATTCAAAGAAATATTTTTCGATAATGAGATGCATTATCTTCATGGGAAAAAAGGCACTTGCTTTTTAATGGGATACTGTAATCCAGGAAAATTTAGTGACGGTTTAATATTATCACTAAACTTTTCAGAAAAATATATCTGTGCTAATAACATCAGTTATAAATTGGCTTGATGTGCACAAAAAGTTTGTGTTCTAAAATAAAACTGTCCTTATTTACTGTAAAATAAAATCACAAAAATAAGTTGATGCCAAAATTAAGCAGTTTATTGTGTTGAAACGAAAGATTTTCCCTCCTTTTTCAAAAGAATTAATTTGCAATTTAGTTTTTAGTAATAAAATAGGCTTCTCTTAGTTGTTACAGGAATGAATGAAATATTGAAATGACAGCTAAAAGTCTCTTTGTCTCTCTCTTAAGTTTTTTCTCTCTTATGTTTCTAAATTAATTTTGCAGCAATTTAAGTTATGGTAATTCTTTTTTTTTTCTTTTTTGATAAATTAGTACAGATAAATGTCAAACAATAACATTGATTCTTTTTAAAGATAGTTTTTATCGATTTTAGTATTTCCTTGCCTTTGAAGATTTCTCTTTGAAAAGGCACAATATGAGATTAAAGATATCTTTTGAAACTCAATAAAATGTAAAAGAAAATGTATTGATTCAATTTTCACTTGACATTGAGAACAAGGTACTGGGTACATTTAGATATTTTTCATGTTTCAATGTTGTGGAGTCGAGTTGGGGTGTTTTGCGTCCCTTTCACTTATACCATAACGGTCCTTTCTAGGATGGTGGAGGTGGCTCAGAGAAAACCACCCACCTTTGGCAAATGAACTGACAAATCTTATAACACCAGTATCTGCCTGTTTGGTATTCAAACCAAGAGGCACTGTACTGTGATCAGTAAGTATGTGATCTAGACAACTTGGCCACAGGCCTCATACAAAGTTTTGAATTCATTGTAAATAGTTTGCAAGATCATTTTCTATATTCTATATTAAAGTTTTGACCATTTAAAAAATGTACTTTTGTATTCAGATTTTGTACTTGTTAAAGAGTGATTGTTTATAACAGCTTGATGGATGGCATGTGAAAAAAATTGCTTGCTAAATAATGCAATTTTTTTTTTAAAAATTGATTTCCTCGATGGCATTTTAAAAGATTGCGTAAAAAATGCTTGTTTAATTGTCTAGAAAAATTGCAAGTTTTTTTTTTTTTTTTTTTTTTTTTTTAAATCTTTGTTTCATTTTCGGTGTCAATTCATAGATAGACAGTTTGATTTGAGTAACCAGATACCCTATTGATTGGGGACCCATGTAGAATTAACCAACACCAGACAATTCTATGTTATTGTAACGCAACAGGAACTAAATAATCCATTCTAATTTCCAAACGAGATCTGGGATGGCATTGGAAATAAAACACTGTTTGGGTTTGATTAGTCTTGTATTAGTGTTGTCTGTATGGTGATAGATACAGGACTGTGACTCGGTCGTAAACTTATTGACAGGGATTTAGAAATGGACAGAAACAGTTTCTGTTAAAGACGTGAAGATCATCACAGAAGAAGGGATGAAACATACATGTGACAGAGCTCTATTTATCACTTATAAGAATTTAATGTGACTTTTTTGAATCAATAATTTTGCTTGCCTTAACACTACACCATTAACTTTCAAAACTTTTATGAAATGTATGAAATAATGATGCCATTTTTTATGTGATTAAAAAATTTTAGAATATGTGAGTCTTCTCCAAATTTAAATTAAAAATGAAAAAGAAATATTTATTTTTTTATTTATTTTAATGTAATCCCTATATTTACTGTAAGAACATGTTAACGTACACCAAGTCTCTTCCAAATTTAAATGGGAGTTTTAATACTATTTATTTATTTATTTCATGTAATCATTTACAGTTATCATTTATTAAGAGCGAGTATATTTAATTCTGATCTGAGTGATCATGTTTGAATCCTGTATACCTAGCATACATTTTAATTATAGATGACTTTAATCCCAGTAAGTTAATCGGTGTGTGTATGACGGTGATAAGATAGATCTACTGATTGATATAAGTTTTATACATATTTCCATTAGTTATTATCAGTGAGTAAAATCACTGAAGGTGAAAGTCACTGACCACATGGCTAGAATCAGGAGATTGGATTTGTAATTCTGCATTGGTCATCTTGGTGCATTTTGGTTTGAGGTTAAACAGGTACAACCACTGGATGTTATGAGCTATTCATGAAAACTTGTTTTACCTTGAACTTAATTAGGTTTATCACTAAGAAATTTGATTAGATTTTATAATTCATGAAGGTCAAGCGAATCTAATGAAGGATGATATGCCGAGTATTTGTTCTAATTACTGGACATTACTTCTTAAAACCAGGCACAGTCATTCCTTAATTACAGTGACTAAGATTTACCTTAAATTAAATTTTGGCATTCTTTTATTGAACACAAAATGCAAATTTTCAACAAAACTTATAATGCATATATCTTATAAGCTTGAGATAACAGAATTCAATGATAGAATTATCAAGATTTCAATTTTAATTTAATTTAAGGACTGCCTGTGATTGTGAAACTTGGGATTGATGCTTCATATTGGTCATTGATATATGGAATATTTATAAGGTGGTCATGACCAGTTAAAATTAATTACCGTAGACTGTGATAGTTATTTTCAGAAAAAAAAGATTTATTTTTAGGACTTATTCTGAAAAGAAGTTTCTATGTTCTTGTAATTTGAGTGTATGTAATCTTGAAACCACAAAAAATGTCTTAAGAATTTTTTTTTAACATGCAATTAGGTGAAAACTGGCATTAGATAGCATTATTAGATTATATTGCTGCAAATAAGTAAGTTACAGGCAAATACAGTGGAACCTGTACCCACCCTGAGTAAACCAAATAACTAATCAATTAGCAAAGACATATTTACAAAGTTAGGTCTTTTCTTATTATATTATACTTTGTCCTTTATTTTGGCCCCCAAGAACCAAAAGGGACAATGGTGACCCAGATAATCTAAAGTGTCTAGGTTCTTGATCTTAGTGTGAGAAAGTTTGTCGTTTCACACTTAAGAGATATTGGTGGTTTTTCCTGGACACCCCAGTTCTTTCCATCATCCCAGAACTGACCATCTCAATATAAGTGAAAGAATATTGACTGGAAGGTTAAACACTATTACTCCACCCCATACAAAAGACCCAAAACTTAAAATGCTAGGTCCTAGAGTCCTAAGACCACCCAGTCCTGTTGGCCACCAAAATGTACAGCTAAAAGACAAATAAGACACAGTGTGACCCCCATCCCTCCATCAGTGGCCCCCCCACCCATCAATCGATTGAGTCTGTCTGATCCTTTTATGTGTAAGATTATATGTATCATATGTATGTGTAAACATATTGTCTGACTCGCTGTATGATATCGCTGGAGGGGGGATCAGTGCTGAGTGATTGAACAGCATGTTACATGTTATAAGTACTGTGTTGTGACTGATCATTTACTTTTGATGATACCTTTATGGTTGTGGTCAGTTAAAAGATTGGGATCAGGTGTTGTAGATGGACTGACCAGTAGAGATAGCCACCACCAGGACTGACCAGTCTGATGATAGATAGTGTATGTACCTGTCTTAGTGATAAGATCCAGGTGTGATGATCAGAAGCATGTAGGTAATAGTCAGCAAGAACCAAAAAAAAACAGAGTGCATATGTACTGTGTTCATAAACAGCTCAAATGATTATGTGGCCCAAACAAAGTAGTTGACGTAGAGTGTTTGGTAAGAGTTCCTATTGTACCCACCACCTATTGAATTCTTTGTAAAAATTTTGAAAATTATTTTTCACATAAATGTTAAAAATTGCTTGATTCTGTCATTTTTAGTCGAAATTAAAATTTTAATGGAGATACAAATGGAACTATCCCGAGTGTTTATACCATTTCTTCTGATCAACATTTTGCAAACAAAAATTAAAATTTGTATCATAGTAAAGCTTCCATTATTGATTTTATATGACAAATTTTTTTGTTTTTAAACATTTATAATATCTTATCTCAATCATTTGTTGTGGCCTGAGTTTGTGGGCAAGAGGTCTAAAGCATGTGATTAGGTCAAATCCCACTCTTGACAAATCCCAGTCTGTTAGAAAGTTTATTCAGTTCACTAGCTTGGTTGTTTTCTCCCCACTCCTATTTCCTCCATCATCCCTGAACTGACTGCTTTGATATGTGACAAATCTTGGCTGGGGAGTAAAACTCAATTACTCCACTATAACCTGTTGTTGTGCGTACCTTCTGCAGACTGTTGGAGCACCCCAAACTGATTTGTTATCTTTGTTACACTTTATAAAAACCACAAAATGATTTACGACTTGTTTTAAATACAGAGGATTTTAATATTTATTATACTGTTAAGTAAGATTACAAATGTCTTGACTACCATTAAACACCTGTCTAAGTACAAATCACTTGTCACTTTTAATATACTCTAATACTAATGTGAGAATGAGTTTTACATAAACCAGTTTTATACTAATGTGAGAATGGGTTTTACAAAAACCAGTTTTATACTAATGTGAGAATGGGTTTTACAAAAAAACTAGCTCTGAATGATTGTGATGTTCCAACATATAATGTATGGGACAGGAATCATAATGTTGCTACCAACCATTCCATGATTGAGCAGTTAAAAGTTCTGCAGCAAAACATAGAGGGAGATACTCATTAAAAAGAAAAGAGAATAAAAACAATCCTTGAAATGAGACAAATTACTGTAATTACAAAAATGTAACTAGAAAACTGGAAGTAATGAGTTTATTTAACCTGCCAAACATGGCTATAAACAAGATGTATTACAATAATGCTTTATTACGTATTGCAATATACCAATTTATACTTTGTAGATCTCTCTCTCTCTCTCTCTCTCTCTCTCTCTCTCTCTCTCTCTCTCTCTCTCAAAATGATACCTTTCAGAAATGTCTGCAGAAGTGCATGCATGGTTTGTGGTTAATCAAATTTATACCTTAAATACCATGCTAAAAATAACTGCACCGTTTTGCCTGGAGAGACTGTGCCAGGTCTTATACAGGAACTTTCCTCAGTGGAGCAATTTGATATAAAAGCGCTGATCTGGGAAATTCAATTTGGACATTTAAAAATATAAAATATTGGATTTTGTATCAAAAGAATAGATTTGAAATAAAGATATGTTTTCCCTGGCAATGCAAAATTCCTGTGTATATAATTGCTCCCTATTATTCTGATGGCAATGTTAGTCGATAGATTTCCTATGCGAATTCCGAAGCGTTCTAATCCATTATAGTTAAGACCTGTTTGAATGATTTGAAATTTATCACAATTTGATGCCAGTCTTGTGGCGATTGTCGGGAAAGGATATAGATTGCGGAGCTAACTGGCACAATGGTTTATAATTTGGTCTGATAGGGGTAAAAATGTGATGAAGTTTATAAAGAATCGCTTTAGATATCAAAATTATATCATAGAAAAAATCCATCAACTGATGATCGACGCTTGTTACAAACAATCGATGACATTTATCTAAAGGACTTAATAGTCATTGCATACTCTACTGCAGAATTAAAATATACCATCTTAAAGGTCAAACTAAATCAATTCTCTCTCTCTCTCTCTCTCTCTCTCTCTCTCTCTCTCTCTCTCTCTCTCTCTCTCTCTCTCTCGGGAATCAATGATTCTTATCAAGTAGTGCCCCTTCTCATAAAATAGCATCCCTCTCTCTCTCTTTATCTTCAGACTATGATACAGTGCCTTTCTCTCTGCCTCTCTCAGGAATAAGTGACTCTTAGACTCTTATGAAGTAGCACCTCCCCTCTCTCTCTCTCTCTCTCTCTCTCTCTCTCTCTCTCTCTCTCTCTCTCTCTCTCTCTCTCTCTCTCTCACAGATTTAGTACAAGTTTAAAACTATCTTTTACTGTTTTAGATTAATAAATTAGAAAATCATTTTTTTAAAATAAAATGCATGTATCTAAAACATCAAAATTGGTGGACAATTTATCATACACATACACATAGACCTTGGGCTACATATTCAGTCATTTATCTGATCTTCATGATGTTAATGTACAAAAATTCAGAAATTAAAAAAAAATCACAAATTTCGTGAAAAATCATATATACCAATTACAAATTTGTTTTGTCAATGTGGTTTCAATAATTGAGACTATTGTTAAAACATTTGAAATCTCATTGAGGAAAAAAAAGAGCTGTGTGGTATAAAGTGCACTTTTACAGATTGTAGCACCTCTCATTTACCTACATTGGAAGCCTCTATATAAGTGAATGATTTTTGATAAATAAATCCACTCAATGAGAAACAAGTTGTCATTGCAGACACTAAATAATTTACTCACATTAATGGTCTGATATTCTGTACTAATTATTTCTGGAATGTTTTGAGGCATTGTTTTGAAATTAATTACATGTGGAAAATTATGTCACATGGTTTATTAAATTATTTTGAGGCATTTTTGTAGCTAACCATATTAAGTGTCATGAATTATGTCAATTGATGTCATATTGTTTATTAAAATCATTTCTCATCCACAGATGAAGTATTTATCATCAACCTCCTGGGGAATTTTTTTGTCATAATAATTTGTCATGATTTACAGCTAAGTTAAATGTAAATAATAATTATACCAATAAAAACCATATGATAATGGCAAAAAATATGAAATGAGGCTATTTACTCACAAGTGATAGTATAGCGAGTCTCTTAAGTGTGTGTTAAGAGCTGATAGCAATAAATGTATGTGTTAGATGGAATTGAAAATATTAGACTCGGGAGAGACATTATAATAATTATAGGCCGTTTGATGTGTTGTGTTGTATGATTTGTGTAAGGGAATTTAATTCTGATAGTGTTAAGTGATTATAACTATGTGGCAGCAATTTGGTGTTCTTATAGGCCATTACGAGGTCTGTAAATACATGTATTGTCATCAGCAATTTGATGTTCTCATAGGCCATTACGAGGTCTGTAAATACATGTATTGTCATCAGCAATTTGGTGTTCTTATAGGCCATTACGGGGTCTGTAAATACATGTATTGTCATCAGCAATTTGGTGTTCTTATAGGCCATTACGAGGTCTGTAAATACATGTATTGTCTTCAGCAATTTGATGTTCTTATAGGCCATTACGGGGTCTGTAAATACATGTATTGTCATCAGCAATTTGGTGTTCTCATAGGCCATTACGAGGTCTGTAAATACATGTATTGTCATCAGCAATTTGATGTTCTCATAGGCCATTACGGGGTCTGTAAATACATGTATTGTCATCAGCAATTTGGTGTTCTTATAGGCCATTATGGGGTCTGTAAATACATGTATTGTCATCAGCAATTTGATGTTCTCATAGGCCATTACGGGGTCTTTAAATACATGTATTGTCATCAGCAATTTGGTGTTCTTATAGGCCATTACGAGGTCTGTAAATACATGTATTGTCATCAGCAATTTGATGTTCTCATAGGCCATTACAGGGTCTGTAAATACATGTATTGTCATCAGCAATTTGATGTTCTCATAGGCCATTACGAGGTCTGTAAATACATGTATTGTCATCAGCAATTTGATGTTCTCATAGGCCATTACGAGGTCTGTAAATACATGTATTGTCATCAGCAATTTGGTGTTCTTAAAGGCTATTACGAGGTCTGTAAACACATGTATTGTCATCAGCAATTTGGTGTTCTTATAGGCTATTACGAGGTCTGTAAACACATGTATTGTCATCAGCAATTTGATGTTCTTATAGGCCATTACGAGGTCTGTAAACACATGTATTGTCATCAGCAATTTGGTGTTCTTATAGGCCATTACAAGGTCTGTAAATACATGTATTGTCATCAGCAATTTGGTGTTCTTATAGGCCATTACGAGGTCTGTAAATACATGTATTGTCATCAGCAATTTGGTGTTCTCATAGGCCATTACGAGGTCTGTAAATACATGTATTGTCATCAGCAATTTGGTGTTCTTATAGGCCATTACGGGGTCTGTAAATACATGTATTGTCATCAGCAATTTGATGTTCTCATAGGCCATTACGGGGTCTGTAAATACATGTATTGTCATCAGCAATTTGGTGTTCTTATAGGCCATTACGGGGTCTGTAAATACATGTATTGTCATCAGCAATTTGGTGTTCTTATAGGCCATTACGGGGTCTGTAAATACATGTATTGTCATCAGCAATTTGGTGTTCTTATAGGCCATTACGAGGTCTGTAAATACATGTATTGTCATCAGCAATTTGATGTTCTCATAGGCCATTACGAGGTCTGTAAATACATGTATTGTCATCAGGACTCAGGTTACACACTGGGGCCACTCGTCTTTACTTAGTTAAAACAGTCCTGTGACCAGTGGAATTTTATTCACAATACAGCAGGGCTAGTGCCAGATTTTGTTTAGACATCCTTGATTCTTATTAATTTGTCAGAATGTAAAAAAAAAAAAAAAAAAAAAAAAAAACTAAATCTTTTTCCAGTCCTAAGTTACAACTATATGGTGTTTTTTTTAATCTGCTCAGCCTGATGTGACCAGTCCTGAATTTGCAATTTTTCAGATTTGTAGTTACAAGAAAAACAGATATGTTTAGATCTTTCATTATGTTACTAAATAATTGTTCCTTTTTGGCAATTGATGGGAAGCATGTTTTCCGATGTCAAATTGCAGGGTACACTATCATATCTGTAATTTTGAGTGAGACTTGGTAACCCTATGAGTTCTCGTACTCTAAAGGGTTTGATTTTTCTCCATATTCTAAGGTTCTGAATTTACCTAGACCAGTCCTAGTTTGAGACATGTAACTTTTCATTCAGACATGTGATTTTTCAGTCAGATCTTGACACTTTTCAGTCAGACCTAGACACTTTTCAGTCAGACCTTGACACTTTTCAGTCAGACCTTGACACTTTTCAGTCAGACCTTGACACTTTTCAGTAAGACCTGTAATAATTTTGTAAATTCTCTTGCATGTTTTTATATAAAACACTTAAATTTCAGATTTTGGCTACTTAAAATTTTCAAAATTTAACCAAATTTCAAACAGTGATCACATCAAATATGAACAGTTAAAAGATAGTGCATAGTAATTAGATTATTTCTGGGATATGCAAATCAGATCCTGATCGAATCTTACGTCATGCCGTCAGTCATTCTATCACAGCATTTTGGGATTTACAGAGATCAGACAGATAATACCAATATAGCTGACCCCCAGGTCTATCACAACACCTTGACTGTCTGTTAATAAGATAAGCTTGATTATTGATCTTACCCAGCCCATTATTCTCGGACATAATAATGTAGAAGATGATTAATTAAATTATAGTATATCCCCCATTGATAAGTCACCAGTACCTTAAAACCTCCCGAGACAAAAGTCAGTAAGTCCTAGCGAGACAAAAGTCAGTAAGTCCTAGCGTGTCATGATAGTAACACTAGAGACAAAAGTCAGTAAGTCCTAGCGTGTCAAGATAGTAACACTAGAGGAAATGTAAATTTACTTCTATTTCATTCATGGAATGTATTTGATGTTGTAATAGTTCCATGTTCCTTTCTTTCTTAATTCTGATTTTACATGTTGTGGGTTTATCTAGCTAGACAGGAGGGGCTTACCCTCCTTATGTACTTTAGAGCCTCCCGAGAGAAAAGTCAATAACTCCTTGCGTGACATGATGGTAAGGCTTTAGGCTTTATGAATTTATATCTTTTTCGTTCTTGGAATGTATTTGATATCATAGTTCCATGTATGATGTTCCTTTCTTTCTCAACTTTGCTTTCACATGTTGCGAGTGCAACTAGCTGGACAAGAGGAGCTTACTTTCCTCATGTACATTACAGCCACCCTAGAGAAAAGTCAGTAAGTCTTGTGTGTCATGATAGTGGGGCCTAAGGCTTTTTGAATTTACATCTTTTCATTCTTGGAATGTATTTGATGTCATAGTCCATGTTCCTTTCTTTCTCAATTTTGCTCTCACGTGTTGTGGATGTAGCTAGCTAGACAGGAGGGGCTTACCCTCCTCATGTACATTACAGCCACCCTAGAGAAAAGTCAGTAAGTCTTGGGTGTCATCTTTTCATTCTTGGAATGTATTTGATGTCATAGTCCATGTTCCTTTCTTTCTCAATTTTGCTCTCACGTGTTGTGGATGTAGCTAGCTAGACAGGAGGGGCTTACCCTCCTCATGTACATTACAGCCACCCTAGAGAAAAGTCAGTAAGTCTTGGGTGTCATCTTTTCATTCTTGGAATGTATTTGATGTCATAGTCCATGTTCCTTTCTTTCTCAATTTTGCTCTCACGTGTTGTGGATGTAGCTAGCTAGACAGGAGGGGCTTACCCTCCTCATGTACATTACAGCCACCCTAGAGAAAAGTCAGTAAGTCTTGGGTGTCATCTTTTCATTCTTGGAATGTATTTGATGTCGTAGTCCATGTTCCTTTCTTTCTCAATTTTGCTCTCTCGTGTTGTGGATATAGCTAGAGCAAACTGGAGTGCCCAGAGAAAATGATCAACTTTCAGAAATAGGATCTACCCCTTGAGTGTGATTTAAACCTTGGTGGTGAGGGTCACTTTATTACTTGTGAAGCAAAGTTTTAGCATTGAGTAATAATATGAATTAAATCTTTATTAACACTGAAAAGTATGATAAGCATTAATTTTACACATAACCAAGACATATTGAAGATATAGGTCTTTCTAGTTATAATTAGTGCTGTGATAGAGAGAGAGTGAGTACTTGAACACCTCGTTAGTTTTAATCTCTCATTTCTATCTAAATATTATGCTTTGTACTGGCATACAATCAAGAAACATGTTGATAGGTCCTATATATAGTGTTAGGTAGACAGAATGAAGCTGTTTACTGATAAATATTTCTGTAAAATACAATTATAGAATGATATTGGTTATCAATAAGAGATTGTGTACATTTTTAAGACTGTACCTACAGTAGATGGGGTCTCATCTTTCAGGCCATGTTTTTTCCGGATTGTGGCAGATTTGAGGCTGTACTTGCACACGGCCTCATCTTCCAGAACATGTTTTTTGTTGGATCTGTAATTCTTTTGGGGTGTCCTTAGAGTGGGTCTCATCTTTCAGGCCATGTTTTGTTGTATCTGTATTTCTTTTGGGGGTCACATCTTTCAGGGTGTGTATTTTGTCAGATCGTGTATATCTTTTAAGCTGTACTAAGATGGGGTTTTGTCTTACATACCACGGTTTTTGTTGGATTGTGGCAGGTTTTGTATATCTGTCATTCTTTGCCTAAATGATGCCTTGTCTTTCGAGCTGTTTGGTTTTTTGTTTGTTGTGTGAAAATAAGATGTTGTATTGAAATGTTTTTGACAGGTTTACATCATGCATTATGTCATGATAAAGAATGAAATTTAACATATTATGAAATAGAAAAATTTGGTTATTACTTAAACATGATTTTCAACATGGAACTGGTAACCATTGGATACCATTGATGAAATAAAAAGTTGTTTGTTGAAACATGATTATGAACATGGAAACTGCTACCATTGGAAACCATTAATGATATAAAATAAGGTTTTTGTTGAAAATTTGGCATGGAAACGCTTACCATCGGAAATGATTGTTTATGTATGATGTTCTTATCAGAGAAAAAATGTAATAATTGATAACTAATTTGTTTATGATAAACTTTGTCTACAGAATGTGTAATTAAAAATTTTATTTATGGCTCACATATGACATAAGCATATAAGTGTGACAGTTGTTAGTCTTGGACTTCTAATGAAAGCAACAGGATTGACTTTTAATGTATGAATTTAGCAAAACTTTGATTCAATGCGGCTATTTGTTCAGTCAGTTTTTTGCATTGTAAAGGGTTTGCAATAAATTTGAGGGAGATTTATCAAGAGAAGCATTTAGGAATCACCTGTCTGTTTAGTCATCCATCCCAGTATGATGCCCAGCTGATCATGTCCACTCCATATCTTCCTTGTCTATGGATGGATTTTGATCAAACTTGGAACAAATGTAAACAAACATAAGACATGATGTTAATCATGCCACATTTAGGTACATAGGTCAAGGGTTCAATTCACAAGGTCAACTCTTAGATTAAACAACTTGGCAATGTTTAGTTGTTGGGGGATTTGTCTCTCAAGGGACTGCGTTTTATTCAAGCACCTCCATCCATCAAGCAGTGGTTTTACAAGTTACTGGTTGACATTTGATGCCACCTGTATTGGTATAGACTATTAATGACTATAACTTGACTATTTAATGATGATATATGGTCCAGTTATATCGTTTTTATGACACTCGTCTTATCTCTGAGCAAATAATCAGTTTGTAAATAGCTCTAGTTATCAGGGTGATTTCGGGAAGTCGCTATCCTCTGCTGATCAGTTTTTAAATAGCTCAAGTTATCTGAGTGATTTTGGGAAGTCGCTATCCTTTGCTTTCCTCATGACCAGCTATTAGAGCAAACAATATCTAAGGAATTGTCAAACTGATTAATGTTTTGTGATAACAATCTGATCCCAGATTATGTTGTTGTATATCTGTTACTTATGTATCTATGTAGCTGTTCAAAAAGGTTGGAATAGAGAAGAGGTGTTTTATGACCATTCGAAGTTTCTTTCACTTATATCAAGGTGGCCAGCAGTTCTGGCATGGTCAAGTGAACAAGAGTAATAGTGTTTTCTACCTCAGTCAAATGAAATGAACATTTATGTTAACATCTGAACAGTGTAAATTACAAAATTAAATATCATTTTTAATTCTCTTAATTTTCTTTTTATTTTAGGTAAGTTTAGAGAAATTTAATAAAAAATCTAGATTTGATCTGTTATTGTTACAAGGTATGTAAAATTACATTTTATTGTCAGATGTTTGAACTTCTATAGTTTACCTGAGCTTAAAATGAAATTTCATTTTTATCCCCTGTCCTGGTTTTCAAAGAAAGAGGAGTATATTAAATACAAATTTTCCTACTTAGAATCCATCCTTCTTACCGTTGGTCTGTCAGTCCCTCCAAACAATTTTTGTCCAGACAGGGCTCTACGATTGCAATTTTTTTCACTAGCCTCCTGGCTAGTAAACATGAGATGTTTACTAGCCAGAGCAAAAATCTTACTCGCCACATATTTCTTTTATAAATATCAATTTAATTTGGATTCAATTACATTGGAAACATTTCTCATTACTGCTTAATTTTAAAGATGCAGACAAAGCAGTTGGACCCAATATTTTTTATTCAATTTACTTTTATTGTGGTATCAAACACAAAAATTGCGACACATGTCTAAAAGCAAAGCAAAAACTTTAAAAACAAGCAAATTAGGTTCAAACACATGTACTTAAATCAGAGGTGCGAGGCGAGTTGCTCCAGAAATGTAAATATCTCCTGTGTAGCTAGATACACCTACCACGTGTAAAATTTAAGATATATATTTTAAAGTTTTTCCCCAGTTTAAAACTGTTTTCCAGGCAAACTTGGGAACCAGATTTCCTTCATCGTTATAAAGGATTACGTTTGTTTTTCCATCAAGGTATCACTGGAACTGAGTCATATACGAAGCTGTTTCTTCCCGGTCATTTATTCTAATTTTTTATTCGTACTCATGCCTTGAAAAACAAATATATTTGCCGATTTTGTTTACAACTCAGAGCGATGAGAACGTGATCACAGAAACGCTTAACAAATTAACGGATTGCAGCTGTATGAATTTAAGCGCTTTAAAGATGTTGCTTGATGAGAGTAATTTCATTGTCGAAAACAGAAAGGAAAACTCCGGATTTGACTTTCTACTTTCTACTCGCACATTGGCGAGTGGATTTGACATATTCACTCGCATTTACAAATAATTACTCGCATATGCGAGTGTTTTACTCGCATTGTAGAGCCCTGCCAGAGTAATTTTTCAAAACTCTGAAACACCATTTTATCAAACTTGATGCAAAGCAGCAAAATTGGTAAGAGATGTGCATATTATTAACCTGGGTTAGTTTGCTCATTTTCTTGGGAGTTATTGCCCTTTGAACATAGTGCAAATCGCAAAAAGTACCTACTGGGGGAGGTTTCTAATTTACTGTTAGCTTGTTTAAATCTCCATTTTAAAAGTCATTCATCCAATGAAAGCCTATCCTATCAAATTACATAAAACAATTTCTTCCAATGAGTGACATCATTGCCATAGTCTATAAACTCATTTTTGTGAAAAGTAAACTTTAAATAATTTGAAAAGTCAACAACCTTTTAACAAATTTTGGTCATAGACATTTTCAATTAAATGTTTTTCAGCTTAAGTTTGTGTTTAAGAGTGTATAGATATTGTATAACTTTATTAGAAATGTTGTCTTTATAGAAACTTAAATTAGTGTAACATTCAAGGCCTAAGTAATTTGATTTTAAGATTCAAATTATCATCTTGTATCAGATTTACTCATCTGATTTTTAGACTTTTAAAATTTTTGAAAAACAATAATAGTTTCAAAGTGCCATCTAAATTTGATTTTGAAGCAAAACATTGTAGTTTTGTAATCTAAAGTGTGAAAGAACTATGATCAGACTGCACACACCTGCATTAGTGTTTGTGTCCAGTGTGTAAAAGTTTGGAAAATGATTTAAGTTAAATGTGCTAGCTATATTTGATTCTGAAGCAAATAATTGTACATTGTTGTAATCTTAAGTGCAGAAGAACTATGATCAAACTGCTGGCATCTGGCTCAGTGTTTGTGTCCAGTGTGTCAATTTCATGGGTATAAAATGATGCATCAAAACATGCAAGCTTTAAACTGTAACACTGTATGTATATAGTTTTTCTTCCTACTACTCTAATATATTTGCATATATTTTTACTAAACTTGGAATACATGACCACCAAAATATGACATTTTGTGTGCCAGAAAGGGGGATAACTTTGTATGAATTTCTCAGAATTATGTCCCTTTGAAATTTTTATCCATGTTTTTGTGATCCTTACTCAACAGTGTAATAGCAAAAATGTAAATGTGTATATTATGTTATGTCTTTTTAAACTAGGCAGAAATTTTGATTGCTTGAAAATGAAATTTATTGTAACAAACAATATGCATGAAAAATTAGATTAAGGTTTTGTGATTTTTGAGATATTAATGACATGACATTTTTAAAGCATCAGCCATGCTGAATGCTTTATAGCGATCGTTGGATTTTTTCGTATTTAGCGCCGCTCTCATTTCACCTTGACAGCCAATCAAATCCTTCGTTTCGACTGAAATTACGGGAATTTCCATATAGGGTATCCCAGGTATGTATAAACTCTAATCTGAGTGATTGGGTCTCCCGGAAAGTTACGAAAACAATGTTTTCATCATGTACACATGTGCCGATCTGAAATGTATTCATACGCGTATTAGTCCGTAATTGTTTTTGCTGGATATATATTTTAATTCTTCACTTTTGTATAAAAACCATAAAAATCCATGAAGTATACGCCCCTCGGAAAGCCCAACAAAAATGACGATCTTGTCAGTTCGCGCCGACGTTCTTCTTTTTGACCTACAGTGCTGTACATGTGGTTGTTTTACAGTCGCCGCCATATTGGATTTTTTTAATTTACGCAAAGTGACATAGATAAATAAACACAAAGTATGCTCATTAAACAGTTTTTAAGTTAAATAACTCCAAACATGGATCACATTTGATGATAAATTATATTTTTTTTTTAAAAATTGATTGTCAATAATATTTCGTGTTTGGGATATCCCGACCTGGTTCATTAATATTCATCATAACGTCACGAGGATTTTCCCGCTTTCATTGGGTATTAAAATTCATTCCTGTCAGTTTGCCGGTAGCGAAATTATGCATAACAAAAAAGTAGAAATCAAAGATTATTCCCAAAAATGTGATACGAAACTGAAAGAAGAAGTTTATTTACAAGTTATTGGCTATGTTGATAAATCGTTTGTGACTCGTGAAGTTGTGTAGGATATCGATACCGTAGTTCGTATGCAAATTAGCCATGTGTTTGGGGGCATGGCATTTGACACCCGATGCCCCTGCTTAAATGTATTCACATAGCGTAGTGACTGACCTTTTTAGTCCAGTGCACCCTTGCCCCTTTTAAAATGATCATGACACCCTGTCCTTTTCAGTTATCAGTTTAATATAAAAACGACATGCTTTATTCTCGAATCTCTGCTACATACTTCCGATCTTCCGCACACACTCCACTTCTCACCATATGTCTCCGAAGACAGACAATTTCATCATCAATGTTCATTTAAATACCCTTTCCAGTTGTTTATTTTGAAACAACAAAATAAATCGCAAGAAGGAACAACTTGAAATCAAAATCTAAACAAAACTGAAAAAAACGATGTTTTAAAATTTTCAGATAAAATTTATTTACCTTGTTACAAGTCCTTATTAGATCGTTTTACAGTGGATATCCGATTAAAGTTGTTGTCAGTAGTTTAATCCATGGTTTTTACAACCTTTAATGAAGCCATGTTACTTTATTTCACATAAAATGTGGCCACTGGACATGGAGGGAAAACTGATTGTGCTTTCTTAAGTTCTTCCGATTTCTAGAGCACCGTTGGTGAAGTAGAACAGAAACTAAGGGCGGGGAAAATATGGTACCAATCTTGTGAACTCAACTCCTCTTACAGTTTTCAACCAAAAACCTTGAAACTTCACAGAATGTTTCTATATATATTGAGGATGTGCACCTGACTTTATGGAAATATTTCAAGATTTTTTCCCCATTTTTCAAGACTTTGAAACTTAGTCACTTTTTAGCAAGTATTTGAATGGGGGTACCTACTTTGTGAACTCAACTCCTCTTACAGATTTCAACCAAAAACCTTGAAACTTCACAGAATGTTAATATATATATTGAGGATGTGCACCTGACTTTATGGAAATATTTCAAGATTTTTTCCCCATTTTTCAAGACTTTGAAACTTAGTCACTTTTTAGCAAGTATTTGAATGGGGGTACCTACTTTGTGAACTCAACTCCTCTTACAGATTTCAACCAAAAACCTTGAAACTTCACAGAATGTTAATATATATATTGAGGATGTGACCTGACTTTATGGAAATATTTCAAGATTTTTTTCCCCATTTTTCCAGACTTTAAAACTTAGTCACTTTTTAGCAAGTATTTGAATGGGGGTACCTACTTTGTGAACTCAACTCCTCTTACAGTTTTCAACCAAAAGCTTGAAACTTCACAGAATGTTTATATATATATTGAAGATGTGCACCTGACTTTATGGAAATATTTCAAGATTTTTTCTCCATTTTTCCAGACTTTGAAACTTAGTCACTTTTTAGCAAGTATTAGAATGGGGGTACCTACTTTGTGAACTCAACTCCTCTTACAGTTTCTCTTAAATTCAAAGTAATTTTATTGTAACATTTTAGTTGTCTAAATAATAATCAATTAATTTTCAATTAATCCTATTCAGAAATATTTCCCCCTTTTGTACTCAATTCTTGTCAACGAACTTTTTTTGAAAGAGACAGTTGCCTGGACAACTTCTGTAATTGGGAGGTACAGATTATTAGCTTATTGTGTCAGGATGGTTTATACCAATTCAGGCTTTTGAAGCTCACTTGGACAATTTATATATATTCAACAATAATTTTAAATACATTTAAATTATTTCTAAAACAAAGGTTTTATTTTTATTTTTATTTTTTTTCAAATTAATTGTGAATTCAATGAATAAAATTAATGACTTCAACAATGGTTAATCTGTCAGTTGCAAGTCAAGGGAAATAGCTGGTCATGGTGAAAGTTTTTTTTTGTGATGATGACACTATGGCGATGATGATGTGGCATGATGATCTGGTGAAGATGATGACAATAATAATGATGATGATGACATTCAGTTCTGCTGCTGCCGATGATGATGATGATGTCACCATGATGATGATGATATGACATGAGGAGATATAATGATGATGATGATGATGTCACCATGATGATGATGTGACACAAGGAGATATGATAATGATGTTGATGATGGTGATGACATGAGTTCTGTTGATGCCGATGATGATAATGATTATCATGATGAAGAAGATGATAGTGATGGTGGTGATGAAAATAAGCTCTGCTGCTATGAGTGATGATGGTGATGATGACGATGTGACTTGACGAACTATGATGATGATTATGATGGTGACATGAGTTCTGTTGCTACCGATGATGATGATGGTGGCAATGATGACATTCAGTACTGCTGAGCGCTGCCCATGATGATGATGATGATGAAGATGGTGATGATGATGATGGTGGCAATGATGACATTCAGTACTGCTGAGCACTGCCCATAGTATGATGATGATGATGATGATGATGAAGATGGTGATGATGATGATGGTGGTGTGATGACATTCAGTTCTGCTGCTGTCGATGATAATAATAATTCACGATAATGATGATAATAACAAAGCCAATGTGTTCATGCTGATGATGTGACATGATGATGACATTCAGTACTGCTGCTGCTGATAATGATGATGATTATGTGACACGAACAGCTATGATGATGATGTGACCATATTAATGATGTAACATGAGGATTTCTGAAAATGATTAATATAATGGTGGTGGTGATTGTCATGGCATGGGTTCTACTGCTGCTGCTAATGACGACGACGATGATGATGATGATGATATCTTCATGTTGATGATCAAAATGTGATATGAGGAGTGATAATGATGATGATGGTGGTGATTATAGATCCAGTTTGGGTTTTCTTCCAGTCAACTGCGTTTTAGTGGAGTTATGCCCCTTTTACTTTGTGAATTTTATCAAAATGATGGTTTCTCTGGACTTTTTTCCGTTACGCTTGAGATATTTCACTCAGATTTGGGGTCGGGTCTTTAGTAGCCTCTCTTGGTTTTTGAAAAATTAAAATTTATATTTATGCGAATTACTTAGTTTACTCAATTGATAAACATTGCGTGTCATGTCCATTTTGACCATTGTAACATATTTATACGTTAGAACCTAACAACTTGCATAAAAAGCAGACTTGTTGTTAGAAGCTTCCCGATCACAGTATCTATTATTTGCATGATTTTCATTTGTTACTGATTCATTAGACAAATCTCAGTTTCAAGTGCACATTTTTTTTATCAAATTGCTCAGTTTAGCTGATGCTTCAGTACCTTCAGTACTTTGATTTACTAAGTGCTTTTAGCCAAGCAGTTACTGCAAGTACAGGTATTAATGTCAAATATCTATTTCAATTTTCAAGCAGAAATTTTAATTCCTTAAAAATGAAATATTATCACAATAGACAATATGCATGAAATTAATTTGTTTAATAGTTTTAGTTTTTATGATAATAAATGCTTACTTATCTGATTTAGATACTTGAATTTCATATAACATTGAAATTTGATCTTGTGGATCAAAGTCATTAAATTTAATATAAAAAGTTACAGTACAGTCCTGTCAAAAGTTTAACACTGGGCTAATGAATTAGTAGCAACTCTGTAAGCTATACATCCACAATCTTTCATTACTTGCTATCTATCTCTCAGGACCTTTTCAGCTACTATGAGCCATAGCTATGCATATTTCGACTAACCAATCAGCAGCCAAGCTTGGACCTTTTTTTCATTAAATTTGCAATATGTCTGTATGGTAATGTTGGAGATACAAGCAATTTAAACTTAAAAAACAATAATATTAATAATATCGTTCAAGGTTCAGTTTCTGTAGGTGGATTAGAAAGGAAATTATTTTTTCTGAAAATGACACCATGACTATGCTGGAATATAATTCCTTGTTAAGTACCAGTGTCAGAAATACATGATGTGTAGCATTTTAATTTTCACACTTGGAAGCTTGTCATCGATATATCCTATATAACTGCTCTCTGATAGATGAGAATAGATATTGTGAGAATACAACATATGTGTCCCACATGAATATAGAAATGGTAGTCTGAAGTGAAGTTTGACAATTTCTCTAGGTAGAAGAACCACATTTGTCAATCTAGGTTCAAATCTTACTTTTAGGTGGGTGTTACCTGGTGTGATGCTTGTCAAAGGGTATTGGTTTTTATTAGGCACTCTGGTTTTCAACATCCCAGAACTACCTGCCCCAATATGAGTGAAAGAATCTTGAAGAAAGATACTGTGAGAACACAACATGTGTCCTAAATGAATCATAGATCTATATGATCTATATATATCATAGAACAAATGGTGGCTTTGAATCAAGGTTTTACTGTATAGTTAAAATGTTATTCATTGTTTAAGTTGGAACAAACTTGTTTTGATTGATCAGTTCAGATTGAACTGTTTTATACCTGTTTGATCAGGAGTTCAGATTAAACTGTTTTATACCTGTTTGATCAGGAGTTCAGATTAAACTGTTTTATACCTGTTTGATCAGGAGTTCAGATTGAACTGTTTTATACCTGTTTGATCAGGAGTTCAGATTAAACTGTTTTATACCTGTTTGATCAGGAGTTCAGATTGAACTGTTTTATACCTGTTTGATCAGGAGTTCAGATTGAACTGTTTTATACCTGTTTGATCAGGAGTTCAGATTGAACTGTTTTATACCTGTTTGATCAGGAGTTCAGATTAAACTGTTTTATACCTGTTTGATCAGGAGTTCAGATTAAACTGTTTTATACCTGTTTGATCAGGAGTTCAGATTAAACTGTTTTATACTGTTTGATCAGGAGTTCAGATTAAACTGTTTTATACCTGTTTGATCAGGAGTTCAGATTGATCAGGAGTTCAGATTGAACTGTTTTATACCTGTTTAATCAGGAGTTCAGATTGATCAGGAGTTCAGATTGAACTGTTTTATACCTGTTTGATCAGGAGTTCAGATTGATCAGGAGTTCAGATTGAACTGTTTTATACCTGTTTAATCAGGAGTTCAGATTGATCAGGAGTTCAGATTGAACTGTTTTATACCTGTTTAATCAGGAGTTCAGATTGAACTGTTTTATACCTGTTTGATCAGGAGTTCAGATTAAACTGTTTTATACCTGTTTGATCAGGAGTTCAGATTGAACTGTTTTATACCTGTTTGATCAGGAGTTCAGATTGAACTGTTTTATACCTGTTTGATCAGGAGTTCAGATTGAACTGTTTTATACCTGTTTGATCAGGAGTTCAGATTAAACTGTTTTATACCTGTTTGATCAGGAGTTCAGATTAAACTGTTTTATACCTGTTTGATCAGGAGTTCAGATTAAACTGTTTTATACTGTTTGATCAGGAGTTCAGATTAAACTGTTTTATACCTGTTTGATCAGGAGTTCAGATTGATCAGGAGTTCAGATTGAACTGTTTTATACCTGTTTGATCAGGAGTTCAGATTGAACTGTTTTATACCTGTTTGATCAGGAGTTCAGATTGAACTGTTTTATACTGTTTGATCAGGAGTTCAGATTGAACTGTTTTATACCTGTTTGATCAGGAGTTCAGATTGAACTGTTTTATACTGTTTGATCAGGAGTTCAGATTAAACTGTTTTATACCTGTTTGATCAGGAGTTCAGATTGATCAGGAGTTCAGATTGAACTGTTTTATACCTGTTTGATCAGGAGTTCAGATTGAACTGTTTTATACTGTTTGATCAGGAGTTCAGATTAAACTGTTTTATACCTGTTTGATCAGGAGTTCAGATTGAACTGTTTTATACTGTTTGATCAGGAGTTCAGATTAAACTGTTTTATACCTGTTTGATCAGGAGTTCAGATTGATCAGGAGTTCAGATTAAACTGTTTTATACCTGTTTGATCAGGAGTTCAGATTGATCAGGAGTTCAGATTAAACTGTTTTATACCTGTTTAATCAGGAGTTCAGATTGAACTGTTTTATACCTGTTTGATCAGGAGTTCAGATTGAACTGTTTTATACCTGTTTGATCAGGAGTTCAGATTGAACTGTTTTATACTGTTTGATCAGGAGTTCAGATTAAACTGTTTTATACCTGTTTGATCAGGAGTTCAGATTGAACTGTTTTATACCAGTTTGATCAGGAGTTCAGATTGAACTGTTTTATACCTGTTTGATCAGGAGTTCAGATTGAACTGTTTTATACTGTTTGATCAGGAGTTCAGATTAAACTGTTTTATACCTGTTTGATCAGGAGTTCAGATTGATCAGGAGTTCAGATTGAACTGTTTTATACCTGTTTGATCAGGAGTTCAGATTGAACTGTTTTATACTGTTTGATCAGGAGTTCAGATTAAACTGTTTTATACCTGTTTGATCAGGAGTTCAGATTGAACTGTTTTATACTGTTTGATCAGGAGTTCAGATTAAACTGTTTTATACCTGTTTGATCAGGAGTTCAGATTAAACTGTTTTATACCTGTTTGATCAGGAGTTCAGATTGATCAGGAGTTCAGATTGAACTGTTTTATACCTGTTTGATCAGGAGTTCAGATTGAACTGTTTTATACTGTTTGATCAGGAGTTCAGATTGAACTGTTTTATACCTGTTTGATCAGGAGTTCAGATTGAACTGTTTTATACTGTTTGATCAGGAGTTCAGATTAAACTGTTTTATACCTGTTTGATCAGGAGTTCAGATTGATCAGGAGTTCAGATTGAACTGTTTTATACCTGTTTGATCAGGAGTTCAGATTGAACTGTTTTATACTGTTTGATCAGGAGTTCAGATTGAACTGTTTTATACCTGTTTGATCAGGAGTTCAGATTGAACTGTTTTATACCTGTTTGATCAGGAGTTCAGATTGAACTGTTTTATACTGTTTGATCAGGAGTTCAGATTAAACTGTTTTATACCTGTTTGATCAGGAGTTCAGATTGAACTGTTTTATACCTGTTTGAGATTAAGTGGTAAATTACTCATGAAATACCTTCAAATTATAGGATCATTGATTATTTATTTTATAATTGTTTGCATGTCTATTGTCCTTAAGTTGCAGACTACATTCAGGTGGTGGTATTGAATTATGAATTAATAGTTATTACCTCTATAATAAATTATTCTTTATTACCTGTAATTTGTTGTGTAAATAGTAGAAAATTCTACCTGGCTTTACTTGGCATGTATTAATTGTTCTTTGTATGATTGCATTAAGTCTTGCACAGGTAATTTTAAGGGTAAAAAAAATAATAGACCCCCCCCCAAAAAAAAAAAAAAAAAAAGAAAAAGAAATTATCACTAGTTTGCAAAAAAAGGAAATCTTAAATGATATTAGTTTAGATGTTATTGTTGCTTTCTTTCTCACTCTCTTTTGTGATGTTGGCTTTTTTACCACACACCCTCACTTATTGACCACACTTGCCTTAAGTTATAGATTATCAACTACAGATCCTCAATTATCAAAGTACCATGTAATATACTTCACATGTCTAAAGAGCCTCTCACTACCTAGGACAAAATCCACTTAAAGTTGTTTTTTTTTTTTTTTTTTTTTTTTTTTTTACTACCATTGCAGTAGCTCAGTTGGTAGAGTGCTCACTCCCTAAGTGGGAGGTCGTGGGTTTGATCCCTGGCCAGGTCTGACCCAAGACTTCAAAGTGGGTAGTGACTGTTCTTTCACCAAGCACTCAGCATTACAAAATGAAAGTCACGGTTGTTTTGGATGGGAACTTAAAATAAACGAGGTCCCGTGTCACGGTGGGCTTTGCACGCTAAAGAACTCTGCTGTATAATGCCATCAGTGCAATGCACAGGCAAAATTTCTGCACCTTCACCTATAGCTGGCGACGTCTCAGTATAAGTGAAATATTCTTGACTGTGACGTTAAACACCATTACTCAACTCAACTCACTTAAAGTTTTCTTGTGGGTAATACATTTTTCTCTACCATCCCAGAAGTGACTGTCTCAATGTAAGTGAAATACTTATAATTTAGATGCAAACTAGGTGAAATACCTTTGACTGAAGTGTAAACTGAGTGAAAGACTTTTGAGAGGTATAAATTGAGTGTAATACCTTTGACTCAGGTGTAAACTTCATTACTTTCCATTTCTAGCATTCTCAGCCATTTATTCTCTCCAATCAAGTGTATTGATATGTGCTATAATACACGTAGAACCATCACTTGCGTCAAACAGGACAAGCTTATAAGAAGTTCAAAATCTAATTTAGAAATGGATAGAAATAGTAATAGCTATTTTGACATGCTGTGTATTATATTTTAAACAGCATGCTTTTTGAATCGTTTTTTGTTGATAACTCGTACATTGATAGGAACTTTAATTTGCTGATATTACACGGCCATGTTTTGTAAAGACGAAATAATCCCTTTCATGCAGCCATTAGAACCGAAATGGAAATCAATTTGACGTTTAGAATACGGAGTAAAAACGTATAACATCCTCTGACACGGCGTGCTGTTGATGTGGTTTGTCTGAAAAACAATTTTGAAAAATCGAAAAATTTACTGATGCAATTTAAAATATTTATACTGAAAATTGTTCCCATTATGATATCCATGATCGGATTATTGGCAAATTTGAATTAGAATTAATGATTCTAGAGTTATTTATGATTCTTTTTTAATTCTAGTTTTGCATATTGGCCATTAATTAAAGTTGAAAATTTAAACATTGTACTATCTTTTTTGTTTATTACAGGGTCGAGGGGGGGGGACGACAGGGTGTTGGAAACACTGTGGTTTTTTAGAATGGTGTCACTGGGTGTAAAGGAATTTTTTTTGTTCCATCTAAAAAGATTTTATACTAACTTTATTACATTTATTTAGTGTGTGGCTTAATTTTGATGTCACCCAGATGTTTTAAAGTGGTCGCTTACCTATTGCACAATTTTAGATTTCAGTCCCATTTTGTTATAAATGAAGTGTCAAAGTTTAAGTGTTTTGATAATTTTTCTGCTTATATTCAATTTTCACCACAGACTTTGGTATCCTCATCCACCCCTGAACTGACCACCTTGATATAAGTGAAAGAACCTTGACTGGGACATTAATCTCCATTACTCCACAACACTCCACCCTTCCATCTAGTCAGATCAGGATATAATTAATTATTTTGAGTTTATTTACATTTATTGAAATAAAATAAGATCAGATATATCAGTGTGATTGAAGACATCCTAAATGTTGTTTAATTAACTGAGAAAAATTACAGGATGATGCCAGTGCTACACTTGAATTGAGAGCAAACAGAAGTGTTATACTTGTCTGTTATACATTATAACTAAAGTGTGATATTTATCAATGATATCACTTGACTGCTACATTTTTCAGATAGAGAGGGGGTTTGATTTTGTAGCCAATATAGGTAATACAGATTGGCCATTAACCTTTGAATGTAAATATTAAATATATACATGGGAGAGTGTATGTGTGTATCCTATCAAAAACTGCAATGTCTGGACAGTTTATCAACATTATTTATTGTCATAATAGATCAAGGTTTGAGAAAAATGGAGCCTGCTGTGCTACTGTGGCCTCATCTTCAGTCTAGTTCATCCCTGTCACCTTGTCTACAGCTTTGGTTTATCCATCTACAGCTTTGTTTAAATACAGTACATGGGCCCCTGCAGATTTGCTTTGCTAAGAGCTCATCTTGTATTTATGAGGTGTATGTGATATCGATGCCAACTAGTTTTGTGTTTTACCCCCCTGCCGGAGGTGTGCTTTCCTAAGGGCCCAGCTTGTTTAATGAGACTCACATGATGCCAATAGGTTTTGTATTTTAAAAACTGTACTTGATCCCCCCTGCAGGAGGTTTACCTTACATGAGACAGCTGAAAATGCCAGAATGTCTGCAATTAAACATTGCAGTTTATTTTACAATCAAAATCATGTTTTTATGTGTCTGTTGTGATGTCATGAAGATTTACCAGCTAAGTTTTTGGTACTTGAGGTTATACTTGCTGTCTTTGATCAGTTGTTTATATGTTTAAATGATAAGAACTCGCTAAAATTACTAATTATGTAATTTCCTCAAAATCTATTTAATTTTGCTAATAAAAGATATTTGTAGCAGAAATATCCTTGTAGAGGACATAAATTTGTTTGTAGAGATAGTTGGCAATTAAGTCATAGTCTTTTTTAAAAAAAGGCTTTTAAAATATCAGATTCTACTGAAAGTATTGGTTATATATTGAAGACTGTGAGTTTCAGCTTGACTGTTCAAACAAATCATAGCACTTTTCTTAATAAAGAAAACCAAAATCCATAAAGCTCTCTCTCTCTCTCTCTCTCTCTCTCTCTCTCTCTCTCTCTCTCTCTCTCTCTCTCTCTCTACAGACATGCACTCTCCCATACATGCACATGTTTTTCTCTCATACATTAATTTACTATTTCTGTTTCATATATGTACATAATAATGTCATATTGACTGGTAAGTGGTATGGTTTTCTGTGGCATACTGACTTGGCGAGCTAGCACCTTGAAGTCATGCCAAGTGTTTTTGCACTAGATGGACAATAAAAACACACTTGCACATCTCACACTTACACGGGCTTGTTCTTAGATAATCCTTAGAGATTAATAAACTTGCTCTCATTTCACATATCTGACAGATTTGATGATGTGACGTTAAACAACATTATCACAACAACTGAATGTAAGAAATGTGTATCAGAGAGTTGGAAAACATTTGTAATACTACTCCATGTGTTGATAACATACAAATAGCTTTCTACAATAAAAATGTATATTTAGAAATATGGAGATATGAAAAGGCAATATTTTCATTTTAAAATCAGTAGTTTAGACAAGAAAGTCGTCAGGTAACAGATACATATCTAAGAATTGTGGTGGGTTATATCTTAATTACCACTGAAGACTTGCACTATCTGCTTGCTTGTTTTAAAATGTTTTTCATTTTTAAGAGAATTCACTTCATGAGTTCCTGATAAAGTGCTGAATTCTTTATTGAAGTAGATTGATTGATATTCTAAGGACTGCGTGAAAAAATTAGCTTTTTTCCTAGTTCTTTTGAACCAAAATGTTTTGATTGGTGAAAAGGTAGATTTATGGAATCATGTGTTTTTGTTGTACTTACAGTAAAACCTGATTATAATGCCACTTGATAACTTAATTTGCCCCTTCACTTATCACAACAGTATTTTGAAGTCCCCAAATTTGTTTTTTGTAATTTCTGTAAGTCTCCCTAGATTATGGCCAAAATCTTTTTATAATGTCAAAGTTTGACTGACAAAATAGTGGACTGTTTTAGGTACTGATGGTTATGGCCAAAATTGTTTTGTCAGTTATGAATTTCACTGGTTTGATATATGTAAAAGTTATATCACTTTGTAAATATCTATATTGATGATATAGAAGTCTAGGATAAAAAAATTTAAGCAATGTTGAATCCAGAAGTGTAGTTCATAGGGTCATCCTAGTCTAGACCTTGAAAAAATAGGGGTCTTTCTTACTCATCTGAACTCATGGAAAGGTTGCAAAAATAATGTTACAAATTGAATAAGAAACAACAATAAGTGATAGTAAACTGGATTGAGGTACTAAGAATTATGCTATAACTGCTGCCTCATCTTTGCTTGAATTTTGTACTTTACATGTCTAAAGTAAAAAGTCCAAGTCATTGCAGTGGGAAAGTAACTACATCCAGTAATTCTGTGTAGGTTGTGTAACACACAAACCATTATGTAGTGCTGACCTTTATTCATATTAAGCAGTATATGTAACTTTCAATGGCAGGCTGTAATTACAATATGGCATGTATTGTCAGATATATCAAGTTTATTTTAGTGTGATCATAATTCCACAAAGCATTGTATAAACCAAAATAAATACTGTAATAGTATATGTTTGTACTGAACTCTAGTTAACACATTTCTATGTCTGTGAGGGGGCACTTGTGATACTATATACACTAAATGGAACCAGTTACCTTTGTGGGCTCTTGGTCCTTTTATACAGGTTCGAATAACACCGATAAACTTTAATTGGGTTACTGGCCTTAAGAAGTAGGTAGCACTTATATACAGATTCAGATAACAAGAATAAAGAACAATTTTACTGGTCTTTAAATGCAGGTGGTCTTTAAGAAAGTTTTGTCTTTAAAGCACTCTGATGCGGTTGTATTTAATTAGTATTTTTTGTTGGGTTATATAGAGCATCATTGCTTAATGCTCATGAACTATAACTGGTCTTTGAATGTGAACCTTCACATCGTGTTTGTTTTCTGAACCTTCACATTCTGTTTGCGTTGTCAACCTTCACATTCTTTTTGCTTTGTGAACCTTCACATTCCATTTGCCATGTGAACCAATACATTTTATTTGGTTTTTTTAACCATTACATGTATTTGTATAACATCAGCACCTGTATTTGAACCATGGCATGTTTGCAACTGAACTGTTTGATAAGGTGTAAGATTGTAGGAATCTAGGTAGTTGATTTAAAAGCAAGACACTAGATGTTGGCAAGTCATCACAAGCATTATTTAATAGTAATTAGTTTGTAAACTCTCTCTCTCTCTCTCTCTCTCTCTCTCTCAAATTTCTGATTGCTCTCGCTCTCTCAAATATCTTTCTCTTACTCTTATCTCTCTCTCTCTCTCGCTCTCTCAAATTTCTGATTGCTCTCGCTCTCTCAAATATCTTTCTCACTCTCTCTCTCTCTCTCTCTCTCTCTCTCTCTCTCTCTCAAATTTCTGATTGCTCTCGCTCTCTCAAATATCTTTCTCTTACTCTTATCTCTCTCTCCTTTTTTCTATCATGTCATGATTAAGCACATTTTCTCAGTGGCTACTGTTCATTTATCACTTTGCACACTTTGAAAGCCTGTAATGGAGTTCTAGAATTCAGTAGTGTAGGTTGCACATCAGTGAAGACTATTCTGTCCATTATCATGCACCTGCTTGTCATATTTTGTTACTTATAAAACCTTTAATTAATCACTGCTAATCAAAACTTACCGGTATTTTTAACTTTAATTCTCCCATAAAACAGTGGGAATTTATGTAAGATAGCAGGAAATTCACATCTATTCTCTCTCCAGTTTCCCTATACAGTATAACCTAGTTATAATGACCCTTGTTAACTTTACCTCTTTTCTTATTGCTGCAGTAATTTGACGTCCCAAAGTCTATTTCTCAATTAATCATGAAACATTTTTATAACACCGAATCTTACAAAACAAACTGTGGAAATGAATCAAAGTCTTACTATACCTGTTTCATTGTAGGCACAAAGAAATTCTTTTCAACCCCAATAAAACAAGTGGCAAAGTTGTTGGTTTTTTTTCTTCTTTTTTTTAAATTCTAAGATAAAGATAAATGCTTACATTCTGCAGATGTTACATCCTGTGACAAGTAATTGAATTACATTTGTTCTGTATTGTACTGAAATAGATGGAGGAATAATTTTGCCAGACCTAGATTCCTTAAACCTCCACCCCAAACCCGGTTTCTTTATCTACCTGTCTCCATTTTAAAGCCATCCCAAGAAATGAGTAAAAGAAACTGCCAAATTGCAATCTCTACCCTTATTCAAGACATATATTTGAAAGATAAAATTACACTGGTCCAAAAATAGGTTAAACCCCCATCCCTATCTTTCCTATTAATTCCCACCTACCACCCTTCTTCATGTCTCTCCCCTTCTGCCCCACCCCCCCACCCCCCCCCCACCCTTCCTCCCTCTACTTGATGTACCAGTATTTTAAAGTTAAAGTTGCACCAGACCAAAGAATGGTGAAACCCCAACCCTAGTTATTCCTCACCTTTGTCCCATTTCCTCTCGTCCCTTCCCCTTGCCTCTCCCCCTCCACTTGATTTTCTGATTTTCTGTTTCTTTACTTACCTACAAATTCATGTATAATGCTAAAAGGCATTACAATGACACAAACTAGAAGATCTGTTATCGCCAATGAAAGTAAGAAATAGTTGGTCACACTTTGTAGTCGTTTTTCCATAGAAATAGCCATACAAACTAACGTATTTCCACTTACAACCAAAAACAATGAGAGGGGACAGTATTAAAATTGCCCAGTTGTAATTCTCTTCCATAGTTGAATTGGAAAAATTCCTTCCACTATCTGTTGTTCCATTAAATCCAAAATCCGAATCACAAAATCCACCACTACACAGAGAATCCGACGTAGACACATCCACAGAATTACGTGTTGGCTCATACAGAAATGCTTTATTTGTTGAAGAATTAATGCTCTTAAAAGAATCATTTAAATCGGAGATGTTATATTTCTGCATTGAGTTAAATTTCTTCACTTTGTATTTTGATATGATATGCGCTTTTAAAACCATCAGACAACACAGGTGTATCTTACTGGCATTTCTAGTTGAAAATTAATTATTACGCCCAGGTAGATTCTGACGATGACGTCCACTCCTTTTTACTCTCGGCGTTTGTTATTGGCATTTTTAGTCATTAATTACAGATGATTTTTTTTTTCAGATTATTTATAATTTTCACTCACAATAATCTTGATTCACTTTTTTTGGAAAACATTTAATCATATATTATTATGCCACCTGTTGTCAAACATCAGTGTTGTCGAGACTTCATCTAACGTTAGTGTTTTTCGAGACTTCATTAAGTGTAATTGTTGTGTGGAGGAATAAGTGGTCAATCATTCAAACACAATGTCCATTTTCATATTTTCTCCAAAAAAACAACAAACTGTTATTTTGATTCCATTGATTGATTTGTTTATCAACAATACCATTTGTTAGAATTGGTCAATTTTTGATGATTTCAAACAACAAGGATTTTTCATTTTTCAAACATCTAAAAAAAAATTTTTTTAAAAATTCTAATGTTTTAAATTACTTTAAATGTTTTAACTTGGTAGGAATTTTTGCAAACATTAGAACCAAATGCTTTTATACTTTAGCTCTTAATTATATAAAGTTTTCTTCTCAAATCATAATGTTTACCTTTTTTCTATTATTTTATTCTGGTAAAACTCCTGGGACATCCAGTGACGATAGAACTAAGCTGACATGAAATTAATTACATGTAAATCCATTCAATATATATCATTTCCATTTTAAAATTTCAATTCCACTTTAAAATGTATTTCATTTGTTTCAATTAATTAATATCAGACTTTAAAAAAATGATAACAACTTTTGAATATATTTTTTCCTTGATATATAATTTTGATATAATTTTTCCGATGAATAAAATACACTTTTTTCACTTGTCAATCACTTGTTTCAAAGTTGACAAAATTGCTAATAACGGACTCACAAGTTGGTGTTGGCGGAAAATATCAAATTACCTTGGAAGCTTAAACAGAATACCTTAGAATTATATAGCACAATACTATTGATACGGCTAATACATATAGTTCCTTATGATACAGAAACAGTTTATCAGTTTGATATCGGTGTTCGGCTGATAGTTATAGCACACACGACTCACTGCTGTAGTTTGTATTGGTTTACTGGTAATCAGTATACATACACTCATATATATATAAATATTTTCCACCTTGTTACTAAGAATCACATGTAATCAGTAATTGGACACTACAGTAGAATCTATCTTCTGATATCTTGTAAAAATTGAATTTTTTTCTGTTAAGTGTGATTGTTGTAAACTGGTAATATCTGGCAACTTTGAATTTGATTTTTCACCTTCTAAAAACTCACATGAGTCCTTCTTTTTTATCCTTCCAATAAGATTCTTGTTAACGTTTTATATATAAAAACTTTGATGACTTCTTTTTCTCTTTGGTCTTCCTTTTAGTGTGGTTTTCGTAACTGGTCTTATTAGTCAATGTGATTGTTTTAAATACTTAATTTTTGATTTAAAAACTCTGAATGTTTTTTCAATCTATCTTCTAGTGTTAAATCTTAATATCTAGAAACTTTGAATTTATTTTCTTTTGGATTATGAATAGTCACTATTTATCACTTGGTATTCCATGCTTTTAACAGTTATATTCATAAAATATTTCTTTATCCTGTCATCTGCATAGTTCATTTACTCCCATCAGCAATCAGAAGTTAAACTCCAGTCTCCGGACCTTTAAACACCTGTAAAAGAGAAATATATTTTTTGCTATAAATAATATTCTTGTAAAATCATATGGTATGACATTGTAGAAACACATGTATATATACACAGCGAAAAATGGAGTGGAGTAAGAGTGTTTAATTCACCAGTCAAGATTCATTCCACTTACATGAAGATGTACAGTTCTTAAATGGCAGAGGAAACAGAGTACCAGAAGAAAAGCAGGACCCTGACAATTTTTCTTGCATTAGGGTCTATTCTGTGTGGAATTTGGACTTAGGCGTTGAGAGGTGCTGTGATCCAAAAGCAAGCACACTTTAAGCCACTGAGGCCCCAGGTGGAAAATGACCTGTTATATACCAATTTAGACTGGAAATAAAACTTTTTGGTAAGGAAGAGTCAACATTCAAAATGTCTACAGTTTCAAATGTAATTGAAGAATTTGTGGCATCGTTAAAAAATTGTCTGTTTCACCTATAGCTGGTAATGTCTCAATGTAATTCATAGTCATAAATCCTTTATAAATATGTTATCAGTTTCAGTACATGTATGTCATATTAAGCATGATTAAATTGTGAAATGTATGATACATTTGTATTGAGTAACTGCACAAATATTTCACTTTTATTAATAAACATAAACATTTATTTCTTTTGAACATTATATATATAACACAGACCTGTTGAAAGTTTAACACTAGCTAACGAAAGGAACACTCAGGTGCAGAATGACCAAGATCGGATAACTAGTGACCAAAAAACTGCAAAGAGATAGATATCAGCTACTGTAAAGATATAACTAATGAGGGACTGAGAGGAGCTGATAATTTGTCACTAGTTCGTTAACTCAGTGTTAAAATTTTGACAGGTCTGCACTGTATTAATTCAGTTAACAATTGTTGGGGAAAATTGATTATATATCAATATTATAAAAATTTCTTTCATGTAAAGGTTTTAATTATGGTGCATGACTGTTATAATGTTCATTAACGTGAATGAGCCGGTTCACTCAAAGAGATGGCATATGTGCATGTCCATATAAATATATATATTAAAATTCATAACAATAGATCAAGGAAAATTTATTGTAAAACTATATTGGGCTTTTTATTTTATCCCTGGTGTGTCGGAAAACCCATATTTAAATGCTGTTTTCCAGGTATAGATTAAATTCTATGATGTTTCTAATCGGCTTTAATAATTTTCCCAATCATTTCCAGTAATTGTCTTAATAAGATCATTGTTTTGGTTTAAGCTTTGATGTTTTTATTTTAAGTCTACATTTTCACATTCTTATCAATCTCAAGGCCTTGGTGGCCAAATGTGTGTGCTTACAGATCACAGTGCCTCTCAGTGTTTAAATCCCAGTCAGGACAGATCCTAGTGTAAAAAAAAATTATCAGGGAAAGTTGTTTTCCCTGGAAACTCCAGTTTTTTCAACTATCTCTAAACTGACACAAAATTGTTTGCTAAGGGTTTGGTTTTCACTTATTCTACAGTAACTGTTGTGAGAAAGTTTGTCAATTTGTTAGCCTAAAATCTGTTGTTTTCTCTGGGTACTCTGATTTCCTCTACCATCCCAGAACTGATTTCTGAGTATTATAGTGACATGGATTAAAACACCATTTCTGAGATTTAAAAAGTTTTGAGTTGTTTATAAGGCTAAAGACATATCTGAAATCCGGAGCATCGATCGACACAGTTATTTAACACCTTTCACCTGCCATTCCCCCCTTGCTCATCTTTCAGTAACGGAAACTCTGTATTGTGTCAGACGGACATTGGGATATGCTTTTACGGACTCTCCTCATCCAATATCTGTAATAATGCAATCAATTAAATGTCCTGGATGAATGTCCAATTCTCCTTTGACCAGGAATAATTTAATTATTGCCGACATTATACATGTTATAAGCACCAGCTTTGTCAAAATGGGATGTGGCGGTAAATCAATGGTCATCCATTATCGAAATTAAGTCGGGGAAAATTTAATTTAAAGGTTGGCATTTCATATTATTAATTACATAACAACTTTATCATCATATACATCAACTATTGTCTGTGGTTGTGGTCAGTTTTGTTGATTTTATTGACCATCAGTTAATGTCCTGGTGGAAAAATATAAAAACGTTTTATATCCTGTAAAAGCTATGTTTCTATTTCTGGTAGCCAAAACTCCATTGACTTCTTATTTCTAAGAAATGCATTCAGAAAGAAACCTGTTTTAATAAATTTTTGAAAAAATACTTTAAAAGGACTATATTTTCACAATTTTGGAAATTTTGGGAAATTTTTCTTGACTTTAAAAATTGTAGAAAACTGGAAAAATGCTACAGTGACCACCTCTATGTAAATCTGCAAGAATAGTTTATATCCTGTAAAATCTGCTATATTGACCATCTCTATGTACCAAATTGATCACAATGCTTCTCACTGCTTTGGTCTGAATCTCACTGCCTAGGTTCAAATCCCACTGTCTAGGTCTGAATCCCACTGCCTAGGTCCAAATCCCATTGCCTAGATTCAACTCCCACTGCTTAGGTCTAAAGCCCACTGCCTAGGTCCAAATCCCACTGCCTAGATCCAAATCACACTGCCTAGATTCAACTCCCACTGCTTAGGTCTAAAGCCCACTGCCTAGGTCCAAATCCCACTGCCTAGATCCAAATCCCACTGCCTAGATTCAACTCCCACTGCTTAGGTCTAAAGCCCACTGCCTAGGTCCAAATCCCACTGCCTAGATTCAAATCACACTGCCTAGTCTAAATGCCACTCGGGCAGTTCCTAGAAGGTTTGCCAGTAAGCTTGTCAAATGTTAGTTGTTTTCTCTGGGTACTCCATTTTCCCCAATATTCTAGAACTGACTGACAAGTATCTAGACTTGGACCTAGTGATAATTATAAAATACTATTACTCCACTCCACTGTAAAAAAAGACCACCTGGACATTTAGACGAGTTCCTTATCTTCCAATTTTAACCACAAATATGTTATATATTTTGGTATAGTTTTTTATATACAATAATATTTTTATGGATCATAACAATCAAATAAAAACAATTTTAAATGCTAAAAAGAGAAACACATTAAACAGTAATGTTATGTTTAATGTTAATAAATGTGTTGAGAGAGAGAGAGACAGAGAGAGAGAGGGACAAGACAGAATGAATGAGAAAGAGACTTACCAATATTCCAATGTTACTTTTTTTATCTTCATATGTTTTTTACAGTTCGAGAACATTAGTTCATCTTCATATAATTTTTTTCTCACAATTTTAGGACATTAGTTTTTGAAGTTGTGTTTGCATCTAAGGAAACCCTGTTGTTTTATTTAAGGATATTTTTTATCAAACTACTTGTAGCTATATTGATCAACTGAGAAAAAGACATGTGGCCTAAAATAGGAGTATTGTCACACCTGTAATTTATATCATATTACCTGTCAAAAACTGAATAACTGAATTAATTATTGGTAATTAATAGATATGCAAGAAATAGGTAACATCATTGAATTTAAATTTATTTGAATGAAAATCTATTATTTATTGACAATTAAAAAAAAATAATGTTCAACTTATTTTCAATAAAGAGTTTTCTAAAAGAGCTATTATATAAATTTACATATTTCTCAAATTAAAAACAGGAAGTTTCCAAGGTTTCTTTTGTTTTTGTTCAAATTTATGAAATAAAAGGTATTATAGCTGATCAAATGACATAATTTATATGGTTTTGATGACAATGTTTACAAAGATCACCTTGAGATGTATTATGAGATTGTTAGTTTTACAAGTAGTTTAACATACATTGTTGATAAGTTTGATGTCTCTGTGTCCAGGATTGCCCTGGATATATTTGTCGCCTCATAGTTCCATGTTCCTTTCACACAATTTTGATTACACACATGGCGGTTGTAGCTAGCTAAACAGGAGGTGCTTACCCTTCCGGAGCACCTGGCCTCACTTCCCTGGTGGAAGTTCACGTGTCTAACCTAACTTGTCAGCTCCAAAGTTTTTACTTTGCTTCTGGATTGTGACTCTGACATGGATTAGTATGTTTTTTTTTGATACAACACCTTGAAACACCCACACCTAAAATGAATCCATACAAGTGTCAGCTAATTTGCACCAAAGTTAAAATAAATCTCTGAATACATGATACTTACTGCTTTATGTCAAATTTATATTTGATTTTGATTGACATTAAAATCTAAATTTCATTATTTGTAAAGACAGAAAATGTGCTGTTTTGTAGCATAAAAAAGGGGTTTTGACACTACTACTACAAATGTACTAACTTACTAAGACTTACTAGTAATGAGTGCTTTCATTCATATCATGAGGTTAGGATATTAGAAAGATTGTGTTATGTTTTTGGTGCCTAATTGCCACCATCACCATTAGCATTTAGGATTCAAGATATGGCATTTTTACAACCCAGTCAAGATTCTTTTATGTATACATGTATAAAAGATGGTGAAAACTGGAATATCCAGAGAAAATCATCATGGCCTTACATGTAAAACAAAAGATAGTAATTGTCATGTTATATTAAACGTTCTTGATGCTCATGCTGTTATATATCTTCAGCAAAACTTAAGATCACTTGTCCACTGAAGCCCCACCTTAAACAGAAAATTAACATTGAATGGCCTTACTTGTAAAACAAACAATAGTAATTGTCACTTTATATTAAGCTCTCTTGGTGCTCATGCTATTATCTTCAGCAGAAATTTAGACTTGTCCACCAAAGGCCCACCTGAAACAAAAAATTAACTTTGAATGGCCTTACATGTAAAACAAAAGATAGATAATTGTCACTTCATGTTAAACCTCTGCTGATGTTCATGTATTTATATATAATATAGGTTATATATAGCACTTTTAGTGTCATATTTATTACCTGTGTTTAGGTAATTGACTGCCCAACCCACTAATCAAAGGTATAAGTCAGTTAACCATTTAAAGGAATTTTGTCAATCAATATTAGATCTTACTGATTGCATTTAGTATTAATTATCATTTGTAATGACGGCAGTTCCCGAAATGGCAAGATTTCCGGGACGTAAATTAATTCCGGGAATTAGGATTGCCAGTTGTCATGTTTCATTCATAAATCCTGCCAATGCTTGTTCAATATCAAAGCTGGGCTTGGACAAGTTGAAGTTACGAATACTTATGAACTATATATATATAGTACATTGCCATTAATTAAGTATTGTTATCCATTGCTTCAAGTTAAAATCAAAACATTAATGTCCAATGGTCATGATTGATACATAACAAAGTTTTTGTTGGACCTCAACAGTATTTCGAGACATTACAAAATTTTAATTAATTTACTTACTGTGTTAAAAGCATTAAAATGTATTTAAAGTATTTGTATTGGTTTAGTCTAAAACAATCTATCAGATGGCAGAGTGGTCTAGCTAAAGCCCACATTTTCAGATCATGTTGACCTTCACTGCCTAGGTTTGAATCCCACTCTGGCAGATTGTAGTGTGAGAAAGTGTCAATTTGCTTGCTAATGTTCACATTGTTTTCTCTGGTCACTCTGATTTTATCCACTATTCTAGAACTGATCCCTCGATATAAGTGAAAAAATCTTGACTTGGACATAATATTCCATTACTCCACTTAACACCACTACACTATAAAACAAGAGGCCCATGGGCCTGATACGCTCACCTGATAACTAATGGCTAGCTGATAGATTTAAAGAAAACATAAATACTAAACCCCAATGACTTTTTTCTTTACATCATGATAACCATTGTATCAATACCTACAACATTCTAATATACATGCCTATACAAAAAGTTAATAGTTTTCAAGATAATTAACCATTTGAGTATTGTTTCACATCTGTGACCTTGACCTTTGAACCCATGACCTTTTTCTATACATCAAAATGATCATTGAATCGATACCTACCACATTCTAATATACATGCCTATACAAAAAGTTTATAGTTTTCGAGACAATAAAACATTTCGGTATTGTTTCGCATAAGTGACCTTGACCTTTGAACCCATGACCTTTTTCTATACATCAAAATGATCGATGTATCGATACCTACAACATTCTAATATACATGCCTATACAAAAAGTTTATAGTTTTCAAGATAATTAACCATTTCAGTATTGTTTCACATCTGTGACCTTGACCTTTCAACCAATGACCTTTTTCTATACATCAAAATGATCGTTGTATCAATACCTACAACATTCTAATATACATGTCTATACAAAAAGTTTATAGTTTTCGAGATAATTTACCATCTCAGTATTGTTTCGCATCTGTGACCTTGACCTTTGAACCCATGACCTTTTTCTATACATCAAAATAATCGTTGTATCAATACCTACAACATTCTAATATACATGCCTATACAAAAAGATTATAGTTTTCAAGATGATTAAATATTTTGGTATTGTTTCACATCTGTGACCTTGACCCTTGAACCCATGACCTTTTTCTATACATAAAAATGATCGCTGTATCAATACCTACAACATTCTAATATACATGCCTATACAAAAAGTTTATAGTTTTCGAGATAATTAACCATTTCGGTATTGTTTCGCATCTGTGACCTTGACCTTTGAACCCATGACCATTTTCTATACATCAAAATGACCGTTGTATCAATACCTACAACATTCTAATATACATGCCTATACAAAAAGTTTATAGATTTCAAGATAACTAACCATTTCAGTATTGTTTCGCATCTGTGACCTTGACCTTTGAACCCATGACCTTTTTCTATACATCAAAATGATCGTTGTATCGGTACCTACAACATTCTTATATACATGTCTATACAAAAAGTTTATAGTTTTCGAGATAATTAACCATTTCGGTATTGATTCGCATCTGTGACCTTGACCTTTGAACCATGACCTTTCTCTATACATCAAAATGATCATTGTATCAATACCTACAACATTCTAATATACATGCCTATACAAAAGTTAATAGTTTTCAAGATAATTAACCATTTGAGTATTGTTTCACATCTGTGACCTTGACCTTTGAACCATGACCTTTTTCTATACATCAAAATGATCATTGAATCGATACCTACCACATTCTAATATACATGCCTATACAAAAAGTTATAGTTTTCGAGACAATAAAACATTTCGGTATTGTTTCGCATAAGTGACCTTGACCTTTGAACCCATGACCTTTTTCTATACATCAAAATGATCGATGTATCGATACCTACAACATTCTAATATACATGCCTATACAAAAAGTTTATAGTTTTCAAGATAATTAACCATTTCAGTATTGTTTCACATCTGTGACCTTGACCTTTCAACCAATGACCTTTTTCTATACATCAAAATGATCGTTGTATCAATACCTACAACATTCTAATATACATGCCTATACAAAAAGATTATAGTTTTCAAGATGATTAAATATTTTGGTATTGTTTCACATCTGTGACCTTGACCCTTGAACCCATGACCTTTTTCTATACATAAAAATGATCGCTGTATCAATACCTACAACATTCTAATATACATGCCTATACAAAAAGTTTATAGTTTTCGAGATAATTAACCATTTCGGTATTGTTTCGCATCTGTGACCTTGACCTTTGAACCCATGACCATTTTCTATACATCAAAATGACCGTTGTATCAATACCTACAACATTCTAATATACATGCCTATACAAAAAGTTTATAGATTTCAAGATAACTAACCATTTCAGTATTGTTTCGCATCTGTGACCTTGACCTTTGAACCCATGACCTTTTCTATACATCAAAATGATCGTTGTATCGGTACCTACAATATTCTTATATACATGTCTATACAAAAAGTTTATAGTTTTCGAGATAATTAACCATTTCGGTATTGATTCGCATCTGTGACCTTGACCTTTGAACCCATGACCTTTCTCTATACATCAAAATGATCATTGTATCATACCTACAACATTCTAATATACATGCCTATACAAAAAGTTTATAGTTTTCGAGATAATTAACCATTTCAATAATGTTTCACATCTGTGACCTTGACCTTTGAACCCATGACCTTTCTCTATACATCAAAATGATCATTGTATCAATACCTACAACATTCTAATATACATGCCTATACAAAAAGTTTATAGTTTTCGAGATAATTAACCATTTCAGTAATGTTTCACATCTGTGACCTTGACCTTTGAACCCATGACCTTTTTCTATACATCAAAATGATCGTTGTATCAATACCTACAACATTCTAATATACATGCCTATACAAAATGTTTATAGTTTTCGAGATAATTAACCATTTTAGTATTGTTTCGCATCTGTGACCTTGACCTTTGAACCCATGACCTTTTTCTATACATCAAAATGATCGTTGTATCGATACCTACAACATTCTTATATACATGCCTATACAAAAAGTTTATACTTTTCGAGATTATAATTATAATCAGAGGTAAAAAAATTAGGTCACGACCTTCACAATTGACCTTGACCTCATTTTGAAGATACTAACAAGAAAATGTCAAAACTGAAAACCCCATGTCATTATCTGGTCAAATAGTCAAGTTATAACAATTTGAAGCTATTTTACGATTTTTTTCAAAATTAAACGCAAAAAACGCGTAACCTATTTTTTATCCGAATTTCACAAAATGAACAAACTATAGGCTTAAGACCTAGAGAAGCCAAATATCACATCAGATTTTTTCTCCAATCAGTACTTTCGGAGAAGAAGATTTTTTAAGATTTTTGCACCCCTAGGTCACCTTGACCTAGTTATGGTAGCCATAGCAACGCCGTGAACAAATCTGAATTGCACCGGCCATATATACTTCTGACAAAGTTTCATTAAAAACTGTCCAGTAGTTTCAGAGGAGAAGTCGAAAATAGGTGTTAACGATGCACACACGCACGCACACACGCATGCACACACGCACGCACATACACACGCTGCGCTATGCCATAAGCTCACATGACCTTCGGTCAGGTGAGCTAAAAAAAACCTATCGGCTAATGTCAGGATTTTGTGCTTCAACACATCTATATTCAATGTGCCTATAGATAAAAAATTGCTGGATATGTTTCTGAATTCACACCTGGTCTTGCACCTGTAGTGATAGACATGCAAGAACTGCATGTACAGTGAATGCTCTAGTTACCAGAAAACCCAATAGCAACATTATATCTTTTGATATACTCAGTATCTTGCCGATTGTGAATTTGGAGTTTTATTTAAAATCCCATTTCAGATAGCAGTTAATAATTTATAGCCAAACTGATGTATAAAATGTGTACGAGATTAGGCATATTTTATCTAAATAGGCTCTTTAAGATAGGATGATCAGTAGATTATCTAGATATAATTCATTTAATGCACATTTTTTATGAACATTTTCAGTATGAATGATAGTTATTGATAGGATTCAGTATTATTTGGTCAAACACCTGTGATTGTATCCTTGACAACAAGCAGCATTTGAAGTATTGTAACATTGTAAATTTTATAATTTACTGAATGAAATATTAAAAAATTTATAAGTTTTCATAAGATAAATGTTTGTATATTTCATTCAGAAAATACAAATATTTACAATATGACAGTCTCCTTGACAACAAGCAGCATTTAAAGAACCTTGCTGTATAAGGCACATGCAAAATTTCTGCACCTTCGCCTATAGCTAATGACTTCTCGATATAAGTGAAATATTCTTGACTGGGACATTAAACACCATTACTTTACTAAACTCAACTATAAGCTAAGTGGACAAGTTTTTTTCATTGTTTCCTTGCAAGTGAGAAAGGCTTTGTTTCTTGCCATACTCCTCTACTGGTCGGCTTGGCAACATTATAATGGACTGATAGATCTGTGATTCCTTTTATCTGCTTCTTTGAATATTAGTGTACTATCACTTTTAAGGTCACTATAAGTGTGCACTATTACAAAACAGATAGGGATTACTTCTACAAAATTCTCATACCATATGTGTCACAGTGCCTCTCTCTCACAGCTCTCATTGCCTAGGTCCCAATACCAAAGGGGGTTGGCTGGTCCTTGTATGAGAAAGTTTGGTGGATTCCTCCAGTCACTCTGAATTAATTCACCATTTGAGAAAAACTCCTCAAAGTGAAAGAACATTGACTGGGCATTTAAAATCATTACTCCTCTGTATTCCACCCAAACCACATGGACTGTGGCAAATCCTTGGCCTGTGGGTCGAAAAGATTGATTCTCGGTACACCCGTATCCTACATCATTCAAGAACAAACATGATAACACCATCATAACACATTACTCTGATGAGCTATATACAATGTGAAATTGCTTCCTCCCCCCCCTCTCTCTCTCTCTCTCTCTCTCTCTCTCTCTCTCTTGTTTGTAAAAGAAAGTGAGATAAAGAGATAAAAAAGAGAGAAATTTTTATGTTTTAAAATTACAGAATAATTATATTGAACTTATATATTTTGGTTAGTTAAGCCCACCCAACAACATAATTCAAAGCCAATAACTGTCATTAACATAGATAAGTAAGATATCCATGGATTTGAATTTGGCAAAATATGCACCTATTTTGTGCCATTTGCTATCATATGGTTCTTTGATTAGGATATCTTTGTAAAATAATTTGAATTCTTAAGATATTGCCCAAAGATATAGATTTAACCAACATTCAAACAATTATTTTAAAAGTATTGGAAATAAGCTTAAATGTTCAACCAGTCCTTGATAATTTTAACATTTACTATTATGTTCTTTAGAAGCTAGACTATTAACAAAATAACCAGCCCTTCCTAAAAGTTACTAGACTTAGACTGTCAGACTGGTCGTTATTTCCAAGAGTAATTTTAATTACTGTTTTCCTGTAGATTTTTGAAAAAGCAGTTGTTTCAATATACCCCGGTAGATGAGGGGCTGGATGGTGTCCCAAAACTTACTTTCAGATCGCATCACCTCTTACTGCCCAGGTTTGAATTCCACTTTCAAAAGTGTGAGAAAGTTAATAAAGTTCACTTTCAAAAGTTGGTGGTTTTCACCAGTGTCCTCTGACATCCATGAACTGATCGCCTCAATATAAGTTAAAGGATCTTGAATTGGTATAAAACTCTGTTGCTCTACTCCATTCAATATAAGTTAAAGGATCTTGAATTGGTATAAAACTCTGTTGCTCTACTCCATTCATATAAGTTAAAGGATCTTGAATTGGTATAAAACTCTGTTGCTCTACTCCATTCAATATAAGTTAAAGGATCTTGAATTGGTATAAAACTCTGTTGCTCTACTCCATTCAATATAAGTTAAAGGATCTTGAATTGGTATAAAACTCTGTTGCTCTACTCCATTCAATATAAGTTAAAGGATCTTGAATTGGTATAAAACTCTGTTGCTCTACTCCATTCAATATAAATTAAAGAATCCTTATTAGGGTGCAATACCGTTCCTCCATTCCTCTCTTATTTTTAACTCAGTGCACTCAAATCATATGTCATGTTTTTAGAAATCTAATACTTCATTTGTGTTGAGGGAGGGGTGTTAGATTGACAGGTAAAGATTAACCATATTGATATAATACAAATTTAATGAGGGAGATTAGTTACATTTCAGTATGTAAACACTGTGTTTTAGGTACAATTTTCATTAGATTTACATTTATATTAATCATTTACCATCCCATAACTAACATCTTATATTCTGTGTATTGTCTGTACGATAACCGATAAATTAGTTCCTCCCGAAAAACGATTGCCTCCTTTTTAAACGTGATTCACTGATTCAAGGTGCATGCCATCCTGATCGAATAACTGAATTGTTTCACTTGATTTGCAGAATAAAAACTTTTATACAGTTTTATTTTCGTCATTTCCTGATAACTACTCCTCTTCTTTTTTTGTTTACTTGATTCACGGTGTGATCTATTAGAATCGATTCGGCAGATTTACAGAATAAATGAAATATTATGTATCAATTTTGTGATAATGAATATTTTATTTTGATCTGAGATTACAGACTATTCTCGTAATTATATTGATGAGTGCTGTACATAGGTTTGGCTCATTGTTGTACGTCATTTGGCCGGTGGGTACTAAAATTCATGTTTTAGACATACACTGCCATCCATGTTTAAAACTGGTCTTACAGTTACAGACTAAAACATCACAAAATTAAATTGTTGTAAACATTATTCTGCTAAACCTGAGTGTTTTCCAACTAAAATAGGGTTTTTATCTTGAAAAATATGTTTTTCCCACTTCTTTACATTTCCTGTAAATTTAAAAAGAAAAAACTTTGTTGCATACATTTAGATAATTCAGTTATATCACTCTCAAATGCTGTAAAAAAATTTGATATTTCAATTTCATGAATGAAATATGACATGGTAAAATATAAATTTGTCTAGTTATTTATGAATGGTAGTGTATTATAGAGAGATAACAGATTGGTTTACAATAGTTTTACACTTGGTAGGAATTCGTTTTCGTATACAATAGTTTTACATTTGGTAGTAACTCAGAGATTTAACCCGTTCAGTAGGACAAGGATAGTAAGAAGTATGGTAGGGATAGTAAATGATGCATTTCCACGATTAATTTCTATCTCGGTCTTTAAGCTAAAACTACTGATTACTCTTTGTCTACATTATTTATGATATTCAAATTTGCCTAATTAAATTGTCAGCCCTACAGTCATTGTTACACATACAACTCTACAAATATATCATATCCCAAACATTTCACATAGAATCTATATACAGCAACTAGAACAACCTCCTCTACATAAGGAAAAGCTGTCCATTTATACCAGTATTTAAGGTCTATTTACAGTACTTTATATTTGAACTAAGAGTACCTCTAGATAAAGAACACTTGTCTATTGGCACATTATTTATGGTCTCTGATTCATATTTCAACCAAAACTAATACTACCTGTCTGTTAAGACCAGTGTCCTTTTGCATTATATTTCTACCAAAAAGAATCACTGTATTAAGAGCACCTGTTCAATAAGACCAGTGCTTTAAAATTCTTTGCTTCATATCTCAACCAAAATGAACCCTTATGTTAGGATGACCTGTTCATGAAATCTGTATTCCATACTTTTCATGATGGTCTTTATATGCAGGTTTTACTGTATTTTAGTCTTTATATGCAGATTTTATGTATTTTAGACTTTATATGCAGATTTTACTGTATTTTAGACTTTATATGCAGATTTTACTGTATTTTAGTCTTTATATGCAATTTTACTGTATTTTAGTATATATGCAGATTTTACTGTATTTTAGACTTTATATGCAGATTTTATTGTATTTTAGTCTTTATATGCAGATTTTACTGTATTTTAGACTTTATATGCAGATTTTATTGTATTTTAGTCTTTATATGCAGATTTTACTGTATTTTAGTCTTTATATGCAGGTTTTACTGTATTTTAGACTTTATATGCAATTTTACTGTATTTTAGTCTTTATATGCAGATTTTACTGTATTTTAGACTTTATATGCAGATTTTACTGTATTTTAGTCTTTATATGCAGATTTTATGTATTTTAGTCTTTATATGCAGATTTACTGTATTTTAGTTTTTATGCAGGTTTTACTGTATTTTAGTCTTTATATGCAGATTTTATGTATTTTAGACTTTATATGCAGATTTTACTGTATTTTAGTCTTTATATGCAGGTTTACTGTATTTTAGTCTTTATATGCAGATTTTATTGTATTTTAGTCTTTATATGCAGGTTTTACTGTATTTTAGTCTTTATATGCAGGTTTTACTGTATTTTAGTCTTTATATGCAGATTTTATGTATTTTAGTCTTTATATGCAGATTTTACTGTATTTTAGTTTATATGCAGATTTTACTGTATTTTAGTCTTTATATGCAGATTTTACTGTATTTTAGTCTTTATATGCAGATTTTACTGTATTTTAGTCTTTATATGCAGATTTTACTGTATTTTAGTCTTTATATGCAGGTTTTACTGTATTTTAGTCTTTATATGCAGATTTTATGTATTTTAGTCTTTATATGCAGATTTTACTGTATTTTAGTCTTTATATGCAGATTTTACTGTATTTTAGACTTTATATGCAGATTTTACTGTATTTTAGACTTTATATGCAGATTTTACTGTATTTTAGTCTTTATATGCAGATTTTACTGTATTTTAGTCTTTATATGCAGATTTTATTGTATTTTAGTCTTTATATGCAGATTTTACTGTATTTTAGTCTTTATATGCAGGTTTTACTGTATTTTAGTCTTTATATGCAGATTTTACTGTATTTTAGTCTTTATATGCAGATTTTACTGTATTTTAGTCTTTATATGCAGATTTTACTGTATTTTAGACTTTATATGCAGATTTTACTGTATTTTAGACTTTATATGCAGATTTTATTGTATTTTAGTCTTTATATGCAGATTTTACTGTATTTTAGTCTTTATATGCAGATTTTACTGTATTTTAGACTTTATATGCAAATTTTACTGTATTTTAGTCTTTATATGCAGATTTTACTGTATTTTAGACTTTATATGCAGATTTTACTGTATTTTAGTCTTTATATGCAGATTTTACTGTATTTTAGTCTTTATATGCAGATTTTACTGTATTTTAGTCTTTATATGCAGATTTTACTGTATTTTAGTCTTTGTATGCAGATTTTACTGTATTTTAGACTTTATATGCAGGTTTTACTGTATTTTAGTCTTTATATGCAGATTTTACTGTATTTTAGTCTTTATATGCAGATTTTACTGTATTTTAGACTTTATATGCAGATTTTACTGTATTTTAGACTTTATATGCAGATTTTACTGTATTTTAGACTTTATATGCAGATTTTACTGTATTTAGACTTTATATGCAGATTTTATTGTATTTTAGACTTTATATGCAGATTTTACTGTATTTTAGTCTTTGTATGCAGATTTTACTGTATTTTAGACTTTATGCAGTTTTACTGTATTTTAGTCTTTGTATGCAGATTTTACTGTATTTTAGACTTTATATGCAGATTTTATTGTATTTTAGTCTTTATATGCAGATTTTACTGTATTTTAGTCTTTATATGCAGATTTTACTGTATTTTAGACTTTATATGCAGATTTACTGTATTTTAGTCTTTGTATGCAGATTTTACTGTATTTTAGACTTTATATGCAGATTTTACTGTATTTTAGTCTTTATATGCAGATTTTACTGTATTTTAGTCTTTATATGCAGATTTTACTGTATTTTAGTCTTTATATGCAGGTTTTACTGTATTTTAGTCTTTGTATGCAGATTTTACTGTATTTTAGACTTTATATGCAGATTTTATTGTATTTTAGTCTTTATATGCAGATTTTACTGTATTTTAGTCTTTATATGCAGATTTTACTGTATTTTAGACTTTATATGCAGATTTTATTGTATTTTAGTCTTTATATGCAGATTTTACTGTATTTTAGTCTTTATATGCAGATTTTACTGTATTTTAGTCTTTATATGCAGATTTTACTGTATTTTAGTCTTTATATGCAGATTTTACTGTATTTTAGACTTTATATGCAGATTTTACTGTATTTTTGACTTTATATGCAGATTTTACTGTATTTTAGTCTTTATATGCAGATTTTACTGTATTTTAGTCTTTATATGCAGGTTTTACTGTATTTTAGTCTTTATATGCAGATTTTACTGTATTTTAGACTTTATATGCAGATTTTACTGTATTTTAGACTTTATATGCAGATTTTACTGTATTTTAGTCTTTATATGCAGATTTACTGTATTTTAGTCTTTATATGCAGATTTTATTGTATTTTAGTCTTTATATGCAGATTTTACTGTATTTTAGTCTTTATATGCAGGTTTTACTGTATTTTAGTCTTTATATGCAGATTTTATTGTATTTTAGTCTTTATATGCAGATTTTACTGTATTTTAGTCTTTATATGCAGATTTTACTGTATTTTAGACTTTATATGCAGATTTTACTGTATTTTAGACTTTATATGCAGATTTTACTGTATTTTAGACTTTATATGCAGATTTTACTGTATTTTAGTCTTTATATGCAGATTTTATTGTATTTTAGTCTTTATATGCAGATTTTACTGTATTTTAGTTTTTATATGCAGGTTTTACTGTATTTTAGTCTTTATATGCAGATTTTACTGTATTTTAGACTTTATATGCAGATTTTACTGTATTTTAGTCTTTATATGCAGGTTTTACTGTATTTTAGTCTTTATATGCAGGTTTTACTGTATTTTAGTCTTTATATGCAGATTTTATTGTATTTTAGACTTTATATGCAGGTTTTACTGTATTTTAGTCTTTATATGCAGGTTTTACTGTATTTTAGTCTTTATATGCAGATTTTATTGTATTTTAGTCTTTATATGCAGATTTTACTGTATTTTAGACTTTATATGCAGATTTTACTGTATTTAGACTTTATATGCAGATTTTACTGTATTTTAGACTTTATATGCAGATTTATTGTATTTTAGTCTTTATATGCAGATTTTACTGTATTTTAGTCTTTATATGCAGATTTTACTGTATTTTAGTCTTTATATGCAGGTTTTACTGTATTTTAGTCTTTATATGCAGATTTTATTGTATTTTAGTCTTTATATGCAGATTTTACTGTATTTTAGACTTTATATGCAGATTTTACTGTATTTTAGACTTTATATGCAGATTTTACTGTATTTAGACTTTATATGCAGATTTACTGTATTTTAGTCTTTATATGCAGATTTTACTGTATTTTAGTCTTTATATGCAGATTTTATTGTATTTTAGTCTTTATATGCAGATTTTACTGTATTTTAGTCTTTATATGCAGGTTTTACTGTATTTTAGTCTTTATATGCAGATTTTTTGTATTTTAGACTTTATATGCAGATTTTACTGTATTTTAGTCTTTATATGCAGATTTTACTGTATTTTAGTCTTTATATGCAGATTTTACTGTATTTAGTCTTTATATGCAGGTTTTACTGTATTTTAGTCTTTATATGCAGGTTTTATTGTATTTTAGACTTTATATGCAGGTTTTACTGTATTTTAGTCTTTATATGCAGATTTTACTGTATTTTAGACTTTATATGCAGATTTTACTGTATTTTAGTCTTTATATGCAGATTTTACTGTATTTTAGTCTTTATATGCAGATTTTACTGTATTTTAGTCTTTATATGCAGGTTTTACTGTATTTTAGACTTTATATGCAGATTTTACTGTATTTTAGACTTTATATGCAGATTTTATTGTATTTTAGTCTTTATATGCAGATTTTACTGTATTTTAGTCTTTATATGCAGATTTTACTGTATTTTAGACTTTATATGCAGATTTTATTGTATTTTAGTCTTTATATGCAGATTTTACTGTATTTTAGTCTTATATGCAGATTTTACTGTATTTTAGTCTTTATATGCAGATTTTACTGTATTTTAGTCTTTATATGCAGATTTTACTGTATTTTAGACTTTATATGCAGATTTTACTGTATTTTAGTCTTTATATGCAGATTTTACTGTATTTTAGTCTTTATATGCAGGTTTTACTGTATTTTAGTCTTTATATGCAGATTTTACTGTATTTTAGACTTTATATGCAGATTTTACTGTATTTTAGACTTTATATGCAGATTTTACTGTATTTTAGTCTTTATTGCAGATTTTACTGTATTTTAGTCTTTATATGCAGATTTTTTATTTTAGTCTTTATATGCAGATTTTACTGTATTTTAGTCTTTATATGCAGGTTTTACTGTATTTTAGTCTTTATATGCAGATTTTATTGTATTTTAGACTTTATATGCAGATTTTACTGTATTTTAGACTTTATATGCAGATTTTATTGTATTTTAGACTTTATATGCAGATTTTACTGTATTTTAGTCTTTATATGCAGATTTTACTGTATTTTAGTCTTTATGCAGGTTTTACTGTATTTTAGTCTTTATATGCAGATTTTATTGTATTTTAGTCTTATATGCAGATTTTACTGTATTTTAGTCTTTATATGCAGGTTTTACTGTATTTTAGTCTTTATATGCAGATTTTATTGTATTTTAGTCTTTATATGCAGATTTTATTGTATTTTAGACTTTATATGCAGATTTTACTGTATTTTAGTCTTTATATGCAGATTTTACTGTATTTTAGTCTTTATATGCAGATTTTACTGTATTTTAGTCTTTATATGCAGGTTTTACTGTATTTTAGTCTTTATATGCAGGTTTTACTGTATTTTAGTCTTTATATGCAGATTTTACTGTATTTTAGACTTTATATGCAGGTTTTACTGTATTTTAGACTTTATTGCAGATTTTACTGTATTTTAGTCTTTATATGCAGATTTTATTGTATTTTAGTCTTTATATGCAGGTTTTACTGTATTTTAGTCTTTATATGCAGATTTTACTGTATTTTAGACTTTATATGCAGGTTTTACTGTATTTTAGTCTTTATGCAGATTTTACTGTATTTTAGTCTTTATATGCAGATTTTATTGTATCTTCAGCCCTTTATGGGCATTATTGTATTTCTTAGGTCTCGGGATAGTATTGTTACTCCAGTAAGTGATTAATTAGAGATCCCTCTTTGCATATTGACCTGACTCCACTGCAATGGTACCAATTACTGCCATTTTGCTTTTAGCTGGTGACGTGTAAATGTCCTTGACTGGGACACAAACCCTACAATTAATGAATTTCTCTGTTTTGTCTTCTGTCAGAGAACACATTTCCGTATGGAACTCTGATGCAGACCTTGATGTAAGTGAAACAATCTGACTGGTATATGTTAAACATCATTACTCCACTTCACTATAAACAAATAAATAAAAGTACAACTTGTAAAAAGAGTTTTATTACATAAACACACAATATAGAGAGAAAAAATAAAATCATTACGTATATATATATACTATGATAGATTTCATCTAAGACTGTTTTGGCATTTCATCAATATTGTTGAAGTAGTAGGTATTACGGTAAAAACCAGAATTTCGAGAATAAAAAAAAACCAACGTGAAATCCATTAAAGCCGAGACCCCATACTTGTATGTAGGACATAATCTTATATAGATGATATTATATCATGTTATTTTGTGAGAACACTTCAGGTAATACTGTGATTAACTTAATAGGTTGATAGGCAGTATCAATATCTGTGGTTGTAAATAAATAGATAAGCTGCGGTTTTGTTTATCCTCTAAATCACTTATAATCTTTTATAGTACATGTAGTACGTTGGTGAATTTTAATATGACCCTGTCTAGAAATGGAATGTAGAATGGTTAAACATTGTACATCTGTCTGTCCATTCATATGCATCCATATGTCTGTCTGTCTGTCTGTCTGTCTGCTTGGCTTACTCCTCCAACATTATTGCTGATATTAGACCAAAATTTCTCTGTGTCATTGTACAGAACTGGTAGTGAAATAGGGGCTTTAGTTGTCTTTTTGGACTGAAGTACACCCTTACTGATCACAGTGCTTTTCTTTACTTAGGTTAGGTTAAAACTCCACCAGGTAGATTCTGGTGTGAGAATGTTTGTCAGTTTGATTATAGAAGGTCAATTCTATTCTGTATGAACTTTGATCTCCATCATCCCAGAACTGATCAACTTGTTATAAGTGAAAAATTAAAATGTTTGTGGAGGCATAAAACACATAACTCCACTACACTTCATTACTGATGGTCAAAATTTGTAAAGAGTGGGTTAAGGAAAATCAACGTTTGTGGAAATGTTTGTGAAACGAGGGCAAGAGCTCAGAAAAGTTATAGAAAAATCTAAGTTTCAAGGAACGATTGTGAATTGAGGGCTAGGAACTCCCAAAAGTTGTACCAATTTCTTTTTGGAAAAATCAAAAGTTTCAAAGAATGATTGTGAAATTGGGGCTACAACTCGCAAAAGTTGGATAGAAAAAAATTAAGAAAAATCAAAGTTTTCAAGGCATGAATTTGAAATTGTTGCTTCAACTTGACAAAACTGTACAAAACAAAAAATAAATCAAATTCATGGCCTCAAAATTTAGACCATGAGTTAAGCTATGTGAAGAACCAGTAATGAAATATATTATCAATTTTTAAATGTAATGTAACATGGACCAAAGGAGAAAATATTTCAAGGTAATTAATTTAGAACTAATAGTGTACAAGTATATTTGATTTCAGTATTCAATATGTTGTTGTGTCTTAGACTGACATTAATAATGATTACTTCTTTATTTGTACCAGGTTGATATAAATCTCTGTAGGAGAAATTGATCATCGTTTTATTTTTATACCAATTACGTCATCTGTATTTGTTTAAAAAATATAATATTTCCTGACAAAATTACAATATTTCTGGACAAAAATAACATTAAATGAATTACTTGATTAAGTTTTATTTATATTTTATACAAAATTTTGATGTTTTGGTATTTATATACAAAATATATGTTTCTTGTATAAAAAACAAATTGTATAAATACATATTTTTAGTATTAAGTTTAACCATCTGTTTTGAACAATTTGCTTGATGCTATGCTGTAAATTAAGATGCAAAATCATTCAAATTATACCCCTGTGATGAAGATTAATGCCAGACTGACATACTACTGAGTTAAATTTAAACTAATGACGTTTCCCCTTATTCCATAAGATCAACACCCCTTAGCATTTCTGTGTGACATTTTCATAAACGTTTATGTTGCCAATTCCTACAATAGCATTTATACAAGAAAATCATAGAGTGAACTCAGATTTGATTCACATCCAAGGGAATCATCACTGTTCTGCACAAAAACGTTAGAGGGTATCCTGGTACAGTGGTGAATTTCATTTAGAAAGAATGTTATGGAAAATGAATAGCCATTGCTTGTAATGTCAACCAAATAACTTAACCATTTCTATTTGTTTGATCTAGTTAGTCACTATGGAATCTAAAACAATATGCATTCCAACCCCGCCGCGCCCCCCCCCCCCCCCCCCCCCCCCCCTTTATGTTGAGCAATATTGTAAGATAAAAATACCGTAATAGTAATTTTCTCTGTATAATAAATACCACTATGGTAGCTTAGTTGGTAGGTGATCCCTCTGTGGTACTGTAGATTGGGGTTCCAACACCAAGAGAAAATAGGTACTGACTACAAAGCACTCAGCATTTAGAAATGAAAGTCACTGGGTCTTCAGATGAGACCTTAAAACCGATGGCCCATGTCACAGAAGGCATGGTAGGCTAAAGTACCGTCCCTGCACATTGCTTCAAGCCCATTGAATAGGTCAAAATATCACTTCACCTATAGGTGGTGACATCTTGAGATAAGTGAGATATTACTGACTGGAACATAAAACCCCATTAAGTAATCAATCTATCTGAACTTAAAGTAACTTTGTTGCCATGTAAACCAGATGAGCATCACAGACCCTTATATAAACTTCAACCTGTTAATCAACTCAAATGAAATGATATTAAATCTATCACATTTCAAACATCAAAAAATCATGTGTTACATATGCCAGTTTCAAATGTTTTTTGAACAATACAAGTGATTTTGGCAAAGTACTTATCTTTAACAAGCAGCTGGTACCCCTAACTGTCACTTTCAAAAAGAAGCGCTGTAGGTGTCATGCTGTGAGTATTTCTTTTTCAGGTTGTATGATACATTAACCTTAAGTACATACAGCTAATGATGTTTATGGTAACTGCCTGTCTGATTAAGTCATTAGCTCATTATTACAATCCTCTGTTCTATTGGCTTACTGACCAACTTAAATCACAGCTGGAATTAAAACAATAAATCTTAATTCCTCTATGTATTGTTTATTATTTCTATATCTCTAAATCCCCATCACATTTTCTCTTCTTTTTTTATCCCCTGCCTTTTGAAGAGAGGGGGATATTAAATTTGAGTTTCTGTTTGTCCTTCCTTCCATCCAAAATTCTTGTCTGAGCTTATTCTCCAAATCTATGAACCACTATTTCACAAAACAGGGAGATCCTAATTCACTGAACTGCTTGTTGTTTTTTTTTCTCTCTCTCTTAACATTTCTTCTTTGTTCTCTTACTTAAATACATTTATATTTTCTTGCATCTTTCAACACTTTTCTATAAAAAAAAACACCTTATGTCAAATTTTGATTTGTCTTCTTCTCACCTGTTTAACTTTTAAGCTTTTCATTACTAAGATTATTGTACTTGGAGGCTTATGTCTTACCCAATCTTAAAAGCACAGAACAAGTTTGTGTATGTATTATTTACCTAAAAATTGCTGATGTGACATAAAATTAACTGTCTTTGTACAGTATGTACCTGGTTTAACTAGTAATTTTATTATGACCATTTAGAAGGGAGAAGATGGTCGGAGATATTTTTACCAAACTTTATATACATGATTTACAGGATATGACATATAAAGTGTGTGCTCCCAAGAGGAGGTAACTATATGCATATTTCCTAGAGTTGTGCCCCTTTGAAATTGTAATATCTTTTCTATTCCCCCCAACACCACTGAATACTACAGGTCACGATTAATAATGGACTAAAGTCTTAGTTGTTGTTTTTCACTTAAATATTTTATGTCTTTTGTAATATATTGCAATCTTAACCAACAGTTTAATGGCAAAAATATAAACAGGTGTTATTTAAACATTTTATGTTAGGAAGAAAGCACTAGTGAAAAACATTTTTCTTATTTAATCAATTTAAATATTTTCTGGAAATAATTTTATTTTGACAATTACATATCAAGTTAGCTAAAATACAAATATTAGCCATTAAAAAAATATATATATAATCCTTGTTTCAACTATTTCTGCTGGGTTTTTTGGACAACCACAACACCTGTTTTCTTTAACAAAGATAAAATATATCAGGATAAAAAGAATGGTGAAATTTCCAAACAGCTGAAAAAAGTTTATAATTTGATATTTTAGGCCCGTTATCAGTTTAACATCAATACTGAACTAGTGTAGGTAAATAATTAGGATTATTTTGATGCCCGAGTCAATGGTATACTTGGGTCAGTTGTACTTTGGGCAGGACACAGGGGTACTAGGGTAAACTGACGACCTGGTGCAGCTTGTATACTTGGGTCAGTTGTACTTTGGGCAGGACGCAGGGGTACTAGGGTAAACTGACCACCTGGTGCAGCTTGTATACTTGGGTCAGTTGTACTTTGGGCAGGACACAGGGGTACTAGGGTAAACTGACGACCTGGTGCAGCTTGTATACTTGGGTCAGTTCTTGAGCTTAAAATCTGGCATATTATCCTAACATTTATATGTGTAATAAGGATGTATCTGAACATGTTTCAGAATATTATGTTATATCAAAGTTTCCCAGAATTAAATCCAGAAAATACAGTAAAACTTGTAAATAAACACCATCTATGGAACTACAGTAAAACCCTGTTTATAAAGACCATCTATTTGACCTAAATATACCAGTAAAACCCTGTTTATAAAGACCATCTATTTGACCTAAATATACCAGTGAAACCCTGTTTATAAAGACCATCTATTTGACCTAAATATACCAGTAAAACCCTGTTTATAAAGGCCATCTATTTGACCTAAATATACCAGTGAAACCCTGTTTATAAAGACCATCTATTTGACCTAAATATACCAGTAAAACCCTGTTTATAAAGACCATCTATTTGACCTAAATATACCAGTGAAACCCTGTTAACTGCTTATTGGACCTAAGACATACAGTTAAACCTGTTTATAAAGACCACCTATTGGACCCAAGAAATACATTAAAACCACTAAATTAGAACCACCCATGGGACCGAAATATACAGTAAAATCTGTTTATAACGACCATCAATTGGACTCATGAAATACAGTAAAACCAGTATATATATGTTAACCAAAATATACAGTAAAACTAGTATATAAAGACAACCCATGAGACCTAAGAAATATATGAAAACCTTCATATGTACCACCATGACAGTAAAACCTGTATGTAAAAATTTGTGACCTACAGGAACTTTTTAGACAGGTGGTTTTTATATTATATAGATGTTAGAGTAATCTTCAACAGCAATATCTACTCATAATTTATGGGTTGTTTTTCTGTTGATTTCTGGATTTTTCATGTCTAATAAAGCAAGTATTATGTCATATGAAGGTAGAAATGATAATGATTCAAAATTAATTGACACATACTGAACAATGCCTAGCTAGTTTACCTGTATTGACTAACATCTCCATTAACAAACTTATACCAGCACTAATTAGAGATGTTTTACAACTTTTCTCTGTATTTCTAAGTCATTTACTGGTATCCTGTTTATGCTAGGAATTTATCCATTAATTTAATCACGGAAAATTAGGTACTTCAATTAAATTTAAGAGTTTTTGGTTGTTTTAATAATCTTCTTGGGTAAGATGTTTACGTGAAATATTCTAGAAATGGTCAGGAAGAAAATTTCCTCTTGCCTGCCGTAATTGTAATTCCATTATGGTTCATTTTCCGTTAATAGCTTCGGTACGTAAATTCCGGCCGAATTAAATCACCAAGGTCAGTAATTATGGCAAAATATTCCAATTATGCATTTAGGTAAGGCATCATAGATAATGGCGAAATACTACCAATTAATAATGATAACGTCATAACTTATGACATGACAAAATAACTTGTTTTTGAATTTGTCCGAAGTGTTATTTTTAATACAGTACACCTTGATTCATCTCCAATATTTATTCAGTGACTTGTTGGCATTATAAAGGAGTTTGATGATAAATCGACAACTGAGCCTTAAAGAGAAAAAAAAACATAGAACAAAGGGATTTTGGGACTTCAAAATAGTATGTCAATTAGGGGAATTATAACAAGGTTTTAAAATGTCTGGGGGTTTTTTTTTCATGTGAGTGTATTAAATAATATAATTGCGTTTTTTTAGGGGGATTTTATTGTTTGTCATAGTAACATTACTGTGACTTAAATGATGCTTTGGAAAGCAAAATTAGCTGTTTATTTGAGAAAAATCTCATGTAAATGTTTTATAATTAAATGATTGGTTTTTATGGGAGGGGTGTTGTCGTTTTTGAAAGCAAAGATTTTTGTGACATAAATGGTGTTTTGAAACACAAAATTTGGCAAATATCATGTCAGGGCATTAAATGGTAGTTTTATGCAGAGCAAAAGAATTTGGCTGTTTGCGATATTTTTTTTTGGCTAATGAATTTTTAAAGGCTAGTAAATAGATGTAAGTACATCGACACCAATAAACATATTACATGAATGAAATGTTTATTGCTTGGAACTGCTTTTGATGGGGGTAAACAAGTAGAAATTAACCTCAGGTCATACCAAAATTATTATATCTTTCTTGTCGGAAGGTTATTGGAGTTCATGTATAGGCAAACAACATTGGCCTGTCCACTTGACCTTTGATTTAAATATTTTATGACAAAACACATTTATCTAAATGGAATACAAGTAGTTATTGTCTCTACATGATGAGAACCATGTATTGGTTGTATGTTTTAACTTTAATTCTAACACTACCCATGTACATGTGTTGATTGTATCATCATATATAATATTCCTAACAAAAGGTCAAGTGGACAGGTCAATGTTGTTTATCTATATGCTGTCATTTGTTAATTATTATACATGTTTAAGAATGGTTACACCATTAAAGACTGAAAATCTTCACAAAATTTTACTGTTGTTACATCAACAATCTACTTAAACTTGGTGTTTTTCAGTTACAATGTCACAGATTGTTCTAAAATGTGCAGTTACAAATTACAGCACCTCTCTCCTTCTAGTGTGAAGAATTTTGTCAGATCAGCTTGTCTAAGATTGGTGGTTCTTCTCAGGACAATCCTGTTTCTTCTACCATTCTGGAACTGATCTCCAAAGGAATCTTGACTCAGGTGTGAAATACTTTACTCCACTCACCTTCTTTTATACCAATGGACTTTATGTTTATTCCTTGACTAAAGAATTAACAAGAGACATGGATATTTTTTTTTTTTTTTGGCCTTTCATCAGGCATTTTAACCTTGACCAAGAATATAACAAAAACACAAGCATTAACTTTGCTTTGTCTCTCAGACTTTTTAATCTTTACCAAAGGAACAACAAGAAACACAACATTAATTTTGTTTGGCTTTCATCAGACTTTTTTTTTTTTTTAACTTTGAACAAAGATTTAACAAGAAATATTAATATTAATTTTACTTGGCCTTTCAGGCTTTATATTTATTCATTGACCAAAGAAACCTGAACATTAGTTTTGTGTGGTCTTTTAAACTTTCTTTATCCCTGACCAAAGATTTGTAAGAAAAATAAAAAATCAGCTTTGCTTTGCCTTTCATCAAACTTTTAAAACCTTGACCATTGGTCAGAAGGAAGTATGTCTGATATTTTGTTTTTGTTGTTTGTTTGTAGAAGTTTTAACTCTTTACTTGTACAGCTGTTATGTCCAATTATTTACCAATTACTGTCTACTTAGATCTTATAAAGAGTCAATAACAAATGCTCCGTCCATCCGTCTGAGAATACATGTAGTTCTGTTTGTTTACTGCGTTCCTGTATAATTGTTGGTACCACGTCACTAGTGGCTTACCTCTGGTTTCACATCACATCAGCAGTTTTATATGTACAGTAAAACCCCGATTCATCACCACCATCTGTTCAGTCAAACTTTGGCATTATAAGTAAACCAATAAACGATTATAAGGAAGACTTGGAAGAAATGGACTCGAAAACATGCAGCAGTAAGCCAGGTGGCAAAGTTATATAAGGATATTATTACAAGGGTTTTATTACAGTAATACCTGTTTATAAAGACTGTTAATGGGATCTAAAATTAATTTTATATAGGTGCTCTTTATATTGAGTTACTTTTTGGTATGAATATGAAGCAAACAGAACTTTAAATGGTCTTAATGCACAGGTGGTCTTTATATCAAAGTTCGGTTCTTTGTGGTTAAAATAAAGCAGACATTAAAGCCAGTTCTAATGGGCATGTGGTTTTTATATAGAGGTTTTTTTGATTGAAAAATGAAGCAAAGAGATCTAAAAGTTGGTTTTTATATAGGGTCTATAGATAAAAGTTGGTTTTTATATAGGGTCTATAGATAAAAGTTGGTTTTTATATAGGGTCTATAGATAAAAGTTGGTTTTTATATAGGGTCTATAGATAAAAGTTGGTTTTTATATAGGGTCTATAGATAAAAGTTGGTTTTTATATAGGGTCTATAGATAAAAGTTGGTTTTTATATAGGGTCTATAGATAAAAGTTGGTTTTTATATAGGGTCTATAGATAAAAGTTGGTTTTTATATAGGGTCTATAGATAAAAGTTGGTTTTTATATAGGGTCTATAGATAAAAGTTGGTTTTTATATAGGGTCTATAGATAAAAGTTGTTTCTATAAGTTTTGCTGTATTTGCATAAGATACAATTTAAATTAATATCTTGATTTCATTTATAAGCATGCTATGTCAGTGTGTTGTGTGTGTGTGGTGTGTGTGTGTGTATGTGTGTGTGTGTGTGGGTGGGTGTGTGTGTGTGTGTGTGTGTGTGTGTGTGTGTATGTGTGTGTGTGTGACAGAGAGAGAGAGAGAGCTGAGAGAGAGAGAGAGAGAGCTGAGATCTGGTTTGTATTTATTGCACATATCGGTACATTGTGACCTTTAGTACACTTGTTACCTATAATGTCACAGATAACCATCACAGATCATTGAGTTCATTGGTACCCAGCCAACCAATAGAGATGAGTGCAGTTACTGTATCTTACATCCCAGTCAAGTATATTCAGGTAGTCGGTCCTGGGATAGTGGAAGAAACTGAAGTGTCCATAGAACACCACCAATCTTTGGCAAGGGAACTGACACACTTTCTTGCACCTACCAACCAGTGAAGGCCAATGACCAGGAAAAATCCCTTCTAACTTGTCATTGATTGCAGTCAAATGAATAGCTGATAAAAGTCACAGTCACCATATCACAAACGTTATGCTTTCTCAAATTGAAAGAGTCTGATATTTTTCAAATTGTCTTGATAATCTAGTGTAATAATTCAAGTCTTAATTAAGGAAATAGTATTTATTTAATTAAAATGATAGTCTGGAAATTACAGTTACTTTAGGTGAGAGTAATTGCTGTGGGTGTAAAACCAAAGAATGTAATTACTCAAGCAAGTGACCCCACACTTAGGAAGTACAACAAGGTTGTAATGTTGATAAGAGTGTTTGCCACTGGGCCAATCTATCATGATTCATATGGTTACTATATCACAGCTAGATTGTTTGGCTTCTCTCAAAACAGGAGGCATGACAGAAAACTCCAGTACCCCTCAGAGATTAACGGAGAAAACACGTCCTGAAAATGAAACGTTGAAAATATGATGTACATTATCGCAGACTGATCACTCTATGTTGCGTGATTTCGATCTTCGTACCTGTCAATTTACATACAGAGAGGTGATTGCTCTCGTGTAATTTTACAGATATATTTGAAGATATCTTCGTGTAATTATACAGATATTTTTGAAGATATTTAAGGTTTTTATCTATGATATTTCACATTTTTTCTACCTTGTTTACAAAATAAACCTATCTGATTAAGTTTGAAATGTTATACCTGTATTTCCCTGTTTTGGCAGTCAACACTGAATTATATAAGTTTGGTATAAAAACTTATCCTGTGTTGTATTCTAGCGGATTCTAGACACGATATATTTTGGTATGGCAGGATCTATTCTCATTTTGAGACTCGGTCATCGTGGCTAAGTGCAGTGTTGATTCTAGGATTTTTCAGAGAGGCCTTAACAAATATCAGTCTATATGGCAAAATTGACAAAAATATTTTTGTGTGTAACTTTCAAGTGGTATCACTGTCATGGTAACCCTAGTTCAAGTTTAAGTTACAAAATCTACAAAAATATATTTTTCGAAATATTCAGACATTTTTCCCCATGAATAATGTCGGCACATACAAACATTATTCCACAATAACATATTGTTAGCTATTTGACTGTTTTCATTAATTTTATGATCTGAGGTTACAGAAGAATATGTTTCATGTTTCTAGAATCCCGCTCATGTAATTGTATCAGGCCGTTATGAAATGTTTGATGAATGCAATAAGACTGTATTTTATTGCCCTTCTGTAATTATAGACTTGCTGGTTTGACTAGATGGAGAGGAGGTTTTTATGTGCCGTAGTCGTAGCGATGGTTTTGTTGTTTACATCTATTTTTTAGTTGTCTGCACATTAAATCAAGTTTTCGATTCCTATTCATCTACAGAATTTATTTTTTACAAATAACTTAATTTATTTCTGGCTGTAAATATTATCATAGTAAATATTAACCCTTGCATGTTAGTCTGCATATGTGTTAATTGCAAATTCTCAAAAAATGGTAAATACAATTGTGAAAATTGGTTTCTACGTTTATTTCAAATTTGACAAGCTTAATATCGCAAAAAAAGAACTCTCTCTCTCTCTCTCTCTCTCTCTTCAAATGCATTATTAAAATTCTACATAAAATGTCATTCTACTCTCTTTTTCTCTCTGATTCAATTCAAATATTTCAATGGAATTTGTAGACCACTGCGGTAGCTCCGTAAGTGGGAGGTCGTGGGTTCGAGCCCCGACCGGGTCTGACCCAAGACTTTAAAGTGGGTAGTGGCTGTTCTTTCGCCAAGCACTCGGCATTACGATATGAAAGCCACGGTTTTTCGGATGGGAACTTAAAATAAAAGGTCCCGTGTCATGTGTCCCGTGTCACGGTAGGCTTAGCACGATAAAGAACCCTGCTGTATAATGCTGTCAGCGCAACACACAGGCAAAATTTTTGCACCTTCGCCTATAACTGGCAACATCTCGATATAAGTGAAATATTCTTGACTGGGACGTTAAACACCATTACTCAACTCGACTCAACTCAATGAAATTGTACATAAAGCATCAATCTATTGCAAGTTTAGCACCCAGCATACAGGTCAGTACTAATTCAGCTTGCAGCTGGGTTAATTGGAGCAATGTTTAAGGAGTCATAGTAACATAGACTGGCTTTAAACAGCCTGGTGGGGTCTCAAACCTAAAACCATTGAATCATTTGTCCCCAACATCAACCATGTGGCCACTTATGTGGATGATGACCTGACTACCAGGGTACTGTACTTAAAATTCTATATCTGACCACTTGGACACTATATCTTATGTCCAGACGTTTCAATCAAGCTAGTTATAACAGTTTTGATTTATTTTGAGATTTTCAGATAAAACTGATATTTTTATGGATTATATCATCATATAGATATATAATTATTTTATTTATTATCCTTCAATCATAGATAATTATTACTCAACAAAAACAATAAATCATCTCCCAGAAATATCAATATACTAATCCATGAAATATAATATAACTACCACGAGATGGAAAACTAAGTTTAGGTTTTGCCAAGAATAGACCAAAGACACTGTAACATTTATTTCTGATGAGATGGAAAACTGAGTTTCCTGTTGGTCAGTAAATGGTCAGTGCATACTTAAGACATTTCTGTAGAGGCCAGAAAGGGGAAGGTCATCTGGTAGCTACAAGGAACCATCCTTATACAACGTATAATAATAAGTAATTGAGGACAACAAACTCTTCTATGAGATATAGCACCAGTCTAGTTGAAGAACAACAGCAGAGTTCAACTTGAACAAACTTTCTTGACAACTTTACATCTGGCAAATGAACTAACAAACTTTCTCACAATAAGATCAGTTCTGAGTGGGATTCAAACCTGGCTGGGTAATGCAGCCATTCATGGAACTGGCAAAAAATCTATATTTCAAATGTATTTTGAAACAGAAACAAATTGCCTTCCAACAAGAAACAGAACAATTTGCTGAATTATAAACAACCATAAAGTTGGTTGACTTAATCATGACCAGATAACCATTGACTGATATTGTATCTGTTTTACAGATGGATAATGTCATTTACAATCAAATCTTAACAATTTTGTAACACTTTTAGACCATCTTTATCTATGTGTTTTCTGGAATGAAAACTTTTTTTTTCAGAATGATAAAATTAAAACCTTATCTTCTTATCAAAACAATCACTTTTTTTCACACTAATTGGACATGATTTGACACAATGCAAACACCTGAAACGTTTATTTTCATGAAACTGTCAACACCTATTTACATGAATTTATGTCAGTAAAAATAGCCATGATGAGTTTTTTCTTGTAGTTTTTGTTCCTATGGAGATTACAACTTATTGATTAAATGAGCAAAAAAAAGAAAAAAGTTATTATCAGTGATGAAAAATTATAGAAAATAATATCTGGAATATCGCTATGGATATTGATAAATTTATCTGCTAAACTGTTGATTAGTTTGTTAATTCACAAGGGTCCCTTGACAGGAAACCTGTCATCAAAAACACATTATTTACTATCATAAAAAACCTACCAAAATAAAATTGGTTCTCAATGTGATAGTTATCAGTGATCATGATGTTTTTTAATTAATATCTTGTCGATTTATACAGAAGATGGTTTTAAGGTTTTGAATTTAGTTGAGTATTTTATCTCCACACACATTGTTAGTGTAGATTATATATTGGTTGATTATATATTGGTAGATCTATACATCCTGTTTGTATTATACTTTACATACTTAAGATACAGCATCAGGTGAATCCCTGTGTGTCTGAACACATCATATGGATAGATTTCAATCAAACTTGGAACAAATGTAAACCAATGTGTGAAGAGTAAATTAAAGGTCAAGGTCGTTAGAACATTTAGATAACTTTCATCTTACTTTAAGGTCAAGGTCTTTAGTACCTTTAGATAACTTTCATCTTACTTTAAGGTCAAGGTCTTTAGTACCTTTAGATAACTTTCATCTTACTTTAAGGTCAAGGTCTTAGTACCTTTAGATAACTTTCATCTTACTTTAAGGTCAAGGTCTTTAGTACCTTTAGATAACTTTCATCTTACTTTAAGGTCAAGGTCTTTAGTACCTTTAGATAACTTACATCTTACTATATGTAGATATCAGTACTTCATGTTTTGGATTTCCAGTTCACATTTCCTTATTTCATTAGTTATACGATATACCCCACCCTCTGTATAGGAAGTTTACAAGGTATATAAGTATCACACTGTCCAAACTAATATTGACTCCATGCCATAACGTCCATATTTGTGTATAGATTTTAATCAAACTTAGCACAAATGTAAGCTAACATGAGAAAACACATCAAATATAAAACTTAAGTGGGCAGATTAAAGGTCAAGTTAAGAAAGATGACAACCTTGTTTATATGATAAGTTTTGACTCAGTATTAACATGACCTCCAAAATTATTTATTAACAATAATATATTGTCTTTCATCCATGAAATTTAATCAAAGAAACAATATGTTATATGATAGGTAAAATGTATAAAAACTGCATAGTGTAGGGTAGTGATTTTTAATTTTTTATATTATTACAGAACACCAGAACAATGTCCAAGTGTTGTATCCTTGTTATCAGAGAGTTACAATCCACATGTCAGATTTGGAGCAGCCATGGCTTTGGGAATTGCTTGTGCTGGTACTGGATTAAAGGTAAGTCAACCTTTATCATTTTTTAGCATCCCCTCTCCAGCCATCTCCTCTTATCAGATTAATAATGCTCCTTGCAAACAAAGTTTAGAGGGTATATAGGAATAACCCAATCATCTGTCCATCCATCTTTATGTCTACCTGGAACTCAATATCTTCCATGTCTATTGAAGGACTTTGATCAAACTTGGCATAGATGTAAACTAACATGAGATGATGTGTACCATAACAAATAAAGGTTCATAGGTCAAAGTCACAAGATCAAATTTTAGAAATGACAATTCTGTATTGTTCTGTATTGTTCTGTGTGGGAGATTGGTCTCTCAAAAGACTGTTCTAGTTTGTTTGAGTATTACTTACAATCTGTAAGTACATGTGAAATTTGTATGTTTTTAATTGACCCTGTTCTTTCATATATATGACTGCCTTGGTGGTTCATTGGTAAAGCATCTTGCCATCTATCTCGAGAGTGAGATGTCATTGATTTATACCCCAGCTAAGTCTAACATAAAACCTTAAAATTTGAGATACTGCTTTCCACATTGTGATCAGTATTAAAAGGTCAGAGTATTGACTGATTCACCCAGTGTCAGTATAATGTCACCAAGAGAGTTTGGCATTATAATTATACAGAAATCTTTTTTTTTTTTTTTTTTTTTTTTTTTTTTTTTTTTTTTTTTTTTTTTTCCCCTTTTTATTCCCTCTCACTTTCACCCTTTTCATATAAATTAATGAATATATACCATTATCACTGAGAATAAAAATCCATCTTACAAAGTCAAACTTTTGTGTCCCAATCCATATTTTGGCTGGTCTATATTGATAGTTTAGCCTTGAAAGTCAACACAATACAATAAGCCTTTATCACTTCGTCCACAGATATCATTATTGATCAGTATTCATAGCAGTTTAAGCCCCCCTGAGGAAATTGGTTGTTGCTATTGCTGTTAATTCTCCAATTGACTAGGTTTTGGATATAATGTGTTTTTGGTCCTTTGGATATTGTCATCCTCAGTGTAATTTTTTTACCACAGCTGCATCACATTGAAGTAATAATTCAAAATGATTTTGATAACTCTGATATTGTTTTCTCAAAAATTGGGAATATATGACATTGGTTTCAGTAGAGTGGAGTAATCGAGTTTGTTGCCCTATAAAGATTATTTCACTCATATCAAGGCTGTCAGTTTATGAAGGAGCCCGGAGAAAACCACTGGCCTTCTGTAAGAGAACTAAAAAACTTTCTCAACTAGGATCTGTCCAAAGTAGGGCTTGAACCTCGGTGATGAGGGGCAATGTGATCAATAAACTCATGTTTTATACCATTTGTCCCTTGAAGCCTAGGTTTCAAGAGAAATCTGTGACCCAGGATTGCAGACCCATGAGTCAAGGGTTGTGGGTTTAAATGGCTTCCAACTTGGCTGTGTGGTATGTCTGAGTAAAACATTTTGAGTAAACATAATTGGGCGGTCAAACAAGGTCACCAGCATTATTATTGAATGAATTAATTTACAAGTGCTAGATTTCAGAGCACGAAATTGATTGGTCATTTGTAATTGGTGGGAGGAAACCATGTTGATAGAGTATCCATCATTGGATGATTGAACTAGGTCACTGGCATTATTTTGAATTGAATGTCAATGTCTTTGTAATTAACATTGCCCTAATAAGTAATTAGCTGAATTTGCTTTGAGATTTAGATGTACTATTGTAAAACTTCCATGGGAATTTGAATGATTGAAATGTGTGAGTAACTTTATGTTCCCAATTAGAACTTAGTCGCTTGAGATTATTGAAAAAAAATTAAAGAAAGATTGAAAAGTTGTTTTTCACAGAAAGATTAAAAATTACACCATTTTCAGATTTTCCGGGTCAAAATTAGAATTTAATTGTGGGTACAAGTGGAAGCCCTTCCCAAAATGATGCTGGTCATATGGTGTTTGAAGTACGTCATGGAGCTTAGTCATAAATACAGTTCTTCACCATACAAATAGTTTGTTTAAAAAAAAAAACAAACAAAACAAAATTAAATAAACCATGTTGTGCTGTATATCATAGTGTAAACTGATACAAGAATTTCTCAAATTTAGTATTAGAAAGTAATTTATTGAATTAAGCTTTCTGTTACCAAACAGGGGAATATCCATTTACACAAATCTTGTCTATAAACCGTATCTTAACTCAAAATTTAACTCTTAAATCAGAATCTGAATTTAATTCTGTCAATACACACAGGGATTTTCTATTTCTATTTTATGTCTTGTTGTAAAGTGCACCTTGCCCCAAGATTAAATATTTTTCGTCAACCAACAACGATGTTGTCTTGATTAAATTTTGTTGTCTGAAGTATTTTGAAGTAGATGAAACATGGAACATTTAAAAATTGGATTGTTGTTTGTATCTTGTTTTATACTTGGAAATAGAAATCTTTTTATCCCTTGCCTTTCAAAGAAAAGGGGGTGGGTTTAACTAAATTTGATGTCTGTTTCTGCCCATCCAGACAATTCTTATCTGGAGCATTAACATTTCAAAACTTACAAAACTTGGTGCAAAGCATCAACATTGATTGGAGATTTGCATATCATAAACTTGGGCTGGTTTGCTCATTTTCCAGGAAGTTATGGCCCTTTGAATAAGTGATAATCACAAAATAAAATGCCTACTGGCTAGGATCCCAATTCACTGAATTTGCTTGTTCCTTTCCATATAAATATTTATTGTATCTCAAGGATTTTATCTCGGTTTAAAGTTCATATTTTGACAATATTGCAGTTATATTGGAAACATTCCTCTGCTGTGTAGTTGTTGTCATCATCTTTGGCAATATGAAATGTTACTTTAAAAAATTGTATCGCATGCTGATTTTATTTCCAGGACAAAGTGATATTTCAAATTGGGTTCCTTTCATCAATGGATGATACATAATGTTTTCCTCACAGCATTTCCCAGTATGTCTTTTCTATTATTAACTATTGAGAATTCTCGACATCCATTTCAAACATTATTATGATGTGAATGGGGTCTTAATCAAGTAAACTCTTGTTGTATTGCTTTGAAATGATGAAATCATCTGTCCATTTGTCAAGATTTTGTATGAAGCTGATTCACTTGTTTGTGGGACCTTAATGACAGCTGATGTGCGACATAATGAAAAAAGGATGTAAAGCTTTCTTGTGACTTAGACTATAGTGACATCGGCTTGGCAGATATTGGTGGAATTAGCTCTTTTTAATGTGTTTTATGGAAAATTAGCATTGTATTTAACATTATTGTCAACTTGACACAATGAAACATCAGGATAATGACTTAAGCTTGTTCTTTTGAATGTTTGATGTTTTAACCTTTTATCCAGATGTCAGTGAACCAGATAACATGATAGGCTTCATTTGTTTTTGTTTGATTGTTATAGCCCCACAAAAAATGGAAGTTGTGGGAATACAGGAATTTCTTTGTCTGTGTATTTTGTTGTCTGGGCTAAATCATCAAAAAAAAATAAGGATTCTTCAAAAGATACCTTAAAAATCAATATCCTAAGTCACAGCAGGCACGGCATGATAAAGAACCCTCCCTGCACATTTTTCTGAAAGCATTGCAAAGATCAAAGTTTCTGCCACTTAACATATAGCTGGTAAGGTCTCGATATTAGTGAAATATACTTGACTGGCGTAAAATTAAATCCCATTGAATCAATCAATCAGTTAATCCAAAAAAATATTAGTGATAAAAACTTATTGACTTGTGTATTGTTTAGACGCAAATTTATTTTTAATTATGAAAAAAAATTAAAAAATGGGTTATCAAGGTGGATTGATTGCTGAGCGTTTCTATTGTTACATTAGTAGAATATCGAGATAGAGCATGTCATTGGTCTGTGATTTGTATGCAGGAGACACAACACACATTATATGACAGGAAAGAGATTATCAGATCAGGCATATGTTTTTGTCTTCACCAAGCTAACTGTCAGAAAAAGCTAAGTCTTAAGAGACTTGATGTCTTCCGTGCTACGACTAGCAGAGACTATCAATTGGAGTCTGTCTCGCCCACAACTCTAGATTTCTGTTCCCCATCTGCACTGCATATGGTATCACATAAATGAATAAATAAATAATAAATAAATAAATAAATAAATAAATAAATATATAGTTAATCTTGGTATAGTGACTACACCTGTCAATTTTAACACTGCAGGTTTTTAATGTCTTTTTGCTTCATATTTCTACCACCAAGAACCTCTATATTAAGACCACCTGTCCAATAAGACCAGTGTTCTTTGCTTCATATTTCTACCAAAAAGAACCTCTATATTAAGACCACCTGTCCAATAAGACCAGTGTTCTTTGCTTCATATTTCTACCAAAAAGAACCTCTATATTAAGACCACCTGTCCAATAAGACCAGTGTTCTTTGCTTCACATTTCTACCAAAATGAACATCTATAAAAAGACCACCTGTCCAGTAAAACTACTGCTTTTAAGGTTTTTGATTTTTTTTCAACCCCTGTTGCCGAGTGGTCTTAAACGCAAGCTTATGGATAATATTGCCTCTTACTGTCTCAGTTGGAAACCCACTTGGGCAGATCCTAGTGTGAAAACAGTTGGTCATTTTGCTTACATAAGGTCAGTGGTTTTCTCAGAGAGCACTCTGGTTTCCTTCAACATCTCTGAACTGACTAAGCTCAGTTAAATTGAAATAATTTTGACCGGGGTATAAAACTCCATTACTCCACTTCACTCAACTCCTTGATCAAACGATTTCATAGACAGATCACATTGTTAATACAGTTTCAAAGAAAAATCAATACATTTTATTGATCTATTGATTCTAGTTTTAGACAAATTGATTTTTCCATCTTAATTGTGTTTATCTTGGACATAAACAAAGCAATACACATCACACTGATCAAAGCCACAGTTATAACCTGTAGTCCAGTAATCATTTAAATCTCACTGGTTATATAATTGTAATGTTTGTCTCTGGAAGTTAAGGACTTTGATCTGAGGTGATTTATAAATTATCACACGGTTTTAATGCCAATTGCTAATTTAATTTCCTTGTTGCGTAACAATTTATAATTTACCATTGGAATGAAAGTTTTGAGATAAAAAGGTGCTGTCTTCAATAAACTATTATTAGAGATGGAAAAAATTCTGACTAGGATAAACACATTGAGTAAAGTTGAGGGTGTTACTTTGCATCCCAGTCCAGAATATTTCAGGTTTATGTTGATGTCATCATCTATAGTTGAAGTGTAGAAAATTTTGACTTTAGCAGTGTGTTCAGGGTAAGGTGCAGGGAGAGTTCCTTATCCTGTCATGCCTTCTAGGATTAAGGTGACCCATGACTCATTTCTAAATGCAGAGAGATTGGCAAAAAATGATCAATACCTGTTCATACCAGGTGAGGATTTGAAGCCTGACTTGTTCATACCAGGTGAGGGTTTGAACCCTGGCTTTCCACATACATAGTGACACGCTATCATTTGAACTACATTATTGGTAATTCAGTTATTAATTTGTACAACAATTTATCAATCATTGCCTAAGTAATGTTAGAAAAAGTATGAAAACTGAAAGCTATCTGAGAGAGAGAGAGAGAGAGATGGGGGGAATTTTTTTGTTACATTAGTTAAAGACAATAGTGAAGAATCAAACCAGAAAGAATATCACTCTGTATACTGTAAATAGCCCATATTCACTACAGGTGCTTACTTTTTACGTAAAAAAAAAGAAAAATCTTAATTGTTCTTTCGTGATAACTCCTACTGTTGTCAATTATGGACTAATTACTTGCATTTTAAAAGAGCATGTGATGTAGCTGTGTGTTTGAAGATCATGTTTTGCTAATTTTGTTCATGATGAATTCCAGGACATAATGCATACTGTTTGTAAATTAACATAGATAATGTATTGATTTATTAAGTGATGGCAATGTTTTAAGACTTTAAAATGGATTTTAACTTGAATTTTGTTACATTTATAAATCTTTTCTTTAGTGTCGTTAATTATTTTGTTGACCTTTTATTTCAAGATTGCAATACAGCCCAATTAAACTTTCTCTAAAGGCCAACTAAGGAAAAAAGTGGTCATTATTTACAGGTGACCTTTATATACAACATGTTCAAATAACATGAGTAATTTGGACAAAATACTGGTCATTAAAAGTATTGGCCCTTATATAGAGGTAGCCTTTAAGGCAGGTTTTGCTGTGTTTGTGTTCTTGAAAAAAAATTGTGAATAATGATATGGATATCAGGATTCTCTAGTGTATGTACCATGTGATCAATACACTGTAGCATTTTTGTGGAAAATTTTTAAAAACTGCGAATTTGTAGATATTAGTTGATAATTCTGAATATAAAAATATTTTCATAATGGATATATGCCAAAAGTATCCAACCCTCATGGTTTGCTTTAAAAAATACTTGGTGTAAAGACTAAATTTTCTGGAAGTTGCATTTTATGATGAATAAATATTAGTTGTGGTTAAGTAAATCAAAAGTGCTGTCAAAATTTGATTACTATTGTGCCTATCCCAGCTTATTAATGTCTGTATATGCTCGTTAATGCAGACAGGTGCTTGCATCTACTAATATGTTTTATGTCTCTCGTGGGATTGACATGTAACGCATTTGCACCTGTCCTGCGCCGTATCTATACACAATATCATATGCAAAGTTGCAGGGGTTTGTATTATTAAAAAGACATCCTACAATATCCCATTATTTTGGGTTTTTTTTGTTTTCATTAAGTTTTTAATGGTTTTTCTCATATCTATTAGATATATTACAATATTCCAATATTTTTTCGCCTTTTTTGTTTAAAACAGTTTTTATTACATCTTCTTTGTACTATTTAATAGACATTATATAATATACATGTATACCAATATATCTTGGCAGTTTTTGTTTTCACAATTTTTTATAAAAACAGTTTTTCTCATATCTATTTTTTCAATTATAAAGACATAATATGGAAATATGTCTTGACATTTTTTTTTCACAATAAACAGTTTTTACTTATCTGTTTATGTGATCTGACATATCCAGTGAATTGAAATATTGTAACTATCCAGGGAAGTGGCATGACGTAATTTTAGGAGTAATTCTTTCATGATATCAGTATATTACTATTTTTGTGCACGTTTTTTACACCATCTTTTACATATTAATCAATATAAAGTCATTCGTTTTTTCTCCTCTCTTAACTTTGACTAAATTATTTGTCTCTGTTAAGAGGTCCATAGAGGTTTTAAATAAACATATTTTATTGAATGTTTATTCATATGCATATCATTTGCATCTGCATGATAAAGAGAAATGCATTAAATCATGAAATATTTACCTCTTTTTGGCAGCATATGCAATGTACTTGTGCTTGGGGCTTCAATTATGGACAAGTGGTTTAAAGCAACAGCTATCCCCATGCCTCAATGTATGTATGAATTCATACGTACATTAAGGCATGGGATGGGGATAGCTGTTGCTTTAAATTCAACTTAGAAGGGATCCAAGTCTAAAATGAATTTTGGGGGGCTTCAGGACCAAGAGATCTAAAGTACCACATTACGGATCACACAATTTCTAGTGTTTGAAAGTTTGTCAGTTTGCTTGCCTGCCAAAGAGTGGTCCTTTACTCCAGGTATTCTACGGAATTTCATCTTGATATATGATAATTATATGATTGGTATCTTGGGAACCAGAGTACATGGAATAAAAACAATAATGTTGCTGACTAAACTGTCTCAAGACTTAGATCCCTTCTAAGTTGAATTCTAACTTAATCAGTGAGAGGTGAGTGAGTGAGTGAGTAATGGTGTTTTACGTCCCAGTCAAGAATATTTCACTTATATCGAGACGTCGCCAGCTATAGGCTAAAGTGCAGAAATTTTGCCTGTGCGTTGCGCTTATGGCATTATACAGCAGGGTTCTTTAGCGTGCCAAGCCCACCATGACACGGGACCTCATTTATTTTAAGTTCCCATCCAAAAGAACCGTGACTTTCATTTCGTAATGCCGAGTGCTTGGCAAAAGAACAGTCACTACCCACTTTCAAGTCTTGGGTCAGCCCCGGCCGGGGTTCGAACCCACGACCTCCCACTTACAGAGCGAGCACTCTACCAACTGAGCTACCGCAGTGGTAATCAATCAGTGAGAGGTGCTGTGATTTGTAAGTACTCTGGGTTTAAACATTTACACTGGCTTTGATGTCAGCTCAATTTAAATCAAAGCTCTAAGTTTAAATTAGGTGGGTTTTAAGTATGCTCTGGATTTGAATAAGACAATTTAATGTTTAAATCTAGGTAGACCTGTATGTTACAATGTATAACTAAAACTGATTTGACAATATTGTTATATCTTCCTAAAACTTATTGGTAGAAGTTGGTCAATGACATTTTCAAATTTCTAAATTTGGGTCAATGATATATATCTTTTTATTCTGAATTATTATTTATTAAATCAGAATGGTTACTGGAAATGACTTTTGTGTTCTAAATCTCTTCCACATAGCAGAAAATTTTGTAGTATTGTGACAATAGTGGAAGATACTGACTATTGATAAATATTGATAGTCAATCTGAAATCTGATTATAACATAATAAAATAAATTGTCTGTAAAACCATGTAGATGATGGTGATAACTTAAATATGTGTCAGAAATCCAATATTCTGTCATTTATCAGAAATGTTATAATTAGTTAAAACACACACCATTGTAGCCGTAATTAGATTTGTTGTAAGTAAATAGGTTAAAAGGTGTACAACACAAAGCTGAAATAGTCGTAATGAGGGGTGATTTCCCAGTGTTCAATCTAGGATTTTTCAGAAGGGACCATTATCAAAAAACTTTTCTCTAAAACACCATTGTAACATCAATATGTATGCAATTTTAAATATTACCAAGTAAAACCAAAACATTGGAGTGTCATTAGGTAAAATATTTAGCGATCCCATGGCACCTTGTTCTAAATGAACACTGAACTCTGAAAACTTTTCTATCTCAGCCTAGTTGCAACTTTAAGTGATTCTTGCTTGAGGTGGTTAAAGATGAAAGTGTTGCTTGCATTTAGCCTGTTGTATATAAATGATTTGCACGCTCAACATAATTATAGCTGAAAATTTTTCTTGACATAGGTCAAGGTTCAAGGCTGTCTCTTACAATTAAATAGTTCTGTCGATAACTGAGGAAATTCGGCCCTATTTGTTTAGATGATTAAAGACACTCTAGTTTTAAGCTAGCCATGATGTGATGGTGTTGTAGTTCAAGGCTCAAGGCTGTGACATACAATTAGGAGGTAGCTCAATCAACCATGAAGGAACCCACCCTGCAATACATGTCACACTGACTCTACAGATCACAGATCCAACTGCTTCAGTTGTTTTGATATGAAGTGAGAGGACCTGACAATTTACTACATTTATGTAAACTCAAAGCAATTGTTTAATTATAAGTTCAGGCCCCAGTAATCACAATCATTCTTTAGCTAAGATTTTCCTTAACTTAAATCTTACAAAATTTCAAATCTTTATAATTTTGTTAATTTTCAAGATATTGAGGAATTTAAGGTGTCATTTTTAAGATCACTAGATTATAACATTTGCATTTAGTTTTGACAAAAATATTCATTAGTAGTTTCAAAAAGAGATAACAAAAATTTGCTAAATTTAAGTTAAGGAAAATCTTAGCTAAGGAATGATTGTGAAACTGGGGCCAGCTTCCTTATCAGATTTTCAGCACAAGAGACTTTTGGCGAGATACAATATATTTAAATTTTAATTTTAGCAAGAATGCTCTGTTATCTGACAGTTAATTCTAGTTTATGTTATACAACTCTCAAATTATTTATAACATATTGGGATATTGTTTTTATCTTAATCATTGTTGGTAGGATATTTAGTTGATCTTTCTGAAATCTGCAACTCTACAATTTACTTAGCCATCTGTTTTCTGAGTTGATTTAATATTATTTTATGTTCATCATGTGTATCTTGAAGCTTTTTGAAATATATCAAAAAATCAAGCATACCAATCCATTGTTTTTATTTTTTTTTTAAATTTTATTAGTGATGAGTTATTTGGATAAAAACAATATATCCATTGAAGATATTATTGTGTATGAGAGGCATAAAGAAATATGTTGTTAAGTTCTAGTGTGTGGAACCTAGTAGAACATACTCACATACTATGACATGTACCATCATGTACCAAGAATCAGGACAATGGAGTGGAGTGGAGTACATATGTAATGGTATTTTATGCCTCAGTTATTATTCTTTCACTTATATTGAGGCAGTCAATTCTGGAATGGTGGAGGAAACTGCAATAGCTGTAGACAGCCACCACCTCTTAATCACAAACCAAAAAAGGTTTAACTTGTGGCAGTGTGACTGTAAGGTAAATGCTTGCAACCGAGTCCTGCACCACTGCACAAAGATAAAAGAGCAAAGAGTTTCATTTTGTACCCTCAATGAATTTGATTTTTTTGTCTAAACAACCTAAACATAAATTAGAATAAGTCAACTTCAATTTTCCTTTTTAAAAAATTGATTTTTTTTTCAAAAATGGTGGTATAGGGTGTGGGGGACAGAAAAATATCAATGGAAAAGGTATTAATTGTAACCTTATCCTTCAGGCATTGTTGGATTGGATAAAGCGTCGAACTATAACAAAATTGTAATGATTTTGAATTTGAATTTTAGTAGAATTGATCCATAACTTATTATGTCCCTTCTGAAAAAAAGTCATATAAATATATTAATATCAATATTAACACCAATTTTGTCTGCATACTTGATACATATATTTTGTTATATTGACACAGTTTTATTGACCTGTATATCAATGACATGTAATTGTGTAACTTTATATCATTATCTCTTGAACTTATTTGTTTTACTCATTAAATGCAGATTTCTGTGTATTCATCTGAATTTATCCATCCGTTTTCTCAGGGACAAGAGTTATTGTCCCAATTTTATTATCTTTTCTCCGCCATGCCACTGTCAGTGTGATCAGCTGTATAAACATTGGTGCCGTTTTCTCGTAATAGAATTGACAATTTTCCTAGATTGGCTAGATTACGGGGAGATTTTAAAACAATGATTCACATCAGATATTCCGAGTTATTTAAGCTCTCTGTCACATATTCCGTGTTTACTCTAACTTATGTCTTCTATTTACATGTTAATTCTTAACGTGAAAACCGAGGCCCTCCGTAAGGTTGGAATTTATTTCCAGCAATTTATCTTCAGTATTTAAATGAGATATTTTTTACAGTTTAGAATTTTTTTATTCACCTAATTTGTGTTGCTCAATCGATTATTCATTTATAATGCCAATCTGTTTTAAGCGCTATTGCAGTCCTAAGTACACTGTCATCCATAAATAACTATACAAAGTTATATTTGTCATATAGGTTAATCATCACGTCAAATTTCATTCATAGAATAAAAAAATTGAAATTTTTGTATTTAAAAGTGATTTCTGAAAGTTATGATCTAAATCTGGGTAATAAAGTTGTTTCACTTGAAAAACAATTATCTTGGAATTTTTTGAAATTTTGGGAAAAGTAAAAAATGTGGAACATTTTCCACGATGAAAACAGTTTTTTAGATGAAAAAAACACTCATCTTTAACCAAATGATGTTTTCAATTGTTTTTGTGAATATTTACAGTCTGTAATGAATTATCTGTTTTAAATATGTATAGTAATTTCTGGATGGCAGCCTATATCCCTGGACACCCCCCTTTTACACCCCTATCTTGGAATTAATCAGAGATTTAGTCTTATATGGTTAAAGAGGCTGTTACAAGAGAGATTTTAACCACTTCAATAGATTGTAATAATAAAGATAGCTCAACAAACATAACTTGACTTCTATGAATATATCTGCAGTCTTTGTACTTTGAGTCTTAAGAGCTTTGAAATGCGAGGGTTGAACTTTCCTTGGTGTGTTTCTATCACTTGTTGTTATAAGTGTCCTCGGTAATAGTCATAAGTGGTCTACTCTTCTTTTTAATTTTTTTAGTTTTTATTTTCTGTTTTTTCTGTTTGAACTCTACAGAGGTGTCTTTAGGTTGTAGTGTCAGAGACACAAAACTGCTTGATATATATACAGCCTACGTTTAAATTGTAAGAGTTCTCCATAGTAACAAGCTTTTTACAACAATGTTTCCATGTTGGCTAAATTGTTTATCTGGTAAATAAATAAATAAATATTACATAATAAATAAATAAAAAAAATTTTTTTTGGTTTTTGTAGATTTATAAAATTAGATATCTATAAACAATGAAATTACTTGAATAACACATTAGTTACATAATTCTAAGCTGAGAGGGAGAGTTGCCAAGTGAGGTCATTGACATGCCAAACATAGTTATGATTATGATTTGTAGATTCAAGCATCTTTATGATCATGTAGGATAAAGGGCACTGTAACCATCATTAAGTATTTTCTGGGATATAACAATGATTTAGCACATTATTTTGATTTAGGACTTCCAAAATAGACAGTTTTACTCCAATAGAATATTTGAAGAAAAAAAACAAAAAAAAAACTTGAATTTGGACAAAAATAGACAGCAAAATTAGTCAAGATCAGTAGAAACACTTTGTGTAATTATTAATATAATCCTGGAATTGAAAGAATTCATTTATTATACCATCAGTACACATGCACTAAATAGCAATAACACTATCTGGGGAGATTGAAGAAAAAACTAAAAACCAAACAAAAAAAGAGAGAGAGAAAAAAACACTAAACTATTGGCAGATTAGCTGGCAATGCACATCACACAATTGGAATTAGATCTGAAGGTTTTTTTTAAACAAATATAAAAAGAGAGAGGGGGAGCTGAACTAAATTACAATTGTAATTCAATAAAAATGGAATCTTCATGAACTATATGGACTAGATAACTATTTGTGAAGATTAAGAGACTTGCAAAACTATTTGTGGTCTAGCCTTATACAAGCATGATAATTCTGGAGAATCGAAACTTGTAACAGTATGAATGGTAAAGCTGAACAGAACACAATAATTCCAAGTGATTTTAAAAAAGATGCCAAACTATTGATTGTCTAGCCTTGAAACGGGCATGGCAAAATTCTGGAGATGGGTAGTGAAGGAACATATTACGCTTGCTCTAAATATAGATTAGAGATTTTAGAAAAATGTAGTTGAGCAGGAAAGAAGTCTTGGCCGAATGGAGATTGCACATGTACACTGACTAATAGTAAACCTAGTAAGATATCGGTTCATGTAAACAATGGAAAATATTAGTAGTTCAGCTCAACACAATTCAAGGAATGGGAATGAATTTTTAGTACATTGGCACTGAATAACAATAAGTGCAAAGCGGTTCTTCCAGGATTTTGGAAAACAATGAGTTCAGATGGAAATAAGCTTAACACAATTAAGGAGTTTGAGAGGAATAAATTTATTTGTACATTAGCACTGAAAAGCAATACTCCAAACACTGTTTAAGGTTTTGGGGAAACAAGTAGTTCAGCTGAAAATAAGCTTGGCACATGGAATGAATGTAATAATACATTAGCACAAAAAAACAATAAACCAGCTTATACAGTTCCAGGTTTTAGAAAAACAATTCCAAACTTGTAGTAGTTAAGCTGGAAATGAGCTTAACACAAATCAGGAAATTTGATTCAAATGAATTTATTTGTACAAAAGCACTGAACTTAACACAGTTCCAGGTTATTGAAAAACTGGAAATTGGCTAATGACACAACACAGGGAATTTGAGAGGAATGAAGTTATAAGTGCATTAGCACTGACTAACCACTATAACACAATTCCTGAAAAAATAAAACTATTAGTAGGTTAACAGGAAATACATATGACAAAATTAATGTAGACAGCTTGAAAAAAAGTATAAAATGATTTACTGGCATAACTTTGTATAAATAGTTATAACTCTATTAAAGTGTAACAAAAGTTGAAGCCATTCATCGAGTACGTTAATCATCAGTAAACTTACAGCATAACAATGGTTTAATTCAAAAACAGCTGCTTGTTTTGAAAATGATTCCGGTGAATGATAAGTAATTTATATCGTGCAGGCTCCAACTTTCTTCAACTTTGGCAAATTTGACATTCAAATAATTCTACTTGCTAAGTCTTTGTGATAAAAAAGTATTTAGTTTCTCATTTAAGAAACAGTTTTTGATAATTATGTATATTACATTTCAGTTTGTATATTGTATAACTCAGATATTTGCATTTTAAAAATATATTGGTCCCCTGTGTGAGCATAAGCTCTTTGGCAAATACTGTAAATATTAATTTTAGTGTGTACGAATTTGAGCGCAAATTGTAATTTGGGTAATTCATATGGAATGACAAAGCGTAAATTTCAAGGATCACCCTGTGCACTATGATGGAATTTAATTTGGTATTTGATTTGCATAAGTGTAAATCACTGAAACTAGTGCACCACTATACAATAAACATGTTAACAGTGTGTCCCGAATGCTTCATTGAATGAAGGTAAATTTAAACTAAAACTGTCTCTTCAGAGCCAAATACCTCCACTTCAATAATTATATTTGAACTAGTGACCTTTATTACATCTATTTACCTAAATGTTGTATGCAACACATTGCCTCACGTTGGTATAAAAATTTGATCAGAATCAATCCATCAATGAATCATGGAAGGGATACAATTTTAGACAGACAGAAATGGTGATCCCTATGATTTTAACACATGGTACTGTAAATAGGAACATTTTAACTATATAACGCTTTTTCATGAAATGTTGTGAAAAGCATGAACATAGTTATTGATAGGACATTTGCATAGTTTAACCCAAGTTGATTTGCTCATTTTCCTGGGAGTTATTGCCCTTTGATAAGTGCAATCACAAGAGAAACCTGTTGGCAGGGGATCCTAATTCACTAAATTTGCTTGTTTTGTTTAATTCTGCTTAAAACCATAAGAGTAACAAGATACAAATATAAACTTGTGTGAAAATTTGAATTTAATAAAATTAAGTTTCATTTCTACTGGCAGGAAAAATTTTCATTTTACAGTAACTCTTAAGTGAGAAAAGGGTCCAATGTGCATAATATACTAGTATTTTACAGGAATCGGATCTCAATACAATAATGTCTGACCAAACTATTCTGTAGAGTTATATGATCATTAATTTGATATTTCAACATTTATAATACTTAACTGACAATATCAAAGTTATTCTAAAATGATACCATTTGTTAACATAAAACAGATTGGTTTTAAAATGGAGGGAATGTGCCAAAATATTCCAAAGAGTTGTAAGATTATAATCTATAATCTTCAGTATTGGCTGACAAGTTTGAGAAAGTTCTATGAAAGTAGTTTTAAATGTAACCATTTGTTAACTTTAAACAGATAGAGGGAATATGCCAAAATATTCCAAAGAACTGTTTGATCAGAAAGTATATTAGCTGACAAGTTTGAAAAATTTTATGAAAGTTAATTTCAAAATGTTACAATTTGTTAACACAACACATTTGTGTTTTAAATCGAGGAGATTTGTAAAGTTTAATCATTAGGTGGAATAAATGAGTAAATCCCTTTGACAACTATTAGAAATCAAGTGTTAAACATTTCAGTTATATATTTTTTATTTCTTTTATTTTACAGGAAGCAATTTCATTATTGGAGCCGATGACAAATGATCCAATAAATTATGTCCGACAGGGAGCACTGATTGCTTCAGCGTTAGTTCTAAGTCAGCAGAATGAAAACACTTGTCCTAAGGTTTGTTTTAATCAAATTATTAGCCAAAGTCATCTTGATGATTTACATGAAAAATGAAAAATCATAAATTATATATAGTAACATCTGTCTTCTTCAAATTCTCTGATACATTGTTGTTGTTTTTTTTTTATCCCTCACTTTTCGTAGAAGAGGAAGATAGTTAAGTTCTGTCCTTCCATCTTTTATCCATCTAGTAGACAAGTTTTTTCTGGAGAAATTCACAAAAACTATTAAGCACTATTTTCTGAAATTGGTGGAAAGCATAAACGTTCATATAAGATTGGCATGCCATAAACCGGTGTTGCTTTGCTCATTTCCCTCGGAATTTTGGCCTGAAAAGTACCATCTAGTGGGGGTTCATAAGTCACTAAAATTGCTTCTTTTAAAAGAACGGTTTTGTCCTGTGTCGATCTTAATTTATAAAGGCAAGTGAAGAAACAGTGTTTTACACCCTAGTCAAGTTTTTTTCATTGACTCAGCCTGAGTTGGCAGAGAAAACCAGAGTACCTGGAGAAAACCACTGCTCTTCTTAAAGCAAACTGTCAAACTTTCTCACACTAGGATATATCCTGAGTGGACAGTTGAAGCAACAAATAAAAATATTGGAGAAAAAACAATCACAGATGATATTTGCATGATGGAGTTACAATTGTTTTTGTGACATGTCTGGTTTACTAGAATATGTTTTTTTCAGTTCATGTAATAAACTTTCACAATATACAGAAGTAATAAACAATACATTGTACAAAAAGTTAATTAGAAAAAGTTCTAGAAAGATGAAGCCATTCTCTGTGTATTTATAGCTTTCAGAATCATATTTCTCCTTTATTTTGTGAATTAATTCCATGCTACTTTACAAATAATAGTTTGAATACATCAGGATCATATCTCTCATGCTTATTTACGAGGTTTTTTTTTTCAAAAGATGCTAGAAAGTTCATTGTTTTGAAGTGAAATAGCGTGGGTGTATATTGTATAGTATGTCTGCTTACAAATTTGATATTTTTTATATTGATTGTAAATTACATGTACAAATGAATGCTCTCTGTGATTTAAACCCCGACTGATTGATTAAGGAAGTGTTATGTCCAGTAAATAAAATAATATTCCACTTATATTTAGATGTCACCAGCTATTAGTAAAACAATAGAGCAGTCAATAAATACCCTGGTTAATTGATTCAATTGGGTATTATGTTCCTGTCAAGAATATTTTACTTAAAATTGTAAGCAGCTATTACTGAAGTAACAGATTTATAACATCATTCTTTGAAATATGACATTAGATCTCTTTATTACCCCACCCCTTCTCTTTTCAAGGAAAGGGGTATATTAAATTTTAAGTTCTGTCATAATCAGCCCTTCAATTCTTCGGTTTAATCAGTAACTTCTTGTCCAAAGTAATTTTTCAAAACTATGAATTGCTCTTTTATCATAATTGTTTTATTCAATCTTATAAAATATTGTTTTTTCAGGTCAACCATTATCGTCAGCTGTATGCCAAGGTTATCAGTGACAAACATGATGATGTCATGGCTAAATTTGGAGCCATATTGGCACAGGGCATTATAGATGCAGGTAAAACTATTGCTGTTGTTGACTAACATCCTTGTCATTGTTAATTACACTAGCTTCTTTCTGTGTCTCCATCATAAATATTTCTTCTTTTGTTAAAGCTTGGGGTGCAAGCAAGCAGAGATAGAAGGTTCATCACTTAGTCTGTCAGGTTTTCTGTCTGGGAATTTGATTGGATGCTCATGATGTCGAAAAGACTGAGGATGTGTCATAACCATAATGTATACCCCTCACAAAGGAGTTTTAGGGGGTATATAAGAATTACCCTGTGTATCTAATCATTCATCCAATGTTGTTTCAGCTCCCTATTTTCCATTTTTTTGGATTGATATTGATCAAATTTGACAATAATGTGTTCCAACATGAGACAATGTGTCGCATACAAATTTTGGTATTTGTCCATCCCTCTGTCTATCCAACTTGCTGTTTTGGAGGGGGGGGGGGGTATTTGTCTGTCAAGAGACTGTACTAGTTGTCGCATAAGACAATAAAATGCAGTTTCAGACAAATAATACACAAACATTTTACCTTTAAACCAGATTTAGAAAGTTAGATTATAACTCTAGACATCGCAGGGTGTGGTTTACCTGATAAACCTTTGTTAACATCACAGGTGTGCTTTACCTGACAAACCTATGTTTTAATGGTGATATGTTACTCCGATATCAAACAATGTATATCTGTTTTACAGACAACTAATGAATTTTGTTTTATAATAAAGTTGCTTTTTCTGGTTTCACTCTCTTTTGGAACATGATGTGGATGTAACTACAACTATATCAATATTCATAAATAAAATCGGCATAGATATTAAATGACAATACAAGGTACATGCAGTTGCATTAGCATAGTTTCCCTTTAGTGCAGGTGCCTTTTGACCAAGTGGTTTGACGTACATGCTTGCGGATCACATGGCCTCTTACCGCTTAGGTTCAAACCCAACTTAGGATAGATCCTTGTGTCAGATAGTTTGTCATATGTGTGTCAGTCACTTGTGAAAGTCGCTGGTTTCCACCAATTTTCCTGAACTGACCATCTCAATACAAGTCAAAAATGTTGACTGGGGTATAAAATTCCGTTGATCAACTCCACTTCACTCCACTCTGCTTCCTTGCAGAAATTTTGGAAGTCTAGGGGCTTATAAGGCAGAAGCTTAACCCAATTGATGTATCGTCAGCCACGCCCACAGTGTTCCGACAAAGGGTCGACATGCTTGAATTACACGCAAAAAGAATGAAAACTTGGCCTGAAATGTGTGGTTTAATGACGTCACTGACACTAGAACATCATTAGTTGCTATAATGCTGTTTTGGTATCGTAATGGCGGCCAGTGTCGAAACATAGTGGGCGTGGCCGGCGATGCGTCAATTCCATGTGCTAAAACAATTGAAATTTCTTGTAAACAATTCCATGGTCTTTTCCTAGCTATAGCACCTTCACTTTTTACCTAGCTTTTATCAGTATTCTTGATTAGAACATCTAACAAACAAACAAACAAACATCCTGAAATATTTGAAAAATTTGGGGATCAACTTTATAATGTCCTTGACCCCAATACTTTTACATCAAAAACATGCACCCAAATCTATGGTCATAAAACTGTGCAGGTGTTGGTTTATCTCTGTTGTTGCCATGGCTTCAAAAAAACATGTCTCTCTTCTAGATAAAAGAGACAAAGAATTCTCATAAAAATATAAAGATAAATTAAAATTATCTTTTTCTTTCACTCCAGGTTAAAAAAAATCAATAAAAATGAGATATTTGTTCAATCAAAATTTCAGCTTTTATCTCTTTACAAAGACGTGAAACCCCATTTCACTTGCTAGTTCACAGTTTACAAACCATCCCTCCCCCATGTACTAAGTTATAAAATAGGACCAAGATAGAAGTGCAATCAAATTTTTAACTTTTTTATCTATTTAAAAAGACATGAAACCCCATTTCACTTGCTAGTTCACAGTTTACAAAATATCCCTCCCCAGTTATAAATTATGAGCGAAGTCCTACCAGGTTCCTTACCTTAATACAAAAGTATACTGCGGCTTATGATTGTAACATTAGTTTAAGAAGTAGGACAGTAAAACAGCTAGATCGGTAAGCTGGCCAGGTTTCTTTTGATGTTACAGCATGTTGCAGCCACTAAATATTAACTTTTAGAGATAAATGTTTCAGCAAAATTAAAAAATCTGTGAAGGTGATGGTTTTATAAGTGGTTGATAATGTGTATATCACAAAGGCTATCTTACTGAAAGAAAATAATACTGTTATGATGATACAGAGTGGAGTAATGGTATTATATGTCTAAGTAAAGGGTATTTTACTTATATCAAAACCATTAGTTCAGGGTTGGTGGAGGAAACCATAGTGCCAGGAGAAAACCATCAACCTTTGGTGAACGACCTGACAAACTTCCTTTCACTAGGATCTGCCAGAGTAGAATTAGGGCTGCAATGATACACTTAAGTAATAAAAGTTTAGTTGAGTAATGGTGTTTTACGTCTAAGTCAAGAATATTTCACTTATATTGAGACATTGCCAGCTATAGGCGAAGGTGTAGAAATTAAGCCTGTGCATTGCGCTGATGGCAATATACAGCAGGGTTCTTTAACGTGCCAAGCCTACATGACACGGGACTTTGTTATATTTTCACTTCCTTTCCGAAAGAACCATGACTTTCATTTTGTAATGCTGAGTGCCTGGCGAAAGGACAGTCACTACCCACTTTCAAGTCTTGGGTTAGACCCGGTCAGGGTTCAAACCCATGACCTCCCACTTACAGAGTGAGCACTCTATTGGCTGAGCTATCGCAGTAGTTGCCTTAAGTAATGAAAGGATACTTATCATGATATTTGGTTCATAATATGATATGTATCATAATGCACATTTACTTTTAAAGAGCAAATTACTGAAAAAATTGTAAGCAATATTTAATATAAGATTTGCTTCATATATTACCGGCTGTAATAAGGAGGAAAATAATTCATATATTGGACTTGAATGTTGTTGGGATGCCCCTGAAACATTTAAACTTCAGAGTGAAAATTGAATGATAAATTTGGGACTGATCTACCATTAAGTGATTTTGCCATACAGTGGACGAAACAATCTTAAAATCATCTGTGATATAATGACAAACTGTATAGTGTTGTGGCCCTAAGTAGAATTTATTTTATTTGTAAGCAGCTTGCTTCATTGTAAAAAGTTAGTAAACACATTTAAAGAAAAATATATTTATATATATATATATATATATATATATATATATATATATATATATATATATATATATATATATTATAGTCTATTTTTTATATAAGATTGATGATAATGTTTGTATATTATATTTTTTGTAACACCAGGAAATGATTTATCATGGTTTTTATGTATAAGTAAGTGATAAATATATTTACAATTTGTAAATAACCCCTTTTTATCACTTACTTTACAACATGGTGATTTACACAAAATTTACAAATTATCATGTATAACACAAGTAATTATTATGACAAAATAAAAAATATAGATAATTATGCTATGGTAGATATTGTTTCCACAGCAATAACTTTATACAGCAAAGCAAGCTGTTTACAGATAATTTGCTGACTCTGGGCTTTTGCAAGCCTAGGCTTATCGAGGCCCTTGAAAGTTTAATGGCCTTCAGTTCAATATTGTTGATAAGTATGATGTCACTGTGTACATGATTACCCTGGATTTTGTTGACTTTCCATAGTTTCATGTTCTTTTCATCTCAATTTTAATTACATGCACCATAGATGTAACTAGCTAAACAGTAGATGTTTACTCTTTAGGAGCATCAGGCCTCACTTCACTGGTGGAAGTTCACATCATTAACTTCATTTGCCAGTTTTTTAAGCTTGATTAATATTTATTTTTCCAGTTAATATCAAAGCATATACTTACTACAAACTATACTTTTAGATATAACAAACTTTAAATCTTTTGCAAATTTTTTAATTCTCTGTTTAGAAAAACGTTCGCGTGGACGCGTGTAAAATCATTGACATTGTCTCGTTCGAAAAAAAAAGAAAACTAATTGTTGGTGCATCATAAGCCTATTATAGGCTGGCCGATCATGTAACTCGCGTTAATTATTATCTGTACAATGAACTTATCGGGTTGCACTTTAAAATAAAATATTATTATTATTATTATTATTATTATTATTATACACTCACTAAAAAGTCCATATTTGTTTAATATTAATTTGAAAAGTTTTCCAACATTCCCAGAAAAATTATTTGTTCGACACCTGAATCGACTTATTTCTAACTCTAAATTAGACATAGTGACAGGTCTGGATTTGAAGGGATTTGTTATTAAGTACAGATGTGGAAGTAAATATTATTTGGCTATAATATGGATGGGTCTAAAGTAGACAATTTGTTAGAAATTTGTTCCTGAGTTCAAATAAATGGAATGACAGAGATTTATTCCCGAGTACAGTTGTACCAGTAAATATGATTGGACCATAATGTGAATGGGTTTAAGGTAGTTCCATACCTTACAAATCGCTTGAAAACATATATTGAAATTTTGATATGTTGTACATGGGCATAAACGATTCAACATGCCAAAATTTCAGGGTAGGTTTTCGAGTTACTTAAGAAGTTCTGAAGCGCCACCTGGTGGTCATTTTCACGGGATAAATGATCAAAGTACAACCACTGGTGTCAACAAATAAGCTTTAATAATTTTTTGTCATGCTAAGAAACCAAAAGTGTCTTGTATTTAAATTAACCAATATGTCATGAAGATTATTTGGACCAATAGAATTTTACTTCCGGTCACGTGGTGATTTTCTACAGCGCCACCTATTAAAAGAGAACATTAAAATTTCGAAAAACTAAAAGTAATACCCTTTCGTTAATTTGTAGATACTTAAAAAACTAAGTCGAATACGACCCCTGATTTTCACATATGTTGCACATGGATAGATGAGTTTGATTTTCTGAAACAAAAAATTGGGGGTCGTCAAGCTACTTTTTTCATAAAATTGCATCAAAATCCTGAAACAAGAAAAAAAGCCTTATTCCTTAGATAAGAAGTTACCATTAATGTCCCAGCCCCAGTATACTACTATGAACTCAATATTTTCGTTTTCAACACTCAGTACCCTCAACAGTGTAGATCTTTCTAATTTCCATTAAAAGATACAGTTTAGTTCTTTAAAATCGTACTCGAAATTGATATTGTGAATTATCATCTTTTGTGAATGCAGAAAATGATTCTAAGTGGTAGCGTTATAGCATTCCCGCCAAAATTCTGTAGGCACCGAAAACCACATATTCATGACGTCATAGATGAAAAAGACGTCAAATCAGACATTTCGGCCGTACGCACAAAAAGACGACATCACTATGGTATGGAACTACCTTAAAATAGATAGATTGACAGAAATTTGTCTCCAAGTTAAATATGATTTAGAGGAAATGTGAATAGGTCTGAAATGGACATATTGACAGAGATTTTGTTTCTGAGTACAGAAGCACCAATGAAGTCAATGACCTATCTATATAAGATACACACACACAAATTAAGTGTCCAGAAATGATACAAAATGACAAAGCTATTAGCAGCATATATATTTAATTTTTATGTTTACCAATACTTATTACTAATAATTGGAGAGATAATTATCACAAGATCCTAGCACATTACTCATAATAACCAGCATGGAATGACCATGGCTATTTACTGCCAATCATTAATCTAAAATCACTGTTGATTAGTTGGTTGATTAGGATTGTCCAAGGGTGATCAGAGATACAAGAAAACAATAATGATATTGATAAGCCAATAATCATAGCTTAATAATGTCTCATTATGGCTATTTTTTCTGGTAATATTTGGCAATATGCTTAAATTCCTATTTTTAAAAATAAATTTTAAAAAAGGTGAATGAAATTTTCATCATGTGATAAATAATGCTGATTCAGCACTTTTTCAGATATTCATACCTGCCAATGTTTTAATGAGTTTTGGTAGATATAACTCACAGGGGTTTTACAGTCTCACTGACAGACATTTATTCTTCTGATTACTGTTGATTTTCCATTTTAAATTCCTGCTGTAATTTTATCCAAGTAATGATCAAATTTTCCACATAGAACTTGATTTTTTTCATTGAAGGAAGTACTTTTAGATAAGCATCTTCATTGAGTAATGACAAACATGCCGAGCTGCCAACTGTTACAGGTTGATGATGATTATTAAGGTTTTACTGCTTAAATTTTAACAACGCAACACCAATATTTTAGCTCAAGGAAAATCTGATTAGCCCAATTTCATTACCCACAGACCTGTCAAAAGTCTAACACTGACCTAAGTGAGATACTGTGGTCAGTAAACATGTGTGTGCTTTAGACCATTCAACCAGCAAGGCCCTATGTGATCAGAAGGACTTACAGCATTAAACAATTGATATTTACAATATGACTATATATCTCGATGAAACACACATGCAGAAGCAATTCTCATTGAAAGCATATGAGTTTTCCTGCTAGATGACGTCATGCCCCCACAGGATGACCTTATGTAATTTTCTTTTGATTATGACATCACTTAAGGTCATGTGACATTTAGAGATCCACCAATCTCACATGGGGAAAAAACCTCATCTCACTAATGGGCAGGTAAAGGAGAAATAGTGTCAAGAGTTGAAACAAATATGGGTACAAAATATTTATTGAAAGAAAAAATTGTTATTATAAGAAATTGCATGAACCCTTCATCGAATTTGAATCACATCGCACGATCTTGCATTACCTCTTGAAATACCATGAGCATAATGTCATTTCTTAAATATTAGTATTTAAGATGTTGGGATTAGGCACAGTTCACACCAGTATAATGTACAGTAAAGGCCTGTTAAAAGTTTAACACTGAGCAAAAAACAGTTGAGCTGCAGAGAAATAAATAAATAGCAGCTACTTAAAACTGTTCAGATATAACTAAAAATAGGATAAAGTTTAGCAGCCATATCAGACTAATACGTTAGCTAAATGTTAAACTTTTGACAGGTATGTACTGTAATTATAAGAATGTTATAAATAATTTGTAGTAACAATCAGTAGGGAGGCTGTTAGGCCGTGTTTTAATTTTGTGTTCATAAGAGTAATATGAACATATTTCTAGTAATGAACAGTAGGAAGATTGTTATATTAAAATGTACTTTGCTATCAGCAATGCTATTAACACAATTCTCATGTCTACTGTACCTGGTGAAAGCATGATGAAATAGAAAAAATTATAAAAATTTCCATGAAAAGGTCGTGGTTGCAATATGGCTGTGGCTATGATTACTGTTAATTAAGAAATTTTCTTGTTTGTTTTATTTTTGGTTTAATTCCTGAGATTAAGATGACATTTAAAAAAAACTTTCACAAATACATGTAATTCTTGATTGCCATTGGTGGTCAGCAGGACTTCCATCAATTATAACAGTTTGTTAAAGTATTTTTAAAAGTTGTTATCCCCGCCTTTCAAAAGAGGGGGATATTAAATTGAGTTTCCGTCTATCCATTCATCTAAAATTCTTGTTTGCGCAAATTCTCCAAAATTATGAAGCACTGTTTCATAAAACTTGGTGTAACACATCAATATTGATAGGAGATGCACATATCATTAACCCCAGTTGGTTTGCTCTATTTACTAGGAGTTATTGCCCTTTGAACATAGGGCAAATCACATTAAAAACCTGCGGGCAGGGGGTCCTAATTCACTGAATTTACTTGTTGATATTGTTTTAAGGGATTTTGTTTGTTGTTGCAGGAGGCAGAAACATGACTATCTCTCTACAGTCTCGCACTGGACACACCAGTATGGAGAGTGTTGTTGGTATGCTGGTATTCAGTCAGTTCTGGTTTTGGTACCCATTGTCACATTTCCTGTGCCTGGCATTTACACCAACCTGCCTGATTGGTCTAAATGAGGATCTGAAGGTGAGTCATACAGCAGCTAAATAACATCTGGCTATTCCCTCTCCATGAGAGTTTGGGGTTCAAAACCTTTCCTGGTCTAACTAAGTGTAAATGTTCTTTTGCCCAGCATTTTGCTTCTAGAAATAAAAGTCAAATGCTCTTTAAGAACAGACCTGAACAGTAAGTGTGGCATGTTTTAAGAACTCTCCCTGCACATTGCCCTGATTGCACTGTAAAAGGTAAAAAAAAATTGCCAGTTCACTTTTAGCTGGTGACATTCTATCATAAGTGAAATATTTTTGACTGGAATATAAAACCCCATTCTGTCAATCAGTCTCTTCATGTTTTTCATATGAAATGAAAATATCTAGAGTTTCACTGATTGTAAAGCCTGTTTATGTGAAACATTAATTTCTGTCTATTCTTATTTATTATTGCATGGAGAGAGAAAGATGGTATTTAATATATTTACAAATACATGTATATATTTCAAAATAAGTAAGTGCTGGTAATTTGCTTTTTTTATACAAATATTTGATCTACACCAAAGTTTCTTGTTCACCATGTGTTTTTTTTAATGGAAATTATTAATCAAAATATGTTTTACTGATGTTAATAGATGCCTAAGATTGAGTTCAAATCCAGTGCTAAGCCATCCATGTATGCTTACCCACCTGCACTGGAGGAGAAAAAAGACAAAGCTAAAGAGAAAGTAGAGACAGCAGTACTCAGTATTACGGCTAAACAGAAGAAGAAGGATGCTGAAAAGAAAGAGAAGACTGAAGAAAAAATGGATGTGGTTAGTGATTCTGAAATACATGTACTTGTACTTGTCAATAGCCAGTGAAAATACTAACCCAATACAAGTACTTGTCAAGAGCCAGTGAAAATACTAACCCAATACAAGTACTTGTCAATAGCCAGTGAAAATACTAACCCAATACAAGTACTTGTCAATAGCCAGTGAAAATACTAACCCAATACAAGTACTTGTCAATAGCTTGTACTTGTACTTGTCAATAGCCAGTGAAAATTATAACCCAATACATGTACATGTAAAACTGAAATAAGAAAAGCAGGAGATGACCATATTTATATTATTGATAAGGCAAACACATTGTTTCACTTTCCAATTTGCCAAAAAATACTCTTAAAAAGGACTCCATTTTACAATTTTTTTAAATTTGGCAACTAATAATTGTAGATTTGTGGAAACCTAGAAATTGTATAAACTGATAATTTACATTGAAAAAATAAAGAAATTTTCTCTTCAAGACCACCCCAAGTTTTAATTGCGCATTACTACTAATTGCACAAATTTTAAATGTTAAAATGTTAAATGTTAATTTTTTACAAATATCTCTTGTTGTCTAGAAAGCTGTTTTCTGAAACATATTCCTCACATCAAAATATTGAAATAATCCAGATATTGATGTTTAGAATAAAAACAAGTAAACAATGTTTATTTTGGTTGCTAAGAAACCCCTGCAATTACTTTTAAATTAATCAAATTAAAACTAGATTTTAAATTTTTAATTTTCCCATAATGCTGACATTGGTATCGCTGTATTAATCATTGTTGACAAATGAGGGGCACAGATTACTTTATATATCTGCATATTTTCAAGGGTCAAAACGTTGTACAATTTCACATGAGAGAATCTTGGTTAAATTATGAGTTAGTATAAATATAAGCATGATGGAGTGGAGTTAAATAATGTGATTTACACCCTAGTCAAGGTTCTTTTGCTTATATAAAGGCAGTCAATTCATAGGTGGTGAAGGAAATATATATCTTGATATAAGAAAAAGATTATTGACTTGGGGCATAAAATACATAGTCATTTGAAATGATGGAGAAAACTGGAGTGACAAGAGAAACCCCTTGGCAAGCCAACTGACAAAGTTTATTTTCAATAGGATCTACCCTGAATGTGATTCGAACCTAGGCAGTGAGAGGTACTCTGATCTGTAAACTCTTTGGACCACTTGGCCACCAAGCCCCTCATAGCACGATGGACAGGTGTTCTCTAGTGGTATCCTCCACCATTTTTGAACTGACTGCCTCAATATACTAGTAAGTGAAAAAAATTTGACTGGGGTCTAAAACACCATTCAAACAAACAAAACAATCAACATTACTGAAATAACTTATTCTGATGCGTCAAGAATTAAGAGGGACTTTGACATAGTTTTGTAATAAAGATATTTTCTGTTTTAGGATGAAGAGAAGAAAGATGAGAAAAAAGAAGAAAAGAAAGATGAGAAAAAAGAAGAAAAGAAAGATGAGAAAAAGGAAGAAAAGAAAGATGAGAAAAAGGAAGAATCTAAAGAAGAAACAGAAAAGGCAGAAAAACCAGAGAAAAAAGAACCAGAGCCAACCTACCAAATGTTGGAAAACCCAGCTAGAGTAATGAAAGCACAGGTGTGTTAAAACAAAATGATTGTAGTCAAGGTCATCTTCTCATTAACACCAGGAAATTTGATCCTAAGTCATTACAGAACTACAAAATTTTAACACCCCAAAAATTAATTCTACTGTAGTTCTGCCTTGCTTTTCCCCTAGACATTCATCGATACTTAGCATGGCCAGCCGACAGAGATGCCTCCGCCTAGCCAGCCTTGCTTTTCTGGGGACTTTTATCAATACATAGCATGGCCAGCCAGTGAAGAAGGCTCCTCCGCTAAGCCAGCCTGGCATTCACCATTTTATAAATTCCAACTGATAAATTCTAATGCAAAATCATCTTAATTTCAGTTTCAAACTAGACCAGTCTTGGGAGACAAGACCATAGTTCCCAAACATTGCCTATTGTGGCCAAATCTAAGATTTGACTTCATGACCTTTACCTTTATTCTACACACCAAAATTTGGTAGGCATCACATTGCCTCATGTTGATCTATATTTGTTCTAAATTTGATTGAAATCTATCCATAGATGCATTAGATTTTGAAATTATGGAACTAACACAATTTTGGGACAGAGACTTCTATATACCTGTAACACACACACACACACACACACACAGATACACACCCTCCCAAACATTTGGGGTATAAAAATGTACTTGTTTGCTTTACAAGCAAGCACGCATGTCCATGAACTTTTAAAATAATCATGACATGAGAAAATATAGGAGTTTGAACCTAAATGTTTAATTGTTGGAACCAGTAAATCACCAGATGTTTGGTGTCACTATTCATCATGTATATTGATAAGAAAATTGAAATATTTTTTAATGCCTATTTATTTTTAATTAACAAGGGGTCATTTAAGTGCAGTATATAGCTGACTCCTCGTTTAAATTTATCTTAGAAAAAAGTTTTATCAGTTTTGTTGTTGAAAACTTTAAAAGATGTTTTCAATCAAGAATTTTTGTACTTATTGCCTTTGGGTTTTTATTCTGTGTTTCTTATTCTTGTTTGTTTTTGAAGGATTTTTGGTTATGTAATTTAGCTTTTTGTTTTCCCAGTTTAAAATGAATTATTATTTTAGATGAAAAGATATTTGTTGTCACATCATTTTAACTTATTGCCAATGGCCTTTAAAAATGACGTAGATAAATTAAATTTCAGTTTGATGTAGGTATTAAACATCTTGTTTATATAATATTTTTAATTTTTTTTTTATTTTACACAAATTTTATTTATTTTTGCAGCTGAAGGTACTCTCCTTGCCTGATGGTAGATATACAGCAGTCAAAGATGTAAGTAATTAGAGGAATTTAGTTGATGGTTTTTCACCTGAAAATATTGTAAAGTTTGTTGTGCAGATGCCAGAAACAATTCAAAATTTGTTATTCCAAATTAAAATGGATTTTCTGAGTAAACATCAGACAACATTTTTACAAAAATTAATTATTTATTTATGAACACCAGTTTCACAAAATGTTGCAAACAGAGATTGACCCTTTCTTTCTGTGGCACATACATAGCGTAGAAACAATTCAAAATTTGTTATTTCAAATTAAAATGGATTTTCTTAGAATTGGTAAAATCTAATTGCAGTTTACACAAATTTTAACTGTTGTTTATGATGTCAGTTTTGTAAAAATATCACAAACAGGCATTAACCCTCAGAAACAATTCAAAATTTGTTATTTAAAAAATGGTTATTTATGACACTAGTTTTGCAAAATGTCACAAACAGACATTAATCCCTTTTCTGTGTGCCAGATACAATTCAAAATGTGTTTGCTTTTCTTAGAATTAGAAAAAAATCTAATAAACAAAAAACAGTTTTGCAAATTATCACAAACAGGCATTAATCCTCTTTCTGTAGCTAGTTAACCATTTTATAATAACAAATCTTACACATGGAGACAAACCAATTTTGAAATGAAAGAGAAATAACTGCAACATCTTGAATGGATAAAAATTGTATAGAGTTATCTCCCTTATGAAATATAAAATGCATATCCAAAGAGCTTTGAATATGGGAATCTCTTTTAAAACATAATATTCTCCATTTCCATATGTTATTCTCTCACAAAAAATTACTTTTATCCTCACTGAGAAAGAAGGGATATAATAATATGTTCTGTCACATTTTTTGTCCAATAGCATCCATCAACTTTACAGGAATTGCCAGCAAAAGGTGTAGCTATATCTATTTCCTATTCCAGTTCAATGATTTTTCTAGGAGTTATGGCCCTTTGAACACCTCGAAAGAGTAACTTGCTTTTACTAGACTCGTGTACTTTCTGTTTTAGGTGATTAATGGCGGATTTATAATGCTGAAGGACAGTAAACCAGATGAGAAAGAAGAGATTGTAGAATCTGTAGCTGGTAAGTTATTACTTAAATGGTGCTTATGTTTTACACCCTAGTCATGATTTTTTCACATATATCAGGGCAGAAAGTTCAGGGGCCTGAAAAAGACACTAGGACCTAAAGCTGGTAGGTTATCACTTAAATTGTGTATGTTTCATACCCCAGTTAAGTTTTTTCACAAATGTCATAGAAAGTTTGGGACCTGAAAAGAATGTAGAAGCTTTAGCTGGTAGGTTCTCAAATTTCCATAGTTGGGGCCTGAGCAGTCGAGTGGTTTTAAAGGAACACTTATTACAGATCACAGCCAAGTTTCAAATCCCACCCAGGACAGACCTTTTTGTGAGAAAGTTTGTCAGTTTGCTTGCTTATGGTTTCCTTTAGACACTCCAGTTTCCTTTACCATTCCTAAACTGGCTGTCACAATATAAGTGAGAAAGTTTTGTCTGGGGCATAATATTCCAATAGTCTACTCTATTCTACTGTTCATGTTTATTTCTGGACTTCAGTATTGATGTGTTACACCTAGGTCAATATTATTTCACTTACATTGAGTTGGTAAGGTCTTAAATGACAAAGAAAATTGAAATGTCATGAGAAAACCATTGGTAAATCATGAGATTTATTAATAAAAATACATAAGAAATAGATTTTTGGACTTCAAAATAGTGTGTTGATAAGTTTGCTGGTAACGTAATTCAGAGTCATTATATTGAGGGTTTACTGTACATTGTTATTTATTACAGCTGGAGGACCTAAGGTAGAGGAAGAGGAAGAACCTGAACCACCAGAGCCATTTGAATGGACAGAAGATTAAACTTCTACAGATATATAAGTAAGTCATTTATAGTTGTCTCTAAAAAATCTTTACACATCTATAGCTCAGAAACTGTACAAAGTATTTTATCAGATTATATAATAAGTCTGTGTTTTTCTCATACAACGAACAAGAAAATCCAATGAATTTTCAAAATTACTGTAGGATAAAAGACGAGGTACATTTAGATTGTGACAGCACATTGTCATTTAGATTGTGATGTCATGGGTTAAAAATGCAAACATTTTATGTTTTTGCATGGTTTGGGGGTATATTTATGTCAAGGCTTTACACAACAGGAATAAATTGGATATCATATGTGGGTGAAACAGAATTCCCCCTTGAGGGTAAGATTTTTGTCTCCCTCGAAATCAGAGGTACAATTTTGTCTTGGCAGGAGCATCTAACAGCTTCCGAGTGTCATATGTTCCAGTGGTAATTTTTTTATACAAGGTTTAGCCATGCTATATTCCTTATGCTTCTTTCTTCATTATTTATATGTTTTATAAATATTTATTTCTGAATTTTCTGTTTCAGGAGAGGCACACACAAAGAGAGATAAATCTTACATGTTATCATAGTGCAGTAATTGTTGTAATTTTTGGACTTTAATTATAGTGCGTTATAAATTAACAAAAAAAAACTTACAGTTCATAAAATTATTTCTAGACAGAAGTAAATTAAATTAAATTTGTTAAGACTGTTACACAGAAACTTGTTACAAAATAATAGGAGGAAACAAAATGAAGACAATTTTACTTTTACTAAAGGTGTGACATTATTGTGTTATTTGTAGTTGTGTTGATGGATATTGATGTGAAAACAATTTTTATGGATATTCCCTTGGAAACAAAAAAAAAATGTGAAGAAAAGAGAGTTTTAATTAAGATGATAAATTTAGCAAAAACATTCTGAATATTCTTTATTGTGTATTTAATATTGTTAAGATTGCATGCATATAAAGATTTGTAAAGACCAACAAAATGTCTCCATTCTTAGCTGGTTGATTTATGAAAGCCTGATAGTGTTGAGAAGAAATGTTTTTCAATGTAACCAAAAATTTTAGTATTGTAAACATAATATTAAAAATTTGTCTGATAAATAAAGAACTAGACACAGCATGAACTGTTATGTGGTATTTTTAGTTACTGTACATTGGGAAATTTTCTCATCATTTCAATATTCACACAGATTTTCATTTCAAGTTATTCACATACGTATATTATTAGATGACAGTCATTGTAAATGCTTCATTATAGATTATTAAGATAATAATCATGATAGTTTTATCTATCTACATCCAATGTCTAAGTTTATGGGGTAACCACTATGGTAGCTCAGTTGGTAGAGTGCTTGCTGTGTAAGTGGGAGGTTGTGGGTTTGATCCCCAGCCAGGTCTGACCCAAGACGTAAAAGTGATAGTGACTTTTCTTTTCCCAAGCACTCAGCATTAGAAAATGAGAGTCACGGTTGTTGCAGATGGGAACTTAAAATAAACTAGGTTCCATGTCACGGTAGGCTTGGAACCTTGCTGTATATTGCCATCAGCACAACACACAGGCAAATTTCTGCACCTAAAGCAATAAGTGAAATATTCTTGACTGGGACACTAAACACCATTACTGAACTCACTTAACTCTATTTAGAGTGGAGAAGTGTAATTTTATACAAAGATTCTTTTACTTATATGGAGACTCTCAGTCCTCAAATGGTGGAGAGAACTGGAGTGCCTAAGCAAACCACCAAACTTTGACAAGGTAACTGACAAACTTTGAAGTTCTCACACAAGGATCTTTAAACTTCTTTAGTATAATTTATATGTAGATAGACTCCTCTGTGTTTATATAAAACTCTCAATATTTTGTGTTGTTGGTGTTCAAGTGGCATAGTGTTAGTGCTTTTTACTTTCACCAATGCAACCTGTGTTTGATTCCTAGCATGAAATTGGTCACATGCTTGAACATGGAAGTTTTTTGTTAGTTCTTCCATACTTAGATTCCATGGGCACTTAAGCCAACGACCTACATTAACATAAGTTGTTCATCGACCATAAAACAAAATATATTTTATGATGTTACCAATTTATGTGATCATATAGAAATTGCAGCAAACTTGCTATAGTGACCACCTCTTTATAAAGACTATCTGTCTATTAAGACTTGTGTTTTAAGGTATTGCTTCTTCATATTTCAACCAAATGAACCTCAATATAAAAACCACTTGTCTATGTAAGTCTGTATTTCTAAGGTACTACAGGTGGTCTTTATTTACAGGTTCCACTGTACTTACTTTTTTTTTTAAATATTGATTATTGAAAATCAACTTTTTAAAAACACAACAACTGACACTTTTTGGAAATGCAGATATATATTCAGATCTTTGTTTTTATTATAAATCACAATTAAGTATCCCATACCATACTTTACTTTACAATGTTTATGAATATGATCACTGTCGAACTTTGGCCACAAATTGTTTTCGAAACCATAAACTTTTGATTTTAAAACACATTTAAATATTCCAAACCATACTGAATATAATCTTATTACTGTTCATTTTTGGCCACAAATCTTTCCGTTTCAGGAACCAATGGTGTATCAACCGTTATAGTGGGTGTGTCTGGATTTTGATGAGGCGTGTCTACAGCTAATGTGACTTTACTCTCCCCATCTGACTTGCCATTGAACTTTAAAAAAACAAGATTTCAATTGAACAATAATGATTGCACATTTTTATGAAATTATACATTTACATAGTAAATGCTTAACCTGAGTAAACTGAAAATAAGACTAGAACTGTCAGTGAACTATACACCACCTATTCTCACCCCCACCTCTCCTTCTTTTTGCAAAAAGTGTTCCTATGTTACTGGACATTTTTGTGGACAAAATAAAACAAAAATATATGTAATATTTACAGTGATTTCCTCACAGGAAAACAATCATTATGGTAGCTCAGTGGTTGCTTCATATGTGGGAGGTCAGGGTTGGAACCCTGGACAGATCTGACCAAGACTTGAAAAATAAGTAGATACTGTTCTTTTTCCAAGCACTCTGCATTTAGAAATAAAATCACCATGTCCTTCAAAGGAGGTCGTAAAAACCAATGACTCTTTTAATGGTAGATGTGGCACGCAAAAGAAATCTCCCTGCATATTGTCATGAGCACACTGTAAAGGTAAACATATTTGTCAATTTACCTATAACTGGTGATGTCTTAATATTAGTAAAATGTTCTTGACTGGGATCCTCTAGATAAACTTACATACCACTGATCAAGTGGCGTTATATATCCAGCTGTTCCAGTAACTGCCATGCATGTCATAAACAGCAGTGTTTTAAATTTCTTTGAGCGTTAAACACCAAAATAAAATTAGACAATTCACAAAATTTAAATATAATTATTGAAATGTCAAGAAATGTGCTATTACTCCCACTTTCACACTTAGCAAACTAATTGTAACATGTTATCATGCAATATGTAGTTTTGTTTGCAAAATAATGGAAGTCATATCACCATAAACACCATTTCTAGACAGTTTTATGGTCAAATAGATCACAATACTAATTATTATTCATGTTCAAAATAGTGTTACCTCCAACTTAGAATGTTTTAGGTACTTTAAGATGTTGTGTTTTAATTACAAGAAAACAGTGTTGCAATAAAAATAACATCAAATACTTGAAGTGCTAGGGACTTAAATTTTTAATTAAACATTTTATTATTCATAAGTTCACATTTGGTATGACTTCTTTTTGTACCAGCAACCATCCCCTCCCCAATTAAAATTTTATGTAAAATTTTTAATTCTTGAAAAATTACCAATCACAGCAATGTTCTAAATGGCTTCGTTATGTCATGTTTATGCTTTAGTTATAAATAATGTTTTAGTAGGGGTACAAATGGAAGTCCTTCCTTGAGTAAGGAAATAAAAGTAACACAAAAAATCATCCCCTTGTTTTGTAATGAAGACATAGAAACCTCAACCTACGTGATTTCTATGTCTCCAATACAAAGCAGGGATTCTATTAAAGATACTTTAAGAGTAGAGGTTGGATACATACATGAGTTTGACATTGTTTTATCAGTATATCTATATAATCTTTCGCTTCATCTTGTTTTATCTTCTCGTCCAGATGTCTCGGTCTCAACTTCTCTATCTGCTGACGAATCTGTAAAAGGGATTCTTTTCTTGCTTGAAAGGAAATGTCCTAAATTAAAATAAAATATTTTACACCATCAGTAAGTGGAGTAATGGTATTTAACACCCTGACCAAGATTTGTTTACTTATACCAAGGTGGTCAGCTCTGGAATGGTGGAGGAAACCAGACAATACCACCGACCTTCAGCATGTGAAGTGACAAACTTTCTCACATTAGGATATGTACTGAGTGGGATTTAAAGCTAGGTATTGAGAGGCACTGTAATCAGTAAGCATGAACTTAAGATAGCTTTGCCCACAAGGACATTACTAAGAGTTTCTAGCTACTGATTAACTGATCAAGAACTAATGGATTGGAGTAATAGTGTGGTATTTTGTTCCCCAGTCAAGATTATTTCACTTAAACATGTTGGTAGTCATTTCTATAGCAAACCAAATTATCCAGATAGCTGAATTTAAGTGTCAAACAAGTTGGATTTTAACCTAAGTGGTGAGCCAGAGAGGTGTTCGGCAAGCTGAGAAATCACAAACTTGGCAAAATCTAGTCTATGGGCAAACAACATTGACCTGTCTGCTTGACCTTTCATTAGTAATATTCATATAGAAGGGTCCACCCAATACATTGGTAGTGTTAAGATTGGCAGTTAATCTTATATATATATATATATATATATGCATGTGATTAGTGTTTGCATTATGTAGATAAAATAAGCAGGCTTGATCCCCAGATGTAAATGCACTCATCCATGATAAATATTTAAAGTAAAGGTCAAGCGGAGAGGTCAATGGTGTTTGCCTATAACAAAAACAAATAAAACAGAACCAGGGGAGCTAACAACATTGTTGACTGACACTTGATGATAAAATCCCAGAGTGAAGTATTGGAGAGTTACACATCAGCCAGCCAAAATTCTACCATTTATATTAGAGATGATGGAGAAAACCACTATCCTTCATCAAGCAAGTGAAATAACAAACTTTCTCATACTAGGGTCTGCCTTGGTTGATCAACACCTAGGCATTGAGAAGTGCTGCGATCCGTAAGAATGCACTATAGACCAATCTACTATTAAAAAGGCCCCTCCCATATTATGGACTGGAATTTGATATATAAAATTTACCCATTGTAGATCTCCGGGATTTGGTGTCATGGCAACAAATTCCTCCTTTACAGTAGCAGCTTCTTTTATCATTTGTTCCATTGTCCTGTAAAATTCTCCAACTGGAGTGTCCTAAAATTATAAACAAAATTAAAATTAGATATACAAAAATTATTTTATCGGCCCCTCGAAAAGCTTTATGACTGTCATCACAATACTGAGTCTCTGTAACCAAAATTATCCTGGATATATTTGAGTCCATAGTTCCATATTCAGAGAACTCGGCCAGCTTCAAAGTTTTTACTTTGCTTTGAGATTTTGGTTTGGACATGGAGTTGTTTGTTTTTGTTATACATGTATACATTTACATATTCAATCTTGGGTTTTCAGAATGGACCATCTTCATAACATCAATATTCTGCATTCATGTAATGTTAAATATAACCACATTTGCTCATTTGGCAAAATTCTGGATCAATGGCCCATAGCCCCTTTAAGAATGCACACTATACATAAGTTTACTGTCTACATTTGAACGTTTGTATCAACAAACCTATGAAATGGTGTGTACCAAAAGATGATTTTTTAACAAAAAGGTGAAGACGCTCATTTATAGCGAGATGACCAGTTCCTTGTTGTTGGGATAACCAGTGTTATAACACGGGAAAGGTGACCCTTAACACAGGTTAGAACATATAGTCTGGTAGAGGATTTTGAAAAAACCGCTTATTTTTCGATGTAGGGAGGACAACGTGTTCAAAGGTGGCAAGTTATGTCATAACCTTCTTTGAACTTTACTTTGGTAGAATCGGCTTGTTGCCAAGCAAGATTTCACCCAGGGGCCATTGTGGGGGCAGCTAAAGGTCAATGGGGGCAAAGTTTAAATAAAAAAGTCCATATTGAACTATACACAAATTCAAGGTGGCTTACAGAGGTTTTTCTTTATACATTTTGTCTTCTAAATATGCAAGTGGTATCTTCAAATTAATAGAAAATCATATCCAACTAATTCAGTCACTTATTTTCAAAGTTTTCCATGAAAAATAAGATTAGACGCTTGCACAAATTTGACCTTTACAAATATGATTAATTGTGGCAAATAAATACTAGTATAAACACATTTGTGCATTTGAAATTGTTTAACAAAACATTAGACTTCTGTTAAAATAATTTTACTGAATCATATTGCCCGTATTTATATAAGTATCCACTTAAAAAAAGAAATCAAAGTACTGGTGGTACTGAAAGATTTGATTAGCTATAATGACTATATATCTGTATAATACTATCAAGTGTATTCTCTTTTTCTGGTGGAAATATTAGTGAACTGTTGAAACACGAACTATTCCCAGTGTCGCCTATACCTGATACATCAGGACCTTGTTATTTGCAGCGGACGAGTCGGATCTTCAAAATATCCCTGAGGAAAAAGTTTGAATGGAGACATTACTACCAAAATAATTAAAGGTCAAACTTTAGTTGTAGCACTGGGAAAACGGAAAAGCATCAATACATTCGGCGAGTTAGGAAACGCACAAACTGTTTTTATCCACGCGAAAGATAAATGTATTAAACTTGATGTCATTATGATAGATATGACAGCTAATCCATAAAAGGTGAAACCATCTAGAGATAAAAGAGGACCAGGTCCCGTTCTGTTAGAAGAATTATTGATAATTAAAATGTCCTTCTGCCATCAAATTGGTAAGATTTTATCAGTCACAAAGAAAACAAATAGGATCTCGTAGTAATCCAAGACACTTCTTAACTTAGCTGAGGGTATCAGGGTAACAGATAGCATGTTTAATTCATACAAAGGAAGGAGTGTAACCGTTTTTAAAGCTTTACACAAGGAAGCCGATACTAGAACTGTTCCCCATGGTGTCGATGCTTACATGCAAGACTATAAAAGAACAGTTGTTGTCTGTCGTGATACTGATGACCTTATTCTTCTGATGCTTTTAAATGAGGAAGTATGATTCCAGACCGGGACATCTAAAGTTCGTCCCTGTTCATAGTATAAAATTATCACCTCTGGAGAGGAATAAGCTCCTAGTATTTCATGCAATTACAGACTGTAAGACTGTCAATTAACTCTCTGGACATTCTAAATACAGCATTCAGTGTTTCCAGGGAAAACACAGGTCTTCTTCCCACTCTTGCAAGAGGGAACTTTTCTTAACTTGTGAGTGCAGATGCCTTCATTGAATGTACCTAGCGAGGATTCCTCATCTACGATGTAAACTGTTCCTCTCAGGGGAAAAGTACAATTGAAAATTTGCTTCCAACATCATATGCAACCGACCTACATATTCAACGTGCACACTATTAAACTGCTGTTTGGCTGCATTTAGTTATTCCTGGTATTTGTTCCGGATCTCCCGTCACCTATAGGACACGGATGGTGCTAGTCTCACTAACTTGCGTACTGTATGCCTTTAACTCCCAGTGAAGATTAGTCCATCGACAAAGTTCCTCAAACTGGCTCTGTTCTGCGCAATTTTACTCCCTCTGTTTCAATTCCAGAAACTTGTCTCAAGGTGTCTTTTATTCTTGTGTGTTCTATTTCAAAGTTTTGTGATGTTGTTGGCAGGTGTCTTGATGGTGTGACCTATCCATCCCCAATGTCACTTTTGTGTTTGTGTTTCAAAACTACCTTGTTTTGTTATCCACCATAAACCTTTCGTTACTAATTTTGTCTTGTCATCTGGCAACAGGACCACGAACAATACTAGTTTTTATACTTAAATCTGAGTTTTTTTTCACAAATTAAACTTATTATTATTTTTTTTTTTTTTTGCTTAAATCTTACTTTGAACTTTAACTTTTCTAAGACAATTACAGGTCAAAGGATCATGAACAAAACTTAACTTTTTGGACTTAAGTATTTTCCTTTCCTGATGTTCACGATTATTCTCGGATAGTTAAGTTAAGTGCGAGTCTGAATGCGACTTAAAAACAGTTTTAATGAGAAAATTATAAATTGATTAATTGCATGGGGTTTTACGGGTTTTTATGTATTTCAGTCATATCAAGACGTCACCAGCTATAGGTGAAGTGGCAGAAATGTTTACCTTTGCAGTGAACTTAGGGAAATGTGCAGGAAAAGTTCCTTGACATGTTACACCCGCCTTGGCACGGGGCATCGGTTTTTAAGATCTCTCTTAAAGGATCTCGTGACTTTCGTTACTAAATACCGAGTGTTTGGCAAAAGAACAGTCACTACCTTATTTCAAGTCATGGTCAGATCCAACTAGGGTTCGAACCCAGGACTCACCACATACGGGGAGTGAGCGCTATACCAATTGAGCTACAATAGAGGTTTTTAATAAGAAAATAACCTTTACCAAAATCATGTCTTGCATTGCTGAAATGTAAATATAAATCATGTTGCACTACAAGATGTACATGTAGGACAAACAATTGAAAGTGGGCGGCTGTATGCACTTGCAATGAGATCGTTGAACTGTTGATTGGTTGAACCCTTTGAATGATAATGCCACAGATAGTGATATTGATGAATGAAAAGAAATCGTTAGATGTGACTGATAGATTTCAGAGATTCTCGTGACTATGCCTTGCCGATTACAGTACTTGCAGTACTTTGATTTTAAACTTTTAATAAATTTCAAATTATCAGCTGGGTTTAAACAATATTTTTGTTTTAATCACAGTCCTGTATTTACAAAAGAATTATATTTTAGCATTTTGATTCATGCTTTGATGTTGATTGTATACTTTTATTTTATTCTATCTTGAAGCTTGTGTCAGAAGTTTTAAAAATAACATTGAAATATTTAAATTTCAGCCTAAACAGTCTAAATTAGCATCCTAGTCAATGTTAAAATACATGAAATGCTATGATTGCATGAAAACAGATTTATTTGATTTATTTGAATCTCAGAAAGTATATATTTGGACAGCTATAAACTAATAAAGATTAGTTTTTGGGGAAAAACACTATCTGACCTTTGACCTTTTATCTACTAAACCAAGGGTCGATCAGCTTGGCAACAGGTTGATTCTTGACCCCTAACCTATGATGATATAAGACAGCTATGTTGCCAGCTTTGAACACTCATGTCCCCCTATTGTGAAATTTCAATTTTATTCCACCAGACTAATATGGATAAGATTTCAATGTAGTCCACTTGGGGCACTTAAACTTGTTTTATCAATAAGTTTTACAGAAATATCTAAATGCAGTTTCCACTCTAACATCAATTCATCTTTGTTAAATTTGTCAAATAGTTTCACGTTCCTTTCTTTTCAATTCTGATTTCAAACTTTGGTTTCGAACCCTGGTCCGGGTTAAACTTGAAATTTTGCCGAACACGCGGGAAACATTCAGAGATGAAAGTTTAAAAACCGATGACCCATTTCACGACAGGCGTGGCATACCAGGCGAACCAGCCCTGCACATTGTTTTGAGCACACTACAAAGGTGAAAATTTCTGCCACTTTACCTATAACTGGTGACGTCTCGATTTCAGTAAAACATTCATTACTGTGATTAAAATCTGCACAGTTAAAAAAAATCCATGTTGCTTTTAAACAATACCTACCACTTGTTTAGCTATCTGGAATTGTTTGGACTCACAGCTATGACACATACTCTGGTTTTCTTGTCGGACTCTCCGAAAACACACCATACATCGCCAGTCTGTTAATGATAAAAAGTCAAAGAAAATTACAGCAGATTAACAATCATTTGAAGTTTAGGTTTCCGTACTGGTACATACATGTCCTCAATGTCCCAGATCAACCAATCTATTTTATATTACTGAATGCTACTTGCAATGAACAATAGAAGACTATGCCAAGGAAAACGCTCATTTTACTCGGGATCGGACCCTCAACAAAAAACGCTCATTTTACTCGGGATCGGACCCTCAACAAAAAACGCTCATTTTACTCGGGATCGGACCCACAACAGAAAATGCTCATTTTACTCGGGATCGGACCAACAACAGAAAATGCTCATTTTACTAGGGATCGGACCCACAACAGAAAATGCCCATTTTACTCGGGATCGGACCCTCAACAAAAAACGCTCATTTTACTAGGGATCGGACCCTCAACAAAAAACGCTCATTTTACTCGGGATCGGACCCGCAACAGAAAACGCTCATTTTACTAGGGATCGGACCCACAACAGAAAATGCTCATTTTACTAGGGATCGGGCCCACAACAAAAAACGCTCATTTTACTAGGGATCGGACCCACAACAGAAAACGCTCATTTTACTAGGGATCGGACCCACAACAGAAAACGCTCATTTTACTCGGGATCGGACCCACAACAGAAAACGCTCATTTTACTAGGGATCGGACCCACAACAGAAAACGCTCATTTTACTCGGGATCGGACCCACAACAGAAAACGCTCATTTTACTAGGGATCGGACCCACAACAGAAAACGCTCATTTTACTCGGGATCGGACCCACAACAGAAAATGCTCATTTTACTAGGGATCGGACCCACAACAGAAAATGCTCATTTTACTAGGGATCGGGCCCACAACAAAAAACGCTCATTTTACTCGGAATCGGACCAACAACAGTGAGATGTCGTCGGAGGTAAACTTACTAACACCTTAAACAAGATGTTTAAACATGCTAGGAAAACGATTGATAAATCGTAGTATTCTCAGGTTTTATCGATCCAATCCACCGCAATTGAACAGTATAACCTTCTTCAGGTGCACTTTTCAGAAAAAATATTACCTTTATCTTTTGTACATACATGTGTTGTCTAATATTGTTGAAGTTGTTTCTTTATAACCTACCATTTTTCCACATTTCTCCTCCCAGTTCTGGAGACACGTTGTCCATAGTTCTTATAAGTTCTCCATTACCAAACGGCTAAATAAAAAACATTTTATTAAAACTAAACAACAATCTTTGTCGTTTTCTTAAACAACAGAATTCTATTTTATTGTATTTAGAAGAAAAATCAATCAGAAAAGAGAATTAAAATGGTTGAATTGAGGAACTGTGAATTTGATCTTGAAGAAGCAGCAGAGCAATTGATATTTTCTCAACACTTGTTTTGCAGTTGATATCGAAAAGATGAGCAAAGTTGACCCATTGAGAGTATCTTTTTTGAGAAAAGGAAACTTGCATCTATTTGATATGTGTAAGCAAAAACCAGTGCACCTGGCAATAATCAATATAACCAACAAATAAAAAGCTACTGGCTTTGGACGGGCACTGGATTTTATAGCAAAATTACCGGGACCGTTGATTCTGTTTAAAAGCTCCTTAGGAATGTATTTAACACCCCATAAGAAAAATTATTAACCCAAAACAATTCGTAACCATATCATGATAAAGTAGGGTATACCCGAATCCTTTGAAGAATATGGGCAAGTACATGTATATAGCATGTTGATACTATACAGGTCACAGTATTTGACTTCTAAAGCCACCATCTGTAACTAAATGTGGCCAACCCAATTTTTTAATAGCCTACGTGACAAGAACCGCTACTTCAACGGTTAAATATTCCATTAAGCAGGACTTATTAAATATATTTATTGCATAGGCGTAGGAGCAGGCCCCCCCCCCCCAATGTCAGAGAAGGGGGGGGCAGGCCCCGCAATATTTGTGTGAAATTTTGCATCATAGTTTATGTTTATAGTGTAAGAGCTAAAAAAAAAAAAAAAAAAAAAAAAAAAAAGAGCTTTAACAGGAAATGTCCATCTGGTAACCAATCAATTATCAATTTCATCATTATACTTGTTAAAGGGCGTCTTGAAATTCACCCTTAGAAACGGCTAACAGCATCTCCAATGGCAGGGGCGGATCCAGGATTTTTTGAAAGGGGGGTTGAGAATTATATCAATGCTAGGTGCGAGCGCCTTCGGCGCGAGCTTCCAGAGACGAGGGTTCAGAAATACAGAAATGGATTGTTATATTACCATATGGGGGTCACATCAGTCAATAGCTCTCTCTCTCTCTCTCTCTCTCTCTCTCTCTCTCTCTCTCTCTCTCAGTGGCGAATTCAACGGGAGGCGTAGGGGGCTACGCCCCCTTTATGTCGCTGATATTGCACCAGAATGCAGGATTTTTGCGCCATTTTTTCAAAATTTTCCGGGGGAGCATGCCGAACCCCCCTAGAAGGTTAGAGCCTCCGGCTCTCACATTATACGCCCCCATTTCTAAAATTCTGGATACGCCTCTGTCTGTCTCTCTCTTTTTTTTCATTGGACTTAATTATGTCATGCAGTTATTTGTACAATTTGTCTTAATATTTCACTGCTTTTCAGTCTCTCACTCAGAACGCTGCAAAATTTTCCGGGGTACCCCCATATGGAACTTGTGTCATATGGTTATTTTATATAATCTTGCCTTGATATCACAGTATTTTAACCTATCGAAACGCTGCAAAATACATTGAAATATGCGTCTAGACAGGACTTAGTTTTGAACATTTTCCCCGGACCACCCCCCCCCCCCCCCCCTATGCGAGGGGTTTAGCACCCCGCTCATACTCTCCCAGCCTCGTGCCTATGGCACGAGGTCGTACCTACGGCACGACATATATACATAGCTTCGGTTTGGCCCCCCCCCCCCCCAATATTAAAAACCTTTCTACGCCTATGTATTGCACATAATCTGATTAAGTTTTTTCAACTCTGCGAAATACGATGTCTAGACGTCATAATAATTTAATTCTCTTGTTTAGAAATCCTCTGGCTAAAGTTTTGATAAGTTTGTTTACGGTTTCTGGTACAGCTTTGTCTCACAGCGATGTTATTCTAGAATGTCTTTGTAGATTCCAGAAATAGAATACATGTCTGTTTTATATCACGTACGTAAAATTATTATAATTCTTAAAATAACGCAGCGTGTCGGTTCACACAACAGTTCTCTATACAACATATATGGTGATAACGAATATCATAAAAAAACTAATCGCCATTTATTTATTTGTTTATTTATTTATTTATTTATTTGTTTTCTACGGAAGACGAGAAGGGTCACCAAAAATAAAAAATATAAATGGTGCGCACCAATTATATTTTTATTTTTGGTGACCCTTTTCGTCTTCCGTACAGTAAACCTTTATCTGATTAAAAAAATCATGGTTGAAAAAAACCTTAAGGACCTATAAACAGCATAACTGGGTATGACCAGCCAATGAACCAAACTCCGATTTTAATGACCAGTTGCATTTTATTACATCGAGGCTCTTAGGACTGGCAAGCACTCAGGACGTAGATTTGGTTGTTTTAGCAGATTCTACTGTACATGTACATTAATATCACGCTTTATAACAACTAATGAAGTCCAACGCTTAATGAATGTATCTGACTTTTTGTCTGGAGCCTCACTCTTTGAACTGCATTAGGCGTCGAAATTGTCAACGTATAATGATTCATCAGGCTTTATTAGGAGTTGCTACAACGCTTCGCTTCCAGTTAGTGCAGTAAACCCTCGTTATGATAATGTCCTTTGATAGTTGTTTCACTTAGCTTTATCGCCACACGGTTTAGAAGTCCCAAAATCTATTTCTTTTATGCTTTTCTAAATAAACCTCCCCCGATTTATTGTCAACCTCCTTATAATACTAAAATTTGACTGAGCATAACATATGGTATCGATAAATAGAGGTTTTACTATTTTTTTTTTTTCAGATTGACAAACCTTTCATTATAGTCTAAAATTGTAAAATGTTCATAATACAATGTACTTTTACATTGCAGGATATTACTGAAATGTCTTTTTTATTCAAGGAAAGAAAGGGTTTTGATCAATCTGTTGTTGTTTTTTTAAATTTGAAATTTTAATTTTTTTTAACAACTACGTGCGTCATCGATACAAAAATCCTATATGTACTTGTTGTATTGACTTTATTTTTATAGATGTATTATACTCGTACAGTACAGGCCTGTCAAAAGTTTAACATTGAACTAACGAAAAAGGAATCGTAGCTCGGTTGTCCAGTGGTCGACTTACAGATACAGTACAGACCTGTCAAAAGTTTAACATTGAACTAACGAAAAAGGAATCGTAGCTCGGCTGTCGAGTGGTCGAGTTACAGATACAGTACAGACCTGTCAAAAGTTTAACATTAAACTAACGAAAAAAGAATCGTAGCTCGGCTGTCGAGTGGTCGAGATACAGTACAGACCTGTCAAAAGTTTAACATTGAACTAACGAAAAAGGAATCGTAGCTCGGCTGTCGAGTTGTCGAGTTACAGATACAGTACAGACCTGTCAAAAGTTTAACATTGAACTAACGAAAAAGGAATCGTAGCTCGGCTGTCGAGTGGTCGAGTTACAGATACAGTACAGACCTGTCAAAAGTTTAACATTAAACTAACGAAAAAGGAATCGTAGCTCGGCTGTCGAGTGGTCGAGATACAGTACAGACCTGTCAAAAGTTTAACATTGAACTAACGAAAAAGGAATCGTAGCTCGGCTGTCGAGTGGTCGAGATACAGTACAGACCTGTCAAAAGTTTAACATTGAACTAACGAAAAAGGAATCGTAGCTCGGCTGCGTGGTCGAGTCGAGTTACAGATACAGTACAGACCTGTCAAATGTTTAACATTGAACTAACGAAAAAGGAATCGTAGCTCGGCTGTCGAGTGGTCGAGTTACAGATACAGTACAGACCTGTCAAATGTTTAACATTGAACTAACGAAAAAGGAATCGTAGCTCGGTTGTCCACTGGTCGAGTTACAGATACAGTACAGACCTGTCAAAAGTTTAACATTGAACTAACGAAAAAGCTCGGCTGTCGAGTTACAGTACAAAACACTAAGCAAACGAATTAGTGCCGAATAGTCAGCCCATCTCGAACCCTCGTAAGCTATATCTCGGCAGCAGCTTACCCTTCCGGAGCACCCGGCCTCACTTCCCTGGTGGAAGTTCACGTGTCTTACCTAACTTGTCAGTTGCAAAGTTTTTACTTTGCTTCTGGATTGTGATTCGGACATGGATTAATATGTTTGTTTTTGATTATCACTCTGCAGCTTTTTTGTCACCCCCCCCCCCTTATTCATATCTCAGCCACTGGACAGTCGAGCATAGACTCGTTTTCGTTACCTTTGTGACAGGCCTATAGTTTGCTAAAAAGATATATCTTAACAATGGACAGAGATATGGTGTCTATTCGGCAATAGTTCGTTATCTTAAAGTTAAATTTCCAACATGTTTGTACTGTATGTGTACAGTATCAAATCAAGTATACATCACGTAACGACAAAAACTCGATAAAAAATAACAATAAAAATATGTATAAACAATTGCTTCAGCAATGTATTTGGTCACGTATGATTTGAATTCAGAGTCTAAATTAGTCACAATTTCTATATAAGAGAGAAGCTACATGATCGCAAACGTCTGGTGAATTTTTGTGTTTTTAAAAACATGAATATCTATTTCCTGTCATATAATTTTTTATATTTCTGAAATAGAATTCGATTTTAAAATGCTTTAAAGAGAGACTTCATGATAATAAGCTTTAGGTGGATTTATTTATTTATTTATTCCATTCCTTGTCATATACTAGTAAAGTAAAACATAATACAATTAAAATTAATATTGGCTATTATTAAAAAACAAATAAAGTAAAACCTGTATAAATACCACCAGTGTTTTTAAGTCTATTTGGTTCAAATTTCAATCTAAAAAAGAACTACAGTCAAGCCTGCCTTAAAGACTCACCTGGTTTTAAAAGGTTCATTCACGTTTATCCAACATTTGAAAAATCACTATTCACACTTTTCCAACATTGGATTTATGCACTATTGATTTAAGGTATTATTTACCTGTAGTGTGATCAGTTAATTTCCCCTACTAGAATAAAAGTCCCTTTACTTAAAAAGTATGAAATAATATGTCATATTTAAAATAACCAAAATTATAAAATATCAATTTATTTTTATTCATTAATTCACTCAGCCACTCAAAGAGTGGAACATGAGGGCATACAATATAATACATAATATACAATACTGGCTAACTGATATTACAATATTACAATATAATTATAATATAATATAGTATAAAATATGAATGCATATTAAAGTAACTATGATAAGTTATGACAACTTACTAATTCAATGGAAATCTTTTAATATAATATGAAAAAATATGGAAATATTATAAAACAGTTTGATATTACATAGACTTAGCATTCTATAAAATGTGTCATATGACGGGTATTTTAAATAATAACTTGGTATGTATTTGTTTCTAATGTTTGCGTATTTACTACAGATAAATAAAAAATGATATTCATCACCAACTATTTGAGTACAATATGGACAAAACCTTTCTTCCCTGTTAATGTTTAACCACCTTCCAGTTTCAACTGGTAACTTGTGATTTGATGTACGCAGTTTACATATTATTAGGGCTTTAGATACATTTAATTTAAGAAGATAATTTTCTAACTTAAATTCTGACTTGAAAGAAAAATAAAATGTACCTTTTGATGAATTATTATTACTTAACCAATCTTGTATAAACATATCTTGTAAAACAGCATGAAAAGTATTTTTATATATAGATATATCAACATTAAATTGACTGTACCATAAAAAACCTAACCCTGATTGACATAACATTTTGTATATATGTTCCAACCATAAACATTTCATTTCACCTTTGTCATACATAGACCATACTATCTTATAAAAAAATGATGATAATTTATCACAATGTGGTTGTACTAATTTACACCAAAACCCGTACATTCTTTTATATATCTGTATATATAGTGGGTATCTACCCAACTCTCCATAAATCATATATTTCGGGGTAGATTTGTTAAATTTAGAAATTAAAAAGCTTGATTCCTACCTTAATAAATTTCGATAAGTTATATTTAAAGATTAATAATATTTATTCTTAAATAAGAATTAAAAATAACTATAAATAAAAAACATAAATATGTCAATTTTTAGTAATTAAAAAAAGTATTTCCTAACTTATTGAAATTTGAAAATGTTATATTTTGACAAATAAATATGGATTTCTCTCAAATTTTCAAAGCCAGTGAAATTTTATCCCAATTGCTCTTTAATCATGTTATCTTAACCTGTATATAAAGGCCACTTTTATATAAATATATATAATTTTCACTGAAAGTTTTACAACTTATGAGTGTATATACAATATAATACAATATTTGGCAATGTTCATGGAAATGGTACAGTAAATTGAAATGTTTACAACAAAATAATTATTCTATAATATACAAAATGGTAGTTATAATAACTTAGTTTTATTTACAATTTTTGCCTAAACTTTACAAGTAGAACTATGGAACATGGCTGTCTGACTGCTGAGTAAAAACCGTAAACAATGACACCGACTGACCCATCTCTGAGCGACAAGCAAGGAAACAAGACAAGATGTACACCCAAAATGCGACAGTGCTTGTCATTCAGAGGTGGGACGGTACACTAGATGGTTGCCGAGGCACGATAATAGGGATAGTATACTCATTAAGACAGACAACCATGCACCACTGACTACTTGTGACTATTTGTGATATATATTAAATAACAATATGCTATATACCGTTGTAAGTAGATGTATTGAATATTATTAACAATGTATTCGCGGCCCGTCCACATCTGAGCGACAAGCAAAGCGGCAATACAAGTGGTTGGGACCTGTCCCCACCAACAAGATGTCGCATTGCCTATCACTCACAAATGGACAGTATATATACCGATTGCATAATTAAGAACCGTTATTCGCGGCTTGCCCACATCTGAATAAGAAGCAAAGCAGCAATACAAGTGGTTGGGACCTGTCCCCACCAACAAGATGTCGCACTGCCTATCACTCACAAATGGACAGTATACATACCGATTGAATGATAACGAAATGCACAACGGTATCAGCTATATGTATAAGTATACTTAATTACTATTTACCAAAAAATTATATATTGGATAAGAGGATTGAACATGCAAATAGACATAGTTTGTTGACAAGTAGATACAGCAAGCGCACAGATGACTGGGCTACCCCCACCCACAAGGCACCCACTATATCCACTACTCACCAAAGGTATACCTAAGCACATGTTCAAATTGTTCTAACAAAAAAAATACAAGGAAATTTAATTAAATAAATATAATACATACATAAAACTATAACACTGTAATAATACCTAGAGAACAGACATATTATTTCTGATTTTAAGTGCCCTAATCAAATATTTGCCCAGATTTGACAGTTCTTTTACATTTTGTACAGATAGCAGCTGAATTATTTTAAAAACACTGGGTTTGTCGAAGTAATATTTCTTAATAAAACGAGAGCGTAAACTTGAATAAACAGGACATTTCAAAATAAAATGGAACTCATCTTCTATTTCATGACAATTGCAAAATGTACAGTATCTTTGGTCCCTAGGAATGTTATAATATCTACCCGTTTCGATGCATAATCTATGGCTTGATAAACGAAACTTTGCAATAACTTGTTTGTGTAACTGTGAGATAGATTTTGTTAAGTATGACTGGAGACAAAAATGCGAATTTAAAAACTGATATAAGTACCCTTTTGAAGAATTATTAAAGAAGTTTGCGCAATCCTGTTCAAAAATTTCTGTTAACTTTGCTTTATACATTACTAGAAAATACTTTGGATCCAACACATTTTGCTGTAACCATATATATCCCATTCCTATTCTAAACAGTTCATTTTTAACTTGTTTACCCAACTAGATACATTTGGGTTGTTTTCAGCATTTATGCACATTTCATCGTACAATGATTTTAATATGGAATTTTCTGTACAAAGTAAATGGATCCAATATTTCATGATTCTTAATTTCCTACGTATAATAAGGGGATATCTCCCCAGCTCATAATAAACCATATAGCTGGGTGTATTATTGCGTACACATAGCAACCTTTTGCAAAAATCAGTATGTAATTTCTCAATATGAGTTGCTTTATAAAAACCCCATATTTCACAACCATATGAGAGAATGCTAGAGATATACGTATCAAATAAGCTAACCTTTGTTTCAGTATTAAGTTCCAAATTGCGTGTTGAGTTTTGAAGGGAGAATAATGCTTTTCTACCCTGTTCAACAATACATTTTTCAGTAATAACAAATTTCCCATTAAAATTTAACACTATACCAAGGTAATTAAAACAATCAACAATGTCTAGTTCAGATCCATTGTATGACCAGTGTTCACTAGATTTTACTTTACCACTGTTTCTAAAAACCAAAACTTTCGTTTTATCTGTATTTACTGTTAACTGCCATTCATCTGTGTATAATTTTAACTGATCTAAAAGTGATTGCAGACCCTCAGGTGTCTCGGAAAACAAAACCATATCATCGACATACATAAAAGATATAACTGTAACATCTGTAAACTGTAAGGTAAACACGCATTGTGTAAAAAAGAAGATTCACAGTCGTTTACATAAAGAGAGAATAGTACAGGGGACAGAACTTCACCCTGCATGACACCACGACAGTTAGAGAAAAAATCAGAAAATTTACCGTCCTTCTTTACACAGCTCTTTACACAACTATATAAGCTTTTAATAATAGTGAGAAGTTTACCAGTTATTCCACATTTTATCAATTTTTTACATAACAATACTCTGTTAACGGTATCAAACGCTGATTTGTAGTCAACAAAACAACAATACAATTTCTTCTTGTTTGAGAGAAAAATGCTGATAAGTGAATGTAATGCAAATAATGCATCTCTGGTTCCATAACCTGGTCTAAACCCAAATTGAGCATCTGTTAAAATTGAGTTTTGGTCACACCAATTCATGATACGATGGTTCAATACAGAGGTAAAAAGTTTACCTAAGCAACTAGCAAGGGAAATACCTCTATAATTTTTAACATCAGATTGACAACCTTTTTTATAAATAGGAGTGATTACACCCTTTGACCACAGCTCAGGAAAATATCCATTTTCAAAAATGTTGTTAAATAACCTATGTAACACTGGGACTAAAATATCCGAAAATTCAATAAAATATTCATTAATTAACATATCTAAACCACCGCTTTTACCCGATTTGAGTCGTTTAATTGCGGACTCAATCTCACAAAAAGTAATTTCAGTGTCCAACTCTGGGTATAAACATTCCGGATGTCCAGGTAAAACATCATAATCATCTTCTTGTACATTTGCAGACAAACTCTTAAAATGTTCAAAAAACGCATCTAAGGTAGGTGACTCTGCTAGAGCCTTTCTTTTCCTGAACAATTTGTAAAATTCTTTTGGGTTAGATTTCTTCATATTGGATAGCATATTACCTTGCTGGTGACGATACAGTCTCTTTAGTTTTGATTCTAATTGTTTATATCTCTTTTTGGAAGAATTTAGCAGTAATCGGTTTTTATGACTTTGTAATGTATTATATTTACAAAGATTGGCTAGATAAGTTTCGCGTAACATACGTAATTCGTCATTAAACCACGGTTTGTCATCTTTCAGTCCAGCTTTACCGTTAGTATTATTGTTGCGTTTCTGATATACTTTTTTACAAAAAGGGCTCAACAAGTTATTTAACATATCAGTAAGACGCTGTACAGAAGTATTTACACATTCGGCAGTATTGCTGTTTAAGTTCACACAATCCATTAACTGGTCAATATTAACCGTTAAAACCTGGCGCATTAGCTCAGCATTATCGTGATTGAACCGTATAGCGTCACACTCTACTGATTCGCTGCTACCACTAATACCAACATTGCCGTTACACGACACATTTGACTGGAGTTTAAAAAACAAGGGAGCATGATCTGAAAACTCGTTGAAATCCTTGACAAAAAAGTTCAATATTGTATCAAACATATCAAATTCTGTAAGCAAATAATCAACACACGAGTGGCCCCTATGATTTGAAAATGTAAGTTTGCCGGTTATATCACCGTTATGTCTACCGTTAACTATCCTTAAACCTGTAGATTTACATAGATCAAGCAATTTTTTACCATGACTGTTAGTATATTTATCGGTAGATTGAATTATCAGACATATATTCACAGACAGAATCTAGCATGTTACTAGAGCGAGTGTTAAGTACATCGTGTTCAATAAAATCAGAACATTCACCAGTACGACTATTTAAATCCCCTGTAAGAAACACAGTACCTAATTCTTTATATTGTAAGATCTGTTCTTCCAAATCAGTAAAAAGGCCACTTTTACTGATTCCCTTAAGTGGCCTTTAATGTTTGAATGTTTTTAAGGTTTGAATGTACTATGCCCATTATGACCATTGTTTTAATTCTTTTGTAAAAACAAAACTCTATGTAAATGCCACCTGTCTAATTAAACCCTTAATGGGATTTGCCAGTGTACTACGTACGCGATACCCCTTAACGTGTCTGTGTTCTGTTGAAGATGGGACCACTTCAGTTCATGTTTTCTCGTAACAATGATGTTACTCCGGGAAATTTTTCAAAACATACCGCACAAACTAAGGGGTATTGGTCAGGTGGTACTCTAGCGAACTCAATTGAACCGAGAGGTCAGCAAGGTTTATGTGTCAGTAAACTACAATATTACTATAGTATTAGCTTGACAGTGTACTCTTACCGTGCTGTTAGTTTCGCCACTATCCCGTTCCTTTTCACGTTTTTGGCATCACAAATCAAGCACAGGTCGGAGTTAAACTGTTTCTCTGAAGTTCTACACTCTGTACAATAGTTACCTGTAAAAAGAAAGTAAAATTAATGATATTCGTACAGAAACAAAATCATTGTGAGCAGCAGGTCCATATGATGTTTGGCTCGTCATCATGGCCCATTTGAGGACCTATATCGATTATCGCTCGTTGCCTCTTATGCCTTAAGGTGAAGAGGTAAAGTTGAGAGAACAAAGTAGCGAAAACGCAAAGACGATAAAGCGATGGTTTCTTCACCCCTTCATCTCCAATTTAGTTTCACCTTCATCTTATCACTGCATTCACATTCGCCACCGCCAAAGTGACAAGTCCAGGAAGCGTGGAGGAAACCAGGGTGCCCGGAATAAACAAACTCCATTGGAGTATGTGAACTGACAAACATTTTGCACAAGAATATGTCCAAGTGGGGTATGAACTCAGACGGTGAGGGTACTGAAATCAGCAAATCTTCCGAGGCATTTAACCACTTGATTATCGCAGTCTCAGTGAACTGGGGGATACATAATCTTAAAGTATGTTAAATTGAATTTCCTTTTTTCGTATTTAAGCAAGTTACTTAAGAAAAGGAAAAGGAAAATTTACAGTACAATTGTGCCTATGATTTCATACAAAATTACATAGAAGAGGCTAGTCCAGGATTGGTGGGAGCAAACAGATGTAACCTAGATTAGGCAAGCGAAATGGCAAACATTCTCACACCAGGATTTGTCCGAATGGAATTAGAACTTATGCGCTGATGGTGCTGCGATCAGTAAGAGATGCATGAACATGTAGACATCAGTAAACCATGGAATAAATAATCTACATGATTTTTCTTTTTTTTTTTTTTTTTTTTTTTTTTTTGTTCTTCTCATTTAGTTAAGTATATTTCCGAAATAAATTTAAGTACATGACACTGCAATCTGTAACGCCGCTTTTAAGCATTTATAGCCACCGATACCTCATTGAACTAAGGGAATATATGACTTAGCATGACGTTTCATCTGAACTTTCTTTTTGGATTTTTTTTCTAATATAGTTCAGTTACTCTTAAGTTCATCTAAAGTACATCATAATGATTTCATAAAAGTTAAAATACTAGAGGAAAAAATCATAAAATGTAAATTAAGGAAAATGTTTAAGGGAAGGAAAGGGTTTCATTTGTAGACTAGACATAAAATCTAATTTTGACTTTAAAAAAAATTAAATGAAGTAATTTTTGTACTTTTCTGTTAGAGAAATTGGGTTTAAAAGACAAAAGGAAAATTCTTTGACATACAAATCTTGTTGAATTAAGTAATTTTTATACTTGTCTGTAAAGGAAATCGGAGATTGGATAACAAAGGGAACTCGTACCTAAAGGAAGACAATTACCTATATGTCTGTGAGCGAATGTTTGACGCCGTCTTATCTTAGTATTTTTAGTCTTTGATGTGTCGTCGCCTAACACTCTCTGAAAAATAAGGAAGTTCATATGTACTATAAAAATAAGATTTTTTATTTAAACCATTGAACTGTCTAGAAATGAGTTCAGTGTGACATTCAAAGCAAACAGAATTAGCGTGTTATGATTAGCTTGCTTTGCACGGACATGGAAGTTGAACCACTGTTAACGCAAAATCTAGACAGTTCAATGGTTTACATTTTGCATTTCTTTGAAAAAACTTACTTAGTTTTTTTAATACTGACTGATTTTTAAATCACTGGTACATGTATATCCAGTGGCTAGAACAGCCAGTAAATGGCGTGTCATACATATACATAAACAAAAAATGGTAGGTAAGTGGATCTTGGTGTCGGAAAAAATGTCAGTTTGCTTTCCGAAGGTCGGTTGGTTCCTCCGGTCACCCCGATTTCCTCCACCATCCATGAGAACTTACCGTTTCGAAATAAGTGAAAGAATCTTGACCTGGGAAGAAAACTCCATTACTCCGCTGTTTATTTGTACGGTGCTACTTTGTTTTACTTATTAACATTCAAGCAATTTAAAAAGTGTGAGATGGACTTTGATACGAAAGCACATGTCTTTAGACCACTCGATTACGACCCCCCCCCCCAAAAAAAAAGCCCAATTTTTAAACCATGATTATCTGTCAAAATCATCACTAAACCACAAATTTTATATACATATAAACGCAGTTCATTTGAGTAAATAAATAAATGGTTGTTAATATATATTTAAATAACCCATTATTTGTTTATCAATATTCCAGGTCGGTAAGCATCTTTGGTATTGTTGGTCTCGGAACACCGACTGTAATTGTAGCCGTTATCACTACAATATCAGATTACACCGTGTGATCGGCGATCTTTGTTAGTATTTCAACAATATTAGAGTCTTGTGAGTTATATCCCAATTTGTAACTTTGGATAACTTTTTGGCATAAACTGTGTACACCGGCTTATAAATAAGAAATAGACTTTTAGATTTTGCTTGTTCAAAGCTCCATCAGCTTAAACAAAAAACTGAAATGTTATTTGAATTAAAAATATTTTTAAACACCGACTTGACTTTAATTGCTTATATTTGATAATGAAAAAGAATAGATAAAAACCAATTTGTAAATTTTAGCTTTTTAAAAAAAAACGTATATTCTACGTCCTGGGTTGTTCAAAGCTCGGATACCTTAACTAAACGGATATTTGAAATTGAAAAATATTAAATTAAAATAATAAGTTTTGACTATATAAATTATAATTGTGAATACCGTCGTATTCATCAGGTTCGATTGTACTTGATAGTATGTAGTATGAAAATTGTGTATAGTTAATAGAGAAGTTAAGATACAGTACAGACCTGTCGAAATTTTAACATTAAGCTGAAGAAAATTAGTCGAAGTATGACTGCCGATAGCTATCAAGTTATATACATGTTAGCTATAGGGATAGATGAGATGGCGGTTTGGCTATCAAGATATTAATAATGTAGCTATAGGTATAGATGAGCTGGCGGTTTGGCTATCAAGATATTATACATGTAGCTATAGGTATAGATGAGCTGGCGGTTTGGCTATCAAGATATTATACATGTAGCTATAGGTATAGATGAGCTGGCGGTTTGGCTATCAAGATATTATACATGTAGCTATAGGTATAGATGAGCTGGCGGTTTGGCTATCAAGATATTATACATGTAGCTATTGGTATAGATGAGCTGGCGGTTTGGCTATCAAGATATTATAGATGTAGCTATTGGTATAGATGAGCTGGCGGTTTGGCTATCAAGATATTATACATGTAGCTATAGGTATAGATGAGCTGGCGGTTTGGCTATCAAGATATTATACATGTAGCTATTGGTATAGATGAGCTGGCGGTTTGGCTATCAAGATATTATAGATGTAGCTATAGGTATAGATGAGCTGACGGTTTGGCGCATCAAGTTAACAAATTGTTAAACATTCGTCAGGTTTGTAATGTATTGGCACTTGCTTAGCTAACATATCACACAAAATATGCACGGCAAGCTGAACATATCGGTATTATAAAAAAGTACATCAAAACTTATTATACAAAAAAACTGTTATATTACAATATTTACATTTAAAGGACAGGACTTCTTTACTCGTTCTTGGCATCTGATACACAAATCGTGGTTACTCGAACTATATGCTCCACAACGTACACACAACTGTGCTGAAATAATAAAACATAAAATTATTTTAATATGTTTGTCAAAATAGGAGAAAGGTTTTTGTAGCTTAAAACAAGTTGTCCAACAGACAGAGCAAAAATAAGGAATAACAAACTTAAAGAAACTGCTACATACAGTACAGACCAGTCGAAAGTTGTTTAACACTAAGCTTAAAAATTAAACTGTCGCCAAATCATTCAACTCAACATACAGATACATAGATGACGTTCTGTCTCTTAACAATCCTAAATTTGGAGACTATGTAAATGTCATCTATCCTAGTGAGCTTGAAATAAAAGACACGACTGATTCCTCAAGTTCTGCTTCACATTTAGACTTATACCTGAATTATGACGCACAAGAAAGGCTACATTTGAAACTTTATGACAAACGTGATGACTTCAATTTTTCTATTGTAACTTTCCTTTTTTATGCAGCAATATACCTGCTTCTCCTGCTTATGGTGTATTTGTTTCCCAATTAATACGCTATGGTAGAGCTTGTTCCCACTACGGGAACTTTGTACAACGAGTAGGCTGCTTGCAAATAAATTGTTGACTCAGGGATATTGCAAGCCTAGGCTTATCAAAGCCCTCAAAAAGTTTTATGGCCGTCATCACAGTATTGTGATAAGTTTGATGTCTCTGTGTCCACGATTGCCTTGGATATATTTGACGTCTCATAGTTCCATGTTCCTTTCACACAATTTTGATTACACACGTGACGGGTGTAGCTAGCTAAACAGGAGGTGCTTACCCTTCCGGAGCACCCGGCCTCACTTCCCTGGTGGAAGTTCACGTGTCTAACCTAACTTGTCAGTTCCAAAGTTTTTACTTTGCTTCTGGATTGTGATTCGGAAATGGATAAGTATGTTTGTTTTTGATTCCTAATCTGTAAATAATCTTGGCCACTGCAGCTTTATGATCACTGGCTGACTATGTATCGGCCGCTCGGCAGCTTTATGGTCACTGGCTGACTATGTATCGGCCACTCGGCAGCTTTATGATCACTGGCTGACTATGTATCGGCCGCTCGGCAGCTTTATGGTCACTGGCTGACTATGTATCGGCCGATCGGCAGCTTTATGGTCACTGGCTGACTATGTATCGGCCACTCGGCAGCTTATGGTCACTGGCTGACTATGTATCGGCCGCTCGGCAGCTTTATGGTCACTGGCTGACTATGTATCGGCCGCTCGGCAGCTTTATGGTCACTGGCTGACTATGTATCGGCCGCTCGGCAGCTTTATGATCACTGGCTGACTATGTATCGGCCACTCGGCAGCTTTATGGTCACTGGCTGACTATGTATCGGCCACTCGGCAGCTTTATGATCACTGGCTGACTATGTATCGGCCACTCGGCAGCTTTATGATCATGGCTGACTATGTATCGGCCACTCGGCAGCTTTATGGTCACTGGCTGACTATGTATCGGCCGCTCGGCAGCTTTATGGTCACTGGTGACTATGTATCGGCCACTCGGCAGCTTTATGGTCACTGGCTGACTATGTATCGGCGCTTTATGGTCACTGGCTGACTATGTATCGGCCACTCGGCAGCTTTATGGTCACTGGCTGACTATGTATCGGCCACTCGGCAGCTTTATGGTCACTGGCTGACTATGTATCGGCCGCTTTATGGTCACTGGCTGACTATGTATCGGCCGCTTTATGGTCACTGGCTGACTATGTATCGGCCGCTTTATGGTCACTGGCTGACTATGTATCGGCCGATCGGCAGCTTTATGGTCACTGGCTGACTAGGTATCGGCCGCTCGGCAGCTTTATGATCACTGGCTGACTATGTATCGGCCGATCGGCAGCTTTATGGTCACTGGCTGACTATGTATCGGCCGCTCGGCAGCTTTATGATCACTGGCTGACTATGTATCGGCCGCTTTATGGTCACTGGCTGACTATGTATCGGCCACTCGGCAGCTTTATGGTCACTGGCTGACTATGTATCGGCCGCTTTATGGTCACTGGCTGACTATGTATCGGCCACTCGGCAGCTTTATGATCACTGGCTGACTATGTATCGGCCACTCGGCAGCTTTATGGTCACTGGCTGACTATGTATCGGCCGCTCGGCAGCTTATGATCACTGGCTGACTATGTATCGGCCACTCGGCAGCTTTATGGTCACTGGCTGACTATGTATCGGCCACTCGGCAGCTTTATGATCACTGGCTGACTATGTATCGGCCACTCGGCAGCTTTATGATCACTGGCTGACTATGTATCGGCCACTCGGCAGCTTTATGGTCACTGGCTGACTATGTATCGGCCGCTCGGCAGCTTTATGGTCACTGGCTGACTATGTATCGGCCACTCGGCAGCTTTATGGTCACTGGCTGACTATGTATCGGCCACTCGCAGCTTTATGGTCCCTGACTGACCATATCTCGGCCGCTCGGCAGCTTTATGGTCACTGGCTGACTATGTATCGGCCGCTCGGCAGCTTTATGGTCACTGGCTGACTATGTATCGGCACTGCAGCTTTATGATCATGGCTGACTATGTATCGGCCACTCGGCAGCTTTATGGTCACTGGCTGACTATGTATCGGCCGCTCGGCGCTTTATGGTCACTGGCTGACTATGTATCGGCCGCTTTATGGTCACTGGCTGACATGTATCGGCCACTCGGCGCTTTATGGTCACTGGCTGACTATGTATCGGCCACTCGGCAGCTTTATGATCACTGCTGACTATGTATCGGCCACTCGGCAGCTTTATGATCACTGGCTGACTATGTATCGGCCACTCGGCAGCTTTATGATCACTGGCTGACTATGTATCGGCCACTCGGCCGCTTTATGATCACTGGCTGACTATGTATCGGCCACTCGGCAGCTTTATGATCACTGGCTGACTATGTATCGGCCGCTTTATGGTCACTGGCTGACTATGTATCGGCCGCTTTATGGTCACTGGCTGACTATGTATCGGCCACTCGGCAGCTTTATGATCACTGGCTGACTATGTATCGGCCGCTCGGCAGCTTTATGATCACTGGCTGACTATGTATCGGCCACTCGGCAGCTTTATGATCACTGGCTGACTATGTATCGGCCACTCGCAGCTTTATGATCACTGGCTGACTATGTATCGGCCGCTCGGCAGCTTTATGATCACTGGCTGACTATGTATCGGCCACTCGGCAGCTTTATGATCACTGGCTGACTATGTATCGGCCACTCGCAGCTTTATGATCACTGGCTGACTATGTATCGGCCACTCGGCAAGCTTTATGATCACTGGCTGACTATGTATCGGCCACTCGGCCGCTTATGGTCACTGGCTGACTATGTATCGGCCGCTCGGCAGCTTTATGATCACTGGCTGACTATGTATCGGCCGCTTTATGGTCACTGGCTGACTATGTATCGGCCACTCGGCAGCTTTATGGTCATGGCTGACTATGTATCGGCCGCTCGGCAGCTTATGATCACGGCTGACTATGTATCGGCCACTCGGCAGCTTTATGATCACTGGCTGACTATGTATCGGCCACTCGGCAGCTTTATGATCACTGGCTGACTATGTATCGGCCACTCGGCAGCTTTATGGTCACTGGCTGACTATGTATCGGCCACTCGGCAGCTTTATGATCACTGGCGACTATGTATCGGCCGCTCGGCAGCTTTATGTCACTGGCTGACTATGTATCGGCCGATCGGCAGCTTTATGGTCACTGGCTGACTATGTATCGGCGATCGGCAGCTTTATGGTCACTGGCTGACTATGTATCGGCCGATCGGCAGCTTTATGGTCACTGGCTTGACTATGTATCGGCCGCTCGGCAGCTTTATGGTCACTGGCTGACTATGTATCGGCCACTCGGCAGCTTTATGGTCACTGGCTGACTATGTATCGGCCACTCGGCAGCTTTATGGTCACTGGCTGACTATGTATCGGCCGCTCGGCAGCTTTATGGTCCCTGGCTGACCATATCTCGGCCGCTCGGCAGCTGAGTCTCAACTCCTTTTCGTTAACTCAGTGTTAAACTTTCGACAGGTCTGTGCTGTATACAGTGTAAGTTTATCAAACTATTTTAACAAAACGCCACAATCTAAATAAAATTAAAACAAGTTTTAACAGCAAAAAGTTATTAGCTATTTAAAATAAATTATTTAATTAAAACATTATATGTATTTTTCTCAAATGTCAGAAATTCGTATAAATTTAAACCAGGTTATGTGCCATGATTAACCATAATCACACCGATTCATGTTTAAATCAGAATTACAAAAGCAACCTCGCAAGTTTCGTAAAACATGCTGACAGTCAACAGGATTTTTCAAGCGTAAGCGTACGTATCTCCTTTAATCAAAATTAAGAATAAAAGCAACATTTAACTATAAACACCTTGCATTGTTGTATAAAGTTCCTGTAGTGAAAAAAGTTCTGCCATAGCATATTAACTTCAGGAGTAACATTCATATTGCTGCATAGAATAGGAAATGTTACGATCAATCTTTTACAATAGAATAAATTGAAGTCATCACGTTTGTCACACAGCTTCAAATGTAGCCTTTCTGGGTTCATAACTTAAACAAATTTCTAAATATGAAGCAGAATCATTCGTAGCTCAGTATGATAGATGGTATTTAGATAATCTTCAAAGGGATTATTAACAGAAAAACGTCATCTATAGATCTGAATCTGTAGTTGAATGATCTGGTGACAGTCTACTCTCTAGACTAAACAAGGCTTGGCTTCATCAACCAATGGTGCACAGTGTCTGTCCATTGGTATACCAATTATCTACTGGAAAATTATGTTGCAAAACACAACATATATTTTGGTTATCAAAAACCCCTAGCATTTTGTTGATGGTATCTTCAATATATTTTTGTTTGCTGCCCGTATTGTTCATGACAAAATGACCAGAATTACTGTACAGCACTAAATATATCCAGGCTTACCGTTTTGTGAACGAATGACAAGTGAATGGGTTCATTCATGACGTACTTTCAATTTAGAATGACAGATATTGACGTAAGTGTAGAAAGACTAATATAAGTTTACATATTTTATATTTTTATACTTTTAAAACAAAATAAAGTATAAGAAACAAGATTGATTGATTGTGATTGATTGATTGATTGATTGATTGATTGATTGATTGATTGATTGATTATCAATTGGTTGGCACACAGATTGTTTGTAGGAATAGTAGGCCTATATTGCTAAACATAAGAAATGATATCTTCAGTATATTTTTTTAATTACCGCTTCCTTTTTAAATCTAAAAATATCTTTGATATTTTTGTAGTATTTTGAAGAATACTTATAATAGAAAAAATATATGACTAAAGCCTTTGTACGCATATGCATTCAATATCCCTGCATCAGCAATCAACTTGCTTAGCATTACGCCTTTAATTTTATATTGAAATGGTCAGATTTGATTGATATAAAAAGTAAAGTTTATAAACTCTCACCTAAAATTCCTGGTTTTGTCACTCTTCTAGGTGCCTGTAATCCGAAAGAGAACATAGTCTTCTGACGGGGTGTAAAGAAACCCGCAGGTAACATAGTCTTTTGGCGATCCATCTTACGCCCTATCTAATATCACAAAACTCATAAAAAACAATTTCTTTTTAAACTCCACAAAGCATCTTAGCCGTCTAAAGTTTCCAAAAGTCAAAACTATTACCCCTAATTGTAGGGATATCCAGAGTTAAGACGTTGGTCCGTTATTAGACATGGGTTTACACGGATTATTTATTTACAGTTTTAAATATGAGTTATTGTTTAGTTTTTTGTTTTATCTTGCCTATATCTTTTTCAGCTCCTTGCCAACATATCATTTTATCTCGGTGTCAACAATTTGTTTTATTTTTTAATTGTTTATTTAAATTAATAGGTATAGGTGTTTCTTTGTTGAACGTTCTTCAAAGATTGATGCAAACTTTAGAATAAACAATAGGGTTTTAGTTGTTTAAAAGCTAAATGGCCATGTTTTAAGATTGTGTTTTTTCAATTGCCGTTTATGTCATAATTTGATACTTTGATACAATGTGCATTTTAAATAATGTTAGGTATGTTTATAAATGTTACCAAAGAGTATCTGTGGCGACAATCATTTGTATATACAGTACAGACCTGTCGAAAGTTTAACTCCGAGCTAACGAATTAGTGTCGAATTGTCAGCTAACGAATTAGTGTCGAATTGTCAGCTAACGAATTAGTGTCGAATTGTCAGCTAACGAATTAGTGTCGAATTGTCAGCTAACGAATTAGTGTCGAATTGTCAGCTTATGTCGGCCTCTCGTTTGGTATAATTTGACAGCTTCTTAGCAGGTACTTTTTATGTCTTGCTGGTTTTTTGGCCACAAACGACCCATGGTTCAGTTTCACAATCATCATTTAGTTAAGATTTTCCCTTACTTAAATTTAGCCAATTTTAGTAATCTCTTTCTGGAATTACTGATGAATATTTTTGTAAAAACGAAATACTAGTGTTTTAATCTAAAAATGACCTTTAAATGACACCCCAATTTCCTGAATATCTTGAAATAAACAAAATTATAATTTTGAATTTGAATTTTTGCAGCTTTAATATAAGTTCAGGAAAATCTCAGCTACGGAATGATTGTTAAACCTGGGCCAGATCTCAGGTACCCGTTAGCTGGACTTCGGCTCTCTTTCGTTAGTTCAGTGTTAATCTTCAGTCGACAGACCTGTACTACATTGTATATCTTCATAATCTCCTTCATCAACCTATAAAAACCGATTGACCAATACTTTCTAATTTTCACATGCACATAAATAAACTTGTTTTCATTATTAAAAAATTAAAAAAAAATACTTTTTTCTATAGTCAAGATAATAAGTTTTGGTAGAGCTTGTTCCCACTACGCGAACGTAAAACAGCGAAACAAGTTGTTTGGATATATTCGACGTCGCATAATACCATGCTTCTTTCTTTAACAATTTTGATTATACGTGGCGGGTGTTGGTACCCTTACCCTTCCGGACCACAGGGTCTCACTCCCATGGTGCAAGTTCGCGTGTGTAACTTTTTTGGCCACCAGTTGCAAAGTTTTAACTTGGCTTTGGTATTGTTATTTTAAAATGGGATGGTATGTTTGTGTTTGGTTTGATACTACAGTTCAAACTTTTTAAAAAAGGAAATGATCTATATTTGTAAGTTATCACTGAATTTTATGTTACACAGATGAAATAGTTTTTGAGACACTATAAGTTGTAAACATCATTTTTGAAATATCACATACAGTACAGATCTGTAGCAAGTTTAACACTAAGCTAAAAGTGTCGGGTGTTTATTTGTACCCATGTCTTGGCATCATTTCAGTCACTGGTTCATATCTCCGAGTTTCAACTCTTTCAGTAGGTCAATGTTAAACCTTCGACAGGTCTGTACTGTATCTCTGCCAGTCGTTATTCGAGTTTCAACTGTTTTGTTAAGCCAATGTTAAACCTTCGACAGGTCTGTACTGTATCTCTGCCAGTCGTTATTCGAGTTCCAACTGTTTTGTTAAGCCAATGTTAAACTTTCGACAGGTCTGTACTGTATCTCTGCCAGTCGTTATTCGAGTTTCAACTGTTTCGTTAAGCCAATGTTAAACTTTCGACAGGTCTGTACTGTATCTCTGCCAGTCGTTATCTGAGTTTCAACTGTTTCCTTAAGCCAATGTTAAACTTTCGACAGGTCTGTACTGTTTATATCATCGCTTTTTAAAATTTCTCAGAATTAGAGTCAATGTACGAAAGTTTAATGACCAATAAAACTATTATGCATAGCCTATTGTGAGTCGCCTATTGTGATTTTTAATGCTCTAAGCTACTTTCTCTGCAATCTGATATCTTAGCAGAAACTTAATACGTGTTGACTAATGATAAGCTTCTTTAACAGAAAACGGAATTAAAATATTTTTTCTAAAATGTTCTTTCATTAAAGTAGTGTTTTCGTACAATTTACAACGATCAAATTCAAATAAAAGGACTGTTTATCATAACTAAGTTTGTTATTAACAAAGAGGTCGTTGTACAATTGAAATCCTTGCTTGGTAACAATAATGTTTATTGTGCAAGACTTTGAGATGGGTGGGCGAGTGCTTACGAGTACGGGATCGACAGCCAACGTTGAACATCTTATCAGGGAAAAGTAGAGAAACTGGTCAATTTGGCGTGAAACACATCTGGTACCCCACTTAGACTCCCGCGATTTGGGAATACCGTAGGCAAGGCTAAGAGGGGGGGGGGGGGGGGGCTGATAGAGGAGTCTAGTAGATTATCTTGACAACTGATATCTTATACTACATGAAAGTTGTATTTTTAAGCATTGAAGTATCGTTTCTAATCAAAGCCAATGGATCCATTCACATTAAAGACACACCTGAAGAGTTCGAAAAACAGTTGAGTACTGTGGCTGCTACAGAGAATACTTGTGCAACTAGAAGAGAGAGAAAAAACTGAGATGATATGATACCATTCAAACGTAGTTACCAACTTGTTTCTGAGACACATTTCTCATAAGGCAGGAGAGACGGCAGGATTAGATGAATTACGCTTTGTTAAAGCTTCATGGATACCTTTCAAATTGTATGTTTCAATATTATCAAAAATACCAAGAGTTAATCCCCTTATACAACAACTTCTGATACCGACGCCTTTGTAACTACAACATGACGAGCTGGTGGAGGTGATATGTTTGCTCCTTTTACATGAATACTTACACCGGTTAAACAATCATTCCTTAACTTAGATTTTACTTAACTTAAATATGGCAAATTTGATATTGTAATAATTTGGTTATTGTTTAAGATGTTGGGTTATTTAAGGTGTTGATTTGAAGATTATTTCAAGCTTATAACATTGTTATTCAGTTATTGTAAAACATATTAGTTTATAGTTCGTAAAAAATGGTCAAAATTAATTTAATTTAAGTTAAAGAATGATTGTAAAAATGGGGCATTGGTCGGTCTTCTAGCGAATTGGAAATACACGCTTGTCAATGCGTCACATGGCTTTGTATCTTTACATTTTTGGCGATTTCCCAAATTATATGTCATTGCATTTTCTTTGAATAAATCTTTAACTCCTGGTAATTTCATTTCTACCTTATCGGATATTTTTAGCCAGTAAATATTTGCGTCAAAATAAAAACGTAAGACAAAGAAAAAATGTCACTCAGTGAAAAATAAGATAGACTCTGAAACACGTCTGAAGTTATCAACTTATAGAAACAATTTTGGGCTGTATTTTTAGACCAGAAATGCGCAAGCCAATTTCATCTAGGTTCAGAAACAATAAATATCGCATAAGAAAATCAAAGTTCTGCTGATCACGGAAGTGAGGCCGGGTGCTCAGGAAGGGTAAGCACCTCCTATCTAGCTTGCTACACCCGCCACGTGTGTAGTCAAAATTGAGAATGGATGAATATAGAATTACGTGATGTCAAATATATTCAGACTGGTTATAGGGGTTATCCCCAGGTCCAGAATCCTATCGCTTCATTATTTGTAATTTTGCTATCGTTATAATAATTGAATTTTGTTTAAGAAAAATAAATAATTAAATACAAAGCAACTTCTTTAGTTTTAATAATAATATTGGTACGGACGACTAACCGGAGAGACGTACGGACAGACAATGTGTATACCCCCTAACATCAAATGCGGGGGTTTAATTATATTGATTGAAGATGAACAGTATACATGTATATATCGGTTAGTCAATTGTCCTTTTATCACTGATAAAAGTGCTCTAGTTAATTTTTTATCCACAGGGAAAACAAAACGGAAATGAAAGAATTAACTGTATAGCGTGGTGGGAAATGGATTACTGTCTATAACGGAAGTGATTTAAGGAATACAGGAAGTTCACGATGGAATGTTTTATGCTCATGAAGTCTATGTTAATTAAGAATTGATTTACCGTAGTTGTGCTTTAATGAGGTCACGTTTTTGTATTGTTCCTGTTTAGCAATTCAAATATCTGAGAACGCGACATGTCAACACTTTATTTTTCAACTTATTTTTTATTCTGCTTATTTTATTAATAATTATAGAGAACTATAGAATACAAATGCAGTGCATGCTTGTCAAACGTTTAATCCCCAGCAAAGGAAATTGTGGCAAATCTGACACATCGCTATCATTTATATTTCTCGTTAGCTATACTCCAGTTACTATTTATATCTCGGGCACTTGCTATCAATATCTAGGCTACTTGACAGCCGAACTTTGACTCCTTTTCGTCAGCTCTGTGTTAGAACTTTGACTCCTTTTCGTCAGCTCTGTGTTAGAACTTTGACTCCTTTTCGTCAGCTCTGTGTTAGAACTTTGACTCCTTTTCGTCAGCTCTGTGTTAGAACTTTGACTCCTTTTCGTCAGCTCTGTGTTAGAACTTTGACTCCTTTTCGTCAGCTCTGTGTTAGAACTTTGACTCCTTTTCGTCAGCTCTGTGTTAGAACTTTGACTCCTTTTCGTCAGCTCTGTGTTAGAACTTTGACTCCTTTTCGTCAGCTCTGTGTTAGAACTTTGACTCCTTTTCGTCAGCTCTGTGTTAGAACTTTGACTCCTTTTCGTCAGCTCTGTGTTAGAACTTTGACTCCTTTTCGTCATCTCTGTGTTAGAACTTTGACTCCTTTTCGTCATCTCTGTGTTAGAACTTTGACTCCTTTTCGTCAGCTCTGTGTTAGAACTTTGACTCCTTTTCGTCAGCTCTGTGTTAGAACTTTGACTCCTTTTCGTCAGCTCTGTGTTAGAACTTTGACTCCTTTTCGTCAGCTCTGTGTTAAAACTTTGACTCCTTTTCGTCAGCTCTGTGTTAGAACTTTGACTCCTTTTCGTCATCTCTGTGTTAGAACTTTGACTCCTTTTCGTCAGCTCTGTGTTAGAACTTTGACTCCTTTTCGTCAGCTCTGTGTTAAAACTTTGACTCCTTTTCGTCAGCTCTGTGTTAGAACTTTGACTCCTTTTCGTCATCTCTGTGTTAGAACTTTGACTCCTTTTCGTCATCTCTGTGTTAGAACTTTGACTCCTTTTCGTCAGCTCTGCGTTAGAACTTTGACTCCTTTTCGTCAGCTCTGTGTTAAAACTTTGACTCCTTTTCGTCATCTCTGTGTTAGAACTTTGACTCCTTTTCGTCATCTCTGTGTTAGAACTTTGACTCCTTTTCGTCAGCTCTGTGTTAGAACTTTGACTCCTTTTCGTCAGCTCTGTGTTAGAACTTTGACTCCTTTTCGTCATCTCTGTGTTAGAACTTTGACTCCTTTTCGTCAGCTCTGTGTTAAAACTTTCGACTGGATTGTATTGTTAAGTGCTTGTCCTGTGCCGATTTTGAATGCATTATTTCATTATAAATTCAAAATCAGCACATGACAGTACTGTAAAACATTGAAAAGGAGAAAAATTATCAAATTTGCTTAGCAAAAACAAGAGACATCAACACGGAAGTAACAGCGCCGCTTTGTGGATTTTATAAAATGCTGAAAATTTAGACTATGTTTATACGTAAAACGCAAATACAGGTAAAATTCCAGCATTTTCCTACAGAAATATTATCTGGTAATCGTAGATTCCTGTTAAGACTAAGCTTAAGTAAATAAATAATGCCAAACTTTATTCAATCTTACTATTTGATTTTCTATGAACATTTAAATGCATTGGTGTGTTAAAAACAGTGAAACCGATAACTGTTTGCAATTTGATTTGTTATGCTGTGTTGCCGAACGTTATATACAACATGTAGTTTCAATACTTAAAAAGTGTGCATGGCCAAGCAAACTTATGTTCTCAACTTTTCTGTATCTTGATATGCACGATGCAGACCAGTCGAAAATGAAACACTGAGCTAACAAAAATCAGTCGTAGCTCAGCTTCTAAATGGCCCAGACATGGATAGATCATGGCCGATCACAGTGAAATCTGTCTATAAAGACTACAGAAGGCAACCATTGAAAGTGATGTTTATGGGCAGGTGGTCCTTATGTAGATGTTTAAATAACACGAATAAAAAAAGTTGGGATAAATTTCACTGGCCTATAAAAGCAGGTGGTCTTTATACAGAGGTGGTCATTGAGACATGTTCGACTGTAGCTACCTAGAGATAGATTGCAGCTACAGAAAACTGTCTAGATATAAATATCAATGAGCTAGATGAGTTGCCGATTTGACACTAATTCGGTAGTTAAAATCTTTTTTCAAGACTAAGAAATATAGTTCAATTTCATGTTAAAACACCATTAATACACTTCTATAAACAATGACTGTCTGCATCAATTTAAAGCAGTTGCAGATGGCGTGACAAAAATATATCCGAATGTTGTCTTTTTACCAGGATGAATCTCATTAATGAAATGACATTAATCGGCCGCCAGATCAATATTACATATCTTTACTAATATCATTGTCTAGGTATAAAAACTTTACTTTGACTTCAATGCCTTTAAATCTAATTTAAAACTAAAATACGATTGACAGGCAAGTGATCACGGATTTTGTGCAAGTGCATATTAATCTTACAAATCTTAATTGACCCTACAGCACTCAACCTGTTAACTGCTACAGTACAGAGTTGATTAAAGTTTACCACCATGCTTGTGTCTAATCGGCAGCTCATCTTGTTCCCCCGTGAGTTATATCTTGACTTTATCTTGGCAGGTTTCCGGCACTTGTTCCCTAGTAAGCTTTATCTTAGCAGGTTTCTGGCACTTGTTCCCCTGTGAGCTTTATCTTGACTTAATCTTGACAAGTTTTCGCAACTTGTTCCCTAGTGAGCTTTATCTTGACTTTATCTTAACAGGTCTCCGGCACTTGTTCCCTAGTGAGCTTTATCTTAGCAGGTTTCCGGCACTTGTTCCCTAGTGAGCTTGACAGGTTTCCTGCACTTGATCCCTAGTGAGCTTTATCTTGACTTTATCTTGGCAGGTTTCCGACACTTGTTCCCCCTTGAGCTTTATCTTGACAAGTTTTCGGCACTTGTTCCCCCGAAAGCTTTATCTTGATAAGTTTTCGGCACTTGTTCCCTAGTGAGCTTTATCTTGGCAGGTTTCCGGCACTTGTTCCCTAGTGAGCTTTATCTTGACAAGTTTTCGGCACTTGTTCCCCGCTTTATCTGGACTTTATCTTGACAAATTTTCGGCACTTGTTCCCTAGTGAGCTTTATCTTGGCAGGTTTCCGGCACTTGTTCCCCCGTAACCTTTATCTTGTCAGGTTTCCGGCACTTTTTCCCCCGTAAGCTTTAACTTGACTTTATCTTGGCAAGTTTTCGGCAATTGTTCCCTAGTGAGCTTTATCTTGGCAGGTTTCTGGCACTTGTTCCTTAGTGAGCTTTATCTTGACTTTATCTTGACAAGTTTCCTGCACTTGTTCCCCCGTGAGCTTTAACTTGACTTTATCTTGGCAGGTTTCCTGCACTTGTTCCTTAGTGAGCTTTATCTTGGCAGGTTTCCGGCACTTGTTCCCCGGTGAGCTTTATCTTGACTTTATCTTGACACGTTTCCTGCACTTGTTCCCCCGTAAGCTTTATCTTGACTTTATCTTGACAAGTTTCCTGCACTTGTTCCTTAGTGAGCTTTATCTTGGCAGGTTTCCGGCACTTGTTCCCCGGTGAGCTTTATCTTGACTTTATCTTGGCAGGTTTCCGGCACTTGTTCCCCCGTAAGCTTTATCTTGACTTTATCTTGGCAGGTTTCCGGCACTTGTTCCCCCGTAAGCTTTATCTTGACTTTATCTTGACAAGTTTCCTGCACTTGTTCCCCCGTAAGCTTTATCTTGACTATATCTTGACAAGTTTCCTGCACTTGTTCCCCCGTAAGCTTTATCTTGACTTTATCTTGGCAGGTTTCCTGCACTTGTTCCTTAGTGAGCTTTATCTTGACTTTATCTTGACAAGTTTCCTGCACTTGTTCCCCCGTAAGCTTTATCTTGACTTTATCTTGACAAGTTTCCTGCACTTGTTCCCCGGTGAGCTTTATCTTGACTTTATCTTGGCAGGTTTCCGGCACTTGTTCCCCCGTAAGCTTTATCTTGACTTTATCTTGGCAGGTTTCCGGCACTTGTTCCCCCGTAAGCTTTATCTTGACTATATCTTGACAGGTTTCCTGCACTTGTTCCTTAGTGAGCTTTATCTTGACTTTATCTTGGCAGGTTTCCGGCACTTGTTCCCCCGTAAGCTTTATCTTGACTATATCTTGACAGGTTTCCGGCACTTGTTCCTTAGTGAGCTTTATCTTGACTTTATCTTGGCAGGTTTCCGGCACTTGTTCCCCCGTAAGCTTTATCTTGACTATATCTTGACAAGTTTCCTGCACTTGTTCCTTAGTGAGCTTTATCTTGACTTTATCTTGACAAGTTTCCTGCACTTTTTCCCCCGTAAGCTTTATCTTGACTTTATCTTGACAAGTTTCCTGCACTTGTTCCTTAGTGAGCTTTATCTTGACTTTATCTTGGCAGGTTTCCTGCACTTGTTCCTTAGTGAGCTTTATCTTGGCAGGTTTCCGGCACTTGTTCCCCGGTGAGCTTTATCTTGACTTTATCTTGACAAGTTTCCTGCACTTGTTCCCCCGTAAGCTTTATCTTGACTTTATCTTGACAAGTTTCCTGCACTTGTTCCTTAGTGAGCTTTATCTTGACTTTATCTTGGCAGGTTTCCTGCACTTGTTCCTTAGTGAGCTTTATCTTGACTTTATCTTGACAAGTTTCCTGCACTTTTTCCCCCGTAAGCTTTATCTTGACTTTATCTTGACAAGTTTCCTGCACTTGTTCCCCCGTAAGCTTTATCTTGACTTTATCTTGACAAGTTTCCTGCACTTGTTCCTTAGTGAGCTTTATCTTGACTTTATCTTGGCAGGTTTCCGGCACTTGTTCCCCGGTGAGCTTTATCTTGACTTTATCTTGGCAGGTTTCCGGCACTTGTTCCCCCGTAAGCTTTATCTTGACTTTATCTTGACAAGTTTCCTGCACTTGTTCCTTAGTGAGCTTTATCTTGACTTTATCTTGGCAGGTTTCCGGCACTTGTTCCCCGGTGAGCTTTATCTTGACTTTATCTTGACAAGTTTCCTGCACTTTTTCCCCCGTAAGCTTTATCTTGACTTTATCTTGACAAGTTTCCTGCACTTGTTCCCCCGTGAGCTTTATCTTGACTTTATCTTGACAAGTTTCCTGCACTTGTTCCTTAGTGAGCTTTATCTTGGCAGGTTTCCGGCACTTGTTCCCCGGTGAGCTTTATCTTGACTTTATCTTGACAAGTTTCCTGCACTTGTTCCCCGGTGAGCTTTATCTTGACTTTATCTTGGCAGGTTTCCGGCACTTGTTCCCCGGTGAGCTTTATCTTGACTTTATCTTGGCAGGTTTCCGGCACTTGTTCCCCCGTAAGCTTTATCTTGACTTTATCTTGACAAGTTTCCTGCACTTGTTCCCCCGTGAGCTTTATCTTGACTTTATCTTGACAAGTTTCCTGCACTTGTTCCTTAGTGAGCTTTATCTTGGCAGGTTTCCGGCACTTCTTCCCCGGTGAGCTTTATCTTGACTTTATCTTGGCAGGTTTCCGGCACTTGTTCCCCCGTAAGCTTTATCTTGACTTTATCTTGGCAGGTTTCCGGCACTTGTTCCCCCGTGAGCTTTATCTTGACTTTATCTTGACAAGTTTCCTGCACTTGTTCCTTAGTGAGCTTTATCTTGGCTTTATCTTGACAGGTTTCCTGCACTTTTTCCCCCGTAAGCTTTATCTTGACTTTATCTTGGCAGGTTTCCGGCACTTGTTCCCCCGTAAGCTTTATCTTGACTTTATCTTGGCAGGTTTCCGGCACTTGTTCCCCCGTAAGCTTTATCTTGACTATATCTTGACAAGTTTCCTGCACTTGTTCTTTAGTGAGCTTTATCTTGGCTTTATCTTGACAGGTCTCCTGCACTTGTTCCCCCGTGAGCTTTATCTTGACTTTATCTTGGCAGGTTTCCTGCACTTGTTCCTTAGTGAGCTTTATCTTGGCAGGTTTCTGGCACTTGTTCCTTAGTGAGCTTTATCTTGACTTTATCTTGACAAGTTTCCTGCACTTGTTCCTTAGTGAGCTTTATCTTGGCTTTATCTTGACAGGTCTCCGGCACTTGTTCCCCCGTGAGCTTTAACTTGACTTTATCTTGGCAGGTTTCCTGCACTTGTTCCTTAGTGAGCTTTATCTTGGCAGGTTTCTGGCACTTGTTCCTTAGTGAGCTTTATCTTGACTTTATCTTGACAAGTTTCCTGCACTTGTTCCTTAGTGAGCTTTATCTTGACAGGTCTCCGGCACTTGTTCCCCCGTGAGCTTTAACTTGACTTTATCTTGGCAGGTTTCCTGCACTTGTTCCTTAGTGAGCTTTATCTTGGCAGGTTTCTGGCACTTGTTCCTTAGTGAGCTTTATCTTGACTTTATCTTGACAAGTTTCCTGCACTTGTTCCTTAGTGAGCTTTATCTTGGCTTTATCTTGACAGGTCTCCGGCACTTGTTCCCCCGTGAGCTTTAACTTGACTTTATCTTGGCAGGTTTCCTGCACTTGTTCCTTAGTGAGCTTTATCTTGACAAGTTTCCTGCACTTGTTCCCCCGTAAGCTTTATCTTGACTTTATCTTGACAAGTTTCCTGCACTTGTTCCCCCGTGAGCTTTATCTTGACTTTATCTTGACAAGTTTCCTGCACTTGTTCCCCCGTAAGCTTTATCTTGACTTTATCTTGACAAGTTTCCTGCACTTGTTCCCCCGTAAGCTTTATCTTGACTATATCTTGACAAGTTTCCTGCACTTGTTCCTTAGTGAGCTTTATCTTGGCAGGTTTCTGGCACTTGTTCCCCCGTGAGCTATCTCTCGGTAGCTATTAGCTATCCATATTTCGACTACTAGGCAGCCAAGCATCGAATCATTTTCGTTAGCTCGGTGCAAAAATTTCAGCCATCAAGAGCTGATTTGATTACTGCTAATGTTAAAAAATACTTCAAAATACAAAGAATCATCTTTCATGTTTTTCTTTACCAATCTCCCTCGACTCATCATGAAATGACCATCTCGATACAAATGAAAAAACTTTACTGGGGCATAAAAGTCAATAACTCTGACATTACTCCACTCTAATAATGAACAGAACTGAGTTATAAATGATATGATTGAGATGTAAATGTTCATTGTTCAACTTTCCAACCCCCTGTCGATTTATCACCGAACCCTTTTGATATCCTGAGATAGGACTGAGTTTTTTAATTAATCGAGGTTTCTCTGCACTCATTAAATGAACTTGACTGGCTGAAATGATCTGTTTTAGCATACACTCTTTAAACTCCCGGAAGTATGATATAGGAAGCTGCAGCACGATTATAATACTCTCATTGGAACAGACATTGAGTAAAAAGTTATCCGAGTTTAATAATTAAGGCTTTAGGGAAATCAAAAGTTTTATCAATGACATACAAATGATGATTGATGACAATAACGATGCCTTTTTATTCAGTCGATGTAGTGTAGTGTCCTTCACAAAATGTAATTGTTGTTTTTCTGACATATTTTAACATGAAACATACAAAACATTCCAATTCTGAAACATTATGAATGCGGACATGGCCGAGTAGTACTGTCACTGGCTTTCGAAATCAGAGGACGCTTACAATTAGAAGCGATTGGAACAAACTAAACATCATCAAACAATAAACAAAACAATTATCGGAAGATTAATAATTCCATAAATCTCCAAAGCCGCCAATGCAATAACTGAACATTCTACAGAAGCTTGGATATTTTCAGCTACAATAGTCTTTTGATCTTGAAAAAAATATTTCCCCTTTTCTCCAATGTAAAAAAAATCCCAAGAAAATTCTTTTTCAAGAGAAAAAAAATCATGTACACATTAAGATCATATAGTTAAGATATCAGTTCCAAATACTACACAATTTTCGATATTTCAATTCTATGAATGCAATTTGAATGATGATAGTAATACAAACCTATGACAAACGCACATTTGTAGAGGTATCAATAAGTGTTAGTTGAGTTGAGTAATGGTTTTCAGCGTCCCAAACCAGAATGTTTCACTTATATTGAGACGTCACCAGCTATAAGCGAAGGTGCAGAAATTTTGCCTGTGCGTTGCGCTGATGGCATTATACAGCATGAATCTTTATCGTACCACGCCTACCGTGACACGGGATGACGTTTATTTTAAGTTACCATCCGTAAAAATCGTGACTTTAATTTAGTAATACCGAATGCTTAGCGAATAAGTTACTACCCACTTTCAAGTCTTGGGTGAGACCCGGTCATGGTTCGAACCCACGACCTCCCACTTACGGAGCGAACATTTTACCAACTGAGATACCGCAGTGGTTTTAATAGATGGTAGCGCAGTAGTAGTCAACATATTTCAAAACGATACTGAGACGCTGTTCATTATACAAACATTTAACACATGCTGAAATATAAATTTGAAATCGATTAGCGCATCACATGGTTAACCTAAACAGTTCAACTAAAGTAATAAAGATTGTATCACGGAAATTTGTTATGTAATATAACTTTACTTAGGTTTCACATGTAAAATTTTGCTGAGTTTGAATTATTTCATCTCATTTAGAGTTAGAAAATCGATTTTACAATGATGATTTAATGTTCTTCAAGGCTTCATTTAAAGGTTATTGAATTAAAATCTTTCATAAAAACTAATATTGTGGAATTCATATTAGATACGAGTGATATGTATATGTTTTAAGCCAAGAAAAAAAAATTCATACAACAAATTGCAAAAATGCAGTTTTTCCCAGCTAACATTCACTGATAAACATCGAAATTCAAACCTTCAGAAAAGACTCTTGTATGCGATAGAGGGGTTTCTTGTATTTTCTACATAGATGATCGTTAAAGTGTTGTTCTTGAAATTTCTAAAAAGATAAGAGACATTGACTATAACAGGAACAATTTCAATTCAATTCACTTTATTCACTCAAGCCCACAGGAGGTGGTACATGAGGTAATATATACAAGAATAGGAACACTACAGGGTTGTCATGTGCTACTTTTGAATTTTTATGAAATAATATAATTCAAAAGGAGCACATGACAATTGTCATAATAATTGAAATAATATAATTCAAAAGTAGCACATGACAGGGCTGCCTTGTGGTTGGGATTTAGATAACTTGTTACCGACAAGCTGCCGAGGTATAAGTAGTCTAACGAGATACTGAGATGACTATGAGCTGCCAATGCGGCAATTATTATAGTCAGCTTAGTGTTTATACTGTGTTTAGTAACCAATTCGTCGTTATTTCTCTTGCAAGAAACATTAATTATACCAGCAATTATATAATTAAAAATAGTCTTAACTCAACTACTCGTATCACACTAAGGAAATAATTATCATTTTTTGCATCCCAACCACTTGTTGTAAAAACTACGATTACAATGTCTTACAAATAAATAAATCTTCAAAGTTGTGATAATACACCTCAGATCATAACAAAGACATATAGAGATTTTCGTTAAAATTTCAGGGAAAATTGTGAAACTAGTCATGGCCATAAACTAAAACTATCTTAATTTTGGAATCAAAGGGACAAACAGGTGTATAGACAGACAATGTGATAACATAATAAACTCCTTTAAAAAAGTCAAAACCAATATGAATATGAACCACACTTTGTTCGATTGCGAGAACTTTCCATCTACGACAGAAAATTAACAGCCACACATCACCATTAATTTAACATCTTTTTAGCCATGTCAATGAACACAAAATTTGTTAAACTTTCTTTGGGAAATAAAAATTTGTTTAATAAAATGCAACTGTTTATGACATATATCTCTAGTGTTTTATACTGTATATAACCTCTCTGTGACATAACTGATATTTATCAGAACACCATTATCTAGTTATTTTATTATATAACTTTACTAATTTATTGTTACTGTTGTACCTTTAACATTTTCTAACTTTGGATAGCTGAAATAATACTGACGCTGCTCTAAACAATAATTCTCATATTCATCCATTATTCATATAATGCTTTGGATGAAGTGCTGTCATTTGCAACTTCTTTTGATGTAGTAATACATCGATGATTCTGATATTTCTCCATTATTCTTAAAATGTATTGATTGGGCAGCTTCTTTTGATGTTATGCAGCAATGCATTAATTTGATTCAACTCGCATCTAAACGACATAAAAATGCTCTTACGCTACTGGAATTGAAATTGATAAGCAATTGCATCATTACCAAGATCTGCAGCATTATGACTTCATAATAATTTAACAATTGTTGTTATTCTAAAGGGGTTTAAATACCAAGGTTGACATATATCTATAACTAAAATATGGAACAATTTGCACAATTATATCTGCTTCGCTATAAACGTTTTGTCAATATCAATGAGAATTATTTGATTGTTAGGATGAATAATCAAAGAGACCTTGAAAAGCTTCTTTAAAACTTAATATTCAGTTTATCACGCTCGGTGTTGATGGGTAATCATATAATACAGTGGATTGGAGTACATTTTACACAAAAGTCAAGATTCTGTCACTTATATCGAGGCAGTCATTTAAAAGATGGTAGAGGAGTCAGGAGTGCTCTGGAAAAATAACCTGCTTTCTAAAGGAGAATTGACAAACTATCTCACACTAGGATCTGTCATAGATTGGATTCGAACCTGGGAGGTGAGCTACCGAGATTTGTTGACAAAACAAAGATTTATAAAGGTAAGTGGTAAGTCTTGTTTCGTGAAATATGAAATAACGTTTTATTGCAAATTATTAAAATATCAATGCAATATGTGTTATTTCTTCGATTCCCTGGTGGAAGTTTACGCTTAAAGTTTAATTTATAACTTTTCATTTTATTTTACTTTGTTTTTAGAAATTTGATTTAGTCACGGCGAAATTTTTGTTTTTGTTAAGAATTAAATGTATACTCTGGAACGTCTTTTAGCGTCGCTCTACAACTGAATGGCCCAGTTGAATTTTAGCCTGGGATTATTACTCTAGATCGCCTATTTCTTGTTTATCTGATAAAGTTGAATAAATCATGCGTCAATTTTGTCTTGTTTTAATGAGTTAATGTCTTAAATTGTGTTTTTTATGTAATGTATTAAAATAAATGCAGTTCTGACATCCACAAATCAACTACTCATTCGATGTAATACCGTAAGACTGATGTTATGCAACGTAAGGAATTTTAATATTCTGTAACATTGAAATTTGATATGCATATCGCATGGTAAAAGAACAGTAATGATATAATTCAATAAATATTGTTGGGTAAATTGTCACTACGAATGGTAATTAAATATAATTAATAAAAGTTGGCATTTAATATACTTGCTGAAATATTGCTTAGTTTGTATAATTTTAATTCACAATTTGTCAATATCTAAACATTTAAATGAAGTAAGGAATATGTTGTTTTAGAAATATTACAAGCACAGCATCATCAAGGCCCTCAAAATGTATGGTCGTCATCACAATATTGTTGATAAGTATGTTCGCTGTATCCAGAAATGTCCTGGATATATTTGGCGTCCCATAATTCTATGTTCCTTTTATTCCCAATTTCGATTTCACACGTTTAGCTATCTAAACAGGAAGTGCTTGCCCGGCTTCACTTCCCTGGTAAAAATTGTTGCTTTTTGGAGTGTTTTAACATTGATCGGTATGTTTGTTTTTAATGGAAGGACGAAGAATCAATTTGCTTCGCTAATACTATCCTTCTTGATACTAATTGCATTTTCACGCTTGACATCACACGAGTATAGGAAATAACTGACTCGATAATTTCACATACTTTTACATAGACTTGTTTTGTTGCTTTCTATAGGCTACACGTAAGCAATATTTACAGTATTGTGTCAACCACAAATATAGCAAACAATGTTTAAGTAACAATCCCGGTAAAGTAAAATATGTGAAAACGGACAAATGAAGTAAAATGTGGAAAGTGAGGCTTGGTGTTCCGGAAGGGCGATCGCTTTCTGTCCAGCAAGCTACACCTGCCATATGTGAAATTGAAATTGAGAATGTAACATGAAACTATGAGGCGTCAAATATCCCAGGATACATTATCGATGAAAACATAATACTTATCAACATATTGTGGTGACGATTAGGTAAACCTCTTAAACAATAGTGAAAACCCTTTAGCTTTAAAATTGTATGATTCGACAAGTTTGTTGTACATCAATAAATTTATAGGACATTTTAAATTCGATAACTTAATCATCTTTTTAAAAACTTTGACGCTTGAATACTTTAAGTCAATATTCGTACAAAATTAAGTTGTTTTTAAATTAAAGAAACTGAATTATAAGATATGAAAATTATATTTTTGTGTCATTGAAAAATGAATAATTGGACATTTTACACTCACATGCAAAAAAATTATTCACGCATACAGTGTGTAAAATGTTTATTTAACTCTACCATACAAAAAAAAACCCAAATAAAGTCAATTCATTTCTTGGACTTCATATATGCGATGCTGATTATTTTATCTATTATTTTGGTTTGGGCATGGGGTGCTTACCTTTCGGAGCACTCGACCTCACTTTCCTGTTGGAAGTTCACGGTTACAAAGTTGTAACTTCGCTTCTTGATTTTCATTTGGACATGGATTAGTATGTTTGTTTTGATTTCTACATAATATACATGTACCGACTATATTATAGGAGACATTTTGATTGATTGCTTAAATTGAATTTCGTTAATTGTCATGGTTCTGTCAGAGACATTCAGTTAACTAATGTCATTGACGTATAATTCAGCCTGAAGTATATCGACAAACAACAGAAACCATTATATTTGTGTAGTAAGCAATATTTCTTCGGTAGCTGTTCTATTCTTTCAAGGTCGAAAACAGATTAGCACTCCGATATGTCTGAGTAAGGAATGGGAATGACGATTATCGTAATTGGTAGAATTATTTTGAATATACCAAGTAGAAAAATAATTTGTTCTTGATGATGACTTTTTGTGATGTGTTTTTTGAGTGTGTCATTGAGAACGAAACACCTAGAGCAATATATTTTACCATATCTGACGATGACATCCAATTCTTAAATGATGCTTAAGGCAGTATCTGAAAGATAGAAAAAAGCTTGAGCTTTTAATGCTTTACATATGACATAATAGATACAATAGATATTTCCTCAAGAATACTTCTCGTATAAGGCAATAAAAAGAGGTAATCTTCCCAAAGTTATCTCCCCTTTCAATGTTGTTAAGAAATAATAATTTAGCAAATGTTGATCTTGTCCCGGTTTGCCTCCATTACTATGAATTCTTACGAATTTCACATCGATAAAATATTCAATTTTAATGATTCATTTACCTAAACATTTAAGTTTTCGCCTTGTTCTTCAAGTAGTCTATGAATCAGGATGTTAAATAACACTTGAGTTCAGAGTTGAAAGAATTTTATATCCGAAGTATTTTCTTGTGTTTTGTCGCATGTATTAAAGCCTATTGTCGATGTCATCAGCTTCCCATGTTTCTGTGTTTAGTTTGGATACAGTACTTTTCAGGGAATTTATTTCTGATAGCTGAAGCTGAATGCCCCGAAGTGAATGTTGTATTATTGGTAGCTGCTGTAACGCTATACTAACTTCAGATGGGATTACACAATTTGTCACATAAGAGTTTTTCCTGACATACTTTGCATTAAAATTCACACACATGTGATACATATAAACAATATACACTCAATATAGTTTATACTAAATAATGTATATACTTACACGGAGAACAATTCACTCTTGTCAATTGTTTACTCAAAAGTTTATGAAAAGGTTAAAAATATTACTTTAATTTTTTTCAAATTCAAACACACAGTTCTTCTTAACTTTAAGATGTAACCTTCAATCTGACAATCTACCCAAACAATCTGCAATTACTAGGAACCCTCTGCGATCTAATATATGTGTTGATTATTCATAGCACGTGACCAACGAACATTTTAGCAAATGTTGTTTCTCACACGTTTTTCAATAATGAAACATGATTTTGTCGATAACAACTAATTATTGGAGGTTAGAATTTTGAAGCATTGAAAGTAGGTATCTTAGGATTTTACGTTTAAAACCTCAGTTAAATATAATATATCGCACGGAACAATGTCGCAAAAACGTAGCGCCTAAGTCTTTAAGAAACATAAAAGCTGGTTTTGATTGACGCTTTCTTCAGCAATAATATAAGCATTATTACAGTACCAGACGGCCAGGCCGGAACAAAACTCTGCGTCAGTAGCGGTCATAACAAAATTGTTGATATGCAAACGTCCTCAAGCCACAGAAACTACAACACTAGAATGATCAAAATGTATTTTACCACTTTAAGGTGAGAAATGCACGTTTGTTTTGGCAGTAGAACGGAAGTAGTAAGACTGGTGCAAAACCCACTCAGTGTCTTTGACATTTCTTTCCAATTACGTAGTTAATTCTATTTTAGGTATTTTATTTACGGAAATGCTATCAAAAAGTTGAGGAATAAAATAAATCAATCAAATTATTTTTAAGCAGTTTTCCCTCAAGATAAATGGTTTGTCAATATTTGTGCCAATAACACTTGTCTTATGAAAACAAAATGCAAGTTAAATAATTCACTAGAGGTTCATATGTGATAAATCGTGATGTTACGCAACGATGAAAAAGTGAAAATTAAAAAATCATTTATGTTTCAATAACTAAGGTTGAACGATGCCAACATATCATTTATTAAAAGTGGCATTTACAACCAATCTGAAATACGTTGCATAATGTGGGACATAAAATGTCTAGAAACAACAATTTAATATTTGATTTAACACTCAATTCGAATAAATTTCTTGATAAAAATTATTTGTTTTAAAAAAAAGATAAAAAAGTCCACTCCATTGTATTATGCTGAATTTTCAAAGAATACCAAAATGCACTTGCCAATGCATAAATTTGTTTTTTTCACTTACATGAAACTAATCATAAACCGAATTTGTATTCTCCATGGAGTAAAATGTTGCTGCTATTTGAAATTTACATCATTAAAACCCAGTCAAATAGGGAATATGTTATGGTATACGACGTAATACGTCACCAAAGGAATCATCTTTGGTGTAAACATCACCATTTTCGACATGTAAAATCCCAATAGTGGCTACATATTCCTTTCCACAGAAATAACTCATGACAATCGCGGATGCACATAGCAATTATCGGTAACAACCAGACTAGTAAATAATATCAAATATTATGAAGTATTAAACACATGTTGTTGAGGATACATACTATACGAGTTTGTATTTAAAAGCACTAAACGGCCGTTTCGGAATACAATTTGTTTTACAGAATTAAGGAAATACTTTGGTAATTATCTCGAATGTTGATATCTCAAATACCATTCAAAAGTGAAGTCATTATTATTATTAATTTTTTCATGGTTGTCATTCCGTACTGGATAATCCGTAGTCAAATTGCAATATACGCCCTTTTAGTCAAAATTGAAGATCTATTCACTAAAAATCAAAACTAAAGTCACACACACTCCGAGGCAAAAATAAGGTCACATCCACTTCGACTCTTAAGTCCCGTTTACCTCGAATAATCAAAGTTTTACATTAAATATAGAATCAAAAGAATGAATAATGCAATTCTTGAATCTTAAATGAAATCGACAAGGTTTCTATTTAACAATGGTTAATTGTAGACCTAGCAATTTTCGCTTTCGTTTTATTTGGCGTAAATTCGCGATTGTAAGAAAACGCAAAAATAATACTTTCGTGGATATTTTATTTTGATATAATTCATCTGCAATTTTACTAATCACTATCCGACAACATTAAAATAAAGGTATGCCAGTATCTTGAAATGACAATTTTTGCGAAAATGAACTGACGCAAAAAATTCCTGATATAAACTATATAAATAAAATATTTATTATAAAGCCTAAATTAATCATCAAACACATTCATAACCGTGTTATTGATTGGTTTTAAAATGATTACTCGAGATATATATTAATTAAACGTGTTGCATGAGGGACGATGGTCATATCAATAAAATGAAGTATTATTGGCTTGGAGGAAGATGACTTCCGATAGCATGTAATATGTTTATTATCCAATTAAACATGTTGACGAAGCATTTTCATTTATTGATAGTAGAAATATATGAACTTTATATGTTGTAAATTTCAAATACATGGATTCTATCTAAATCACCATCAACGTCATTTCTTTCAGATCAATTCAGGAATTGATAAAAAATCCAAATGCTTTTTTGTTAGAATAGAATCAGCAATTCGTCTATTGATAATGTACTGATGAATTCCTTCAAGTAGTCAGATGTTGTGGCAGTTGATGCAATGAATCTCGAACAAAATTAATGTAATGTAAAACTACATTTGTATTTATTTAAAGACATGAAAAAAACCTCAATTTTGACTGCATCCAATTCGAACTAAAATACATAGGAAAAGTAAATTCTTTCAAATTATATTATTGCGCTCTGTAGTAATTCTGGATAAATTGATAAGAAACTACTCAAAACGTTCCACGTATAATAACTGACAAGGGGTTTACAAACTGATAGATGCTTAAATCTTAGAAAATGTGTTTTAGTTGTAATTTGTATGTATGGTCAGACTTATTTATCCTATAAGATTATTGACTGAAAAGTGGCCAAAAAACCAGACGGACCTAACTTATGGTTTTAGCATGTGATGCTTCCTGGTAGCTAGCAGCTATCTGTATCAGACTCACAGACTGACGTATTCAAATAAAAAGCCAATATACTAATCCATGTCAAAATCATCATCTAGAAGCAAAGCAAAAAGCAAAAAATTTGAAACTGACAAGTTAGGTTACGCACGTCTCTTTTTCAATAATCTGTTACTTACTTCATTTAAGCATAGTACTGCAATAGTATCCGTCCACACTTCCCTGGGGAAGGTTTTATGTTTTACTGAATTTTTCAGATGCCAAAGTTTTTACTTTTTTGGGGGGATTGTTGTTTGAACATTGACCGGTATCACAGTGTTTGGATGTACAGTCTACTAAACCATATGTTACGAAGTGTACGGCGAGCGAAATAATTATTTTAGGACGAGTCAACCTCAACTGATCGAGTGAATGGATCTGTTGTGTTAAAACGATTAGGAAATTGGAATATTATTTAAGAGAAAGAACATACATATGATGCTATGTAAATATCACGTCTATTAAGACTTAACTGATTTCAGTTTGAATCATTGCAGCAATCACGAAGTCATTAAGAACGAGAACCTTACAACATTTTATTTTTGGTATGTACGACTATCACGTCCAATTCTTAAATGTAGCTTAAGGTTGTATTTGGCAGATAGAAAAATTGACATTGGCCTTTCGTAATGTTTTTGAATCAGAATTAATAGGTTTTCATAATATGTCAAAATATCAATGTCACGGATATGGCGATGGAGAGACATTTTTTTAGACGTTGTGACCCCTTTTGATTTTGTTTGCAAAGAAAACTTATGTCGTTGATCACGCGTTTTCTTTGAAAAACAATGGACCAGGAATCTGTCAATAACAAAGGTCAACACCTTGAACCTAGCAACGGGTGTAAAGATTTTGAAATGTTGAAAGTATATACATTTGGTGTTTTATCTTTTCGATTTAAGTTAGAATATTAGGGAACTGAAAGTGAACCAGAGAATTTATTCAAATCGGATTCATACGAAGTTATAGATAATGATCATCGTTTGTAGGTTTGGGACATATAATGAAACTACCGAGCAATGAACACTGAGAGTGAATGCATTTGCTGCACAGAAATCGTACAGATCAACGACAAAATTAAAAAAATGCAATTTATTTAAAGATGTATAATTGACAGCTTTGACCTGGAGATCGTGCATTTCAACCAAGAAGTTTTGCGATCAGCAACAATTGCAACAAACAACATGAGACGAGAAAACATTAACCATGGCCAGTCATGAAAATAAAAAAATAAAAAAAACATTTACGGTTTATAAGAATAAAGTTATTATTATTATTATTATTATTATTTATTATTATTATTATGGTCACAAGTAATTAAACCCTTAATATTGACGACTAGTTGTATATCGAGTGTACCTAATCCACTTAACTAACGAGACAGGTTACTGACACTTCCTGTATTTACCGACCCTATAACTGCTTCAGTGGTAGTATTTAGACACCTTGTTTACGATGTTGATAGTCTCATAATTTATAAATATTTATAATTTTTAAAGATTTTCAAAAACATATTTTTCACAATAATTATTTAAGACTTTTACTTATATTTATTTATGATAAATACATATATAAAATAAATAAATAAATAAGTCTTCCAGAAAATGATGTTAATATGCATTAAAATAATATTAATGATAAATAAATAATAATTATAAATCAGAAGAGGGGATAGTAACTTTTGATGTACTTACAGGAAAGGGAAAAATGCAGCTGCTACACGGGACTGGCCCGGGAGGTTCCTTATACTAGCGGGACGCTCTACCGATTGAGCTACCCGGTCCGCCAGATTCCTCATCTTTTTTTCTATTCAACTCGAAACCACCGGGTTCCATCCCTGGGACCAACTTGGTGGTCAGCAATGCCCAGGGTCGGATGATTCCCCAAATGTAACGGGAAAAGAAAAAAATGCAGCGGCGTAACCGGAACTCGAACCCGGGACCTTCACAATACTAAAAAGACGCTCTACCGATTGGGCCACCTGACCACCTATTGATCCCTTTCCGCCACACAATTGTTCTGAGCCAAGAATATAATTTCACTTTATAATTTTTATTTTCAATGCGTTTTGTCGTCAAATCACCTACTGGTTACACAATAAACAGGAGAGTCAATTCATCCTGTGTATAGTTTGGAAAATAAAAAGACACATTTCTTTCAGAAGATGGCAACTATGTTGTAATTCTAAGTTATAATCGTTTCCCCATTTATATGTGTACCATTGAAACCGGGAAATAAGCTGTACTTTTAAAACTATTGAAAATTGGACAATACATTCTCTTTAGTTTATACATGTACTAATTATTTGTACTTACATGTAAGTTATTGTCACAAACATTTTCACATCTCACAATAATTTCACTTATATCAAGATGTCACCAGCCATGTCAATAATTATTACTTGGATTGTATTATATATTTTCATAGTCTAATTGAAAACGTCATTGTCGTATGGATAGAATGATTTTAAAATTAATTTAAAAGTAAATTTATACAATTTTTTTAAAGGAAGGGCCTCGCCGTCAGCATTCAAAATTGTCCTAACTAGATCACACTGTTACTGACTTTTCTTTCTGTCTATTTTTCTTTCTTTTTCTTCGCGTCAATGGCAAGAGAAGCGGGGGAAATTTTTTTTAAAATTAAGAGTTTTTGGTGTTTAAAATTGAATTTACGAATAGGAATATTTTATTAATTAAAATCATTTTAATTTCATACCGCCAGTTACGACAGTCGACCCATCAATTCATACGTTCGTAAATTAATCTTTTGAAATATTTAAATCATTTTTAACGCATCTTTCCAAAATTCCAAATTAATGACACTTACATTTAATATGGGATATCGTGAAGACTTTATCACTTAATTTATTAACACCTATCAATCTTCAGATCTATGTTGTATATTGTAAGGTAGATCTACCTCTTGATTACCAGCGATGGAATGTATAATAAACAGGATCTAAAGGTACTGTAGGTTACTGATAATCTCTTAATTACCTGTATGCGAGAAAGGGATGTGAATTCTACATTTAAGAAATTGAGATCTTATCGATTTATCGTGAAAAAATGAGAGAATATTTTATTATTTTAAGTCAGATGATGCATAAATCTCTGGGTGATTTCGCCGATATTGGTCATTATTCGATTTAAAATAGGTCTAAATAGAGACAAGTTCTAAGTTATTATAATTTTTTTTATTATTTTTACAATCAACGGTCGCACACAAAACCATACTTAAATAATATTTTTAACTTTCACACTAACTGTAACCACACTATTGATAGCATGGCGAGGTTTGTTCACACATGACGTCACAAAAGAGCTGCGGCGATGATTTTCGGCAATTTTCAAATAGAGAAATATATATCTTAATGCAATAATATTTTATTTTTTTAAATTTTATTATTAATATTGTACTTATAACTATCGATTTTGTTCATAATCAGCTATAACGAAAGTAAAAATGGTGCAAAACCCACTCAGAGTGTCTTTGACATTTCTTTCCAATTACGCAGTTAATTCTATTTTTTGATATTTTATTACTGAAATGTTATCGAAAAGTTGTGAAATAGAAAGAATCTATTAAATTATTTTTAAGCACTTTTCCCTCCAGATAAATCGTTTGTCAAGATCTGTGCCAATAACACCCGTATCAAGAAAACGAAATGCAAGTAGTTAAATAATTCACTAGAGGGTTCATATGTGATCATTCGTGACATTACACAATCATGAAAAGGAAAAAAATAAAAAATCATTTATGTTTAAAAAACTAAGATTGAATGATGCCAAAATATGGTTTATTAAAAGTGGCATAAACAACCAATCTGAAATATGTTGCATAATGTGGGACATCTAGAAACAACAATTTAATATTTGATTAAACACTCAATGGGAATAAATTTCTTGATAAAAACTATCTGTTTTTGGAAAAAAGATAAAAAATTCCACTCCATTGTATTATGCTGAATTTTCAAAGAATACCCAAATGCACTTGCCAATGAATGAATTTGTTTGTTTTTTTTCACTTACTAGAACCTTATCATAAACCGAATTTGTATTTTCCTTAGAGTAAAATGTTGGCTGTATTTGAAATTTACATCATTAAAACCCAGTCAAATAGGGGATATTTTTGGTATATGGCGTAATAAGTCACCAAACCAAAGGAATCATCTTCAGTGTAAACATCGGCATTTTCGACATGTAGAATCCCCATAGGAGCTACATATTCCTTACAACAGAAATAACTCATGACAATCGCGGATGCACATAGTGATTATAAGTAACAACCAGACTAGTAAATAATATTAAATATTATGAAGTATTTAACACATGTTGTTGAGGATACATACTATACAAGTTTTAATGTTAAGCACTAAACGGTCATTTCGGAATACAATTTGTTTTACAAAATTAAGCTTAGGAAATACTTTGGCAATTAACTAGAATGTTGATATCTCAAACACCATTAGAAAGTGAAGTCATTCTTTAGTCCAAATTATTGCTTATTTTGGTATTTCGTTTGTTTTTGATTTGGTAGTAAAAAACATACTTATTCATGTCCGAATCACAATCCAGAAGCAAGTAAAAACGTTGGAACTGACAAGTCAGGCTAGACACGTTGACTTCCACCAAAGAAGTGAGGCCGGGTCCTACGGAATGGTAAGTCGAATTTTGATATCTCAAACACCATTCAAAACTAAAGTCATTCTTTACAGTTGAAAGGCCAGTTTTGATTTTTCCGTTAAACCCGGGATTTAATTTTCAGGGCCGTTCAAGGGGGGTAATTCAAATTTGGTCGGCAGATGGCGCTTTGTCGTCACCTTGAAGAATTTGCATTTAGGGTTGACGCAATAAATCATTAATTAAATTATGTTTTTAACTTAACTATTTATGTTTTTGTATCTATTTGATGGAAAATTGATTTTTCTAGACGGCCACAACCAGTAAACACTCCTCATAACTAACTAATATGCTGAAATCATAGACATAAACTGCGGTATCGTGAATGTTAAAATCAAGTGGGCGGTGCATTCGGAGTTTATGCCCGGTAAATTGAATTGACAGAATCGCATCCCACACCGATTGGGTTAAAAATTATAGTCGTAATCGGTAGGATCGGAACACCGGTCAATTTGATACCGGATAGAAACCATCACTCGCACCGATTATTGCACAGGAAGATTGTCAAGTTTACCCTGCGTGCCGATGATTTGGAAAACAAAACTTGCTATTTATTGCGTCTAGACATCCTCTAATTAGTTTATTTTTACTCTAGATATGTGTTGGTGTGTTTTAATATAATCTTTAAACAATTTTGTTTAATTTAAGTTCAATTTTGTAGAAAAAATGCAACGAAAATCAAATATCAAGATCGCCCAGCTGGTCCCACTATAGTCACTATGTGACTCAGAAATTAGCTGATATTGGATTTTATTTACACTTTCATTACATTTGGAGTCACAAGAGGGATAGTTTGCTAGAAAACCACCTGAACAACAATTATCTGGCGTTGAATTAACTGCTGCAGTGCATGCAAATTTTAAAACAATGTGTGTTTACTGTTTAAGATCGGAAGTTGGCAGTTGCATTACATATTTACAGGTTCACAGGCTTGCAAGGAGCATAATCTGATAATTATAGTTTGTTAAATTTCAGAAAGCTTGCAGAAGAGGAGAAGTCATGATATGGAAAATTACATAAAATGATTTCATGTACACTTTTCAGACTGTAAATTACATTTTTTTTTAAACTTGAATGGGTTTGCCACTTCAAGCGTTAGAGGTGGATTTTAAAAGCCAACGTTCAGTTTAGTTATTCAGAAACAGAGCAGTAGCACAGGAGATGGTGTGGTCCAGGTTGCAAATGCAGAAATTGCAAAAATGTTGTAATTAATGCAATTCTAGATCCTTCAGCTATCACTACTGCTACTGTTGCTGATGATTTCCACAGCTACAAATACCATAGGTTTAACCATTTTTATAGCATTGATGCTAATTTTGAATGTTTTCACAGTAACCACAGCAAGTATGGATGTACCAGCAGAAAACATACTTGATAACACAGACAATTCAGAAATGGATTACAGATATTCTTGTACTACATGTATTAGATTTATTGTAATTTAAACATTTTATATTTTTAAAGATGATACATGTACATGTATTTGAGCTTTTTATGAAATTTATGACAATATAACCCATTCACTTTTATTGTGCAAGAATCTATGTAAATATCTTTTTACTGTATTTGAATTTTAGCCTAACTTTAAATCATGGATCATTGCCGCACGCATAGCCAGTTCTGACCGCCCCACAGTACCATTCTTGTGTGGTGGATGATGTATTGGATCTCAATTATTAAAAAACATTTGGCAGAGTTTAATATTCCTGTTTGCTAAACAACTATTATTAGTTAAAAATTGCATCAGTTCACTTTGAAGTAAGGTGGTTTTCTACAGGCACTCTGGTTTCCTCCATAATCCCTGAACTGACCACCTCAAGATAAGTGAAATGATTTTGACTTGAATGTAAAATTTTATTACTCCACTCCTGATATTATCTTATGCGAGTAAAGTTTGTGTAAGATTCTATAATATTAGTTTCTAGGTTCGAATAGTACTTGAGACAGATCATAGTGTGAGCAAGTTGTCAGTTTACTTGCTTGAGGAAAGTGGTTTTTCTTTCAGATGTTATACCGGTACTACACTAAGTTTGTCAGTTTACTTGCTGAAGGAAAGTGGTTTTTCTTTCAGATGTTATACTGGTACTACATTAAATTATTCTGATTTAATTAATTTCTTTTTTTTTATTTTCAAGAATACAGAATATGTGTAGTTTATTTTCATATGATTTTATGATACATGATACATCATTCATGTATTTATTTCAGATGATTTTCAGATTACCAATACCTATACATTTTATTTTCAGATTATTTATTCCTACAAGTGACGTTTTAGTTCATTCTATTGAAAGAAAACCTTTTTTATATTTATTGACAAATTTTATTTACACATTTGCCAAAATTACATTTTCAGATTATTCATAGGTAACTTTTTTATTTGTAGATTAAATATTATTAATGCTATTGCTATGCTAAAAACATTATATTTACATTGAATATTACATTGTATAATGACTATGTTTGGTTTTTTTATTGCAGATAACATTACAGGGTTAACACACAGTACAATGTCAATAAAGATGTTTTGCTTGCATATTAGAATTATCATTACTTTAAGGAAAAATAAATGCTAACTTGACATAATAAATGCATAATTATTTTTATGCATTACACTGGCATCTGTCCAACATAACCTCTGAAATATTGGTAGGGACATGGCCTCTTACTGTATAGGTTTGAATCTCATTTAGGACAGTTTTTGTGTGAGAAAGTTGGTCAGTTTGTTGTGGAATGTCGTTGCTTTTCTTTGGGCTGTACAGTTTCCTCCTCGTCTCTAAATATGTTTAATAGTGAAAGAATCTTGACTTTTACTCTACTCCTTACCCAAAGACATAAAGTATCCTCTGAACTGATGATAGATACTTGATCTTGATCCATATCATTTTGAAAACAGTCAGAATAAGACTAATATTGCATCTGTGCATTAGTACTTTAGCTGCAAAAAGTATATCAACAGCACTTGATCTGTGAAAAAAATAAACTACAGAGACCACAGAATAAACTCTTACACCCAGTAAAACTGACCTGACCACCTTATAGCAAGAGATTTTAATTTTTAGTTATTACTTTGGGTGTGGAAACAATATTTCTTCCTTTACCACTGTCATGTGCTGATTTTGAATTTTTTTTTAAATAATGCATTCAAAATTAGCACATAGCAACTAGTTGTCATGTGCTGATTTTGAATTCATTATTTTAATATAAATTCAAAATCAGCACATGACATCACTGAAAAGAATTATATAACTTTCTCTTGTACATCAAATTTGTCGAAATATCTCCCATGGGAAATACTTTTATTTGGTTAAGATTTAAATGTTAAATGAAACCAATTTTTACATAGATGTTAATTGCCAATAGATATTGCAAAATAATTGAAATAGTTGAAATTGTACCCTAATAAAACAGAGAATAGTGTAGGATCTACAGTTTTGGACAATTCCAGGAATGTTTAAGAAAAAACTTGCATATGTTTCTAATTTATGTTAATAGTCATTCCACTTTTTTTAATGTCTCTACATTAAAATGAATATCAATCAACAAGACAATAAACTCACTTTATTTTTATTCGTAAACATTCAAGAGACAGAGTAAACAAGGGAGATAATCATCATACGAAAACCAAAACAAAACAGAAGCAACGCCTGTTGATTTCTTAACTGACAGAATCGCATCCCACATCGAATTCGGACATGTCTTCCATATGAATGTGTTAAGAAATGAACATATTTTCAGAATTTAATTATTAAAGCCCATCACTTGCCCTAATATTTTAATGATATGTGTCTGAAGCACGAATGTCGGCCGACAGCTGTGAAGTAACCCCAACTTTTAAGACGTATTTCTCGTAATGTTTTGGGTTTTTTTTAGATAAATTAAAGGAAAAAATATTTATTGTTTAAAATAGTTCATCATATCAAGTCATAACGATCTCATTTAATAAATTATTTAAATTTTCGAGACCTACTACCATTTCCGATCACGTACCAAAATTTGAACTGTGAGTCACATAACTAAAAAGATTGGATATCTACACACTACAAATCAAAGCTGAGGTCCTAAACACTCCGAGACAAAAATAAACCCCCATCTACTTCGATTCATAAAAGCTTAATAGATTATCTGAAAGGCTACAATTAGTGTGTACCTGATTACACAGTAGTTCTCACGTCACAAAGTGGTCAAGAAGTTTATATCTAGACATCGACTAATGTTGGTAAAAATAGACCATTTCTCCTTATGTACAGTGTCCCCGGCAAATCCAATGTACAGTACTGTACAGGCCTTGTAAAGTTTAAAACTGATTAAACAAATTTGTGCCGAATTGGCAGTTCATATCGGTTCTCCTTTACCTATATTTTGATAGTTTTTAGGCAGCTGGCATAACTCTCCCGGAAGCCTTATTCTCCAGATATCAATATCGCCGCATCTGCAGCCAGCCGAGATTCGATTCCTTTTCTGTTAGCTTAAAGTTAAACCTTTGACAGGTTTGTACAGGTTTGTACTAAACGTAGTCGATTACTTATGTGTCAGTAATTATATGCTTTTGCTGACCTATTAACTGGATGAGTGCTTGTAACAGAGAAGTGTATGTAAAAGAAATAGCGACAAATTGTTAGATTTAGTGCATTGTGTGCTAAAGTAACATTGATTCACATCTGCAATACTTTACCATTTAGGAATTGTAGAATAATTGTCTTTAAAGTACCGAGTAATCGAGGTTTCACATTAAATATAAAGAATCAAGAGAATGAATTATAAAAATACTGAATTAAATATGAAATCGAACATACATATTTATTTTCAAAACAGTTCCATCTATAGTCCGATCACATTTTAAGTGATGAAAAAACATGTTTTGAATAGGTGGTGTAATTCAAACTTAGATATGTTACTTGATATAACTTCAGTAGACTTGAAATTTCACATGTGTTATTACAACATTTTTTTTTATATTTTGAATATTTTTTTCAAATATTTTCAGCTTTTTCAATTTTTTGCTTTTAATTTATATGAATAAATTTTAATAAACTTTTTCGATAAAAGTTTGTTGAGAAATTAATACTTGTTCGTTTGCAGTCTTGTTTTAAAGATAAGTATTTAAAAAAACTATTTTTCTATCTGCATGGTTAAATTTTTAATATTCACTGTAGTTTTTTAGTATTTAGGGGTCAAAATTTAGCAATTAATTGAAAGGTAGCTGTTGTCCCTCTGATATTTTGATATGGCATATTCGACAGTTCCATTCATGAAAGTCATTCATAATTGGGTTCTGATTGGCTAATACGTATTCACGCGATACGGGTTTATACAGGTGTTTCTATTCCTAACTAGTATACGTCACGGACTAACCCATTGTACTTGATTATGAAGGGACAACAGGTAAAACAGCACAGATATCAAAATAATGAATAATATTCATTTATTACACATGTTTGGCCTAGAACGACACAATTTTTTAATTAAATGTTTTAAAACTACAAAACCTTCAAGCTTATCTAACAAAGCCGCGATTTTTGTCTCAAAACATGTAGTTTTTGGCGATAATGCATTTTACTACGTGATACGCATCGTCTGAATTCAGATGCGCGTCTGATAAAAACGGGTTTAATTTGATTTTTAGACTTAATATGAGAAATTTAATCAAATTATTTAATCACGTGTTATAAAAATAACAGATCTACATATAGCATTAATAAAATTTGAGGTAAGTAATCCACGATCTTTTCAAAACCACATCGGTTTTCATCACTGCTTAAGTGATCGGACTATAATTATAGTTTATACTGTAGACCTAGAAATGTTCGCTTTCGTTTTAATTTCCGCGTAAATTTGCGATAGTAAGAAAACGCGAAAATAAAACTTTTGTCGATATTTTATTTTGATATAATTCAACCGCAATTCTACTAACCACTATCCGACAGCGTTAATATAAAGTTACGCGAATATCTTGAAATGTCAATTTTTGCGAAAATGAACTGACGCAAAAATTTTCTGATTTAAAGTATATAAATATAATATTGATGGTATAGCCTAAATTAAGTATAAAAAACATTCATATCATTGTTATTGACATTGGTTTTAAAAATGATTACTGGAGAAATTTAACATGTTGCATAAGGGACATTGGTCATATAAATAAAATGAAGTATTGGCTTGGAGGTAGATGACTTCTGATAGCATATAATATGTTTACTTATTCAATTAAATATTTTGTTGAAGAATTTTCATTTATTGATTGTAGAAATATATGAATTATATATGTTGTCAATTTCAACTACATGAATTTTATCAAAATCAGCATCAACAACGTTTCCTACAGATCAACTCAGATCGATAAAAAGATCCAAATGTTTTTTGTTGGAATAGAACAAGCAAGTCGTCTACTGATAAATTCCTTCAAGCAGTCAGATGATGTGACAGTTGATGTAATGAATCTTGAACAAAATTAATGAAATGTGAAACTAAATTTGTAAATTATGTATAGACATTAAAAAAACATTCAATTTTGACTGCATCCTATTCCTAATACATCAGAAATGTAAATTCTTTCAATTGATATTATTGCGCTCGGTAGTAATTCTGGATAAATTGATAAGAAACTACTCAAAACGTTGCACGTATAATAACTGACAAGGGGTTTACAAACTGAACTGATAGATGCTTAAATCTTAGAAAATGTTTTTTAGTTGTAAATTTGTATGTATGGTCAGAATTATCTATCCTATAGATAATTGACTGGAAAATGGCTGAGGGAAACTCAGAAGAACTGGAGGGAATCAAGTACTGACCCAGTCAATGCTTCTAGAATGTGGTGCTTCAAGGTGGCATCAGCTATCTGTATCGGACTGACAATTTCAAAAACAAACATACTTATCTATGTCACAATCACCATCTAGAAGCACAGCAAAAACTTTGAAACTGACAAGTTAGGTTAAACACGTGAACTTCCACCAAGAAACCGAGACCGGGCGCTCCGGAAGGGTAGGCATCACCTGTTGAAACAATGATCTGTTACTTACTTTTATTGAAGCATAGTATTGCAGTAGTATAGTATCCGACATCACTTCCCTTTTGGAACTTCTTGTGTAAAATTAAAGTCTCCAGATGCCATAGTTTTAACTTTACTTTTGGGATTGTTGTTTGAACATTGACCGGTATCACAGTGTATGGACGTACAGTATACTAAACCAGATATTGCAAACTGTAGGGCGAGCTATATAATTATTGTAGGTCATCCTCAACCGCACGAGTAAATGCATATGTTGTGTTTAAACCAGTGATAGCGAGATTTCAACATTTGAGTTAAGAACATGCATATGATGTCATGTAAATACCACGACTGTTAAATTAAATACCTTGCTGATTTCAGTTTGATCTTGTAGACGAAAATCATCGCACCAATATTTAAAAAAATGGTTTCACAATTTTGGTCCAAACACTACTGTTTAGGGGTTGCATTCCGTCTAATGCTGTAAAATTAAAATTGGTAAATATGTAATTTATACTTTTAAATGGAGAGTAAAAGGTTTAATATCAAAGGAAAACTGCACTTTTTTAAGAAACATGGAAGGGATGTGGGAGATTATTTGAAACATGATGAATAATGTTCTTGAATAATAATGTTTACTACGGTAGCAATGCTTTTGTTTGTTTGGTTTTTGATTATGTAAAATGTTGACTTTTTGTGAATTTGATATCGTTAATACACTCAGAAAACTTGGTTGTATATGAATATAATGTGTTGTATTATGATGTAAGGTTGACACCCGAAAGTGTGTGTGTGTGTGTGTGTGTGTGTGTGTGTGTGTGTGTGTGTGTGTGTGAATGCAAGGTGTTATTATCATTGTTATATATTCTATGTTTAAATTGAAAAAAAAAATAATAATATGTAATTTATTGTAAAAAAAATTGATTCATTCCAATAAATGTTAAAAAAGGATATGCAAATGTCCATATGATTTCAGAACTCATTACAGAAATAAAAAGACATATCGACTGATATTTCTCCTCAAACAAGAGACATATCGATTACAATTTTACCTCTATTACTAGAACAAATCTTTGTTACGAGTAATCTACTATTGTTATATAAAAAATCACTATTATTTGGTCCTAGATTCGTAATGTGTTTTATTATTGCTTTTGATGTCCTGAGATCAAATAACTTCTGAAACGGAAAAATAGTATACAATTATTGACTGGTGGTGCGGGCAATAGCAACTTCGCTTCGCGTCGGGCAATAGTCAGGACCTCGGGTGCCAACAAAATTGCTCTTGCCCGCAATACCAGTCAATAATTGTTTTGTTATATGAAAACAATTTAAATATACCAAGAAATTTCAACAAAAACTTAATTTAAAAATGTATTCAGTTCATCATCCGACATTTCGATCAACTTTTCTAAAGTCAAATTGTGATTTACTTGATCCGCGTACGCTTGTAATATTTTTGTAGCCACACCGATCACATTGGACGTGTTTTTACTGTCCCTGTCGTTCAGTATGTTAATTAATTCCTCATCGTCGTAGGACACAACTCTGCCGACGGCCGACATTGTTTACAGTTGACAGGAAGCAGACGTTAAGGGGTCCAGGTGAAGGTTAACGCGAATAGAACAATAGCATGTTACGTCACGGTCGCCAACCTATCAAATCGCCGTTGACATTGACATTGCGGGAAAATTCAAAACGTTGTCTTGACAATCACGCGCAGTCCAACAGCAAAAACTATTTGACCGGTCCGAAAAGACTATTTTCCTGGCTAGGTCGAATAGTAATTTTGATGAGTTTTTTCTTTTTAATTTATGTATAAGAAATTTTATATGAATATAACAATATTTATTATTATAATTTTAATACAAAAATATTTCAGTGATATTGATAAACAGTAATGAACATCAGAACAATAAGCCCTACCACGTAAATATACTTAAACGAAGAGCTATATGTATATATATTTTGTTATCAATGATAGACAACATAAATAAAAAATTTAAATACTAGTATACATTTTACTCGGGCATAGGACAACCAGTATATATAAAGTCATTGTTATATTATTGTTATTTCTCATTTCCATCAATGATTTACCAGAGTGTGTAATATCTAAGACAAGGCTGTTTGTTGCTGATTCTGTTATACATATATATAAAGAAATCAATCAAGGACCAAGACGATATTTGTTTTTGATTTCTACATAATATACATGTACCAAATCTATTATAGGAGGCATTGTAATTGATTGCTTAAATTCAATTTTGTAAATTGTCATGGTTCTGTCAGAGACGTTCAGATAACTAATGCCATCGACACATAATTAAGCCTGAAGTATATCAACAAAAACTAAAAAAATCATTATATTATGTGTAGTTAGCAATGTTTCTTCAATAGTTGTTCTTTCAAGGTCAGAAACAGATTTTCATACTCAGAGTAAGGAACGGAATTGGTAGAATTACTTTGAATATATCCAAATATAAAAACATTTCCTCTTGATGATGACATTTTGTGATGTGGTTTCAAGTTTGTCATTAAGAACGAAAACCTTACAGCATTTTATTTTTGTCACGTCCGATAATTACGTCTAATCCTTAAGTGTAGCTTCAGGTTGTATTTGACAGATAGAAACAAGTTGTCATTGACCTGTGGGATGTTTTTGCATATGAATTATTAGGTCCTCAATGACATGTCAACATATTATTGTCACAGATAAGGCGATAGAGAGACGTTTTCTATATAGAAGTTATACACCTTACGCGTTTTGTTTCAGAAACAATAAAACAGGAATCTGACAATAACAAAGACAAACGTCTTAAACCTAGCAACGGGTGTAAAGATTTTGAAAGTAGCTATATTCGGATTTTACTTTAGAAAAACACTGTTATAAACCTAAGTCTGAGATATAAAATATCAACATACTAGTGAAAATGGTAGGGCCAAATACTGCTACGATAAAACATAAAAATAGTGCTAGAAGTACACAAACGCGTTTTTCACGACCGCCAAACCAATCTTGTTTTTATATAGATACTAATTCTTGTCAGATTTAACAGTATATGTTGGATAGTGTACCTACAAAGATGATTTTTTATTATTAATCTCTACTATAAATTTAACAACCTTTCAGTCTTGTTGATTAGCATAAAAAGTATTTTAGACCACCTTCGTCAAAAAATTATTTAATACGATTAAATTATTTATCACATAATATCCTGTGTTTTTTATCTGTATTTTCTTTGACATTTCTAGTATTTAAAAAAATTTCAATTATTTTATAATTTTTTTACTCCATTTGTGAAGAGCAGAAATAATTCTGATGCTGCTTTAAACAATTATTCTCATATTGATCTATTATTCTTAAAATGTATTATTTGAAGTGCAGTCATATACAACGTCTTTTGATGTACTAAAACAGAAAGGCAGTGTATTTGATCAAATTAAAATCTAAATAACATTAAAACAATGTTACGCCTGAATCCAAATGTCTAAAATTGAAATGGATAATTACATTACATCATTAACAATATCTGCGGCATTTTAATTTTATACAAATTTCGCCGTAGTTGTTATTTTTAAGGTTTTTAAACATCATGGTTGACATTTATCTATGGTTAGAGTATGACACAATTGCACATGTTTATCTGTTTTCCTACGAAATGTGTTGTCGAAATCATAGAGAATCATTTAAATGCAAGGACGGTTTATCACGGAGACCTTCGAAAGCTTCCTTAAAACTTTCTTAATGATATATCAAAATATCAACTTCACGATTAAGGCAATAAAGAGAGGTATTCTTCCAAAAAGTTATCCCCCTTTTATTTTGGTTAAGAAATAATATTAATATCAAATGTTTTCCTTTAATCAATAATAAAACAGGAGTTTTCCGATAACTTATTATCAGAGGAGTTTAAAAGTAGGTACCTTTCGATTTTATGTTTCAAATAGCAGGTTTAAAATCTATATCTGAAATATAATATGTCGTAAGAAACAATGTCGCGAAAAAGGTAGGGCCTAAGTCTTTAAGAAACATAAAAGCTGGTTTTAATTGACGCTTTCTTTAGAAATAATACATGCATAATTACTAAACCCTTTCAACTCAACATTACCAGAAGACCATGCTAGAACAAAACTTGACGTCAGTAGCATAACAGAATTGTTGATATCCAAACGTCCCCAAGGCACGTAAACGGGTACATTAGAAGAACCAAAATGTATTTTTCCACTTTAATCTGAAAAAAGCTACTTTTGTTTTGGAAGTAGGACGGAAGTAAAACGGGTACAAAACCCACCCAGAGTGTCTTTGACATTTCTTTCCAATTACGTACATTGTAGTTAATTGTATTTTTAAGTATTTTATTTACTGAAATTCTATCGAAAAGTTGTGGAATAGAAGAAATCAATCAAATTATGTTCAAGCGGTTTTCCCTCAAGATAAATGGTTTGTCAAGATGTGTGTCATTAACACCCGTCTTATGAAAACGAAGGGAAAGTTGAATAATTCACTAGAGGGGTAATATGTGATAAATCGTGATATTACGCAATCATGAAAAGGTAAAAATTAAAAAATTCTTTATGTTTTAAGAACTAAGGCGGAATGATACCAAAATATAATTTATTGAAAGTGGCATTTACAGCCAATCCTAAATACGTTGCATAATATAGGACATAAAATGTCTAGAAAAAACAATTCAATATTAGATTAAACAACCAATTGGAATAATTTTTTTGATACAAATTATCTGTTTTTGAAAAAGAATTTAACAAAGTCCATTGGTGTCATTTTATTTATTTTCAAAGATTAACAAATGCACTTGAACACTTACTTGAACAAATCATAAACCGAATTTGCTTTGTGTATTTGCGATCACCATTAAATATCTCCGCAGAGACTAAAATGTTACAGCTATTTGAAATTTACATCATTAAAATCCAGTCAAATAGTGAATATTTTTATTGTACGACGTAATACGTCACCAAAGGCCTCATCTTCGGTGTAAACATCGTCATTTTCGACATGTAAAATCCATAGAGGCTAACTATTCCTTTCCACAGAAATAACTCGTACCAATTGCGGATACAAAATAACAATTAACAGTAACAACCAGACCAGTAAATAATATCAAATATTATGAAGTATTTAACACATCACAAGAAGAAAAGTCACCTTTAAGGATCCTTAAAGCCCCCTTAAAGACTCATTAAATGTGTCTTTAAGGTCTCTTTAAGGACATCCTTAAAGATCCTTAATGGAACTGAAATTTTAAGGATCTTTAAGGCGGTTTTAAGGATCTTTAAGGATTCATTTAATAAACACAGAAAACAAATTTCTTTACATTTTTTTAAATTTTAAATTTATATAAATGGGATGTTAAACATAATTATTTAACTTATTATACTCTTACACTGTTTTTATTTTATTTTATTGTTTTATTTAAAAAAATTTTATTTTATTTATTTTTTTTTATTCATTTATAAAATTTGTAAATTTATAAAAAAAAAATTATTTATTTAATCATTTTTCTTTATCAATTTATACTAATTTTGGTTGTTTTGCAAGTAGTCCTGAAATCACAAATAAAGAAGAACACATTATTTAACATCATTTATTACAAATTTACTTATCTAATTTCGCTCGCAGCGGGACTTGAACTCACTACCCTTAGTTCCCCAGATTACATCCTTTCCTGACTCTACATCCTTATCCATTAGGCCACGGAAGACATGAATATGCATTTTATATTTTTAAACTATATTAGTACCCGGTAGCCTAAGGATCACGTGACTAGCTCTAAATCTTTCAGATTTAATAATAAAATATATAAATGAATTGTTTTACTCCATTTAAAAAATATTTTATTATTATTATTATTATTATTATTACTATTATTATTATTATTATAGTTTGCTCTTTCATTCTTGAGAGGAATAATTTTTAGGTTAATTTAACTGACTTAAGATTTCTGATCAATATCAAACCTTTACCTGTGATACACTTATTTATCTGACTGGCAAACATCACTTTTATAAAGATCAATTATCGATCAGATATCCATTCCTATTTGTATAATCTTAATCATACTACTTTTTTATTAAAATATTTCAATAATTCTTGAAATTAAAACAATAATTTTAAGTAAATTTTATTTAAAATTGTCTTTTATAATTTAGTTACATTTTTGTTGTAATACCAATACTTATTTCCTTGTTTGATAAACAACTATAATATTGTACCAGCGACATTTAATAATCTGTACAAAATGGAAGGACGAGTTTTAATGATAATTTGTTATAATCTTAATCTATCCTTCAAAATCTCGCATTTAACTTAAATGACTGTTTTGTGAGGGAAACAGTGAGAATGTTAAATAAAATAATTTCAGAAATTAATTCAATTCACGATGAGAGAGAGAGAGAGAGAGAGAGAGAGAGAGAGAAAGGGGGTGCACATGTTAAACATTATAATAATAGTACATTGTTGTGTTCTCTTTACAAATTGAAACAGTAGAACTAGCGACATTTCCTACTGTTATAAATCTGGTAAAACTGTTTAAAAAATATTACCATTGTCATACTCAAAAGCGGATCCGCGTGAATAGTCACTACCCTTTTTCAAGTTTTGGATCAGACCCGGCCAGAGACCAAACCCGCGACCTTCCACTTCTGGAGCGGACAGTCGACACTCTACCGAGCTGGCTGCTACCGAAGTGGAAGGTCTCCTTCCTCCCCTTTTTTCCACACTTGTTTAAAATTATCTATATGACATCCATCTGAACATTCAAGTTAATTTTATTATATTAATTAAATTATTACATTATTATACTAAATAATCAGTATAATGGTGCAACACACAAGAATCCTTTTTACCAGAAAATAGCACTTATCATTTTAGATTTGTTCCATAAAGCCAATAACGGACGGATAGAATAAAAAGTCAAATGAGATGGATTTTATCTATTAAAACCAATTAAAAATAAAAAAGTGTACAAAAAATGTACAAAAATTGGGACTTTTATATGAAAATAGGACTTTGCGCTATAAAAATATACAAAAAGATAATCTTATGTGATAAAAATGTACCATTCTAATTAGCTCTCTCTCTCTCTCTCTCTCTCTCTCTCTCTGGGCCCTGACCCTTGGTCCCAATATTCATTTATGATTAATGGAATCACTCTTTATGAAATCTGTCCTTGAATAAGAATTATTTTTGAAGTACTGATAACAGCCCAGTTTAAAATTCATGCTTTCTGACAAGACAGAAGTGTCTTAATTAGTATTACTAATTAACGTCATTTACTAATACTAACTGGGTTCTTTCATGCCTAAGTGATCAGGTAAATAACATTATCACCTAAGACTGGTCAGCACTACCTGAATTCTTTCATACCTCAGCGAACTGGTACATTACATCATCCTCTGATTGCAATTACCTACCTGTACACGAATTAATTAATCAGTACCACTAATTAACTGGTCCATCCACTGGTTGTTTGACAATTTGCGGTAAGCGAGAGGGAAAAAAGTCGGAAAGCAGGGGCAAATGTTGTGGTGCCCCCTCCCCGCCCACCTACCTCCATCCCGCTGGATCTGACACTGCATGATTTACCATTTTTGAATTATTTTTAAACAGAACGAAAAAAGTACACGACACTGCAAATCCAAATTCTCTCTCCTCTCTCTCTCTCTCTCTTTCTCTCCTAGATATGACAATATTCCAACGTCAGCTGCAGACTGCTAATATCTTTTTGTGTTTGAACAACACCATTTGATTTATTTCTGGAGAAAACTTTTTTACTTTTTTCTCAACATAATCAGGATAACGGGATAGCAGAGTATAGAGTTTCATTCCTGTGTCAAGATTATTTCACTTATATCATTATTTGATTCAATGAATAAGAATTCTAGAATGGCCAAGAATGTAAAACCTGAGCGAACTGACAAATTTTCTGAGATTATGGCCTGCCCCAGTTTAATATTTTGTCAGTTTGTAACAAAATTGTATAGTCTTGTGTAGAGACTTTAAGTTCAAGGATAGTGAAAGAAATCGAAGTGCATTGAGATTAGAACCAATATTCGACAAGCGAGTTTTCTCACACTAGATTTTCCCTAAAGATGTGAACCAAGACAGTGAGATCAAGATTTTGCTAGTTATATTGAGGCTGTCAGTTCTAGGATTATTAATGAAACGGAAACACACAGAGAACCCCATTTTCGGCAAGAAAACAAATTAAAACGAAAATTAACTTAAAATAAATGCCGATGATATAAATGTTTTTTCTTTTAATTGTTTCATTATAAATCACAACTTTATTAGCCCGAAATTCGTTAACTTGGATTGCGGACCTATTCTATGATTAGAAAATCATGCTTATAGTTTTCGCTTGTGAGAAAAAGTTCCGATAGACAACTCTCAGCTCCGAGTTTTCTCTCTCTCCCCCCCTCTCTCTCTCTCTCTCTCTCTCTCTCTCTCTCTCTCTCTCTCTCTCTATCTATATATATATATATATATATATATATATATCCATAAACAACTTGATCAGAGAATACAAGTTATTTTACTGGATCGATCGAGAAATTATTACATGAAGAAGATAGTGCAAATGAATCTACCAGTTTTGTCTATGAAATTGTGGTCTATTTATTTATTTATTTATTTATTTATTTATTTATTTATTTATTTATATGAGTGTTTATTTATTTATTTGATTATTTATTTATTTATTTATATGATTATTTATATATTTATTCGATTATTTATTTATTAATTTATATAATTTATTAATTTATTTATTTGATTATTTATTTATTTATTTATTTATTTATTTATTTATTTATCTATTTATTTACTTATTTATTTATTATTTATTTATTTATTTATTTATATGAATGCACATTTCAAGGTCATGAAATAAGAAATATCAAATAATGGTAGTTTAAAAACTGATGATGTACAAGTCTTCGGTCTGCCCTCTCTCTCTATCTCTCTCTCTCTCTCTCATATTTCATATACTTATTAAAGTTTTTAAAAATATTTATTTATTTATTTATTTATTTATTATTTATTTATTTATTTATTTATTTATTTATTTATTTATTTATTTATTTACACACAAATAACAATTGGTAAAAAGTATCTAAAGTATCCCTAACATTACTACTCATGTAGATTAATCATCAGATTCCATTAAAATTCAAATCCATCTAGGTAATTAAAGAGATTAACAACATACGGTAAATTTTTCAGGTAGAATACACTATCGTCTGGTTAAAATAAGTTTGAATTTGCTTCTGTTATCAATTAGTTAGGTAAGTTGTTGATGAGATACTGGGGAAATGTTGATGATCATCAATGATCTGTTTATTACCTATGGGCATAAATCCATAATGATAAATAGTCAAAACTACACTTTTTTAGTTTAATAAATAAATAAATAAATAAATAAATAATAAATAAATAAATAAATAAATAAATAAATAAATAAATAAATAAATAAATAAATAAATAAGAAGTTGTACATTGAATCAATTTAGAGCTGGTACATAATAATCGGAGCAGTATAGATTATAAATAAAAATAAATAAATAAATAAATAAATAAATAAATAAATAAATAAATTAATTAATTAATTAATTACTTTGAAAACAATCATGAAATTTTATCACCGGACATTTATTTTTAATCGCGTTTTTCTCCAATTATTTTTTTGTAATATATACCAAATAAATAAATAAATAAATAAATAAATAAATAAATAATGGTGCATCCTTAGCCAATTCAGGGTGGTTGAAAAAACACCATTATATCATTTAAATACATGTGTATGTCAGGGTGATCCTTAAAGATCCTTAAAGCCGCATTAAAGATCCTTAAAATTTCAGTTCCATTAAGGATCTGTAAGGAAGCCTTAAAGATCCTTAAAGAAGATGGATGTCCTGAAACGGGTCTTTAAGGAGGCTTTAAGGATCTTTAAGGACATCTTTAAGGATCTTTAAGGATTCCTTAAAGACCCTTAAAGGAGGGAGTTGGTCTTGTGACATGTAGTTGAAGTTACAAACTATACAAGTTTTAATTTTAAAGCACTTAACGATCTTTGCGGAATTTAATTTCCCAAATTAAGATCAGAAAATACTTTGGTTATTAACTCGAATGTTGAAATCCCAAACACCATTCAAAAGTGAAGTCATTCTTTAGTCTTAATTATAGTCTCATAGTTCCATGTTCCTTTCACACAATTTTGATTACACACGTGGCGGGTGTAGCTAGCTGAACAAGAGGTGCTTACCCTTCCGGGAGCACCCGGCCTCACTTCTCTGATGAAAGTTCACGTGTCTAACCTAACTTGTCAGTTCCAAAGTTTTTACTTTGCTTCTGGATTGTGATTCGGACATGGATTAGTATGTTTGTTTTTGATTATTTTATGGCTGTCATCCCGAACTGGATTCTTCGAATTCAGCAATTTACGCTCTTTAAGTCAGAATTAAAGATCTATACACTGCAAATCATAATTCAAGTGCCACACACTCCGAGGCAAAAATAAGGGCCATTACCTCGAGTAATCGAAATTTCACATTAAATATAGAATAAAGAGAATGAATTATGCAATTAATAAATCTTACATGAAATCGAATATACATATCAATTTTCAAAACAGTTCCTATGTTCCCATCTAACTATGGTTAATACTGTAGACCAAGAAATTTCCGCTTTCGTTATATATTTTCCCGTAATTCGCTATAGTAACAAAACGCGAAAATAAAACTTCTTGGATATTTTATATTGATATTATTCATCTGCGATTCTACTAACCAATATCCGACATCGTTTAAAAAAGGTACTCGAATATCTTGAAATCATGATTTTTGCGAAAATATACTGACGTAAAAATTTCTTGAATTTAAATATATCAATATTATATCTATTGTATAGCATAATAACCTAAAGTAACCATAAAAAATCCATACTTTTGTTATTGACATGGTTTTACTCGAGATATATAATAATTTAACATATTGCATAAGGGATGATGGTCATATCAATAAAATGAAATATTGGCTTGGAGGTTGATGACTTCTGATAGCACGTAATATGTTTACTTATTCAATTAAATATTTTGATAAAGAATTTCATTTATTGATAGTAGAAGTATATGACTTATATGTTGTCAATTTCAACTTCATGGAATCTGTTTAAATCGCCATCAACGTCGTTTCCTACAGATGAACTCAGGAATTGATAAAAAGATCCAATTTTTTTTTTGTTAAAAGAGAACTAGCAATTTCTTCAAGCAGACAGATGCTATGACAGTTGATGCAATGAATCTTGAACAAAATTAATGAAATGTAAAACTTCATTTGTAAATTATGTATAGACATTCGAAAAAAATCAATTTTGACCGCATCCTATTCGAACAAAAATATATAGGAAATGTAAATTCTTTCAATTGATATTATTGCGCTCTGTAGTAATTCTGGATAAATTGATAAGAAACTACTCAAAATGTTGCACGTATAATAACTGACACGGGTTTGTACAGACTGATAGAAGCTTTAATCTAAGAAAATGTGTTTTAGCTGTAAATTTGTATATATGGTCAGCATTTTCTTCCATATCTGCTTATGTAAGATAGGGTTTTTCCCTATGTGAGATACGCGTATCTCACATGACCACGTGACCTTTAGTGACGTCACAATCAAAAGACAATTACATGACGTCATCATATGGAGAACATGACGTCATCTTGCGGGAAAATGACATCAAATTCTTCACAATTTAGAAATTTTGAGTGCGTTTCAAATGATAAATATTGGATTTTTTAATGAACCACTTTGTTTTGTAGTTTATACATATTGTATAAACCAAAATCCGGTACGATCTATCCAATGGTCATATTTATTTTAAAGTAAAATGTCGAATTACAAAGTTAGATTTTACAAACATGGCGTCGATGTCTATGTTCATCGTACCTGAAGCCAAATAATGACACTAAAATGGAAGAAAAATAATCCATTATGAGTTGATCCATGTAGGATAGGGCAATCTCACCCTCGGGGTTGAACATTTCTGGTCAGAGACTCGACAAGCCTCGTCTCTGACTGAAATGTTCAACCCCTCGGGTGAGATTTCCCTATCCTACATGGATACTCATAATGGATTCTTATAATCTATCCTATGAGATAATCGACTGGAAAATGGCTGAGAGAAACTCAGAAAAACTGGAGGCAATCAAGTACTGACCCAGTCAATGGTTCTAGGATGTGGTGCTTCAAGGTGGCATCAGCTATCTGTATCGGACTGACTATTTCAAAAACAAACATACTAATCTATGTCACAATCACCATCAAGAAGCACAGCAAAAACTTTGAAACTGACAAGTTAGGTTAAACACGTGAACTTCCACCAAGAAACCGAGACCGGGCGCTCCGGAAGGGTAAGCATCACCTGTTGAAACAATGAGCTGTTACTTACTTCATTGAAGAATAGTATTGCAGTAGTATAGTATCCAGATGCCAAAGTTTTAACTTTACTTTTGGAATTGTTGTTTGAACATTGACTGGTATCACAGTGTATAGACGTACAGTATACTAAACCAGATGTTGCGAAGTGTACGGCGAGCGAAACAATTATTGTAGGTCATCTTCAACCGCACGAGTAAATGCATCTGTTGTGTTTAAACCAGTGATAGCGAGATTTCAACATTAATTGAAGTTAAGAACATGCATATGATGTTATGTAAATACCACGTCTGTTAATACCTGACTGATTTCAGTTTGATCTTGGAGACGAAAATCATCGCAGCAATCTTAAAAAAAATGTTTCACAATTTTGGTCCAAACACTACTGTTGAGGAGTTGCACTCCGTCTAATGCTGTAAAATTAACTGGTAAATATGTAATTATACTTTAAAATGGAGAATAAAAGATTTAATATCAAAGGAAAACTGCACTTTTTTAAGAAACATGGAAGGGATGTGGGAGATTATATGAAACATGATGAATAATGTTCTTAAATAGTAATGTTAACTACGGTAGCAATTCTTTTGTTTTTTGTTTTGTTTTTGATTATGTAAAATGTAGACTTTTTGTGAATTTCATATCGTTATTACACTCAGAAAACTTGGTTTTATATGAATATAATGTGTGTGTGCGTATGAGTGTGTGTGTATGTGTGTGTGTGTTTGTGTGTGTGAATGTGTGAATGCAATGTGTCAGTATCATTGTTATATATTCTATGTTTAAATTGAACAAAAAACAAAAACAAATAATATGTAATTTATTGTAAAAAAAATTTGATTCATTCCAATAAAAGTAAAAAAAATATATGTAAATATCCAGATGATTTCAGAACTCATAAAGAAATAAAAAGAGGCATCAACTGATATTTCTCCTCAAACAAGAGACATATCGATTACAGTTTTACCTCTATTAGTAGAACAAATCTTTGTTTCGAGTAATCTACTATTGTTATATAAAAAAACACTATTATTTGGTCCTAGATTAAAAATGTATTTTATTCTTGCTTTTGGTGTCCTGCGATCAAATAACTTCCCAAACGGAAAAATAGTATTTATTATTATAATTTTCATAAAAGAACATTTTTCCAGTGATATTAATAAACAGTAATGAACATCAGAACAATAACCCTACCACGTAAATGTACTTAAAGAAATGTTAACAAAAGCTATAATGTATATATATTGTTAAAATTTAACTATACTAAAGGAATGTTTATAATTTTATATTATTGTTAGTGATAGGCAACATAAATAAAGGTTATAAATGTACATTTTACTCGGGCATAGGGCAGACATTATTAGATCATTGTTATTTCTCATTTCCATCAATGATTTACCTGAGTGTGTAATATTTAAGACGAGGCTGTTTACTGCTGATGTTGTTGTATATATAGAAATTAAGGACCAAGACGATGCTGAACCTTTACAAATCAAAGCAAACGTACCTTTACGTACTTGCGCGCTTTATTCAGCAAGACATAAAGAAAGGTATTCTACCGAGAAGTTATCTCCCTTTTTAATTTTGTTAAAATTAATAGCAAATGCCGTTGATCAATAGATTTTCTTTCATCAATAGTGAAACATGATTTTGTCGATAATAACTTATCATCGGGATTTTACGTTTCAAATTTCAGTTATAAAATTTATATCTGAAATATAATATATCGCACAAAACAATGTCGCGGAAAAAGTAGAGCCTAAGTCTTTATGAAACATAAAAGTTGGGTTTAAATGACGCCTTCTTTAGAAAATATAACAGTATTATTCTTAAACCTGTTCAACCCCGCAGTATAAGACGGTCATGCCAGAACAAAGCTCGGCGTCAGTAGCGCCTATAACAAAATTGTTGATATCCAAACGCCCAAAGGCACCGAAACGGGAACACTAGAAGGATCAAACTGTATTTTACCACTTTAATGGGAAAACATCACTTTTGTTTTGGCAGTGGAACGAAAGTAAGACTGGTGCAAAACCCACTCGGAGTGTCTTTGAGATTTCTTTCCAATTATATAGTTAATTCTATTTTAGGTATTTCAATTACTGAAATGCTATAGAAAAGTTGAGGAATAAAATAAATCAATCAAATTATTTTTAAGCAGTTTTCCCTCAAGATAAATGGTTTGTCAAGTTTTGTGACAAGATCACCTGTCTTATGAAAACGAAAAGCAAGTTAAATAATTCACTAGAGGGTTCATGTGATAAATCGTGATATTACGCAATCATGAAAAGGGAAAAATTAAAAAATTATTTATGTTTCAATAACTAAGGTTGAATGATGCCAAAATATAATTTATTAAAAGTGGCATTTACAACCAATCTGAAATACTTTGCATAATGTCGGACATAAAATGTCTAGAAACAACAATTTAATATTTGATTTAACACTCAATTGGAATAAATGTCTTGATAAAATTTTCTATTTTGGAAAGAAAATAAAAAAGTCACTCCATTGTATTATAAAATACCCCAATGCACTTGCCAATGAATGAATTTGTTTTTTCACTTACTTGAACCTAATCATAAACCGAAATTGTAATCTCCATGGAGTTAAATATTGGCGCTATTTGAAATTTCCATCATTAAAACCCAGTCAAATAGGGGATAAGTTTTGGTATACGACGTTATAAATCACCAAAGGCATCATCTTTGGTGTAAACATTACCATTTTCGACATGTAAAATCCCCATAGGGGCTACATATTCCTTACTACAGAAATAACTCATGGCAGTTGCGGATGCACATAGCAATTATCAGTAACAACCAGACTAGTAAATAATATCAAATATTATGAAGTATTTAACACATGTAGTTGGAGTTACATATTATATAAGTTTTAATTTTAAAGCACTAAACGGCCGTTCGTTTGTTTTACTAAATTAACCACCAAATACGTAATTAACTCGAATATTGATATCTTAAACACCATTCTAAAGTGTTTATTTATTCACATACATATATGTATGTTCAATCATGAAAAATCAAAAGTTTTCCTTTCTTTTGTAGCATTATTTTTTCAATTAATAAATTATCTTTTAAAAATATTTTAAACATATTGAAATTTAATTTTTTATTGTTCAGTTTTGAAGAATAAATACATTCTCTTTCAATAAGCAAGGTAAAATTAGTAGGTTTATATATCATAGAAAAATTTGCAATGTCAAAAATAGCTGTCTCTGGGTTTATTTCTATAGCATCAGTAAAGCTTAATTTTAGGAAATATTGTTTGAAAACTCTTGTACATATATACATTCATAGAATAAATGAAAGACTGTTTCTGACTCACATTTACAAAAAAACACACTTATCAGATTCTTTCATGTTAATGTTTTAAAGAAACCACTTAACTCCTTTTTTATAATTCTAAATTTCATCCATTGTAATCTTGTATGTTTTGTTGTTAAAAATGGTAGAACATTGAATTTTTTCCACTTAGTTTCAGGCATAATGAAGTGTTTTGACCATTTTGAGTTTTGATTTTCACAGTTGTCAGTTTCAGATAATAAACCTCTATATATATCCCTTGCACCTTTATTTGATATCAAAATTTAAAAAGTTTTTGGGTATTGTGTAATACCATATTTATATAGAAACGATTTAATTGAACTAATTACACTGTTGTATTCTAAAAATTGGAACTTATGTCATATATGTTTTTTAAAATCAGTAAATTGTACGAAATTTCCATTTTAATCAATTAAATTATTAACAAAATATACATGTTTATTCGCCGGTGCTTTAAATATACAGGTTTTCCTCCTATAAGGAAATGACAATTATTCCAAAGACACATTTGTTGTACTTTTCCCATGATTTTGGTTTTTGTTTTTCATTTAAGTTATTCAATGCTATAAATACTTCATTCCAGAACCTATTTTGATTTATAGTTTAAGTTTCATGGTAATTTGATGCACCACATGAATTTATGAATATCGTATTCAAGAGATTTAAACAATTTTGAAAAATTTGAGTTTTGTTTAAGTAATTGTCTGATCCATGTTATTTTCAGAGATTTGATAAAATGATTTAAGTCAACCATTTTCAGCCCACCTTTAAAATAATCTTGTTCAAGTATATCACGTTTTATTTTATCGCCCTTACTATGCTATATGAACTTATATATTTCTTTATTGAGATATCTTATAAACATATCAGATGGGTTTGGTAAAGTAATAAATAAATGTTTAATTTTGAAACGACCGAGGATTTCATGATTACAGTCTTACCGATAGGTGTCAAAAATCTAGATGACCAAATATTTAAGACTTTTCTTCAATTCTGTAAATTTCTCTAGATAATTTATTTTTTAAATTTCTTCTAAATCAACTGAAAATTTTACACCTTATAAAGTAAACTTGTGAGAAAAAGGAATTTTCAATCTATGATTAAAAGTTTCCTCACAGAATTTCTTGCATACAATCCAAATGCATATACATTTTGAAAGATTTATATGTAACCCCGAATATCTGGCAAATGTTTTAAGAGTTTTAGTGATGTATTTAACGATTCAAAAGTACCGTCAAGGATTAATGTTGTATCATATGCAAATTGAGAATGTTTATACTCTTCGCCATTTATAACAATACCTTTAATATCGTGTTCATTTTGTATCATGATAGACAATATCTCTGCGCATGAAAGAGAAACAAATGACTTGAAATGGAATCACCTTGTCTATTCATTATTTTATGGTTGTCATCACGAACTGGATACTTCGTATTCAAAATTGCAACTTACGTCCTTTTAGTCAAAATTGACCTATAGACTATACACTACAAATCAAAACTGAAGTCCCATACACGTCGAGGCAAAAATAATGCCCAATCCACTTCGATTCATAAGTCCCGCTTTCCTCGAGTAACCCGAGTTTCACATTAAATATAGAATAAAGAATACGAATTATGCAATTATTGAATCTTATATTTAGCTTTAGTTTCATTTGGGCGTAACTCGTGATAGTAAGAAAACGCCAAAATTGGATATTTTATTTTGATATTATTCCTCTGCAATTCTACTAACCACTATCCGACAGCGTTAAAAACAAAGGTACGCGAATATCTTGAAATGACGATTTTCGCGAAAATGAACTGACGCAAAAATCTCCTGAATTAAAGTATATGAATACAATATTTATTGTATAGCTAAAATTGAATACCCAGAACGAGATAAAACTATGTTTACTGATAAGCTTCATTGCCAACTGCAAGATGAAGACTGGGAAAAAATTTATATCTCCCCTTTCAAAATCACTGATGATACGAAGATGCAATCCTTACAATTCAAAATAAACCATGATATTGTTTTTACAAACAATTAACAATTTAAATGTAAATTGTCTGATACAGAACTGTGTACATTTTGTTTTGAAACAAAGGAATCTGTAATGCACCTGTTTTTCCAATGTATTCACGTTAGATCAATTTGGTTTCAATTATTAGATGATACCAAATAAGAAAAATAAATCGTTTTTATTTGGAGTCATCGATCATGCTCAAAAAGATAGTATCAATCTGTGCTTTTTAGTTTTTAAATTTTATATTTATTTATGTAGATTTAGAAAACTACTGCCCAACTATGGAGATGCATTGCGACTCTTGCAATATTACTATAAAATAGAAATATATTCTTTGTTTTTGTATACCCCTAAACAGACAAATTATATTTAAAAGAAATGGAACTTGCTGAAAAATATTGTAGACGATGTAAATTAATTATTGAAATTTATGTGTCATATAAATATTGTTGTCTATGCACATTGTAATTATATATCGAAGGTTGAATAAAAATATGAATACCAAAAACTTTTTGTCTCGAAATATTGTTGTCTATACACATTCTAATTATATATGGAAGGTTGAATAAAAATATGAATACCAAAAATATTTTTGTCTCGGAGTGTTTGGGACTTCAGCTTTGATTTTTAGTGTGTAGGTTTGAAATTTTGACTACAAAATATCTGATGCGGGATGACAACAATAAAATAATTTGGACTAAAGAATGACTTCAGTTTTGCATGGTGTTTGAGATAGAAAAATTCGACATACCCTTCCGCAGCACCCAGCCTCACTTCCCTGGTGGAAGTCAACGAGTCTAACCTGACTTGTAAGTTCCAAAGTTTTTACTTGCTTCTGGATTGTGATTCGGACATGAATAAGTATTTTTTTACTACCAAATCAAAAACAAACACAATAGCAAAATAAGCAAAAAAATTGGACTAAAGAATGAGTCCATTTTTGAATGGTGTTTCAGATATCAACATTCCACTTAATTACAAAAAATATTTCCTGAGCTTAATTTCTTAAAACAAATTGTATTCCGCAACGGCCGTTTAGTGCTTTAAAATTAAAACTTATATAGTATGTAACTACATGTGTTAAATACCGAATAATTTTAGGATATTATTTATCTGGTTGTTACAGACAATTGCTATGTGCGGCCGCAATTGACATGAGTTATATAGCTAGCTAAACAGGAGGTGTTTACCCTTCCGGAGCACCCGGCCTCACTTCCCTGGTGAAAGTTCACCTGTCTAACCTTACTTGTCAGTTCCAAAGTTTTTACTTTGCTTCTGGATTGTGATTCGGACATGGATTAGTATGTTTGTTTTTGATTATATCTGTGGAAAGGAATATGTAGCCCCTATGGGGATTTTACATGTCGAAAATGTCGATGTTTACAGCAAAGATGATGCCTTTGGTGACGTATTACGTCGTATACCATACATATTTCCTAGTTAACTGGGTTTTAATGATGTAAATTTCAAATACATCCAACATTTTACTCCATGGAGAAATACAAATTCGGTTTATGGTTAGGTTCAAGAAAAAGAAATAACAAAAAGTATTCAAGTGCATTTGTGTATTCTTTGAAAATTCAGCATAATACAACGAACTTTTTTTTTTCCAAAACAGATAATTTTTATCAAGAAATTTATTCAAATTGAGTGTTAAATCAAATATTACATTGTAGTTTCTAGACATTTGATGTCCCACATTATGCAAGGTATTTCAGATTGGTTGTAAATGACACTTTTAACAATTCATATTTTGGTATCATTGAACATTTAGTTATTGAAGCATAAATGATTTTTTAATTTTCACTTTTTCCTCGTTGCGTAACATCACGATTTATCACATATGAACCCTCTAGTGAATTATTTAACTTGCATTTTGTTTTCATAAGACAAGTGTTATTGGCACACATATTGAAAAACCATTTATCTTGAGGGAAAACTGCTTAAAATAATTTGATTGATTTATTTGATTCCTCAACTTTTCGATAGCGTTTCAGTAAAAAAAATACCTAAAATAGAATTAACTACGTAATTTGATTTGGATTTGCACCAGTCTTATTTTCGTTCTACTGCCAAAACGAAAGTGATTTTTCCCCTTAAAGTGGTAAAATACAGTTTGATCCTTCTAGTGTTCCTGTTTCGGTGCCTTGGGGGCGTTTGGATATCAACAATTTTGTTATGGGCAGTACTGACGCAGAGCTTTGCTCTGGCATGACCGTTTTAAACTGTGAAGTTGAACAGGTTTAAGAATAATACTGTTATAATTTCTAAAGAAGGCGCGATTTAAACCCAACTTTTATGTTTCTTAAAGACTAAGGCTCTACTTTTTTCGCGACATTGTTTTGTGCGATATATTATATTTCAGAAATACATCTTATAACTGAATAATGAAACGTAAAATCCAAATGTACCTACTTGTAACGCTTCAAAATCCTAACCTCCGATGATAAATTATTATCAACAAAATCATGTTTCACTATTGATAAAAGAAAACCTATTGATCAACGCATTTGCTATTAAGTTTAACAAAATTAAAACGGGAGATATCTTCTCGGTAGAATACCTTTCTTTATGTTTTATACGTGAAGTTGATATTTTGACATATCGTTGAGGAAATAACTATCTATTAAGAGATATTCAAACCGTAAAAAAGTTCAATGACAAGTTTTTTCTTCTATCTGTCAGTTTCTGCCATTTAAAAATTGGATTTCATCGCCAGATATGGAAAAAATAATGTTTTAAGGGTTTCTTTCTCACTGACACACTCAAAACCACACTGCATAATGTCACCAACAAATAAAGGATACATATATAGATGTATAAATGACAAACAACATTTAAAAGACCAGAATAAAGCACGGTAGTATTATCTGTTTATTTAAACCAAAGAGACTTGGGAAACGTGGTAATGTTGAAAATTTTATAACCAGTGTTTCCAATATGTAATTGCATTTTCTGGACTCATTGAACCATTCAATAGTCAAGAAATGGCGTTATATTGCTATAACTTCTATTGCCGCGAAAAACAAACTAAATAACGCGCACTAGGACGTTATGGTGAGTTTGCTTTGATCTATAAAAATTATGCATGGTCTTGATCCTTTGATCACTTTATATACAACAACACAACATCAGCAGCAAACAGGCTCGTCTTAGATGTAACACACTCTGGTAAACCATTGATGGCAAAATGAGAAATAACAATCATATAATAATGATTTTATATATAATAGCTGCTTTATAAACGAGTAAAAATGTACATTTAAAACCTTTATTTATGTTGTCTATCACTTACAATAATATAATACAACTATTATATACACCCCTTTAGTATAGTTTAATTTATAACAATATATATACATATAGCTCTTAACATCCCTTTAAGTATAGTTACGTGATACGGTTATTGTTCTGATGCTCATTATTGTTTATAAACATCACTAAAGAAAAACGATTTATATTACAATTATAAATTGTATTTTTTCCTTTTGAAGGGTTATTTGATCTCAGGACATCAAAAGCAATCACAAAACACATTACTTATCTAGGACCAAATAATAGTGATTTTCTATATTACAATAGTAGATTACTCGAAACAAAGATTTGTTTTACTAATTGAGGTATAATTGTAATCGATATGTCTTTTGTTTGAGGAAAATATCAGTTGATACCTCTTTTTATTTCTTTTGCGAGTTCTGAAATCATCTGGACATTTACATACACTTGTTTTACATTCATTGGAATGAATCAAGTTTTTTTTACCTTGCATTCACACACACACACACACACACACACACACACACACACCCACACACACACACACACACACATTTTCGTGTGTGTCAACCATATATCATAATACAACACATTATATTCATATAAAACGAAATTTTTGAGTGTAATAACGATATGAATTTCACAAAAAGTCTACATTCTACATAATCGAAAAAAAATTGCTACCGTAGTTAACATATTATTATTTAAAGAACATTTTTCATCATGTTTCAAATCAATTCCCCTATCCATTCCATTTTTTTTTAAAAAAGCCCAGTTTTCCTTTAATATTAAACCGTTTTCTCTCTATTAGAAAGTATAAATTACATATTATATTAGTTTACAGCATTAGACAGAATTCCTCAACAGCAGTGCTTGAAGCAAAATTGTGAAACCATTTTTTTTAAGATTACTGCGATGATTTTCGTCTCCAAGATCAAACTGTAATCAGTAATCGGTATTAACAAACGTGGTATTTACATAGCATCATATGCATGTTCTTACCTCCAAAACTGATGAAATCTCGCTATCACTGGTTTAAACACAACAGATGCATTTACTCGTGCGGTTGAGGATGCCTACAATAATTATTTCGCTCGCCGTACACGTCGCAACATCTGGTTTAGTATACTGTACGTCCATACACTGTGATACCAGTCAATGTTCAAACAACAATCCCAAAAGTAAAGTTAAAACTTTGGCATCTGGAAAATTTAATTTAACACAAGAAGTTCCAAAAGGGAAGTGATGTCGGATACTATACTACTACAATACTATTCTTCAATGAAAGTAAGTAACAGATCATTGTTTCAACAGGTGATACTTACCCTTTCGGAGCGCCCGGTCTCGCTTCCTTTGTATAAGATACAGATACAGATAGCTGATGCCACTTTCAAGCACCACATCCTAGAACCATTGACTGGGTCAGTACTTGATTCCCTCCAGTTTTCCTGAGTTTTTCTCGGCCATTTTCCAGTCAATAATCTTATAGGATAGATAATTCTGACCATACATACAAATTTACAACTAAAACACATTTTCTTATATTTAAACATCTACTAGTTTGTAAACCCCGTGTCAGTTATTGTACGTGCAATGTTTTGAGTAGTTTCTTATCAATTTATCCAGAATTACTACAGAGCGCAATCATATCAATTGAAAGAATTTACATTTATTATGTATATTAGTTCGAATAGGATGCAGTCAAAATTGATTGTTTTTGAATGTCTATACATAATTTACGTAGTTTCACATTTCATTTATTTTGTTCAAGATTCATTGCATCAAGTGTCACAGCATTTGACTGCTTGAAGGAATTGTTAGCTCTATTTCGACCAAAAAAAAAAAAAAAAAAAAAAAAAAAAAAAAAAAAAAAAAAACATTTGGATCTTTTTATCAATTCCTGAGTTGATCTATAGGAAACGACGTTGATGGTAATTTAGATAGAATCAAAGTAGTTGAAATTGACAACATATATAACTCATACATTTCTACTGTCAATAAACGAAAATTCTTCATCAAAATATTTAATTGAATAAGTAAACATATTACATGCTATCAGAAGTTATCTTCCTCCAAACTAATACTTCATTTTATTGATATGACCATTATCCCTTATGCAAGATGTTAAATTATTATATTTGTCGGGTAATCATTTTTGGAAAAAAATATTAATTACACGGTTATGAATGTTTTTGATGATTAATTTAGGCTATACAATAAATATTATATTTATATACTTTAATTTATACTTTAATTCAGGAGGTTTTTGCGTCAGTTCATTTTCGCAAAAATCGTCATTTTAAGATATTCGCGTAACTTTATATTAACGCTGTCGGATAGTGGTTAGTAGAATTGCAGATGAATAATATCAAAATAAAATATCCAATTTTGGAGTTTTTTTACTATCGCGAATTACGCGGGAAAAAAACTAAAGCGAAATTTTCTAGGTCTACGGCATTAATCAAGATTGAACTGTTTTGAAAATAAATATGTATATTCGATTTCATATAAAATTCAGTAATTGCATAAGTCATTCTCTTTATTCTATATTTAATGTGAAACTTACTCGAGGATAAACGGGACTTGGGAATCGAAGTGTGCCTTGGAGTGTGTGGAATTTGTAGTGTACAGGTCTTCAATTTTGACTAAAAAAGCGTAGACTGCAATTTTGACTACGAAGTATCCAGTTCGGAATGACAATTGCAAAATAATTTCGACTAAAGAATGACTTCAGCTTTGAATGGTGTTTGAGATATCAAAATTCGACTTACCTTTCCGCAGCACCCGGCCTCACTTCCATGGTGAAAGTCCTAGTGTCTAAACTGACTTGTCAGTTCCAAAGTTTTTACTTTGCTTCTGGATTGTGATTTGGACATACATAAGTATGTTTTTTGACAACCAAATGAAAAAACAAACAAAATACAAAAGTATTATCTGAGCTTAAATTGGTAAAACAAATTGTATTCCAAAATGGTCGTTTAATGCTTTAAAATGAAAACTTGTATAGTATGTAACTTCAACTACATATGTTAAATATTTCGTAATATTTGATATTATTTACTAGTCTGGTTGTTACTGATAATCGTTATGTGCATCCGCACTTGCAATGAGTTATTTCTGTTGTAAGGAATATGTAGCCCCTATGGGGAGTTTACATGTCGAGAATACCGATGCTTACACCGAAGATGATGCCTTTAGTGACGTATTACGTCATATACCACAAATATCCCCTATTTGACTGGATTTTAATGATGGAAATTTCAAATTGCAGCAACAATTTACTCCATGGAGAAATAAAAATTCGGTTTATGATCAGGTTCAAGTAACACAAAAAACAAATGCATGCATTGGCAAGTGCATTTGGGTATTCTTTGAAAATTCGGCATAATACAATGGAGTGGACATTTTTATCTTTTTTCCAAACAGAAAATTTTTATCAAGACATTTATTCCAATTGAGTCTTAAATCAAATATTAAATTGTTGTTTCTAGACATTTTATGTCCCACATTATGCAACGTATTTCAGATTGGTTGTAAATGCCACTTTTTGGCATCATTCAACCTTTGTTATTGAAACATAAATGGTTTTTTATTTTTTGCCCCTTTTTAATGATTGCGTAATATCACGATTTATCACATATGAACCCTCTACAGTAGTGACTTATTTAACTACTTGTACTTGCATTTTGTTTTCATAAGACAAGTGTTATTGGCACAAATCTTGACACACCATTTATTTTGAGGGAAAACTTCTTGAGGCCAAGTGGTACAAATGGATGCTGACGTTACGCACGGCGTTTACAAATCTATGCACTTTGGTGGTATTATTGTAAGTCCTAACTTAAAGGGACTGTAATAATTTTGATAAATAAATTGCAGGGAATGTAATACATAATATCTATCAATTAAAAATATTAATGAAAATATACAAGAAAAGTATCATAAATACGATACACGGATAAATTCAACTAGATACCAGTGATTCACTGAAGATTTGCCTTTTTATACCTTCAATTGATAAAGACGTTTTTTCACAAAAGTTAATTGATGATATCTTTTTTAAAATTGTTTCGATTTTCAAAATTCTTTCATATTTTAAAAATTAAAGATTTTCATATTTTTCATACACTATGACTTTTAAAATTTATTTGCAATGACGTCATAAACATTTATACCGAAATACGGGGTGTATCTGCAGAATTGCGTACGGAATTTCTGAGTGATCGGTGGTTTTTGAACAGTAACGCACTTTGGCCAAGTAAAATGATTTTTATGATAATGATATCTTCACTGTAGTCAAGATTTTGTCTCAATAGTTCAATATCTTTTTCATGTTTTAAATGTAGCCATTGATAATATTTCCTTGACTCTAAATGGCCCTTGTTCTTGCATTTTCGAAGTATCATAATTGACTTTTTTGCTATTTGAAGTAATAATGTTTCTGAATATTATTATTTCTATCATGATTATTATTCCATAGTGACTGGGAATATAAAATAATAAAATTGATGAAGTACTTTGTATACAAATAATAAAATTAATATATTTACTATAACATCGAGAAGCACAAACACAACACTCCTAGTTTACGACACGATAACGTTAAATTTTGCAAGTTTGCCAATCCTTTAGCAATATCGTCAAAATCATGACGTTATTGTTAATTTTGGTCATATTTTCGCATCAAATTTCGTCTTTAAGGTTTTATACCGAAAAATCGAGCAAGGTGACATATGTCTTTCTTTACATTTTCAGAAAATTTAAATTCAGAACTACATTATGTCAGTTTTTCAAAAACTTGTAGGACAATCTGTTATTTTTCTACACTTTTCCCAACTTTTCAGAGCCTGAAAAAAATGCAATTTCCCATTAATCCTATGTTAAAATCCCAACATTTTTTTTTACATTTTTGACGCTTTATAGCTAAAAAAGTAAAACAGTGAACCCTATATTTTTTACATTTTCAGATGCGCCTCAAAAAGTTTTACAGATATGGAAAAAATCAGAAACTTGTAGGATAGTGCCCATTTGTACCACTTGGCCATACATAAACAGAATTTGATTGATTTATTTTATTCCACAACTTTTCGATAGCATTTCAGTTAATAAAATACCTAAAATAGAATCAACTACGTAATTGGAAAGAAATGTCAAAGACACACTTGAGTGGGTTTAGCACCAGTTTCATAACCGTCCTATTGCAAAAAAAAAAAAAAAAAAAAAAAAAAAAAAGTGGCTTTTTCATCTTAAAGTGGAAAAATACATTTCGGTTCTTCTAATGTCCCCGTTAACGTGCCTTGGGGACGTTTGGATATCAACAAGTTTGTTATGCTACTGACGCCGGGTTTTGCTCTAGCATGGACCTCTGGTACTGTGGAGTTGAAACAGTTTAGTAATTTTTTAAGAAAGCGTCAATTAAAACCAGCTTTTATGTTTCTTAAAGACTTAGGCGCTTTCTTTTTCGCGACATTGTTTCTTGCGATATATTATATTTCATATATAAATTTTAAACCTGCGATTTGAAACATAAAATCCAAAGGTACCTATTTTCAAAATCCTAACCTCCGATAATAAGTTGTTATCGGAAAATTCCTGTTTCATTATTGATCAAAGGAAAACGGGGCTATCAACAACATTTGCTATTAACATTATTTTTTAACCAAATTGAAAGGGGGATTAACTTCTGGGAAGAATACCTCTCTTTATTGCCTTAAACGTGAAGTTGATATTTTGACATATCATTAAGAAAGTTTTAAGGAAGCTTTCGAAGGTCTCATTGGTTAACCATCCTTCCATTTAAATGATTCTCTGTGATGTCAACACTACATTTCATAGGAAAACAGATAAAAAATTGTAATTGTGTCATACTCTTACCATAGATAAATGTCAACCATGATGTTTAAAAACCTTAAAAATAACAACTACGGCGCAATTTGTTTAAGATTAAAATGCTTTAGATATTGTTAATGATGTAATGTGATTATCCATTTCAACTTTAGACATTTGGATTGAGGCGTTACATTGTTTTAATGTTATTTAGATTTCAATTTGATCAAATGTACGGACTTTCTGTTTTATTACATCAAAAAAATAGATTTTAAGCTTAATAGATCAATATGAGAATAATTGTTTTAATCAGCATCAGCATATTTTCAGCTCTTCACAAATGGAGTATAAAAATATAAAATACTTGATAATCTTTTAAATACTACTAATGCCAAAGGCAATATAGACATTTAACTCAGGATATAATGTGATTAACAATTAAATCTTATTAAACAAATTTATTTCCCAAAGAAAGTCTAAAATAATGTTATTGTAATCAACAAGGCTAAACAGATGTTACATTTATAATAAAAATCATCTCTGTAGGCACACTATTCAACGTATAGTGTTGATTCTTCCTTGTATTTGTCTATCGAAATATCCGTGACATTGATATTTTGACATATTATGAAGACATATTAATTCTGATGCAAAAACATTACGAAAGGTCAATGTCATTTTTTTATCTGCTAAATACAACCTTAAGCTACATTTAAAAATTGGACGTGATAGTTGTACATGACAAAAATAAAATGTTTTAAGGTTCTCGTTCTGAATGACTTCGTGATTGCTGCGATGGTTTTTGTCTCCAACTTCAAACTGAAATCAGTTATGTCTTAATAGACGTGATATGTACATAGCATAATATGTATGTTCTTACTCTCAAATAATGTTTAAATTTCCTAATCATCGTTTAAACACAACAGAACCATTCACTCAATCGGTTAAGGTTGACTCGTCCTACAATAACAGATCGTTGAAAAAGAGACGTGCATAACCTAACTTGTCAGTCTGAAAGTTTTTGCTTTGCTTCTGAATGGTGATTTTGACATGGATTAGTATATTTGTTTTTGATTTGAATACGTCAGTCTGATACAGATAACTGCTAGCTGCCAGGAAGCATCACATGCTAGAACCATTCATTGTGTCCGTAATTTATTCCCGCCAGCTTATTAGCAACTTTCCAGTCGATATTGTTATAGGATAAATAAGTCTGATCATATATACAAATTTACAACTAAAACACATTTTCTTAGATTAAAGCTTCTATCAGTTTGTAAACCCCGTGTCAGTTATTATACGTGCAACGTTTTTAGTAGTTTCTTATAAGTTTATCTTGAATTACTACAGAGCGCAATAATATAAATTGAAAGAATTTACATTTATTATGTATTTTAGTTCGAGTTGGATGTAGTCGAAATTGAATTTTTTTCGAATGTCTGTACATAAACTACAAATGTAGTGTTACGTTTCATTAATTTTGTTGAAGATTCATTGCATCAACTGCCACGACATCTGACCGCTTGAAGGAATTCATCAGTAAATTATCAATACACGACTTGCTGGTTTTATTCCAACAAAAATATTAGATCTTTTTATTGATCTGAGTTGATCTGTAGGAAACGATGTCGGTGCGATAAAATTCATGTAGTTGATATTGACAATATATATAATTCATATATTTCTACAATCAATAAATGAAAATTCTTTATCAAAATATTTAATTGAATAAGTAAACATATTACATGCTATCAGAAATCATCATCCTCCAAGCCAATTCTTCATTTTATTGATATGACCATCATCCCTCTTTTATTGATATGACCATCATCCCTCATGCAACACGTTAAATTATTATATTTCTCGAGTAATCGTTTTTAAAACCAATGTCAATAAAAAGGGTATGAATGTTTTTGATAATTATTTTAAGCTATGCAATAAATATTATATTTCAAATTTTAACTAGCAGCAAATTTAGACGATAGTATATTTCTGACAATAGTACATCATTATTGCCTACTGATAATATAATGACAAATGGTGAATTTTTATATACCTATTAACAGGACAAACAAGAACAAAGAACGGAAATAGTGATTGTATCAAAGTTAAGTAAAGCACATTGTTCAAATACACTAAAAATGTCCATTTGAACAATACGTAGTTTGTATTTAAGAGAACTTTTAACAATAGTAACGGGTTTTGCGAAATAAGTTCAAAATTATACACATTACAATAATCTTAAATTATACATTAAACCAATATCCCCCCAGGTATATGCTACCCATTCCAAATTGCAATCTACAAAGCAAAGTAAAAACTGCATATTCCAGCAAATGTAGTTGTGAACTTTCACCAGGGAGGAGAGGTCGGTGAAAGGGCAAACACTTCCTGCTTGAAGTAGCCAAACCCACAGTGTGTGTTATCAAATTGAAAATGAAAGGAACATGGAACTACGAGACATCATACCAATCGGAGTAAGAATACGCTATGTTTCGACAAAATTGTTAAGGTAGCCATAAAACATATTATAGTTATATGATCATTATTATAAACAATAACAACATTAGTTTGCATAACAACAAAATTCCCCATGGGTTTTGATAGAATGTCATATTAATCACACTAAAAATTTATTTCTTAATTTCCTATTTTTATGAGGAAATGCTCTCCAATACAGGAAATAAAATATCTCATGGGACAAATGCCAGATTTCACCAATAAGCGATCCGTTTTTTACGATATATCTAGTTATTATAAAGAGAATCTATAACAAGTTCCAGACAGAGATAAGGAAATTCCAGTCGAGTGGTCAGATATTTTCATCTCAAACAAGGCTCTGCCGAGATTTAATTTTTTCTTACTTTTTAGATTTACACAATCACAGTTTGTGTATACTGTAAACGTTTTTCATTTCGTGTGGTTTTTTTTTTTTTTGTTTTTTTTTTTTTTTTTTTTTTTTTTTTTTGCGATATAGGAAATTTAGACATGTCTGCGTAGTTGAATTTTCGCGTTTTTGAAATATACAGCAAAATATAATTTTGGCTAGGTATTAATTTTTGCGCAAAAGAAATGACCGCGAAATAAGCGAAAATTGGTATACTGCGAAAATAAATATGTTTACATGTATGTAGTATGATAACTAAATGCTATACTTTTGTGTTTATTGTTGTTAAATGTCGGACACCCTGACTACCATGATTTACCAGTATCAGAGTGTTTACTTATCTTTGGATTGTGGTCTGAACATTGATTGGGTTGATTACTTATCTGGTTAAAATTTTTAATTTGCTAACTCAGTAGGCAATAATTCGTATTATTGTCAGAAATATACTATAATTGTCTAAATTTCCTGCAAGTTAAAATTTAAAATTTCTCAAAAACTAAGGTATACTCCCTTATGCAAAGTATTTCCTTAGCTTAATTTGGTAAAATATTTTTGGTCCTTTAGGTAGCTTTTCAACATCTTCAAAATAATTTTGGTTTTATAATTTTGGTCCAAGCACTACTGATGAGGAATTGTATTTCGAAACGGCCTTCTAGTGCTGAAAAATTAAAACTGGTATAATATGTAATTTAAACATCTTGTTGCCAATTTTAACAAACATGTTTAATGTCACAACAATAAACTGACTGAGGTGGTGTGTATACGTTGATTTTTTACCTCATACACAGTTAATTTCATTTTAGCACTGCAAGACTGATATTTATGGTACAATCTGTGGTTCCAGAATTCAGTTTTCGTTTTTTAAACATTAATCTCAATTAGATAGAAAATCACATTTTAGTCACTTCATGCCGTTATCGAGTACAAAAAGGGTCCAATTACAGTAATATAATTGGAAACAAAACTGTTATTCCTTCTTAGAAATAGTGATTAATAGTGATTTGATGCCTGGTGTACAGCACATTATAGCGATCAATCCCCAAAAGCACATTTATCTCTTTCTGAAATGATACTTGTATCTATTGTTACTGATTGCATTTCCTAAAGAAACAAGTCATCAAGGTATTGTATCATTAAGAAAATACTGGATGAAAAACATACAATGCCTTAACACGTATTTTTTAGTAAGTACAGACCTGTTGAAAATTTAACACACAGCTAACAAAAGGAAATCTAAGCTAAGCTGAACGAGATATCTACCTTAAAGACCATCTCTATATAAAGACCACCTGCTTATAAAGGTCAGTAGGAATTGTATCCCAATTGTTCTTTATTCATATCATTTGAACCTGTATATAAAGGCCACCTGCCTATAACGGTCACTTTTACTGGTTCCCTTTGGGGGCCTTTATAGACAGGTTTGACTGTAACTAGTGGCCGGAAAGCTGCCGAGACATAGATAGTATTAGTAGATAATATATAGCTTACGGGAGGCCGAGATGAACTGCAAATTGAACACCAATTCGTTACCTTACCGTTATACTTTCGACAGTTCTTTAAAAAGAACACGGAATTCTCTGACTTTCGATGTTACCAAGACAACAAAACATATCAAAAGAATGACAGAAAATTTGGATGATGAAATATTAACTTACTTTGGTACTAATCCATAATAAACCGACCAATTAATATGATTTGACACTACAAAAGCAACATATGACAAATCATTTAATTGAAAGTTTCCTTTTGATGCTTCAAAATACCTCGCTTTAATATGTGCAAATTTTTCATACATGAAGTCGTACGCGTGGCTTTGATGGGTGATCGGTGCCAGTGCCGAGATGCCGATTATATTGCCTTTTACAGCAAGGAACGAATCCTAATCGGGTATATTCTAGTTTTAAATATAAGTGAAAGAATCTTCGATGCTGTGTTCGTATACTCTATTCCATCATTGAACCCGTGTTCGACGTACATGTATAATGTTTGTTGTTATGTTTTTTTATTACTGTCAGGTCACGAACAATTGTTTTTATTGATTTTGTTTTAAAAAAGAGAAACGAAAAATAATGTGTTATTCATGTATAAAGTGATAAAGATTGATAAAAACCACCTGTGTCTAAAATGAATCTGTATAGTGCGACCCACACCCACGGTCTATGTTAATATGTTTTTATTTCTTGTTTATTGTTTTTGTATTTTGAGATGAAACAATTTTGTCATTAGCAAGTCCTAAAGGTACCCATAAAATGTTTTGAATTGAATAACTCGGACAATAAAAGTATTCTGCAATGCATTTGTTATGCAGTATAGACGGTACATTATGTCTATTTTCAAATTAATACTTATAATATCGGTCTGAGTTTTGAAACGCGTTAACGGAAAATAATATGATACAATTTATATAAAATTACATATTATACCAGTTTTAATTTTACAGCACTAGACGGCCGTTTCGGAATACAATTCCTTATCAGTAGTGCTTGGACCAAAATTATTTTGAAGATGTTGAAAAGCTACCCAAAGGACCAAAATATATTTTATCAAATTAAGCTAAGGAAATACTTTGCATGAGGGAGTATACCTTAGTTTTTGAGAAATTTCAAAAAATTTTAACTTGCAGGAAATTTAGACAATTATAGTATATTTCTGACAATAATACGAAATTATTGCCTACTGAGTTTGTGATATCCTCGGGGCACCAGCCACCAGCAGAGATATCGGCTCAGGGGTATAAATGCACACATAGAAACAGTTTATATTATTTTATACGGGTCCCTTTGGTATTTATATTTATGGGCCATCGTTTTATAAAATGAGTGGGATAGTATCAAAAACAAACATACTAATCCATGTCTGAATGGTATATGATACTCTAAATAGTATTATTAATATACCACTGAATTTATAGATGTTTGGAAACCGTCTAATTATAATACTGCAATACTACTGGTTGTGCAATGAGTGTAGTGGTTGAAAGCCTTCTTTAACCACACAACGTGGCATTTACTGTTAGTGCCAAATATATATTTGTCTTATTTATAATATATGTTTTCGATTGATGATCGAGTACATGCATTGCGTTGCTGTTTTTTGTCACACATTAATAACTGTATAATTGGATCATTGTACCAGAATGCAGCTAAATGTTATGTTTTACGTGCCTTCCAAAACTCAGTTTTTCGGAATAGTGACGCCCAGTTAAGAGTCTTTCACTGATGTCGTGGCGGTCAGATCTGGTATTGCAGATGAAACTGGGGTACTCGGAGAAAACTGCAGGTCTTCAACAACCCAAATGACAAACTTACTCGCACAAGGATCTAATTCGAACCTTGGGTGAAGCTTTACTATTTTGAGTTAAGGGCTCAGCTCACTTTTGAAGAAAAGTTGCAACAGCTATACTAACAAAAATCTTCAAAACTTTTGGAACAAATTCTGGGAACCCTTGGCTACTGGGCCGCTGTTAATCTCAATCCCTTATTTAGCCGATGTTTTAGTCTACTCGGCAACCGAGGCATTTTAATTATTTAAATGATCAGTTCCATCAGTTTATATATTTTTCTTGCTGTATTACTGGATCTTTGATAGTTGTACTGCACGTTTTACGTTTAATAAAAGGTATAAAAATAAAGTTCAAGAAATATATTACACACAGATTAAACTGAGACTTACTGAAGGATTTAAAAACAAAATACATTGTAATATAGCGATTTTTAATTTGAGTTTTCATATGAGTAGAGAAAATAGTCCGTATTCTTCATGATATCTGTACAGTACAGACATGTCAAATGTTTAACACTGAGTTAACGAATTAGTACCAAATCAACAGCTCATCTCGGTCACGTGTTAGCTTTATCTCGAGAAATATTCGACAGCTGCTGCCTATCATTCAGCAGTTTTTAACCATTAGCTATATATATCTCTGCAGTTTGGCAACCAAGCTTCAACTCATTTTCGTTAACCCACGATTAAACTTTCGCCAAGTCCGTATTGTATCAAATGTTGGATTCAATTTTTGTCTTCTTTGAACACGTATTACAAGTTATATAAACTTCTCTGTCTCATACTGCATTTAAATTAAAAATCGAAAACATAATATGATTTCTGAAAACAAACGCATTGTTTTGTTTATATTGATATCAGCTTGTGATTTTAATTAAAATCTCAGCGTAGAAATAGAAAATGTAACTGTAAAACGCGTATTTTGTAAAAGCGTATTATATTTTATTTTTCAAGTTTTTATGTTGATCGATATATTTAAACCTACGGTTTGGCCCACTTATATTTGACTGATCTCTATTGTTAAACTGTACAGAACACATTCTTTATTAAAAATATTATGTACTTAAATCTGGTATATCGAATAGCTTCTGAAATTGAAGGACAAATAAATCTAAACACTAATCCACTAATCCATGTCCAAATCACAATCCCAAACGAAAGTAAAAACAAACATACTAATCCATGTCTAAATCACAATGCCCAACTAAAGTAAAAACAAACATACTAATCCATGTCCAAATCACAATCCAAACTAAAGTAAAAACAAACATACTAATCCATGTCTAAATCACAATCCCAAACCAAAGTAAAAACAAACATACCAATCCATGTCTAAATCACAATCCCAAACCAAAGTAAAAACAAACATACTAATCTATGTCCAAATCACAATATCAAACTAAAGTGAAAAAACAAACATACTAATTCATGTCCAAATCACAATCCCAAACCAAAGTAAAACCAACCCATACTATTTCAAGTCCATATCACAATCCCAAACCAAAGTAAAACCAACCCATACTATTTCAAGTCCAAATCACAATCCCAAACCAAAGTAAAAACAAACATACCAATCCATGACCAAATCACAATCCCAAACCAAAGTAAAAACAAACATACCAATCTATGTCCAAATCACAATCCCAAACCAAAGTAAAACCTTTGAAACTGACGATTTAAGTTAAACATGTGAACTTCAAACATGGAAGTAAGGTCGGATGCTCCGAAAAGATGAGAACCTCTTGTTAAGGTGGCTACATCCGCCATGTGTGTAATAAAAACTGAGCATGAAAGTAAAATCGATCTATAGAACGTCAAATATATCGAGGGTTATTTTGGATCCAGAATAATTTACAAATTTTAATCTTTATATATTAAACTCCATTTTTGTCACCGACATTTATTGCCTTTTATATTTACACTATAATTCATGTATCTTTGTAATTACCGCAACATTATAAACGACCATTAGTACACACGTTTACGGTAGCGCACGTGTCAAGTTCACATGAATAAATCCAAATTGGACGTACTTTGCGCTAAAATCCGTACACGTTTGTATGATTACAGTAACAGTATATTGTTTTATGCCTCAGTCAAGGATTTTTAAAACTTACATCGAGGATTTGACAGTGGGATTGGAAACTATGAGTCGAGAGATGCTGTCCCGAGCTTTCAACTACTTAACAATCTAGAATCCAACTTGGTAAAGGGCATCCCTTATGTACAAGTACGTAAAAAGAATAAAATCTCGTTAATGTAATGTCCCTCGATAACTTCTGCTAAATGACTTATCGCCAAAGAATAAATTTTAAAGTCTTATTTATAAGCCCCTCTTTAATTATCAATGTTCAGTCTGAATGAACAAATGGTTGCGTGATTCGAGGATTTACTGTACAATTTTCAAGCTCCTAAATTATGTACAATACTTACAGAGCAAATGGTGCCAATCAATTAAGGTTTTAATGCACCATCAATACACCCTCTTCATAACGCCACAACAAAAACCAAACAAATGATGGTGATATGTCATTGTTTAATTGAACTATCACCAAACCCTGTGATAATTCTAAAACAAAAATTCGAAAAAATTCAAACGGATGGGCGATAACTCGAATTTAAGACACACCTTACTGTAGTATCGTCAAACCCTTTTATAATGTCAAACTCGGACCGAACAAATTATGGCGATGAATCAAGCATTTGCTATACTCTCGCTAAACTTTTAACAACGCAAAATTTTTACTGAACAAATAATTATTATACATCCAAATTTTACTGTTCTACCCCTATGCCCTTATAATGTCAATATATTTGACGTGTCACAGTTCCATGTTCCTTTTCCACAATTTTGATTACACACGTGGCGGTTGTAGCCAGCTAAACAGGAGGTGATTATCCTTCCAGACCACCCCGTCCAACTTCCATGGTGGAAGTTTAACTCAATTTGCCAGTTTCATTTTGGTTTGGTATTGTGGTTTTGACACAGATTGGTACGTTTGTATTTAATTTAACAATAACGGCGATAAATCGACGTTTTACTGTACTTATAATTGCCTGTAGACATCAACGGAAAACCGTCAAGGTAATGTTTATATTGTCTTAGTGTCTGGTATCTGTGACATTATCGAAGTTTGTAGACTAATTACATCATTTTGTGTAAAGTACATATCAGACTGATTCCCATAGATATGGTAAGTAGTGCAAATATGTCGTATTCTAGAAAGAAGATCACATATATACATTCTAGAAAGCAAGCTCTAATAAACAAACAAACAAACAGAAAAAATCTCGTATGTTAGATCTCGTAGATTTGAACCCATGCTGGGGCCTTACATAAACATGAAAAAGGTATTTTTTCGCCACCAAGCAGTTGACATCTAGAAATGAAATCACAGGGTCCTTCGCACGAAACATTAAAGAGGTACCGACAGTACTATGTCATATTATTGGAATGGTAGAGGAAACTATAGTACTCGCAAAAACCTCTCACAAACCCCCTACAAATGAAATAATGTCATTTTGGACGAAATCTGAGTATGAGGAAAAATACTGAGAAAATAATGACAATTTTTCTCAGACTAGGATTTGCCAGAGATGGATTCAATCCTAGACAATGAGATGTGACATGAGCTTTAGAGCACTCACCCCACGATTCCCTTAACTTGTAAGGTCGTTGATGTATTAAATTTATTATTAATCTAAATGTGTACCTGTGACCACTTGGGTATCGAAGTTTTATTAAAATAAGATGGCGAATTGTCTCTGTTAAAAAGTGATGCTATTCTCAAAACTACAATATTTTCGCTCGCCGTTTTGTTCCATAAAAATGTTATTGGGTCGTATTGATTAATGGCACTTGACGAACTCTAAATAACAGAATGATGTCATGTTACAATGTTATCAGCTGCTAACAGCTTTCTCTGTGATGATTGTTTGCAAACGAAATGGCCTAATTTATCTTTTTTGTTTTAGATCTTGTTCTTTGAAGATGTTGTGGATGTTTCATCTCGTGGACCTAATAACATTTAGAGTGATTAGTAAACCTACACAAAATGTCATTGTAAGATTAGTTCTGTCACCAAGGTCACCCAATACGTGATTAAAATGGGTTGTAATTAATATCAGATTGCAAAAAAGATCTAGAACATTCAGTCACGAAACTCGAGACCCGATTACCATAATACACCTTGATTTTATTGTCTGTTTGAAAGATTCTGTTACAATGCAATATTACAATAGATATATAACACTAGATAGATTTAGATTTAAATTGCTATAATATTCCAACATAGGAAGAACTTTAATTAATATTTAAGCGTAGAATATAACCCTAGTTTATTCGACATAAAACTTTAAAACTTTGTTTTCCCACGTTTGTTCTCTTCAAGAACATATTGTTTTCGATTAAACGTAAAAAAGACAGAATAAAAAGTTTTATTCCGTAAAATAATAGTATTACACTAGATAAATTTGGATTTAAATTCTATCATCTAAAAACTATTGTATATTTCAACATATGAAGAACGTAAATGTCGCCAAGATGGCTTGCTGGCTATCACACAAATGATGGAAATGCGTATTTACATTATACAAATTTATTTACATCATTATACACAATAGTATATACAAGTCTAACACTACATGCACTTCTGTCTAGTGCAAAACTGTTCAATATGAATATTACTGTCCACTACTGACCACTATTGTTCACTACTGTCCACTACTGTTCACTATTGTCCACTACTGTTCACTACTGTCCACTACTGACCACTATTGTTCACTACTGTCCACTACTGTCCACTACTGTTCACTACTGTCCACTACTGACCACTATTGTTCACTACTGTCCACTACTGTTCACTACTGTTCATTACAGACCACTACTGTCCATTACACAAATATACATCACTGTCACAAATTGCTACCAAAATGGTCCATACTTAAATGGTACGTAAAAGGTCCTAGCAAATGGTCCAAGCTTCCATGGTACATAAAAAGACCTACAAAAATATAACCGCCAAAATTTGCAGTTTGCAAAGGGAATTGGTACTACAATACCTCACACATAATAATGCTTTTATATGAAATAACTTGTGTCCCAAACAGAAATAATAATGCTAGTCAGAGTTACATTATTACATAATTACATTATTACATAATAGCATTTTAATTACATTTCAAATTCAATTTAATAAAAGAAACTGGTGAAAAATCTAAAATGCTTTTTAAAACTTGAATATTCAGGAACAGTCATGCTCGCAATTAGCCATTAATGTGTACTTACCTCAAAAGTTCACTCCCCTGCGCACAGCACAATATGCACTTATGCAATATATATACTGGACAATACACTTTCAATACAAATCATCTAAACAAAATGTTGTTTGAAAAAAATACATGTACACTGTCAGTGTCTCAAGCCAGAACTGACCACATGGCCTACAGGTATACTCTACCTGTCTGTATACAGGTATTACTACTAATTATCAGGAGTGTGATGTGTACTGCTACCACACAAAGGGGTACACAATGGTCTAATTACTAACTGACCACAACACTACCTAAAATCAACATACCAGCTATATACACTTTCACCTGACTTTTTTTTATTATTTTTTTAAATATATAATAAAACCATGGATATTTACATTAAATGTGACAATACTTCCCCGTTGGAAAAGTATGTAATACTTGCAAATCACATTTAATGAAACAAACTTCACAACTAAGCAAGAACTATAAGTGAAATAATAAGAACTATACAACTATAACCTGCTTAAACAATCTGCCCCAACATTGTCTCTGCCTTTTATAGAAACTATTCGAAATCTATAAGGTTGCAGACTTAAAGACCACCTGACAAGTCTTGGATTAGAGACATTCAACCTATTTAAATATACTAAAGGCTGATGATCCGTTTCCAGCAAAAATTCTTTCACATATAGGTATCTACTAAATTTTTGAACTGCCCAAACTATTGCCAGATATTCTTTTTCCATTGTACAATAGTTAACCTCAGCAGGTTTAAGTTTCCTGCTGGCATAAGCTACTGGTGACCTTGTGCTTCTTGAATCAAAATTGCCCCAATCCTATGTGAGAAGCATCAGTTTGCAGAATAAATGGCTTTGACATGTCAGGCAATTTCAGTATAGGTGAACTAGGTAATGCCCTCTTAAGATTTTGATAGGCATATTCTTGAGCTGTCTCCCAAGAAATCTTATTTGCCATTCCCTTTTCGTTAGGTCACTTAAAGGTGCAGCAACATGGGAAAAGTTGGGCACAAATTTTCGATAAAACCTAACCAAAGCAAGGAATGACCTAACTTGTTTCTTGGTTGTAGGCCTAGGGACTTCCTTTATAGCTTTAACTTTATCTGGGTGTGGTCTGAGTTGGTTTGTGCCCACACAGTGACCCAAGCACTCTAAAGAAGAATAAAATAACGCACACTTACTTGGTTTTACTCTTAAGTTGGCCGTTCTCAGGCGTAAAAACAATTCTTACATTAGTGCCATATGCTGTTCAAAAGTGACTGTATAGATAATAATATCGTCTATGAAATTGTCTATACTTTTCATACCAATTTCCTCATTAGTCTAGTAAATTTAGCCCCAGCAGTGATTAAACCAAACGGCATAAGTTAAACAAACCTTTAGGTGTCTGAAAAGCTGTCTTAGGCTTTGCCGATTCTTCCAATGGAACCTGCCAGTAATCTTTAGACATATCTAACCGTGAAAAATAAAAATTACCTGACATTTTGGAGAACATCTCCTCAGCATTTGGCATAGGCTCCGAGTCAAATTAGCTAATGCTATTCAACGGTATAAAGTTAATACAAAACATGTATGTTCCGTCTTTTTTCTTCACCAGCACAATATTTGAACTGTGTGGACTATCAGACGGCTCTATAATACCAAGCTTCAACATCTTATCTACTTCTTCATTTACCACATCTATCATGGCATAGGACATGTAAGCGTAGTAATTTATATCTGGACTTAATTTTTATCCTACACTAAACTTAGTTTTCCTACGTTTGTACTTATCATGAACATTTTGTTTTGTTTTTTTTACAAAACATACAAAACGACTAAATATATGTCCGAATCACAATTCAGAAGCAAAGTAAAAACTTTGGAACTGACAAGTTAGGTTAGACATGTGAACTTCCAATAGGGAAGTGAGGCCGGGTGCTCCGGAAGGGTAAGCACCTCCTGTTTAGCTAGCTACACCCGCCACGTGTGTAATCAAAATCGTGTGAAAGGAACATGGAACTATGAGACGTCAAATATATCCAGGGCAATCCTGGACACAGATCTAGAGACATCAAACTTACCAACAATACTGTGATGACTGCCATAAAACTTTTTGAGGGCCTTGATAAGCCTAGGCTTGCAATATTCCTGAGTCAACCATTTATTTGCAACCAGCCTATTTCGTTGTACAAAGTCCCCGTAGTAGGAACAAGCTCTACTATAGCAAAATAATCAGGGAAACAAATACACCGTAAGCAGGGGAACCAGGTATATTGCTGCGTAAAAAGGAAAGTTGACAATAGAAAAATTGAAGTCATCACGTTTGTCACATGGTTTCAAATGTAGCATTTCGTGTGCGTCATAATTCAGGTATAAGTCTAAATATGAAGCAGAACTCCAGATTTAACAAGGTTCTGCATAAATTCTGCTTAATAAGAATAATGAAAAAACAGCAAGCAATATTGCACAGTTTGTACCCATTGGTATACCGATTGTTTGCTGAAAAACTATATTACCAAACACAACAAATATGTTATTTATCAAAAGCTCCAACATTTTGTTGATGGTATCTTCAGTATATTTTTGTTTGGAATCCGTATCATGTTCAAAATAACCAGAATCCCTGTTCAGCACCAGATATTTGTATCTTGGCCTACCGTTTTTGTTAAAGAAAGACAAGTGAATAATTTCTTTAAGACATTCTTTCAATTTAGAATGAGGGATTGCGGTGTATAGTGTAGAAAAATAAAATATTTTTATACTTTTTACATGAGATAAAGTATTAGAAGCAAGATGTTCACGTAATTCTTAAGAATTTTTGAGAATTTTTAAACAATTCTGAAGAATAATATAATTTACATAGGGTCTAATGATTGTGGGTACAAAAGATAGATGTACATTATCATATTGAATAAAACATTTCTGAAACTGATACTTTACTGCTTGCGATCTCGGTGACTGAGTGGCCAAAAGCGCCCACTTGATGATCACAGTCAGATGATCTGCCGATTCAGGACTTATTTCTTAGCTTATAGCAAAATGACCGACAGTTCTGTGCTATACAACTTTTGATTCTGTTACATTTTTGTTTTTGACAGTTTATAAATGACTAAGTGTCTCCTTGCAATCTCCTAATCGACCAATAAAACGCCATCTTAAAACCTAAATAATTTTTTTACTTTTTGTTGTAATGTCTACAACAAAATCAAATCACGGTGCAATATATGAAGTTTCAAAACGCGACATTCAACATTATTTATTGCAAGATATTTTAGTAATTAAGGCTTATTATTATTATTTTTTAACATTTTACAATATATAAAAGAGACAAAAACAACACAAGGACACATACAATAAAGGCTTAATTTGGGCCGGGTTTATCATGTTGTTCGAGGTATGTATTGTTTTATTAAGTTTTTTTCCTTTTAATGTCTACAACAAAATCAAATAACACAGCAAATTATGCAGTTAGACCAGACATAATAGTATTAATGGCAAGATACATTTTTATGGTCTAGACTTCATTTTGTTTAATTTTTATTTTGTTCGAGATATATTACTCCCATAAGGACAATTTTTTTTCTTTTAAAGTCAAAAAACAATTTTGAAAACATTGTGAAAAAAATATGCATTTGAAAAGAATTTCAAAAACCAGACATTTTACATTATTAACGACAAGATACAGTTCCCTTATTGAATTTCGGTTTTATTTTTAATTCGAGATATATATGACTTGAAAAAAGACAATATATATGTATTTCGTTCCTTTTAAAGTCAACAAAGTAAATCATACTGCAGTTGAAGCAGACATTAACATTATGTATGGCAAGGTATAGCGTACTAATTTAAACTTAATATGAGTTTTTTCTTTGTTCGAGATATCTAGATCTATTGCTCCCAAAAAGACAATAAGTATATTTGATATAGGTGAAGTATTAATACTTTGGAAGATTGAAAGGTTGACGAACGTGATAGAAGACAAAGATACCAAAAACAAGTCTTTTGAGACATAAAACACGTAAATACTCAATATTGTCCAATCAATAAGCCACGGTTAGCCTGCTATAACGATTAATAGTTAATGTCTAAGTACAATGCACTGAGTACAAGAAAGTTCATTTCATTCCTGTGTTTATTGAGTTTTGATGCTATAGAAGATTTAATCGAAGTACAAGTAACGCTGTTTTGTATATAAGTTTACTGGACTTTGGTATTATTTAACAATGTTTTAAAATAGAGAACTTAAGATTTACAGCATTTGACATTTATTACAAGAAAAAGGACAGTTGAGAGAAGGTAAGCTTTGATTGAATTTATAATTAATTATAAATATATAATAAGATTTGTTATAATTTATTTAATTACAAAAATGTTTAACAATCACTTGATCTTGATTTATTGGTTATTTAAATTTCTTCATTCTTTAAAAAGGATATTTGTCATATTAGTAATTCCATGAGAATTCATTTAGTGATGATAAAACGGTTTCAGTATAAGTCGGCAATGATTCAATTTTTTAAATTGTAAATTGTTTGATAATAAGCCGCTTAAACATTTTTGTAACGAGTAACATTCATTAAAAACTAATACTAGTTCGTGCAAGCATTTTCCCTCAGTTTATTTCGTTATTTTGGGTTTAAGTGAAAAGTTTTAATGTTTTTAGATTTCCAACAATGTACATCAAACGTGTCTGGACACGCATTTCTATTCCACACTGGCGCAAGTTATATCTATTTTAAAATAATCCATTTCTTTTAATACGATTTTATAAATAGGGAGTAGAGTGGATTTATGGAGTTTTAGGCATTTGTACTTATATCAAGGTGGGCTGGTGGAGGAAAGAAAACCGTAGCGCCCGGATAAAACAGTTTACCTTCGGCTTGTGGACTTGCACTAAGCTCTTTTTTACTAGTTCGAAGTTTAAAATATGTATTCCTCGTTATCATAACAAACAAATCTGACTAAGCAAATGATGACAAATCGAGGTTCCACTGTATATTTATGCTTTTTAAAGCATCAGCCATGCTGAATGCTTTATAGCGATCGTTGGATTTTTTCGTATTTAGCGCCGCTCTCATTTCACCTTGACAGCCAATCAAATCCTTCGTTTCGACTGAAATTACGGGAATTTCCACTTACGGTATCCCAGGTATGTATAAACTCTAATCTGAGTGATTGGGTCTCCCGGAAAGTTACGAAAGCAATGTTTTCATCATGTACACATGAAATGTATTCATACGCGTATTAGTCAGCAATTGTTTTTGCTGGATATATATTTTAATTTTTCACTTTTGTATGATGATTTTAAGATAAAAACCATAAAAATCCATTAAGTATACGCCCCTCGGAAAACCCAACAAAAATGACGATCTTGTCAGTTCGCGCCGACGTTCTTCTTTTTGACCTACACAACAGTGCTGTACATGTGGTTGTTTTACAGTCGCCGCCATATTGGATTTTTTTAATTTACGCAAAGTGACATCGATAAATAAACACAAAGTATGCTCATTAAACAGTTTTTAAGTTAAATAACTTTAAACATGGATCACATTTGATGATAAATTATATATATTTTTTAAAAATTGATTGTCAATAATATTTCGTGTTTGGGATATCCCGACCTGGTTCATTAATATTCATCATAACGTCACGAGGATTTTCCCGCTTTCTTTGGGTAATTAAAATTCATTCCTGTCAGTTTGCCGGTAGCGAAATTGTGCATAACAAAAAAAGTAGAAATCAAAGATTATTCCCAAAAATGTGATACGAAACTGAAAGAAGAAGTTTATTTACAAGTTATTGGCTATGTTGATAAATCGTTTGCGACTCGTGAAGTTGTGTAGGATATCGATACCGTAGTTCATATGCAAATTAGCCATGTGTTTGGGGGCATGCCCGCATTTGACACCCGATGCCCCTGCTCAAATGTATTCACATAGCGTAGTGACTGACCTTTTTAGTCCAGTACACCCTTGCCCCTTTTAAAATGATCATGACACATTGTCCTTTTCAGTTATCAGTTTAATATAAAAGCGACATGCTTTATTCTCGAATCTCTGCTACATACTTCTGATCTTCCGCACACACTCCACTTCTCACCATATGTCTCCGAAGACAGACAATTTCATCATCAATGTTCATTTAAATACCTTTTCCAGTTGTTTATTTTGAATCAACAAAATAAATCGAAAAGAAAGAACAGCTTGAAATCAAAATCTAAAGAAAACTGAAAAAAACGATGTTTTAAAATTTTCAGATAAAATTTATTTACCTTGTTACAAGTCCTTATTAGATCGTTTTTACAGTGGATATCCGATTAAAGTTGTTGTCAGTAGTTTAATCCATGGTTTTTACAACCTTTAATTTCTTTTCATGAAGCCATATTACTTTATTTCACATAAAATGTGGCCACTGGACATGCAGGAAAACATTGTGCTTTCTTAAGTTCTTCCGATTTCTAGAGCACCGTTGGTGAAGTAGAACAGAAACTAAGGGCGGGGAAAATATGGTACCAATATTGTGAACTCAACTCCTCTTACAGTTTTCAACCAAAAACATTGAAACTTCACAGAATGTTTCTATATATATTGAGGATGTGCACCTGACTTTATGGAAATATTTCAAGATTTTTTCCCCATTTTTCAAGACTTTGAAACTTAGTCACTTTTTAGCAAGTATTTAAATGGGGGTACCTACTTTGTGAACTCAACTTCTCTTACAGATTTCAACCAAAAACCTTGACACTTCACAGAATGTTAATATATATATTGAGGATGTGACCTGACTTTATGGAAATATTTTAAGATTTTTTCCCCCATTTTTCCAGACTTTAAAACTTAGTCACTTTTTAGCAAGTATTTGAATGGGGGTACCTACTTTGTGAACTCAACTCCTCTTACAGTTTTCATCCAAAAGCCTTGAAACTTCACAGAATGTTTATATATATGTTGAAGATTTGCACCTGACTTTATGGAAATATTTCAAGATTTTTTCTCCATTTTTCCAGACTTTGAAACTTAGTCACTTTTTAGCAAGTATTAGAATGGGGGTACCTACTTTGTGAACTCAACTCCTCTTACAGTTTCTCTTAAATTCAAAGTAATTTTATTGTAACATTTTAGTTGTCTAAATAATAATCAATTAATTTTCAATTAATCGTATTTAGAAATATTTTCCCTTTTTGTACACAATTCTTGTCAACAAACTTTTTTTGAAAGAGACGGTTGCCTGGACAACTTCTGTAATTGGGAGGTACAGATTATTAGCTTATTGTGTCAGGATGGTTTATACCAATTCAGGCTTTTGAAGCTCACTTGGACAATTTATATATATTCAACAATAATTTTAAATACATTTAAATTATTTCTAAAACAAAGGTTTTATTTTTATTTTTTTTTTTTCAAATTAATTGTGAATTCAATGAATAAAATTAATGACTTCAACAATGGTTAATCTGTCAATTGCAAGACAAGGGAAATAGCTGGTCATGGGGAAAGTTTTTTTTTGTGATGATGACACTATGTCGATGATGATGTGGCATGATGATCTAGTGAAGATGATGACAATAATAATGATGATGATGACATTCAGTTCTGCTGCTGCCGATGATGATGATGATGTCACCATGATGATGATAATATGACATGAGGAGATATAATGATGATGATGATGATGATGATGTGACATGATGAGATATGATGATGATGTCACCATGATGATGATGTGACACGAGGAGATATGATAATGATGTTGATGATGGTGATGGCATGAGTTCTGTTGATGCCGATGATGATAATGATTATCGTGATGAAGAAGATGATAGTGATGGTGGTGATGAAAATAAGCTCTGTTGCTATGAATGATGATGGTGATGATGACGATGTGACTTGACGAACTATGATGATGATTATGATGGTGACATGAGTTCTGTTGCTACCGATGATGACATTCAGTACTGCTGAGCACTGCCGATAGTATGATGATGATGATGATGATGATGAAGATGGTGGTGATGATGATGATGATGTAGATGACATTCAGTTCTGCTGCTGTCGATGATGATAATAATTCACGATGATGATGATGATGACAAAACCAATGTCTTCATGCTGATGATGTGACATGATGATGATGATGATGACATTCAGTACTGCTGCTGCTGATAATGATGATGATTATGTGACACGAAGAGCTATGATGATGATGTGACCATATTAATGATGTAACATGAGGATTTCTGAAAATGATTAATATAATAGTGGTGGTGATTGTCATGGCATGGGTTCTACTGCTGCTGCTAATGACGACGATGATGATGATGATGATGATGATGATGATGATATCTTCATGTTGATGATCAAAATGTGATATGAGGAGTGATAATGATGATGATGGTGGTGATTACAGATCCAGTTTGGGTTTTCTTCCAGTCAACTGCGTTTTAGTGGAGTTATGCCCCTTTCACTTTGTGAATTTTATCAAAATGATGGTTTCTCTGGACTTTTTTCCGTTACGCTTGAGATATTTCACTCAGATTTGGGGTCGGGTCTTTAGTAGCCTCTCTTGGTTTTTGAAAAATTGAAAATTTATATTTATGCGAATTACTCAGTTTACTCAATAGATAAACATTGCGTGGCATGTCCATTTTGACCATTGTAACATATTTATATGTTAGAACCTAACAACTTGCATAAAAAGCAGACTTGTTGTTAGAAGCTTCCCGATCACAGTATCTATTATTTGCATGATTTTCATTTGTTACTGATTCATTAGACAAATCTCAGTTTCAAGTGCAAATTTTTTTTATCAAATTGCTCAGTTTAGCTGATGCTTCAGTACCTTCAGTACTTTGATTTATAATATGCATTCTAAGTTGTAGTAAAGATTTCATACAGATAGGCTAAATGAGCAGTTAGATCAATTATTAGCCGTTGTTCTGGACCATCTGCTATTAAGTCATTAACATTATAGCAATAGGGACAATATTTCTCGACATAACAATATTATTAAACGTTATGAAGCCTCTGTATCGAAATATGTCTTGGATTCATTTCACATTTCTAACATTCTCTTTTAATAGTTTAAAACCAACGTTACAACTTAATGCATAATGTCCTCGACAGAACCAAATATATAAATATAACTGGATAGGTCCTTATTATTTCTTGGTGTTGAATTTTTATCATTTTTATTTTTTCATCCAATGATATTCTTAGCAATTTTATTTCCGCATGCTCAGCTAGTTTCAAGCAATCGTATTTTTCCATTATCTAATCAAAAACAAACATACTAATCCATGTAATAAAATTGTCATGTTTTGAAGACGATTTTGAACCTACTTTTTTCAATCCTCTAAAGAAGTTCGATTGATTTATCTATATTGTATTTATAACTCATAATAATTACGGTAATTTTGCCATGCAGTACAAATATTTTCTTTTTTCTTTGTTCCGAGCTATCATTTATTATCATATACTTTTTATGATGCTTATAGAAATAATAATTATGTTTCATCATAGAAAATAGATATTATTTGTATAATATTATAATTTTTTATATGTTTCAATGATTACTGTGTGTTATAAATCAACGAAGGACACATGTGATTTAATAAATTCATGGTTTGCAATCGGTTTATACTGTAATAAACTGTTTTTTCCTTTCTTTCTTTCTTTTAAATTCTGTTTTTTAGGTTTTTTATCTTTATTTTTGCACGAAGTGGTCATAATACAGTTTGTTGACTTTCTGCTGTTTTGTATTTTTCAATGATTATATATATCTTTTATCAGACGATTTCATATGTAATTTTCAAAAAAAAATCCTATTTTTATCATATAAATCAACTTTTTATAGTTACAAATTGCCTTCTTCTTTCTTCTCATTTGACACTTCAGAATTCAAATGAAGAATAATCTTGGTTAAAATAAATACACCTTTTAGATTATAAATTAGAATTGAAAAAAAAACCTATGTTAAAAACAAGCGAACCGTTATACTTCCCAAGTTGTAACTGATTTTTTTTTTAGAATTTTGTTACCAAATTGTACTCGCAAGTGTACTACGTGATACCACAAAACGTGCCTGCATTACAATGTCTTTCACTGGCGACGAAATCGCATTAGTTTTCCGTAAAAATGACGTTACTCTGAAAATTTATGACGCAAACGTTTTCCAAAACATGTCTTACAAATGTTTAGTGGTATTGATTAAGCTGTGTCACACTGTCCCAAAACAGACAACAGATGACCACTAAATAGTGATATCATTCAAATTCGTAAAACCATTGGATTATTCGTTAGGACATCTTTATCATTGTATTAACACCTCTTCAGTTTTTAGACTTCGGTAGCAACATCGTGAGCGTTTAAAAAATCTTGGACTGTCAAAAATTGTCGAAGGATCGTACAAAGGTTCATTTTCATGGTACGCACACGAACTCCATTGGATTCAATAATGTTGGTTTCTTCTGCAACCCTTATCCAAGGAGTTTCTTGGAGGTTAGATGTTTTAGAAATTCCAAAAATAGAATAGGTATATTTTGTTAATTTTGTAATTTATTATTAATCCAATTTTATCAATGATATAACACTTTTGTAATTATAGAAATGTTATTTGAGGATGTTTTTTCCCAAATACATCCCATCTATAAAACACTAGATTCTATTCTATGATATAATTTACATATTATACCAGTTTTAATTTTACAACACTAGACGGCCGTTTCGGAATACAATTCCTCATCAGTAGTGCTTGGACCAAAATTATGAAACGAAAATTATTTTTGAAGATGTTGAAAAGCTACCCAAATGACCAAAATATATTTTACCAAATTAAGCTAAGGAAATACTTTGCATGAGGGTGTATACCTTAGTTTTTGAGAAATTTCAAATTTTAACTTGCAGGTAATTTAGACAATTATAGTATATTTCTGACAATAATACGAAATTATTGCCTACTGAGTTTGTGATATCCTCGGGGCACCAGCCACCAGCAGATATATCGGCTCAGGGGTTTAAATTACATATTATACCCATTTTAATTTTACAGCACTACACGGCCGTTTCGGAATACAATTCCTCATCAGTAGTGCTTAAATAATCTGTCCAAATCATGGACGTTTTCATAAACGGTCTAATATGGGCTTGTGTTGTGTTTTCTTGTTTTGTATTGTGATTTGTTTTGGTTGAACTAGTTATTTTATGATTAAAAAGCACATATCTTAATCTGCAAAATTATATCTACTATATATAATCATTATGTGATAGCAATATTCTCATCATTTTGAACATCAATTTTCTTTTCTAAGATAATAAACCCATAGATATTTTACTGTTTATAATCTTATTACTCATGAAAGATTCCATTAAGACAAAAATATGCCATTTAATCAAATTTAATTCTTTTTTGCATCTATTTTTATCCCATTAATTTTGCAATTTGACTATAAAATCTCATAAATTTTCTTTCGTACGTCAATGAATCCATAGATATTTTACATTTTACTTGCTCTAGTAATAAGAAACTTGGTATAGGGCATCCCTTATATTATCAATTTGAAAGTTTCAATTCCCCTACTGTCTTATTTATAAGCCCCTCTTTAATTATCAATGTTCAGTCTGAATGAACAAATGGTTGCGTGATTCGAGGATTTACTGTACAATTTCCAAGTTCCTAAATTATGTACAAATCTGACAGAATAAATGGTGCCAATCAATTAAGGTTTTAATGTACCATCAAAACATCCCCTTTAAAACGCCAAAAACTGACCAAACAAATGATGGTGAAAAATCAAGGTTTTACCAAACACTGTTATAATTCTGAAAAAAAAATCGGACGGATGGACGGAAAATCGCATTTAATACACGTCGTCATTCTTCGAAACGCGGGGGATAATTAGACTGAACAAATCGTAATCATAAATGGACGTTTTACTGCAGTATCGCCAAAGCCCTTTATCATATTAAAATCGGATCGAACAAATTATGCCAATGAATCCAGCTATTACTGTACTTTCGCTTAACTTTTTACAACGCGTAATTTTGACTGAACAATCAAAAACAAACATACTAATCCATGTCCGAATCACAATCCAGAAGCAAAGTAAAAACTTTGGAACTGACAAGTTAGGTTAGACACGTGAACTTCCACCAGGAAGTGAGGCCGGGTGCTCAAGAAAATTAAACACATCCCGTTTAGCTCTGTCTACACCCGCCAAGCGTGTAATCAAATTTGTGTGAAAGGAACATGGAACTATGAGACGTCAAATATATCCAGGGCAATCCTGGACACAGATCTAGAGACATCAAACTTATCAACAATACTGTGATGACGGCCATAAAACTTTTTGAGGGCCTTGATAATTCTAGGCTTGCAATATTCCTAATAATAAAATAATAATCACACATCTCCACATTTTACTGTATTATCCCTATGTCCTTTATAACGTCAGAATTAGAATATTACACGCCCATGCTTGTCAAAGCCCTCAAAAAAGTTTATGAGCGTCATCACAATGATGTTGATAAGTATGATCTCTAGGTATCCAAAATTATCCTGGATATATTTTACGTACCATAATTCCATATTTCTTTCATTCTCAAGTTCGATTTCACACATGGCAGGTGTAGCTAGCTAAACAGGAATTGATTACCATTTCGTAGCACCCTGCCCACTTCCCTGGTGAAAGTTTAACTCAACTTGCCAGTTTAAAAGCTTTCATTTTGCCTTTGGGATTGTGGTTTGACACAGATTGGTACGTTTATTTTTTATTTAACAATAATGGTGATAAATCGATGTTTTAATGTACTTATAATTGCCTGTAGACATCAACGGAAAACCGTCAAGTTAATGTTTATATTGTCTTAGTGTCTGGTATCTGTGACATTATCGAAGTTAGTAGACAAATTACATCATTTTGTGTAAAGTACATATCAGACTAATTCCTATAGATATGGTAAGTAGTGCAAATATGTCGTATTCTAGAAAGAAGATTTACAACTACACGTATACATATATACATTCTAGAAAGCAAGCTCTCATGAACAAACAAACAGAAAAAAACCTCGTATGTTGGAGCTCGTAGATTCGAACCCGTGCTGGTATCTAACAAAGACAGGAAAAAGGTATGTATTTTCGCCACCAAGCGGTTGGCATCTAGAAATAAGATCACAGGGTCCTTCGCAAGATACCTTACATATAGACATTAAAGTGCTGGATCTCATTACCCAAAACTAATAAAAATAAATAATAATTGTATTGTAACTGTAATAGGATGGAAATACTATGTTACCATACAAAAATCTCTTTGGAATGGTTGAGGAATCTAGTGTAATCGCGAAAACATCTCACAAACCCTCTACAAAGGAAATGATGAAAAAATATAGGATGGTGAAGAAATCGAAGTACTAGGAAAAAATACTAAGAAAAATGACAAATTTTCTACGATTATCAGAGATAAAGTCAATCTTACAGCGAGATGTGACATGAGCTTTAGACCACTCGTCCAATGATTTCCCATAACTTGTGGGGTGGTTGATATATTAAAGTTATTTAAATCTAAATTTGTATATATACATGTGACCACTTGGGTATCGAAGTTCCATTAAAATAAGATGGCGAATTGTCTCTGTTAAACAGTGATGCTATTTTCAAAACAACAATATATTCGCTCTTCGTTTTGTTCCACAAAAATGTTATTGGGTGGTATTGATTAATGGCACTTGACTAACTCTAAATAACAGAATGATGTCATGTTACAATGTAATCAGCTGCTAACAGCTTTCTCTGTGATGATTGTTTGCAAGCGAAATGGCCTAATTTATCTTTTTTGTTTTAGATTTTGTTCTTTGAAGATGTTGTGGATGTTTCATCTCGTGGACCTAATAACATTTAGAGTGATTAGTAAACCTACACAAAATGTCATTGTAAGATTAGTTCTGTCACCAAGGTCACCAAATACGTGATTAAAATGGGTTGTAATTAATATCAGATTGCAAAAAAGATCTAGAACATTCAGTCACAAAACCAGATTATTATTCTCGAGACCCGATTACCATAATACACCTTGGTTTTATTGTCTGTTTGAAAGATTTGTTACAATGCAATATTACAATAGATATATAACACTAGATAGATTTAGATTTAAATTGCTATAATATTCCAACATAGAAAGAACTTTAATTAGTATTTAAGCGTAGAATATAACCCTAGTTTATTCGACACAAAACTTTAAAACTTAGTGTTCCCACGTTTGTACTCTTCAAGAACATTTTGTTTTCGATTAAACGTAAAAAAGACAGAATAAAAAGTTTTATTCCGTAAAATAATAGTATTACACTAGATAAATTGGATTTAAATTCTATCATCTGAAAACTATTGTATATTTCAACATAGGAAGAACGTAAATGTCGCCAAGATGGCTTGCTGGCTATCACACAAATGATGGAAATGCGTATTTACATTATACAAATTTATTTACATCATTATACACAATAGTATATACAAGTCTAACACTACATGCACTTCTGTCTAGTGCAAAACTGTTCAATATGAATATTACTGACCACTACTGACCACTATTGTTCACTACTGTCCATTACACAAATATACATCACTGTCACAAATTGCTACCAAAATGGTCCATACTTAAATGGTACGTAAAAGGTCCTAGACAATGGTCCAAGCTTCAATGGTACATAAAAAGACTTACAAAAATATAACCGCCAAAATTTGCAGTTTGCAAAGGGAATTGGTACTACAATAACTCACACATAATAATGCTGTTATATGAAATAACTTGTGTCCCAAACAGAAGTAATAATGCTAGTCAGAGTTACATTATTACCCATTACATTATTACATAATAACATTTTAATTACATTTCAAATTCAATTTAATAAAAGAAACTGGTGAAAAATCTAAAATGCTTTTCAAAACTTGAATATTCAGGAACAGTCATGCTCGCAATTAGCCATTAATGTGTACTTACCTCAGAAGTCCACTCCCCTGCGCACAGCACAATATGCACTTATGCAATATATATACTGAACAATACACTTTCAATACAAATCATCTAAACAAAATGGTGTTTGAAAAAAACACATGTACACTGTCAGTGTCCCAAGCTAGAACTGACCACATGGCCTACAGGTATACTCTACCTGTCTGTATACAGATATTACTACTAATTATCAGGGGTATGATGTGTACTGCTACCACACAAAAGGGTACACAATGGGCTAAATACTAACTGACCACAACACTACCTAAAACCAACATACCAGCTATATACACTTCCACCTGACTTTTTTTTATTATTTTTTAAATATATAATAAAATCATGGATATTTACATTAAATGTGACAATACCTTCCCCGTTGGAAAAGTATGTAATACTTGCAAATCACATTTAATGGAAACAAACTTCACAACTAAGCAAGAACTATAAGTGAAATATAAAGAACTGTACAACTATAACCTGCTTAAACAACCTGCCCCAACATTGTCTCTGCCCTTGATAGAGACTTTTCGAAATCTATACGGTTGTAGACTTAAAGACCACCTGACAAGTCTTGGATTAGAGACATTCGACCTATTTAAATATACTAAAGGCTGATGATCCGTTTCCAGCAAAAAAAATTCCCATATAGGTATCTTCTAAATTTTTGTACTGCCTATACTATTGCTAGATATTCTTTTTCTATTGTAAAATACTTAACCTCAGCAGGTTTAAGTTTCCTGCTTCCATAAGCTATTGGTGACCTTGTGCTTCTTAAATCAAAATTGCCCCAATCCTATGTGAGAAGCATCAGTTTGCAGAATAAATGGCTTTGACATGTCAGGCAATTTCAGTATAGGTGAACTAGGTAATGCCTTCTTAAGATTTTGATAGGCATATTCTTGATTTGTCTCCCAAGAAATCTTATTTGCCATTCCTTTTTAAGTTAGGTCACTTAAAGGTGCAGCAACATGGGAAAAGTTGGGCACACATTTTCGATAAAACCTAACCAAACCAAGGAATGACCTAACTTGTTTCTTGGTTGTAGGCCTAGGGGCTTCCTTTGTAGCTTTAACTTTATCTGGGTGTGGTCTGAGTTGGTTTGTGCCCACACAGTGACCCAAGCACTCTAAAGAAGAATAAAATAACGCACACTTACTTGGTTTTACTCTTAAGTTGGCCGTTCTCAGGCGTAAAAACAATTCTTACAGTACTGCCATAATAATATCGTCTATGAAATTGTCTATACTTTTCATACCATGTAACAATTTCCTCATCAGTCTAGTAAATGTAGCCCCAGCAGTGATTAAACCAAACGGCATTAGTAGGAAGTTAAACAAACCTTTAGGTGTCTGAAAAGCTTTCTTAGGCTTTGCTGATTCTTCCAATGGAACCTGCCTGTAATCTTTAGACATATCTAACCGTGAAAAATGAAAATTACCTGACATTTTGGAGAACATCTCCTCAGCATTTGGCATAGGCTCCGAGTCAAATAAGCTAATGCTATTCAACGGTATAAAGTTAATACAAAACCTGTATGTTCCGTCTTTTTTCTTCACCAGCACAATATTTGAACTGTGCGGACTATCAGACAGCTCTATAATACCTAGCTTCAACATCTTATCTACTTCTTCATTTATCACATCTATCATGGCATAGGACATATATGTAAGCGTAGTACTTTATATCTAGACTTAATTTTTATCCTACGTAAAACTTAGTTTTCCTACGTTTGTGCTCATCATGAACATTTTGTTTTGTTTTTTTACAAAACATACAAAATGACTAAATAAAGTGTTTTAATCAAAAACAAATATACTTATACATGTCCGAATCACAATCCAGAAGCAAAGTAAAAACTTTGGAACTGACAAGTTAGGTTAGACACGTGAACTTCCAATAGGGGAGTGAGGCCGGGTGCTCCGGAAGGGTAAGCACCTCCTTTTTAGCTAGCTACACCCGCCACGTGTGTAATCAAAATCGTGTGAAAGGAACGTGGAACTATGAGACGACAAATATATCCAGGGCAATCCTGGACACAGATCTAGAGACATCAAACTTACCAACAATACTGTGATGACTGCCATAAAACTTTTTGAGGGCCTTGATAAGCCTAGGCTTGCAATATCCCTGAGTCAACAATTTATTTGCAACCAGCCTACTTCGTTGTACAAAGTCCCCGTAGTGGGAACAAGCTCTACTATAGCATAATAATCAGGGAAACAAATACACCGTAAGCAGGGGAAGCAGGTATATTGCTGCGTAAAAAGGAAAGTTGACAATAGAAAAATTGAAGTCATCACGTTTGTCACAAGGTTTCAAATGTAGCATTTCGTGTGCGTCATAATTCAGGTATAAGTCTAAATATGAAGCAGAACTTGAGGAATCAGTCGTGTCTTTTATTTCAAGCTAACTAGGTAGGATAGATGACATTCACATAGTCTCCAAATTTAGGATTGTTAAAAGAGACAGAACGTCATCTATATATCTGTATGTTGAGTGGAATGTTTTGGCGACAGTCTTTTCTCCAGATTTAACAAGGTTCTGCATAAATTCTGCTTCATAAGAATAAAGAAAAAACAGCTAGCAATATTGCACAGTTTGTACCCATTGGTATACCGATTGTTTGCTGAAAAACTATATTACCAAACACAACAAATATGTTATTTATCAAAAACTCCAACATTTTGTTGATGGTATCTTCAGTATATTTTAGTTTGAAATCCGTATCATGTTTGACAAAATAACCAGAATCCCTGTTCAGCACCAGATATTTGTATCTAGGCCTACCGTTTTTGTAAAAGAAAGACAAGTGAATAATTTCTTTAAGACGTTCTTTCAATTTAGAATGAGGGATTGCGGTGTATAGTGTAGAAAAATCAATTTTTTAAATACATTTTACATGAGATAACGTATTAGAAGCAAGATGTTCAAGTAATTCTTTAGAATTTTTAGAATTTTTAACAATTCTTTAAAATAATATAATTTACATAGGGTCTAATGATTGTGGGTACAAAAGATTATCATATTAAATGAAACATTTCTGACACAGATACTTTACTGCTTAAGATCTTGGTGACTGAGTAGCCAAAAGCGCCCAGTTGATGATCACAGTCAGATGATCTGCCGATTCAGCACTTATTTCTTACCTTATAGCAAAATGACCGACAGTTCTGTGCTATACAACTTTTGATTCTGTTACATTTTTGTTTTTGGCAGTTTATAAATGACTAAGTGTCTCCTTGCAATCTCCTAATCGACAAATGAAACGCAATCCTAAAACCTAAATAATGTATTTACTTTTTGCTATAATGTCTACAACAAAATCAAATCACAGTGCAACATATGAAGTTTCAAAACGCGACATTCAACATTATTTATTGCAAGATATTTTAGTAATTAAGGCATATTATTATTTTTTAACATTTTACAATATATAAAAGAGACAATAACAGCACAAGGACACATACAATAAAGGCTTAATTTGGGCCAGGTTTATCATGTTGTTCGAGGTATGTATTGTTTTATTAAGTTTTTTTCCTTTTAATGTCTACAACAAAATCAAATAACACAGCAAATTATGCAGTTAGACAAGACTTAATATAATAAATGTGGCAAGATTCATTTTATGGTCTAGACATTTTGTTTTATTTTCATTTTGTTCGAAATATATTACTCCCATAAGGACAAATTTTTTTTCTTTTAAAGTCAAAAACAATTTTGAAAACATTGTGAAAAAAATTATGCATTTGAAAAAACTTTCAAAAACCAGACATTTTACATTATTAATGACAAGAAACAGTTCCCTTATTGAATTCCGGTTTAATTTTTATTCGAGATATATATGGCTTGAAAAAAGACAATATATATGTATTTGGTTCCTTTTAAAGTCAACGACAAAACTAAATCATACTGCAGTTGAAGCAGACATTAACATTATGCATGGCAAGGTATAGCGTACTAATTTGTTGAAGCAGACAATAACATTATGCATGGCAAGGTATAGCGTACTAATTTAAACTTAATATGAGTTTTTTCTTTGTTCGAGATATCTATTGCTCCCAAAAAAGACAATAAGTATATTTGATATAGGTGAAGTATTAATACTGTGGAAGATTGAAAGGTTGACGAACGTGATAGAAGACAAGTATACCAAAACAAGTCTTTTGAGACATAAAACACGTAAATACTCAATATTGTCCAATCAATAAGCCACAGTTAGCCTGCTATAACGATTAATAGTTAATGTCTAAGTACAATGCACTGAGTACAAGAAAGTTGATTTCATTCCTGTGTTTATTGAGTTTTGATGCTATAGAAGTTTTAAAAAGGGACATATAAATAATGAACGATTTAACCGAAGCACAAGTAACGCTGTTTTGTATATAAGTTTACTGGACTTTGTTTTTATTTAACAATGTTTTAAAACAGAGAACTTAAAATTTACAGCATTTGACATTTATTACAAGAAAAAGGACAGTTGAGAGAAGGTAAGCTTTGATTGAATTTATAATTATTATAAATAAATATAATAAGATTTGTTATAATTTATTTAATAACAAAAATGTTTAACAATCACTTGATCTTGATTTATTGGTTATTTAAATTTCTTCATTCTTTAAAAAGGATATTTATCATATTAGTAATTCCATGAGAATTCATTAAGTGATGATAAAACGGTTTCAGTATAAGTCGGCAATGATTCCATGTTTGAAATTGTTAATTGTTTGATAATAAGCCGCTTAAACATTTTTGAAACGAGTAACATTCATTAAAAACTAATACTAGTTCGTGCAAGCATTTTCCCTCAGTTTATTTCGTTATTTTGGGTTTAAGTGAAAAGTTTTAATGTTTTTAGATTTCCAACATTGTACATCAAACGTGTCTGGACACGTATTTATATTCCACACTGGCGCAAGTTATATCTATTTTGAAATAATCCATTTCTCTTAATACGATTTTATAAATGGGGAGTAGAGTGGATTTATGGAGTTTTAGGCATTTGTACTTATATCAAGGCGGGCTGGTGGAGGAAAGGAAACCGTAGCGCCCGAAAAAAGCAGCCTACCTTCGACTTGTGGACTTGCACTAAGCTCTTTTTTACTAGTTCGAAGTATAAAATATGTATTCCTCGTTATCATAACAAACAAATCTGACTAAGCAAATGATGACAAATCGAGGTTCCACTGTATACGTTTATGCTTCTTTATTATATGCATTCTAAGTTGTAGTAAAGATTTCATATAGATAGGCTAAATAAGCAGTTAGATCATTTATTAACCGTTGTTCTAGACCATCTGCTATTAAGTCATTAACATTATAGCAATAAGGATAATATTTCTCGACATAACAATATTATTAAAAGTTATGAAGCCTCTGTATCGAAAAATGTCTCGGATTCATTTCACATTTCTAACATTCTCTTTTAACAGTTTAAAACCAACGTTACAACTTAATGCATAATGTCCTCGACAGAACTAAATATATAAATCTGACTGGATAGTTCCTTATTATTTTTTATCATTTTTATTTTTTCATCCAATGATATTCTTAGCAATTTTATTTCCACATGATCAGCTAATTTCAAGCTATCGTAATTTTCCATTATCTAATCAAAAACAAACATACTACTCCATGTAATAAAATTGTCATGTTTTGAAGACGATTTTGAACTTTCTTTTATCAGTCCTCTAAAGAAGTTAGGTTGATTAGTCTATATATTTTATTTATAACTCACAATAATTACGGTAATTTTGCCATGCACTACAAATATTGTCTTCTTTTTTTGTTCCGAGCTATCATTTATCATCATATACTTTTTATGATGCTTATAGAAATAATAATTATGTTTCATCATAGAAAAGAGATATTATTTGTATAATATTATAACGTTTTATATGTTTCAATGATTACTATGTGTTATAAATCGATGAAGGACACCTGTGATTTAATTGAGTCATGGTTCGTAATGGCTTATACTGTAATAAATTGTTTTGTCTTTTCTTTCTTTATTAAATTTTGTTTTTTAGGTTTTTTATTTTTAGTGTTTGCACGAAGTGGTCATATAACAGTTTGTTGACTTTCTACTGTATTTTTCAATGATTATATATATTTTATCAGGCGATTTCATATGTAATTTTCAAATGAAAATTCCTATTTTTCTAACTAAATGTCAGTTTCAAAATAAATTGTTCAAATAAGGTGTAACTCACTACATGTGATTTTATCATATACATGTAAATCAAACTTTTTCAGTTACAAATTGCCTTCTTCTTTTCTCATTTGACACTTCAGAATTCAAATGAAGAATTATCTTGGTTAAAATAAATACACCTTTCAGATTATAAATTAGAATTGAAAAAAACAACGTTAAAAACAACCGAACTGTCATACTTCTCAAGTTGTAACTGATTTTTTTTAGAATTTTGTTACTAAATTGTACTCAAAAGTGTACTTCGTGATACCCAAAACGTGCTTGCTGAACAATTACTTTCATCGGGGATGAAATCGAATTAGTTCAAGTTTACGTAAAAAGACGTTACTCTGAAATATTATGACGTAAACGTTTTCGAAAACATTTCTTACAAATGTTTAGGGGTATTGATTAAGCTGCGTCACACTGTCCCAAATAGACAACAGATGACCACTAAATAATGATATTATTCAAATTCGTAAAAACATCGGACTATTCGTTAGGGCATCTTTAATCATCGTATTAACACCTCTTCAGTTTCTTACTTCGGTAGCAACACCGTGAGCGTTGAGAAAATCTTTGGCACGTCAAAAATTGCCTAAGGATCATTTTCATGGTACGCACACGAACTCCATTGGATTAAATAATGTTGGTTTCGTCTGCAACCCTTATCCAAGGAGTTTCTTGGAAGTTAGATGTTTTAGAAATTCCAAAAATAGAATGGGTATATTTTGTTAATTTTGTAATTTATTATTTAATCCAATTTTACCAATGATAGAACACTTTTTGTAATTATAAAATGTTATTTGAGGATGTTTTTTCCCCAAATACATTCCATCTATAAAACATTAGATTCTATTTTATGATATAAACAATCTGTCGAAATCATGGACGTTTTAATAATCTAATAGTCTAATATGTGCTTGTGTTGTATTTTCTTGTTTTGTATTGTGATTTGTTTTGGTTGAACTAGTTATTTTATTATTAAAAAGCACATATCTTAATCTGCAAAATTATATCTACTATGTATAATCATTATGTAATAGCAATATACTCATCATTTTGAAGATCAATTTTCTTTTTTAAGATAATAAACCCATAGATATTTTACTGTTTATAATCTTATTACTCATAAAAGATTCCATTGAGACAAAAAAATGCCATTTAATCAAATTTATTTCTTTTTGCAGCTATGTTTATCCCATTAATTTTGCAATATGACTGTAAAATATCATAAATTTTCTTTCGTACGTTAATGAATCCATAGATATTTTACATTTTACTTGCTCTAGTAATAAGACGTTACCTTGATACACAATTTTGCAATATCATCAAGACAAACTATGTTTTGCAACGGATTTTTGAATCCTATTAACATGTTATTTACATTCTGATCATATCGAAGTTTCTTTCTGAACTATGATATATAATCTGATTTTCTTTTATATACGATAATGAATCCCTTTTAATGTGTTGCATTACTACACAAATAACTATTCAATTCGATTATATTTCAAAGTTTTGCAGGTATATGTTATAGCATTAAAATGTTGTTTTTTCATTTGTATCTAATAAAAACCATGTTTTGATAAAATTATTTGCTTTAAGGGAAAAATATCAAATACATCAAAGATAATTATATTATCTTATATTATCACATTATAATTTTCAACAATAATATAATCACGCCTTTTAGAGGATCCTAATTGTTTGAAGAAATTTTGTAAGTAAGGACATGGCCTCTCTGTTACTTTCCAATCGGTTTTTTTCACAAGTTCAGCAACCAAAATTTCTTTTGTCTTTTGACAGTTGTATTCGCTAAACCCTTTTAGCTGTTAAGACGCAAAAACTTGCGTTAAAAGTACCTTTTTAGTTAAGTCAATTTGCAAAGCGCTGACAGGAAGTGGATACTGGGTCAAAGAACCAGTTCATCATTAAATATTTCCCTATCCTGTAAGGTTACCACAGTAACCTGCAGAAGTGTTGACACACGAATAGCTAACATAATGGAATCTATCTTATCTCTCTACCTCCTGGTTTGTTGAAAAGAGATACGCGCAAAATCTGAAAATCCTCAAAAACCAAGGTACACATTATCATCCAAGGTATGACGTGGGAAAGCATATATCACATACCATGACACGTTCTTGACCAATACCAGTTATTTTTATGTTTATGTTTGTCTATCCTTTATATTTTTTATCATTTTTATTTTTTGTTACTTCAATATAGAAACAGAAAAATATGTAGATGGTCCCTTTAATACAGCCATTTTTTTGGACATAAGCTTGCCAACTATACAAACGTATACGTTATGTCAATTAGTTTTTGTAAAAGGTTTACTTAATTGAAAGACTAAACGGCGTTTGCGGACATTATATTTAACGAAAGACAAAGTTGATTCGCTTTATTTCATTTAATCTTAGAAAGAGGCTTTCTTATGTAAACATGTTTTCAGAAAAATGAAGCTTCAAGGAAGTGTGTTAAGGAACATGATATAAATAATTTTTAAGCGACTAATTTGTTCGATTCGAACAATACATCAAGTTTTTTTTCAGGATTGACTTCTGCCATGATAATCAAGACTGCACTTGCTTTCTGCTATTGTGGATTTTTTTCTTTAGTTTACAATCAAACGTGACAGTCTGTGTTCTTTCAATTTACATTAGATCATGTCTTATAACATGGGTTATAAAAATATTTTTTATAAAATTATATAAAAATGAGTTATTTAATCACTGTCATTGCGTACAGTCTATAAAAGAAAGTAAAAAAGTGGGCTTAATAGAACGTACTATTAAAATACCCACGACAATCTTTATCAAAATTTCTATTGTTCGCCTTTTATACTTAGAGATAGTCCTTTGCTAAATTTGCTATGTAATCATTTGGTACTTCATGAAATAACCAAAATATGTTTAAAAACAAAAAAACTAACAAAGAAAAAATACAAGAAAATTTTTAATTATTGCATTAATTTCTGCAAATAGAGAAAAAATCCGCAAATTTATAAACACTGCCAATTGTCTAATTTGTTTAGGACCCAGTGTTCTAAAACATTGATATTCACGCCTTTCAGTTTGTCCACTTTAAAATAACGTGGCCCTATTCCTTTTTAAAAATTAAAAAAGGTCAAAACCTTCGAAACTTCGCACTTCATGTCATCTGGATATTTTGTTTCCAGGATTTTGTCAAAACCAATGTTAATAACAAGAGTGATAAATGTTATTTCCATTTTAATTGTTGAACCTTTTTAAAATATGCATAAGGGGTCACCAAGGGAAATTTTTCTCTACGAAGGGGAATAATTGTAAAGACAAAACTCAAAATGTAATTTGATTCACTTTTTTTTCAAAACAAAAAACCAATGTTAGGTTTCAAATATTTAAAAGGTATAAAATTATTAGGGAAAACTGCTGTCTCAAAACATTATAGACAAGTAACAGTATGCAAATTAATGTTCTCTAAAATTGTGTAGTCGTCGTCACAATACTGTTGATTAGTATGATATCCTTGCATCTAAAATTATTTAACATGAATTCGACGTCTCAAGGTTTCATGTTTTATAATTCTCATTTTTTATTTTAAAGTGTCAGGTTTGTCTAGCTAGACTAGAGTAGTTTACCCATTTGGAGTACATCCGGTCTCAGATGACTGATGGAAATTCAGGTCTTTTACTTAAAATAAATAGGAATGTTTGTGATTAGTTCTATAATACATCTAAGTTGAATGTTCGTAAACTATGACGTGACCTAGTTAAACAAACACCGCTATTTTAATATTAATACCCCAAAACAAACTATAAGTATAATTGATTATGTATCGGCTTTGTTTGTCATAACGATATCAATAAGCTCCGTAATAAGCTTCTTTTAAAGAACATTAATTAAGTTCGACAAATACAATATCATCTCAAGGAATAATGTTTCACATAAATACTGTATTGTTATGACTTACAATCATTAAAACTTTAGGAGGTTGATATAATCTTTGTATCTACATGCAAAACAAGTAAATTATTACTAAACCTGATTTCATTTGCAACACTAGACTACAATAAATGTGATAGGCTCGTCGTTGCTAAGGTTAAAAAACAATCATTGCAACAAACATATACATATGTATATTTGATATCACTGGCATTTTAAAACATTTTTACTCTGTTCGTGATGTGTTTGTATGTTTAATGCCTAATGAAAAATTGTATTTGTTTCGAAATGATAGGGTTTCAATAGAATTACTTGGCAAAATGAAATGATTCTAAGGTTCATGAAACTTCTTACTTTGGATAGAAAGAAAGACACATGTTAAAGTGGTAATTCAGTCTACAAACGAGTGGTATATAACATAGAGTGAATAATGACGTTGTTTCATGGTTTTTCGGATACGATGTATTAAGAATTTCATAGATCTCCTGCCTTTGTTTACCTTTTTAAGGAAATATTGCCAGTTCAGATTCTAATTTTGAAGTATTACTTACTATATATTTTGGTCCTTTGGGTAGCTTTTCAACATCTTGAAAATAATTTTGGTTTCATAATTTTGGTCCAAGCACTACTGATGAGGAATTGTGTTCCGAAACGGCCGTCTATTGCTGTAAATATAAAACTGGTATAATATGTAATTAACATCAATTTACGTATTTAAGAGGGACATTTATCAATACAACTTGTATCTCGATATTCAACATTAGACTCGACTATTTTAGTTACGTCGTGACGGTCAATACATATTGTAACAGCAACCTCAATGAAAGAAACTCGGAGGTTTCCCAGAAAAACACACCTTCACGTGATATTTTGAATTTTAAATTAAAGGTTGTCACCTTTCAGTTTTAAAAACGGATACTCTGTGCTAGTCATAAACACATAACATGTTAATTAATATAAAATAAACATTAAACCATGAAATTAAATATGGAATTTCTTTTGTAAAATTAGAAATTTTCATATCCATTTCACTTAGAAATCCGTCAATCTTTTACTCGTTACGGTTGATGTTGACTTTTTTTTCGCACATAAAATTAATCTTAGAAAAAGAATATGATCGATAAAAATGTCCGCCCTTGATGAATGGATATACTATGTACCTCTTAATGAAATCAGTTGCATTTGATAGATTAATCGCAATAAACAGACACTGGTACGACATAAAATGGACATATGCTTTCTTGGATGATATAGAAAGTAAACATTGACAGGCAAAAGTAATCTGTTTAAGTCACGTACAACCAAACACAATAGCACCATCCTTTTCTACATCACAATCTCAAAACAAAGTAAACACTTTGAAAAACTAGCAAATAAAGTTAAATTTATGAACGTCCACCATCAGGTCGGGAGCAAAGAAAAAGGTTAGCACGACTTGTTAATTCGTTGACATTAAATATTTGTTGCTTCATTTTTGCTACTTTATAGTCATTCTAAAATTGTCAAAATTTCAAGCATAGCTGCTTTTATTATGCATTTTAGCAAAGAATGATTTAAATGAAAAAGAGATTATTAGTGGCATTTAAATAGTACTATAGTGTTATATACTCTAGATGACTACCAATCAAAAGTCTTTTTATACTATGAGGTCCCTATGTGCGATTTTCTTTTCTCGACTTGTCTTCTTTTGTTAATATCAATTTGTCGCTGTCGTGTTCTTAGTTACGTAGGCTGCCACTAAACCATGTTTTTAGATGCGAATATCTTGTTAATGTATAATATGTATATCATTGTCACTTTAAAACTGCATAGAGATGGCCTTGAATATTGATGTTGTTGAGTTGATGATGTGTAATATTGCAAATGATATCAAAATAAAACATATCGAAACGTGAAACATCTTATTCAGTTTCGAATATCTTGTAAAATATATAATGCATATCACTGTTTCATTAAAAGCTGCATATATATTTGGCCTTGAATACTGATGTTATTGAGTTGATGTAGTTTAATAATACAAATGATATAAAAAAAACAAACATACCAATACGTACAATAAGTACTATACCGTTATAGGAATCACAGTGTCTACATGTTTCCTTATCATGGCTCCATGTTTGTCATTTCAGATCATTTACAAGGCCCTCAAAAAGTTTTATGGCCGTCATCACAGTATTGTTGATAAGTTTGATGTCTCTATGTCCAGGATTGCCCTTGATATATTTGATGTCTCATAGTTCCATGTTCCTTTCACACAATTTTGATAACACACATGGCCGGTGTAGTTAGCTATACAGAGGCGCGTTCCATTCTACCCGGCCTCACTCCCCTGGTAAAAGTTAACGTGTCTAACCTATCTTGTCAGTTCCAAAGTTTTACTTTGCTTCTGAATTGTAAAGAAACATTTGACTATGGTACGTCAAAAATATCCAGGGAATTCCTGGACACAGAAACATAAAAAGAAATAAAACTCTTGCAAAACTCTGTTAAATATAATATAGGAAAGTGTATATTTCACAAGAGTCCATTACAGTCGATAAAACACTCAGGTTTGTAAGTCGTGTCTTAATCTCTGATTTTGTTCCCCACCTTTTGACATCAAATGAAAATGTAACCCTCCGTTACGTCAAAAGACAGATTGTTTACATGACGTTATGTAACGGCGGTTTTATCATGCCGATTAGTCTAGTAGCCATAAAGTCGCAAGACATGAGTTTCTATCTCTATTTGAACATTAACTTACAGAGAATATTTTATTCAAAAGATTCTATTAATTTGAAATTTAAATGGAAATTTTGTCAAAAATTTACAATTTGACAACATAAACGTAACAAAGAACAGAGAACTAAATAAGTCGCAAAAAGAACCAAACAAGACATAAGAGAAACATATTGACCACTGATCAAAAACTGAAACAAATACACATCGATCATGGTTGTAGTATCATTGGCGACAATCTTAAAGACTTTTGCATACTATGCGTTTATTTTAATACAGTGGAAAATGATATAACAACTATGGGAGATCACTAATAACGATTCTAAGGAACAACCGACTTCCTCGCTAAATGACACGAAATGGTTCATAATTGATATCCGTCACGTAATTACAATGACAGCACTAAGTAACGTGACATTTCACCAATTTGATATTTAAATCAATAAATCAATGATAAGCGGGTGAAAAAATGGTTTGTAATGATAAATAAACCATCGGTATCTGAGGAAAAAATACCAGAGCACTTTTGGCGAAATAGCCGTCTAAGCGTGCTGCAAACAGAATTGGCAAACAATACATGCCAGATCTCCTTTTGTAGTTTGCATTTGCATTTATAAAACTGAATTTTATGTAATCAATTCTAGAAGTAGTCCTGATTCGTAACAGACTTAGTGATTGAATAATCAGATCAATTCAGATTGTTAACTGTTAGTAGGAAACTTGATGACCGAGCGTATAAAGCTGTGATTATTCACAGCGCTTTCGAACACATAGGATTCGACCGAAACTCTTGCGCATTTTGTAGTAATTTGTTTGCCGAAAATTATTATTCAATTGATACTTTAAACATTGCAAATCAGCATAACACAAATTTCGTATACCGTCCACTTTGGTCAAAAATTAAAAATAATGTAAAATTAATGTGTTGATTTTTACAAATTCTTGTCAACTTAAATCGACGTTTATTTCAAAGAAGCCTTGTGCACCATTGTCGTATCAAAAACAAAGATACTAATCCATGTCCGAATCACAATCCAGAAGCAAAGTAAACACTTTGGAACTGACAAGTTAAGTTAGACATGTGAACTTCCACAAGGGAAGTGAGGCCGGGTGCTCCGGAAGGGTAAGCACCTCCTGTTTAGCTAGCTACACCCGCCACGTGTGTAATTAAAATTGTGTGAAAGGAACATGGAACTATGGGACGTCAAATATGCCCAGGGAGTCCTAGACACAGAGACGTCAAACTTATCAACAATATCGTGATGAACCATAAAACGTTTTGAGGGCCTTGATAAGGCCTAGGCTTACAATATCCTTGAGTCAACAATTTATTTGCAAGCAGCCTACTTCGTTGTACAAAGTCCCTGTAGTGGGAACAGGCTCTTCCATAAGCGTATTAATTGGGAAACAAATACACCATAAGCAGGAGAAGCAGGTATTTTGCTGCATAAAAAGGGAAAGTTGACAAAGAAAAATTGAAGTCATTACGTTTGTCATAAAGTTTCAAATGTAGCCTTTCGTGTGCGTCATAATTCAGGTATAAGTCTAAATATGAAGCAGACCTTGAGGAATCAGTCGTGTCTTTTATTTTGAGATCACTAGGATAGATGCCATTCACATAGTCTCCAAATTTGGGATTGTTAAGAGACAGAACGTCATCTATATATCTGTATGATGCGTTGAATGATTTAGCGACAATCTTTTCTCCAGATTTAACAAGGTTCTGCATAAATTCTGCTTTATAAGAATAAAGAAACAAATCAGCAAGGAATGGTGCACAGTTTGTACCCATCGTTGTCTGAAAACCTATATTATTAAACACAACAAATATGTTATCTATCAAAAACTCCAACATTTTGTTGATGGTATCTTCAGTATATTTTTGTTTCGAATCCGTATGATGCTTGACAAAATAACCGGAATCCCTGTTCAGCACCAGATATTTGTATCTTGGCTTACCGTTTTTGTAAAAGAATGCCAAGTGAATAATTTGTTTTAGACGTTCTTTCAATTTAGAATGAGGGATAGTGGTGTATAGTGTAAAAAACCAAATGTTTTTATACTTTGACATGAGATAAAGTATTAAAAGCAAGATGTTCAAGTTATTCTTTAGAATTTTTGAGAATCCACATTTGGTTGATTCTAGATGTAGAATATACTGTTTCTGAATAAGACTGAAGACTATCTTTGACGATTGTAAAAAGTTGTGTTAAGTTACCGATAATGATTTAGTAGTACATTTAGAAGAGCCTTCTATATATGTTTCCTTGTATGGATTTTTATGGAGTTTAGGTTAAAATACCACTACTGTATCATCGCCAAAATCGCTTAAATTGATACACCGTTCAAAAAATACATTTATATTTAACTAGAAACAAACTTTTGCCTAATCAGTCGGTAAAATAAAATCAAGCTTTGGATAATAAGATTCAGGCGTTGTGTAACCATATGTCTAAATACAATTTAGTTTGTATTTAGTTTGTTAGTTATTTTTTTGTCATGTTACACCAATTATTAGCAGAGGTTTATTATTCAGTGCAGTTTCAAATATCTAATTTGATTTAGTTTTCATGTGTAGAGGTTTTCCGGCCTCAATACGTCTTATAATGAAGCATGATTTTCTGACTTTAACGCACTTTGATAAATATCAGTTACGTGAGTTTCTCAATGTAAACAGGATAATCAATAATTAATTCTATTTGTGTTTGTTTTGATGACTTTTGGAACGAGTTACTTGTTCACTTATCTGTTTATTGTGATTGAAAGCTCTCATGTAATTGACAGTAATTTTCTCTTAGCCGTTCATTGAGACAAATCGACAAGTCATTCGTTTTTTCTGAATCTAAAATGAATGGTTCTTTATGTATAAGACGGAATTACAAATAATGTTATATTAGGTTAGTAGCTTCAGTTTTTGCTGTTTCGTTCATGTTCAATTAGCATTGGTTAATGTTGTCTTTAACCAATTACGTTGGCTGATTTCTAAGAACATGTTTTTCTTTTTTATTTATGAGTTTTAAACATAAGACAAGGACACATACACTCGATATTCTTTCTCATAATGGATGCAGTTAACATTGATAAACCTGATCTAATCCTTTTGATACATGATTTTTATGTATATTCAGTTAATAAAGTAAACTTTTTGAAAATTTCATATTATGAAAAACCATTTATAATTTGAATTTTTTCAAAATTATATTTCTTTATTATAGGGGGTTATTTGAATAAATATAATATCAGATCATTTTTCTTTGCTAGCCCATCATTATTAGAAATTTGGGAATCAATCTGGCAGGGGGAAGTGTCTTAACAATTTCCTAGTAATTCAAGAACTATGTGTACAGACTATTAATTATACAATCGATATCTGTTTTAAATGAATCAAATTGGCATATTTGTCTCATAAACAGTCTTACAAAATTTAATCGAGTTTAGTTTTGAACTATACCTTAATTGGTTCTAAATGGCTCCATTTTGTGCCTCAACCCCCTGAACTAACTGATATACAAGGCAATTTGGGTCATTATCCAATGTTTTTAGGTTCAGTTTAAACTTAAACTGGTCAGATAACCAATCCTCCCTATCATAGCATTGTAATTTTTTGTCAGTTTTATGTGGTCACCTAGCTCCTTTCTTGTATTAAATTTCAAGAACATGACAGTTATAGTTGAAAGAGATATATTCAGTTAAGATATGACATACAGTTTAAGCTGACAGATTCGGTTATACACTTGAACTTCAATCAGTCACCTAATTATCTCATTTAAGCATTCTTGTAACGAATTTAAGCTATTCATGTGTATTGCGTCGTGTTCTTGCTAGTGTTGGAAATTAATCTGATCAAAGTTTCTGTAAATAAGACATAATGTTTACTGTCCGAAGAAACGAGAAACAGGTCATTATTTATTCGTATTATTGCTTGCGTTGGACACTTATCTGATCAAAGTCTCTGTAAATAAAACATGTTTATTGTAAGAAAAAGCGAGAAACATTTCATTAATTATTTCTCATTCTCTCAAAAGGACGATGAACTGTTTCACTATTCCAGGAAATCACATCAGATAAGATTATATAAATTTTGTAATGACTTGTTTAGGTTCAATTCTTTTTTCTCAATGGAATTTCCTGTTGTTTTCGATGATGACTTTTGTAATGAAATAGAAATTATTTTAAGAGTTCTGTTGACCTTGACAAATCAAGATTCATTGGTTTAACTATATGCTATATCCATCTTCTCCAATACCAAGTGGTTTTCTACAAAATGAAATAATAAAGAAAAGGTTACTTTAGTAAAAAATTATTAAACACATTGATATATATTTTCATTCCAAATCAATTTTCCTATAAACGAATGTCGAACGATTCGATTTAAACAATATTCTGAATAAATGTTCCATGATTTTTTGTTTTCTGATGCTATGGTTTGTTTTTATTGCTTTATTGCGTTTTGAATGACAAGTTCTTCAGTTTCTACAAAAATTAAAATGCTAATGTCATGAACGCAAAGTTTTAAAATTGACATCTTAAATTGCTAAACATATCGAAAACTCACTAAATAAATTGACATGTTTGAGTGGAAGAGAATCTAATTCACTGAATGCTGATTTAACTTATCTAAGGTATCTTTGAATCAAAACTCAGAAAATCAATATGTCATCGTATTTTTAGATAGTGAGGACGAGGGGCACAATTTAATTTTAACCATATGTTTTAGAAAGTTTTTTCAAAAACAAATATATAAAAAAACATTTGATAATTGCTATGTTTAGAGCAATGGTATAAAGTGTGCCTATATATAATATAAGCCCATTTTGTACAAATTTTACCGTTAAGCTGTGATGATAAGCAATATTTAAAGCACCAAAGCAGGGCTTTGATTATTCACTCGTCCACTCGTCCTGATGAGTGATGTTGTTATTGCAATCATCACGGTGTCGAGTTAAATTTATCAGACATATACATCATGGGCTTGTTACAATTAATAAACTGTAGACAATTTAGTGCAGGTCGGGAAAATCGTGTGTAAGGAGGTCAATTGTAACCACCCGGGCCCTTTTGTAAAAATCTTGCCGTTCTGTTACAAGCGTTAATCAACAACATCATTTGAACGTTTGCATCATATGTACAAACCGTTTCGCATTAGGAAGTCACTTAGTGTAACGTAAAATCCAACCGATGTTCCGAGTGTTTATATATTTGCCAGTCGTCTGTAAAAGTACAGTATGTACATATATCACAATATTATCTTTTACACTTGTGGTGACTGTGCCGAGTTAAATTTCCAAGTGCCGAGTGTTTTTCCTATTCAACTAGGCACTGTGCCAAGTGAAATTAAAAACTCAATCTAAGGCCTGCAAAGCCAACAAAAGGTCAAATAAGGACGAAACAACAAATTTTAGTTTTATCATATATCCCCAGAGACAATCCGTACTTAGAAACATTGACACATATAAGATTTCAATTAGGATGTATAAAATCTTAATATTATAGTAAATTTATTTTAATCTTTATTTCGACAATTTTCTGTGTATAGGAAGCAAAAATCTATATAACACGCGATCCACTCGAAAATGTTAAAGTTGTTAAAGTCACTAGATTCTCATAAAAGTATGTTAAAAATAAATCTTACCAGAGCCCTTGAAAAGTTTTATGGCTGCCATCACATTATGTTTTTAAGGTTTGATGTCTCTGGATATATTTGACGTCTCATAGCTCCATGTTCCTTTCACTCAAATTTGATTACAAACTTGGCGGGTGTAGATAGCTAGGAAGTGCTAACCCTTCTTGAGCACCCGGCTTTACTTTCCTGGTGGAAGTTGTCCTTGTGTTTAACCTAACTTGTCAGTTTCAAAGTTTTTACTTTGCTTCTGGACTCGAATTCGGACATTGATCAGTATCTTTGAGTTTTATCTTAGTGGAAATAAATGGATATAACGTCATTAAATATTTGAGCAGCCTCACGATATGCTGGACTGTACATCTTAAGATTTGGCAATAAACAATTAAACTAATACAAGTATTATAAAACACCAAACACTACAAGACAAAGCAAAGTCGAATGCCTTTCTTTAATCAAATTCTATCAGTAACGGTAATGTGGGCATTTTTGCATTTAATTTTACATCTAGTAGTAACGTATCTGACTTTAACACTGATTTGACATTTGTTATTTTATTTGATTTTCCATTAACTTGTCACTAAAACACATATATTATACATTGTCTTTTTTCTTTTACAGAAACTTATATGTCAAGAACATTATTCATCAGACACAATAGTGTTTACGCTATTTCATTTCTATATTTACAAAAAGCATAGAAATCTTCTTAATGCAAACAGTTTGTTCTGGTACCCTAACAATGAGATACGTACAACAACAGGCATGAAAAATAAAATTAGATAAAACTATATTAATATTAACAATTTTTAACATTCCTACTCCGTCTACCTGTGGACTGTACATTGTAAAAGTGATATGTACCTCATTTATATAACAACACCTTTGATTTTCAAACGGTCTTATAATATCGATAATATCCCAGTACTTTTCACATATATTAATAAGTGATCCCAGCCTACTAGCCGCTATGCTACGCTACTTTCGTAAAAACATGTATAACACCACATTTATAAAACAACGTTCTTATAAAAAACAAATATACTTATCAATGTCCATATCACAATCCAGAAGCCAACTAAAAAACTTCAAAACTTACAAGTTAGGTTAAACCAATTCCACCAGGGATGTGAGGCCGGGTGTTCCGGAAGGGTAAGCACCTCCTGTTAAGCTAGCTACGCCCGCCACGTGTGTAATAAAAATTGAGTGACAAAAATGGAACTTTGAGACGTCAAATATATCCAGGGCAATCCTGGACACAGAGACATCAAACTTATAAACAATACTGTGATGACGACAATAAAACTTTTTGAGGGCCGATATAAGCCTAGGCCAGCAATTTTCCTAGTTCGACAATTTATTTGTAATTATCTTACTTCATTATAAAAAGTTCCCATACAGCGACAAGCTCTTCCATAGCGTATTAATTGGGAAACAAATACATCATAAGCAGGAGAAGTAGGTTAATTGCTGCATTGAACAGGGAAGTTGATGATAGAAAAATTGAAGTCATCACGTTTATCGTATAGTTTAAAATGTAGCTTTTCGTAGACTTCATATTTGAAGTATATAAGGATACATATGAAGCAGAACTTGGAGAATCAGTCGTATCTTTTATTTTGAGCTTGCTACAATGGAAGACCTACACACTCTCAAAATTTAGGATTGTGAAGAGACAGAACGTCATATATATATATCTGTAGGTGGAGTTGAATGATTTGGCAACAGTCTGAATTAACAAGGTTCTGCACAAATTCTGCTTCATAAGAATCAAGAAACAAATTGGCAAGCCATTCTGCACAGTTTGTACCCATTGGTATACCGATTGTTTGCTGAAAAATTATATTACCAAACAAATATGGTTTCTATCAAAAACATTTTTTTGATTGTATCTTCAGTATATTTTTGTATGGAATCCGTTAATGTTTGCATAAAATAACAAAAATCCCTGTTCAGCAGTAGATAGTTGTATCTTGGCTTAATGATGTTGTAAAAGAATGACAAGTGAATGATTTGTTTACACGAGATTTAGGATAAGGGATAGTGGTGTATAGTGTAGAAAAATCAAATGTTTTTATACGTTTTACACGAGATGAAGTATAAGAACCAAGATGTTCAAGTAAGTTATTCTTTAGAACCTACACTTGGTTGATACCAGCATCTTTGACGACTGTCAAAATTTAAGTTAGAGGTATTGATGATTAATTAGTATTACAATTAGATGAACCTGATATGTATCTGTCCTTGTTTATTCTTTTATGACGTTTACCTCAATGTAGAAATTATTTGAAAGACAAAATAGGGTGATTACTTATACTACTTGATCTATCAGAAGCTAAAAAGTGAAATCTAAGCCACCGCATCCCCTGTGTCTACGTAGTTCACATAAGCCAATGTTTATCAACAAAGCTTGCATGGCAGAAGAATAATAGAATCTTACACCTGTAACAGGGTAAGACAGAGATATCTCAAACGAGGATGAATATTTTCTTGTCCAGTACGAGCCTTAGCGAGTTTGAGATATCTCTGTCTTACCCTGTTACTGGTGTAGGTCTCACACATTTGCAACACAAAACATGATTAATAAACATAAAAGTACATAAAAATGTTAAGTTTTCTTGTCACCATCCTGTGCCTGCTGAAAATGACGTAATCATTTTTTGTTGATGTTCTCACGTAAAATGATTGTGACGTCATAAATTAAGCGTGTGTATATGATTGTGACGTTGAGAAATTGTTGGTTGACTTCGGAACTTTTCTCAGCTTATTAAGTCCTTTCAACGATAAATCCAGAGCAGGTATAACTACGCGAGAAATTCGGTGTGTAGCCTGTCTCAACCCTAGGGTGAGACAAGGAAATCCCACATGGGTAAAAACGCGGGATTTCCATGTCACAGGTGTCAGAATAATCTTGTCCCATTTTAATTTGTGATGTTTTGCTCAGCAGATCAATATTTGTGATTTTAAATCTGCTCGTAATTCATGCAAATTTAATAATTTGATACGTTTATGTTGATGATTTTTCATGCAACTCTCAAAATGTTCGAAAATACCAATTCAATACAATTTAATATATATAATTGTAAAAATTAATTATAAGAAATAAAAAATAATTAGAAGTTTTAATCAAATTTATATAATTTGATACATTTTTGTTACAAAGAGGATTTTTATTTGTATGGTATAAAACTGCAATTTAGCAAATCAGCTTACTGAAAACCCACATATGTATGTGAAGACTTATATAATGTTGAATAGAATTATGTTCCAGACAGAACAATGCGATTTGCTAGGATTTTAATTATGGGATTTAGTAAACAAACGTAATAGCCGTACGTGTTTTCAGGGCTTGTTATATAGGAGTACTACTAGGTCAAGTGAAGTAATGTAGAAATCTGTAGACACAAGTCTACATATTAACAATCTAACAAACTAAGAACTGGAACAAAAACAAGGTAAGCACACATAGAAGCTACTGAATAAAAATCTTAAAACTATAGAAGCAACTGAATACAAAACTTAAAACTATAGAAGCAACTGAATACAAAACTCAAAACTATAGAAGCAACTGAATACAAAACTCAAAACTATAGAAGCAACTGAATACAAAACTCAAAACTATAGAAGCAACTGAATACAAAACTCAAAACTATAGAAGCAACTGAATACAAAACTCAAAACTATAGAAGCAACTGAATACAAAACTTAAAACTATAGAAGCAACTGAATACAAAACTCAAAACTATAGAAGCAACTGAATACAAAACTCAAAACTATAGAAGCAACTGAATACAAAACTCAAAACTATAGAAGCAACTGAATACAAAACTTAAAACTATAGAAGCAACTGAATACAAAACTCAAAACTATAGAAGCAACTGAATACAAAACTTAAAACTATAGAAGCAACTGAATACAAAACTCAAAACTATAGAAGCAACTGAATACAAAACTCAAAACTATAGAAGCAACTGAATACAAAACTCAAAACTATAGAAGCAACTGAATACAAAACTCAAAACTATAGAAGCAACTGATTACAAAACTCAAAACTATAGAAGCTACTGAATACAAAACTCAAAACTATAGAAGCTACTGAATACAAAACTAAAAACTATAGAAGCTACTGAATACAAAACTCAAAACTATAGAAGCTACTGAATACAAAACTCAAAACTATAGAAGCTTCTGAATACAAAACTCAAAACTATAGAAGCAACTGAATACAAAACTCAAAACTATAGAAGCTACTGAATACAAAACTCAAAACTAAAGACGTTTACTATGTAAAAAAATATACCGGAACCAGTATTGTCGTTAAGTGGTTTTGTTATCGTTATTATTTTTTTGAGAACCCAAACCAGATCACCTACTTTAAAATCTTGATAATTTATGCTGAGTATTTGAAGAAGTAATTGGGTTCATTGCTTAGTATGTACGGCTTATATTTACTTATAAACACGGGAAAGTCTATTCTACAAAATTATGTATGAATACCGTGTTGTTGTATACGTATATTCACGCTTGCATGTGTTCATATATCACTCTTTGTATTACATAGACTCTTCCATGTTAAAAACAAAAGACTATAAATAAAAGACTACTGATTTTAAATCATCTTTGAATCGGACGGTACCGGTGAACATACCAGTGGTGTAGTTGTAGCACATTTTGAGGCTCAGGCTTTTCCATATAATTTATAACCGGTGGTATATAACTTATGTCTGTCTATTAATAACGTTAGTAAACTTAAAACAGTATATTTTTATGCAATAATCAAGATGTTTTCTTAGTAAAAGTCTGACCTAATACTGTAGTTATGGTATCTATTGCATTTGTTTAACTTTCACTTATGTCATAGCTGTGTTCTTTCTGTTCTGATAAAAGCCCAAAGATATCAATCAATGCTTCATGCTAGATCGCATCTATATGCCACACTTACATTTATTACTTTAGTGTTTTTCCCTTTTGTTTCAAATTTTAGGTTGAAAAATTAATAAATAAAAATTACGTCTATGTTCTGAATGCAAATCATTAAAATTTATCTGTAAAATAGTATAATGGCACATTAACGAGTGAAATATAAAACGGAAGTTTCATTAAAAGTTCAAAGAGAGGAATCAGCTGTTAAAGAAAGTAAGGCTTTGTATGCTGTATATAACATTTTTGAAATCAATTAAAATTAGAAAAAAATGGAATGTAATAATTTCAATGTATTTTTAATAATAGAAAGCAGTAGCCTTACATCAGCAGTTCAATATTTTTCTTAAAAATGTAATCTAACCAACCAAAGAGGGATCTTTTTTTAAGACAAGAAATTGACCTCCCTTGCTTGTTTTGTATTCCTTTATTTTCTAATAAATCATAAGTTCATCTAAATGTACTACTACATCATTATCAACAATTATAACACAATAATTTACTGTCCTCAAAGATGATTGTCTTCATTTTATTTATGCAATCGACAATATGACTTAAATATCATGTTTTTAATGTTTATCGCGACTATCAGCAGTATCCTTTATTCTAAATTGATAGTGCCCTAAAAACATTCATTCCTCATTCCTTTACAAAATGGTATGGCAAATTATGAACATGAAATGTTGTATTGAATGTCACAGCTTTCATTTTTTTACTTTGCTATGAGAATTGTGATTTAAGCATGAATCGGTATTCTAGTTGTTGATTCTATGGAAATGAAGTTGATTACTTGAATCAATTCTAAGAAGAGACGTTATGTTAACGTTTATCATCTTGCTTACTGATCCGTGATTGATTAGCGAAATTATGTTTCTCATCCCTCAGCTGATTTGAGTTTTAAAAGCGCAACTCACTTTTTTAAAAATATCAAACATATTCTCGGTTGTAAAATTAAACACAATTAGAAGTAAAGACGCCTAAGTAGACAACATGCAGAAAAATGTGTGTCTTTTGTTTTTCGTTGCGTGCATGCGTTAGTTGATGCACAGAAAATATATGTATTCCAGGTAAAACGTTTTTTAAAATCAATAACCTAAATATCAAAAGTACACAAAACAGTATAGATAAATGGAATCAACCAGAAAGATGCCAAGAATTTAAATCAAACTAATCAGACATCAAATGACTAGGTTGTCCACCTCCAGGTTACGTTTATAATGAATATACGTCTGTACAAGTAAGTGCATTCAAGTCTCGATAATATAATCATTATAGCATTTTCTTAAGATTTTAGTACATTATCAAGATATTTTCATTATGAAAAAATTATTCTGTTTGCATTTTAGCTTTGGTTTTTGTTCATCAATTAATTTATGAACATATTTTTGTACTGATAGAAATTCAAACTATGTTTATATTCCTAGATTAATTAGTAATAATTACGCTATAAACAATACTGTGATGACGACCTTAAAACTTTTTAGGTTCAAGATAAACCTAGGTTCGCAATATCCCTGGGTCAATAACTTATTTATAAGAAGCTCACATCGTTTTATAAGTTGAATGAACTATTCGTTTACATTTAAGCTTTGGTTTTAGTTCATCAATGTATTCATGTAAATATTTTAGTACCGGATAGAATTCAACTTAGTTTTATATTACTAGATTAATTAGTTATAATTACGCTGTAAAGTACGTAAGTGTTTGTTGTTTTCTTTACTCTTTTAATGTTTTATTTGATAACCTTCACCTTTGACATACATTACACGAAAAGCCGTCGGAAGCCGTGTCTCACATGTACTTGTTTCTAAGACAGTGTTGTGGAGAAGGAAAAGTAAACATTTCAAACAGTTCCTGTATTACATGTTATACTAGTTTTATTTTTACAGCACTAGACAGTCGTTTCGGAATAAAATTCATCTGTAGTCCTTAGACCGAAATTATGAAACCAAATTTGTTTTCAAGATAATTAAAGCACCAAAATATATTTTACCATATGGAAATACTTTGCATTAGAGAGTAAATCTTAGTTTTTGAGGTTTTTTAAATTTTAACTAGCAGCAAATTTAGGCAATTGTATATTTGTGACAATAATACACAGTTATTGTCTATATTATAATTTCTGCTTTTGTATTTAAGAGACTATTGAGAACATAAACAGTCGTCTCTCGATATTTACCGTTTCAGAGTGACTGTTATTACCAAACAATTACATCTATATCGATGACAATTAAATAAATTTTCTCATAACCTCAAACTTCATAAAGCATTGATCCCAATTCCAGTCACATAATATCACAATAATATAAGTGTTATTTATTTTCTATACTAATGTAATTAATTTTTCCTTTTGTTATGGAAGTATAAAATAATTGAACATTTTGCACACTGAATATTTGCCTAGCAAATACTACCATAACACAAAGAAAAATTAATTTCATTTCTTATAATTCAATTTATAGTAATTTTTCAGCAACATATCAACAACTTTAACTACAATTTAGCGGTAGGAAGTAAACAAATAAGATCGCTGTAGCACAGGAATTTAAATGTCTCTGTACCTAGCCCATGTTACATGATAAAATGGCGTCACTGAGCAAACCTTTTCATGTAAACGTAAGAGGAAAGGTAGGATCAAAAATATTTCAAAGAAAGGAAAATTGAATTATTGTCACTTATTGTAACTGCATCTATTAACAAAAACATCATAAAATGTTTTGAGGAAGAGAAAAAGCTGAATAATGAAAACAAATAAATCTCTGAATTTGAGCATATATCTCTTCTGTACCAGTGATTAAACAACAATTGAGTTGTGTATAGTAAGAGTTAAGTCTATTGATAATAAAGTCTATGTCTGGAAAATATTAGAAATGCCTTTGGTATTACTATTCTACTAGACTCCGAATCCTTATTTTCAATCAGACAGATTGTATGATATCTTTTAAAATGTATAATGAACTGTAAATATTTGTGAAGGTAATTTTAGTGCATGAAAACATTTTAAGTGAAAACAAATGTACTTGCATAATCCAGAAAAACCATGAAAATGATAGTTCATGACAATCCATGGCATACAGACATATAGAGACCAACATTATAACATCTACATTCAATTTGTACTTTTAATAAAAACTGATATTACATTTTATACTATTGTTAGTTTGATATCCAAGTTTTTTTTTTCATTTTAGATAATACATCAAAACATCAATCCATGTTCAAGTCACACACCTAAAAAGTTTGAACGTTTGATCTTTAACGACGGAAGTAAGATCAGGTGCTCAAAACGGCAAAATTCTCCTGTCTAGCTGGCTACACCCATCATATTGCATGCATTATAAAAATTCTCAGCAAGTTTCGAATGATTGAAGTTAAGACACTTTCGTGTACGACATGCGTTTCCAATTGATGGAAAAGCCAGTTACTGTCGTCACGGGTATATGCGTAAGCAACAAATGAGTAATTTTATTTTGGCAATTTTTATGATAACTATACTCCTATGATTAAATTTGGTCAAAACAGAGTTGAACATAAAAAATCACATATACATGTAAATACAACAATAAATATCTACTGGGATTGCTGATAGTACAGAATCGTTTACTGTCCATTGATAATAAAGAGTTATTCTAAATAGCAATCGATGGCAATAAACTAACGTTATGATGAATGCAAGATGCACTTCAAGTTCCCTCGCTGTCAATGAAATCCTTATTGATAATCTTTGTGTAATTACCATGTCAACACTTCTGTATGAAATATCATGTTCTGTTTGTGAGATAACCGACAAATGTTACAATCCCAAACTAAACTTAAAGTACAAAATGACAAATGTATAAAACAACTTAATACGTGATCTCAACAATTACAAATGTAGGAAAGTGAGATCATGTGCTACAGAAAGATAAACACCTTCATGTCTGAAGGACAATTATATATCTCAGACTCCTAGCGTTATCACATTTCCCATATATATATATACATCTATTGGGATTCTGATATTGCCGAATATTTTATGTCCATCTCTAACAAAGAGATTTAAGCAACAATCAATGGCAATTCACAAACTTTATGATGAATACAAGAGGCACTTCAAGTTTCCGTGCTGACAATAAATGTCTCATTGATAATTCTTGTGTAATTACCATAAAATACTTAGATACGCGAGATTTCTCAAATATTTATATTAAATTAAGAAACCGATTTTTATGCATGTGTTCGAACGTTTGTGAGTATCACTTGTAATAGATGTAGAAAGTGGTGGATGTTACTTTTAAAAAAAGTAAAAACTAAAAAGATGTGTTTAAAGAGGCAAATAAAGATGATTAAACATTAATAAAATATTGAATATGTTGCTTATTTACCTTAAATTCTTTTATATCACCTTTATGCAAACCTTTACACCTAAAAGGTATCATAGTTAGGGGTATAACATCGTGTTTTTGTTTGCGTTGGATACTTATCTGATGCGTTTCTGTATATAGGCATCATGTTTTCTGTTTGAACATACGAGAAGCAAATCATTATTTCTTAGTCTCTCATAGGACAAGTAAAACCGTTTCACTCTTCCAGGTAAACGCATCAAATCAGGTTATATAAATTGGGTTTTCTCTTTGATGACTTACATCGTGTTTTTGTTTGCGTTGGATACTTATCTGATGCGTTTCTGTATATAGGCATGATGTTTTCTGTTTGAACATACGAGAAGCAAATCATTATTTCTTAGTCTCTCATAGGACAAGTAAAACCGTTTCACTCTTCCAGGAAATCGCATCAAATCAGGTTCTATAAATTGGGTTTTTCTCTTTGATGACTTGCTTCGGCTCAATTGAATTTCATGTTATTTTCGATGGTGATTTTTGTAATATAATGGAAATGATCTTCAGATTTCTGTTGACCTTCACAAATCAATATATATCTGTTGACTATAACATATGCATTTTCTCTTTTACCAAATGATTTTTCTACCAAATCAAATAATTTTAATCATAATAAAATAATAAAACAAATACATTTACATACCTTGTCAATTTTCCTATAAACTATCGAGCGATTCGATTTAAAACAATATATCAAATGAATCACAAAAAACGATTCGTTTTCTGACGTCGTTTAATTGCGTTTTGATTTACAATGGGTCCTTCAGGACCACCTTTCTGTAAAACTTAAAAACACATTTCATTATCGCAACATCTTCAAATTGACACCCTATATTGCTAAACATATCGAAAACCCACTGAATACATTAGATTTCTTACTTGACATGCTTCAGTTGTACAAATTAGTCATTTGATGTTTTTTAACGTAGCTAGCTGAACGGGATATGCTTAACTTTCAGGAACACTCGGTCTCACTTTCCTGGTGAGAATAAACGTGTTTTACCTTATTAGCTAGCTTAAAGAATTTTAGTTTGCTTTGGGGTTTTGGAATTTAGGTTTAAACATGGATTGGTATGTTGTTTTTTATTATTTAAGCTCTCTTTGAATCATAACTTACAAACTCAAATATGTTATAGTTTTTATGGATAGTGATGATGAGGAATGCGGTTTTAATTTTCACCATCTATTTTAGAAAGTAGTCATACTGAAATACCATTTGAAAATTAATATCTTTCGAGTGTTGATATAGATTACGTATCTTCTCTATAGTACATGTAAATATAATGTTTTGCACTCATTTCACTGCGAAGCTGTATTTATCTTAGTATTATCTAAATCACCGAAGCCAACAAAGTCATATCATGACGAAGAAGCGACATTTAGTTTTATCACCCTGCCCAATCCTTACTTAGACACAATGACATATAGAGTTAATTGGTTTCAGTAAGGGCGTATATTATTCGTGATACGATGGTTAAATCATTTTCGACCTGATTCGAACTACCAAATCCCACATATTTAGTATATGAAAAAAGTAAAGTAAAAGGAAAGAAAAAAGTAAAGACTATATAAGTACTGCCGATAAATCTAGGTGGAAGTAAGGTAATAACAATATAAAATATTTTAGCAGCTTCACGACGTTATAGAATGTACACGTTCAGGTCATAACAAATACACACTCGTTTCATTCAAAACTTTTCAGACTAGTTAAAGCAAAAAGGTTCCCATATGTAAAATGAATCTAAGTTGAAAGGATAACTTAACACCTTTAAATGCTGCACTAAATCAAAGAATTAATTGTACATTTTATAAGGAATTAAGAACGTCTTTGGAAAGTGTAATTAGAACGTCTAGTATACAATTTAGTTTTCAACTGTCCACAGTCGGGGATTTTCAATAATGCGTCGTTTTACAGATAACGAGAAAGGAAATTTAAAAAAATCCAAATATTTGTCAACAACCAAATGAAACAATACAACTATGATAATACAACCAAACAAGACAATACCAAAACCATAAACTACTACATTCAATCTAACTGATTTCAATAATTATTAACAAAAGTGCAAAGCCTAACTTGTATAAATAGCCTAGATTCGTGTAACTGTAATAAAATTTTATCAATAATAGTAATGTTGACTTTTTTGCATTTAGATTTCCTATCTTGTTATAACATCACTGACTTAAATATAGATTTGACATTTGTTATTTGATTTAACTTTTCCATTAACTTTCCATTAAAACATATATTATACATAGCTTTTTATCATTTACTTAAATTTAAACAAACATTATTTTTCAGACATAATTAGATTTGTTTTTCTATTACACACGCTTCTCGATGCAAAAGTCTGTCCTTGAAACCAAAATAAGATATACGTACATCGACAAATATGAAATAAATGCGTTTTAATGTTTTCTTTAGGGATTGTGATTTGACCATCGACCAGCATATTTGTTTTTGATAACATCAAATATTGGCACCAATCATTTGAAGCATTCTTACATAAGACGTATTCATAAACTGGATCCAGATGTATGATTTAGGTACCTTTGAAGGTCATGAGTTATCCTAAAATTTAGAAAGCATTTTCATAACCAACCTTTTAAATAACCCAATAATCTATGACATGGAACAAGGTAGATATTATTTATGATAGTAAATGTATTTTAAAATATAAACTAAAAAATAAACTATCGCTCTCGTGTCTCTTCGCGAGTTATAAACACAAGCCATTTTACGTTTTATCAGAACCAATATATACATCAGACAGTGATAACAAAACCTTGATTTTAACATATCTTTGAAATAAAAAATAACTAGCGGGTATACATATGCAAATTTTGTAATAGGAAATTAAATGAAATTTTGTCTCAGCCCCTAGGCACGATTTAAAATGGGATAATTCGGTTAGCAAACAAAATTTGTGATTATTTAAATAGGCTCTTTATTTTTGCAAATGTAATACTTTGTTAACAAACTTTATACTTTTGGTGCTTTTCCATAATTGGCAACTACGAATATCTTTTGTACAAAATATTTACAAACTATAAGAAATAAACGTTTTAAATCAGATTAATATGTTATTTTTGAAAAAGGGTTGTTTTTGTTACAAAGTGAAATTTTATTTGTATTATATAAAGCAATTATTTTTGCTAAAAAGCGAACTGAAAACCCACATGTGTATGTGAAGACAAAAATTGAATAAAATTACAGTAGAACTTCGATAACTCGAAGTGCACGGGACTTCGAAAATGACTTCGAGTTATCGGGGTGTTCGAGTTTTCGAAGTTGAAGAATGACGTCACAATGTAACTTTCATTTCTTTGAGAGAAATATCGGATGGCGTAAAACTGTTTACTGATACACTGGTGTAATATGTACCGGTATTACATAAAATAATAAATGAATTAAAATCAAATTATTAATTATGTTTTTATAAGGACTGATGGCGACAACAAACGCATACATGAAATACACAAAATGTGTATTACCAATACATGACCGTAATGCATTCAAAGAACTGAATCAGATAAACATATCCATGTACATTGTATGTTATAATAAACATAACAAGACGCACATTTTATAGAAATTATAAAACTAGTGTGCCTACCACGTGTTAGTCATTAAAACCCAGCTTAAATCACCTGAAAATTTATTGTTGTCGCCAGTGGTACAAAACTCGGCTTCTACTGAGGGAGTACACGGTTACACTTCATCGCCCATTACGGCACAGAGTATTAATCCTTTAATTGATACTAATTAATACAGTAGCAAAACCTTTGATCTGTACCACTTCTCTAATCATTAATCGGATTATACAGAAGTATTATAGCTAATTGTCGATTAATTACCGTGTTCTCACTGGAACGATCTATTGGTCACCCATTGTTAAAAATATTTCGAGTTTTAGAAGATTGTTTTTCCTATAATTTTTAATTTTGCACCTTAAAATTACTTCGAGTTATCGGGGGTATTCGAGTTACAGGAGTTTGAGTTATCGAAGTTGTATTTATATAGTTTATACAGAAAATCGGTCGGGACAAAATTATTACTTCGAGTTATCCGTGGTATTCGAGATATCGAAGTTCGAGTTATCGAAGTTCTACTGTATGTGCCAAACAGGACGAGGTGATTTGAAGGATATTAGATATTTGATTTCGGAAACAATTGTTAAAGCCGTACAAGTTCTCATCGTGCTTGTTATATTAGAGTGCTACAATGTCAAATGAAAATAATATGAACATTTGTAGACACAAGTCTGCTAATTAACAAAGAAAAATATCAGAATTTAGAAAACCCACCTCTAATGACTTAAATAAGATCGTTGTTTTTGCAAATGTTATTATTTTTACAATAAAACTATATACTAGTGGTCCTTTTTCATAATTTGCATCTGTCAATAACTTTATATTATTTATAATTCAATTTGATAAATATAATTGAAGTCAAAATCAGAGTTATATAATTTTGAAAAAATTGGGTTTTTTGCTTCAAAGAAGCATTTTATCTGCGTTATTTAAAAGTTAGTTTTGCCAATGAAAACCGACATGTGTATGTGAAGGCTCATGTTGTTTAACATTACGTGCTAGACAGAACAATGCGATTTGCTAGGATATTAGGCATTGAATTTAATAAACAAAAGTTGAAGCCGTCCAAGTGCTCTAGGTTTGTTATATAAGAGCACTACCAGGTCAAGTTAAAGTAATATGTAAATCTGTAGACAGAAGTCTGCTAATTAACAAAGAACTAATTTACGATTAAAGTAAAGTAAACACATATTGAAGCCAATGAGTACTAAACTTTTGATTTACGTCATGTACTTCTTTACAATACAAAAAAATCCAGTGTTTTGGTTAAGGGTATATTGGACGACCCAAATTTGTTCAACTATTTGAAATCTGGATAATATATAGGTTATCAACTCATTGCTTGATGTGTGATTAAGAGATACTAGTTAAAAATCAACTGTGATTGTTAAAACCTTCCGTAATGTCATACCCACCCAAATAAAACATAACCCTACCCCTCCAATTCAAACATCATAAAGGTAAACGTTACAAACAGACGAACACGACAAGATAAAAACTAAAAAATACATATTGGAACCACTGACTAGACTTTAGACGGACAATGAAGGATATATCTAGAGGCTAGAGTTGTAGTTGTGCCTCATTACGAATACAATTTCAATCATTAAACAAGTTTATTTTAATGTTTGTCAATATTCACTGTTAAAAATAAAATAAGGATTATTTTCATGCGATGCAATCATCAATTACATGTTTTCTTAGGAAAACACCCTCTTCTGCTGACGTGTGTTTATCTTTAACCATATGCCAGAGTTGTTTTTTTTCTTTTTCGTTATTTTCAAGAAACAAATGTCCCAATCAACCATTTATATTTTATTGTAAATTCCAGGGTACATTAAACGCAAATATATCATGACTTTTTGGCGTTTTTTTTATATTTAACTTTTATGTTGAAAAAACTTAATCATGGTCTAAATAATTATAACTTTATCTTTTATGAAATGATATTATGCAATATACTCATAAACCAACATACTAATCCATGTCCGAATCACAATCCATAGGCAAAGTAAAACTTTGGAACTGAAAAGTTAGGTAAGACATGTGAACTTTCACCAGGGGAGAGGCCGGGTGCTGCAGAAGGGTAAGCACCCCCTGTTTAGCTAGTTAGCCCCGCCACGTGCGTTATCAAAATCGTGTGAACGGAACATAGAACTATGGGGCGTCAAATATATCGAGGGCGATCCTGGATACAGAGATATCAAACTTATCAACAATACTTGTAATGAATTAAATATTAAACTGTTGTATATATATGTTTATTGACTAAAGGCCTCAGGCCCATATCACAATAAGTTACAATCAATGGCGGTATATAAATGACAAAATGTGAATAATACGTAATATTTTCAACTAACTAAATATATTTTACATAGACCTTTTTCTTAATGCATAATATATATACATACTTAAATTTCTTACAACAGTAATATTTTTTGACGACATAAGAATAATACATTTTTGATATGTAGGGTTTTTTAAATATTTTAAAGAAATGTATTTATGTCGTATATTATTGTAGGCATTGCAAATAAGTACAAATGGTACTCGTACTGTTCATAGAGAGGAATCCGCAGATGGAAGGATTAAGTTTGAGTGCCATCCAATATTTTTTAGATCCATATAAATGAGATTAAATGAAAAAATCCAATGAATTTGAATAATAAAAAACTAAGCTGTTATCATTGCTTCCAGAATTTACTTTACCACAGATAGGATTCTTTACATCATGATTTTGACCAAAATTAGGAATATCTTGACATTCTTTTGTTGTATAGAATCCCTAAATTAAATGTCATACAAGATAGATTTTTATACCAAGATTATCTAATTGCAGTGCCAAACTATTGTCAATAATTGGAACACAAATGTTTTTTTTTTAATTTTACTTTTGCTTTTGGGATTGTATATAGATTGGAATGTTTGTTGTTGAATTTATGGATATGATATTGATTAATCCTTTCCGAGAAGAAAAGTCACGCCCCGAAATTAAATAATATCAAAGAAAATTGTTTTAAAGGCACTTCATGTTTGTTACAGTGCAGGTGATATGAGAATATTTGTGACTAGGACCATAGTTTATTTATTGTTTTAATAAAACGTATAAAATAAATTTGAAATCTTAACTAAAGATACTTTTATTTTTGTTTATGAATTGAAGAATAAACACAGAAAATTTTGGATAACATTATGAATATCTCATTTGTATATAAAATAATCTTAATCGCCAAAATTGGACAAAGTGAGAAATACTTTCGACACACTCTTGTATGTGAAAAAATTCTTTTTGGGCTTGCATGTATATATTGTAAATGTGTCAATTTTGATCCGTGACTTGACAATCACTTTCAGATTTTTTAAATTATATTTTCTCATGCTACAACTAAATTGAGATATACATTATACGCATGCGCAGCTCCCATCTTACACAATTACTAAACATATTCTTCAATATAAAACAAAAAAAGATATAAAAGCCACACTAAGTAAAAAGAATGTTATGTGTCTTTTATTGTTCTTTGTTGCATTAGTTGGTGCAGGGTACATACAAGTATACCAGGTGAAACACCTTTTTCAATAAATAACCCAAATACCAAAAGTACACAAAACAGTATAGATAAATGGAATCAACCAGAAACATGCCAAGAATTTAAATTAAACTAATCAGACATCAAATGACTAGGTTGTCCACCTCCAGGTTACGTTTATAATGAATATACGTCTGGCCAAGTAAGCACATTTAAGCCGCATTAATGTAATGAGTTTTCTTAAGAGTCAATTCAGTATGTATATTAAATTATAAGAAAAAAATCTTGAATCAAATCAGAGATGGAAAAATTTATTTTGTTTACATATTAGCTGTGGTTCTATTCTATTAAAAAAATTTCAGGATTTCCTATCTAAAATATATTTATGAATGGTACTTCTTTTGTTGGGGTGACTGATCTCTAAATATATTTCATTTAATATCGCATCAACTTCTTAATTCTGTAATCTATTAACTTTTAAAAAACGTGTAATGACCGTCGTCAAAATATTGTTGATAAGTATGTTTTTATATCCAAAAATATCCTGAATATATTTTACGTCCCATAGTTTCATGTTCCTTTCATTCTCAATTTTGATTCAAGACATGACAGGTGTAGCTAGCTAAAGGGGAGCTGCTTACCCTTCTGGAGCACCCAGTCTCACTTTCCTAGTGGAAGTTTGCGCATTTAAATTGGTTTTCCAGTTTTTACTTGTTCTTTTGGATTGTAGTTTAATAATGGACCGATATGTTTGGTTTTTATTGTCTCTGCTTGTTAATCTGTTTACCTTCACTTTTTACATGCCTTACACAAAAATCAATCGGAAGCAGTATTTCACTAGCACTTTGAAATAAGAGAAAAAAGTCCCACAGTCATGTTTCAACAATCCTGTTGTGGTATATAAAAGACTATTGAAATAGTAACCATTCGTAACCAAAATTTACCAATTTCGATATTGACATTTTATATTGATGACGTTGTTAAATCTGTCTTATTACCCCACCCTTAAGTAACAATTGATCCAGATTCTAGCCACATATTTTATTAATTAATATTCATATCTATTTCAAATGATACTGATAGCAACCACACCTATTGAAAAACTTAGAGATTTAAATGAAATGAAAGGGCTAATTATGAAAACAAATAAATCTCTTGATTTGAGCATCTATAAAATTATGTGCCTGTGGTTAAAAACAACTGATATATTGAGTCATTGGATATCACCTTTCTCTAAGACTTTGAATCCTTATTTTCAGTCACATAGATTGTATATTATCCTTTGAATGTACAACTAACAGTAAATATCTGTAAAGAATATTTCCAGTAGAAAGGATTTTGTAAATTAAATCATGTATTTGGCAGATTCTTATACAACAAGGGAGTTGAAATGATACCAGTACGGCAATACAAATTTTAAAAAAATACTAATTGATGTACTTATCACAATCCACAAACAAAGTGAAAACTTTGAAAATCACAAGTTAGGTTAGACACATGAACATCAACCACGGAAGTGAGGCCGGGTGATCCGGAAGGGTACGCACCTCCTGTTTAGGTAGCTACACCCGTCACGCGCATAATCAAAATGTGTGAAAGGAAAGGAACGTTAAATATATCCAGCGCACCTTTATAAAACTGTGATGACTGCCATAAAACCTTTTGAGGGCCTTGACAGGCCAAGGCTTTCAATATTCCTGGGTCAACAATTTATTTGCAACAAAGCAATAAACATAGAGGGACCACTAATTATGAAATTTACTTTTGACGGATAATTGAGTAGACACTGTTCTCCGAGTTTTTTTTTTAATTTTATATATAATAACCCTCACATATACCGATTCATGTTTAAGTTACAACCCAAAAACAAAGAAAAGGTTTGATCTTCCACGAGGGAGGTAAGGTCAAGTGCTCCAAAACGGCAAGCATCTCTTGTCTAGCTGGTTACACCCACCACGTATGAGACTAAGATTGAAAATGAAAAGAAATATGTATCCCAGATACTACGCATATCATAAACGTGCATTATAAAATTCTAATAAGTCTCGTATGATTGAATTTAAAACAGATGCTGGAACAGCCAGCCAATGCCGTCATGTTTATATTATGAATAATCAAAAAATGAGTGACGTCATTCAACCAATGGTAATCATATTTTTATATACCATAATTAAATTTTCTCTGAACAGAAATTCATACAATAAAATCCCAACAAAATGTAAATGTACTAATATACATTTAATGGGAATGCTTATTAAACGAAATCTTTTACTGTCCATCTGTAACAAAGAGATTTTCTAAGTTACGATCGATTACAATCAAACACGTAATGATGGATACAAGATTCGTGTTCAAGTGTCATCCCTGTCAGCGAATTCTTTATCAATAAATCTTATGTAATTACCATGACAACACTTAGATACGAGAGATTTCTCCTTTATTCAAATTTCTAAGAATCCTTAGTAGTGAAAGGTCCTAATATTGAATAAGGAATCGAACAGTATTGGTACATATATGCAAATGAACGTATTTTGCGTATAAATAAGTTATAAAATCCGTGGGAAAAAGTTGGTGGCTTTCCATTGCCTCTGCAAAATCGTATACGAGAGTTATACACAAGATGAAATCAAATTTTTAAGCATCTTTTAGACAGGGTTAGTTAAAGATGAGGTAAAAAATAAAAAATGTTTATATTGGTTAAGAGATTGATTATAAAACACATATCTTTAACCTCCTATGTGCAACTATTAAGGAACCTCTGCCACACCTTTAAGCTATTTACGTATGTACCATTTCGTAATCTTGTTTGCCTTGCGTTCACAGCTTTACACGGTTCTTTATCAAAAACAAACATACTAATCCATTTCCGAATCGCAATCCAGAAGCAAAGTAAAAACTTTGGAACTGACAAGTTAGGTTAGACACGTGAACTAGGGAAGTGAGGCCGGGTGCTCCGGAAGGGTGAGCACCTCCTGTTTAGCTAGCTACACCCGCCACGTGTGTAATCAAGATTGTGTGAAAGGATTATATTAGACATAATGTTTATTATTTGAAACGTCAAAGATATCCAATATAATTTTAATTACACAAACGGCATACTTATATATTTGACGTCTCGTAGTTCCATGTTCTTTTCACATAATTTTGATTACACACAGTGGCGGGTGTAGCTAGCTAAACAGCAGGTGTTTTCCTATCCGGAGCACCCAGCCTCACTTCCCTGGTGGAAGTTCGCGTGTCTAACCCGACTTGTCAGTTATAAAGTTTTAGCTTTGCTTCTGGATTGTGATTCGGACATGGATTAGTATGTTTGATTTTTATTTCAACAATATTTTGATAACGATCATCAAATGTTTCGGGTGACTTGGTCTAGACTTGTAATATCAATGATCAACAATCTACAGCTTTATATGTAAGCAGTTGGATGGTTGAATCAAGATCCCGTAAAACAAATAATCTCAAGAAATCAACTTTTTAGACGAGTTTCATTTTTACTCCTGATATGTGAAGAATACGAAATGAAACGTTCAAACAATTATTTTGTTGGAAGCTTTATCAGCATATTTTTATGTATGGTTGAGGATTGGAATTGTAGATATTATATTTGATACCAAAAAACCCTTTAAGTTTAGCAATCCTTGTTTTAATAAAAGACATTTCTGACTTAATCCAGTATCAAGCTCTACATCTTCGAATTCGGTAAAATAAATTTTGGTTTTTCCATTTTTCGCATTTCAACATCTTTAAAATATTTGTATTTCCATAATTTTGATTCGAGCACTACTGATAAGGAATTTAATTCCAAAAGGGTCGTCTAGTGCTGAAAAACTAAAACTGATTTAGTTATAACTCGTTCAATGCCTAGGATACTTTTCAGCAGAATCCATTATTATTCAGAAATTATGTCCTTAAGTAATTTAATTGTCATCTGAGCCATAAACGTTTATCTTACAATGTGCTGACTAATGAGGATTTATAAGAAGAATGCACTTATTATTTTTGAGTGGGACTCTTTATTTCAACGTTATTAATAACAAATTAAAACCAAAGACACTTATGGAATAGGATGTTTTTTTCTAATCAAGCCGTACATTGACCTAAGGGGTAAAATAATATTAATTAGTTCATTAATATAACTTAATTTTTTATAATAACAACGGTTTGGTTTGCTCTGTTGGTCAATGAATTGCTTGAGTTTTAACTTTCATTCTGATTACCGAAGGACATAAAAACGTGCCACTGGCTTAGTCTGAATTATGGATTTCGCCATAGCCAGGACAACAAGAACACCGCTAAGCGAAGCAAAATACGACAGTCCCTATGTGAACATTCTGAAGTCATAAGTAACAGAACTGCAAAGTTTAAAAGTATTTGCTTAAAATCTGTGAAAGTAGTTCGCTTCCATTTTGAACGTTTTAATCTAAAAAAACGTAAATAAAATCCTCAAGTCATTAGAAAGAGGCCTGCAGTTTTCAAAACATTTGCTTAAAAACTATAAAGTAGTTTGATGCACAAGCGTATGTATATTGTAAAAATCCTAGATTTCCGGCAAGCGGACATTTTAAACTTTAGAAAAACGTACACAGCATCGTCAAGGCATTAGCAAGAGGCCTGCAAATTTCTCTCAAAACATTTGCTTAAAACTGTAAAGTAGTTTGATACACAAGCATATTAGTTTCATATCTGACGAGAGTAAGACTAAGTCTAGAGAGCAACGGGAAAATCACGACTAGATTGAAGATCCAGTTGCCATGTATAAACAACTAAAGATCAGAAACATATTGTAAAACAATAATGTTAATCGGATTATATATATATTTGATGTATAGGTTTATGTTCCTTGTGTTAATTCTCAATTTTCATTTCACGTATGTCGGATGTAGTTAGCTATACGGGAGGTACTTGTTTTTCCGGAGCGGCCGGTCTCATTTTCCTGAAGTACATGTATTTAATTTGAGTGTTTTTGTCATTCTTTTAGGAATTTTAATTCAAACATGGACTTGTATGTTTGTGCTTAATCTGATAAATTTCAAGAAAAATTAATGATAAAAACCCCAAAATGACAAATATTTGGACAGCTGAATATAAAATTCAGAACTATGGTAGGGCACCATTTTATTTTATTTGTCATTTGCTATTTTTAAATAGACTATTACAAATGACATGATTCAAAGAAACAGACAGGGCCAGTGTGTATATATTATCCATACACAATTTTAAAAAATCACTTTGAATATCAAAGAGCTGTTTACACAAAACTTGTTGACTCGGGAATCAAAATCCTAAAAGGTTTTATACCCGCCACCATTACGAGATTTGTGATAAGTATAATTTCTCTGTGTCCAAAGTTGTAGTCACAAACACTTATACTGTAGAATTTCACTTTAAATGGCCATTGGGGTATATCAACTAGTGCAAAACATGCTAAAACAGTTTTCACCATTCAACCAAAGCTAATAAAATGTACTAATGACGTTTTGTCACGTGACTTGAGTGCTTAAATTTCTAACTTCCTTATAATCTACATGGGTGTAAACGGCAGACGGAAATACCAAAATTGATTTTCTGTTAGTGGTCTTCGTCATATTTTATGTTCTAACTAAATTGCTCTAATTCTATAAATGGTTTATTATAATAAGGTATTAACCAGCTAATTGGAGGCTAAGAAATCCTTTGAAAGCCTCACCCTGTGAGCTGTCTCCATTCATTATTGAAGCTTAAAAGATGTTTTCCTCTTTGAGACAAAAGTTAAACTAATTAAGTCTCTTGTTCGTCTTTAACATGAGTATTGGATTAAGTGTTATCAATTGGATCAATGTATGAAGATACAGTACAGACGTGTCGAAAGTTTAACACTGAGCTTACGAAAAGGAATCGAAACTCGACTAGCGGATGGCCAATTGCAAGATAATAAGTGAGTGAGTAATGATGTTTAACGTCTCATTCAGGAATATTTCACTTACATCGATTGAGGTGTCATCGGCTATAGGCCAAGGTGCAGAAATTTTGCCTGTACGTTAAACTTATAGGATTATACAGCAGGGTTCTTTATCGTGCCAGGCAAACCGTGACACGGGACCTCGTTTAATTAAGGCTCCGATCCGAAAGAACCGTAACTTTCATTTCGTAATGCCGAGTGCTTGGCGAAAGAACAGTTACTACCTACTTTCATGTCTTGGGTCAGACCCGGTCAAGGTTCTAACCCACGACCTCCCACTTACAGAACTAGCACTTTACCTACTAGCCACCGCAGTGGTAAATTGCAAGATAAGGATAGCTGCTAGCAATCGAATAGTTACTGATATATAGCAGCTGCCAAAATTCTGTCAAGTTGAGATGGGCTGCCGATTCAGTACAAATAAGGTAGGTTAGTGTTAAACTTTCGACAGGCCTGTGCGGATTACATTATTATGTTTCATATTGAAATGTCCCTAAATAGTCTTACAAATAACTCCGACAAACAATATAATCCTTGTAAACAGATAACCTCTTAAAACTTTCTACTTCATCATTAAGTCAATTTAGCGGAGATGCTTGATGCAGCAAAAAATTTAAACATACGGATTTCTATTTATAAGCTGCAGTAACATAAACAGAAAAGAAGACTTATGTTACTTAAAATGTTTTTATTACTAGTAATTTTCGAGATTAGCAGAATGATTAGTTTTCTAATAGTTGTATTTTATGACATCTTGCATGTACCGCCCACAAACTTTTAAGAATCAACACATTCGATCGTCCGTCGGTCTGTGTGTTTGGAACACATCTTTCTAAATCAGTAGTCCTAATAAATTCTTATATAAGAATACAGTTTTAATGCCACTTTTCGTTCCGTCAAATGTTGACGTTATAAAGACTTTTGACAATAAGTCAAAGAATACTTAGCATAAACAGAAATACTGTGACGATAAGCGAGGTTTTGAAGTTATCGAGGGACATTATAATGAGGTATTATTTTACATGCAGATATTAAGACGAAGTGTAGCATATAAAAACCAGAAGCCAAAGAACTCTGTATTTAAAGAGGCGCTTTGATAGATTGAATTAGGTTTTACGTCAGGGATATTTCACTTATATCGAGACGTCACCAGATATAGTAATAGTTGCAGAATGTGCAGAAAGAGTTCTATACGTACCATGCTCAATAGGAAACGGGACATATAAATTTTAGAACTCTTCCAAACAAACCCGTGACTTCAGTTTCATAAAGCCGAATGCTCAATCAATTCCATGTATCATTAGTTCTTTAAAAGCTAAATTAAATCACTTTTATTAACTTTCTGTACTTAAACCTTCTGTACATGCCAATGATTTTAAAGCCATAACGGTGTCTTCAAGAAGTAGACATGAGAAAATGGAATTCTTAGTGTAGGTGGAAACAATGACAGATGTATCTGACGTGTGAAAAAGATTATATTAATTCTCATAAACAACCTTTCAATCACATATGCTGTACTCTTCTTATGTATGCTGCTTTAAGTTATCAACTGAAATAGTTTAACCAGATTAACATACTTCACATTGCAACATAGAGGCAATTTGTGAATATTTGGCCCAAGTTTCGCAGCCTTACTTCCCTGTCGAAAGTTCACATGTTTCGCTGAATATGCCATTGTTCAGAGTTTTAACTCCTTTTTGTGTGTTCCTGAAGTTAAGATCATCGTGTCTACGGGCTATACGCTCCACGTAAAACGTCATAATGAAGTACGAGACGTAAAATTTATCCAGAACAATTTTGACACCAAGGCATCATATTTATCAACGATATTGTGATGACGGCAACGATCTCTTTTTAGGGCCTTGATTAGCTTAGGCTTGCAATATTCAAAAACTAAGTCAAAACGACTAATGATTATATTTTATTGCAATATGTAAAGCACCTAAAGATTTACCTTAAGTTAAGTTTGATTATATTTGTCCGAATAATCTTGTTTTGTAAAAGAAACCAAATAAACCATTAAAACCTACATGTAGCCCATTCATTTCTAGTTTGAATAGCACATGTAAAACATTTGATAATCATCAGGGGAGGGTGTTATTTGCCAATGAGTATATTTTACACTAGTCTAAGTAGTTGAGAGCGATTACAATGATTAAAAACTTTACCATCTGTATAATGTATTGTTACAATATACTTTTTTTTCAAAATCAATCTTTAACACCGATTTATAATCAAATTCTACTTTTGAGTGTCTTGAAACAGAACCCATTCTACCACATGGGACCTCCGACTGGACGGTTGAGTGGTATAAAGCGCACACTGATTACAGTTTGCAGACTAGGTTCAAACCCACTTTGGACAGACGGACCACCGTGTGTTAGAAAGTTTGCTAGTGACCTTACTTTCCTTCATAATTCCTGAACCTACAGTAAAACATTACTACATTACTACGCTCCACTCAATTCAACATAAATTGTACTGTTAAATCTTTCATTGAACGCGTGGTGAAAACAACATGTTTTCTTTTTTTCCAGAACACACCGTCATGACACTAGAAGGGGGTTTTACCGGAATAATTGCGAAATTCCGGAATAGTTAGACGCTTTCCGTAATCTTTGGAAAAATCCGGAATCTTAAGACAAAAATCCGAAATAATAAGCCAAAATCCGAAATAATTAGGCAAAATCCGGAATAATCAGACAAAATCCGGAATAATTGGTCAAAATCCGGAATAATAAGGCTATATTTTTTACGGTAAATTTTCCGGAATCGATTTTGTCTGATTATTCCGGATTTTGTCTAATTATTTCGGATTTTGCCTAATTATTTCGGATTTTGACTTATTATTCCGGAAAATGTCCAATTATTACGGTAAAGTATTTTAAAAAATTTAAATTTTCAATTCGCGCCATTTTGTCTTATTTCACCAACGTGCAAATAGCCACACTTTCAATGAACATGTGTAAGGGGAAAAAATACCTTACAAATACTTGTAATAAATGTTCCGCCCTCGATCAGCCGCCATTTTTAATTTGCCTGTATGGTGTTCACCGTGCCGATGTATTTATTTTATCAAGTTTTCTAAACTGCGGTAAATAAAATATCGGAAATTTATTTATAAATTAATGTCCTTTGTAAATAGGAAGAATTTATATGTTAAAATATAAATGTTTATTATACTTCCACGAACAAAAAATACAGTAGATTTATATCGAGTGTAGATAATTTCGAAATAATGTACATTGAATGGGAAACTGTAAAGGTTTATTTTATCCAAATGGAATATTTTCGTGGGATAATATTTTCTTTGATCCATGGCTAATATTTTACAGGTATACAATATTTTAAGGATAAGCCATGACATTTATTTCGCCGGATAGTTTTTGCCATGAAAGTATATCCTCCCGGACACATTTTCACCCGGATAAAATTATCGATTACATAACCACTTGGCTGCGATGACTTTTTATTTTCTTATACACTGTATGAACCTTGAACGCTTGATTTACACTATCCCGCGGATACTAAAAAAACCCGTAATTTCTGACTATATATGCTGTATAATTAAATATAGTTATTAATTTACCATGTTTCACAGTTTAATTGGTATGCAATGTTTGTTCAGGTGTTCTCTTATATAATTAGTTAAGATACATAATTATGTAACTATATCTCATATAATAGGGATAACAATAAATAATTATGATGACATTAAAATACAGGTAAATTATAGGTACAATTACAGGTAAAAAGCACTTAGGTAAAAAAGACCCTTGAATAGGCCCCTTAATCCCCATCTCTCATGAGGTTAGGCATTTGGGGACCACACCATTTTCATACATGTGATTAATTATACTAATTACATTTGTTAAATTATCACAGATCATGCAGCAGGCGTGTTCATCGTTAAATTTAGTATCTTGCTTTCCAGAACGGATGGTTCGTCCGTTAGATCACCATTACTGGCACTAGTGGTTAACGTCATTACATAACCATCTACTGCTTTCCCCGTAAAAACGATGCTGCTAATATATAAACAAGGAATGCGTTGTCAAAAGACGAAAATATGGTAACATATAACACTGTACACATTGTAGATGGGATCAACCTTGCTTTGAACGCCAATATAAAACCAACACTGTATTAAATGTCGTAGATGGAACCGATATGATAATTGTTTTTTCACACGAAAATCCAAAAGAGCGACCGGTCATGAATTAATGATTGCAAAGTAACGCTCCGACTGATGATTAAATGTGTCATAAGTTTCGATTGACAAAATCTCTCTCTCTCTCTCTCTCCATATACTAAAATCAGGTCAGGAAATACATTTTTATTAGATCCAAGGATCTTCACAAAAAGACGATAGTGCAGAAAGATTTACTAGTTTTACTTGATGAAATGATGGTTTATTTATTTATTTATTGAAAGAAATACAAATTTATTAACCGCGAAGTCATAAAATAAGAAATATTAAATCATGACAGTTTAAAACTGATGCGTGTAATTTAAAGATCTCCATCACTAAACCCCTCTCCCTTTCTATAATATTTATTTATTTATTTATTTATTTATTTATTTATTTATTTATTTATTTATTTATTTGAATTCAAAGATACGATAGTCTTCTCTCCGTCACTTACCTCCTCTCCCTCTCTATTTATTCATTTATTTATTTGAATACACACGGTATTTAATGGTAAAAGTTGTCATATCATGCATATTACTACTATTGGGAACAGAGATTGGGAAGAAGATTACCTCGGTAAGTTTCCATTCAAATAAATCTAGGTAATTAATTAGATTAACACCATGCCGGTAAATTTGTCACGTGACTATACCATTCGTCTGCCACGGTTAAAGGGTTTTGAATTTGCAATAGTTACGTAAGGTGTTGGTGAAGTATGCCGATGGTAATTAATTAGTAACCGTGATATGTTTATTATACTTAATTTACACCTTTCTAATTTTAACGACTAGTAGTCAAACTGCCACTATCACTGACTATTGAAATAAATAAATTGTTTGAATCCCGGACCTGTGTTTGATTGACCATTAAATAAATAAATAAATAAATAAATAAATAAATAAATAAATAAATAAATAAATATGAGCCCTCTACTCAATATTTGTTTGTTGTCTAAAAATATTATAATGAAAGAATTTTCACATCAGGAGTCTTGTTGAAAGGGGGGGCACAAGTTCGCGCCGAAAACGCGATGTCCTAGGAAGGTCTGGGGGCATGTTTCCCCTTAAAAATTTACTTTTTTTATTACATATGAGGCGATTTCCTGCATCTAGAACCCTGTCGTAATTCCTTCTTACCTTACATTCAAGGTGGATGTAAGCGAGTTAAAGAACTAATCAGCCTTTTTAAAAAAAAATAACATTGACGGCAGACTGACAGGAGTCTATTAGTGTCAATGAGTCAGAAACTGTACTGTCGAAATTCGTCGCCGTCGGTAACTTGTCGTGTCAGTCTCTTTATCTGTCGAGGTGTAGTCGTGCAACACATTTCCAGAAGAGAGGTTGTTTGCCCCTTGAAAATGGTAGATCGATACGTCGATCCTTCTGAGGGATACCAGTGTTTTGGTTTAATTTGGTCGATAATGGATGGCCGGATGGACGTGATCTGGTGGTCAGGGTGATTCAGTCCGGTTGATAAACTTCACGCTCATGAGTGGAAAATATCTTTGTTTGAATCCCGGACCTGTGGCTGATTGATCATTAATTAACGAGGTTTAACGTCCAAGTCAGGAATATTTCACTTTTATCGAGACGTCACCAGCTACAGGTGTAGGTGCAGAATAATTAAGCTGTGCTTTGCGCTGGTGGCATTATGAGTAAGGATTTTTCATCGTGCCATGTCTGCAGTGACAAGAGGCCTCGGTTTTTAAGGTTTGTCCGAAAGACCCGCTTTCATTTCTAATGCCGAGCGAACAGTCACTACCATTTTTCAAGTCTTGGGTCAGACCGAGGGACAAAACCCGCGACCTCAAATTTACAGAGCGAGCACTCTACCAATTATGCTGGCTGCTATCGAAGTGGTAGGTCTCCTACCTCTCCTGTACTTTCAAGTGAATGTTATTATATTATTAGTTTTAAAATGACTAATTAGTCAGTTTCAGCATTGTGTATTAAAGGTGTGTCATGCGGATACCATACTACTCATATACTATTTTTTAATTTAATATAAAAAAATACATTCAGAAAATGGTATATGACATGGACAATACCATTTTTTGAATGTAGTTTTTGATTAAATTTAAAAAAATGGTATATCACAGGTGCGACACACAAGAATCCCGTCATCAGAAAAGAGCACTGATCATTTTAGATGGATTAGTTTCATATAGCCGATAAACGGACGAATAGAGACTGATTTTTGTCATTTAAACCAATTAATTTTTTAATGCATAAAAAGTGGGGCTTTTATTCGCGCTATAAAAGTATACAAAAATGATAATCGTGTGCTAAAAAATGTAATATTCTGAATTAGCTCTCTCTCTCTCTCTCTCTCTCTCTCTCTCTCTGGACCATGTCCTTTGGTTTGAAAAGTCAAATTAAATAATTTACGTATGATTGATGAAATCACATTCTTTATGGAATCTTTTCTCGAAGAAGAATTGCGCTTGGAGTATTGATAACGATCATGTTTAAAATTCAGTCTTTTTGACAAGACCGAAGTCTCTTAATTAGTATTCCTAATTAACGACATCTACTGATTTCTTTCATGCCTCAGCGATCAGGTAAATAACATTATCACTTAAGACTGGTCAGTACTACCTGAATTCTTTCATGCCTAAGCGAACTGGCACATTACATCATCACCTGATAGCAATTTACTACCTGTACGCGGATAATTAACCAGTACCACTAATTAACTGGTCCACTGGTTGAGTGACAATTTGCGTTGTGAGAGAAACCCCCAACCCCCGCTGGATCCGCCACTGCATATTTGTTGAAATTAACTTTTTAAGTGATGTATGTGGATATAAATGGTAGGCATATGAATAAATGAAGCAGTTAATTTTATTTTATTCACATACCTGTATCAGTTTATCATAGGTATCATGTCATATGTACAGTGAGTTTTTTACGTAAAGACCTGTTTTTTTAATAAAAGTTAAGTAGCCCCAAAAGCTTATTAAATATTTTTTTTATATTACCCTCTTTATCTATATTGAAAGCTTAAAAATTTCAAACGTAATAAGTCCCAAAATCTCTAAAATTAACCAAAAACATCAAACTTATACTTTTTTATGATATGAGGAATAAATTAATGTTTTTAATATTTCAAAACTTTATTAAGAAATTAAAGTTAATCCTTCATAAATCTTTGTTAGCTTCAGCCAGAGACATATATATGTCAGCACGGTATCAACACGATACATCCGCGCATGCGCACATTCGTTCGTACGGAAAGCCTCTGTATGAAAGGATGTCGACTGCTGTCAAGCTAAGTGATAGATAGTTTTAGGTATTTTTTTCCCCTTACACAATTTTCTTGAAAGTGCGACTATTTGCACGTTGGTGAAAAACGACAAAATGGCGCGAATTGAAAATTTAAATTTTTTAAAATACTTTACCGTAATAATTGGACATTTTCCGGAATAATAAGTCAAAATCCGAAATAATTAGGCAAAATCCGAAATAATTAGACAAAATCCGGAATAATCAGACCGTAAAAAATATAGCCTTATTATTCCGGATTTTGACCAATTATTCCGGATTTTGTCTGATTATTCCGGATTTTGCCTAATTATTTCGGATTTTGGCTTATTATTTCGGATTTTTGTCTTAAGACTCCGGATTTTTCCAAAGATTACGGAAAGTGTCTAACTATTCCGGAATTTCGCAATTATTCCGGTAAAACCCCCTTCTAGTGTGAATTGCAGTGTATTCCATTTCATGATCTTTTGAAGTGGCAGGCAAAATTTCAGTAACAAACAATTCAATTATATGAAATTTTAAATCTTAAAAAAGCAGGAACAACTCGAAAGATAGAAAAATATATCTTAATAGTTTCAGAGACACAGTACAGACCTGTCGAAAGTTTAACACTGAGTTAACATAAAGGATTCGAGGTTCTGTTGCTGCGATATGGAGAGCTAGTGGTGACAAAAAGCTACCAACAAATAGATACCGAAAAGCCACTGAGAAATAATAGACAGCGAGGTAAAGTTTACGATTAGCCGAGATGAGCTACCAATTCGGAACTTTCGACAGGTCTGTACGGTACACCATCAAAGAAGAATGATAAATTACATGCTGTCCAAAAAAAACAGCTGTCTTTCCGATAAGACTCAATTTCAAGACGGTTAATTCTTTATGTACCGAGGATGAAGCATCCTGAAACGGTATCAAATTTTCTTTGTCCATTTATATTTAAAAGCCTTAATGTCAAAGAAATTTTAAGCTAGAAAGTGCATTGTAAAATAGGATTGGTTTAATTTTTCAATTATTAAAATTCTAGATTTGACTTTTAAAGTCATATTTCAAATCCTATTTATTCATAATTTCAGATTTGACTTTTGAAGTCTTATTTCAAATCCCTTTTATCTTTGATATAAAAGCTTAATGTACTTTAGAAGAACCGTCCTTAACGTAGATTGAGTATACTTTTTTATAAGTTGAAAAAGTTTAGCATACATCAACTTCATATTTTATAGAAAATCGTGTTTTTCTTTAACAATTTCGAAATTAAAGGAAAATAAACCCATTATTTAACATTTAATATTTACCACACAGGAAGTTTTAGGAGAATCAGTGTGTTATAGTCAATAACAGTACAGGCCTGTCGAAACACTAAGCTATCCCGAATCGGAAGCCCACCACTGCGATATCTCAGTGCTTGCTCCGAAAATGTAAGGCTGTGGGTTCGAACCCTGACCGGGCCTGACATAAGAATTAAAAGTAGGCAGTGACTGTTCTTGCGCCAAACACTTGGTATTACGAAATGAAAGTCATGGTTCTTTCGGATGGGAAATTATAAAAAACGAGGTCCTTTGTCACGCCTAGCGTCCTGCTGTATAATGCCACCAGCACAAGGTACTGGAAAAGAAGCATGGCGAGATTGATGGGATTTTATCCTAAATGGACCGTTTTGATTTTTAAAAAATGTAAATCTTAACATTCTTGGATTTAAATAAAAAATTGATGTGAATGTTCAAATGGCCCATACAAAGGTCTATTTTACAGACATGTTTCTTAATAAGCCCATCTTTGTGCTCTCATATGCTAAAATATGAAAAATGAGGTGGTTTTCCTGTCTATGACAATTGTTTTCAAAGTGTTCTCCTCGGAAGACCAACTTTTACGTTATTATTTCTGAAAAAATTTTCAAAACGCCATCTTAACGAGTTTTAAAAAATTAGTCTTCTTAGGAGAAAATTGTCAATTAAAAAAAATAGGTAAAATTAAAACTTACCACTACACATATATAATTGATGTTATATTTTAAAACCACTGACAGCATTTGCTATGGTTAGCTCAGTGCGTAACGAGGACGCTTTTTATTCTTTTTATAATTGTTAATTGTGCTTGTTTTTTTGTAAAATGATCATTTTCTTCTTCAAAACACACTTCTTATATATAATTACGAGCAGACCTAGCCAGGTTGTATATTTTATGCAATGTATCTACACATGTTTCACCCGTGAATTCTTAGTAAAGCGAAATGTTAGTTAATACTTTATTAGTTTAGTTTTCTGTTTATTGTAAAAAAAAAATGAAAAAAGAGAAGATTATAGTTTGTTCAATATCCTCGGCTATTGAAAGAAAAACAAGTTTACAAAAACGAAGTGCTTGTTCATCAGCCTGGTCTAATTATAGAATGCAATATTCCCAGGAGTTTACAAATACACCGTTGCGTCATTCATCCGTACAAGCAGGGGCAATGTTAAAAAGCGCCTATCAAATCCGCCAAACGACTGGCGACGTTTCGATGTAAGTAAAATATTCTTGACTTTAACGTTAAACACCATTACTCAACTCCATTCCGAGTCGGCAGCTCTTCTCACGCGCCCTATCTAGTTTAGACGTGCAGAACATTTGACAATCACCACTATATATCTCGACAGCATTTCGTCAGCTGTTTTCTATCTATCAGCACCTTTTAGGTCATTTGCTACTATGTCTTGACCCCCTCGGTGCTCAAATTGACGTATCGCTGTCCATGTCTTTTATGTTCCAACAATAGTGCCATCACAGTACCAAAGCAGCGTCACGGCAACTAATGACGTATTAGTGTCAATGACGTCATTTAATTGCACAATTCAGACTGAGTTTTCATTCTTTGCGTGTGTGATTCAAGCATGCCGGGCTGGGCATTTGTCGGAACATTATGGTTGTGGCCGGCGATACTATTTGTGATTGTACTGTTGTACAGTCGTTTAGAGTAAAGATATGTTGAAAGTTTAACATTTATTATTTAAATAATACAGAATAAGCAGCTATTTCCGACCCCTTGTTACCTATATTCTGACAACTTTTAGACAGCTTCTATCTATCTTGACCCCTTATCAAAGCTCTGTTCAAATATCGACAAGTCTGTACTGTTATACTGTTATAGTTTGCAGTAAAGACATATGTTGAAAGTTCAACATTAATGACTGACTTAATACAGAATCGGCAGCTCTTCTAAACCCCTCGTTACATGTATCTCGGCAGCTTCTATATGTCTTACGGCAGCTTTTTAGCCAATACATGTAGCTATCTATATCTCGGCAGGCAAGCTTAGATTCCTTTTCTTTAGTTCAGTGTTAAACTTTTGACAGATGTGTCTTAAAACTTGAAAACTTATGGATACTTGGTTTTTAATTAAATGCGGCTCAGCAAAACAACAATGATACGTGCTGAAAATCGCCAAACACTTCCCTTTTGGTATTCATCTAAAAAGAGAAATCAATCAAACTGCTTGTTATTAAGTTTGTCGATATTTAGATATACGTGATTAACGGCTGTTATCAATCACAAACATGCCCATCCATGTCTCTATAAATAATGGTAAAAATAAAGCTTGAATGCACTTGCAATGTAGTTTTTGTAATAGAATTGGTTGACTAAAAAGCTATATATAGCACATAAACTTATTATTTTAGTTTTTTGAAGGACTAAATTACAAAAGTTACATGACACCGCGGTAGAGCTTTCATTGATGGAAATTTCAGTAAAAAATATCGATATATCAACACAATTAAGTGGGTTTCTTTTACTTTCGGTATATTTGTGTCCTCATATTAATTCTATCCCTATTGTAAAAATTAAGCATATATATACAGGTCCATCCAGAGAGTTTGGACACCCCCTTCTATAACCTTTGTAAAAGAGCAATTTTGATGGTCTTAGTACTTGGTGCTTTGTTAACTTATATTTGCTGAAAGACTATTTTTATATACTACCTAGTATGTAATTGAAATGGCATAATTGATATATTTTTCAATTTTACATTTTAGTGAACAATGAGTGATAAAAAATGAAAATATTTGGGGAAAATTCTATTTCTTCAAATATGGACTTAATAAATAGAAAATACTGGAAACGACTTTAAACACTTTGTTCCAAGCTATTATTAAGCACGTTCTAAGTAAAATATGTCATTTTATCTGTTAAAATTCCTTCTGTATTGAAAATACTAAAATATTTAGAAATACGGTAAAATTGGATTTTTGGTTAGTGTATTTAACGATTATTTATTTTTCGTATAATGTCCATTTCCTACTGCAAAAAGATGTTTTATAGTACTATTTGACTTAGAAAAACATTTTTACTTATGTTTGTGGAACAGATGCTTTGTTCTCATTGTTTAAAATCATTTTTGCCAAAGGACACCCGTTTTTTTGTCTGGAATATATAAAGGGAGATAACAGTGTCTTTTGCAATTTTATTGTGTCCAAGTTACATCGATTAAATCTAGTGGTATGTCACATGTAACCAACTATTAAACAAATCATTGATAAATCATGTAAAAAATTGTTATAACAAACAAATTTGTGGCTAGCTATGAATCACTTTTATGAGGTGCCCAGACTTTCTAGACGGACCTGTATATCATGCAATAAAAGAAAGATCTACAAATATTGTCTTTTAGAAATCTGTATTTAGTGTGAAAATGTTATGTATTATTCACATTTTGTCATTTATATACCGCCATTGATTGTAACTTATTGTGATATCGGCCTGAGGCCTTTAGTCAATAAACATATTAATTACATTATGATATGATTTTACTCTTGAAATCTTTGTTTTGATTAATTAAACTACTTGCACGCGCAACATCGTTTTTCATCATATTACACGCTGAAACATGATAAAACACCATATTGCACTAAGCCAATCAAATCCATCGTTGGAAACTACAAGCGACACAAGTAAGCTGAAGAGCAAGTCGGCAATTGTGGGCTTGGCCGGCGATCCGTCGACCGCTGCAAAACTTACCGGCTTGATCTGTAAAATATAACACTTGTCCTCTCATTTTAAATAGTTTACATGTAATAAAACAATTATAGCATTTCAGTGAGTGTGATATGATGTTTTATTATATAGCAAAATATGCTCCAAAAAGAAATTAAACGATAAATCCCGAGGTGTAAACGTACAATAAATATCGATATTTGCACGCGAACTTTGTTCCAGTCTGAGGTTTCCCAAATCAATTCTTTCACACTGCATGTTTTGTCGCATACCGCTGTCGTTTATGAGTCGAGTTGAGTAATGGTGTTAAACGTCCCAGTCAAAAATATTTCACTTATATCGAGACGTCGCCAGCTGTAGGCAAAGGTACAGAAATTTTGCCTGTGTTTTGCGCTGATGGCATTATACAGCAAGGTTCTTTAGCGTCTCAAGCCCACCGTGACACGGGACCTCGTTTATTTTCAGTTCCCACCCGAAAGAACCGCGACTTTTATTTCGTAATGCCGAGTGCTTGGCGAAAGAACAGTCACTACGCACTTTCTAGTCGTGAGTCAGACCCGGACGGGGATAGAACCCACGACCTCCCACTTACGGAGCGAGCACTCTACAAACTGAGATACCGCAGTGGTAACTGTCGTTTATGACGTCATACGACTCTTGTTACATGACTGAAGACGTCATCGCTGTGTTGTTGTTATATTGCACTAGTTCTTATATCTATTTACAAGAACTAGTGTTGTATTTATATATTGTAAGACAAAATGGTATTTAAGATGAAATACTTGACGGAAGTGAATTAAATTTATTTTGCCATATAATAAAAGGTTATTCAACCGATGTTGTGAAATATTGTCCCTCCTTGAATCCAAATTTGCACTCGCAAACATGTCAACTCGGTACAATATTTCATAATATCAGTTCAATAACTTATATTATTGGCAAAGAAAAGTAATATATCGTTTAATATTGTTTTTCTTTGCCGATAAAATATCATATCGCACTCACTGAACTGCTATAATTGTATAATATACACATTGCCGTTGTAAGGTATAAAATTCTGATAGATTTTACAAGCCACTTTTTTGCTTATCGAAAGTTAACCAAAACATCTTTTTTGCGAACCTCATGATAGAAAATCAACTATTTTCATTATATGCGGGTCTACATGACCAATGTCTGCCATGGCCATGTGTGATTATGTTTCAAGTGTTTAACTAATCGTAATTAGTTATGTCTAAAACCCGAATAGGACCGGAAAACGAAATGTATAAGATAGATTCGAGTTAAATATTCTATCGGTATTTCAAAATTGTATCGTTATCGTACCCGTAAATGGGAGTTGGTGGGTTCAACCCCGACCGAGTCTGGCACAAGACTTGCAATTGGGTAGTAGTTGTTCTTCAGCCAAGCACTCGACATAACGAAATGAAAGTCACGGTTCTTTTAAATGGGATTTAAAATAAACGAGGTCCCGTGTTACGGTATGCGTGGAACGATTATGTCATCAGCGCAACGGACAGACACATTTCTGCACCTTCGCCCATAGTTGGCGACGTTTCGATATAAGTGAAATATTAATGAATTGGACGTTAAACACCATTACTCAACTCATTAGAATCCAAAGCTCATGCATAAAACCAAATGAAAATACATGTACACGGAAATCGCAAAAAAAAAAAAAAAAAAAAAAAAAAAAAATTTTGAGACGACAACTGAAATAAGTAAAAATTCAGTAAATAGTATATAGAGAAAAAAAACAAAATCAGTTGCAGTTTCGACAACCTAAAGTTACAACAAATGTCTTCTGTCCAGGGTTTATTATTATTGTTTTTGTTTACCCGCAATGATTGAACAAGAGTAACTGGGTTTAACGCAACAGTAATTTCTACAGTAGGATATTTAAGAAAACATCAGTATCCTAGAAAAACCACATACAGTACACACAGGTTAGCATATTTTGGCTTCACTTTAACTACATGTTAACACTGAGCTAACGAATAGGTGCCAAAATGTTCGACAGGCCTGTACTGTTCATTGACAATGTTTGTTCGAGTGAGATCGATCCGAATCGATGGCTAGATAAAGGTAAAAAACTAATCAGTAAAACATGATCAATAATTAACGTGTCGGGGGTTTGGCATTAAACTTAGATTATCATTATATACTTCATAGGACAAACAAAAATGAACGGAGGGTCACATACTAGTAATAAATTATGGGTTTAATTGAATGGGGTTTTATATCCCAGTCAAGAATATTTCGCTTATATCGAATTATCACCAGTTAATTTGTTAAGTTGCAGAAATTTCAGCCTTTGCAGTGCGCTCAGGGGAATATGCAGGGAGGGTTCTTTAACGTGCCACGAACATCGGTTTTTAAGGTCTCTTCCGAAGGAAATTATTACTTTCATTTCTAAATTTCGTGCGTTTGGCGAAAAAGAAAGTCACTACTTAATTTTAAGCCTTTGTCATAACTGGACAGGGTTTAATTCCACGACTTACAACTTACGAAGCGATTACTCTACCAACTGAGCTACCGCAGTGGGTCCCATAAATAAGAAGCTTTCATGATAAAAATAAGCTTTATCTTACTAAGTAATAAATATTTTTAATTTCATATAAAATTATATACAACATTTTATCCTTTAGCTAATAGCAACACACACCCTCTATAATTCCTTTTTATGATTTTGTAATTATAATTGTACCACTGTATTATTATTTATATAAAGTTGTCACAAACAAAATATTATATCTTAAAAAGCAATAGGTATTAATATACAATTTGACATTTTCATCGCTGTGGCATTTTGTATATATCAGTTTTTTGCTAATTCGCCCATTTTTTAATCGTGGGAAGAAGAAATTCATCTTGTATCCTAGAGCTTTGTCTGAAAGGTTCACCAAAATGAGAATAAAATTATCATTAATACCTTTTTTTAGTTTTATGCTGTAGCATTTCATACATTTTATCAATATTGTAAGAAAACGTCTCTATTGTTTTCTCCATTAAATTGATATTCATCTAGTTTCACCGAACTGAAGGTTACATAAAAATCTGAAAACATTTTGACATTTTTATCCTCATTAGCATTTTTCGATGAGATTGTGAATATAACGATTTTTTCTCCCAAAGTGGGCATTTTTAAGTCCATCTACCTTATCAGAATGTCTTAAAAGTAAATAAAAACTGAGAAACCATATCCAAATCATTCCTCATTTTTAATGTTTTCTTCTCGATGATTCTGTCAATACCAAAAGATTTCAACGTTTTGATTTTGTCTTACATGTATATCACCGATCTACAATACAGGCCTGTCAAAAATGTAATATTGAACGAACGAAAAAGTATTCCAAGTTCGGTCGACTAATTATATATAAGTGGCTGAGATATGGATAGGTAGTGACAAAAACAGCCGAGAGATTGATGGAAAGGTGTCATAATATTGTTATCGAGGGGTGGGTGGGTGGGCTGGGATGAGCTGTTTATTTCTCACTGATTAATTATCTTAGTGTTAAACTTTCAACAGACCTGTACTGTCTATCTTACTGAGAAAACAATCAGAATCATTCCTCACTCATTGTTGTTTTGATGACTCTGTCAAAATCAGAATGCCACAATGTCTTGCTTTGTCATTTACAATTACATGTATACCTTTCGTTGACGTTTCATTCAACAAATTATCTGTTTCGTTAGCACTAGACGAGACAACCCGTGTTACGTCGACGATGGAAAATTGGTCAAATTCAAACTTTATTCACTCTTAACCACCGGAGTTGGTACAAGAGGTATATTTATATATAATATAAATCCGATGCCTGCATCACAATGTTTACAATAAATATACATTTCATACATACAAACATTAAATATAAATACATTATTTCACAGTGTTTGTAATAATACTGTATATCATATAAGTTTACATCAAAGGTTACTAGAAAGAAATAATAAAAAGAAGTACATATTTTCCAGTAATAGGTGTATGTGTATTGTCCGAAATTCAACTAAAACATTTTAGACCTTCTTTTATGTATTTACTGAGATTAATAAGTGTATCTAAATCTTGACTGTTAAATAACTGATGTAAATCCAGTCTTTTCCAGAAACGTTCTTTTATGTATTTTGACCTTATATTTATAAATTTTTTACACTGAAACTAACCTGTTCAACATTCGAATTACATACATGTGTATTAACCTGTTCAACATTCGAATTACATACATGTGTATTAGCCTGTTTGTCATTTAAATTACATACATGTGTATTGACCTGTTTGTCATTTAAATTACATACATGTGTATTGACCTGTTTGTCATTCGAATCACATATATGAGTATTAACCTGTGTAACATTCGAATTACATACATGTGTATTAACCTGTTTGTCATTCGAATTACATACATATGTATTAACCTGTTTGTCATTCGAAATACATACATTTGTATTAACCTGTTTGCCATTCGAGTTACATACATGTGTATTAACCTGTTTGTCATTCGAATTACATACATGTGTATTAACCTGTTCATCATTCGAATTACATACATGTGTATTAACCTGTTTGCCATTCGAATTACATACATATGTATTAACCTGTTCGCCATTCGAATTACATATTACATTCGTATTACCCTGATTACTTACATATGATTGTGTGGTGACTACCTGACTTTCACTAACAACTATTTTGATTTTCTGAGTTTTGTTTAACCTAGCATTAAAGTATATTTTACAACTGGTGTATGTTTTATATCAGTACTTTTGTTCAAGTCATTATAATAACAGTTATTATTCTTGCCACCTCCGGTCCCATCCTAGCTTTAATCCTCGTGATCGGTCTCTTCTGTTGTGTTGGGAGCAGTACCCACCGCATAGGTTTTGCCATCAACCATGTTACTGCCGCTCTCGGTTGAATATACGCGTTAGCGTTTAGATGCTCTTCTATTTGACTGATCGCGATTAATTGATGCGAAACGGTCTTGTCTATTCTGCCTGTTATAGGGCACAAAGGAAATAGTTCTATAACTTTCCACATTGGCGACTTTTTCAGGACTCCCTTGTTGTAATTCTGGATCCACATACAGTTTTCCGTTGATATAAAGTTTGTCAAATTTAAGGAATGCTTTGTTATTCCAGTCTCTCGCTTTAAGCAATACCGGGTAGAGCTCCCTGCGTTTACTCTCTATTTCTTTTTAGAAATTGTTCACTTATTCCTAACGAGTACCTGCTAGTTTACTTGCACTTTTACGCACCAGCTCTCGATCTTTGACATGTGTAAATTTAGCAACAATTTGCCGCGGCCTGTCGTCGAAACGTCTCCCAAATCGATGTACGTTTTTAAAATTCAATCTCCTCTGTGATGTCTAAATTATTTTTAATGAAGTTTTTGACAATTCATTCAGAATTTTCAGAATAAGATTCTTCAGTTATGCCAGAGAAAACTAAGTTATGTCTCATTGTGCGTGCTTGGAGTTGCAGAATTTTGTCTCTCAGTTCAGCGTTTTCATAGTTTAAATCTTCAGTTTGTCTTTTCAGCTCAGCTAAATCAGAACTCTCTTTTTGTAGCTTCTTGGCCTGGATTTTTAGCCTTCGAACTTCCATATCACTAGTTGTTGTGACCTTTTTTACTTCATTTAACTTTAGATCAACATTTTAAACACTACTTTCACAATATTTTACTTTTTGAGCGACTAGATGAACTGATGCCTCTATTTCATCTACCCTTTGTGTTACGTTACATAAACGACTATCGATACTGTCTAGTCGACCATTAATACTGTCTAGTCTGGTCAGTTTTGACTCAATATTCTGTAATCCGTTCATCATTTCATGCATACAGTAACCTAGATCAATAGGTATGGGGTTATAACAAGATTGTGTGTTGGGTTGTTCAGTTATAAATTGTCTTGATAACTACGCATTGCCTGCACTGTTTATTTCAGGATAAATAACTGAATGCTCTCCCATGACTGCTTGGCTAGCACCAACCCCATCCATCGTATATAATAATGTATAATCAGTTTATTCATAGAGTTGATGTCCAATTCAAGTACTGTAAAATGATATCAGCATTATCGTCAACTACATCTTTTAAACATCTTTAAACCCCATTTCAAACCTTAATTCTTTTGTGGATAAAAACACTTTCTTCTTTGCAGACATGCGCAAAACTCCAAGTTGTCAAAGAAGGCATGTATGATGACTCATTAATATCTGTTTGAATAATATTATAATGGCTGTCAAAACCAGAATATTACAAGGTGTTGTTTTTAGTTTTAGTACACAAATAAACAACGCCATTTACAATAAAAATTTTCGTGAGCAGTTTACCTGTTTCAATAGTCTTAGACCATACAATCCGTGTCATGTAAACTATAGAAGACCAGTCAAGTGGTCGGAGAACGCCTAGTTCGGTTTATTTTTCTCGTTGGAAAGCAATTCTGAAATACAAATAAATACCTCAACCCTTCATGAAACTTGAAAGTTGTGTACTTAAAAACGCATCTTAAATGAATCGATTGGGGCCTCGATGATCCAGGGGTTTTGCGGATCATTTTTTAACCATTTGGGTTCGAATCCACTCGGTAAGGGCCTAGTACGAAACAACTTTGTTACAGGTTTGTACGAGTAAGAGAATATTTACTGTGACGTTAAACACCATTACTCCACTCCCCGACTCATAAAAATTTTACTTTCTAGCATATTTGATTTTCATTGATTATAATAAAAATGCAGCAGATTGAGTACGCATATGTTCATTTTAATTATAGCATGATATTAAATTTATTTGTACAAATTGATATGCTGGGGAAAAAGACAATAGGTTTGATTTCCCATTGACAACCGCTGTTTCTAATCAACGTTACTTAACTACATGTATACATATAAAACTACCAATCGCTTTATATTGTCAAAAATACAATTCATTTATATAAAAAAACAAGTACCATAGGCTTAACACATCTATAAAAATAATAATTCAATACTTACTTCATGGGTTTTTTCTATTTTTTAAGCAAGCTGAAAAAAAAAAAACAAAAAAGATGCATCAAATTTTATTTTATATAGCAATACATTGAATAATGTATAAATATGTATAACGTATATTAGTCGATATCGTATTGATATTCCAATTTATGTATGAAAATCATGAATAAAATATTGAACTTAAAACCCTAGTGTTTTGTTTTATTATTATTAATATTAATTTTGTTTGATTTTTAAAAATTGCTTCATTTCAAATAACAATACATTGACATAGCGCACGTACAATAGTCGATAGCGCATTTATGTTTCACTTGTTCATGCATCAGAATCATTAATAGAATATTGAACTTAAACCCCTAGTTGTTTTGTTTTATTACTATTACTTTTTTTCATTTTTTAAAAATATTTAATTTCACGGAGCAATACATTGAAACTGTAAGTCGATAGCTTATTGATATTCCGCCTGTTCATGCATCATAATCGTGAATAGGCTATTGAACTTAAAACCTTAGTTTTTTTAATTTTTAAAATTATTTTGATTACTCCGTTTCAAACGAAATCGTGCCTAATACTGCATGACATTTCAAACTGTAGTTATTGACCATAAATGATTGCGATTTTAAATATAATCCTACTCTCTACATGCATATATTCTTAACACAGCAATATTGATCATGATCGGAGAGAACGTATATAAATATGTATGTTCAGCATGTGGCGTATAAAATCGAAAAGATTTTGCTCTGATATAACGTGCGTATATTTCATTTAATTGAATATCTAATATCTTTAGATAATTGTTTCTTTTTTAGACGCCTTGTTGGTGATGATAAACTCGTAAATGTTAAATGATACATTTTCCTAAGAAGGGGGTAATGTAGCATGCGAGTTCAGGAAAAAGGAAAGCCACTTGGGAATTATCAGTTGGCGTATGATGACTGATTATACATTGCAGGAATTACCAATTAATGGATAAGTAAAGAATAGTCCAAACGGAATTATATATGTTATCAATCACAGGATGTGAACTAACTTTAACATTGGATTGCATGGATAACGCTATTGATCACCTGAATCTAGATTCAATCTTAGAATGATCGGCAAGTAATTAATTAGACTCCTTGTTTCATTCGGAAAGTAAAACAGCATTCTCTTACCTAATGAAGACTTCTTACCTGGATGACCGAGGAGATTTAGATTCAATTTTGGACAGTGACAACTTTAAAAGTAAAAATAAGTTGTGTTTTTAATCTTGCTTGGAAATAAGAATCATCTAGAAATTAGGACGTGTCACAGTTTTGAAAGGAAGTTAGGAATTTGCAAAGTCACAACTATGAAAGTAATTATGAGTGTGTGCCTTTATTATCTTGTTTGAGGATTAGACACGTAAAACCTAGAATTTTAGGTGTCACAGTTCTGAAAGGAATTACAACTACCATTATAATATGTGCTATCTTAAATCTAACATTTTATTCGTTTCACAGCTCCATTCACTTAACGGTTGATTTTATTGAAATGTGAATGACTATTGATCAATTAAGTATTTGAAGAAAGTGTGATAATTTGAAAAATGTGTAATTAATATTTATCGATACATCAAAGAATTGGAAGAGATAACTACATTGAATTAATTTTATAAAAAAAGTGAAAGGAATACAGGGATATTAATTGATAAATGAGAGCATTGGAAGAAAATATGATAAATTTTGAGGACTCTTTAGAGAACTACACGTATATAGATAACTACGAGGGGTTTATAATTCAGGGTCCACAATACGACTCTGTGTTCTTGTTTCGACAGTTTGTTTTACCCGTGATTTGTGTATTGGGAGAGACAGGTAATGTTCTATCAGCAATGATATTCTTTGGCTCAAAATTTAGGAATACATCGTGTAATCTTTATTTAGCAGCTCGGTCAGTCTGTGATATTGGATTTGTGATAACATTGTTTTTGACTTGGTTTGATTTTATTCATCATAATGTGTTTAACAACGACGGATTATGTCAGTTATTGTTATTTTTATCATCAATATGTAGTTTTTTATCCGTTTGGTTTGTGCTTTTTGTCACAATTGAAAATTATATTCGCCTGTGCCGTCCATCGAAGGTTCTAGTCTTTTGTAATACAACTGTTGCAAAGTTCGTTATATTAATTGGAGTATCGATCGCAGTTTCATTGTATAATTTTCCTTTATGGGGAGTAAAAGTTCAAATGATTTATGGAAAGAAATTTTGTATGACGTTAGATAAATACGTTAATTACGAAAAAATTACCATATTTGTGGATACTTTGATCACATTAATCGTTCCAGTGTCAATAATAATAGTAATGCTAGTATTAACACTGATACAATTCGTGAAAGATTCGAAGCCAGTGTGTCCATTACAGGGTTTAAGCAGGTATGAAAACGAACATTTTAAAAGACGAAACTGTTGTTACAGAAATGTAACTCGACTCTTGACAGCTGTTTCCGTGACGTTTGTGATTCTTCATACACCTAATCACGTGATCCGCCTTAAAGTCGTAACGGAGAACCTCACTGGTGTTAAAACAATGGCCACCGACAATGAACGAACACTACAACAGATATTTATAACGATGTATTATCTAAACTTCTCTGTGAATTGTCTTGTGTATTTATTGTGTGGGAAAAGATTCCGAAAGCAAATCTTCAAAATGTTCCGGAAACACCGTTTATGTGTAATTACAAGACAAAATCGTCAGTTTAATCAGCATAGTTAAATCTTGGTACAAGTTTTCTGAGAATTGTTAGCAGCGCTAAAACAGATTTGTGTGTACGTATTTCTCGAAGAGGTTAAAGAAGATTTTGCGTGCATATGCACGATTAAAACATTATTTATTTTTAAGATGCTTCAAAGACAAATGTTAAAGTAAATTGATTTAAATACAATTAGAATTAAGTTTTTATTTTAAAAGATAATTATCAAAAACAAACATTAACCGATATCAAAATCACAATCACAAAGAAAAGTAAACGTGTGAAAGCGGCAAATTATGTTAAACACGTTAACTTTAACTCGGGAAGTGAGGCCGGGTGCTCTGATAATTGACGGATCGCCGGCCACGCCCACTATGTTCCGACAAAGGACATGCTTGAATGACACGCAAAAAGAATGAAAACTCGGCCTGAATTGTGCGGTTTAATGACGTCACTGACACTAGAACATAATTTGTTGCCGTGACGCTGCTTTGGTACCGTGGTGGCGGCTAGTATCGGAACATTGTGGGCGTGGCCGGCGATACGTCAAATATGCAATGATTAACTCTAAGCTGGGATAGAGTGGGGTGAATAATAGTATTTTACACTCCAATCGATTAAATGCACTTATATCGAGGCAACCTGTTCATGTTCATGCTGAGGTAACCAGGGCACCCAGAAAAAAATCAATGCACTGTGGCAATCGACCTTTCTCTCTTAAGAACCGGTCCGGTTTCGAACCTAGGCGGGACGAGATATTTTAATCAGAAAACACGCTACTGATACCTCATGTTAAATCGGATCGGCACATATATTTATATACCCATTACAGTGTACTTAGTTATAACAGCATATGCTGTTACGCTGTAAATTTTATAACTTATTGCCTTAATGCATTTTTCTTTTCTTGTGTGGGTTGTTTTATCATTGCTATCATCGTAAACATCATTACTTGTTTTTTTTTCTATTCTCAAACTTAATTTAATTCTTCATTATATCTTTAAACATGCAGTGTTAATGGTCTCCTAATCACTTTTAACGATGTACACCATACTAAAGACTTCTTCTAATTTAACTCGATAACTATGTGCCATATTGCAGAGTTTTACATAATTGACACGATTAACATCTCCAATGAAACCGGTGATACTTTTGGTGGGTTTTTTTGGTTGTTACTGATGCCACACCTTTTGCTGTCTCCTTAACGAAAACCTTTTAGTTTTACTTGCATTTAAGATATAATTTAATACATCAGTATATAGTCAATAGACATTGACATGTCCTCTTAAAGTTCAATTTGAATATTTATTATGGACCAGTCCAGTTATCTCAAGGGAACATACTTTTTTCTACGTCTATTAAAAATGACTTGTTTATTAATTATTGTGAGCACAAAAGGTTCCCAATGAAAGGCCAAAATTCAAGTGAACAGGTAAATGCTGTTTGCCTAAACTTGATCACATCATTTGACAATTGAGCAAAGTTCAACTTCAACAGACACAAACAAATATACGAATACATGCCCAAAAATAGAAACAAACCACGCATTCTTGTACAGTTTATGAAATACTTCTTCGTTCATACAAAATACAAGTTTTTTAAGGATTTCAGTGATAGAGCACACTATTTGGATGTATCATCGTAAATGAATATTCCTAATGAAAGGTCAAAAGTACAGGTCAAGGTTGCTTACATAAACTTAATCTCATCTTTTTTCATTTGAGCACAAATCAACTTTAATAAAAACAGACATACTAATATATGTAAAAAAACAACCAGACAAATCACACGCCCTTGTACAATTCATATAAAAATGCAACTAAAACAAAAAAGTTTGCTTTGGTTTTGTCACGATTTTGTTCGCAGAATTTTTTACTGAAAAAATACAATTTTTGGATGAATCATTGTATATAGATATCTTCAATGAAAGGTCAAACGGATAAGTAAAATTTGAGCAAAAATCAACTTTAAAAGAGACAAACAAAATGTCTCTGTACATTTTATTGACATTTTATGTAAAAGTGTAGTTAAGAACAATTAGGAAAAATGAAAGTTAATTTTATTTTATCACGTTTTCTGTTATAATTTTTCTGCGATAAAGAATATAAATATCCTTAATTAAAGGTCAATGTAATTTGTCCATACTTCATTATACGATTTTATCAAACGTCAACTTCGACAAAAACAAAATGTCCTTGTACAGTTTGTGACCTACTTTTTGTGTTATACAAAAGTGCAGTTAAACGAAGTTTATTTTTACGACATGTCTTTGTGACCTACTTCTTTTTTTATACAAAAGTTTTATTTTTTCACACTTTTAGATAATTTTTCAGATAAAATATAGAATTAATTTTAGAAACTGTTATCCATCCTGAAATGTTTAAGTTGAACAGCGTGATAAATATCGAACGCCTGTTTAAATCGTGATTATAGAGTAAATTACAAATATTTATATTTTTTTGAACTTAATACGCTTATTTTCATAACACCATGCAGCGTTTTCGAAATAGTTTTTAATATTAAAAATAATTTAGCTAACATTTAAGAGAAGGAAAACGTACTTATAAAGCTTTACAATAATAACTTACAAGTGCATCGTTATCTAAACTTTCGAAAAAAAGTTTGGTTAACTTTTCAAAAATATAAATTAATATAATCTCGAAATTCTAGAAATTCTTTTATGGCCGTGATCACAAACTTTTGATAATGCTGATGTATCTGTTACCAAAACTATTTCACGTCCGAAAGTTCCGTGTTACTTTCATTCTCAAATTTGATTACACGCATGACTTTTGTAGTTAGCTGAAAAAGATGTGATGTGATGAGTACCTTTCCCGAGAGCTCGGCCTCACTTCCCTTGTGCAAATTAACGTGTTTAATTTCAATTGCAGTTTTTAAAGTGTTCGCTTTTTGGATTGCGATTTGTACATGGGCCGGTATGTTAGAGGTTGATTTGTACACCGCTGTGTTTACAGATGTCCATACTATGTTATATTCTTATATAATTAGATCAGAAAACTTGAACGGTTATAACATTTCTTTACTAAATCCGATAACAATAATATTTGCAAACCAGCTTGTTCTGTCCAGAACTGTCTAGAACATAATTTTATTTAACTATAAGTCTTCTTGTTAATTATGGATGTTTGGCGGCAAATTGACTGTCATTCATAAATTCTGAAACTGATGTTTACTGTTGCGATATTGAAACAGGTTTAGTAATAAGTACATGCATTAAACCTGTCCGTCATCATTACAGTCTGATATCCGTCAGTAAACAAATTTTAAAATTGTCAATATCGACACTATTTATTCCTGATGTGGATAATATATTGATTCTGTTTGACCCCCTGTTTAGCTAGCTACACCTGCCACATGTAAAATAAAAAAAATGAAAATGAAAGGCACAAAGTTCTCACGGACGTGAAATATATTCAGGATAACTTTGGATACAAAGAACCATACATATCAATACGATTGTGGTGAAGGCCATGTTCAGTGTTAAAAACTTCTCACATTGCACACTAATTGATGCCGCTGAGTGAATCAGAGAAAAACTCGGTGCTTAAAGCTAACTTCTGTGTAAATCGGTCAACTTATTACTTTTGAAAAATGTTCTTAAACTTGAAATCTGAAAGTATAATGCACTATTTCTATACATTCGAATTTTCTTAATAAAAATATAAAAAATTGTCTTTGATTTTAACAACAAGTATGTCAAATTCATTACCATAAACAATAATTCCGCGTGGGTCAATATCTTCCGGCTAGACACATTGCAAAGCACGTGCCTTTAGAGAAGTGTCACCAAGAACATCACTTCAAGCCGAATTTGAGTCTCAAAAACGGTAACGTTAAATTACTATGTAAGTCGGGAAATCTGATAAGTAGACCTATTATGTTTTCGTATTTTTTCCGGCTATATCAAAACAAAAACATGTTTAAATCACATTTACTAGCGGCAACATATTAACCCACGTTGAATTATTGTGTATGGTAATAAATTTAACATACTTGTTGTTTAAATCAAAGAAAATCTTTATAATTTAGAAAATTCGTATGTACAGAAATGGTGTTTTATACTTTCAGAAATTCTAAATTTTATGTTCAAATATCTGAACATGGACAAACCTGTGAATAGCGGTTAATCAAACTGAAACACTGCCAGGGCCAGCACAAAGGCAATGTTGTAGTAATAGTAATATAGAAAAATAGAAATAATTTTGATGCTTAAATTTGTTTTCAGTCTCTGACATCCTGTTATACGAGAATCCTTTTTGCGCACGAAATGTGTAAAGGGAGATAATCATACCTTTAGCAATTGTTGAGCGCCATCAGAACGCATGGTAGATCTCTATTACTTATAAGAAAATATTAAAATCTTCATTCATAAATGGTATATATATATCCATATTATTCCATATAATTGGAAACTGACGTCCAGTTATAATCTACATTTAGGGAGCTGTCAAGATTTCAGATTGGACCTGAATATTCTCTATCCATTAATTATAACAGGTTTGTTGAAATAAAAACTTGACCGGTGGTCATTTGATTACACTGCTAAGGTTTTTCGGCGTATCCGTTATGAGAAGTCCACTATTTAAGTATGTTTATATTGATTGTAATCTTGCAGTCCAGCTACGAATACTTTTAATTAGTTCCTAAATCGTATAAACCTAGATGGTGTCCAAGTGTTAACTGGCATCAAACTATAAGAATATTAATGGTCAATATTGATCGGGCACTTAATCTAGCAAACTACATCGTTTTCATACATATACAGTATAACGTCAAAAAAGAACATAAAACCAAGTAAGAAGTAGACTAATAGTAATTAAACACCCCGATAAGGTGATTATTTTCAGGGATATGTTGAAGAAAACAGGAAAAAATGCACAGACCTTCGGCAAGTTCACAAACGTTCTCATACTAGAATCTGGACGTAGGAAATGAACCGAGTCATGAGATGTGATATGTAAGTGTGCATTTTAAACCGCCCAACCACAAATGTCGTAATCTGGAATTGTTTTGGAATGGATACATACATATTACATACACACTGTGTATATGATATTTTTATCTAACATTTCCAACTAGGTTATTCAAACTAATAAATAAACAACACTTTATGAAAAAAAATTATATTTTACCACAGAACTATGTTATGACATATGTTCTGTACTAATGACGTCATTATTTACATTTGACAAATCGGAGATTCCCAAATGACGTCACAATGAAAAAGTACACGTGTACTTTACCGCCAATGTCAGTGTGGTGATACAAGATTGTGTATCATGCGTGTTTGATAAAACTTGTATTTCGTTAAATCAGATAGAAAAACTAGTCTTATGTTAGATAAAAAGGTGTACTACATACCCATGCTTTTTTTATCTTTTGCTTGTTTTTAAAACTTATCTTCAGTGTCCGTCGAAAGTCGGGAATACTAAAACCAGTGGTCCTGATATTTGTTATCTTTTAGCTTTCTATCTTGTTTAGATGTTTTATTTTTTGTAATTGTTTTTTATCTTATAATGAGAGAAACGGACGAAGGAGACAATAAATGAAGATAAACTTAGAACAACTGATTGCAAACTTCCTGACCTTTTGAATGTCACAGGAAAAATGTCTTATGTTGTGCTGACCTTTTGAATGTCACAGGAAAAATGTTTTATGTTGTTGTTACATAGCGCTAATAGAGAGATTAATAATTTTCTTTATTTTATAAAACAGTTGTTGATAAAAAGGGGTATTTAAATTAAAAATTAAAAACTGTATTTAATTATAGAATGAACAAACAACTGCTATTTGTATATACGTGATAAAAAAGATTGATCGAAGTTTCCTTAGACAGGTGCTATAATAAAAAAAAAACCAAAAGATAACAATCCTTGTCCAAATAAGTAATTCCAAAGCAAAATAAAAATTTTGAAAATTAAAAAATTAGGCTAAACATGTAAACTTCAACCAGGGAAGTGAGGACGGGTGCTCCAGAAGATTAATAACCCATTCTGTTTAGCTTGCTAAACCCGTCACATGTGTAATGAAAATTGAGAGTGAAAGGTAAATGAAACTATAGGACGTTAAATATATCAAGGATAATTCTGGACACAGACATTATACTTATAAACAATATTGCGATAAGTTGATTGCTATCAGGTCTGTATCTAAAATTACCATACATTTTTTGACGTCCCATAAACAGATATAGCGTATGTAAAAGATAAACAGGGGTACTTTCCCTTCCGTCTCATTTTCTGACGTAAGGTTACGTGTTCATTTGCCAGTTTTATTCTTTTTACTTTTCTTTGGAATTGTGATTTAGACATGAACTTGTTTGCTCGTTTTTTATTACGTCAATGTAATTTGTTTGTCCTAAGTGTTGGCTATGTTTCATATTCATGGAACTCGGTCGTTATTAAGCTTGATCCGCAAATATGGTGACCAGTGTTTAGGCACGTTTAATCTTTATTCAATAGTATTAAGCAAGATACGTTTTTAAATTTGGGATAGGATTTATATTTATGAAACTTAATTCGTTTTTAAGCTCTTTAAATGTGTTGACCATTGTTTTAGCACGTTTAAAGTCTATTCAATCATTCTGAGTAAGTTTACTTTTTCAATTTTTTATAGTCAATCCTTAAAATCAAACATCCGATTTACGAGACAAATACGACTTCCTTCAAGATCTACTTTTCAGGATCAAAACACAAAACAATATTTCGCTATCAATCGATAAAAGCCTTTGACAGCTTATAAATAGCGCAAAATGAAAACAAATTGTTTTAAAATATAATGTCAATAAATCATCTGTAAAAAATAGGCTTTTCACATCTCAGAGATATATTTTAAAAGCGCTGATACATACTTTGGAATGCACTGTCAGCACTTATTGTAAAGAGATAAAGCAGACAATTTATATTATATTGAAAAAATCCAGGATTGCCTTGGATATATTTGACGTCTCATAGTTCCATGTTCCTTTCACACAATTTTGATTACACACGTGATGGGTGTAGCTAACTTAACAGGAGGTGCTTACCCTTCCGGAGCACCCGGCCTCACTTCCCTGGTGGAAGTTCACGTGTCTAACCTAACTTGTCAGTTCCAAAGTTTTAACTTTGCTTCTGGATTGTGATTCGGAAATGGATAAGTATGTTTGTTTTTGATTACATAACTAATAACTAAATTATTAGGTTTTCATGTATTTAAAACTTAAGAACAATGGAACATCGCTAATACATTTAACATGAATAAATACCCAGGATCAAAATATAACGCGCATAATATGATCGCCTGAAGACTAGATCCTTTAAATAGACAGGTATGAGTGTACACAATTATAAAACAAGTATTATATTTCAAGGGTGTGTGACAGTTTAGTTAAATATATTTGTACATAGTATTTCCAGACTTGTTTCGTTTGGCGGTTTTATTAATTGATTTTATTATATCGCATTCTGGGTTTTGTTTGCTGTTGCAAGGTATAGACTATTTTTAGTAACATCTTTTTGGCTTTAGATAACTCATTGGAACATTTCCTCCGACAACAAAGTTTAGAGGTTACAAGGGAATCATCGGGCAAAATGCGTATCCACTACATAGGTTCCATGTCTACGGACGGAATTTTACCAAACTTGGCACAAACGTACATCAAGAGACAATGTGTGTACATGATATCAAAATCAAAAATATTGATCGATGTCCAAATTTAGATGCTTACACTAAGGGTCAAGGTCAATTAGAAATTACAACTCGGTAATCGAGGTGTTCGTTTCTAGTTTGTTTTATGTTTATTTGCACAATGGTTTAAGTCAGTCATAACATCATTCATTTTTAATCAAGTTGCTTTTAAAATTTTAGGAAATTGTTGCTAAATGTCTGATTTATGAGGAAATTGCGAGTTTCTTTTAGATCTATATAATAGATGCAACTGCATTCATACTATTATACATATTGATAACATTAATCAATTCTAGAATCTATATTCTGAAAAGCGGTTAAATGACGAGACTTAAAAAATAGAAAATACTATCTGTCAAAAATGTAACAGACAATACAACAAGATTCACGGATAACTGAAAATTCCTGTAATAACAAACATTTACAATTGTAAGTTTTCTTGTTGTAAGATTATTTCACTTACACCGGTCAGTTTAAGGGTGGTTGAAGAAACGGAACTACCCGAAAAAATCTTTCTTCCTTTAAAATCTATAGCTAACTGTCTCCCACTAAATCTGTCACGAGTGAAACTAGGAAGGAACTGTGATCCGTAATTAGAACACGCTTTAGACCACTAGGGCATCGACGCTTCCGATTTCTCAATTAAAAACCTTTTAAAATGCTAAAATAATAAAAAGTGTTACTGCATGATTAATTTTATAAACAATCTTTTTGACATCCCATCAATAAATGTTTTAAAGAGCGCTGTCAGAACATAATACAGCTTTAAAAAGTAAAAATTACAGTAACATGTTTGTGATTATATATAGATTATTGTGTCAACTTACATCCATTACACTTCAAAGTGATATCAATACAGGAATTGGTTAACAAAGAACCGGGGTTTATTTAAAAAATATTAAGAATATTCTTACAGACTACTTCAAAGTAATACGGATACTAAAATTGGATAACAAAAAATTGACAATCAATGAAGCAATCATTACATCTCAACTACGTTTTGAAGGAGTCTTATTTGTAAAATACGTGTGTATGAAACGTTTGTTTTAACTTCAGTTGTATTAAGCCAAAAACTAGCATACCAATCCGTATCTAAATCATATTTCCGATGCAAAGTAAAACTTTTGGAATATGACAAATATACTATCGGCACTGTTAATGAAATTTATATATGAAAGAAACAAAGGAAATAATGTGAAATCGTTCTGACCAAGAAAAATATAACAAAACAATATGTTACAAATTAAAAAGTAAAATTACATACAGCACTAACATGTTGCCTATTTCATATTTGTATCATGTCAATTTAACTCTTTACACTGACATAAATTCCATCATTAAATATTTCAAACATAATTTGTTTTAGATTAAAATGTAACATTTCAGTAATATCGAGTTGATTACATAACTGTACATCAGTTAACATTATTTACACTTCAAAGCGATATTAATACTGAAATTGCTTAGCAAGCAATTGACATCCAATCAAGCATTTAATAGCTCTAAACAAAAGACTAAATGTGGATATAATTCCTTTAATTCAAGTAATATTTAAGAATGATCTAACAAAATACTTCAAAGTTATAAGAATACTCAAATCGGTTAACAAACAATTGACATTCAATCAGCCAATCAATAACTCTAAACTACGCTTTGAAGGAGCCTTTTTTGTTTAATCCATGTGTATAAAACATTTAAGTATTTCATTTTAACGTTTTATAAACATGGATTAAACAAAAAAACTCAATTTTTGTTGTATAGACTCTTTGATACAACATTAAGGTAAGCAAAAAGTTAAACATATCCAAATGCTTTAGTGGAATGGATAAATACTGCCAATTGCTTTTTTTCGTGTTATCACGGGAGGCGCGTACCGGAGAACCCAGGCTAATTTCCCTGGTTGAAATTTATATGTGTATCTGAAATTCCCTGGTGGACGTTCACGTGTTTAAACTAAGATGTCAGTTTCAAAGTTATTACTTTGCTTTTATTGTGATTCGAACATGGATTCTTATGTTTGTTTTTGATATGCCAGTTTTTACCTTGTTTTGGGATTGTGCTTTCAACATCGACCAATATCTTTGTGTTTGATGTAATGTGCCCATGTGAACGTGAATTTAAACAAAGCTGAAATACTGGAGAAAAAAGAAAAGTTTCTGAATACGCAAGCTTTGCAGAATGTGGCACAAAATATCAATAAAACATTTGCAGTTTCAAGTTTGGTGGATTTTCATTAGTCTAGTCACGAAGAAAAGACATAAGTAGACATAATGGCAAATTCGAAAATCAAACACAAACACAACATCAACACTTCGCGTTATAGTACTATTCAATATGTCGAAAAATATAATTTAAATTCAAAGTTTGATTTTTATGGATGAAATTAAGAATTTAATTATATAAAAAATAATAACCGATTCACAATAATTAAAAATATTAAAGATCCTTTATGACATCAATGATTTCTACAAATCTGAGGTGGTAAAAGTATAACAGATGTGAAACATTGTTATTCTAGCGCACAATACACTAAATCGATTTATTGAAAAATATTTCCAAAAAATAAATGCAAATCATTGACACTTTTTATTTGAACAAAGTACCAATTTGTCGCTGAACCACCTGGTGGACCTCTATGAGTATATACTAAATTTGCCAGATTTACTTACTTCCCATTTCCCCAAAGTGAAAGGTACCTGGAACTATAGGACGTCAAATATATCCAGTATGAATTTTTGGATACAGCGACATCATACTTATTAACAATATTGTGATGACATTCATAACAATATGATATTTCTAGGCTTGTAATATCTCTAATAAAAGGATTAAAAAAGGATGGAGTGTAATATTTATCTTATATATTAAATATTATAATCGACACCATTGTTCTTGAATGAAAAAATTGCTTCCAAACAAAACACATGTCTGAACATGAACAAACCTGTGGATAGCGGTTAACCAAACTGAAACACTGTCAGGCCAGCACAAAGGCAATGTAGTAATGATAGTAATATACCAAAAAATTTAATACTTTTGATGCTTAAATTTGTTTTCAGTCTCTGACATATCCTGTTATACGAGAATCCTTTTTGCGCACGAAATGTGTAAAGGGAGATAATCATACCTTTAGCAATTGAGCGCCATCAGAACGCATGGTAGATCTCTGTTACTTATAAGTAAATATTAAAATCTTCATTAATAAATGATATATATATCCATATCATTTATGAAACAGTTATAATCTACATTTAGGGAGCTGTCAAGATTTCCGGTTAGACCTAAATATTCCCTATCCATTAATTATAACATGTTTGTTGAAATAAAAACTTGACCGGTGGTCATTTGAATTCACTGCTAAAGTTTTTCGGCGTATCCGTCATGAGAAGACTACTATTTAAGTATGCTTATATTGAAGAATCTTAGTCCAGCTACGAAGCCTTTTAATTAGTTCTTAAATCGTAATACACCCAGGTGATGTCCAAGTGTCAACTTGCATCAAACTATAAGTATATTAATGGTCAATATTGATCGGGCACGTATTTCAGCAAACTACTTCGTTTCAATACATATACACATATATACAGTATAACGTCAAAAAGAACATAAAACGAAGTAAGTAGTAGAGTAATAATAATTAAACGCCCCGATAAGCTGATTATTTTCAGGTGTGTGTGTGTGAAGGAAACCGGAAAAATTGGCAAACCTTCTGCAAGTTCACAAACGTTCTCATACTTAAAACTGGACGTAGGATAGGAACAGAGCCAGATGTGATATGTAAGTGCGTATATGGAATATGTATATGGAATTGTTACAAAGGTGTACTACATACCCATGGTTTTTATTATCTTTAGCTTGTTTTCAAAACTTAACTTCAGTGTCCGTCCAAAGTCGGGAATTCTAAAACCAGTTGTCCTGGTATTTGTTATCCTTTAACTTTCTATCTTGTTTAGATGTTTTATTTCTTGTAATTGTTTTTACCCAATGAGAGTAACGGACGAAGGAGACAACAAACGAGGACAAACACATATAGAACAACTGATTGCAAATTCATGTCATTGGAAAAATGTCTTATGTTGTGGTTTGATAGTATTAATAATAGAGATGAATAATCTTTTATAAACAGCTGTCGGTAAAAAGGGGTATTTAAATTTAAAATTAAAAACTGTATTTAAATATACAATGAACAAACAACTCCTATTTGTATATACGTGGTAAAAAGATGGATCAAAATTCCCCTCAGACACGTGCTATAATAAAAACAAATATACCAATCCATGTCCAAATCAATAATTACAAAGCAAAATTAAAATTTTGAAAATTACAAATTAGGCTTAACATGTGAACTTCAACCAGGGAAGTTAGGACGGGTGCTCCGGAAGGGTAATAGCTCATTCTGTTTAGCTTGCTACACTCGTCACAAGTGTAATGAAAATTGAGAGTGAAAGGTAAATGCAACTATAGGACGTTGAATATATAATTCTGGACACAGACACTATTGTTATGATAAGTTTTTAAGTATCATGTCTCTGTATCTAAAATTACCATACATTATTTTGACGTCTCATAATTCCTTTCTTTCTCAATTTTGATAACAGATATAGCGTATGTAAAAGCTAAGCAGAGGTACTTTCCCTTCGGTTTCATTTCCTGACGTAAGGTTACATGTTCATTTGCCAGTTTTATTCTTTTTACTTTTCTTTGAAATTGTGATTTAGACATGGACTTGGTTGCTCGTTTTTTTTATTACGTCAATGTAATTTGTTTGTCTTTAGTGTTGGCTATGTTTCATATATATGGAACTCGGTCGTTATTAAGCTTGATCTGCAAATTATGTTGACAAGTGTTTAGGCACGTTTAATGTTAATTCAATAGTATTAAGGAAGATGCGTTTTTAAATTCGGGATAGGATTTATATTTATAAAACTTAATCGTTTTTAAGCTCTTTAAATGTGTTGACCATAGTTTTAGCACGTTTAACGTCTATTCAATCATTTTGAGTAAGTTAACTTTTTTTTAATTTTTTTATAGTCGATCCTTAAAATTAAACATCCGATTTACGAGACAAATACGATTTCCTTCAAGATCTACTTTTCAGGATCAAAACACAAAACAATATTTCGCCTATCAATGAATAAAAGTCTTTGACAGCTTATAAATAATGCAAAATGAAAACAAATTGTTTTAAAATATAATGTCAATAAATCATCTGTAAACAATAGGCTTTTCACATCTCAGAGATATATTTTAAGAGCGCTGATACATACTTTGGAATGCACTGTCAGCACTTATTGTAAAGAGATAAAGCAGACAATTTATATTATATTGAAAAAATCTCGGTTACATAACTAATAACTAAATCATTAGGTTTTCAGGTATTTAAAACTTAAATAACAATGGAACATCGCTAAAACATTTAACATGAATAAATACCCAGGATCAAAATATAAAACGCATAATATGATCGCCTGAAGACTAGATCCTTTAAATAGACAGGTATGAGTGTACACAATTATAAGGTTAATCATGTATCCTCAATAGAAGATGCTTACCTTGCATGAGTACCCTGTCTCGTTTGTTTACGTGTTTTATGTCATCTGTTTTCAATTACTTTGTTTGTGATTGTGATCTAGATATCGACCGTGTGTGTGTGTGTGTGGTTATTTATTATCTCACTTGTTTTAAAAGCATGAGGCACATTATATCTAGACCTTACTTGTTAATATTTTGACCTTTCAACTTTCAAGGGTGTGTGACAATTTATTTAAATATATTTATACATAGTATTTCCAGACTTGTTTCGTTTGGTGGTTTTATTAATTGATTTTATTATATCGTATTCTGGGTTTTGTTTGCTGTTGCAAGGTATAGACTATTTTAGTAACATCTTTTTGGCTTTAGATAACTCATTGGAACATTTCCTCCGACAACAAAGTTTAGAGGTTATAAGGGAATCATCGGGCCAAATGCGTATCCACTACATAGGTTCATGTCTACGGACGGAATTTGACCAAACTTGGCACAAACGTACATCAAGAGACAATGGGTGTACATGATATCAAAATCAAAAATATTGATCCGTGTCCAAATTCAGATGCATACACTCAAGGGTCAAGGTCAATTGTCAATTAGAAATTACAACTTGGTAATCGAGGTGTTCCTTTCTATTTTGTTTTATGTTGATCTGCACAATGGTTTAAGTCAGTCATAACATCATTCATTTTTAATCAAGTTGCTTTTAAAATTTTAGGAAATAGTTGCTAAATGTCTGATTTATGAGGCAATTGCGAGTTCCTTTTAGATCTATATAATAGATGCAACTTCATTCATATTATTATACATATTGATAACATCAATCAATTCTAGAGTCTATATTCTGAAAAGTTAAATGACGAGACCTAAAAAATAGAAAATACTATCTGTCAAAAATGTAACAGACAATACAACCAGATTCACGGATAACTGAAAATTCCTGTAATAACAAACATTTACAACTGTAAGTTTTCTTGTTGTAAGATTATTTCACTTACATCGGTCAGTTTAAGGGTGGTTGAAGAAACGGAACTACCCGAAAAAATCTTTCTTCCTTTAAAATCTATAGCTAACTTTCTCCTACTAGATTTGTCACAAGTGTACCTAGGAAGGAACTGTGATCCGTAATTAGCACACGCTTTAGACCACTAAGGCATCAACGCTCCCGATTTCTCAATTAAAAACCTTTTAAAATGCTAAAATAATAAAAAGTGTTACTGCATGATTAATTTTATAAACCATCTTTTTGACATCCCATCAATAAATGTTTTAAAGAGCGCCGACAGACATAATACAGATTTAAAAAGTAAAAATTACAGTAACATGTTGCCGATTACATATAGTACGTTATTGTGTCAATTTACATCAATTACAATTGAAAGTGATATTAATACAGGAATTGGTTAACAAAGAACCGGGGTTTGTTTTAAGTAATATTAAGAATATTCTTACAGACTACTTCAAAGTAATACGGATACTAAAATTGGTTAACGAAAATTGCCAATCAATGAAGCAATCATTACATCACAACTACGTTTTGAAGCAGGGTTTCGACAGATTTTTGGTGTAAAAATTCAAGGATTTTTTTAAGGTTATTCAGACAAAATTCAAGGTTCAATCTAGGTCAATCTATGCATGTGGCGCAAGACTGACTTGCTATCAACATTGTTTAATCTGAATAATATAATGTTAAAATGCATTTTTATATGACAATAATTCAAAACAAAGCACAAAAGCTTTCAAAGTTCAGTTAATTTGTATTCACATATTTGATAACAGTTGCAGCTTTACATCAAGTTGTAATTTAATACAAGCCAGTTCATTCTGTTTTTCCTTTGCTTTATGTCTCAAAGAATTGGACTTTAAAATGTTTGAAAAAGATTCTAATTACTCTGCCCTTTCAGCATCGTTTGTAAGGAATGAAATTGTTGATTAAGACATTTTCATCTTCCTAATTGTATCTATTTCTTTCCTCTTTTCTCCCTTCTTTTTTTCATTGTCTGCCTTTACATCACCCAGGTGCTGTTGGTATTTTTGTCTTGCATTCCTTGCAAATGTTAATAACTTTTTAGTGATTAAAACTGATCTTAGACCTCCAATACTCTTGACATTGTTTTTAATTATGCACTTTGCGACCAAATTGTTCTCTAAAATATCTTTGTTTACCGAAATTGTTTATACAACTTCTTTGTTTACCGAAATTGTTTATACAAACAATAATTGACAGTTTTGCTTTTGAAAAAGGATCCTTCAATGAAGGAATCTATTTTGTAGAAGACGTGTGTATGAAACGTTTCTTTTAATTTCAGTTGTATTAAGCCAAAAACTAGCATATCAATCCGTATTCAAATCATATTTCCGATGGAAAGTAAAAGCTTTGAAATATGGCAAATTAACCATCGGCACTGTTAATCAAAATTATTTATGAAAGGAACAATGAAATAATATGAAATCGATCTGACCAATCAATATATCGAAAAAAAACCCATTATGTTACAAATTAAATAGTAAAATTAAATACAACAATAACATATTGACAATTTCATATTTGTAGCATGTCGATTTACCTTCATTGCACTGACATGGATTTTATCAATAAATGTTTCATAGATTAATATGTAAAATTAGTTATATTGTGTTGATTACATAACTGTGTACCATGTCAATTAACATTCATTACACTTCAGTGATATTAATACTGAAATTGCTTAGCAAGCAATTGACATCGGTGTCTTCCCACTTAGCCAACATTTTAAAATTTCCTATTCCCACCTAGCCAACATTGTTAAATAAACATTTATGATTTCACCTGGAAAGTTTTTGCTATAGTCTTTTTCAGCAAAATTGTTTTGTGGTGCTGAATATTTTAAGTAGAATATCAATCTACAATTAGTTCAAAATTAAATATCATAAAGTTAATTTTAACAATGCAAATAAATAAATAAATAAATAATAAATTAATTAAAAATATTTGAAATAAATATTTGAAGTAAATAAAAAACAATTTTTTGAAATAAATAATTAAATATTGAAATAAATAAATAGATATTTGAAATAAATAAATAAATATTTGAAATAAATAAATGTTTTGTGGTGCTGAATATTTTAATTAAATATATGTGTCTGTAGAGGTTTGATCAATTTAGACAATTATATTTTAAGATTTCTAATAATTTTTCCGCTTTGTTTCAAAAATCTTTAACAATCTTTCTTTACTGAATGCTGAACAAAATATCATACACAATAAATAAACTTACAAAAATATCAATGAACAAAAAACATTATACATGTATGTATGAAACCTTTAATTTAATTCTGTGTAAATATTGCAAGTTTTAAAGAAACATTTTAAATTAATTTTTTTTTGTTAATTGAAATATGCATGTTTGCCTGTTTGAATAAGCTAAACAATTAAAAAGTAATGCAACTGAGTTTTTTTCTCAAAAATGATTGATATTATAAAATCTGTTTATTATTATTCTTTCTTAAACATTATATAATAGCTTTGTTGCGAATATTTTTCTCTAAAAAACTTGAATTCATGTACCTAAAGTTTTATAACTTCTTTACAAACAAGAGAGAGAGAGAAGTCTAATATGGTTCATCAGCAGAGGAATTAACTTTTAAAGATCTCAAACATGGAACTCCAAAGACATGATCAAATCCTCTAATGGACTTTTAAAATATCATACAATGCAACATAAAAAATCATTTATGTTTTCCATGTGCCACATTTTGTTAGGGAATTTTAGTTTTTATGGTGGAAAATGGTAAATTTATATCATCTCTTTATACACAAAGTCAACATTGAATTAAAAAAACAAACCTCGTAATTCTGTAAAATAATTCCACAACTAATTTAAAGAAATATTTTATTCATATTTTGAAATTTTGTTTTTGATTTTCTCAAACAGACTTTACCCTAACCTGTAATTAATACCTATTGTCTTTGCTAATCCTACAAAGAACACCAATTCCCACTTAGCCAACATTTAAAATCTTACCTATAGGTACAAAATTTCAAAATGTTGGCTAAGTGGGAATGAACCTTGACATCCAATCAAGCAATTAATAGCTCTAAACAAAAGACTAAATGTGGATATAATTCCTTTAATTCAAGTAATATTTAAGAATGATCTAACAAAATACTTCAAAGTTATAAGAATACTCAAATCGGTTAACAAACAATTGACATTCAATCAGCCAATAAATAACTCAAACTACGCTTTGAAGGAGCCTTTTTTGTTTAATCCATGTGTATAAAACATTTAAGTATTTCATTTTAACGTTTTATAAACATGGATTAAACAAAAAAAACTCAATTTTTGTTGTATAGACTCTTTGATACAACATTAAGGTAAGCAAAAAGTTAAATATATCCAAATGCTTTAGTGGAATGGATTAATACTGCCAATTGCCTTTTTTCGTGTTATCACGGGAGGCGCGTACCGTAGAACCCAGTCTAATTTCCCTGGTTGAAATTTATATGTGTATCTGAATTTCCCTGGTGGACGTTCACGTGTTTAAACTAAGATGTCAGTTTCAAATTTATTACTTTGCTTTTATTGTGATTCGAACATGGATTCTTATGTTTGTTTTTGATATGCCAGTTTTTACCTTGTTTTGGGATTGTGCTTTCAACATTGACCAATATCGTTGTGTGTGATGTAATGTGCCCATGTGAACGTGAATTTAAACAAAGCTGAAATACTGGAGAAAAAAGAAAAGTTTCTGAATACGCAAGCTTAGCAGAATGTGGCACAAAATATCAATAAAACATTTGCAGTTTCAAGTTTGGTGGATTTTCATTATTCTAGTCACGAAGAAAAGACATAAGTAGACATAATGGCAAATTCGAAAATCAAATACAAACACAACATCAACACTTCACGTTATAGTACTATTCAATATGTCGAAAAATATAATTTAAATTCAAAGTTTGATTTTTATGGATGAAATTAAGAATTTAATTATATAAAAAATAATAACCGATTCACAATAATTAAAAATATATTAAGATCCTTTAAGACATCAATGATTTCTACAAATCTGAGGTGGTAAAAGTATAACAGATGTGAAACATTGTTATTCTAGCGCACAATACACTAAATCGATTTATTGAAAAATATTTCCAAAGAATAAATGCAAATCATTGACACTTTTTATTTGAACAAAGTACCAATTTGTCGCTGAAGCACCTGGTGGACCTCCATGAGTATATACTAAATTTGCCAGATTTACTTACTTCCCATTTCCCCAAAGTAAAAGGAACCTGGAACTATAGGACGTCAAATATATCCAGTATGAATTTTTGGATACAGCGACATCATACTTATTAACAATATTGTGATGACATTCATAACAACATGATATTTCCAGGCTTGTAATACCTCTTAATAAGGGGATTAAAAAGGATGGAGTGTAACATTTATCTTATATATTAAATATTATAATCGACACCATTGTTCTTGAATGAAAAAATTGCTTCCAAACAAAACACATGTCTGAACATGAACAAACCTGTGGATAGCGGTTAACCAAACTGAAACACTGTCAGGGCCAGCACAAAAGCAATGTAGTAGTGATTATCATAGTAATATACAAAAAATGAAATACTTTTGATGCTTAAATTTGTTTTCAGTCTCTGACATATCCTGTTATACGAGAATCCTTTTTGCGCACGAAATGTGTAAAGGGAGATAATCATATCTTTAGCAATTGTTGAGCGCCATCAGAACGCACGGTAGATCTCTGTTACTTATAAGTAAATATTAAAATCTTCATTGATAAATGATATATATATCCATATCATTGGAAACAGTTATAATCTACATTTAGGGAGCTGTCAAGATTTCCGGTTAGACCTAAATATTCCCTATCCATTAATTATAACATGTGTGTTGAAATAAAAACTTGACCGGTGGTCATTTGAATTCACTGCTAAAGTTTTTCGGCGTATCCGTCATGAGAAGACTACTTTTTAAGTATGTTTATATTGATTAGAATCTTAGTCCAGCTACGAAGCCTTTTAATTAGTTCTTAAATCGTATATACACCCAGGTGATGTCCAAGTGTCAACTTGCATCAAACTATAAGTAAATTAATGGTCAATATTGATCGGGCACGTATTTCAGCAAACTACTTCGTTTCAATACATATACACATATATAAAGTATAACGTCAAAAAGAACATAAAACGAAGTAAGTAGTAGAGTAATAATAATTAAACGCCCCGATAAGCTGATTATTTTCAGAGTGTGTGTGTGTGAAGGAAACCGGAAAAATTGGCAAACCTTCTGCAAGTTCACAAACGTTATCATACCTAAAACTGGACGTAGGATAGGAACAGAGCCAGATGTGATATATAAGTGCGTATATGGAATATGTATATGGAATTGTTACAAAGGTGTACTAAATACCCATGATTTTTTTATATTTTGCTTGTTTTCAAAACTTAACTTCAGTGTCCGTCCAAAGTCGGGAATTCTAAAACCAGTTGTCCTGGTATTTGTTATCCTTTAACTTTCTATCTTGTTTAGATGTTTTATTTCTTGTAATTGTTCTTTATCTTATAACGAGAGAAACGGACGAAGGAGACAACAAATGACGACAAACACATTAGCACAATTTATTGCAAACTTCCTGACCTTTTGAATGTCACAGGGAAGTTGTCTTATGTTGTGGTTACATAGTACTAATATAGAGATGAATAATCTTGTTTATTTTATAAAACAGCTGTTGTTAAAAAGGGGTATTTAAATTGAAAATTAAAAACTGTATTTAATTATACAATAATCAAACAACTGCTGTTTGTATATACGTGATAAAAAAGATTGATCAAAATTTCCCTCCGACACGTGCTATAATAAAAAACAAAGATAACAATCCTTGTCCAAATCAATAATTAGAAATAAAAAAAATTGAAATTTAACATGTGAACATCAACCAGGGAAGTGAGGACGGGTGCTCCGGAAGGGTTATAGACCATTCTGTTTAGCTTGCTACACTCGTCACATGTGTAATGAAAATTGAGAGTGAAAGGTAAATGGAACTATAGGACGTTGAATGTATAATTCTGGACACAGACATCATACTTATTAACACTATTGTGATGATAATTGGTGTCTCTGTCTCTCTAAAATTACCATACATTATTTTGACGTCCCATAATTCCTTTCTTTCTCAATTTTGATAACAGATAAAGCGTATGTAAAAGCTTAACAGGGTACTTTCCTTCGGTCTCATTTACGGACGCAAGGTTACGTGTTCATTTGCCAGTTTTATTCTTTTTACTTTTCTTTGGAATTGTGATTTAGACAAGGACTGGTTTGCTCGTTTTTTTTATTACGTCAATTAATTTGTTTGTCTTTAGTGTTGGCTATGTTTCATATTCATGGAAACTGGTCGTTATTAAGCTTGATCCGCAAATATGGTGACCAGTGTTTAGGCACGTTTAATGTTTATTCAATAGTATTAAGGAAGATGCGTTTTTAAATTCGGGATAGGACTTATATTTATAAAACGTAATCGTTTTTAAGCTCTTTAAATGTGTTGACTATTGTTTTAGCACGTTTAACGTCTATTCAATCATTTTGATTAAGTTTACTTTTTTTAATTTTTTATAGTCGATCCTTAAAATCAAACATCCGATTTACGAGACAAATACGATTTCCTTCAAGATCTACTTTTCAGAATCAAAACACAATATTTCGCTTATCAATCGATAAAAGCCTTTGACAGCTTATAAATAATGCAAAATGAATACAAATTGTTTTAAAATATAATGTCAATAAATCATCTGTAAAAAATAGGCTTTTCACATCTCAGAGATATATTTTAAAAGCGCTGATACATACTTTGGAATGCACTGTCAGCACTTATTGTAAAGAGATAAAACAGACAATTTATATTATAATTAAAAAAGCTCGATTACATAACTAAGTCATTAGGTTTTAATGTATTTCAAACTTTAGACTATAAAGAAAAATGGAACACCGCTAATGCATTTAACATGAATACAATACCCAAGATGATAATATAAAACGCATAATAATATAATCGCCTGAATACTAGATCCTTTAAATAGACATTTATGCGTATACACAATAATGAAACTAAAATTGTAAGGTCAATCACGTATCCTCCATAGAAGATGCTTACCTTGCATTAGTACCCTGTCTCACTTGTTTACTCTAATCTGCAAGTTTTTATTTACTTTCTTTGGTTATTGTAATCTAGATATCGACCGGTGTGTGTGTGTGTGTGTATTTATTTTTTTCACGTTTTTTAAAAGCATGAGGCTCAATATATCTGCATCAACATTTTAGCAGACTTTACCTTTGAATATTTTGACCTTAAAACGTTCAAGGGTGTGTGACAGTTTAGATAATTATGTTTGTACATAGTATTTCCTGATTTGTTTCTTTTGGCGTTCTAATAATTGGTTTTATTATACCGTGTTTTGGGCTATTGGTTTTATTTCATCGTGTTCTGGGGTTTTGATGCTGTTGCCAGGTACAGACCATGTTTTATGTACATCTTTTTGGCTTTAGATAACTGTCATTGTAAAATTTCATCCGAAAACAAAGTTTAGATAGTATAAGGGAATCGTGGCAATAGCGTATCCGCTTCATAGCTTTCATGTCTATAGACAGAATTTAACCAAACTTGGAACAAACGTACATCATGAGACGATGGGTGTACTTGATACCAAAATCAAAATTACTGATCCATGTCCAAATATAGATGCATCCACTAAGGGTCAATGTCAATTAGAAATTACAACTCGGTAATCTGGGAGTTCGTTTCTAGTTTGTTTTATGTTTATCTGCACAAAAGTTTCAAATCAGTGATAACATCATTCATTTTTAATCAAGTTGCTTTTAAAATTTTAGGAAATAGTTGCTAAATGTCTAATTTATGAGGCAATTGCGAGTTCCTTCCAGATCTATGTAATAAATGTAACTGCATTCATATTATTATACATATCAATCAATTCAAAAATCATATTTTGAAAGCGGTTAAATGATTTAAAAATAGAAGACAATATTTGTCAAACATGTAAATGGCAACAGAAAAGACAATACAGTCAACGAGACGGATAAATAAATATTTGCGTAATAACAACCATTTACATTGTCGTCCATCAACTATTCAAAACAAACTCCGTTATACAGATTGTCTAGCCAAACGTTAGGACAAACCTTTTAAATACGCGTTGTAAAGTAATTTTTTGCTGGGTCTAGCTAGCTTAATTTGATACGCATACTTATTGTAACTGAATGACAAATGTGATTGCATCAATTTTTCTTTTGTCAAGATTCTTTCACTTATATCGGTCAGTTGATGAAGGGTGGTTGAAGAAACGATACTATACGGAAACATCTTTCTACCTTCAAAATCTAACTGTCTCCCACTAGATGTCACGAGTGAAACTAGGAAGGAACTTTAATCCGTAATTACCACACGCTGTAGACCACTCGGGCACCGACACTCCCGATTTCTCTATTAAAAACCTCTTAAAATACTAAAATTAAAAAGTGTTACTGCATGATTAATTTTATAAACAACATGCTTTTGACATCTCATCAATAAATGTTTCAAAGAGCGCCGACGGAACATGATACAGATTTTAATTAAAAAGTAAAAATTACGGTAACATGTTTGGAATTACATATACATTATCGTATCAATTAACATCCATTACACTTCAAAGTAATATCAATACAGGAATTGGTTAACAAAGAATTGGGGTTTATTTTAAGTAATATTAAGAATTTTCTTACAGACCACTTCCAAGTAATACGAATACTTAAATTGGTTAACAAAAAATTGACAATCAATGAAGCAATAATTACCTCTCAACTACGTTTTGAAAGAATCTTTTTAGTAAAAGACGTGTGTTTAAAACGTTTCTTTAATTTCGGTTGTATTAAGCCAAAAGCTAGCATACCAATCAAGTGAAAGCTTTGAAATGTGGCAAATATAACATCGGCATTGTTAATCAAATTTATATATAAAAGGAACGATGGAATTAAAGTGACTTTGTTCTGACCAATTAATATATAACAAAAACAATATGTTACAAATTAAAAAGTAAAATTACATACAGCAAAAAAATGTCACCTATGTCATATTTGTATCATGTCAATTCAAACTGGATTCCACCAATAAATATTTCAAACATAATTTGTTTTAGATTAAAATGTAAAATTACAGTACTATTGAGTTGATTACATAATTGTATCATGTCAATTAACATCCATTACACTTCAAAGTGATATTAATACTGGGATTAGTTAGCAAGCAATTGACATTCAATCAAGCAATTAATACCTCTCAACCAAATACTGAATGTGTAAAATGTGTATATAATTCCTTCAGTTCAAGAAATATTTAAGAATGATCTAACAAAATACTTCTAAGTAATATGAATACAGAAATCGGTTAACAAACAATTGACATTCAATCAGCCAATCAATAACTCTAAACTACGCTTTGAAGGAGCCTTTTTTGTTTAATCCATGTGTATAAAACGTTTAAGTAATTCATTTTAATTCTAGTTATATGAAGAATTCTCTGATACACCATCGTCAAAAGGATTGTGTTAGTTGTTTTGTCATTGATCCCGCCGATGTTTAACGAAGCAGCACAAAAATAAAATTATTTTTTGTTATTGTATAGACCCTTTATTCTCAAACCTGTGACATGGAATCCCGCTTTTTTTACCCATGTGGGATTAATAGAATCTTACACCAGTAACAGGGTTACACCGAGTTTGAGATATCTCTGTCTTACCCTGTCATTGGTGTTGGATTCTTTTTCTCACACATTTGCAACATAAAACATGATTTGTAAACAAAATATTGCATCAAATGTTCAGTTTTCATGACACCATCCGTGCCTGCTGAAAATGACGTAATCGATTTTTGTTGACGTTCTTACGTAAAATCATTATGACGTCATCAATTGAGCGTGTGTGTGATTGTGACGTTGATAAATTGTTGATTGACTTCGGAATTTTTCTCAGCTTATTAAGTCCTCTTAACGATAAATCCAGAGCAGGTATAACTACGCGGGAAATTCGGCGTGTAGTCTGTCTCAACCCTAGGGTGAGACAAGGAAATCCCACATTGGTAAAAACGCAGGATTTCCATGTCACAGGTGTGAGAAATCTCTGTCTTACCCTGTTACCGGTGTAAGATTATATTAATACAACATTGAGGTAAACAAAAAGCTAAACATGTCCAAATGCATTAGTTAAGTGGATTAATACTATCAATTGCCTTTTTTGTGTTACTATTGGAGGCGCGTACCGGGGAACTAGGTCTCATTTCCCTAGTTGAAGTTCATATGTGTATCTGAATTTCCCTGGTGGACGTTCACGTGTTTAAACTAAGATGTCAGTTTCAAAGTTATTACTTTGCTTCTATTGTGATTCGAACATAGATTATTATATTTGTTTTTGATTTGCCAGTTTTTACCTTGTTTTAGGATTGTGCTTTCAACATTGACCAATATCGTTGTGTGTGATGTAATGTGCCCATGTGAACGTGAATTTAAACAAAGTTAAAATACTTGGGGAAAAAAGAAGTTTCTGAATACGCGAGCATAGCAGAACTTGCCACAAAATATCAATAAAAATTTGCAGTTTCAAGTTTGGTGAATTTTCATTATTCTAGTCACGACGAAAAGACATAAGTTGACCTTATGGCAGATTCGGAAATCAAACACAAACAAAACATCAGCATTTCACTTAATAGTACTATTGAATATGTAGCAAAATTAAATCGAGATTCAAAGTTAGATTTTTCTGGATGAAATTACGGATTTGATTATAAAAAAAATAATCACAATTAAAAATTTTCTACTAGCCTTTAAACATAATGATTTCTACAATTCTAAGATAGTTAAAGTATTACAGATGTGAAACAATACGCGCACAATAAACTAAATCTATTTATTGAAAAATAGTTCCAAAGAAGAAATGCTAATCATTGACAATTTTTTTAACAAACTACCAATTTGTCGCTATTTCTTTCACAAACACTTCTCTGTTGCAAGCAATCATCCAGTTAATAGGTAGGCAAAAGCATATAATTACCGACACATAAGTAATCGCCCACGTTAGTACAGACCTGGCGAAGGTATAACACTGAGCTAGCAGAACAGGAATCGAATCTCGGCTGTCGAATGACCGCGATATAGATATATGGAGAAAAAGAGAGAGTATATAACAGCTGCCCAAAAACTGTCGAGATATAGGTAAAGAGGATCATTGACGAAATGTCGATTCTGCACAAATTCATTAAGTTCAAGGCTGTACAGTACTGTACATTGCTTTGCCGGGGACACTGTACATAAGAGAAATGGTCTATTTTTACCAAACATTAGTCGATGTCTTGATATAAACTTCTTGACCACTTTGTAACGTGAGAACTATTGTGTAATTAGGTACACATTAATTGTAGCCTTTCTGACAATCTGTTAAGGTTTTATACTGCTGCCAAAGTTTCAACTACCAAGTAGCAATTATTGTATAGAACTGTCGGAAGTAACAACTAACACTAAGTTAACGAAATAATGTCGGATCTCGGCCTTTCGCAGCTTATTGTGACAATTTGCCGGCATATACTTTCTTTTAGCAGCTTTTTAGATACCTAAGATTGCTAAGGAGCCGAGCGTTGATTCCTTTAAGTTATTTCAGTGTGAAACTTTACACAGGTCTGTACTGTTTAAAGATCATAGACGTTATTGATTGGAAACCACTTAAATACATATAATTTTATTTTATTATACAGTAATTCCCTTAAAAGCTGCATAAAACAGAAAGCCAATATAGTGTCTCTTAGCAAAGGAAATAATTTGCTGACGTATCGAAAACAATTCATTTTCATTTATATGTTTTCTTTATTATTCTATTGATAACATAAACATTTAAGCGTTGTTAATTTATTGTTTTGTAAAAAAACCTATTTCTCATTGTAAAGTCGGTCATTTATCGATCACTGGTTGTAAAATAAGACGGCTGGCTGGAATTACTGAAATAGTATTATTTAGTACTACTTCCTCCATTACCCGTCCACTGTCGAACCTTTATGGTCGGTTGTTTGTATGTGTTTTATCTTTGGTGTATTATCTTGTTATGTTGATTATCTTTGAGTTTTCATGTTTTTGATGACGATTGCCAAGTGCATGTTTTTAGTTGCAAACTTCTTTAATTTACTGTGTATTAAAACTGTCACCGTTTTAAGATTCTTATTCGATATGTTAGATTTTGGTGTATATCATCCGTATTACAATTTTGTCATTAATATTTGCGATACCTCTTGATACTACAAGGTGAAGTTGTAACCTTTTTTTCTTGCTTCTTGCACTTAGATTAAAAAAATTCAAATTCAGAGAATTCATAAAAAGATATCTCAATCTTGCACAAAAGGAGATATATAACTTTCTTGTGTTATTTCTGCCAAGATTTAACAATGAAATAAGAGGTGCGCCGATGGCTGAGGATATGTTGTTATGGACCTTTAATTAAATAAATATAAGATAACAATCACTTTCTGTAATACAACCACTACGGTAGCTTATTTGGTACAGCGCTAGCTCCGTAAGTGGGTTCGACTCCCGACCTGGTCTGACCTAAGACAAAGTGGATAGTGACTGTTCTTTCACTAAGCACTCGGTATTACGAAATAAAAGTCACAGTTCTTTCGAATTAGAACTTAAGATAAACGAGGTCCCATGTAACGGAAGGCGTGGCACGATAAAGAATCCTCCTGTATAATGTCATCAGTGCAACGCTCAGGCTAAATCTCTACGCCTGCGCATATAGCTCCCGAAATAAGTGAAACATGTTGTACTGGGAAATTACTCAACTATCAACTTCCTGTGATAAAAGATACGAGGATCTCAACCCTTATTCTAATAAATTTGGTTTAGAACGCTGGAAGCCCGTTCTGGGCGATATAAATTAGGGGTTAAGATCTTCTATCTAATATCACAGGTAATGATAGCTTCTATGAGCCTTGCACAGAGCAATGCCGTGTTTAGTTAATGTCGATCATTATTTGATCATATTATCAAACTAGTAAATAGTTTTGTTATTTAATTATTTTAAAATTATTAACTTTACGCTTTGTGTAAATAAAACAGAAAACAAATTAAAATAGTAATAATTATAAAAACCACTTTGAAATATATGGTTCATTAGACAAAATGTTGTTGCAATAACTCCATTATTCAATTAAGCATTTAGAATTGTATCCAATTTATATTACCATGAAACAATGTGACACGTGGTCAAATAACAGGATTCCTCTTTCTAATGTAAGGGTGTTACGGCTGTCAAATTACTGTAAAGCTAATATTCCTATTATGGAACTAAACACAAACAAACCTACCGGTCCATGTACAAATCAGAATCCCAAAATCAAAGTAAAACCTTTGAAAACTGACAAATTAAGTAAAACAAGAGACTTTCACGAGGGAACTGTTCCAGCAGGGTTTGCACTTCCTGTCGATGTAGCTACAGTACCCCACCTCAGGCGATACCTAATGTTATCGTCGGCGATGAACACGTGCGCATGATAATTAATTAGCTTTAATGGCATATAATGAATACCTTTCACTAGCATATTTTCCCAGTATGTATTAATTTTAATCAGCGATATATCATTATTTCAACAGAATACGACGAGGTCGTAATCTTGACTAAGGTAAAAAAAAACATGACTGCTATCTCTCTCTCTCTCTCTCTCTGACCAATAAGCTTAACTAACAACTAACGTGCTAACGATGTCGTTTATTCCAAACTTGATTCCATTGAAAACCTTAAATGTCATCCAAATTTGATCATTTCAAAGATGTTTTTCAATAATGATTACTAACTTATGTATTTTCTATCATTAAGTATCATATCTAATGGTTTTAAAATTAAAAGACGGGTTGGTATTTTATAAGAAGATATAGCGGAACTTATTCTTCCGCTAATACCGCCAACTTCATTCCCCATTAAACCGGTAATAATTGCGTGTTGTGTTCAGATATATAATCACGCCATCCTACGCTGTATTTGTTACACCAACACTGATATTTAAATAGACTCCCTGCCAAACATTGTCATCAGATTGTTAATGAACTATAATAGGATTATAAATACGTCCGACAAATAATTATTATTTCAGTAAATACATTTTTAAAAATTAAGAAAATAAGTTATTATGTCTATTCATATATAATGTGTTTTATACAGGGTTGGTAATTTAATCTGCTTTCACTCTGAGGGTGTTGGAGCTAAAACCAGCTGACTGCAGGACTTCCATTTAGTTTTAACATATTTATGTTGTCATTAATAACGCACAATTCAACATGTCTACTTACAGTAGAGGCATGTCGGAAGATTAACTCTTAACTAACGAGTTGTGCCGATTCGTGGCATTATGCCAAGAGCAAAACAGTCACTTTGAAGTCTTGGTTCAGCCTCGGTCGGGTTTGGAACCCACGCATACCCAACAATATTAAACATATTAACTGCGCATGCGTCTGTTCGGGGTAAGATTTGAACAAAGATTATAATTCAATAAATAGTAAAGTTAGATAAATCCGTATAACTTTGCAATGGGTATATTGCAAAACAGTTACACATTTAATTTAATAATTTCATTTGTGCTATAATTTATATTATGGTGTCTTTTAAAACAAAATGATTTCAGGTTATCTTGCTTTAAATTTAAAATTTAATGGCTATCTTGGTAAATACTGTGTTTGTACCGATTTTAAAATTCGTTTCTCCGCATCGAAAGAACGCCAGAGGATGTTTCTGGGGTCTATTTAAATTACAAAATGAGATTAAAAGTGCAATTCAAAGAAAATATTAATGTTCCTCTATACTTTCGGAATTGAATGAGCTTAATACCACGAACAAAATTATAGTGAATGGCAAAGAAATAAATCTGCAACTATTAATTGCCGGAGATATGAAATTTATCCAGCTTTTATTGGGATTATATGGATCGACAGGTAATTGAGCTGGTCCTAGGTGCATTATTCCTAAATCGGAGCGATTTGATAAGAGTAAACCTTGAACTTTATCATTCAGAGGAACAACAAAGAATGTTCGTAAAATTGAAATTATCCTGCCTAACAAACACTTCGGTTTAAAAAAATCGCCTCGTGAAAATTAAACCCCACCATATTGAACCCCACTATATTGTAATAGACGAGCTTCACCTCTTGCTTCGAATAACTGATGTTCTCATAAGAAATGCAATGCATGATGGCTGTGATTTAGACATCAAGGAAAATATAGCCAAACAGAAATTAAAAAAACCCAAAACACATCAATTCTACGATCCTGTTGGGTTGTTTTAACACATAGAAATCGCAAAAGGGATTTGAATGGACTTCTTTAGATCTTACAGGGGGCGACACGGAAAAAAAAGTTTTAAAATGTTTATCTTCCAAATTATTCTTTGATATTCATCATGAAACACATGATAAATTTGTTAAACTATGGGAAGAATTTGAGATAATACACAAAAGAGGGAAAGAGGGAGTTGAATTTACACCGCCGGAAGAAAGAAATTTTTTTTAGCATCACAAAGGATGGTAAGACAGGCCCGGTTAGACAGTTACGATTCAATGGAAAATTCAAGGAAAGAATATCAACCTCATAATGTCATATCTTATACGCACTGTTTAGTTTACCATGTTCCTTTTACCATTTCCGGCATATGGAAATTTAGCAAAATTCAGTGGCGTAAGAAAAATAACTATGTTATCAAAAGTATCCATTGGACACAGACGAACCACTATGCCCAAAAGTGGACGCATTGGAAGTCAGTAAAAGACGTGAATGATGTGAGGGAGAAAAGACATTTTACAAAAACCCCTTTAATTGGGAAAGATTAATAGCACTAGGGCCAACAAAATATATACAATTTTAAGTGAAATAAAAGAAAAAGTGATTGTGTTGGAACAACTATTGTATGTTGGATGTGACGGGTAAGAAATGAAAATAAATTGGATACTATGACCGTGCAGGAGTTTTTGTTAAAACAAAGGATGTGTTAACTAAAGCTAGAACATAAAAAACTTTTCGAAATGCTACAGGCTCAAAATCTTAATTTTGTAGACAACAGATTGATACAACATATACTGGATCACCATGAAGCTACTTTGGTTTTCACGGTTTAATTTGTCGGACAACAAAATCCATAATTATTATTAGACATGCGTTGATGTTAATGTATTATTGCTTTTTAGGAAACTTATTTTTATGTAAATAATTTAATTTTTTTTGCTTTTTATTCGTATAGAAAGAGTTGAGTAATGATGTTTAACGGCCCAGGCAAAAATATTTCACTTATATCGAGAAGTCGCCAGCTATAGGCAAATGTGCAGAACTTTTGCCTGCGTTGCGCTGATGGCAATATACAGCAGGGTTCTTTATCGTGCCGAGCCTACCGTGACACGGGCCTCGATTATTTTAAGTTCCCATCTGAAAGCACCGTGACTTTTATTTCGTAATTCCGAGTGCTTGGCGAAAGAACAGTCACTACCCTCTTTCAAGTCTTGGGTCAGACCCGATCGGGCCTACGACCACCCACATACGGAGCGAGCACTCTGGTTACCAGTGGTGTATAGAAAGATGACAATGACGTCATACGCTCTTGCTAGAAAAGATAATGACAATTATGTTAGCATTGTCATACACCATTTTTGAATATACATGTACTAAACGATCAAATTAAAAAATGGTATACGACAGCATAATGGATATAAATATACTGAATGTTATCCTTGGCGTGATAAAACGAGCTAGCAATTCCAATTTAAGTTAAAATAACGTCTTTTGAATAGAAGTGCCTGTGTATGTGTTTTTTACGCTTGGAGTTTCATTAACGTGCAAAAAAGTATTGCAACAAAATTCAACGCCCTTCTTTATTTCGTTTAGGAGGCTTTTTCTAAAGGTTGTTAAAAGTTCATTAATTTTACTGTGAAATACAATATGCCTTTCCATAAAAGTTATTTAATCTATGTAATTTAATTATTTTCAACAGCAAAAATAAGATAAAAACCATTGTGTTGATAAAATAATGAAGGACAAGACATATCGACATTCAATGCTTTACTTTTGATATGTTGCTTTATACTATAAATATATTTATTTATTGTATGTATGTATCAAAAACAAACATACTAATCCATTTCCGAATCACAATCCAGAAGCAAAGTAAAAACTTTGGAACTGACAAGTTAGGTTAGACACGTGAACTTCCACCAGGGAAGTGAGGCCGGGTGCTCCGGAAGGGTAAGCACCTCCTGTTTAGCTAGCTACACCCGTCACGTGTGTAATCAAAATTGTGTGAAAGGAACATGGAACTATGAGACGTCAAATATATCCAAGGCAATCCTGGACACAGAGACATCAAACTTATCAACAATACTGTGATGACGGCCATAAAACTTTTTGAGGGCCTTGATAAGCCTAGGCTTGCAATATCCCCGAGTCAACAATTTATTTGCAAGCAGCCTACTTCGTTGTACAAAGTCTCCGTAGTGGGAACAAGCTCTACCATAGCGTATTAATTGGGAAACAAACACACCATAAGCAGGAGAACCAGGTATATTGCTGCATAAAAAAGGAAAGTTGACAATAGAAAAATTGAAGTCATCACGTTTGTCATAAAGTTTCAAATGTAGCCTTTCTTGTGCGTCATAATTCAGGTATAAGTCTAAATATGAAGCAGAACTTGAGGAATCAGTCGTGTCTTTTATTTCAAGCTCACTATTGTATGTTTTTTTCAGCAGAGTGGTGTAACACGTTGTAAAATACCTTAAGGACACACCTGTACTGCTAACCTGTACCCCGGTAGAGAAATGAGACATACCAGTTACACGAGTTACCTCCCTCAAAAATTGGTGTTCCTAAGACTTGTCTCCAACTTACGGAGCAAACACCTTACTAAGTGATCGACCGTAGTTGTGCGTATTGATATGATATACGAGTATATTGTATAAAGTTTATTGTTTTATTCATTAAAGTTGTTGCTTGACTGAGAGGTACTAAGCGCCTGATCAATTTGTTTTATTGGACACAGTAAAAATTAATAAAAATAAACGTATTTACGCCATCTCAGTGACCTTGCGCTGTATTTGTTAAAATTTCCTTATAATAAAATACATACATTGTAAACATTGCCGTTAGGTTGTAAACAATGTATACTTATATTTTTCATTATTCTAATTTCCGAAGCATGGAAATTTATCACGTTTTTATGATTTTGATATGACAGTTATACGCTATAACAGATTATCAATCTTAACGGTACCTTACTGTACCAGGTTTATTACTACCGGATACAGGTGTGGTAATACAAATACCCAAGCTTTATTAGTTAAAATTAATAAGATAACATATGGTAATAACGCCACTGGCGGGAGTTAGTTGTACTTGATGAGGAACCGAATTCAATACACTATTAATAAAGTACACTGGCGGGAGCTAGTTGTACTTGTTGACGACCCTTATTCAATACACTATTGACATTGCCACTGGCGGAACCTAGTTGTACTTGATGATGGTCCGTATTCAATACTTGCTTTTTAATTTCTTTTTAACTTACCTTGGCACAGTTTTACGAGGTATTAATTGATAGCGTTTAACCCTTATACTTCAGTTTTATGATGTTTTTAATGGTTTTAATCAATGTTATATACTAAATTACATGAACAGTAAACTTGATTTAGGGACAATAAATGCTGCTGACAGTTGTAATGATTTTACAGATCTAATAACTTAAGTTCATGCAAGTCGCTAGTAAGGTGGTTTGATTTTTTTCAGTTTTCAAAAGTTTTAATATTAATTATAACAATGGTGAAGTAATGGTGTTAGACGCCACTATTAATATTTTCCAGCCTATATCAAAGCAGTCATCTCTGAAGTGAATTGGAATTTGGTAAGTTACTTTGCGCTCAGTTATAATTTTCTTTTGCGCTCAGTTATAATTTTCTTTTTTTTTGAGAGGCAGTAATTTTTTTTATGATATATATCAAGGCGGCAAGTTTTGAGTGGCATGAAGTAAAACGTTTGGTACTGAAAAAAAATGTTTTTGACCAATCAACCCAACCAAGAACAAAATGCTTTATGTATAGTGAAACTCCGTTTGTATACTTTCATTCAAGGTAAGCTAATGTAATTGTTCAAATGGCAAATCAAAAACAAACATACCCGGCCATGACCAAATAACAATTCTAAACGCAACGAAAAAAAATTAAATCAAACAAAAGAGAAAATCAGATATGACATATTAGACTTATAATACTTTTAACGTTGACTATCATTAACATTTTAGTGCTAGATTATTTCCATTTCAACATTTAGATTTTTAATTTCTCCTTATGACCATCCCAATAACCCCTTATTCCTATTTCATCCAAGCATTAAACACCAAAACACATGTTGCTGTAAGACGACCAGGCACTAACGACCATTCAAATGGTCTCATTAAAAAAGTAAATGTTTTCTACGCATAACTGGAGAGGTTTAGAGATCTTAACAGACTCAATCTAAAACCAAACACACTTAAATGACAGGTAACATAATACTTAATCAAAATTTAACGACTTTCTAAATGTCGTTTTACTTAATTTGATTTTTGTAAATGCCATTATCACTAGATATTTTCAAGGACAAAATGTTCACGTTTTATGCATGATAATGAAATGACTTGCATCCTAAATTGAAAGAACGTTTAAAGAAATTATTAACTTGTCTTTTTTCATTTCTTTTACAAAAACGGTAAGCCAAGATACAAATATCTGGTGCTGAATAGGGATTCTGGTTATTTTGTCAAGCATCATACGGATTTCAAACAAAAATATACTGAAGATATCATCAACAAAATGTTCGAGTTTTTGATAGATAACATATTTGTTGTGTTTAGTAATATAGTTTTTCAAACAATCGGTATACCAATGGATACAAACTGTGCACCATTGCTTGCTGATTTGTTTCTTTGTTTCTTATCAAGCAGAATTAATGCAGAACCTTGTTAAATCTGGAGAGAAGACAGTCGCCAAATCATTCAACTTAACATACAGATATATAGATGACGTTCTGTCTCTTAACAATCCTAAATTTATATCGGAGACTATGTAAATGCCATCTATCCTAGTGAGCTTGAAATAAAAGACACGACTGCTTCCTCAAGGCCTCCTTCATATTTAGACTTATACCTGAATTATGACGCACACAAAAGGCTACATTTGGAACTTTATGACAAATGTGATGACTTCAATTTTTCTATTGTCAACTTTTCTTTTTCATGCAGCAATATACCTACTTCTCCTACTTATGGTGTATTTGTTTCTCAATTAATTCGCTATGGTAGAGCTTGTTCCCACTACGGGGACTTTGTAAAACGAAGTAGGCTGCTTGCAAATAAATTGTTGACTCGGGGATATTGCAAGTCTAGGCTTATCAAGGCCCTCAAAAAGTTTTATGGTCGTCATCACTGTATTGTTGATAAGTTTGATGTCTCTGTGTCCAGGATTGCCCTTGATATATTTGACGTCGTCTCATAGTTCTATGTTCCTTTCACACAATTTTGATTACACACGTGGCGGGTGAAGCTAGCTAAACAGGAGGTGCTTACCCTTCCGGAGCACCCGGTTTCACTTCCCTGGTGGAAGTTCACGTGTCTAACCTAACTTGTCAGTTCCAAAGTTTTTACTTTGCTTCTGGATTGTGATTCGGACATGGATTAGTAAGTTATTTTTTAATTGAACATTTCCTGTGTAATCAAAAACAAACATATGACAATATGCTAAGAGACGATTTAATGTATGCAGGTATTCCACAGTGTTGTCTTTTTTTGTGATTGAGATGAACATATTTTTCTTATTTCCGAGAAATCTTGTATATTGTAGAATGAATTGCCATCATGTGAAAGTTCCCATGTTTCTTGGAAAAAAAAATATTTGAAAATAAATTATGATGATCATGTCGAAAATCTTCAATATGTGCATAAAGTAACTAAGTTTCAAAGTCTGGAGCAATGGGAAAAAATCTTGAAATATTTCCATAAAGTAAGGTGCACATCTTCAATATATATATAAACATTCTGTGAAGTTTCAAGGCTTTTGGTTAAAACTGTAGATGGAGTTGAGTTCACAAGGTTGGTTCCCTATTTTCCCCGCCCGCCCGACATTCATCATACTATAAACCTAGTTTGCACTCCGTGTAACCCGGCCAAAAATGTATCATTTTAGAATGCCCCATTGTAAATTATATCACACAAATGTTGACCGAATAAATTTCGCTACATGTCGTATACATAATGCAGTGCTTCAGATAGAGCGCTTAATTCTAAGTACATGTAACATTGGATGATTACGGTCCGTATGATCACACTTATCAAAATAAAATTCTTAAAAATTTTAATACTTTGGATATTTGAAATTTTTTATTTTTTGACCAAAAAATTTCAAAATGTCGAAACGAATAACCAAGACGAGCGTTTGTGATCAAGGGTAAACCCGGGGCATCGTTGTAAAGATGTCGCCTTCACTGTGGCACCGCACTCAATTTTTACATTATTTGCAATATTTCCTTTCTCGTGTAATATTTTGTAAAAAATCTTGCACCATTATTGGGCATTGATATTTTTAAGAATTCCATTTGATTTCATTATAAAATAAATTTAGCATTTTTGAAATATTGACACAAACGTAGGTGCGACAGAACAATGATCGATTACACTCCTTTGTATTTACATGCTCTCAACATAGTTTTGTTTTCAATTCGAGAATAAAGAGAATTGAAATTAGGCACTTTTAGCTATTTAAAAAATATAGAATCAGCTGGCATGATCTGCTTTATATAGTTCAAATTATCATCCATTTATACAACATTAACTGCTAAAGGCTTAATTCAGCTTTCACAAAGCCTTTTAAATCCCCAGGTTTACTTAATAAAACTCAAATATCAATTTATAAATAGGACAATTTGACGTCACTATACCCACTAGGCCTATCAGTAAAAGCACAGTTGCAATATACAAGAAAGTTCGTTAACATGAAACGTTTAAGGAAACAAAGCATTTGATATGTCTTCCTTTTATTCCCCAATTTTTGTTAGACATGTGGCGGGTGTAGATAGCTAAACAGGAGATGCTTACCCTTCCGGAGCACCCGGCCTCACTTCCCTAGTGGAGTTCACATGTTTGAGTTGAGTCGAGTAATTGTGTTTAACGTCCCAGTCAAAAATAATTCACTTATATCGAGACGTCGCCAACTATAGGCGAAGGTGCAGAAAATTTGCCTGTGCGTTGCGCTGATGGCATTATCCAGCAGGGTTCTTTAGCGTGCCAAGCCCACCGTGACACGGGACCTCGTTTATATTAAGTTCCTAACTTTCTATCCGAAAGAACCGTGTCTTCCATTTCGTAATACCGAGTGTTTGGCGAAAGAACAGTCACTACCCACTTTCAAGTCTTGGGTCAGACCCGACCGGGGATCGAACCCACGACCCCCAACTTACGGAGCGAGCACTCTACCAACTGAGCTTCCGCTGTGGTTCACATGTTTGACTTAGTTGGCCAGCTTCAAAGATTACACATGTGATTCTGGTTTTGACATGGATTTGTTACCGACATTAGTTATAAATACAAAAATATTAATTCTCAGACTCCAGTGTCAGATTTTTAATAATCTTACATAGCTCTCGGCGTCAGTTCATGTTTAATTTTGTTTAAACATGAAATATGTTTGCTGTAATTTATAGGAGAAATAAAAAGTTGTTTTCCATTGTCTATACCAGACCCAATAATAAAAATCATTTTAAAGTAATATAATGAATTAAGTCATAAAAAGCAAGTCGTGCAATGTGTATGGCTTTAGTGACAGCTGTGAGCTTATTTTTCGTTCAAAAACTAAAAGCAACGATATCATATCACGATAAAGTGAATAATAAAACATTTATGAAATGGTTTGAGAAAAACTTGTTGCTTTCACCCGAAGAGCCATTCGTAATAATATAAGATAATGCGGCGTATCATAATATGAGAATCCCAGAGAAAAAACATAGCACTGTACAGTGCTGATGTACGGCGTAGTTGGGAAAATGGTGTTGGTCAACTTGATACGTGGTAGCACTAGGCAGGCTCATCATGCGAAATTACTGCGGGCCCATTGGCCCAAGGTCACCAGATTTTTTTGTTCGGGAAATACGTAGGCTCGCGAGTCCGCTTGGCTTTTGACTTTCTAGGGTCTAAATGACCAATGCCGGTCTTCCTAGCTAAACAAAACTAAAACGTGTTTTTTATTCTTTAATGGCAGGTCTATTATCTTGTCATTATCTTCATGTCACGATCTAATAGACCAAAAATTGTTCATTTTTTGGGGGGCCATCAAGTCTTAAAAGTTTCGTAAAACCGATGAGTAAACATGGACAATATACATTGTTTTTCCACACAGAATCGTAGCAGTATTGATCTGAAAAATGTTTGTTTACGCGGTGACGGTATATACATGTAAATAAATAAGACATCTGGACGTTCTTGTGAAATATCCTGAAAATGATGTAAAAGCTGTTTCCAACGGCTGGTTACCACTTTTAGTTAAGTTTTTTTTGTACTTAACATTCTTGATACACTTCATTTGGGTTCTGATAAAAAAATGAATCCCGACTATGGCGAAAAATGACTAGCGGGTAACGAATTTTGTACCCGACCGGCAACCGAATCTTGTACAAAGTGCCGGTATTGGATAGAATATTCCAGCTGCATTTTCTAAAATTATAATCAAGGCTCGGTGTTCTTGGTAATACGATGCTGAATGTTTATTATACAGATTAAATAAACAATCTTTATAGTGGTGTTATCAATTTGTAACTTTCACGTTGTCGATGTGACCTGAGGAGGACAAGTTTGATTACGCGTATTTATTGTACCTGAATCAAGTGCTTTAATTTTCTTTAAAAAGGAAAGTTGGTTGAATTAAATAATTTTCTCGTATGTAACAAGTTCTGTCGGCATGCAGATTCTACATCAAAGACATTTTTCAGGGCAACCCTAGGAAGTGACGTTGTCTATGAATTTCATTGGATTAGAAATGTGATACACATAACTGTTGAACAGGCGGAATTCCTGGAAGTTTGCCTCCTACGATGCGATCACTTTAAGATCATAACTTTTTATTAAATAAACAACACGGTTGAGTTTAACTAATCTGCGTTAATTTTACTTTATTTCAACGGGTATAACGTACGTTGGTGTTGCGCCGGGACTTCTTTTGCATTTTAAACTAATTTCTCAATTAGATAAGGTTTCACATCTGTGAAAGGGAGATAAACCCTACAGTCCATTATGTCTTCGTCTATAACACGGACGGACTACTTATTATTCTACGAGATTAGTTCGCCAAACTGCACAAATTATTTTGAGGTATCCCGCCGCGACATGTTAATATATTCTGACAATCCATTCCCGATACCCATGTCAGCAAATGCATTACATGTCCCAGAATTCATAAGTCACGATAGAACGGCTAGATATTCCTTTCATGTTCCTTTACTAGGCGCACTGTATTCCGATGCGTACTATTCGTAGCAAAGAAGCACGATCTTGGCAGAAAGCGATAGCATTGTACGCTTTCACTGACGTAAACGCCGTATAAAAATCAAACCAGTGCATGGATAAAAGGTAACATTATATCCTGGCTACAAGAAAAAATTATATCGATTAGAAATAATATGTTAAAGCATGAACTTTATCAAATCATTAAATTGCACAAGTATCCACCACAACTCTAAACAGATGTCTTGTCACTCCAGGATGGTCACTTCTGTTTGCAGACACCTGTACAAAATTATATTAAATGCAAATGAATTGATTGAATCGGTCCAAGTTTAAATGCTTAAGATCACTTGTTAATCAATAGTTCCTGTTATAAAAAATCATGTTATATTGAATACGCTTAATAAAGGGTATGTAACCGAGCTGCTGCTTGTGTATTGTGTCTGTATTCTGTACATGTACAAGGTATATGGGATGGGGTTTAGAATCTTGGTCTACTGTAACCTGTGAACATGACTTGATGTTACTATCACTTATGTTACTACTTGTTGCCATTGATGATGCTAAATCACCTATGATCTTGACCTCTTGAATAGTACAAATTTAAGATCTAGGTTTAATTGTTAAACTTCAGGCACTAATGGTAGATTGAGACCAAGACAGGATGTCAGTGCTGACACTTCCATCAATGACTCTGTACCAGACGTGACGAAATTAGTAGTAGAGATACTGCTAATAAGGTAGGTTACCCAGTTCTATTAGTGAAGCCATACTCGTAGGAGACAGACTCGAAGACCCAATAGAGAGAAGAAACCTCCGGATCGTTTTAGAGAATGGCAGTATACTCAGATTGCCACTTTGAATATATGATGTTTGTTCAGTTGGACAAGTCAGTACTTATCCTTTTAATAACCAGATGTAGCCAGAATCAACAAGCGGTAGTAACAACTTCTTTTAGTTGGCCAAGACAGTACTCAGCCACTAAAACAACAGAAGTTTGTTATATTCAGATGTTAATCGATAGATTTAAAGTAGACATACACCAACCATAAAATTATAATCTATAAAGATATGTTGGTGAGTATCGGTATAATAATATTATTAATTATAATGTACATAATTTATTTAATTAAAATTAGTTAAGTTAGATTACGGTTATACAACCAAATGTCAGGAGACATTTTCTCCAAGAGGGGAAGTGTGTATCCGGTGGCTTCTTATGTATTGTGTACATGTAATGCGTTGTAACATGTGACTGTTTGCAGGTTTTGTATACTTATATTTGTTGACGAGTGACCGATCACATGACTGGACGGACAACTGTGAACAGAAATTTATGCTAACAAAGTTAAAAATATTCACTTTCACTTTTCGCAGTAATTTTTTTAATTAAATCATTTTGGCGTTAGATTTTTATCGGAGAATTGTATTTTTGAGAACGAATCCTTAAAAACTTATATAGTTTATTGATCCAGAATTCTGGTATATTAAGTTATTTTATAATATTTTTATGATTGTGATTATAAATTCTAAAAAAAATTCCGCGTTAATTATTTGAAATATAGAAATTTAAACTTAAATTATCAAATTATTCAATATATATATTAGGTATGTTATAATTACTACTTCGAGAATATTGAAAATGTATCCTTGACCGACAAATCAAGAGTATTGTCATTATAAGTAAGGAGAAGTCTGTTTTCTGTTATCCTGCTCTAACGACAAGTTACAGGTACATCACCACTACTGTTTCCGTGTTTATGCATGTTCCGATTTGTATATTACTTTGGTGTGTAGAACTTCCTTCAGTAAAAGTTACTAGTACCATCTGAGTTGCAGCGTTTTATTATCACTACCCCAACAGGTATTACTGACCAGTTGACTATAACTAATACTGGCGTGGTGACAGCGTACTTATTCAGAATCCACGCCCGCACAAGATACAGTTTGTGTATATCTAATATACGTGAAAGGTTTTGTTTTTCAAACACGTGGCTTTCGGTGTGTACCTAAGGTATCTAAGTAATGACCAGTGGTAACCCTAAGGCACCGAAACAGTAGTGCTTAACAAAAAATGAAACTTAACTCCTTTGAACTATGGCGACAAAATCTCTTATACACGTCATCACTTGATAAGCATTTTGCCGAGTTCCTAGTGCCAAGGAAACAATGTGATAAGCGGTCAAGCGGCTGACCTTACCGCGGACTAGTAGATGATGGAGAGGAGATTCCCCTTGCGCGGCGACAAACATGCCAACAAAAAGTTAACATGCTCGAACTCATGCTAGGCCAATTTCTGTCCCGCTATTTCAAGGAATACTAAAGGCTCCACTTCTATAGACAACATATGGCAAACTATTCGCATGCATTTCGGCTTCCAGTCAACAGGGGCTCATTTCTTAGATTTTTCTTCTATAAAATTTGAGGTTAATGAACATCCTGAAGATTTGTATCGACGCCCAATGGCTTTTATTGAGGACAATCTCCTACGTCCGGATTTAAACGTCAAACATCACGGTGAAGCCATCGTGGAAGAAGAAGAGTTGTCTCCTAGTCTTGAAAACCATATCGTTTTACAATGGGTCAAGCTTATCAACCCGGACTTGCCAAAGATAGTTAAACAGCGCTATGGGACAGAATTACGTTCACGCACACTAGCTTCCATCAAACCAAAGATTTCACAAGCAATGGACACTCTACTTGATAAATGACGTGCTACAGAAAAAGCCAAGATCTTACGTACTGCTGTGTCTCGTATGCCTACTTCCGCCCAGACTCAACATCATATGCACGATATCACAAAGCAACGTTCTACTAAAGCTTCAAATCGTCCTGACAATCACTATTTGAGTAAGTGCAAATTTTTTACCCAGTCAGGATCGTAAGTATATGGCTAAGGCCAGAATTGTTGCTGGTTTTGATCAAGATTCAAGCGATGACCTTTCAAAACCTGAACCGGAACACATTTCATACTACAGATAACCGTGTTAAGATATGCCATATAGATGTCTTTTGTTCCCACCATTCTGTCCGTCTCACTATTGACAGCGGAGCAACAGGTAACATGATCCGCGAATCAACAGCGTATGAATTAGGCGCTAAAGTAACTAGTAGCTCACAATCAGCGCACCAGGCAGACAGTTCATCACCGTTAAAAATTGTCGGCGAAACGCGTCTTTCGTTTGAAAGAGACAATCATAAGATGTATTTCGAGGGTCTTATAGTTCAGAATTCTTCCTTTGAGTGGGATCATTGCTGATTTTATTCATGTTGGAACTTTAGTGTTATATTTCTTTTCTGCATTTGTATTTCAATAGAGTACAGCAAGTCGTTTCGTTGAATAATGAATACTGCATTCAACCCTTTTGATGTTAAGATCCGGGTATATCCAGCATGGGTAACACTTAAAGGCGGAATTCCTTCTACAATTTCATGCCAAGTTGCTGAAGATGCTCCAAGTAATGTCGAGATTGTTTTATGATATTCATGCTTCAAGAGACCCCCATTATTTTGTAGCTGGGCAGCTTCGTGATCATATGGATGATTGGAATTCTATTCTAGATAATGATATGTCTAGTATGAATGTTGCCAAATGGTTGGAAAATGGTGTGGATATATATGAATTTTTCAAGCATTTTAAGGGCAACTCTAGAGGGAAAGCTTTTGATAGCAATGTTCCTCCAAAACAGTATTTTCCAAATGCAAATATCTGTAAACAGTATGTTGATTTTATATCTAGTGAATTGTGTGAGAGAATTGCGACAGGTTCGATAACACTTCTAGGTAAAGTTGGTCATTATCACCCCCCTAAGGTTGCAATGCAGTTGACGGTTGAACCCAACAAACCTCGTTTATGTCATGACGAGAGATTTATCAATTTATTGGTCAAAGACTCTCCCTTTACACTAGAAGGGGGTTTTCCCGGAATAATTGCGAAATTCCGGAATAGTTAGACACTTTCCGTAATCTTTGGAAAAATCCGGAATCTTAAGACAAAAAATCCGAATAATAAGCCAAAATCCGAAATAATTAGCAAAATCCGGAATAATCAGACAAAATCCCGAATAATTGGTCAAAATCCGGAAATAATAAGGCTATATTTTTTACGGTAATTTTCTGGAATCTAACGATTCCGGATTTTGTCTGATTATTCGGATTTTGTCTAATTATTTCGGATTTTGCCTAATTATTTCGGATTTTGACTATTATTCCGGAAAATGTCCAATTATTAGGTAAAGTATTTTAAAAAATTTAAATTTTCAATTCGCGCCAATTTTGTCTTATTCACCGACGTGCAAATAGCCACACTTTCAATGAACATGTGTAAGGGGAAAAAATACCTTACAATACTTGTAATAAATGTTCCGCCCTCGATCAGCCGCCATTTTTAATTTGCCTGTATGTTGTCACAGTGCCGAGATTATTTTATCAAGTTTCTAAACTGCGGTAAATAAAATATCGGACAATTTATTTATAAATTAATGTCCTTTGTAAATAGGAAGAATTTATATGTTAAAATATAAATGTTTATTATACTTCCACGAACAAAAAATACAGTTAGATTTATATTGAGTGTAGATAATTTCGAAATAATGTACATTGAATGGGAAACTGTAAAGGTTTATTTTATCCAAATGGAATATTTTCGTAGGATAATATTTCTTTGATCCATGGCTAATATTTTACAGGTATACAATATTTTAAGGATAAGCCAATAACATTTATTCGCCGGATAGATTTTGCCATGAAAGTATATCCTCCCGGACACATTTCACCCGGATAAAATTATCGATTACATACACCTTGGCTTGCGATGACTTTTTATTTTCTTATACACTGTATGAACCTTGAATGCTTGATTTACACTATCCCGCGGATACTAAAAAACCCGTAATTTCTGACTATATATGCTGTATAATTAAATATAGTTATTAATTTACCATGTTTCACAGTTTAATTGTTATGCAATGTTCGTTCATGTGTTCTCTTATATAATTAGTTAAGATACATAATTATGTAACTATATCTTATATAATAGGGATAACAATAAATGATTATGATGACATTAAAATACAGGTAAATTATAGGTAAAATTACAGGTAAAACACCCTTGAATAGGCCCCTTAATCCCCATCTCTCATGAGGTTAGGCATTTGGGGACCACACCATTTTCATACATGTGATTAATTATACTAATTACATTTGTTAAATTATCACAGATCATGCAGCAGGCGTGTTCATCGTTAAATTTAGTATCTTGCTTTCCAGAACGGATGGTTCGTCCGTTAGATCACCATTACTGGCACTAGTGGTTAACGTCATTACATAACCATCTACTACTTTCCCCGTAAAAACGATGCTGCTAATATATAAACAAGAAATGCGCGTTGTCAAAAGATGAAAATATGGTAACATATAACACTGTACACATCGTAGATGGGATCAACCTTGCTTTGAACGCCAATATAAAACCAACACTGTATTAAATGTCGTAGATGGAACCGATATGATAATTGTTTTTTTTCACACGAAAATCCAATTGCAAAAGAGCGACCGGTCATGAATTAATGATTGCAAAGTAACGCTCCGACTGATGATTAAATGTGTCATGATCATGGCCCTCTTCTACGATTATAAAATCTTGCAATATTGACAAATTTTATAAACGTTCGTTTGTGGAAAAAGTTTCGATTGACAAAATCTCTCTCTCTCTCTCTCTCCATACACTAAAATCAGGTCAGGAAATACATTTTTATTAGATCCAAGGATCTTCACAAAAAGACGATAGTGCAGAAAGATTTACTAGTTTTACTTGATGAAATGATGGTTTATTTATTTATTTATTTAAATACAAATTATTAACCGCGAAGTCATGAAATAAGAAATATTAAATCATGACAGTTTAAAACTGATGCGTGTAATTTAAAGATGCTGTAGTCTTCTCTTCATCACTAAACCCCTCTCCCTTTCTATAATATTTATTTGTTTGTTTGTTTGTTTGTTTGTTTGTTTTGTTTATTTATTTATTTATTTTATTTTATTTTATTTATTTATTTATTAGAATTCAAAGATACGTTAGTCTTCTCTCCGTCACTTACCCCCTCTCCCTCTCTATTTATTCATTTATTTATTTGAATACACACGGGTATTTAATGGTAAAAGTTGTCATATCATGCATATTACTACTATTGGGAACAGAGATTGGGAAGAAGATTACCTCGGTAAGTTTCCATTCAAATAAATCTAGGTAATTAATTAGATTAACACCATACCGGTAAATTTGTCACGTGACTATACCATTCGTCTGCCACGGTTAAAGGGTTTTGAATTTGCTTCCGTTATCAATAGTTACGTAAGGTGTTGGTGAAGTATGCCGATGGTAATTAATTAGTAACCGTGATATGTTTATTATACTAATTTACACCTTTCTAATTTTAACGACTAGTAGTCAAACTGCCACTATTGAAATAAATAAATTGTTTGAATCCCGGACCTGTGTTTGATTGACCATTAAATAAATAAATAAATAAATAAATAAATAAATATGAGCCCTCTACGCAATATTTGTTTGTTGTCTGAAAATATTATAATGAAAGAATTTTCACTTTAGGAGTCTTGTTGAAAGGGGGGGGGGGGGCAAAAGTTCGCGCCGAAAACGCGATGTTCTAGGAAGGCCCCTTAAAAATTTACTTTTTTATTACATATGATGCGATTTCCTGCATCTAGAACCCTGTCGTATCTCCTTCTTATCTTACATTCAAGGTGGATGTAAGCGAGTTAAAGAACTAATCAGCCTTTTTAAAAAAAAATTAACATTGACGGCAGACTGACAGGAGTCTATTAGTGTCAATGAGTCAGAAACTGTACTGTCGAAATTCGTCGCCGTCGGTAACTTGTCGTGTCAGTCTCTTTATCTGTCGAGGTGTAGTCGTGCAACACATTTCCAGAAGAGAGGTTGTTGGCCCCTTGAAAATGGTAGATCGATACGTCGATCCTTCTGAGGGATTTAATTTGGTCGATAATGGATGGACGTGATCTGGTGGTCAGGGTGATTCAGTCCGGTTGATAAACTTCACGCTCATGAGTGGAAAATATCTTTGTTTGAATCCCGGACCTGTGGCTGATTGATCATTAATTAACGAGGTTTAACGTCCAAGTCAGGAATATTTCACTTTTATCGAGACGTCACCAGATACAGGTGTAGGTGCAGAATAATTAAGCTGTGCTTTGCGCTGGTGGCATTATGAGTAAGGATTTTTCATCGTGCCATGTCTGCGGTGACAAGAGGCCTCGGTTTTTAAGGTTTGTCCGAAAGACCCGCTTTCATTTCTAATGCCGAGCGAACAGTCACTACCATTTTTCAAGTCTTGGGTCAGACCGAGGGACAAAACCCGCGACCTCAAATTTACAGAGCGAGCACTCTACCAATTATGCTGGCTGCTATCGAAGTGGTAGGTCTCCTACCTCTCCTGTACTTTCAAGTGAATGTTATTAATTATTATTTTTAAAATGACTAATTAGTCAGTTTCAGCATTGTGTATTAAAGGTGTGTCATGCGGATACCATACTACTCATATACTATTTTTTAATTTAATATAAAAAAATACATTCAAAAAATGGTATATGACATGAACAATACCCTTTTTTGAATGTAGTTTTTGATTAAATTTAAAAAATGGTAAATCACAGGTGCGACACACAAGAATCCCGTCATCAGAAAATAGTACTGATCATTTTAGATGGATTAGTTTCATATAGCCGATAAACGGACGAATAGAGACTGATTTTTGTCATTTAAACCAATTAATTTTTTTAATGCATAAAAAGTGGGGCTTTTATTCGCGCTATAAAAGTATACAAAAATGATAATCGTGTGCTAAAAAATATAATATTCTGAATTAGCTCTCTCTCTCTCTGGACCATGTCCTTTGGTTTGAAAAGTCAAATTTGATTGATGGAATCACATTCTTTATGGAATCTTTTCTCGAAGAAGAATTACGCTTGGAGTATTGATAACGATCATGTTTAAAATTTAGTCTTTTTGACAAGACCGAAGTCTCTTAATTAGTATTCCTAATTAACGACATCTACTGATTTCTTTCATGCCTCAGCGATCAGGTAAATAACATTATCCCTTAAGACTGGTCAGTACTACCTGAATTCTTTCATGCCTAAGCGAACTGGCACATTACATCATCACCTGATAGCAATTTACTACCTGTATGCGGATAATTAACCAGTACCACTAATTAACTGGTCCACTGGTTGAGTGACAATTTGCGTTGTGAGAGAAACCCCCAACCCCCGCTGGATCCGCCACTGCATATTTGTTGAAATTAACTTTTTAAGTGATGCATGTGGATATAAATGGTAGGCATATGAATAAATGAAGCAGTTTATTTTATTTTATTCACATACCTGTATCAGTTTATCATAGGTATCATGTCATATATACAGTGAGTTTTTTACGTAAAGACCTGTTTTTTTTTAATAAAAGTTAAGTAGCCCCAAAAGCTTATTAAATATTTTTTTTTATATTACCCTCTTTATCTATATTGAAAGCTTAAAAATTTCAAACGTAATAAGTCCCAAAAATCTCTAAAATTAATCAAAAACATCAAACTTATAATTTTTTATGATATGAGGAATAAATTAATTATTTAATATTTCAAAACTTTATTAAGAAATTAAAGTTAATCCTTCATAAATCTTTGTTAGCTTCAGCCAGAGACATATATATGTCAGCACGGTATCAACACGATACATCCGCGCATGCGCACATTCGTTCGTACCGAAAGCCTCTGTATGAAAGGATGTCGACTGCTGTCGAGCTAAGTGATAGATAGTTTTAGGTATTTTTTTCCCCTTACACAGTTTTCTTGAAAGTGCGACTATTTGCACGTTGGTGAAAAACGACAAAATGGCGCGAATTGAAAATTTAAATTTTTTAAAATACTTACCGTAATAATTGGACATTTTCCGGAATAATAAGTCAAAATCCGAAATAATTAGGCAAAATCCGAAATAATTAGACAAAATCCGGAATAATCAGACAAAATCCGGAATCGTTAGATTCTGGAAAATTTACCGTAAAAAATATAGCCTTATTATTCCGGATTTTGACCAATTATTCCGGATTTTGACCAATTATTCCGGATTTTGTCTGATTATTCCGGATTTTGCCTAATTATTTCGGATTTTGGCTTATTATTTCGGATTTTTGTCTTAAGATTCCGGATTTTTCCAAAGATTACGGAAAGTGTCTAACTATTCCGGAATTTCGCAATTATTCCGGTAAAACCCCCTTCTAGTGTTAAATTTGAAATATTAAAAGTTGTTTACAGATTGGTACAAAAGTATGCTTTAATAGTTACATTGGATGAGAAGTCTGGGTATGACCATATTAGACTTTCTGATTCATCCCAAACTTACTTTGGTATTCAGTTCGGTGGGTTTTTTATGACATATACTACACTTCCATTTGGATGAAAAGCTTCCCCATTTGTGTACCAATCTGTTGGTATTTGTGTGACATCATACTTGAGGGGTCTATCTGTTCAGAATACATTATATATTGACGACAGGTTTGCAGTTTCGAATAGTAGTATCAATGATAATAATGCTCAGATAATTTTAGAAGCATTAAGAATATATTCATCTAATCAGTCACCATGAAATCTTTAATGAAACTGTAATGCATTCCAAATCAAGTAACACAAATGAATATTGCATAATAATATATAAGCATGTACTTTAACTAAAGTAGTAACTACAAAACACTTATTTATAATATTGACAAAGTTTGATTGAAATACGTTTACTCACATATTGATTTGTCATCTATTAAGAGTTACAGTTTCTGTAATCATGTAGTGGATCAGGTTTATTCTTCGGTAATTATGCCATTCTCGTCACTGGCATCCATCATCTCTACTTCATGTAAATCTTTTGCATCAACATCAGAGTCTTTCCACTGGTTTTAGAAGACTTTAGAGTTTATGCCTTGCAAAACATAGGAACCATAAACCAGAAGCAATGCTCTTCTACAATTGCAATACCATGACAAAACTGTGATCTCATTAAAATGGGTCCATATGTTGTAACATTTAGTTCCTACATGGCGACTTTGAAACTTTACGCTGATAATGTCTGTTTGGTATCATGCCTTCATATTCATCAGAACCATTGAAATGTTCATTTGGGTAAGAATTTGCCAGTTGTTGATGCACTCCAAGCGTATTGTGTAGAGTTCTTCTGATATCACTGGGGAATTCTGACTTACTTTATAATTTTTTGCCACCACTTTTTTTCAATTTAATACATCTTTTATCTAGATCTTCAATCCTATTTTTCCATCAAGGTGTTATTTGCCTTTGCCAAATAAAGGATTTTAACCCTTTACACGCTGTGCACGACAATTGTCGCGCTGTGTTTACATGTCCATGACTGCTAAGCACGACAATTCGCCGATCTCGGGTTGCTCCGAAATCTACCTTATACCACTGTATAAACGTTTCGGAAGGTCTCTAATTTTTTCCTTACTAATAAAGGACATATTCATGATCATGTTAGCGTTTGTAGTCAGTGCATCTTACTTTATAAATTACCAAGAAATTTAATGATGAAATTTGGTAATGAACACATGCTCATTGTGAGTCAAAATGGCCGACTATGAAATGGATTTCGAAGACGATGATGCGAGAGATGCATATATTTTAGAACATTTAGGGGCATCTGATGAAGAGATAGATTTTAAAGGGTTTGATTGGAATGAATACGAAGCTGTTGAGCTCCCATTACGGGAATTTAGGATGGAACAGTTACCCCGAGATCGTGAATTCCCAGAGGATGTAGAAGTTGGTTGGGAACTGGTAGATTCTGAACCACTTGTTTCTCCTTTTTTAGCGATGCCTGGTATTGCTGTTGAGTTACCGGCCGATCCACAGCCTATATATTTTTTTTAATTACTTTTTAAAGATGATATGTGGACTTTGTTAGTGGAACAAACAAACTTGTATGCAGATACACGTATTGCAACTGAAAATTTGAAACCAAACTCGAGACTTCAAAAATGGCGACTGGTATCAAGGGATGAAATGAAAGTTTTTGTAAGCCTTATAATTGCAATGGATTTGACAAGAAAAGCGATATTGATGCATATTGGTCACAAGATTTTACAATTCACACCCCCTTCTTCAGTAATTTTATGTCAAAAGATCGTTTTGCAGCAATACTCGCTAATTTACATCTTGTTGACAATAGAGTTCATAGTAATGACCGCTTATTCAAAGTCAGACCCTTTATAAATATGCTGCATGAAACTTTTTCTGTTTATACTCCAGAGAAGGAACTAAGTTTTGATGAAGAGACATGTCCCTTCAAGGGCAGGGTCAAATTTAGAGTATACAACCCTTTAAAACCCCACAAATTCGGCATAAAACTTTATCAAGTGTGCGAGGCCACATCAGGCTACTGTGTTGAGTTTGATGTGTATGACGTAGAAGCTGGTTGTAAAGTTTATAGTGAAGCAGTTGACTCGAGTCAAGATTGTGCTGAGACAACAAAGATTGTTGTTGGTCTGTTAGCTTTTTGTGGTTTATTGTATAAAGGCTACCAAATTTACATGGACAACTATTATAACAGTCCGGAACTGTTCAATGAACTCTGTCTTATGGAAACTTATGCTTGTGAACTCTGTCTTATGGAAACTTATGCTTGTGGTACTGTTCGGACAAATCGTTAATTAATCCCAAAGGCTTTCAAACAAGTCAAAAAAACTGAATCAGGGGGACGTGATTTACAGACGAATGAACAATCTGCTAGCCATAAAATTTCATGACAAGAGAGATGTCCATGTTTTGTCTACATTTCATGAAGCAACATTTATCGTGATGAACAGACTTAATAGAAATGGCGAAGGTATAGCAAAACCAACAGCTATTGTTGATTATTGTAAATTCATGGGAGGGGTCGATCGCAGCGACCATATTTGTCAGTACTATGCAGTATTGAGGAAGAGTGTAAAATGGTGGAAAACTCTCTTTTTTCACTTACTAAATGTTATGCTGGTAAATGTCTATGTTCTGTATAGAAAGTATGGCAGTCCAGCTAGAAGGCGAACGCACCAGGTATTCCGTGCCAACTTGGTCCGTGCATTACTTGAAGAAGCATCAACAGCACCGAGACCAAATGCTAGTAAAGGAAGAACAGCAGATTGTGATATTGACAGGTTAACTGGTAGACATTTTGCTGCCTGTATTGAAGCAAAAGCAGGAGCAAAGCGGGCTAGGCCTATGCGAGACTGCAAGGCATGTAACCCTAAAAAAAGGGGAAAGGGTTGGTCATCGACGAAAACAAACATCATATTATTGCAAACAGTGTGGTGTGCCATTATGTATGCCCACTTGTTTTGAGTTATATCACACCCACAAGGATTACAGAAGGGCTCCGAGAGGAGAAAATGGAAATTCTAGTGATACTGACACTGACAGTAACTAAGTACCTGAGTTCACCTGTACACAGCGAGTTTTACCTGTATTTACCTGTACATAGTTGGATTTGTTACAAAATGTTATTGATAAAAAACAGACTAAGATATTATTTAAAGTGACTTTTATTATGAATACATAAATAAAATGAGCATAAGAGGATTTGTTTACATATAAAAACTTATTATCAAACCAACACCTTTAATTGCATTTTATCTGGGTATCTGGGATTCAGAATGTGAAATAAAACATTCAAAAACAATTATCTGCCTGAATAGTCATACTTTTAAAACATAATGAACAGAAAAAGTTAACAGTTATGACAGAAACATTTCAGGTATATTTTTTTACCTTTAATGGCAATTTACCTTTATTTACAGGTGCAAAAAGTTGTCAAATTGTAAAAGTAACACTTAATTAAAAAAGTTCAGAGTTTGACAATCAATTTTCATGTTAACATTTTTTTGATAGCATGAAAAATAAAAAAAGTTATAGGTTTTTTAAAATTTGATGCTCATTTTGTATAATTTTACAAAACATATTCAGCAGCAGCATCTTATATAGTGCAAAATATATGCAGCGTGCATAGGGTTAAATGCAACAGCTTGATCTTCTAGTGCATCTCCAGTGCTTGATGGTGGGAATTACTTGTCTAACAACGCACAAGTCTCAGGTCATTACCGATACTGGTTATTTGTGTATTAGGTAAAACACGATCAAAGTAACGCCATTGTTTGATTTTACCATTCACCGATTCAACCACCATCTGACTTTAGTTACAAGCCTTGTTGCATTTGCCTCTGATGTGGGATGCTGTTTTGATCTTTGGTTAAGAAGTGTGTCATTTAAGCTTTGATTCCAAACTACTCAAGCATTTCTAACGAATCCCTGATCTACGACAAAAATATCATCCAGCTGTATCCACTTCTTTATTTCTTCGACGTTATTACATATCATATGCTTCAATATAGCCAAGTGGTTGTTTTTGGTTAAAGAATGCTGATGACATACCGTATTACAACATTTTGATTTTCTTTATACGTATTACATATACAAATGTTATGTCACAAGTGAAGTAATTTACTAAAATGTGAAAAAGACTTTACTATCATAAAAAAGTCCGTTCACTTTGTGCAATCGGGCTTAATAACGCGGCGGGACTAACTCAATTTACTCTTCAATCGTCAAATTCTAATAATAATTTAAAAGAAATTAATGAGATATAATGCATTTAAACACAAGACTTATATTTCATTGACAAATAGTATTGTGTTATATAAAATACTGTTTTTTTTTAATTTCTTTGCTCTCTTTTAGAGCTCAGAGTGTTAAGTAACTTGTTGTTTTCAGTCACTGTACCCCAGTACAGTCCTGCGGAGATGGTTTGTAAAAACAGATAACACAGCCCAGCAAACTGATAGTGTTCCTCCTCATTTTAATAGATTCTGGTCTTAGTCCTAGGAACTTGCAGTAGAACCTCTTATCAGTGTATCCATGTAGTTCAATATGTAGGTTTAACCGAAATTGTCTGTAATGGCGCTCCAGAACTTCTCTCTTATTACGACCTTTATATAATCCTACTGCGGATCTTGGTGAGCCACAGTAAGGTTCTTCTACTGCTACAGAAAATGTGAATTGTAGTACCTCATATCCTAAATCATAAACTGAAAAAAGGGAAAAACTTTAACCAAAAAAAAAAAAAAAACAAGGATAAAACGTGTAGCGTTTGCATGAAGGTGAGCTTATAATGTGTAGTATATAGACAGAATCAAGAGCGTGTCTGCAAATTGGCATGCGTAATGTGTATTGTAGAGAACAATGCTAGCGAGTAAACAGCTAATCTCACAGTCGTTATATTGTTTATGTCTCCCGCCCACGGACAATGCTACATTCTGGCGACGAGTATATTGCTGATTGTATGCCCAGTATTTACGGAAATTAGTGTCCGTTAATTTATCTGTTAATTATGACCAAGCAACAGCGGCCAAATTCAGTAAAAAAAGTCTCCTTCGTCGTTTTTTAGATTTGCTCTTTTCAATAGTACTACAATGTATTACCTATTACAGCCACGAAATGGAAGTCTCGGTAACAATGCTCAGCATCTTGGTTCAATTGTTAAAATCAAGCATCAATGGTTATTTAAATGTAAAACAAGACAGATAATCACACATACACACACACACACAGAGGAAAAAATGGGACAAAAAATGAATAACATTACAAGGTAATGACTAAATATATTACATGAAGTGAAAAAGGGGTAAAATGATCCATAATTAAAATATAATCAATTAATACATAATGAAAACAAAATTAATAGCAATTTTAAAAATGGGGTAAAACTTTTAATTGCCAAAATCAAAGAGAGAATGCTCATTTACTTCATTCAAGTTCACTGAAGTTATAGTTGTTGTATATCCGGGTTAGTTCTGTATCATTATCCTACTTTGCAATTAGCATGTAGTCACGTCTGCGCATTAATATACTGGTGCTATATTAAAGTAGTTCTCAATGAACGCACATGGTCGACTTGTCTGTGCAGCCTGTCTGCGACATCATTTGTCTGAAATATGATGCTGCTATTATTTATACATCACAACAAATTGGCGACAAGGATATAAACTGAACTTACAACGGAAAAATGGCTGCATTTATTTGCAAGGTTGGTACTTTTGACGAATCAGTTGAGACTTGGGAGTCGTATTCTAAACGCCTCGACCAATATTTGATTGTGAATGAAGTCAAGAACGAGAAAAGGTCGCTGTTCTCCTGAGTGTTATCGGACCTAGGACTTATTCATTACTTAAGAACTTGGTTGCACCTGAAAAACCTTCTGACATCGCATACAAAGATTTAATTTAAATGTTAGACAAACATTGAAACCCCAAGACGTTAGTGATTGCGGAGCGATTTCGCTTCTATAAAAACGATCAACGCACTGATGAGAGTGTCAGGAACTTTGTCGCACAACTTCGAAAGTTAGCAGTTCATTGTAATTTTGGTGCTGTTCTAGACGATGCCCTGCTTGATCGTTTTGTATGTTGGCGACGACATGAGAATATCCAGAAACGCTTACCCACTGAAACAACATTAATTTTGGATAAAGCTATGGCTATGGAGACCGCCGCGCACGATGCAGATGAGCTGCAACAATGTCATCGGACTGGCATAAATCAGACAGTACACAAGATTCGTAATAAACGGACACATGTTTCTAAACTTGGACAAAAAAAACATGATAAATCTCCATAAGTTTTTAATAAACTGAAATGTTTTCGGTGTGACGGTGATCATAACGCAGAAAAATGTAAACATAAATCTACGGTGTGTCATTACTGCCATAAAATTGGATACCTAAGTAAATCGTGTATGAAGAAGAAACGAGATGCACGTCATAGAGGTAATGTCCATATGTTTGAAGTTAATAATGACTCTAGTAATTCCGATCCATTGTTACATTTAGCATGTGAATAATCTTAAAACAGCATCCTATCTGGTATCATAATGCTTTTAATAACATCGATCACTCGAATCGCATCTTCTTTGCTCTGTTCCAGAAGATAGTATTTATCAGCAGTAGACGGACGGTGGGTCATCTGAGCGGCAAGGGCTTCTCTTGCCTCAGGATTAACCCGCCGCAGAAATAGATATTTCGACACACCTGCTTGTTTCCAAATTGAGTTATTGCATAGTTCATGTTGGTATCCGTCATTCCGCTTGGCTATTCTCCTTGTACTTTTGGCCAAGTTAGGAATACTGGGGATTCTGGTAGTTTATGCTCAGCTGTAAATCCTGGATGCTTTGGTAGTACAACTGTTACGAAGTTTTCATCCACACCCATTAAGAGTTACTGAATACAAGAGTCGCTGGATAAAGGTGTGCAGTTTTATGAGCCGATACTATCGCAATTATGTTGTTGTTGCGTTCCTCGCTATTTTGAAAATTCCGAACATTGAAATTTCTTAAAGCACCCACTCTTTTACCATTGTGTATTATGATCAACATAATTAAGTAATTACGCATCAGGGTATAATTGTGTCTTGTTATATCTTCGTTCATGAAAGGCTCTTCTAACAAAGACTGACATCTGACACTTACTTTACTCTCTATAAAACGCTTGAATATCCGATGGTTCTAATAGCTCTTCTGTAAAATCAACAAAAGTACTTTGAAGAGAAAAGAGAACAGATAATACAGATAGACCAAGTAGAACAGATAGAACATACATACTGCTTTCTCCGATCCGTAGCTCTATTATTCTCTGTCGACTTGGAATTATGTTAGCTATCCATCTAGACGTCTGATCTATAACATTGCCGATGTCGGACATCATTTTGCATGACTTGAGAAACGAATAAGTCTTTGAGTGAGTGAATTATTGTTTAAAGCCGCATCAGCATTATTGCAGCTATTCGCGGCTAAAAAAAGTAAATAATACAATAGTATCTATAACACAAAGTATAACATGTAAAATTAAAAATAACAACAAATAAATTTTTAATAAAACTATTGCTAAACTGATAAAAACCAGTTATATCACAGACAATTTATAAATAAAACACTGGGTTTTATATGATAAAACAATTATATTTTATGATACAAGTTAATTTCCCGAAGGAAGTTTAAAATTTGATGTCCACTGACATTACTAAAAAGATCTTGCATTGATAATGCTGAATAAAAAGTATCCCTTGTATGTGCAAAGTCAACACAATCCAGCAAAATGTGTTGGATAGATTGTTGACCTTGACAAGGGATACATTGGGGAGGTTGTTCTCCCTTCAATATAAAAGAATGTGTAAAATAACTATGGCCGATTCTACAGCGCCGAAGAACAATACTTTCATGCCTATTGTACTGGGACAAAGGTGTAAATCCCAGACAAGGCTGAATTGAAAATAATTTATTATGTTCTTGGCTATTCCAATGACTTGACCATTGATCATTGATATAATTGTATATCAATGGTTTTAAATCAGTATGCGGAATTAAGCTAGAAGTTATATTTTTAGACAATGCTGCTTTAGCAGCTGAATCGGCTTTTGTGTTGCCTTTAATACCAACATGGCTAGGTAACCAACAATAATGTATTATTTTATTAAAATCTGAAACTGCATATGTAATTGAAGTATGCAATTCCAGAATTTCACTGATGAGAGGGTGATCAAACTTCCTGTTCTTTATTGCCCGAAGGACAGATAAAGAGTCAGAGCATATAATAAAATTGTTATGAGGCGATTTTGAAATAAACTGTAAAGCAAGTAATATTGCTTTAGCCTTAGCTGTGAATATAGAGCTTTCATTTGGAAGACGAATACTTATTGTTTCGTCTCCAATAACTGCGGCCGCTGATACCCGACCAGCAGTTTTTGATCCATCAGTATAAATTGGATGCCACTGTCGTAGTTCCTCTCTAATAATTGGAGGAATCAAACGACTATATCTATCTTTAATAGCAGCAAATTCCTGTTGATAAACGTCTTGGCTTGTTTCAGACTTTTTATAGTTTGTTAAATCCAAATTGACTTCTGGTTTATCAAGAAGCCAAGGTGGATCATCTGTAAGTTTGTGTTTTTTAATAAGATCTAGTTTTAAATTACATTCCTCTAAATGTGGTTTTAAACGTATTCCTAAAGATGCAATAGCATTAACCTTTTTATTGTAGAGCTCTAGATAAGGAGGATTAAAAACACAGTGAAATGCCGGATTTGCAAATAACTTTGTGGCATATTGCAGAGATAATTTAGTACGCCTTAAATGCAGTGGAGGTTCATTAGCTTCCACGTATAAACTATCAATTGGAGACGTTTTAAAAGCTCCCAAACATATTCGTAGACCTTGGTGATGAATTGTATCAAGGTCTTAAATATGATTTACGGGCAGATCCATAAATAATAGACCCGTAATCCAGTTTAGATCTGATAAGTGACCTGTATAAATGAAGTAACGTTGGTTGATCACCACCCCAGTGTGTATTGGATAAAACCTTTAAAATATCCAATGCCTTAAGACATTTAGCCTTCAGACTTTTAATATGGGGAATAAAAGATAATTTAGAATCAAATAAGATTCCTAAAAACTTCTTTTACGACTTTAATAATACTGCCATTGATATAAAGTTCAGGGTCATTATGCATTTTGCGTTTATTGCAGAAATGGATACAGGAAGTTTTAGTTTTTGAAAACTTAAACCCGTTTTCTAATGACCATTTTTGTATTTTGTTGAGGCAAAGTTGAAGTTGCCTTTCAATAGCATGCATATGTGTCCCTCTACAGGAGATGCCAAAGTCATCAACAAAGAGAGATCCATCTATGCTGTTGTTTAAAACTTTAGCTAAGCTATTTATTTTAATGCTAAAAAGAGTTACAGATAAAATACTACCTTGCGGGACACCCATCTCTTGATCGAAGACATCAGAGAGGGTTGACCCCAACCGAACTTTGAATTCTCGATTTTCGAGAAAGTTTTTAATAAAATTAGGAGTATGCCCCTAAGACCCATATCATGAAGATCTTTAAGGATACCATATTTCCAAGTGGTATCATATGCCTTTTCTAGGTCAAAGAATATAGAGACCGCATGTTGTTTATTTATAAAGGCATTTTTAATAAATGATTCAAGGCGAACTAAGTGATCCACAGTACTTCTGTTACGCCTAAAACCACACTGAATATGCGAGAGGAGATTGTTAGACTCAAGATAATAAACGAGTCTATTATTGATCATCCTTTCCATGGTTTTACAAACGCAGCTAGTTAAGGCAATAGGCCTATAGTTAGATGGATCAGAGTGATCCTTTCCTGGCTTTGGAATAGGAATAATGACAGCTTTGTGCCAAGATGATGGAAAATTATCACTCTGCCAAATATCATTAAATATATCTAACAGAGTAGAAAGACAAGAAGAAGGCAAATGTTTAAGGAGTTGATAGTGTACATCATCAGGACCAACTGCTGTATCATGTGCCTTCGAAAGAGCATTTTGGAGTTCTTCAAATGAAAATATATCATTGTAATCCTCGGTATTGTCAGATTTAAACGATAATTTATTCCTTTCTTGTATGTTTCTGGAATTCTGATGTATAATTAACTGATGACGAATTTTTAGATATCGTCTCAGCTATTTTGTTTGAAATATCTTTTTCAGATGTTAAAATTGTATCATTTATTTTAAGATGTTTAACAGAATCTGAAGAACCTTTGCCTTTTATTTTGCGCACCATATTCCAAACTTTATTTAATGGAGTGCGAGAATTGATTTTAGAGACATATTTTCTCCAAGAATCTCTTCTGCACTTTTTAGCTGTTCTTCGAGCCTTTGCTCGAAATAAACGGACTAACTGCAAATTGTTTTGTGTAGGAGACTTATTAAATTGTCTCTCGACTTGTTTTCGACTTTTCCTAGCTTGTTTGTATTCTTCGTTGTACCATGGTTTATGAATACGAGGATTTGCAGAGGTTTTAGGAATGCAGTTATTAGCAATTTCAATAAGAACATCGGTAAAACTCTGAATTTTATCAGTTTCATTTTCAAATCTCTCGATAGAAATCTTTTCCGCGCAGAGATTTCGAAACTGATTCCAATCAGCTTTTGCAAAGTTCCATCTAGGAATAGAAAGATCATTTGATCCGGATGTATATTCCATTATAATTGGAAAATGATCGCTTCCACAACGATCATCATGGACTTTCCATGAAAAATCATTTAAAATATTAGGATCCAATAGCGACAGGTCTAAAGCTGAATAAGTACCAGTCGCATCAGATAGAAATGTTTTAGACCCGTCATTTAATATACATAGATCATTGTTAGACATCAAGTTTTCTATTATTCTGCCTTTATTATCAAGGCGCGAACTTCCCCAAAGAGGGTTGTGTCCATTAAAATCACCAACTAAAAGAAATGGTTTAGGTAGCTGTTCAACTAAATTCTGTATGTCGGTGAGAGATAATGCTGATGATGGAGGAATATATATTGAGCATAATGTTATAGTTATTTGTAGCGTTATGCGAACTGCAATGGCTTGGAGATTGGTATTAAGAGATATGGGACTATGGATTATCCCATTTCGAATAAAAATAGAAGAACCTCCTGAAGCTCTGTCTGCATTAGGAGAATAAAGGTGATATGGTTTGTAATGACGAAATTTTACTTCATTGTCGGATTCCTTAATATGCGTTTCTTGAAGACAGAATGCAACCGGATTAAAATCCTGTGCCAACACTGCTAATTCATCAATATTATTTTTAAAACCTCTGCAATTCCACTGTATTATTTTTGGATTACCCATTATTAGGAGGGCGAACAGGGGAAATCTGTGACGGTGTAGTTTCCATGTCACAGTCCTCAGAAAGGCTACGACGGCGATGGCGTCCAGACCCACGCCACCGATTAGTTCGCCCCCTACGTACTTGAGTGAAGCCATCTTCATCAGTACGCATTGATGAAGCATTTTCATCGGATGAACTGGATTCATCCTCCAGTGCTTCATATCTATTTGGGGAATCTGATATTGGGTTTTTCCGAAGCAATGCTTCGGGACTTGTATCAGGAACATATAACACTTGCTCGTTCTTTCCTGATTTTGATTTAGTATTAACTGGAGCGGGTTTACCCTTTCCAGATTTTGCTTCCTTTGATACTGGTTTTAATGAAGCTTGCGAACAAGCATCTGTATCAGAGGAAGCAGGAGCAGACTTTTGCTCCCGAGCAATTTGTTTATTTGAATCAATATTTTGTTTCTTAGACTTTGCTTGTGAATTTTGAGTATTTTTACTATTTGAAGATGAAGAGTTATTTTGTTGCCTTTAGTATTACTGGTTAAATTTTGTTTATCATTCATGATTGATGAAGAATCTGCCGACTTTGTTGATTGTTAGCTTTTATGTCAATAACAGATGAAAAGTCTGTCTGACAAGCAACAGAGATAAGTTTCTTAGAAGATGACCCAGAAGCAACTGAAGCATATGAAGCTGAAGCACTTTGGGTCTGTGAGTACAGAGTTCTGGCTTCAGGAAAAGTGATATTTTTGTTAACTTTTAGTTTATTAATCTCGTACTCACGCTTCCATATGGGACAATCCCTAGAGGAAGCCATGTGATTATTTTTACAGTTGGCGCATTTAGGAGGATTTGAACAACCATTGCTTTGGTGACCCTTTTCACCACAGCGACAACAAACATCAACAGATTTACATGCCTTCGAGCCATGACCGAATTTTTGGCATTTGTAACACCTTAGAGGCCTAGGAATAAATGGCTCTACTTTAATATTGTAATACCCAGCTTTAATCCCCTTTGGTGGGGAAGGCATCGAAAACGTTATCAAATAGGTGTTTGAAGGTATAAGCGACCCATCTTTTTTGAAAGAGAAACGTCGTACTTGAATAACGCCCTGAGGAGCAAGTTCAGATGCAATTTCTGACTCGCTCATCTCAGACATTGAACGCTCTCTATCACGTAAAATACCTTTGCTGGAATTTAAGGTTCCATGAGGTGTCACTTTAATTGGAATATTGGCAAAATTTTGCCGCGAGTAAACTAACTGACTGTTGTCGAGTTTTACATTCTATTAGGAGAGAGCCAGAGCGTAATTTTTTAATGTCTGCTACATCTCCTGCAATGCCTTTAACTGCTTTACTAACTACAAAAGGATTTATTTTTAATGGTTGGTCAGTAGAAGATTGAACTACGACAAACCTTGACCAAGCAACAAAGACATCAGACTCTTCATCACTCTCCTGTCTCAATCTTTTAGAAGAACTATTGGAAATATTTGTTTTGGTACCCATATTGAAGAAGTGGGATTTTCATCCTCCTTGCTCCCCACCCGCCAATCCGGAGTGCCAACCAAGGGCAATGCTGAATGTTCCGGGGAAACCAACTCGGAACAGCACCAAGGACTACAAAGAAGATATACACCATAGTAAAATTGTGATGATCAAATATAAATTCACGATTAACAATGATAAGTCAACATTCAGAAAGATTTAGCGAGTAAATATTCATGAATGCCAAGTTAAGAGATATAATCGAACATCACAAAGAGACCAGATTTGACCCATGAGCCACCGCCTTCTACAGGCAAGGGAAATACTAAGGTTATGAAAAAAAAAAAGTAAAAATAGAGGATTTTTGGGTAAATAGAAATGTCTTGCCTGTAGGGCATGTGCGTGACCAGCCGATTGATTGGACACGGGCGATGCCAACCGTCCTTCTAGATGAAGTAAGGGTCAAAGTGATGTGTTGGGTCAGAGCAAACCGCAATCTACACGATCCTCAATCACCAGAATCCCGTCCTCCACCATCAAGGATTGCATTCCACGGCAAACAGAATGCCTCATTTTAGTCGCCTTTTACGACAAGCATGAGGTACTGGGGACCTATTCTAACCGGATTCCCCATGGGGTGAATAAGTCTTTGAGAAAGCCAAGATAAGCTTTGATCGTCCCTGGTGCAAACTTGTTCTTTACTTGCTGAACCCATGTATCTCGTACAAGATTCCTATTAGTTATACTAGCTAAAGAAATGGATAGGTCAATGCACGTCCATATTTTTATACAATGATGACTCTATTTAAAGCCTCTGACTGTGTTTTGTTCCTTTCTATCGATTTTAACCATGCAAAATATTCCTGCAGAACCGGAATTGACGATATTTGCGGAACTGATGAATTATAATCCATGCTTGCATCTATGACACTTTCTATTTCTGTGTTTGATTTAGTACCTGGAAAGATACCTGTTGTTCGTATTGATCTTGCCTGTGCTAAAGAATCATAACGACTGAAATCGTGTGCATCTCTAAAATGGCGTAGTAGCATATGGACACTTTCCAAAGAACAAATTGGGCATTGACGCCTTTCCCTTGTACCTTTCCCTTTTTGTCTACTGTGTTTCCTTGGCCTGTGAGAACATTTAACGATTCGATTATTAATTTTCAGATCAACAACAATACAAACTTGCGCTGATCAGTCATGGTAACGTAATGACGTAACATATTTATGACAATACATGGTCTGCGCGCGCATTTGATTGACCTTGACCTACAATCAAGGTCAAATGTCAAGGTGAAAATTTTTAACCTTGCATATGTGTCTACTAAAGTAGGGAAGCATTCTTACTTTAGTTTGTGGTACAATTATGGCGTTGGTAGGCGTGGTATGGCTACAGTAGGTTACGTTTGGACACGTCAATTACGTCATGGTACGTTTGGCCAACGGTGGAATTACCTCCCTTCTACAACGTGGGCAGATGACGTCCAGGCGTATTAACTGAAAGAAAATGTCGTCAATAAAGCGGACTTTTATATTTTGTTTTAATGTCAAATGACAAAAGAAAGACTCATATGGTCTATTGTATTGACTTATGTCTGACGTGTGTAGTCTGTTGACCTTGAAAATTCATTTTTTTTATTTCTCCAAAACTCTCTAATGAATCATCTTGAAACTTGGCATTTACATTTCTTGAAACAATCCTTAAGTGTGTGTGTGTAAATTATGACCTTGACTAAAACTTCAAAGTCATACGAACTTTAAAATGCAATATATAAACACGTTTTGGTATTAACTAAACAACATACAAACCTGATTCTTTATTTAAAGTAGCTATTCTCCAAAAGCTATACATATGTGACTGACCTTGACCTTTATCTCAAGGTCACATAGACCCTGAAATGCTCGACATTTTAAACACATTTGTAACAAAATTACAAGGATTCAAACGTCTTATATCACTCTCCAATCGCTAATAAGAGGCTTTAACGTTTTGTTTGACCTTGTCACATATTCAAGTTCAAATGAGTTTACAGTTTGCCATCCATGTCCAACCTTGACTTACCATTTTTTTAATTAATGTCTTTTTCGCTTTTTATGTCTATATTTATGAATTCTACATGTTGATCATTATTTCAGTTTGTCGAGAAAAACGTAAAAGTAAATTTGGTGGCCAAGAGTGGCAACATATATCCAAAAAAATCTCAAAAACTGACAGGGGTAGACCCATGAAGTTTTAACCATTCGAGTCCACCAAAAGTTTGACACACTGGTCTACGGGGTGGCAAATCGCCGGTCCAAAAAAAATTGCGATCGAGTTGCACTTTGATATGGTGGCGATGGGTGGAATGATTGGCGGGGAGGAACCATATGGCGATGGGTGGTAAAGGGGGGCCCGATGAGTGATAACCAGGTGGCGAAGGTGGTGACTAAGGGGGTGCTACAAAAGAATGTTTGCAATGGGTGGTAGAGAGTGGCACAATGGGTGGTAAAAGGGTGGCAAAAATAACATTGGTCATACGGGTCCAAGAGGGGGTAATGGGAATGCCACCAAATTCACCCCATCGTCCACCTATTACCATATCTGCATCGCGTATATAAAAAAGCTCTTAATGAGGAATGACGAGACTGCGATCTTAAAAAAATAAGTGCAAATTCTAATGTCATAAATCATGATCTACAAAAATGCAGAGGAAGTTTTCTTTGAAAAATTCAAATTCATTTTAAAAAATAGCTGAAAGTACTATGGTTCTAACTTGAACACCCTACCTTTTTATGTCATATTTTGGCGAAAACTAAAACTAGACGCTGAGGGGAAAACCTTTGAATTAAGTGGTAATGAAAATGTAAGGAATAACGTAGAGAATTTGCTCTATCATTTTTTTGTTCGATGTGTGCGAGGTCACCATAAAAGACGAGCTCTCGGGTAAGAGTACAGTATCGCTGTGTTTGAGCAACACTCTGCCCTATGAGTGCATTGATCTCAATGGTGAAATTACAAAATTTACCTTTGCTGTAGAAGCCACTAAGAAATTGATCTTAGTGGATGACATTAATGGTAAAGGGTTGAAAAATCTCGACATGGAATTTCGAAATGCACTCGATGGATTTAATATCCAACTTGAGAGGAAATTTCATGAGCCGAGAACAGGTCGAGCACCTCTATTTTTGCTCACTACAAACATTTTACCAGGGGCATTCCCAGTTGGTTTGAAACACAGGCTTAAAGCAACTCACTTTGAACATTCAATTCCAGAGGCGTTGTCAGCATTTTTGTTTTATGATTTCCAAAGTGGTTCTGCTGAATTCTTATTTTTCTGCTTGAATGTTTTAAATCTTTCATCACATGTTGATGATATCAAGAAATTTTTCCTTGATATCGTTAAAGAAAAGACACGCCAAGCTTTGTCTGATTCACAAGAATTAAATGCGTCATTTATCTGAATATTAAATTGCTATATTTTGATTTGACTTGAGGTTGATATTAAGGACTTGATGGGTATGCTTGATGATGACTAAATAACTGAAGTGTTTAATCATGAGTTATTGCAAGAACTGACACATTTATATCGTTATCGGAGTTTTTGATTTAAAGAACTAAGGTGATCATGATTTATTGCTAAAATATACATGTATATATGTATTGGGACGTGTATATCAATTTCTATTTTATAGAAATGGAGAATAAATCTGATGAAGATGGCTGTTCTCCTGGGAGTCAGAATGAAGGTTAGTAGTACGACTGTATAGCATATTGTACAAGGTTAACTCTTAGAAGTTATTGTGCATGTATTACTACTAATAATCCTGTTTAAACTTCCTTTTTAGCTCACAGTCAGTGTCACTCAAGTCATCAGTTGATTATTTGCCTAGAATTGTTATGTTGAATATGGTTTTACTGATTTTCAGTTTCCTACCTTTTTGTTATATAGTTGACAATAATTGCAATTCTCGGTGTTTGGTGGCGTTTTAAGGTGTAGATGTAAAAGAAATGTTCAGGCACAATTTTATGTTGTTATGCATGTGATACATACTCATATTTATGTTTGGTTGTGCATCTTCTATCTGGGCATTTTGAATGGGCTTGCTTTGTACAGTTTATCTGTATATATGTAGGTATACTTGTTAGTTTTGCAAAACTGAACCTGCAGATAAAAGTTGAATTTAAAACAACTGGAGGTTGACCGTAAAAGACAGTTAACAAAGTTGATATGTTTGTAGAAGATGGTTAACAAAATTAATACATTTATACAACAAGGTCAAACCAAATGCAACCCACCCATGCTTTCGATTGGCTGTTGTCCAATTTTAATTTTAAGATATATCCATTGTCTGGTAAATTATACCAGTCTGTTAAAATCGTGATATATGTGGCAGAACATGTACATAGAAATAAATTTGTAATAAGCATTTGAAATTTTGAGATAAGCATTTAAATAAATCCAATTAGGTTGAAAATTATTGAAAAGTAGTAATTTATTGTTTGCTGTTTTGATAAAAAATCATATTTGTCACGCTTATTCTTGTTCAGATTGTCAATTTAGGAAATTTTGTGTCTAGTATACTAAAGAGTTATGTCAGGATTGGGATGATTGCCTTGATGTCACTGTTCACTAAGTCTCATTGGGTTAAGCTGGGTGCTTAGTAGTATCTGTAGTATTTATCTGACACAAATAAATTCTGTCTTCATATTTGCAGATGATTTATTGGACAGTAGAACAGACGAATGTTTAGACAGAAGTGCTGATGAACTGGAAGCTGCAACCTTTAATGTTACAAAGAGGCGTATGTATATTAATTTTATTGACAGAAACCAGGCATACCATTTATGACCGGCATACCCCTCTGAAGTTTGACACTGCACAACCTGTGCAAATTTGATAAAACTGCTGCAGTCTGATTTTTTCAACTTTTGGTGTCTGTTCTCTGCTAGAACAAAATTCAGTGATGATGATGATAAATATTTTTTCTGATGATAATGATGATTTTTTTGTGATGATGATGCTGATAAAGTCCAGTGCTGTTGATAATTTTCATTGATGATGATGATGATGATGATGATGATGATTACGGTCCTCAGATGAGGGTGTATACCACAAGAATGCAAAATCCAAACATTCAATGCTTATATTTACGTTTCATCACAAAACTACATTCTTTTTCGATTCAGAAAATAGTTTTAACTCCAAAATTGTGGGTCAGATCATTGACCATAACAGCGGCAACAAGATATAGTGCAGACAGACCATAACAACCTCAACTAATTAAACAATATTTATTTTTTTATTTTTATTTTTTTACATTTTTTGATGATGCTATCAAAATCAAAACACATTTAACAAAATCTTAGACATGTCAGCTTTATATTTGACAAATTCACGATAGAATCTTCATTAATATTTACCGCACTATCTTTGATATACAGAAGAAATTAAGGATGTCATCAACTTCATATTTTACAATAGAATGACTCAGAAATAGAGTTGCATCGTGGGTAATAAATTTATGAGTACGCTTAGTGACGTAATGGCTGCCGTGATTCCATAGGTTTCAAGGTTATAGAAACAACAGCTAATTAGTGAAATATACTTCATGATGGTGTCAATCCACTGATAAACTGTATTGGTGAAGGTCAATTGAGGATTTTTATTAACATTTGAGTAAAAATGCAAACTGGAAACCTTACAGAAAACTGATATTTTCAGTTCAAAATACTGCTCCAGACAGATCATCAGTCAATGTTCATGATCTATAACGAATTTGTTTGTTATTTAATGTGGTTTTTCCTCATTTTTATTGTCCTACCATTCTGTTAATGATAATAACTCCAGTTCCCTCTATTTAAATGGCTTTTTATGGTCGTAAGGATGTAAAAGAAGCATTTTTCAGGCACACAAGTTCCGTAAATCAAATATGGTGTCAAAATGTACCCGTCAGTTATTTACCCATGATGCAATCTATTTATGATTTAATCTATTGCGATTTAAGTTTGAAAATTTAAGAATAAAATTGATGACTCCATAATATTTTCTTCTTAGTACCATGCAGAAGACAAGGTAAATATTTCAGGAATTCTGTTCTTAAAGATGTCATTTTCCAAAAAACCATTCTTAGGTTTGAGCCTCAATAATACTTAAAACTTAATTTGTATAAACATATTTCACTTTTTTATATTTTACAGTCAAAAAAAGCCAGAGCTATGGCGATAAAAAGAGCATGGACTGTGGAAAAAAATGGCTGTTGAGAGACCATTGGGAAAACATATTAAGTTGAAGTCATTGCCAGGAAAAGCCGAATGCTTAGCAGCAATTTCAAAGGAGCCAGTGTTAAAAACTCGTAAATGGGAACATGTTAAACACTACATTAGAAACAGAAATTTGAAAAAAATGATCTTAGATTTTGACTTCACGACTGGTAATTGGAAAATATATAGAAAGTTGAGATATATGTAATATTTGGAACTGCAAAATTGTTTCACAAGAGCTGAGTTATTTTAATTCACCTGGCCAGTAGTTCAGACCTTGTTTAAAATAAATGCTTTTACTATGTACAGCCACAATAATTCTTTGTTTTTTGATATGGGTCAATTTTCAGATATATAGAGCCTAGACAGTTAGCCATGTAATATTGTCTCTATGAACCTGAAATTTGCACATAAACTTATGGCCAGGTGATATAGGCCCATGTGGGTCTTTTATAGAATTGTTTTGTGGAGCAATCAGCATGAATTTAAAGCAATTTCTGAATAAATCCCTGGCTTTTAAAGAAAGAGACATATAATTCATGTGTCCATTGGTCCGTCCTTCTTTCTGAGTTTTGTGTTTTCAGGGGAAAAACCTATGATTATTATTATATATTGGCACTGGAGGGTATGCTGCTTTCAAGGTCAAGGATAAATGAGTGAAGCATTGAATGCAATATAAAGGTATATGAGATTGTGTCCACTCTATATCTCCAAAGTATGTAATGCATACTTTGTGAAACTTAAGAGATTATATATATAACAACTTGAGGAGATGTCACATGCTAGGTCAAAGGTCAAGGTCACTAACTATAAATAGAAATATTTTCTCTCCTACTGTTGGGGTTAAAGTCATGACTACATGAGTAGTTTATGCTAATGCTGTTATTGCATTCCAGTTGGTCAAAGTTTAAGATCATTTATCATAAATAGGAATATTTTCTTTTTCAGCATAGAGTTCTGAAAATTCACAAGTGGGTTGTAGATACCTTCATCTGTACACTATTTTTGCATTCCAGGTCAGTTGGTCAATGTCACTGTTGCTAAATTTAGAAGTATTTTTCACATCAGTTTCATGGCCATCATTAGGAAATTAATTATGAAACTAATCGTGATCCCCAATGTACCATAAATTTCATGAACCTATCCTTACCTTGACAGAGAAAACTAAAACTAAACATTTCTATAGTAGTAATGTCTCTGACTTTTGACCCAATTGCATTAAATGCTACAACAATGTAAAACTTGAGATCCTCAATCAGGTAACCCTTTGTCAGTGTTCTAGTTTTAAAGGCATTTATATTTTTAACTTCTGGCTGTAACACAGGTGACAGATGATAAAAAGCAGAACATTGTCAATATTAAATTCAGAAATGTATTTAAACTGGGATCAGAATGAGAAATAAATGTAAGGAACCTTGTATCTGCAGAACTGTTGAAAAACATGGGAACCAAGTATGTTCTGACAGAAAGCTTCCTTTTCCAGGATATTAAATATATATGATGTGTTGACATTTGAATCAACAGTGTTTATATGGGATACATTAGTTCATCGAGTCTCTCATGCCGTGTCATACTGCATCAGAGTGTCATAGAAAAAGCAGTAGGAAAGACAATAGCCATTAGGCAATTCCAAGTTTTTATATGTTTCACATTCAACTACTTATTTTCAAAAACCTTCCCTTCCCAGCTATGGAGTAAAAGCACACAATCAAAACAAAAAGTATTGTAGTCAGAATTTACAGTTATCACATGAGAACTTATAACAAGAGGCCCATGGGCCTTAACGCTCACCTGAGGAAGAGTACATATCTTATGCAGAGGTTCAATGGTCAATGACAAATAAAAGAGAATATCAAAATTTTCAGCAGTAAGGGCCAATAATATGCAAGTATTTTTGCAAATTAATTATAAGAATTATTATATAAGGATGCTATATATAACATATTTAAAGTCTAGCTACAATATATAATATAAACAGCTAAAACATCTGTATTTTAAAATGTGCATTAGGTTAATACCTACAATATTCCAATATACATGCCTATACAAAGAGTTTATAGTTTTTGAGATAATTAACCATTAAAGTATTCATTTGCATCTATGACCTTGACCTTTGAACCTATGACCTTCATTCATATATCAAAATGATCTTGTGCAAATGCCTACAATATTCTAATATACATGCCTATAAAAAAGTTTATAGTTTCTGAGATAATTAACCTTTTAAATATTCGTTCGCAGCTATGACCTTGACCTTTGAACCTATGACCTTCATTCATATATCAAAATGATCATTAGGCCAATACCTACAATATTCTAATATACATGCCTATACAAAAAGTTAATAGTTTTTGAAATAATTAACCTTTTAAGTATTCATTTGCATCTATGACCTTGACCTTTGAACCTATGACCTTCATTCATATATCGAAATGATCATTAGGCCAATACCTACAATATTCCAATATACATGCCTATACAAAAAGTTTATAGTTTTTGAGATAATTAACCATTTAAGTATTCGTTTGCATCTTTGACCTTGACCTTTGAACCTATGACCTTCATTCATATATCAAAATGATTGTTAGGCCAATACCTACAATATTCTAATATACATGCCTATACAAAAAGTTTATAGTTTTTGAGATAATTAACCATTTCAGTACTTGTTTACATCTGTGACCTTGACCTTTGAACCCATGACCTTTATTCATATATCAAAATGACCATTGTGCCATTACCTACAATATTCTGATATACATGCCTATACAAAAAATTCATAGTTTTGCAGATAATTAACTATTTTGGTATTCTTGGACAGCTGTGACCTTGACCTTTGAACCCATGACCCTGATCTATGTATCAAAATGATCGTCATGTCAATACCTACAAATAACTGAAAATCCTACGCCATTATCACAAGAAATGCTAAAAAAATAGCATTTTTTATCAAAGGTCAAAAACTTGGACATGACCTTGACCTTCGACCTTGACATCAATTGAAAGAAAATTGCAAGACAAGATCAACAGTGAAAACTCCATACAATTATCTTCAGCCGTTATGAATGTCTCATTTTAAAAATTACGTAATTTTACGCAAAAAACGCGTAACCCATTTTTCGTCTAATTTTCATGAAAAACACAATTTTAATGTTCCCAGGTATGCTGAATCCAAATATCCAATCAAAATTTGCCTGCACCTTTTGGTTTCAGAGAAGAAGATTTTTTTGTCTATTTGCTATTTTTAGTAACAGCGGCCATCTTGTTGGGCGTGGCCAAACCCCGAACACAATTTTGAAAGGCTGTTACCTAGGCATGATAGTCACCCAGTTTCATCAAATATGGCCCAGTAGTTTTGGAGGAGAAGATTAAAATGTAAAGTTTACACACGACGGACGACGCACGACGGACGACGGACGACGGACGACGGACGGTGATAGATTGCAATAGCTCATCTGAGCCTTTTGAGCTAAAAATTTGTTTCCATAAATGACTTTTGTATTAATTAGGTTCATTATTTGCATTCAATATTACTATCTAAAGCTGGAGTAAGTTATTCATGTGAACATCATAATTATCAGAAGTATTTGATAATGAATGTGTGCTTTTGTATTCAGGATGTCAGAACCTTCCCTTCTGCAGATACTTGACAAAGAAAAAACTTTGAATGGCCTTACATCATAATATATGGAATTGTATCAGAAACCACTTGTCTAACAATGCTTTTTAAGTTGTTTGATTATCAGAGAAATTGTTTGATTATCAGTTCTGAGAAATTGTTTGATTATCAGTTGAATAAACTTAGAAGTTGTTTGATTATCAGTTGAATAAACTTAGAAAATTTAAGAATTTTTGCAGTTTTTCTATAACAGGAAGTGAACAGAAATAAACATTCAGAAAAAAAGGTTTAAATGGATTTGTTGACAAACAAAAAGGTTACAACATGTTTGTTTGTGAGTTAGATATGCATTAAGAATTTTGCCATTGGTTTAAATGGGAGAAAAATTAGGAGGTTAAAATTGTACAAAGATTCGTGTGTAAAACATGTCATATGTATCAAATCTATTTCAACCCTTGTTTTTCTAAATGTTTAAAGTCTATTTACCTTATTTAAAACAACTCGTTTAATATAACGATGATGTTATATCTCTATTTGCTGAATAAGTATCAAAGTTTAGCCTACAAATTGCATCTATGAAAACACTAGGAAATTATTATTTTGTCAAATATGCCAAAACAATTAAAACATATTCTGGCAAGTAAAGGTGAAAGGTCCAGTCATACATCTAATCCCTATTACACTTTGTATATTTGATCTTTATGGAGGGAGGCTGACCAATTGAAAGTCATTGGTCAAATTTGTATCTTTGTAAACTTATTGTTCATAAGGAGAGGATAGACTCTTATGAAGAGCTAGGTAATAAATTATGTCACTTGCGATATGTGCAGCTGCGAGGGGATGCTTTGATACTGAGATTGAACCAGAAGAAATGACTGGTAGTATCGAGTTGCACTTGAAAACTTTGATGACTAGTTGACTTGAAAAGTATAGAATGCAGAGAGAGAGAGAGATGAAGTGTTAATCTTCAGCATTGTATATCAGTGGGCCAGCTCTATAAAATCATCTGTTCACTCTGGTACAAAACACACTGCATTAACTAACACATCATATGAAATCGAGTAGATTTATCCAGAAACGTGCGTTTTTCCAACATTTTTTCTTATTCTAGAGGACAAACATAAACTAAAGACTGATTTGCTTGGATTGTGTATCTCATGGCTTCACTTAAATAAGTGTAAAAATGTCTTCAGTTGGACTTGTGTATGTTCTTACTTGGATTGTGTATCTTATGGTCTCACTTGAATAAGTGTAAAAATGTCTTCAGTTGGACTTGTGTATGTTCTCACTTGGATTGTGTATGTTATGGTCTCACTTGAATAAGTGTAAAAATGTCTTCAGTTAGACTTGTGTATGTACTCATTTGGAGGTGCTGTGTCCCATAGGTCTAAATTTAATTTATGACTTTAACAATGTTATTCTGAGATTCCAAATCTTCTGCTTTGCTCATTTTTAAAATTGTATTCCGATATTACCACAGGAAATAGGGGTCTCCATTTGGAAGTATTATGTCCAGTGACCTCAGTTGGCAGCTCCTACATGTATGTGTGTTCTACAATGTTGAAGCATGGTGTTTAACCCATAAAAAACTTATTTTATATTTAAATAGTTATCTTTATTTTATATTTAAATAGTTATCTTTACAAAGTCAACATCTCTTTAAATATGAGTTGGTATATTTTCAAAATTATGTTACATACAAATAAGTTACACAAAAGATCATTACTTTTTACTTATAAAGCACAGTTACAGTTGCAACTATTATGTTACAATTTTGAAAAGCATATATTTGTCAACCCTGTTGTTGAAAATTGGAAATTTGCCATGGAATTGGATACGGAAACAGCATTGTCGATCCTTTCCAAAAAGGATTATAGACAGAACTTTTCATCTGTAAAACTACTTCCATGTTCAAGAAACATTGCGTAGTTATTCAGGACACACTTTGAAACGAGTTGGAAAAATACCAGTCAATGTAGATTTCAACAATCAACATGCGAAGTTGGACCTGTACGTCGAACTTCAAGATGGTCCACCATTGTTCGGTAGAGACTGGCTGGATAATTTAAACTATAACATATTTCCAGTTAAGACTGTATGTGTTCAACCCCAATACAATAGACTCAAATGTCAAGGTCCCTGAAATTGACTCAAAAGTCAAAATTACACCAGAGATCACTAAAGTTGACACTAAAAACTGTATTTTCAGATGGCATTGGTAAACTTAAAAACATAAAATCACATCTTTCGTGAGAAGATAGCTCAGAGCCTAAATTTATGAAAGCTCGTTCCGTGCCGTATGCGTTGCGTCCAAACATCGAAGAACAACTTGACCGCCTTTAACGCGACGGTATAATTGAACCCGTTGAATTTAGTAACTGGGCCACACCTATCGTACCTGCGATTAAGAAAAACGGAAGCGTTCGTATATGTGGGGATTATCGCCTGACTGTCAATCTAGTAATGCGCGTTGACAGATATCCCTTGCCCAAAATTGAGGATATTTTTGCTAATCTGGCGGGAGGACGGAAGTTCTCTAAAATTGACTTCACACAAGGAGCTTGATGACGCGTCGAAAGAATTGTTAGTCATAAACACACACAAGGGTCTATTTAAATACAACCGACTTGTATTTGGTGTTTCCTCTTCACCGGCTATCTGGCAACGTGCCATAGACTAGGTGTTACAGAATATCCTATTTACTTAATGTATACTGAATGACATCATCATCTCTGGCAAATCGGATGACGAACATTTTCGAAACCTCGAGACCGTACTCAAACGTTTGAGCGATTCTAACCTCAAGGTTAACCAAGACAAATGTGAATTCTTTAAACAGAAAATCAGCTACTGTGGTCATGAGATTGACCAATATGGACTACATAAGTCACCCGATAAACTGATCGCCGTCAGTGAAGGACCCAGACCAGAAAACGTGTCGCAACTCAGGTCATTTCTTGGTTTAGTTAATTATTGCCATAAGTTTTGTCCCAACATGTCGACGATTGTAGCGCCCTTCAATGACTTGCTTCAAAGTAATGTAAAGTGGGAATGGACCGAAGTTCATGAGACTGCTTTTAAAAAGGTAAAGGACGTACTCATATCAGACCAAGCCTTATGTCATTATAACCCTTTACTACCGCTTAAGCTTGCGTGCGATGCTTTACTATACGGTATTGGTTGCATACTTTCACATGTGTTCCCAGACGGTACAGAATGCCCTATCGCTTTCGCCTCTCGTACACAGCCGAACGTAGCTATTCACAAATTGATAACGAGGCATTGTCCATATTCTGGGGTGTGCGTAAGTTCGACACTTATTTGTTTGGCCAACACTTTACGTTAGTTACCGACCATAAGCCGTTACTAAGCATTTTTAACCCGTCGAAAGCTTTACCGACTATGACCGCTGCACGATTACAGCGCTATGCTATATTCTTGTCAGGTCACTCATATGACATTGAATATAAAGGTACTAAACATCACTGTAATGCTGACGCATTGTCGCGTTTACCACTGAATGTCACAAATAAGAGTGACGTCGACAAAGTATATTTCTGTTACAATTCCCAGTTTGATACATCACCCGTCACTTGCGAAAAAGTGAGCCGTGAAACACAGCGAGATCCCATATAATCTCGTGTGCTTGATTGTGTCATGCATGGAACTTTTCCTGACAAACGTAGTGAAATAGAAGACGTTTTAAAACCATACTTAAGTCTTAGGGAAGAACTCGGTGTTCATCAGGGATGTGTTTTGTGGGGTAACAGGGTTATCATTCCGGATAGTTTGCGTGAGAAAGTGTTAAACTAATTGCACACTGGACACATGGGCACCGTAAAATGAAAAGTCATGCTAGATCATACTTCTGGTGGCCTAAATTAGATGATAGTATTAATATACTATGCCGTTCATGTCTAGGATGTAAACAGCAACAACATCAGCCGACTGCCGCACCAGTTTATCCGTGGAGCTGGCCTAGTGTACCATGGTACCGAATACATGTAGATTTCGCAGGTCCTTTTAAAAATGCTATGTTCTTGATCGTAATTGACGCTAATTCTAAGTGGCCAAAAGTTTGTCATATGAAATCAAAAACAAACATACTTATCCATTTCCGAATCACAATCCAGAAGCAAAGTAAAACTTTGAAACTGACAAGTTAGGTTAGACACGTGAACCTCCACCAGGGAAGTGAGGCCGGGTGCTCCGGAAGGGTAAGCACCTCCTGTTTAGCTAGCTACACCCGTCACGTGTGTAATCAAAATTGTGTGAAAGGAACATGGGACGTCAAATATATCCAAGGCAATCCTGGACACAGAGACATCAAACTTATCAACAATACTGTGATGACGGCCATAAAACTTTTTGAGGGCCTTGATAAGCCTAGGCTTGCAATATCCCTGAGTCAACAATTTATTTGCAAGCAGCCTACTTCGTTGTACAAAGTCCCCGTAGTGGGAACAAGCTCTACCATAGCGTATTAATTGGGAAACAAATACACCATAAGCAGGAGAAGCAGGTATATTGCTGCATAAAAAAGGAAAGTTGACAATAGAAAAATTGAAGTCATCACGTTTGTCATAAAGTTTCAAATGTAGCCTTTCTTGTGCGTCATAATTCAGGTATAAGTCTAAATATGAAGCAGAACTTGAGGAATCAGTCGTGTCTTTTATTTCAAGCTCACTAGGATAGATGACATTTACATAGTCTCCAAATTTAGGATTGTTAAGACAGAACGTCATCTATGTATCTGTATGTTGAGTTGAATGATTTGGCGACAGTTTTCTCTCCAGATTTAACAAGGTTCTGCATAAATTCTGCTTCGTAAGAATAAAGAAACAAATCAGCAAGCAATGGTGCACAGTTTGTACCCATTGGTATACCGATTGTTTGCTGAAATACTATATTACCAAACACAACAAATATGTTATCTATCAAAAACTCCAACATTTTGTTGATGGTATCTTCAGTATATTTTTGTTTGGAATCCGTATGATGCTTGACAAAATAACCAGAATCCCTGTTCAGCACCAGATATTTGTATCTTGGCTTACCGTTTTTGTAGAAGAAAGACAAGTGAATAATTTCTTTAAGACGTTCTTTCAATTTAGAATGAGAGATTGTGGTGTATAGTGTAGAAAAATCAAATGTTTTTATACTTTTTACATGAGATAAAGTATTAGAAGCAAGATGTTCAAGTAATTCTTTAGAATTTTTAAGAATCCACATTTGGTTGATTCCAGATGTAGAATATACTTTTTCTGAATAAGACTGAAGACCATCTTTGACGATTGTCAAAATTTGTGTTAGAGTTACCGATAATGATTTAGTAGTACATTTAGATGAGCCTGCTATATATCTTTCCTTGTATGGATTTTTATGAAGTTTAGGAATCCAATACAAGTAAGGAAGATCAAGATCTTCCTCTTTAAGATTGATACCAAAAGACTCGAGAACTCCCCTATGGTTGGACAGAACTTCATCTTTGGTAAAATTAGTTCTAGAATATGCAGGGTTATTTGATATACTATCTAAACCAAGCTCCTTAATAAGACATTCAAGGTAGAATATCTTACAAACGAGAATAATGTTGTTGGAAGCCTTATCAGCTGGGACAACAACATATTTGTTGTGTATGTCTGTAAGAATTGCCTTGATTTCTGGATCCTTGAGTACTGAAGACGGTTTAGTACTCATAGACCCTACTACTACTAGTGCCACAATTAAAACGTTACGTTCATTATTTGCACGTGAAGGCATTCCCTGTGAACTTGTCTCAGATAACGGGCCATAATTTAGATCCGAGGAGTTCAAACTATTCATGGCTCAGAATAATATACGCCATATAACGTCTTCACCGTATCTCCCTAGAACAAACGGTCAAGCCGAACGCTTCGTGTAGTCGTTTAAAAGGGCATTGAAATCTTCTGATAAAGATGATCGTTTGTGAAAAGGTAACATTCTTTGAGGGTTTGTTATTTTATTAATTTTTCATTAAAAACCGATCTAACCCCCCCCCCCCCGTTTATATACTGGGGTACAGACGTTTTTTATGGCAAATATCCGAGGTTTTTCACCAAGATTGCTTTTAATTACAACAGTCAACAGGTTGATGAATCCATGACATGCATGGATGATCTCAGTTTAAGCTAATTATCGGATTAAAACACCTGGATATATCGGAAGTTATCTGTGTTTACCGTTGAATGTGTGATATAGGGGTTAAATACACTTGTCAAAACTTAGGGCGACTAGAACTTCGCTTTTGGGACAGTTTAGCGCTAAGTTTTTTTAAACGGGGCGAAGAAATCGCCCAACTTCGCCCTTATTTTGAGCTCTGTCCTTGTCCCGAGAATGCTACATGTAATATATATATAGTCTAGCTACAATACATTATTTATAACAGCTAAAAAAGTAAAAACAGAAGTATAAAGCTATGATATTCATCTAGGCCATTGCCTACAATATTCGAATATACATGCCTATACAAAAAGTTAATAGTTTTCGAGATAATTCACCATTTCAGTATCCTTTCCCATCTGTAACCTTGACCTTTAAACCCATGACCTTAATCTATATATCAAAATGATTGTGAAATCAAAACCTACAATATTCTAGTATACATGTTTATACAAAAAGTTAATAGTTTTCGAGATAATAAACCATTTAAGTTGAAAATTATGTATATAAATGTTGTTTATATCAGTAATACAGTTTTCCAATTTTCATACTATATAATTACTTTTGTTACAAATTCACTTTATCTAGTTCACACATGTATCATATGTCATGACCTACCAGTTGCAGTTGGACTTCCTGCTGAGATTTACTTTAATTCAGATGGTCAGTTTTAGTTAGGTCAGTATTTAACTGTTTCAATGGACATACTATAGGTTAACTTCACAAAGACACATTAAATACAGCAATAAGGCCTATGGGTATCAGATTTCATGGGAAAGTAACAGAGTTAATGCTGAGATATTTAATCAGACAGTCAGTTTTAATTGAATCACTCTAGTAGCAGTATTTATATCAAGTATATGTAAAAGAACAATTCACTATTATTATTTTCAAATTCTTCATATTTTATATATTTACAAATGTTTTGTGAACATTAATTCATGTAGTATTATCAACATACTAAACTGGACTATACGAAATAACAATGGCTACACATTCCAAACGCTCAAAAATATCAGGACGATCTTTGGATGTGAACAATTACATGAATTGGACAGCAAAGAAATTACGTGAGGAAATACTATTGTTGGGAAATGTGCCTTCACCAAGCTTTACGATTTCCACTTTACGTAAATTATATGTGGATAATATTAGTAACCAAGCATCAATCCCACAACAACAACAACAATTCCAGTAACAAATTCTAATAATTCAGTGGACTAAAGGGATGATACTGGAGTCGCTTATACAAGTAAAGGAGGTGCACAAAATCTTGGAAATATTAATTTACCTTGCAACAACACTACAGATGACAGGACACAGAGTGATACCATTATGAGTCAAGGGCAAATAGTATCTAATGTGTCATTGCCCATAATTCGTTCAGTGGTAGAACAAACATTGGTTGGGTTATTTCCAACAATATTAAACAAAGAACAAAACTGTACATTTACGTTGACAAATGTTTACGGAAAAAGAGATGTTGCAGGACCTTCAAATGTGCTGTCACAAAGCCCTGGAATGATAGGAACTCACTCGGTTATGAATACATCTAGAAGAGTTAGCTAGAAGTTTCGCCATTTATGGACCTAGTATCTCCATCAATTAGAAAACAAATAATCGAGGGTAAGAATGTTAACATATCAACACTTTTAATTCCATATTTTGATGGGGAATTTGATAAATCTGACAAGAACAATGACAATAGATTAAAACGTGCACTAACTCATAACGAGTTAACAACTGCTTTTGGCAGATATAAGAGAACAATGTGCCAAGTATATCCTGAAAGGAGGGCCGAATTAGATCAATATGAATAATAATATAATGGATAGCTTATACAATGCGTATGGAAATAAAGCTCATGAATACCATAAGATTTTTTCTCTAAAGAGTTCTAATGCACTAGAACTACATGGTATCAAAGTAGATTGGTCCATAAGGGATAGAGATTTGGCCCCAACTTATATCGGGAGGTGTACGAGCCAGGTATTGTGGTCTCTGTGGAAAAGTGACACATGATACACCATTCTGTCATCTAAATTCTCCAAACAGTATTAACAATTTACTAACAAGTGTGAATTCCAGACCAGAGTTTCAAAAAGGGGTGAGAAATTCAGCAGAAGTTGATAGACATGGCAGACGCAGAATATTCCACAATGGCACAGAATTTGCAACAATTTTAATAGTCCTTTAAGTGGATGTAATAGAGTTCCTTGTCCTCTAACACACATGTGCAGCAAGTGTAAAAATCCAGAACACAGTTTAATGATTTGTACCAACCATTCTGGTATTGGGAATAAATCTGTTAGTAAGAAAAAGTGACTATCAGGGGAAAAACATGTACAAATTGAACATGATACACCAGTCAATATTTCTCAACTCCAATTTGAACTGAGACACTATCCCGATAGTGACTTTGTTAAATATTTAATATTGGGTTTTAAGGAAGGTTTTGATACTTTAGTCAGTACTACAGATTTGCCATACTTGGGGACTCTCAGCTGTTCATAATCAAAATCTAATTCATTTCATGTTCATTATCCTATTATTCACATTTGAGACATGGGACAATAATTTTACTATTATTTTTTCCCTCAAGTAAATTTATACATTTATGTTTTATTGTTTATTAGTCAGTTAATTCATATTGGATTTTTGGCATATAGATTTATTTACATAGCATCACCTAGCAGCCTGTTTGTGTGCATATCTCACAAGTTCAACAATCCTCGTTGTGGCAATACACCCCCGTGTATTGGGGAGCTTTTACCTGATGTGGATGTTCCAATTTGTGAGATTTTTGTACATAACTGGTTACCGAGTGGATACAAGTCTCCGAAGTTCAACAACCCTCGTTGTGGCAATACACATCACTGTGTATTGGGGAGCTTTTACCCCCGTAGATGTTCCAACTTGTGAGGATTGTTTCCACTCATTACACTCTCATCCGAGTTTCACAACCCTCGTTGTAGCAGTACACCCTCGTGTACTGGGGAACTTTTACCCTCGTAGATGTTCACTCGTTGAGAAGCTCACATTCACTATCGTGGATGACATATGTTATTTACCATGTCTCCATTTTTCTATCAGCTGAGTCAGTCTTCAAGCCAAAGTTAGTATTTAATATTGTATGTATAAAATATTGTGATTATTATTTGATATTGAAGCTAATAATTATTTGTTTTAAATAATTCAGATCTTAGAATATACATCTGTTGTTGTTATTACTGATATAAATATTGATTTGCATCTGTGACCTTGACCTTTGAACCCATGACTTTATCTATATATCAAAATTATCATTGTGTCATTGCCTATAATATTCTAATATGTATGCCTATACAAAAAGTAATAGCTTTGCAGATAATCAACTATAACGGTAATAGTTGTACATCCTTGACCTTGATCTATGTATCAAAATGATCGTCATGTCAATACCTAAAAGGGGATGCCAAACCCACGGTGTTTCAATTTAAAAGCCTGAAGAGAAAAATGACGAAATCGCCACCGAGACGACGAAATTGTGACGATCTAATGCATTTGTAAAGATGGCTGCACACAAGGTCAGCAAGCTTTTTATTTAGTTAATTTTGATAGTAGAAATAAACAGGCAATGGTGTGTCAATATTATAAACTGCAGGAAATTTAACTGCAGCCTTTTTATTACATATTTTTAAAATTCTTTTTTATTTAGTTATTTACTTATTAACTTATATTAATTTTTATTTATTTATTTGATTATTCATTTATTTTAATTTTCATACATGCAAACTGAAGAAGACATTAATCAGTGCCGAATATTTTAGTATTACAAAATATAATCTATTTTCTGTTATCAACTCATAAAAAACTTATAAATACTGAATAAAAGAAAAGAATATGTACTGATGGCACAGATTATAGTAAAAAATCTTAAATTAAAAAAATACGGGGAAAAGTGTCTTATGCATTATATAAATTAAAATTGCACTTTCAGACTTTAATACTGATTTATGTTAAAACTTAAATGATAAATAATGTAATCTTCATGAGGAGAATCATTATAATGTACCTATGTTATATCTATCCTGTATCGTTACATTTTTCCTCATGAAACTGTGTGATGAATTAATGTCATTATCATAGAAACTGATGCAATACATTTCTGAGTCACAAAGACAAAATACATAGACATTTTAACATTTTGTATTTATCAAAAACAAACTAATCCATTTCCGAATCGCAATCCAGAAGAAAAGTAAAAACTTTGGAACTGACAAGTTAGGTTAGACACGTGAACTTCCATCAGGGAAGTGAGACCGTGTGTTCCGGAAGGGTAAGCACCTCCTGTTTAGCTAGCTACACCCGCCACGTGTGTAATCAAAATTGTATGATTGGAACATGAAACTATGAGACGTCAAATATATCCAAGGCAATCCTGGACACAGAGACATCAAACTTATCAACAATACTGTGATGACGGCCATAAAAATGTTTGAGGGCCTTGATAAGCCTAGGCTTGCAATATCACTGAGTCAACAATTTATTTGCAAGCAGCCTACTTCGTTTTAAAAAGTCCTCGTAGTGGGAACAAGCTCTATCATAGGGTATTAATTGGGAAACAAATACATCATAAGCAAGAGAAGCAGGTATATTGCTGCATTAAACAGGAAAGTTGACAATTGAAAAATTGAAGTCATCACGTTTGTCATAAAGTTTCAAATGTAGCCTTTCCTTTGCGTCATAATTCGGGTATAAGTCTAAATATGAAGCAGGACTTGAGGAATCAGTCGTGTCGTGTCTTTTATTTCAAGCTCACTAGGATAGATGACATTTACATAGTCTCCAAATTTAGGATTGTTAAGAGACAGAACGTCATCTATATATCTGTATGTTGAGTTGAATGATTTGGCGACAGTCTTCTCTCCAGATTTAACAAGGTTCTGCATAAGTTATGCTTCGTAAGAATAAAGACACAAATCAGCAAGCAACGGTTTACAGTTTGTACCCATTGGTATACCGATAGTTTGCTGAAAAACTATATTACCAAACACAACAAATATGTTATCTATCAAAAACTCCAACATATTGTTGATGGTATCTTCAGTATATTTTTGTTTTGAATCCGTATGGTGCTCGACAAAATAACCAGAATCCCTGTTCAGCTTCAGATATTTGTATCTTGGCTTACCGTTTTTGTAGAAGAAAGACAAGTGAATAATTTCTTTAAGACGTTCTTTCAATTTAGAATGAGGGATTGTGGTGTATAGTGTAGAAAAATCAAATGTTTTTATACTTTTATGTTCAAGTAATTCTTTAGAATTTTTGAGAATCCACATTTGGTAGATTCCAGATGTAGAATACTTTTTCTGAATAAGACTGAAGACCATCTTTGACGATTGTCAAAATTTGTGTTGGAGTTACCGATAATGATTTAGTAGTACATTTAGATGAGCCTGCTATATATCTTTCCTTGTATGGATTTTTATGGAGTTTAGGAATCCAATACAAGTAAGAAAGATCTTGATCTTCCTATTTGAGATTGATACCGAAAGACTCGAGAACTCCCCTATTTCAGACATTGAACAATCTGCAGATTGAGAACATTGAGCTAGTTTCATCCGCTGCAGAAGTTGAACATAGCGAAACATATCAAGAGCCCATTGAAAGCAGTGGAAACTCTACTGGAGTTTTTAATGCATTTACACAGACAGAACATAAAAAGATTGTAAGTAAATTTTTACACAGACAGAACATAAAAAGATTGTAAGTAAATTTTGTTATTCTTTGTGGACTTAAATTAGGGATGAAACTCAACATTTCAGTGCTTGGGAACAGAACAAGTAAGAGTTGATCACACCAAAAATGACAACTGCTCCAAATGCACTGACTTATGTTGTATAATGTTATGTACACATGTTATTGTATGTAAAACTAGGTTTATTTTAGGCCAGACTATTGGATAATATGTTACTTATGTATTCAAGTTTTAGTGTATATGCAAAAATAAACATTCTGGTCATGTCAAAATTAGATTTAAGCACACAATGTACACCAATATACTACTAAAGAACGAATCTAAATGAGGTTCAAGTCAAATCAGTGCTAGTTTTACTTCAAACTTTATATAGTCAGTGAATTAAAAACTGATTTTTATGTATTTTCAGCAAAGAAGACATGCTGCTATTCAAACAAATATAGAGCTGGCTACTGTGCCAGTGAAAACAAGAACTGTAGAGACACAGGCAGACATTTATGACACTACTGGGGATTTAAATGAGTTTTGTTTCAATGTGCAACTGATGACAATGATCCAGATTGGTGCACATTGAAGAATTGGACATTTCAAGGGATTCCAACAGTGATAGCACTCATGATATAATTGTAGCAAAAGAAAGGAAATTATAGTGTTTTAATCTGCTATTGACAAGATTTTAAAAAATGTAGAATTTGTAGAAATGACTGATTTAAAAAAGGTTGTTAGAGGAACAATGTTGAGTGTTGTGGTTCCATGTGACAGTAACTTTACATGCTATTCAAGCAAATAAAGAGCTGGCTACTGTGCCAGTGAAAACAAGAACTGTAGAGACACAGGCAGACATTTATGACACTACTGGGGATTTAAATGACAGTTTTGTTTCAATGTGCAACTCTGATGACAATGGTCCAGATTGGTGCACATTTGAAGAATTGGACATTTCAAGGGATTCCAACAGTGATAGCACTCATGATATAAATGTAGCAAAGAAGGGAAATTATAGTGTTTTAATCTGCTATTGACAAGATTTTAAAAAAATGTAGAATTTGTAGAAATGACTGTGATTTAAGGAAGATTGTTAGAGGAACAATGTTGAGTATTGTGGTTCATATGACAGTAACTTTACATGGAATAGTCAGCCTCAGACTGGCTCTATGCCATTTGGTAATTTTATTTTAAGTGCTTGGATTTTATTCTCTGGTAGCAGTCCAGTAAAAGCCCTCAATATGTTGAAACATTCTGGGATAGAGGTATCTACATTAAGAACATATAACAACATTCAAAGTGCTTATTTAGTTCCCTCTATTGGCTCAGTTTGGTTTTGTTAGAGTCTGCCAAGAAGAGCGGAACCCCACTGATACTGGGTGGTGATGCAAGATGTTGCTCTCCGGGACACACTGTCAAGTATGGAAGTTACAGCCTTATGAACCTTCAAAATTCAAAGATTGCAGATATTCAACTTGTACAGGTGTGTTGTTAAAACATGAATCATATATTTCTTATAAGATATCATTTTGCAATTGAGAGGCATTCATATGTTTACTAAAACTCAGTCCCGCTCTACATGATAATTAAAACTACGGTATTAGTAGTCAATTGTCAAAACTAATGAAAAAATCACCAAATCATAAATGTTCCAAATCTATGAAAAATATAGTCCTTTATAAAATATTTTTCCACAAATTGCAAATCCCCAGTCACTGGTCATTGTGATGCATGGCAAGACCTGCAGATACTGTAAACATATTTAAATTTGAGCAAATACTTATATTTTAGGTAAAGGAATTTACGATTTATCTGCATATTTAAATTTTCTAAATATGCAAGTTAAGAACAATATAGTTTTTGTTTGGAATTAAATTTCTCGCAAAACAAACCACTGTGAAATAAGTGAAAATTAGTACACCAAAAACAAAAATAGATACATTAACAGTTCTTGTGCTTTATCAAATCCTAAAGTTTGTTCATAATATCATGGTATTAATTCTGTCAATTTTAAAATGTTCATACATTTTAATTGATTTTTTAGAGGAATAGATAAAAAGTCCTTATGCCATAGAAATGGAAGGTCTGAAACGAAGTCTGGCATACTTGATGGAAAAGGATGTTCCTGTGTCCCAGTTAGTAACAGATCGCCACAGCCAGGTTAAGGCCTACATGAAGAAAGAACAACCTGACATCCAACATTATTTTGATGTTTTGCATGTTGCCAAAGGTAAAAATTGATTACCATTCAATGTATAATTGATAAAAGTTTCAATTTTAGTTTTAAGGGAAGTGAATGATGAAAATATTTGGGAAAAATTCTATTTCTTTAAATATGGACTTAATAAATAGAAAATACTAGAAACGGTTTTAAATAAACACTAATTTCCAAGTAATAGTTAAGCACTTTGTAAATTTATCTGTTAAAATTCCTTCTGTATTGAAAATACTAAAATATTTAGAAATACGGTAAAATTGGTTTTTTTGGTAAGTGTATTTCACAATCTATTTTTTTCGTATTCCATATATTCCGTATATTTCCATTTCCTGATGCAAAAAGATGTTTTAAAGTAATTTTTGACTTAGAATGTTTTTACTTCTGGTGTGGAACAGATGCTTTGTTCTCGTTGTTTAAAATGGTTTTTCAGTCCTACAAACAAGTCCAAAATTTTCTCTAAGGTTGAGAAATCCATGTTATTTAACTTAAAGTGATTAAATTACAATAATGCCTCTAGCCCTCACTGTCACTGACTAGATTTATTGCTTTTCTTCACGCCTAAACGATTGTCGATGTGGACAAAGAGTACAGTCATGTAGTATAGCACTCTATACGGTTGTTATTAAACCATTTCCTCTGTATACCTTAAAGACCATTTCCTCTGTATACCTTAAAGATTAATTTTCATGTATCTTTTTTTCAAGTTTTTTTTTCCAAAATTTTAGTGAATTTTTGTGATATCTACAGATTATGAAGTAATTTTCACGTTATAATTATGGTAAGTAATTAGTTTTTATTTAATTCATTCCTAATTAAACAATCATATGTTACATCTCAAAGGATTTGTGCGCAATGTAATGATGTGAACTGGAATTAAATACTGTTAATAATAATAACTATTATAACTATTATTATTATAAATTAATAAAATGTAAAGAATTATTATCATTCCAAACAAAGGGTCAAGCATTGCTATGTTTTGTCTATCAGCTCTGATTTATTTTCATCAATATTATTTAATGTTCATCAATATTATTTAATGTTATGCTTATTTGCATGGGAACATAATCAGTTATTTAATGCAGATTTTAACTAAATTATTTAAGTACTCTTAATGTTGGAACTGCATTTCCAAATATCAAATTCATTTAATTGTCAAAACCTTGTTTCATTCGATTGTTTTGTTTTAAACAGGGGTTCCATTATTACAGAATGTCTAAAGCATTGAAGAAGCTTAATAAATTTACCGATTCTGCACATGAAGGTGCACTTGTGTATCTGAAAGATTTTTTTTGAATTATTGAAACACCATCACAAACCTTCTGATAAACTCAAGGAAGTTCGATATGCCAACACTGAAAGGGAATTGAAAGGATATGTTTTTCAGTTAGAGAACACACAAGTTATTCCATTTTCCATGTTTTTAAGCACACAGATAATTTGGACTTTTGCCACAAAATTGCAACAGACATTGAACATTCTATTTTAAAAGAAACGTCTACAGAAAATTGTAAAAATTTATATAAACTATATAAAGACATTTCCAATTCAACTTTTATTTGTCCGCTTTTGGAGAACTATATTAAACAGTCTGACATAACTTTTACGGAAGAATCTATTCAAACCTTATATAAGGATTATAAAATATATTTTAATGATAAAGAATGATTTAAAATATGTCTTTTTGAAAAACATTTTTCAAAACTAAATCATCAAAGTGACGAATTTGATGAAAGTATTCGACAGAGATGGTCCTTATTTGAACATCTAACAAATATACAACATGTTTGTCAAAATATCGAGTCATTTTCTCAAAATATTATAAAACACCGTAACAAACGATTTGATGCACATCAACAAAATACTAGCAATTAATATTTCTGGACAACTGCGCCAACGTCCAATTATCATTGAAAGGCAGCTGAAGGATTTACTTAATATATATCATCCTGGCTACTGCAGTGAAGTTATTGTTGTTGAAGCCAATCAAAACGTACAACAGAAAGATGCAGTAGATATTTATTTACAAACTTCAACAACAGATTCCGCAGAGTATAAAGATGTCTGTGCACGAATTTCAAATTCTCTGCAGCGCAACCACAATCTACAGGTATACCAAAGATACTTCTTACAGAATGGTACCTTGGATTATTTTCAACAGAAAGATAAATCCATAGCCAGGTTTGCCTGCAGAGATGAAATACTGCTTGGAAAACTCAGCAGTTCCATCAAACATGTTCAAACTGCCCCAGCAAATACTGATTTGGAACCTTGTATTCAAGCAGTTGACTGCAGTACCTGTTTTGATGCTTGTCTCCCAAAGCCATTTAGTGCATCAAACTCTTTAAATTATAACTGAATGGTTTTTAGATGTTCCATTAGACATGCAGTTAATTCTACAGTGTTTTATAAATAAAGTTACATTAAATAAAGCAATGTAGAAGGGTGTGTTTCTACAGAAAAAAGTTAGAACGTTTATTTTTTGACGTGTTATTGAATACTTTGATCAAGAATTTTACCGGCGTTTTACAACAAGCCAATACTGATGAACTTGTAATAAACTGCCACAGCGTTAATACTGTTTTTTCAATAACATCTAATGCAGGTACAACATCCAGTTTGATGTCAGCAGACAAACGCATGAAAACAAGAGCAATTGATGATCATTGCTACTTTAATACTTATTTGAAAAAATATCCTCTTGCATACGAGTGATGCTGGGCTTATTGATGGGTTTGTCAGCTTACGATACTTGATATTTATGCTTGACAATCTTGTAAGACTGAAGTATTACAGTGATCCCAGTCCTGGAGAATGTCGTTCGGGTCAAATATGCACCTTGCCAATAACAATTCAAGGTTTGCCGAAAGACTGGAAAGGAATTGAAAACTGGCCTGATCCAGCAGCGTGTGATGGGGACTCAACTGTAGTTGCAAGAAACGTATTCAGGTAACACAGAAGGACATCAAGCCCACGTTAATTCAGCTATCAGAGCAAGAGAAAGATGCCTGGAATCGATATGCTGTCCTGAATACATGGGGCTTACTAGAATGTCTGAAAAATGTTCAAGGTAATCACATTATCATTTTTCATTACTTTATATAATTCAAGTATGCTCTGTTAAAAGAACCAAGAAAATTTGATTAATCAAATTAATGCAAAATGGACAACCTGTAGCCTTCGGATCGCGTGCACTTAATGAAACACAGTCACGCTACGTTCAAATAGAACGAGAAATGCTTGCCGTTCTCTATGGCTGCGAAAAAAACCATCATTACATTTACGGACGGAAAGCAACGGTCGAGACCGATCACAAGCCGCGATACACGGAAAACCAATTTCGTGCGCTACTCCCAGATTACAACGGATGCTTTTGAAATTGAAACGTTATGACATACAACATGAGTATGTTCCAGGGCGGAAAATGTATATATCCGATGCTTAAAGTAGAGCTTACTTAATGGAGTGTCCTGAAATGCTTATCGATGACGAAATCAATGTTGATATACTCGAGGTGGAATTATCAGTTTCACCTGAGAAATTGTAACAAATCAGAGACGCGATCACTGCGGATAATACTTTACAGAAACTTATTAGGACAATCGTATCGGGATGGCCGAATGAACGTCAGTCCATAGAACCGGAAGTACGCCAATACTGAAATATTCGAGACGAAATTACCGTGATTAAAGGCACATTGTATAAGAATCACAGGTTGATTATCCCAAAAAGTATGCGACCAGAGATGTGAAGTAAATTACACGAAGCTCATCTCGGAATTGTCAAGACGAAACAATGCGCTCGAGAAGCTATTTACTGGCCGAACATGAACAGTGATATTGAGCAGATGACGCAACAATGCAGTGTTTGATATCAATACCGAAGGTCGAACTGCAAAGAATCTCTCGTACCACATGACATTCCGCCATTACCCTGGCTGAAAGTTGGCGCAGACCTTTTCGAGTTTGGTGGTCGACATTATAATCTATGTGTAGATTACTATTCGAAATTTCCAGAAATAGTATACTTAACCAGCACATCGAGTGCCGCGACTATTATAGCATTTAAGTCCATCTTCGCGAGACACGGAATCCCGGGCGAAGTAATTACGGATAATGGACAGCAGTTTAGTTCTGCTAAGTTCAAGGATTTTGCATCCTCTTGGGACTTTACCCATACTACGTCAAGTCCACGCTTTCCGCAGTCCAACGGACAATCGGAGCGATATGTACATACGGTAAGGAATTTGCATAAGAAAGCTGAGGACAGTTACACTAATATTTAATCGCATTGTTGGAATATAGTGCAGCACCGATCGATACGTTAGAATTATCACCGGCACAGTTATTGATGAACCGACAATTGAAAACAAAAATTCCGGTTTTGTCTAAACTTTTAACACCCAAAGCTGTAACTTCTCAAAAGACTTAGATGAATGCTCGTCAAAATAAGAAGAAGTTTTATTATGACCGTCAGCCTGTCGTTCTTCCAAAATTACAAAAAGACGAAATTGTAAGAATATGCACGGAAAATAAACAATGGGAACCAGCCGTATTAGATTCTAATCACAGTATTAGATCATTGTTGTAAAAACCGGAAACGGAAAACTATATATCGTAGACACCTTTTGAAAACTGGTGAACGCGAAATGCCGCAACAGGTCAAACCTTATTTAGAACCGGAAATTTAAGAAAATCCGACAGTATCTAATCGATCCGAAACCGACACTGGTGCACGCATGCTGCGTGAGGGAATCATGACGCGGTCGGGGAGAGTGTCTCGGAAACCAGCTTACTTAGAACAGCACTATGTTTAACTTTGTTCTAATTTTGTTAATTCAAGTTTAGTTTAATTTGTTTATTCATTATAGGCTGTGTTGATTCTTATTTCAGATCATTCTTCAAGGACTATTATTTCTATGGACATTTGAAATTATAGACATTTAAAATATGTTAAAAAAAGGGAGATGTCATGTATTCCGGACGGTCAGTCCGTTTTCGATTTGTATTGTACATGTATAGTGTGACGTAATAATAAAGAGCATGTTACACACATGACCATAGCAGCCATCACGAGTTGGTCTCGTATTTGACGGGTTTAACTGATTCATGTTAATGTTAGATAACAGAAATTTCAATTTTTGAGAGATTTTTGGACTTGTTTGTAGGACTGTTTTGCCAAAAGACGACCGTTTATATAAAGACAGATAACAGTATTGTGTCCAGGTTACATCGATTAGATCTAGTGGCATGTCACATGTAACCAACTATTTAACAAATCAGTGATAAAGCATGTCAAAAATTGTCATAACAAACACATTCGTGGCTAGCTATGAATCACTTTTATGGGGTGTCCAAACTTTCTGGATTGACTTTTTTTTTTTTTTTTTTTTTTTTTTTTTTTTGTAATTCATGTTTTTATTGTCCCAGACATTAGATAGGGAAGGTCAAGTGCCAGGGTTGGGGCCACTGGGTTCACTTGCCGGGTAACAAAAGGACAAGTTTACAAATACAACACATCTATATATATATACCACACCATCAAGCACCTAAGTAAATGACAAATATATATTTTTGTTTCAAATATTTCCAACAATTTATCTATTATATTTCCTTTGGTATTGTACTTGTATATTCTTTTCAGTTTTGTATGGGTTTTTGTTTATATGCAAGTGTGTGTGTGTGTGTGTGTGTGTGTGTGTGTGTGTGTCAACCCCTATGAGATTCAGATACAAACAGTATATATAATTCAGATACAAACAGTATATATTATACATTTTCATGATAAAAATATAGTTCTAAGCATCAGGAAACATTTTATACACTATAAATGTTGGTGATTTATTTCTACTACCCCTTCTGCAGTACTAACACCACAGTCACATCAGATGAAGAAAGTATATCATTCGTCAAAGATATTGATCCATGGGTCCCAAAATTCCAGAAATTTGGCATAAAGATTATTTTTTATTGCAATGATTTTTTCAATATTAATCTGATATTTAAGACTCATTTTCCATGTACTTAAATTTGGCAGTTTTTTATCAATTCTACACTTATATATGTAAAGTCTGGTAGTTAAAAATAGAAAATTTTGAGGTTTATATTTCTGTTTTTGGTCTATAAGTCCAAATATAGCACTTTCCCTATAGATATTGATGTAGCGATTGATTTTTTTATATATAAAATCCTCTACTTCCATCCAAAAGTTATTAACTATCTCACAATACCAAAACAGATGTTCTATTTTTTCAGCTGTATTGTTACAGAATGTACAGAGATTATTATCCCTTAGTTTAATTTTGAATAAAAAATCATTTGTAGAAATTATTCGTTGGTTTATCCTGTATTGAAACCATTGTAATTTGGTATTTTTACAAGTTTTAAAGGGGATATTATATAGTAATTTCCAGTCAATATCAAGGTCTAGAATGGATTTCCATTTTTCTTGACTTTTGACAATTGTGTTGTTATTATTAAATACATTGTAAAAGTCCTTACTTCCTTTTTTACTTTTAAAAACTATTCTGAAAAAATATGGCATATCAATTTGTAATAAATTAACTGGTTGGTTTTGTATATTTAAACTTTTAATATATGATTCAATGGTGGACTTTATACCATTATATTCAACAAAGTTTGACCTGACAGCAGCATATCTTCTATTAAATTCTCTATATGAAATTATATTTCCATCTTCATTAAGTAAATCTTTTATGAAATATATGCCACAGTCAGACCAAGACTTGTAGAATACTGGACTTTTATTTATACAGATATCTTTATTGTACCAGATACTTACATCTTTAACATCATTTATATTTTCAGGTTTTTGTCTCATAGACAAGAAATTCCAGGCATCAAAAACATTATTCCAAAAACAATTATTAGGATTATTTTGTTTTATTTTATTAAAATAATCATTTCCATACTTTAAGAAATTATCAATTTTAGAATATGAAATCTCAAATAATTTTCTGTATTTGGATTCAATTTGAAGTAGTCTTCTAATCCATGTTATTTTGAGTGATGCTATAAAATGTTTGATGTCTATCATTTTTAAGCCGCCTTTTTCATAGCTCTGTGACATTAACTCTCTTTTTATGCGATCATTTTTATGTTGCCAAATAAAGTTAAAAAACATTTTGTTCAGTTTTGTTATTATTTCCAGTGGTGGATTTGGAATAGCAATAAATAAATGGTTTAGTTTGGAAATTATCAGTGTTTTCAAAATGGTTATTCTACCTAAAGGAGTTAAAATTCTTTTTGACCACTGTTTTAAGCTTTTTTCTATTTCTTGTATTTTATTATCATAATTTATTTTTATCATTCTGTCCAAATCAACAGAAAAATTTATTCCAAGCAATGTAAATGGACCTTGGTTCCAATCTAATTTAAAACGATGATTAAAGGTTTCGCCATTATATTTATTACATCCAATCCACACTGCTCTAGTTTTATTATTATTAATTTTTAGACCGGAGAGCAAGGCAAAGTCATCTAAAACATGTAAAGTTTCTTGTAATGATGACTCTGCTCCATTCTGGATTGACTTGTATAATTAAAATTTCATGCATCTTGTAGTTTTCACCGTTAGTTAAAATCGGACTTAACTTAACTAGGACGAGTTGACTAAACAAGTAACATCAGGGCGCGGTTCAGTACCATATATCTGGGCGTGGTTACCCGTACGAAGTAAAGAGGCGTAATACGCCTGGTTTTGAGGCGTAAACCAGGCGAAATGGGTAGTTACGTGACCAGAACCAGGCGTTAAGAAGCAGGACACGTAAATTTAATTTTTTTACAGGCGTAAATTTCAAGAAAACAAGGCGTAAACTGAAATACTCCTGGCGTAATCTGTTCTTTAAGAGGCGTAACCTGGACTTAGAATTTTTGTTACTTAAGTGAGAGGCGTAAATTTGGACTTAGAATTTTTGTTAGCGAGAGGCGTAAATTTGGACTTAGAATTTTTTCAACTTCCAGTACAGGAATAAAGTGGACTTCAATTTTTTCTCATGGACAAGAGCAAATTGGTACTATCACCTACACCATTCTTTGTTGATAAAACATTGAAACAACATTGTCATGGATGTTTATACATATATTTTATTACTAATAGAGCACTTTATCACAAAATGTAGGCTTAAGAAAACTTTTTAAATGCATGTATAAAAACAAAAAATAAAACCCTTGAACCTGCCCCAAAAATTTTGTCCAACCTGAATGAGAAGCTACTACATGTATATAAATTGAATTCTGGCCTTATTATTATTTTTTTAATCTAAATTATTGATTAAGTATGGCCTAACCAAATATCTAATCATCTTTTCCAATATCTATATATATACACACAGTCACATGTATATTGCAGTGCAAAGTACCTTAATACATCTTTAAGACTTTCCTAGTTTCTTAATCCAACTCTAATCTGTTTGGAAAAAGACAAATGTGACCTGTTGCATCATTTTCATCAATATGAATAAACATACAACTGCATTTTATTTTGTTCACTGGTACAATGTCCAAATCTCTGGTTATTTGTACGGCTAAAATATTACTCTCAGTGTTATAATTAACACATTGTAGCAAACTGATTATTGCACAACAATCGGACTGAACATGCTCGTCCTCATTTAGAAATAAAAATGAACTAACACAGCCATATTGTATTCCATCTCTTCCAGTGTAGCATATACATGAATTATCCCGTTTGAGCATTCTCTTGTAACAGTTTCCGTATACCAACATATCTTTTATTTCTAATCGGTTGAAGGATGGAAATGTATCAGTTGTTGGGATTTCACCCAAAAAATCTATCAGTGTATGGAATTCCTGTTGGTTTAATTTCCTTTTCTTAATACCACCAAGAACAAACACTCCTTCTGCAATTTTGCGACCCCTTTTCAACAGATGCGGGCATTCTATCCCATTATATATTTTTTCTTCTTTTGAGCCTTTCACAATGCATTTTTGCTTTAGCTCAGGCAATTTCTGGACAAAGGCTATTCCAGTAGTAATCTGACTGTCAATACATTGTGTGCCTTTAATCATCTTCATAATGGCACCATTTTTGTCCTCAAAAGAAAAACAGCTGTGAGTATAGAGAGGTCCTAAATAGCGCACACTGTCTGCTAGGTGAACCAACTGGTGTAAATTAAGTGTCATATAACATTTGTCATACAGTTTTGAAAAATGTTGACAGAAAGTTGTCAACATTTTCTCTGCTAAATCTACTTCAGCATCAGTTGATCCACACTTCAGTAGTATATGCATAGCATTGACCAATAAAATAAAATGGGAAAATCTTTCATTATCTAAAATTCCAGGTAACACAGCAGCACCATAGAAAAGTAAAAACGAGCGGTACTCTGAAGCTTTCCAATATTTTAAGTCATTTTGTATTGATTTAGGCAGTCTCGAAATATCTAATGTTGGTCGAATTTGAGAAAGTCTGTTGTCAACTTTATTAACAGATTGATGAAAGCTAAAATGTTTTGTTGAAAACTCTTTGGCAAACCATAAACGTAAAAGTAATTTTTGGACGCCAAGTAGGACTCCATGCATATAGTCAATTGCTATTCCATGGATGATGTGAAATTTTGGGATTAGCATCAGCCAAGATGGTCCCTTGATTCCATCAATTGTGCTGTTTTTGTCTCCTGCCATTTTCCTTTGAACGCTTGTTTTTGCATCCTCAAGTGCAGATAGAAGAGTTCTTTCTGGTCCTTTGGGAGATTGCAGGTTGTATGGAAACACCATTGTATGTCCTTTTCCTACTTTTGCACTTTCACCCTTTTGTTTGCATTTCCAACAGCTGAATGCTCCATTGAACTGTACATTATTACATAGAAGACACCTTGCTGGAAGATCTGCCGTTCCACATAGAAGATATCCTTTACAAGTAAATGTGTTTTTTTCGGGAGAGAAGCACTCAATACCTTCACTCATATCCATCATTGATGACAAAAATGGCTTCAGAAAAGTTCCCATTGAAGGTTTTTTGTTTCCAAACCAAAGAGCAGCCAAAATCATATTTTCTTTCTTCATTCGCAATTTGTATGGTAATTCATTAACAACTAAATAGATTGGCCATATCGAGACATTACTACTTTTGAAAACTGGTGCACCATCTGTATTAAAGGTAAATGATATGTTCTCTGAATTACTTAACACACCATTATTTTTGAAATATGATTTATACAATTGTCCATCGTAAATATCTTCATAAGTACCTTCAGGAACGTTTCGAGTAAATCTGTGCTGGAGAGAAGTGAAGAATCCATCTTGTGCGATTAAATTTTTAATCTGATTTAGTACTGGTACTTCCAAAAAGTATGTTTTGTCTTTAACATGAAAGGGCTTTCCACAGTGTTGATATGGACAAAATGTCACTGTTTTGTCATCTATATATCCAAGACAATGTCTACAGTAATAATGATGAACTAATGGATTCCTCAAATTTTTGAAAAACATCTTATAAGCATGGAGGCTTGTACAAAGTCTATGTCCTTGTGGAAGTACTAAAGCTATTATATTTAAAAGCTGTTGCACAGCCTCTCCAATCAAATTATGTTTGGTACAAAAAATTGCCAATAGTAACATAAACGCACCCAGTGTGACAGTACAGCCATCGTACAAGGGTTTTTTATCTTCATCTTTATCCTGTGTAACAGCATCTAAGATGTCATCAATGTAATCAAATTCATCATTCAAATCATAAGATATATCTACATCATCAACTGATTCAATTAAGGGGTCATTTACATCCTCTTCACTTGAATTGTCTAAAGCAGGATTTCTAGTTGTTTCAACAAGAAAATCAGTCAGTGTCTTGGCATCATTTGAATCATCACCAATGTTCTAAAATAAATAAATGATGTATTTACAAAGAATTCTTATTATAAAAGTATACACTTAACAGACCATACATATTTACAAAAAACATAATTGCTTTTTTTTTTTTTTATTTTAGAAAACATGCAAAGATTATTAAAGCATCTGCAGAGACTTATTGTAAAATGTATATCCACAAGCCACTGTTATACCAGAATAATGTAAAACAAATCAAATTAAAACAAGAGTATCACTCAACTGGCAGTTTATAAATTTCATGAATGGAATCATGCATAATGGCTAAAATTAGCATTTCATTTGAAATCGTTAAAATGAGGTCAACAAAACATTTCTCAGAAAATCCAAGTTATATATGTGAAATAACCAATTCTCTTTTTTTTTTTTAAATTAGAATAAAATCAGGCCAAGTATGTGTCCCAGTTAAGAATATTTCACTTATACATCAATAATTCACCAGTTAGAGGTGAAGGTACGAAAATGTTTACCTGTGGTATGCGCGAAAAGGCATAGTGCAATTAGGGTTCTTATCATGCCATGCCTACCTTGACATCAGCTTCTAAGGACTCTTTCAAAAGACCCACGATGGTCTTTTCTTAATGTCAAGTGCTAGATGAAAAAACAGTCACTACCTACTACAGCGGTGTTGGTTCAATCTTGAACAACCAAGTCAAAATCATACCTGCTCTCATCTAAACCACAGTGATAGCAGTCTGCACATAAAGGTCATAACAGACTGATGATTTTGCTATCCCTTTGTTTAACTATCCCAAGTAGCACACCATATTAGTATAAAGAATTACCTTTTCATTTGAGCTATTTAATCCAGCATATTCAATTTCTTCAAAGTTTTCAGCTTCGACTTCTACAACACCCATGTTGTGCTGCAAATATAAAGTGTACAATGTAATATCAAAAGTCAACCTTTCCAAACTGAACACATCCTGCTCGGGACCAATTTTTTCAGTTTAGAGAGACAAAATATTGAATTAAATGAAACGCCCTACTATCTGAAATTTAAAGACCAATCAATTAACACATTTTGACTTAAATTTAAAAAAATTAGTGTTTCTGTGCGTGTTATGTCGATTAAAATATTCAGTTATCTTTCATGCTTCTGATCAACAAATTCTGTTCCATAATACAATGTGTATTTTATTGTCTTTGCAACTACATTGAAAAAAAAATAATGAAACGTTTAAAACTTCTCATTGTGTTTCAATTTAACAGTCACCGATTTTTCCTGTTCGACATTGTTCAGGTTGAGCACATTTAGTGATTATATCCAATTTTTGTAATGTTTCTCGTTTCAAGTTGATTAAAAATATATCGAAATTGCATTAATTTACGTTAATATAAACAACTTTTGGTTTAGAAAAAAAACATTTTAAATAATAAAGTACACTATAGCCTCGGAAGTTGTCAAAGTCCAAATTCTCGGAAGTACCCAAAATAAACTACTATCTGTTTTACTGGATTCAGAACACCGTTTTTTGGCTTATTTTCATTTAAAATTCTATAAACTTGATTGAAATTTTGCACAGTTCACTTACTTGAGGCTAGTCGTTCCTAAAAATACCTATGCGCATCCTCGTTTTGCTTAGAATAACTACATAGGGAGGAAAATGTATCCGGTATAGGAATTTTTACATGTTAAAATCCAACCATGTTTACGTCGGAAGTACATAGTTTGATGACGTCACGTGACGGTTTGGTCGTTTCACATTTGAACGCGGGGTTTGGGCCATATCGGTGTAAGGGATACAAGTCGTACATTTCTGTGTATACGTAAAATCAAATAGTTTTAACGAGTAGCTTCCCTTACATGAAAGATAGAAATTACAATAGCGGTTAGAAAATGTGTCAAAAAGGTTGGAGCAGTCATTTGAAATAGAGATGCCATAAAGCATGACCTACCTGTGATAAAAATAGATTCGATTATTCCAGTTTCATTTCCGTTTTACTTCAACATGTGAAATTCCTATACAGGATACATTTTCCTCTCTACATTGTTATTTTAAGCAAAACGAGGATGCGCATAGGTATTTTCAGGAACGACTAAACTCAAGTAAGTGAACGGTACCAAATTTCAATTAAGTTTATTGAATTTTAGGTGAAAATAAGCCAAAAAACGGTGTTCTGGATCCAATGAAACAGATAGTACAACTGGTTTTTTAACCATTGATTAGAAAATTAATTTCAACTTTGCATTTTATTTCAGATTAAAAGTCTAAATTTATTTAATTTATAGTTTGAAAATACTTACCGATTTGTCAAAATATCTCTGAAACGGGAGATATTATCAAATCGGAGAATTGTGCCCAACCTGTTTTTTTTTTTCTTCTTCTTCTTTTGAGGTGAAAACTCAAATGGCAGTTGTAGATCCAGTTTTTAGGAAACATATTTTACAAATATCCAGTTTTGTCACCAACAAGAAAGCTTTAAAACTGGAGATTTATATGTCGTAGGAGGATCATCAACGATCTCGGCATGTATTTCCCTGACAATAGACAATATCCATGCCGGTTGCCATTTTTAAATTTGTCTTGATGCGGAATGAAACACATTCTGATTGGTTATATCGTAAAACTAAGACTGAGTAATGCTGTCAGAATTGACCAATCAGTGAGGTTGTTTTAAACACTTAGGTAATACAGGGATATTTGAAAAAATAAAACGGTAAAGAATCGAACCGAAATCCGGTAACAATAATTCGAGAAAGATTATAATTGTTTCACACCTGGTAGATAGCTGATGCATTCCGAAAATACACATTGTTGATGTTGTAACATCGATTAGCGGGCTTTTCAAAATATAATATGGAAAATTGAGGGCAATTTAACATCTCATTTTCGCTCAAAGTCGAGGCGACGATGCCCTCATCCTTCATGCCTGGTTGGATATATATTACGTAACATTCGTTATCTGACTTTTTTTAAAGCTTATAATAAAAAAAAATGTTCAACAACACAGTACTTAATATTAATTACCCACATTTGAAAAAAAGGAACAATATTTCAGTAAAATACGAAATAATAAACAGAAATTAAACTTACCAATATCGAACTACATAGTGAAGGTGTGTCATTGTCAATTATCGAGGATACATTTACAGCACTCACATCTTCGTCGGAGGCAATTTTCACCTGATCGACCGTATCAAAGTCAAAAATGTCAAGATTTCTGGAATCGTTTTCTACAGAATATTCTTTACCATATGGACCACGACGTTTTTTCTCAACAGGCTGATCATCGTTTCGTTTGGACATTTCAACAGCGACTGGAAACTGAGTAAAGGGTCCATTTCATTCAATGATATGTGCGCGAATGTGTAAGGTTATGTTAAGGATAATAGAAAATAAAGATAATAAAAAACTATTTCAGACCAATTTTATAACGAAAACAATTTATTCAATTGTATGTGTTTCTTTTAAAACTAAATCAAATTTTACATATATGCTGAGTGGACTTTTTTTCTTTTTTTAAATAATTTAGTCTTTCAATTGAAATATTCCTACACAACCATCATGCAAATGAGGGTCAATATAGGGTAGACACAATGAAATTTGGTATGAAAAATACCGTTCTCGTAAAATGAGACATAAAAATAACAGTAGTTGACATCATTTACATTTAAAAAGAAAAAGTTGAGTCAGAGAAAAATAATAATACGTTCAAATCATTCAGATAGCATGGAACTGACCCTTGGCCTTCCCCTCCTGCTTTGAAAGCGAGGCTGCACACGCTGTAGCTAGTTTGAATCATCCAGAGCGCCATTGTGTACAGATTCAGTTCAGTTTGAAAATTGTTTTAACAAGTAAAAAAAAATATCATGTTTGCGTGCATTTATTTCAAAGAAGATTGTAGTTTGGGTGTGGTGGGAAAAAATGACAAAAACTTAAAAATTCTGGACAAATTTCAAAGCAGACAGAGTGTAGAGATGCACTGGAAAGTTGGCGGAAAATTGGAGCTATACCACGGAGACATTATCAAAGTTCATGGTAAGTAAATATCTATTAGATTTTTTCGATTTTTTTTTATTTTTAAAGCATTTAGTGTTCGCAGGGTTCATACAGACCTGGAAAAGTCTTTAAATTCTGAGCCTTGGGATGTGCAAAACGAAAAACGAGTTGCAATTAAAAAAAAAAAGTTACGTAACTTATTATAAAACAACTCGGATTAAGTATTTTTAAAAGCCTTTGAATTTATTCCTGAATGTCCTAAAAGCGAATTGGTGTTGTATATCTCGATAATAAGTGATTTCAAATAAACTGATCAAAATAAATAGACTTTCCGAACAATATACTTTGAAAAAATAAAGTTACGCAATACGGATACGGGATCTGTGTCATGACCAATTTGGATTTTAGTATTTTGCCTGGTTACCTGTTTGCTCAATAACTATGGGCCATAACCGTGTGGTGTGATGTCATTTTTTAAAATGTGAACTGTTTAACCACAGGGAATGTCTTGAACAGGAACATTAGATATCAAAATTTAAAATGGCTAACAAAAGTGACAAAAGCAAAGCTTATTGTACCACAGGGACCCAATACAATTGAAAAAAGTCACATCACTATGAAACAACACGGGGCAATCAAAATGCTACAATTTCATTAAGTTTGCCTTATAATAAAATGATATTAAATGGTTCAAATAATCATTAATTTTGAAATCCAAATTTTTTTGTCGCTAGACTTGTCGCTCAAGGCAAAATATCTGGCTCCCAACAGTATTAATTTTTAAATCGTGATAGTCAGTGTAATGACCTGAACATTTACTGGAAGGAAAGGCGGAATATTTTTGAATTCGCTTTATTAGTTATCTTCATGTAAAAGCTTAAGAACATCAATATTTTCCCCATAAGGCTTAAGTAAAAATATATGTGTGCCGGTAACGCTCTTAGAAAAATTAGGGTCGCTAGGTTGTCATTTTTTTATTGGTTGGTTTTTTTCATTTTTTTCGATGCCAACTTTAACAGTCTGCTTGACAAAATATTTTCAGAAAACTTTAAAAACTTTAAGGTCAGTTGGGTTAAATTTTTGGATAATTCTACATTTTATTTCATGGATTTTATTTACAGACAATGAAGACATTCTTACCCGATATGCCAAAAGAGCAGACAATATTGTCATCAAGAAAATAAAGAACTCTGGAGAAAACCCTACGAAAACACCAGAAAAACTGTTCGACCTACCCCTGATTGAAGAGTCGGGTGGAAAAAGAAAGTCTAAACCAACAGAAAAGAGCAAAGAAAGCCTGGAACAGGAAGAAACTTTCAGTCCGAAGAAAAAAAAAGTTGAGACTAATCACAAGCCTACAGAAGAAAATGAAGAGAGTCTGGCAAGAGAACAGACAAAAACTTCAAAGAAAAAACAGGTTAGACCAGAGTCAAGCAAAGAGAGCACTTCAAAGAACCTGCCAAAAAACCAAGAGAAAAAAACAGACCAAAAGAAGATTGAGGGAGCCAGCAGCTTACTAGTAGAGTTAGAAATGTCAAAAATGTTAAATCAGCTGCTGCCAACTTCAACTGCTACATCAGCTGTCAGCAGTGGAACTGCAGAAGGACAGCATACAGAAACATCAACTGTCAGTAGTGTTGAAGGCCGGTATACCTCCATGAATGAGACATGGGATCTGTGTAATGCTACAGAACAGTCTAAAATTCCAGGTATCCATATATTGTATAAATAAATTTATTGTATAGCAATGTAATATTCAATGTAAAACCTCTCCAATTTATTTGTGTGCAATATTCCACTAGGCCAAAAAAAAAAATGTGTGTTTCTGCTAATACTCTTAGAAAATTGGGTTGGTATGTTGGTTATTTTTAAATTTTTTAGAGATTATTTCTCCCAATTGTGAATTTCATACAATTGTGGAAATTTTCTGATGACATGTAAAATATGTATCGGCTAATAATTCAGACATATTAGTTTTTAAAATATGAAAAATTTCCAGTTTAATTTGAAAAATTTGTCAAAAGTGTAGGATATGGAACATTTTAAGAACAAGAATACATGGAGTAAGTTTTAGACAGCAGTCCTCCAAGTTCAACTTCTTTTGTTGTTATTTTGTGAAGGCCCAAACGCAAATTGTTATGATAATAAAACAAAATAATGATAATTAAGGGGTTTTAAGTCGTGAGTTGTAATGTAAAACATTGTACCCTCCACTACTTTATAGCGTGAAGTATAATAACCTCTTTGACATATAGGTAATATCCTATATCATTTGTAATGCAAGAGACTCTATAAATAATATATTCACCATGATAGAAACACATCTAGATATATTATTTAGAAATTACAATATACTGCTAATAATGAACTTATGTTTCAAGTTCAGGATTGAAGGTTAGTGAAATTTTTATTCAAATTTTTAATGTTCTTTTTCAGTTCCAAGTGCTGAAGTCTTAGATTGTCTGAGAGCAATAATTAAACCAGAAGTTACTGGATTTATTAAAAAAAATTTTAGATCATTTTGACACAACTAGCTGCACTCATGTAGATCAGGAATGTTTTGAGGTACACTATATAATATTACCATATTTACTTTAGTATCCCTTTGATTTCACCATGTGGGAAAAGGAAACTTGGAGAATGGGCAACACAGAGTCTGATCCCAGTATTCTGTGAAAATAATTATTAATCCTAGTTTCTCATAAAACTTAAAACTGAAAAATCCAGATCCCATTATTGGGTTAATTATGAGTTTCCCCTAAACAAATTACTTAGCTAAAGGCTATTGCATTTATACTGTCTGGGGGTGGTACTCCGCCTTTTTTTTTTTTTTTTTTTTTTTTTTTTGATTTTGTGGTTCCTTGATTGGTATTGTAACCACATTCGATCAGTGGTTTAAAATATAAGCTAATTAGAACCTTAGCTTGAATAACTGACATGAACCAGTAATTGAGAATCCTCACCGATATTCACAATAACAATAGTTCTTTGACAGATGTTGTAATATAATAAATGTAAAATTGATATCTATTTTGTTTTATTATAGACACCAAGGGAATGGTCAGTAAACCAGCCAAGTTACGTTCTGACAGATCTGAGCAATCAGACACAATCTGCTTCATTTGTTATCCAAGAATAAATCTCGATCAACCAGAAGTCAGAAGTGATACTAGTAATACTTTTAGCCCATTTACTCAGGCAGTGAGTAGCAATAGCTATTCAGATAGAGCCAGTGTTGGACATTCCAGTACAAGCCTGTACATGTCTCCACAAAGTAACCAGTATCAGTCCCAATCATGTGAGTCTCCGCAAAGTAACCAGTATCGGTCCCAATCATGTGAGTCTCCGCAAAGTAACCAGTATCAGTCCCAATCATGTGAGCAGACACCAAGAAGGTCGCCAAGAAAATCACCCAGGAAGCGGTTAGAACAGAGCACTGAAGATTCGGTAAGGCTAATAAATAACCTAAGGCCAGGTAAATAATAAGTGTGGTTCTGGTTAGTCTTGAACAGCCTTTTTTAAGCACTCGCCTTGATAAATGTAAAAGGAAGAATAAGTTGCAATGAGCAAGACTATTAAAATCAGCCAACATGCAATTTATGGGAAGTTTATGTGCTTAACAATGTTTGCCAGTATTAGCAAAGCTGGGCTTTGTGATTTTGGATAATCTTTTAGATCTTGGACTGATCCAAAGTTTACAATTTTGGCTAATGTGTTCCAGGTGAGCGATACAGGATATAGGCCCTATTCGGCCTCTTGTTTTTTTTTCAGCGTGTAACTTGAACCACAGCTATTTTTACATTTAGCCTAATTAAAGCATGCTATATAAATATATATCTGGTCCATAGAGTCAAGAATATCTTATTTTTTTTTTTTTTTTTAATTCAATGTCTGTAGAACAGATATGGTCTTCAATAATACTAGTAATATGTTGTACATGTAGTTCAAAAATGCCAATAAAACAAAAAAAAATTAGGGCTTTCATATTAGAAGAAAAAAATTTTCTATGCCTAACTAATTACATTTCTACGAAATCACACTTACTGATACAGTGCAAATTAAATTAATTACATTAAATTGTGGATTCTAGCATATCAAGAAGGCAGTGTTACAGAGCATTAATTGAATTGTTATATTTCTTTCAGGATGGCCAAGACTGTCTCTTAAAAATGTACCCTGATGTCAAAATTCAGTCAAAAATATTAACATCTGCTGTAGCTTCTGCCAGGAAATCATCTCGACCAGGATATTCCCTGTCCTACGCTTTAATTCCTGGGGTTTTTACAGTGCAGGAACTAGCAAGCTCAAGAGGACAGGGACTTACTAAACCAAAAGAAGGAGACCTTCGTCCAGTCCTGGCCAAAGACAAATGTGATGCTGTGAAAGGTGATTTATCAGAATTTTCAACTGTTTAATGATATTGTCAATTCTGATATATTTATACATGTATGTCAAATCCATGTAGAGTCAGCAGAAAATTTAGTTCCTAGTTAGCCGACAATTTGGTTTATCAGGAGCAAATTTATAGTTATTACTGTTCATAGCCTAAACTTTTGAATTAATTTGAGTTGTCCAGAATTTTGACAGAAATGTGTTTCATATTACAAAAGGCAACTGTACTAAAAACTATTGAAGTCGCACCAAGAACAAAAATGTTTTAAAAGCAATCTATTATTGTCTGTGATGTAATATGTAAAGAAGAAAGATTTTTATTTGCGGAATAGAATTTACAAACCAAATACTCTGAAAGTATCATTATTCGTGGGATACCAATTTTTGTAGATTTTTGGTTTAACAAACCCACAAAATACAAGCCAAAAAAAAAAAACAATTTCAGTAGAATTATAAAAAGGTCAACATGAAACCATGAAAAAAAAAAAAACACGAAAATTTGCATCCACCAATAAAAGTACTTCCACAGTTCATGTACATTTTAAGGAAAAATTTTTGGATGCAATATATTAACAGGGTATTTATTATCTCATAACAAATATTACAGAACAGAATTGATTAACAGTTTTAATTTTTCTTTATTTTCAGAATACACTGTCCGTTGGTGCAAAAAAAATGGGAAGCCTTTACCAACAGATGCTGAAATGAACAATGCATTTACAGAACAAGTGTCACATAGCAAAAAAAATAAGAAAACAAAGTGCATGTAGCTGAGTTGACAAATTACCAAGTGATATTTTACCTATAATAGAACAATTTGTGGAATGATGTCCAGTGTTTAAATATTGTACATGTACTATTTTATGAACCTGGTCTATTGTACTTTTTTTGTGATTTTGAATTAATGAAGTATGTTAATGAAAATCAATGTTGTCTTTTTTTGTTTTTGGTTTTTTTTCAGCAAACAGGAGAATTAGGATTATGCCTGGTCACATTTACGCCCGTAATATCTTATGCAGGGTCTGATTTACGCCCGTAACATGTTACGCCTGGTTCAGGGTATTTTAACGCCTGGTTCAGGGATACGATTTACGCCTGATTTTTTTTTTACCTGGCGTACTCATTTGCATATTACGCCTCAATTTACGCCTGGTTTACGCTTGGTTTACGTCCTATTTACGCCTGGTTCCTTCATTCCTTTGATACTGAAGTTACGCCTGGTTTTTGTGCAAATTTACGCCTGGTTTCCATGTGTTGACCAGGCGTCGCAGTTCGTACGGGCAGGGTTGTAGTACTGTACCAGATTAAGCCAAAGTGAGTTTATGACATGGTTAAGGCGTGTGCGACTTGTCCATCAACAAACAACTGGGGAAATTTAAACAACTCGTACCCTATTTCCAACTCGTACCCTAGATTTTACTAGTTAACTCGTCCCTTGGGCCGATTCTCTCGGACTCCGGGACATTTCGGCCCTTAACAAACAGGGACTAAATTTATATTGTAAAAAAGTATTTTGTTTAAATTTGATAATGAATCTGTTACCTATGATTAAACACTAGTAAATGTGTTTTTTCTTGCTAAATTATAATAAACAAGCACAATGACGAAATTGTCTGGAGAGTGTTTCGAAAAAATGAAATTATATTGAATGTAGGCCGAATTTGTTAGGAGCCGAAATGTCTTTAAGCGTTACATGACTTTACAGGCAGTGTTCGAAAAGTGTCACCTGTACTGCCTTATCCGCGCTCAAATTTCCACATTGTACAATATTTCTTTAGAAACTAAATATTTTACACACTTGTCAGACCTGGGTATTTGTACTATATTCTCTTTTGTATTTTTATCAAAAATGAGTAGTTTTGAAAATTTGAGCAAAACGTTGGTGGGGCAGAACTGCCGCGATGAGGCAAATTCAGAGTGAAATTTGGTTATTCTTCGATTTCTCTCATATTACAAAATATTGGGCCATAAAATGTCCATGGCAGCTAAATATGATATTTATTTATCAAAAAATATTAATTTCATAATTATTATTTATATAATTTTGGAGAATTCTCGGTGCGGCAATGAGACACCTCGTCAGCCGCACCCAAATCCGAATTTTCAGAGTGAAGTTTGCTTTTAGATTGATTTCTCCATAATATTGGGACATGGAATTTTCTCAGGATTGAATGTGGTATTTATCTATCCATGCATACTAATTGTTATAACTTATGGCCGTCATCACAGTATTGTTGATAAGTTTGATGTTCTAGGATTGCCCTGGATATATTCGACGTCCCATGTTCTTTTCACACAATTTTGATTACACACGTGGCGGGTGTAGCTAGCTAAACAGGGGTGCGTTCCATTCACGGATCCGGAATCTGTTCTGTATGTTCTGTCCCGACTGGCCAATGGAACGAAACTAGACAGGAAGTAGGAAATCTAATATGGCTGACATAGACGTGATCGGTGTTGTCATTGCAGCAATGGATGAATTTTCTGTGGAGATGAATCCGATTTTTCTGATGATGATCTCCCAATTTTTGCAGGTTTCCAAAGTTTTTTGTAAGTTCAACGTATTACAATAATTCTGAAACGAATTCGTTAGTAATCACTTGGCGAACGAATTCGTAGTAATCACTTGGCAATTTCTGGGTCAGATGTCCGAGTAAATCTGGGTTAGATTCTGACGAAGGACGAAGGCAAATATCAATAAAACGTATCTTCGTAATCGGTATGTAACCCAGATTAATGAACACCAGTACAATGGTTAAGGCTTTTCACGGTAATCCATCATCGGTAGTACCTATACAATTTTATATGTTATAGGGGTTTTTGCCAGTAATCGTATTTTGTCAACTTACGGATAAAAATTCAGGTTCCTTTGGCTGTGCAAGTACAGTACCCTGCCGGATAATTTTCTGTGGTCCATTTTAAAACTTACAGATAATTTTCTGTTGATCCATTTTAAAACTTACAATGAAAAAGTGTAATTAGAAAACTAAGTTACAGATACTGTCGATGAGATTCGAACCCACACCTCACGGAACCTAATCTCCTAGCATAGATGAACTGACAACCTAGCCGATTGAGCTACCTGGCAAGTCTGCTTAGATAATGCATTGGGTAAATCACAACCCAGCTACAAAAGTCGTTGTTGTTGTTGTAATGATGCTTAACATCGCATCAGCAATTTTTCAGCTATTCGCGACGAAATAAAGTTTTATTAATCTCAAGGATTAATCTATTCACAAGTTCATGCGATGCACGAGTTGTTCAGTGTGTATGATTTGCTTTGTACTAGAGCGCACTGATGGCCTCAACTATAACACTTACAGCTGAGGGATACCACTTTCAAGCAAAAAGTCAACATTGAGTGGAGGTTACAGCCTATTTAGAGGCTTTTTTCCACAGCAAAGATTCCTCTAATTGCCCTAAATTTAAACATACCTTCCCAACTTTGTTCTGAATCTACTGTAATCTGTAGTATTTTTCCCAATTTGAAAGGCAGAGGTTCCATTAAAAATTAATATTTGTTGCTTCACCATGGAAATTTAATTCTTTGTAAGCCTGTTATTATTTCACTTTCAGATCTCCATTTGAAAAGGCAAAAATTAAAGGATATGTTGAAACTGTAGTTCCAGAATATGATCACGAGAGTTTTCGCAGGATGTATCGCATGTCAAAAGATACTTTTGAAATTTTGTGTAAATACATTAAAAATGTGCCAGAGTTAGCAGTTGAAGGATCAGGGGGAAAAGAACCCATTTCAGTTGAAAAACAACTTTTATTGACTCTTTGGTATCTTGGTAGTCTTGATTCTATAGAAAGAATAGCAGATCGGTTTGGAATTTCAGCATCTTCTGTGATCCGTTGCAGAAGCAAGGTTTTAACTGCAATTATAAATTTGAAAGGTAGATTCATAACATGGCCAGATAATGGTGAAATGCAAGATGTAATTAACAAGTTTTCTGAAAGAAATGGATTTCCTGGTATTGTTGGAGCATTAGATGGCACTCACATAAGAATAAGAAAACCGAACAATCATTCAGCATCTTATATAAATCGTAAAGGATTTCCATCTTTACAATTACAAGCAGTTTGTAAACCTGATTTAACATTTTCACATGTTTTTACCGGCTACCCTGGAAGCTGTCATGATTCCAGGGTGCTTAAAAATTCTGATTTATGGCAAAATGGACTTCAACTGTGCAACATACAAAACCATATCATTGCCGATGCTGCATACCCTCTTAGAAGGTGGTTGCTGACACCATTTAGAGACAGCAGAGCAGCGGCGCTACAATCATTATCACTCAAGTAATAGAGTTGTCATTGAGAGGGCATTTGCACTACTTAAAGGCCGATTCCGTAGACTTAATCAGCTAGATACAAACACAATTGAAACTGCAGTTGATATATTATTATGGCCTGCTGTGTGTTGCATAATATTTGCATCAAAAATCATGACGAGGTAAATGATTTCCTTGAGGAAGACAATCAAGTAAATAATCCAGTTCAGGCACTTCCCATAAATGACCATGAAGCTGAGGGTGTGTTGAAAAGAAACATCATTTGTAGAAATCTTTTGTAAACACAAATTTTAGAGAAATAAAAACACACTTCAAAGATTTATTTATTTTTTTTATCTCAGGAGTTTTTAAAACTAGAACAAATTAACAATGTAAACAGTGTAAAAGAAAAACTGATCAAAATAAAGATCAACATTAAACAAGAGGACCTGTATCACTCACCTGGCTTATATGATGTAATGTCTTCATGTTATTTGCATATTATGCAAACAACAACATGATGAACAAATAAATGCATATGTTAAATGTTTATATATGAATTTTATAGGCATCTTATTTTCATATTTGGCAAATAACAAGTCAATGAAAAAAAAATTGATGAAAAACCCGTTACATATATTAATAGTCTATAAAGTTACTTTCTAAATTTGTTTGTTTTGTTTGTTTTCATATTGCTTAACGTCACATCGATCATTTTTTCAGTCATTCGCGACGAGAACAAGGTTATTAATCTCTAGGATTAATCTATACACAATTTCATGAGGTGTGTGAGTGCGTGCGGGTGTATTTTTTGGTCTGCGTTGTCCTAGCGCGCACTGATGGCGACTTTAAGGTGCTAGTTCACCGAAGTATTGTGTCGCAGACATACACAACACCCCACTCGGTCACATTATACTGACACCGAGCCAACCAGTAAGGGCCAACGGCAAGGAAAATCACTTTCCCACGTCGGGGTTCGAACCCCAGAGGTGAGAGACCTTGGATTTGTAGACTAATGTCTTAACCACTCGGCCACCGTGGCCCCCTACTTTCTAAATATCACATTTAAACAAAATCTCTTGATACATAAACATCTATCAAGCATTTTCCTGTTTTTAATATTTATAGTAACAGTGGTCATCTTGGATGCCAGATCAGACCAATATTAATCTTCCACACCAAATATGGATCAAATCTGTCAAGTACTTTTGGAGAAGAAAATTTTCAAAGAATTTGCATATTCCGGTTGATAAATAAACTTCATATATGCCATTTTATCACTTTTTGCTAGTTATAGTAATGGCAACCATCTTGGATTTCAGATGGACATGTTGGATACATCACCCAAAGACCTTCCACACCATTTTTTTTTCAAAATGTCCCAGAAGTTTCAAAGGAGAAGCCTAAAGTTTACGGAGGCACACATGCCTAACTGTGCCATAAGCTCAACCTGGCTTTGCCAGGTGAGCTAAAAATAATACTGTTGGACAACAAGACCAAATCAACTTAAGAGGATTTCTTAAATTACATATCTTATTTTGTTTTGCAGATTCAAGTTCATGAAAAAAGTAAATTGCAGCATTGGTAATTTGGAACACATTAAAAAAAAGCATGAACTGGAAAAAAAAAATCCCCACACAAGTTGATTTAACCTCACATCAGTAAAATAATCATATTGTAAACAAATTGTCTATCTGTATCTTTTAAAAATAAAAAAAATAAAAAACAAAATTACTCAAAATATTAACATCAACGGTCAAAAATTGTCCATGAAAAAAAACTGCAATGGCAGTATTTGCATCAACTGTATTTTATTTGAAAACTTTAATCCTCTGCCATATTTTCTCTCTACATATGGACAGTTTGTCACAGCTTTGGCACAGTTCATACAGGCTACATAGTGGCCACAATCTGCAAAAACACAATCTCTCAGACTTTCCATGCATATACAGCATTCTGAAAAAGGAGAGAAAACTGAAAATACTACAAATAACATAGTGCTATTAAGAAATACGCTCTATTTTGTTTAATCGGTGTTATGAATGAGAGTCAGGAATGAACTTCATGTAAAACGACTCTCCTTCATAATTCCGATTGAAAAATGCACCAAATAGAATGTTATTTCTTAATAGCACTATACCAAAACAATATTCATCATTAAACTGACAATATTCATTATAATTCTTATAATAATTAAGTTTTTGTAAATTTCTGACTACCGTGGGCAATTTCCAAAGAGCAAATCTCCAAATTTATTATGAACAGACATTAGGCATGAAATTACCACCTTGCACATTGTGACGTCATTTTATTTGACACTGTGGCATAATCGGAAGTCATGACATACACGTATTCAAGCAAGCATATTTACATTATCAATGCATTCTCTTACATGAACCATATGAGGACCGATGTAATTCATAACTCTTGAATTGCATCAAGTCACATGCTCGTAGTGACCTTTTGAACTAAACCAAATGGTATTGACAACAAGCGTTCGACGTCATATCCATGAAAACATGCCACCTAAAAATCAAGTTCTTGTAGCAATATACCGGAATTCCACTCTTCCCTCTTTTGACCAGCACCTGCCATTATCTTGATATTTATTAATTATCACAAATAAACCATTGAAATTGAATTATTAAATCCACAATTTTTTCAATATTTTAAAAAATGTAAATACCTACTGAGCTACCGAAGTGCCCAAAAATATATGTATGATTTCAATTATATATAAAGGACAGAAATTTAAGAAATGCACCTATTGGGGTTTAGGTTGTTTTGTAATGGCTCCAATTAACTCTTTCATTAAACCCATTCTCTCATCATGCATTTTCTTCTTCTTGTCAAATTCCTCCTGTCTCCTCTTTTCTTGGCTATCAATATAATCTTTTATTACTGCAATCATTTCCCCAGAATTTGATTTTCTTCTTTTAGCTGGCTTTTCTTTTGTATCACTTGTGACCCCAACCTCATCTTCTCCATTCTCATCAGAACCCTGTGTTTGTTCTGTGGACATGGAACTACTGGCAACAGCTATAGGATTTACAACAGGGTCTTCTTCAAAAATTTCGTCTAGTTGAGTTTCATATTCATAGCTCTTTTTTGCAGCTCCACTTTTTTTATTATGTCCTTTACAGCCTTATAACCTCTAGATAAAGTCTTGAACCTGCCAGCCACTTGATCAGCTGTGAAACTGTAGCCCTTGCATTCATTTTTTGAGATATCTGTTCCCACATTGCCTTTTTCTTAATAAGACCCTTCTGTAATTTGTCAAGGTAACTTTTGTAGGTATCTAAAAACAGTAATGTGGCAGGTCTGTTCCAATTAAACATACCTTCATTACCTTCATTTGACCATTTTCTGCACCAGTATCAGAATCAGCTGTGGAAAAAAGAAAGAGTTGTCAAGATTCTTTCAGTACTTACCCAAAATACTTATTTAATATTTACTTCACATCAAGTGAAATTAAAAGTTAAAACATGGAAACCAAATTAAAATAAAATCAATTCAAACAAGTATAACTCCAAGCTATGACACGTGAAAAAATTCTGAAATGAAACTATAAATTATGAAGGGGTTAACTCCAAAACTTCTTGATAGAAAATTCTCAAATTCTAGCCTCACTATAACTAAAAAAAAGTTTAATAATAATAATAATATATATATATATATATATATATATATATATATATATATTTTCAACCAAAATCATCTGGACTTTGAACTTGATCTCTTATAAGGATAGATAAGTATATCAAGTATCATTTAAATTGGTTACATCACTGTTATCAAATTCCTAATTATCTGAACACCAAACTGATTGAAAGCTTCACCTATGGTAATGCCAAAACACTAAAAACATTGTTTTCTAATCGCACCTTTGTCAACGATACACTAGGAGTTAAGACTTGCAGACAGAAAAGTGCATATCACTGTACTTAGTATACCTTTACACTCATGTCTTGAATCCCCTGAATCCAAATACCACAAATACATTTTGTCAGTGTTCCTCTGTTTTGGGTGTTTGTTTTGTTTAAACTGCTCGCTGATGCCTCTGCATTATTAGTAGTTTCCAAAACCATATCAATCTTTCCACCTTAAAATACGTACATAAAATGAGATAGAAATATTCCTGAGCTATTGAAAAAGTATGGTATCTGGTTACCACTTATCAAATGAAGCATATTAAAACAGTTAACAGCATAATATTTATGATTAGTGTTTTATGTCGCCAAGGAGTGTAAAGATTCCAATGGAAAAGCTGTACTAGTGAACGCTTTCTATGCTTTCATTTACCGGAAATTCTACACCAGGAAATACACCCTCTTTCAGCATTGTTTTTTTTTTCAGCGAAATTTTTTCAATATTTATGCATGTACTTAAGAGCACACACACACGCGTGTGCGCTTAGAATTTACTGCAATTTAATTTTTGTATTCACCTTAATTTTACACATACACACATACCCCCCCCCCCCCACCACCACAACAAGTTCATGTACATATATACTTTAGGGGGCGGAGTATATAATGTTGCAATAACTTTTTCTAACCCCACTGTATTAAATATGTCTAAACTAAATTAATTTGCACTTAGTTATACTCGCTATGAACTGAAAGGTCCATAGAATGTGGGGAGGGGCTGCCCCCCTTTATTTAACGAAGTTTAGTAGTTTACTTTGTTTCAAGATTTATATTAACTGATAAATCAAATTTTTTTTTTGCTTGTTTGCTAACCCCACAGGCCTGCTAAAGTCTCAGATATCACAAGTCTTCATTAATGATCAAGTGTCTGAATTAATTTGATTAAAAGCAAGCCAATCCTGAATACCACAGGAGTCTGAAATTTTATCAGAAATAACAAAAAAAAGGTAAAAAAAACCCTATACTCCATATAAAAATACATATATAGAGTATAGGGGTTTTTTACCTTTTTTTGTTATTTCTGATAAAATTTCAGACACTCCTGTGGTTACATTGTAACGTGTAAATTTGATCCCCCGGGAACCATTTTACCCGGATAGAATTGTTAGGCCTACGTGTATGAAATAAATTTTTGTAAACTTACTTCCATCGCTTACACATGAATGCTGTTCGAAAGTATGCATATCATAGAAAAATACATTGCATTCGCTGCATTTATACAGTTGCGATACGAAGGCTGCCATGATGGATGACGTCAGTGCCGTGTGCACCACCTTTTCAAAGTGGACAAATTGGACACGTACCAGATACGGTTCTGAATCATTCCATTGCTGTCTTGGACATTCTGCAGATTCCGGACTGCGAATGGAATGGCCCCCTGGAGATGCTTACCCTTCCGGAGCACCCGGCCTCACTTCCACGGTGGAGGTTCACGTGTCTAACCTAATTTATCAGTTCCAAAGTTTTTACTTTGCTTCTGACATGGATTAGTATTTTGAGAACTTTAAGTGCGACAGTTGATCTTGTCAAAATAGATCGAAATATCGGTCATAGAATCAACTGTTTCTTTTTCTGAATCTCCCGCCTTTTCTGGGTTCACCCTGAAATAAGAAAGTTTGTTTTTTATTTGATTACAAATATTTATTTATTTATTTCATCCTTATTCTGGAATAACAAATAATTTACGAAATAACACCAAAAAGAAAAGTAACAACGAGTAATCCTAGCTATGAAACCAAGACCATCATGAAAACGCCAAAATATACATTAAAACAAAAAAAAATCAAAGAAAGATTCTGATAAAGAGAGGGAAAAAACGTGCGAAAAACGAATAAATTTTGATGACTAAAATTAAATATTAGACAGAAAAAAAGTAGATGCATATCGTTAACAGAGCTAGGATTATTCATTTGCAGAAGCATCAGGAGCTGGATTTATTGTGATGTTATGTTGGTCAGCTATGTCAACTGGTCTAGGTTTTTAGCATGTTGCTTTTTATTTTGTCGTTTTCCGTTTTTCTTTGATTTAGTCATATTAATAGTTTTTGTTACCTACCAACTGAGATAGAGTTTGGTCTACTGATGGAATAGGGTGATTTTCGCAAAGAGCCGATTCGTTTAATTTTGTTAAATCAACACAAAGTCTAACCTCACCGATTGCTTTTTTAGGAACAACGACAATTCCTGCGCACCAATCTGTCGGGTGATCTACTCTAGATATTACACCACACTTCTCCATTCTATCAAGTTCCTCTTTCAAACTGTTCATTAATGGTATCGAAATTTTCCAGGGTGCACTTATTGAATACGGGATAGCATCCGGTTTAAGTTTATTTTTTTATTCTCCACAGAGTTCTCCCAGTCCTTTGAATAATTTCGGATACTTGTCAGCAACTTTTTCTTCATTATCCACTAACTCAACTATGTCAAGTTCCTCAATAGCTGGTCTTCCAAGTAAACTTTGTTTTAAACCGCACACAAGATAAACGTTTTATAATAATGTTTTTCTATCGGTTTTGAGATTACATTTAATTTGTGCGACAACGTGTAACCTGTTCTCTCCTGGCCCATAGAGAATTTTGTCGGATTTCTTTAGTTTAACCCCATTTAATTTCTGGAATATGTGTTCTGGAAACTACTGTAAAATCTGCTCCAGTATCGATTTTCATCAATATTTTGTAAGCATTAATTGCAATATTTTTCACCCACGGCTTCGTTCCTGAATAAATATCACCTTTGAATCAATAATAATCCGGGTCTTCTATATTTCTGAAACGGTTTATTTTGTTTGACATTTGAGGGCCCAATGTCCCTTCTTTTTGCATTTGCTGCACACTGAATCTTTAGCAGGGCATTTGTCTTTTGGATGTGGTGACTTTCCGCATCTATGGCAACTTTTATCAGAAAATTTCCCCTTTATTCTTGAAGTGGTTTTTGCCTATGCTGTTTATAGTGCACTGCATCGGTATTCAAATTTGGACTCTCATTAATGACGCCTCTTATTAAAAGACAGACTCGGATTGTCGCGCTCTAGGCTGTGGTTTTTTGCAATGTATTAATCTTTTCAAAACAGTATTCATACTTTCCGATACATTATTTGTAATTCCAGAATAAGGATCATAGAAATAAATCAATAAAATTAATATTTACATTTGTAAATAAACAAATTTCTAATTTCAAAAATAAATTAACATTTGAATATTTGTAACACAAATAAAAAAAATAACTTCTAATTTCTAGGTCAACCCAGAAATGGCAGGAGATTCAGAAAAATAAACGGTACATTCTGTTTGTTTACATATATATATGGCCGATATTTCGATCTATTTTGACAAGACCAACATACTGACCTGTTCAAAGCTGTACTGTATACATACTGGCCGGTCAAATCTATAATGTAAACATACTGACCCGTCAAAGCTATACTGTATACATACTGGCCGGTCAAAGCTTAACTGTAAACATGCTGACCCGTCAAACCTATACTGTAAACATACTGGCCAGTTAAAGCTATACTGTCCAGATACAGGCCTGCCAAGGCTATACTGTTTACATACTGGCCGGTCAAAGCTGTACTGTATACATACTGGCCAGTCAAAGCTATACTGCATATATACTGACCCTTTAGGATGTATGCATGCTTGCACTGCCGTTACAAAGATTATTTCATACATGTTCTGGCAGTCGGGCTCAAAATATGCTTCTTAGTATTTATGTAGGCTTATATTGGCAAGTCAGTACATGTATCTATTTACCAGTGGATTGTAAATACCTACTCTTCATGGTATTTATTGTGTGAAATACATTGGTATTTTGTATCAAATTTCAATTTCAACTAGAGAAGTCTACTTCTTTGGTAGTGTATCTGTTCTGTAAATGGCTTTAGTGTTTGAATACAAGATCTGAGAAATGAAAGTGGTTACTATTGCATTTAGATATGAAAATTCTAGTGGTTTCAGTTTAACAGTCATTCCTTATTTGAGATTTTCCTCAACTTGAATTAAGCAAATTTGAAAGCTGAATCTTTTTTTTAGTATTCAAGAAATCCATAAATTTAAGTTGTCATTTAGAAGATCATTCTTAAGTTTTTTAATCTATATTCTAATTTCGTTGAAATTACATATTATACCAGTTTTATATTTACAGCACTAGACGGCCGTTTTCAATCAATTCCCCATCAGTAGTGCTTTAACCAAAATTATTTTGAAGATGTTGTAAAGCTACCCCAAGGACCAAAATATATTTTACCAAATATCCAAGAAAATACTTTGCATGAGGGAGTATATCTTAGTTTTTGAAAAATTTTAAATTTTTTTTTGTATAAAATTATTGTCAAAAGTTGTCAGATTTTAATTAATAAAAATCTTAGTCGAGGAATGATTGTAAAACTGGAATCAAATATGTAAATCCAACACTATACTTTTAAGAATCCCAGTTTAAATTAAAATTAATTGATAATCATGTCCATTTAAATTCAGTTGGGATTTACTAGTTTTACTGGTTTCAGTGATTTGACTGGTTATAAATTTGTTGATTCTGGAAGCAGGAAATTATTTATGAAATCCCTTTTCTGTGTACCTTTGTGTTTGGCATAACTGAGGCGTTGAATTTGTTTATAAAACAAAGTTTTCGTGAATAGATTGGTTATCTCCATACAGCTGGTAAGATGGCTTTATTCAGCCATAAATAACAAAATACAATACCTTGCAGAGAATGCAAATCTGCACTCCTCTTTGCACCAATGTATACATGCAGGTGGATAAATTAAAAATAAAGAAGACTTGCAGTTTTCGAAATTTCAGCTGATAGCTCAGCACTGTCCCAGTGTCTGTATAGGTTCATGTTATAACCACTTTTGACAGTTTGAAGGTGATCCTTCGATACATGACCAGGCAATTATTTTATTTATTTATTTATTTTGGAAAATGTGCTTAATTTAAACATTAATATGTATGGTCCATCCGTTTTTTGCAATAGAATGAAACAGAGTATCATTACAGCCCAAACTCAAACCAATTCCAGTGCATGTACACATGGAGTTCTGATAAACTGATTTAAAACTTTGAAGAAATAAAAAAATTAACCTAAATGTTACTGATTTGGAGTGGAATGTTTAAAAGGAAGGAAGATTCCAAATATCAATTCAACTTGAAAATAAAAAATCTTATTTTTACTAGATCTACCTACATCAGAAAAATATAACTATTCTCTGCTTAAGGCTAAATCATGATGCAGTATGGCCTAACCAAAAAATATTCCACTTTCTAATTTTTACTAACAAAATTTAGCGGTGGTGTCATGTGATAATTATCATAAAGAAATATTCAGAAAATTACGCCGTAACAACTTTAGTTCGGTTAACGTTCACGTGTGTATAAGGTACAGTCCTGTCGAAAATTAAACACTTAAGTTACCGAATGTTTGTTACATATATCTGTATATCAGCTGTATATATCTCGGCAACGTTGGGCAGCTGCTATGTTTATTTCAACAGCTTTTTAGCTCACCTGAGCCAAAGGCTCAGATGAGCTTTTGCAATCTATCACCGTCCGTCGTTCGTCGTCCGTCGTGCGTAAACTTTACATTTTAATCTTCTTCTCCAAAACTACTGGGCCATATTTGATGTAACTTGGTGATTATCATGCCTGGGTAACGGCCTTTCAAAATTGAGTTCGGGGTTTGGCCACGCCCAACAAGATGGCCGCTGTAGCAAAAAGACAAAAAAATCTTCTTCTCTGAAACCAAAAGGTGCAGGCAAATTTTGATTGGATATTCAGATTCAGCATACCTGGGATCATTAAAATTGTGTTTTTCATGAAAATTAGACAAAAAAATAGGTTACACGTTTTTTGCGTAAAATTACGGAAATTTTAAAATGAGACATTGTTATAACTTCACAACGGCTGAAGATAATTGTATGGAGTTTTCACTGTTGATCTTGTCTTACAATTTTCTTCCAAATAATGTCAAGGTCAAGGTCATGTCCCAGTTTTTGACCTTTGATAAAAAATGCTATATTTTTAACATTTCTTGTGATAATGGCGTAGGATTTTCATTTATTTGTAGTTATTGACATGGCGATCATTTTGATAGAAGATCAGGGTCATGGGTTCAAAGGCCAAGGTCACAGATGTCCAAGAATACCAAAATAGTTAATTATCTGCAAAACTATGAATTTTTTGTATAGGCATGTATATCAGAATATTGTAGGTAATGACACAATGGTCATTTTGATATATGAATAAAGTTCATGGGTTCAAAGGTCAAGGTCATAGATGTAAACAAGTACTGAAATGGTTAATTATCTCAAAAACTATAAACTTTTTGTATAGGCATGTATATTGGAATATTGTAGGTATTGGCCTAACAATCATTTTGATATATGAATGAAGGTCATAGGTTTAAAGGTCAAGGTCATAGACGCGAACGAATACTTAAATGGTCAATTATCTCAAAAACTATAAATCTGTATAGGCATGTATATTGGAATATTGTAGATATTGGCTTAATGCACATTTAAATAACATATTGTAGCTAGACTTTAGATATGTTATATATAGCATACGTATATAATAATTATTATAATTAATTTGCAAAAATACTTGCATATTATTGGCCCTTACTGCTGAAAATTTTGATATTCTCTTTTATTAATGTCATTGACCATTGAACCTCTGCGTAAGATATGTACTCTTCCTCAGGTGAGCGTTAAGGCCCATGGGCCTCTTGTTCTTTCTAACGTCGAATTAACTTCGTTAGCAATAAAGTTAGCTCAGTGTTAAACTTTCGACAGGTCTGTAACGTAGTTCTAATCGCGATAACTAGCTAGGCCTAGTTGGTTGACCACATCCCCACCCGTCGTATACACCGTGCATCAGAGACCTTAACCTAGAGAACTGTCTACCACTCACACGAGGATACCTAGTAAGAATCTGTGTTTATGTACCTCACTTTTTTCTTTCCGTGCAGGCCAATGATATTTCGCCTTTCTCGCTGAAATAAAATTGACAGAGATGCATATAAAATACATCAATTTCCAAAGTGTCTAACTTAGTGACCAGTTCGCCATACGTTAGAGACCATTCATTTCAATAAATGTAGAATGGGTTTCAATAACCATGGAAGCAGTTTTTGTTCTTTGCTAGAAGGTCAATTTCAGTCTCATTTCCAACGTTTCGATTGACCACGGTTTCAGTCTTTACGATAGGTCAATTTCGATCCTTCCAAATGGATTAACAGAATTCATACTTTTCCACCGTGATGTTTTCACCTACGAGAGAACTGTGAAAGGCTTCGCGAGGAGATAGGGAAGTATTTTCTAATTTACTAGCATCTGTCGACCATTAATAGGGGAAATACCCCTTTGCTTCTTTGACGTCGTACGCTTTCAGAAACTTGCTGTACGAGGTGCCTGGCGCTAAGAACTGCGTGATATCTTAAAACTTGAGTGTTGATGAGATACAGCTGTAAGCATTATTATGTCTAACAACAAACGTGTTATTTGATTCGTGCATTTAAAGATGTATAGTTAATTTTTGCTTGACCAGATTCAGATGGTAGCGCGCAGAATTAAATCCCAAAACTGGCACTTGTGTCACGTAAATTTGCATTTGATTGATTATGGTTTTAACGGCATTTGTATTTTATTTTGTTCCCCAATTTGTCAGCCTCTTCATCATCCAAATCACCCCTTTCTTCTGTTTCATCCATTGTCATTGTTTCCAACACTTCATCGAGTTCTCTGAACACCCATCCCCATTTTTCACACGCCAACTGCTTGACTTCTTCTGCAATGGTTTGTAGAGCCTTAATAAATTTTTCACTTAACTGCTCTTGGCCGGAATCGACGATGCATTGTGATTGTGTATATCCCTCGACATTACTGCAAATACTGACACTGATGGGAATATTCTTTTCGGTCCAAACGATGTTCCTTTCTGACACTTTCTAACATAGACTCCATATCATAAGTAATGAACCATGGAACGATGCGTTCTGTGTCAGAAACCACAATTTCAAATTGCGAAAATGCTTTCGTTAGCTATGAAAATCCACTACGGAAAACGTATTTTGTTTTGTTTGAGCAGGATCGCTGATGACGGCGGAGTTTAGATGGTTGATTGAAATGTCGGTCGCATGCCCGACACTGGAATTTCTTGGCATAACCCGCGAAATCTTTAATGTATGAAAGATTGTGTTCGTACATGTTTAGGTACATGGTGTTTGTATAATGCCTCATAGATTTGTAGATAGATTCGACCCATTCGTTTTCGTACAGCGAGTAGACCTCTAGGTTGATTTGAAAGGTTTCCTCGGAAGCTCGTAGAAGGAGACACCCTGGATGAAGGTTATGTCATCTTTGGACCATCATTTCCGGTGTGTTTGTTGACTTCTAAGGGAACGATGGCATGGTGGTTCCGCAGGTGATCAGGAAGAATTCCAATGCCGATAGGATATTGGGTACTGTAGATTGTAAAAACAACATTGGTGAGAAGAACGGGTATCCACTTCGTATCAAGACAGTTTCTTAACAAATGCGTGGTAATGTCCATGCGGCCGAGTCGTAAGAACAACTTTCTCAGCTCTTCTCTCCTTGAAATATAATTCGGCGTGTCCAGCATATGTCCTCTATGCGAAGAAACGGATATTTGAGCACCTCGAGCATCGGGTTTAAAATCGCCACATATGCGTACCGCGTTTTTACACTTCATAATAGGCACAATTGGTGTGACTCAATCAATATAAGCAAATTCAATTCAAAGTAGATTAAATATCCTTAAACTGACCCGATATCGGATTTAAAAACAGAATTATGTTTATTTAGCATATCATGCAAGCCCAATTTTTGCAATTACTTTCGACTTCTGACCGCAAGATTTCGAAAAATGATCAAATTCTGTGATCTTGATTGCAGTTTATACATCAAGGAATTAGACAGTTGTGCAATAGGATCCATACCAGGACTGCATGCTGAATGATCGAGTTAAAAGGAATACAAAATGAAATTAAACAGACAACGATAGCAACAAATGATTGTTTTAAAGCAATAGCTCTAAATAGGGAGGAGTTGGTGAGAACATCTGTTGCCTTCGAGATAAGGAAAAAATAAATAGAGATTTGTAAATGTGAATTAACAATAAAAAAAAAGACATTGGTAATCAATTGCTATGTAATCCTTGGTCATACTTATGACACCCGACACTTTTAGTGTCACGTTAACAGAAAGTCCATGCTCACAAAAACTTATTATATGACATTTCAAGTCTTCTGTAGGAAATATTTGTTTGACCAATTTTGTATCAAATACCACGCGGCTAAAATTGATTATATCATAAATCACACGAATAAAAATGTTACTCAAAATGATACCATGAATGTTATTCAAAATAACTATATCATAAACCGTACAACTCAGAATGACCATATCTTATAACCCTTGCGATACTAAAACAAATAAATTTATTTATACTAGCACAGTGCATCGTATACAATGCTACACTAAAACATATAAACCACGTGGCTCAAAATAACCATATCATAAAGTATGTAACTTGGAAAGGCTTATCAAAAAACCACATAATAAACAATGTGGCTTGAAATGACCTTATCAACAAATCATGTAACTGAAAATAAACATATCAAAAGACATGTAATTCAAAATGAACATATCAAACACCATGTAGGGGTGAAACGATACGCCTACCTTATGATGCGACACGTATCGTGATATTTTCTGACGATACGGTTATTTTCGATTCAATATAATAACACAAAACAGGCATTGGCTTTTTTTCAAAGAAACTGTATAAACAGAATAAGGTATCATGTCTTTGGCAATGAAACCTCCAGTTATATATTTGTTCACGCAATAAAGGACATAAACGACTGCATAAGAAAGAAAAAAGAAATTTTAAAACAGGAAACGACAGGTGCCAGATGCCAGGATGATTCTTAACAGCTTTAATAGTCAATCAATGTTTGGGTGGGCATGATATGATGTACATGTTTCCTAAACTTGTTGTGTCAGTCTTCAAGGTGGTTTGTTTTTCGCGAGCCTTCATTCTTATAGTGATTCCACAAAGTACGGTTCGACTTAACCCAATGTTCAGTTAGATAATCACGAGGTAGTTGCAACACCTAAAACTACGTTGTTGATATTCCAAAGAGCATTTAATAACACACTAAATTTGATCAGATGGAACAAACGGTAACACTGTTGCACGTCTAACTAGTTTATACACATTCTCATTTTCACGATAGAGCACATAGTCAACAACTTTGTACTTTTCTCCAAATAGACTTACTGACAAATAACTGACAAAAATGGAAAATGTTACTTGTTTAAACTTGAAATAAATTGTAAATCATAAATATACTTTAAATGAATTATGTAAATAATTATGTATTGAAATTCACTTGAACTGTAAATTTTAAATGTTCGATAACATTTGAAAAAAATCACTTGAAAATAAAGGCGCAAAGATATAAAACTAATAAAATTCTAAAATGAAATGTAGTCCGTAAACATGAGCAATAATGGACTAACAGGAATGATGAAATATCAAGTGTTGGACAAACAAAAATACACCTCATTGCCTACCCCGTATCGATAATTCGTTTCAGAGAAGCATTCTTTTTGATGATTCGGTAAAATATATTCCAACAAAGTTTGGTTATGACATCAGTAACAAAACCTTAAATATCTCATTAAACTATATCACTGTAAGTGTTGATTCTAAAATACATTGTTATATTCACTATTCAAAGCACTTTGTTGGTTCTTGCACTTCACTCGTCTTGATCCAAACCGAAAATAATAAGTCCCCTTTTTACACATATTGATTGAACTGTAATAAAAAATGCCAACGCGCGTACTTATGATTTTTTCTTCAATCTATGCAAACACCCATGCATATAGAATCTAGATTGAATTAAAACTTGGAACACAAAATATTTAATTCTTGCTAGATAAGCTGCACTACTGTGATCATGTAGCTGTACCTGTTTCTGTAATATTTAATCCTTGCTAGATAAACTGCATCACTGTAATCATTTGTATCTGGTAGCTGTACCTGTTTCTGTAATATTTAATCCTTGCTATATCAGCTACACCACTGTGATCATTTGTATCTGGTAGCTGTACCTGTTTCTGTAATATTTAATCCTGCAATATCAGCTGCACCTCTGTGATCATTTGTATCTGGTAGATGCAACTGTTTCTGTAATATTTAATCCTGCAATATCAGCTGCACCTCTGTGATCATTTGTATCTGGTAGATGCAACTGTTTCTGTAATATTTAATCCTTGCTAGATCGCTACACCACTGTGATCATTTGTATCTGGTAGCTGTACCTGTTTCTGTAATATTTAATCCTTGCTAGATCGCTGCACCACTGTGATCATTTGTATCTGGTAGCTGTACCTGTTTCTGTAATATTTAATCCTTGCTAGATCGCTGCACCACTGTGATCATTTGTATCTGGTAGCTGTACCTGTTTCTGTAATATTTAATCCTTGCTAGATAAACTGCATCACTGTAATCATTTGTATCTGGTAGCTGTACCTGTTTCTGTAATATTTAATCCTTGCTAGATCGCTGCACCACTGTGATCATTTGTATCTGGTAGCTGTACCTGTTTCTGTAATATTTAATCCTTGCTAGATCGCTGCACCACTGTGATCATTTGTATCTGGTAGCTGTACCTGTTTCTGTAATATTTAATCCTTGCTAGATCGCTGCACCACTGATCATTTGTATCTGGTTGTCTGTTCCATCCAGATTTTGAAGCCTCTAAACCGATTATTTCACGTAAGAATGCAATCATTAAGGTTAGATCAAAATGTTTCGATGACGCATGCCCTATACGTAAAAAAACACACCCGTTGACAATACAATATTTAAAAAATATCCAACAACACGAATATACAAAAAGTTGTTGGCTTGACTTTTCACTAGAATTCAATTTCATTTTATTTTTATGGAATCTTGAAATTTATTGTTCATTAAGATTTACAATAAAAGTAAAAATTTGTCATGATATGAAAGGCGATATAACTACAATCACGAGTTCTCATCCAATAAAACATAATTGTTATATGGAAATGAAATAATAAATTAAAAATTATTATGCTGACATGACTAATATTCAGATACTACAGCAGTATGGCAAAAGTGATAAGGTGTCATGATCCTAATCTGTAAAATCCCTGCCATCATCAGATGTTCATTATACTTTCAATTTTATACTTTCTGCTAATTGTCCTACTAATCGCTTTGACTTACTGCAGATAGAGTTGGATAATCTCATGATTTTTCCTCTAAAATGTAGCATATATACATGACTTCAGGCATGTTTACTGAACTGATGTTGTCGAGCGACTGAACAAGTGCCAAGGAATTGTATTAACTGCCGTAAAGTGCTGTAAAATTAGACTGGTAATAATATATTGGGTCATTAGGAAGTACTGGTGTCTCGCACGCATGAATGTTGTCATTTTGATGGACTACCAAGACAGGTCTCAAACTACAACCCAACCTAGAGGTTGATCCAATACGCAATGAAATTAGATTATTTCTCGGCCAATCAAAACTTCCACAGTAGTACTTCTAACGGATAACCTCCTTCAACTAGTTGAAGATACTGTATTTTGTGGCACAGATACAGGTGTAATCGGAAGCCAGTAAAGGATTAAGTAAAATCCACCAAGAAACCTTGTTAATGCGATGATTAAATGTACCTAGATTATGGCACAACTTTTCTTAACTAAAACGATCTCTTCGACAACTGGATTAAAGTTCAAAACACAAAATTTCTTATGGGAAAATATCCCCAAATATTGAATTATATATATCTCAAAAAGAAAACAGCAAATAAACATAATAAATATCTCAACAGAGAACAATAGAAATAAATTCACCCTATCTCCCTGAATCCTAATAATTATATATATTGTTGAAAACAATATAAACAAACTGAAAACTTACGCCATAATTGATGATCAGTCCAATTATACACTAGCAAAGTCAGAGGTATTTGAAAATTTTGGTGCTACGGGTGTTACAAAATACACGTTATCAACTTGTACTGGAAAGTCAGATACATATGGTAGACAACTTAGTAACGTTATTGTCGTGTCGTATGACAGCGACACCACTCTACATTTACCTAATAATATAGAATGTGATAACATTCCAGATATTGTTGAAGAAATACCGACCCCAGATGTTGCATGTAGTTATCCTCATCTTAGAGATGTCGAGGCGTTCATACCTTCAACTGATAATGAAGCTGGTATTTTGCTTCTCGTCGGTTGAGATGTTACAGAAACACTTTACGTATTAGATCAACAAATTGGACCACAAAACACTCCTTTCCCACTAAAATTGGCATTAGGATGGACATTAATAGGTGAAACATGCCTTGGCAAAGTACACAAACCACTTTGGTGTTAAGAAGACATGCCTTTTGAAAGATGATCGTGTTTCACATTTACAACCATGTTATAGTAACATTAAGATTCATGAAAGTTTTGATAGCAAATTTTCTCAATTGGATTCAGATACCTGTGATTCAACTTTATTTGTACGAAACCTGGATTGTCACGTGACGTCCATGATTTTCTGAAGATCATGTCTACAGGATATGATGTGGAAACTGGTCTGCACCACTACTGTTTCGTAAGGATAGGCCAAAACTTCCAAACAACAGAATTCAAGTGTGCTAAGAGTTTGGACACAAGTTTACATCGAGATGAAAGAAATAGGCAACATTTCTTCTTATTTATATAAGCTATATTTGATAATGGTCATGCTGAGCTTGCTCCAGAACTACAGGAGACAGACGAACGTTGATACTTACCAATATTTGGCATTTATCATCCGTAAAAGCCAGGCCAACTTAAGAGTTGTGTTCGACTCTTCAGCAAAATTTGATAATTAGCGTTAAACGATGTTCTGTTGAGTGACCCTGATCAAACGAATAGTTTGATTGGAATTTTATTGCGATTCAGGAGAGAATCAGTAGCAATCATGATCTAAAACAAACATACTAATCCATTTCCGAATCACAATCCAGAAGCAAAGTAAAAATTTTGACGTGAACTTCCTCCAGGGAAGTGAGGCCGGGTGCTCCGGAAGGGTAGGCACCTCCTGTTTAGCTAGCTACACCCACCACGTGTGTAATCAAAATTGTGTGAAAGGAACATGGAACTATGGGACGGCAATCCTGGACACAGAGACATCAAACTTATCAACAATACTGTGATGACGGCCATAAAACTTTTTGAGGGCCTTGATAAGCCTAGGCTTGCAATATCCCTGAGTCAACAATTTATTTGCAAGCAGCCTACTTCGTTGTACAAAGTCCCCGTAGTGGGAACAGGCCTTATCATAGCGTATTAATTGGGAAACAAATACGTAAGTTTTCAACATCTTCAAAATAATTTTGGTTTCATAATTTTGGTCCAAGCACTACTGATGAGGAATTGTATTCCGAAACGGCCTTCTAGTGCTGTAAAATTTAAAACTGGTATAATATGGAATACACCATAAGCAGGAGAAGCAGGTATATCGCTGCATAAAAAAGGAAAGTTGACAATAGAAGAATTGAAGTCATCACGTTTGTCATAAAGTTTCAAATGAAGCCTTTCCTGTGCGTCATAATTCAGGTATAAGTCTAAATATGAAGCAGAACTTGAGGAATCAGTCGTGTATTTTATTTCATATAATCTTTATTTGTAAGGCCACAGACCCATATAGTAGTTACAAAGTATATACATTACAATTCTGCCATGAAAGCTATATTACAATATTATTGTGTTTTATATACAATTTTCGTTTTTGAAATGCGTGATATAGAAAATTTCCCACTGCTTGTATATTTGACAATTTTTTGGATGACAAGAGAATAACAAACTTGGGGATTGAAAAAATAGTTTTGGTATAAATTGATGTCTTAAATTCTCGTAAAATTTACAAATAAATAAAAAATGATATTCATCTTCAATTAACCCAAGGTTACAAAACTTACAAATTCTGTTTGTTTTACAATATTTTTATATCTACCTTTCTCGATCATTAAATCATGGGAACTGATACGGAAATTTGTTATGATTTTACGGTATTTAAGTTAAAAATTTCTAGATAAGGTTCCTGACAAAAATTGGTTTTGAACAATTTGTAAAATGATAATTTTGAAGTGTTTTCTATATTTTTCTCCACTCTTGCAAATATATATCTTTTAACCTTTTAACCTTTGTATAATGTCATCAATATAATACTCGATATTTATATTATTTTGATATTCCCATATAAAATTAAATCCACAATCACACAGAATTTTTTTAACCTTTGATGACCAGTTTATATAACCAAGTTGATCGTAAAAAACTAACATATTATACGCTTTTTTGACAATTCTATCATCTGACATGGAAAGAATTTTCCCCCAATATCTAAGAAGACGTTTAACTGTTAAAATATACAATGGATACCTTCCACATTCTGCTAATACAGCTAGATTACATGAGCGTAAAGATGTATTTAAAAATCTTTTACATGCGTATATCTGAACACTTTCTATAGAAGGATATGACTGAAAACCCCATATTTCAGCACAATAAAACAAAATTGGGCATACCTTTGTATCAAAAATTTTAAAAAATGTTTTAAACTTAAATCTTCGATCTTATAGAGCATTGACAATACTGCTGTTAAAACCCGTTTTCTTTTTTCCGCCAATTTTTCGGTCATAGCATACAATGAAAATTTACAAAAATAATAATCCTAAATAGGTATAAGTATTTACACATGCTAAGTATTTCCCTTTAAATAACCATTTCTCGTTTTTACGTATGTTGCCCTGTCTGAACACGACAACTTGGGTTTTATTGGGATTAACCTCTAGTTTCCACTTATCACAATATTGTTCCAATAGTGTTAACTGACTTTGAAGACCTTTAACTGTGTCAGATATTAAAGCGATATCATCTGCAAAAAGCAAAATTAAAACTTGCAGAACATCTGGAAAAAGTTGCACTCCTTTCAAATCACATTCAACAATAGATTTTGTAAATTCTTCTATGAATAATGAGAATAATACCGGGCTTAATACACAACCTTGTCTCAGACCTAGAGTGCAATTAAAACATTCTGTAAAACCATTTTTTGTTTTCACACATGCAGTTACTTCTTTATACATTGACTTCAATAAAATATAGATTCTACCAGAAAGCCCTCTCATTGAACATATATTCGGATTTCCATAGTTTTTCTCTTTCAATAGAGTCAAAAGCTTTTTTAAAATCGATAAAAGCAACATATAGTTTTCTTCCTTTTTTAGTAAACTGTTTCTGTATAAGTGCTTGTAATACAAAAATATTATCAACAGTACTATGACCCTTCTTAAAACCACCTTGAAAATCTGATATCTTATCAAATATACTACTCCACTGAGTGATTCTTTTACATAATATAGTAGTAAAAATTTTTCCAAAAATACTTAATAAAGAATACCTCTGTAATTTTCTGACTTATTTCTAGCCCCCTTTTTATGTATTGGAACAATAATAGATGTAGTCCACATACTTGGAAAAACGCCTGAATTAAAAATCCTATTGAACAAATCTTTTAAAAGTGGTAGATACATATCAAAGAATAAACAAAAAATTCTGGTAACAAATCATCTGGACCTGCAGATTTGTTACATTTTAAATCTTTTACAGAAGATATGATCTCCTCATAAGTAATTTCACCATTTAAAATTTCAAATTCAATGTCAGTAATAACATCACCTTCTGTATGTTGTTGTATATCGTCTATAGGGGGAGAAGTATCGGGCAATGTGTATAGATATGTAAAATACTGAAACCATTCATCAGAGCTAATAGTATCACAAACACTATTTACAGTACCATTAAGCCCTCTTAGAATGGACCAGAATTGTTTTGAATTGTTACAAAACTTTTCAAGCTTGTTTGAAATATGACGAAAAAATGATGTCTGTTTTGTGCTACACATGTTTTTAAATTGTTTCCTCCTTTGAAGGAAATCTTGTAGATGATTGTCAGACTTAGTATTTCTAAATAGAGATAATGCGTGTAATTTTTGTTTTTTAAACTCGACGCATTCTTTGTCGAACCACGGAGGCTGCTTAAAAACTGTATTTACAAGCTTAGTATGAAAAATATTTGCAGCTTCTTTTAAACAGTTTGTAAAAATACAAAAAGCACCGTTTACATTATCTTGATACAACATGTCATATATTTGGTTATTAACATTATGTACACATTTATCTACATTTGATCGAAATTCTTCTACTTTCTCAGCATCCCATCTATATTTGTATTTGACACACTCTGTACTGTGTTTTTGTGGGAGTATGAAACTAATTATATTTATACTAATTGGTAAATGAAATGACTCTGATCTACTATGTATAGTCATATCTGTGATTGAATCAAATATGTCACCTGAAACAATGAAATAATCGATAGTGCTGTTACCGGTTGGACCAATGAATGTAAAATCACCAATGTCTTTGTCCGACCTACAGCGCCCGTTTACAATATGTATATTATAGTTTTTACAAAATGTTAAAAGTTGTTGACCAAATGCATTTATCTTACTGTCAACTGATACCCAAGCCCTTTGAAAAATATTGGACAAAAAATCACTAAAAGTGTCAAACTCAGGAGATTTGGATTCTTCATATACAAAATAATCCTTTTCAGTTCCAGTACGAGCATTAAAGTCACCGCCAATGATACAGTGCTTATTATTAAGATTTATATCATCAGACAACAGCTCATCCTCCAGTAATTTAATACCTTTGTCAAACATACCATCATAAAAAGGAGAGTTTGACTCTGGTATATAAACAATTGTTATTAAAACGTCTTTTTCAGTATGAAATACTTTTTTATCAAAATTTAAATAAATCGCAATTTTTGACTCCGGTATAAGACGTTTGACAAATCGTTTGATAGAACTGTGTACTCAAGCTACAATGCCTCCCATTGTTCTACCTTAAGCTTGTTTACGCGAGGCTTCACACAGAAATATATCATAGTTATCAAATGTACCATTTAAATTAAAATCGTCATGTTCGATCCATGTTTCGGTCAAACCTATAATTTTAAAAGTTTTAATGAAGTTCAATAAGTCACTATTGTTCAGTTTTGATCTAAGACCTTGAATATTCCATGCTAAAAAGTTCAATTCCTGTTTGGGTCCTGGCCACACCCCTATCTACTACCGTCCATTGTCTGTCCTGTATCTTGTCCTCTTCTTACTGCTGTTCTGAACACTCTTATCTCCTTTACAACTAGCTTTCCTTTGTAAAAGTATGCATTATTTCCCTTTTCTTTTTTCCTTTTTGATTGCATTTCTTTGTTTCCATGTTAGGTCATCTGACACCCTTATTCCTTCTGTTCTTAAACTATCTCTGTTCACAACTGTCATTTTGTCGCTCCAGTGTGCAAACCTGACCATTACTGGCCTCGTGGTGCCTTCATGTGATCCACCAATTCGATGAGCTCGAATTATATCTCTGTGATTCCAGTCCCTGTTTCTGTCCGCTACTTTTAACACTTTCTGAATTATCACATCCTTACATTGTTGGCTGTTAGTTTCTGTACCTTCTGGAATTCCAAATATTCTTAAGTTGTTCCTTCGACTATATGATTCTTGTTTCTCCACTTGAATTTCAAGTTGGTCGATTTTACTTTATATTGGTTCCAAGTCACATTCTTCATATAAACAATCCACATCCGAGACTAGGATTCTATGATTTTCTTTCATGTTCTTTATCTGATCTTTTAAATTTGATATATCCTCGTTATTTATTTGGCGACCTTCTAACGATATTTAGCTTGATATTTTATTTCAAGCTCACTAGGATAGATGACATTTACAGTTTGAGTTGAATGATTTGGCGACAGTTTTCTCTCCAAATTTAACAAGGTTCTGCATAAATTCTGCTTCATAAGAATAAAGAAACAAATCAGCAAGCAATGGTGCACAGTTTGTACCCATTGGTAAACCGATTGTTTCCCTTTCCCCCATACCTTCTCTTCTTGGGTTGAGAAGGGCCAGACCCCAAAGAAGAGCTAGGCTGAGAAGCCACCTGTTTTGTGTTGTTGTTGGCCCTGTCGACCCCTATTTGTTACCGAAACGGTAACATTCCGGACATCCTTGGCCATTTCCTCGATAATGGAAGGCTCTACACCTCCAAAAAGAAATGGTCCGGAGATAGGGGCCTTAAGGAGACGGTCTATATGGGAATTCTTCAGCTTCCCATGTGCAGGCTGAAGGATAGACCGTCTCCTAGCCAACAAGAAGTTGGACAGGGGCGGCAAAATTAGGGCCATACAATTCTCGTGAGATTGGAAAAGCCCTTGGGCTAACCTGACGAGGAGATGGTCCCTATCCTGACCTGGATGCATCTTGGCAACGTCAAACGGTGTCGACGATTGTCAATCGGCATAAGATAAGGAGTGCACCGCCAACCGCAAAAGGCGTTCGGTCTTCTCCTTATCCTTGCCATTAAACATCACGGAGTCAGTTCCCGGACTGGAGAAAACCCGGTCAAAGTTTTCCTCCAGTCGGGAAGGGAGACTATCCAACTGGTTACCATGAACCGCATAATTGGAAGGCTGAAGGCCCCAAATATGCGAAATGAAAAAACTCCTCCCTTATTGGGAGGGATTTCGCCAGCTGCCTGATCCTCGGCAGAAACTTGGCTAGATTTTAATGCCTGCATATGAGCGAGGAAAGATGAAACGACATCGCTCTCTGGATGAAAGCGATCTGCCGAGGATTCCACCGGTAGGTTCAATTTCTTCCTAAGTGAAGAAGAACACTTGGGGAATGACATTTGTTCGTCCCCAGAATCCTATAAATCTCTGCCCTCAAGGAGGCAGGCTTGAATTCTGTTGCCTGACCATCCGTATGGACCGACAAGCGACCGGGTGACAAGTGCACTGGTAGGAGTGTGTTCCTCCGAAACAGTCTCATCCGGAAAATAGTCCTCTTTCTCGTCTATCCTATCTCCGTGTACAGAGATAGATAAACATTTCTCATCCTTGTGGGAATCGGAGTCGGAAGACTCATGATCCCTAGGGTGGGACAAAGAAGAAGACCCCGATCCCCAGAAGGGAATAGGGACCTGGAACGGAATTGACCTACTACCTCCTGCGGTCCTTGACAGCTGATGCCGTCTCGGACCGAGCCGTTTTACTCCTTTTTCGACTAGGTCGAGAAGACCCAGACGAAAAATCTTCCGCATGACTAGCACCACTGGCATAAATGCCATGGGCAGATGGAGAGGGTCCGTAGAACCCCCAACCATCTCCAGACCCACAGGCCGATAAAAAAATATCAAAGGATATGAAATCCCATGATAACCTGCAGCAGGAAAGCCTACCGAAGTAGGAGTCCCGGTATTATCTGCAGAAGCAGTTACTGGGCCTGTGCCTTCAGAAGACACGAATGTCAGTGAGGCACTGGCTGGGGCACATGCCACCTTCACCGAAGTGGAGATGACAGTGCTTCTCACGGTTGTAGCAGGCAAAAAATTGTCCATTTCGGTCCGAGGACCCTCACGAAGTGGAGACTGAGGAGTCATTCTCCGAAGTGGAGACTGAGGCAACAAAGGACACAAGGTCCGGAGGGTCGGTGCCAGCCATGGGGACACACGACGATGACTCCGAAAAATCAAGTGTGCACCCAGGACCCCGAAACCGACACAAAATCATCCGAAGACGGTGCCGGAGGATTCCCTAACGGACTAGCCTCCTTCGCGGAAGATTTGTTCCTCCTCGAAGACTGTACTTCGAGGCGGAAGAGGACTTAAGATCAGACATGATATAAATTTATTGTACCACGGGCTACAAAGAAAAATAATTTAAAAATTATTTGACGAAGTCAAAACAAAAAATAAATTATTTCAAATAAAATATGAATATACAAAATATAAAGAAATACCAGAGTTCTATATAAAAAGAACAAGGATGGCACTGGGTAAAAAATGTATGATCTAGCTGGTCAGAGCGATGGAAAAAAGTATGTTCATCTAGATGTTGATTAATTGTTATTGGCATCTTAAATTTCTTGAGTCTACAAGATTTCATCCTTCTAATTGCCTATTCTTCATATATTCTACGAATCGCTAAATCTTTTGTCAATACACCAGATTGTGAAAATTGGGCAACCCCACGTCTACCAGGAGGTACCATTACGTAATGTTCTTCCCCAAATTGAAAGCCCCGGTCTGCCATTACTTAGTCATATGAGTAGTGATGTATAAGTGGTTCTGGGAGGGGTACCGGGTACCCAGGTACCCCTGAGGATTCCAGGGTATGTAGATACCTGGCATTTCTTAGATACCAAGATGGCTGACATTCCATAGGTACCCCTGAGGATTCCAGGGTATGTAGATACTTGACATTCCTTAAATACCAAGATGGCTGACATTCCATAAATAACAAGATGGCTGACATTCCTTAGATACCAAGATGGCTGACATTCCATAAATAACAAGATGGCTGACATTCCTTAAATACCAAGATGGCTGACATTCCATAAATAACAAGATGGCTGACATTCCTTAGATACCAAGATGGCTGACATTCCATAGGTACCCCTAAGACATTTTTAGATATTGAAATACCTAATTTTTCACATTTTTTCACATATTTTTAAGAGCATATAAACTGAAGTTTATTATACATTTTCACCACATTTGTGTTCACTTGCACAGAAGTATGATCTATGATATGGAAGATTTCTTCAACAAAATGGAGCAAGTAATTATAGATGAAGTCTCAAATGTGGACTACACCAGGAGATGTCTGAATCTCTACAATTTTGTGTTTGCCATTGAAATCAAAAAGAACTTATTTCAAACAGCAATGGAGAACTGTTACGGCTGTCAAATTGATCATGGCAGTCAAAAACAGCATGACTGCGTCATGTTGGATAAAGAGACCCAATTAGGTCTTTACTTTGAAAAAACTTTAGATAAAGTGGAAGTGTTCGATGTGGTAGAAGATTGGTATTCCGCTGTGCACTGTACCAATATTCCAGCTGCTTTTATAGATTGTTTTATTCTCAAACTTCAAGATGAAGACTGGCAAAGAGAAAATATTCCAAGAAATGAAGAGGAAGGACAAGCAATTTGAAATGGTGGAAAGATTAATTCGACTTGATCATGTTATGGGAGATGGACATTAGCCTACAAATCGGATTCTGTGTTTTTAAAGTCTAAAACAATTTGATGTTTTATCTCAGTGAAATTTAAGTGAAATTTTCTATAAAAACTATTTAAATGGAAAACTTTTGAAAAACTTGTCATAAGTAATCTGACAGTGAAACACTTCATTTGTTTAAAACATGTCAAATACGAAAGCTGGAAATGGTAAATAATGTTTTAAAAATCGTATGATTTGTAATTTATGAACAAAATGTTTTGTGAATAGATTTGCTAATATATAAATGAATTTTAAACTCATTGTTCTGTTTATCATTTGTCCTTCCAAAAGTGTAATTGCTATAAATTCAAAGAAAGTTACTTCACGTAATATCGCTTCTTCGACTTTAATGCATTTTACACATAGTGTGTTGAACGGTGTTTTTACAATAAAGTCGAGATTATTTCACTTATATTGAACAATTGGTGAACAGTGGTTTTTTTTTAAATATGAGAAAACCACTCAATCTGACAGAATGGGGGACTGATATTTCCTTGGAATATTAGTAAATTTGAGATTAAAAAATGAAAATGAATTGTAGCACTTGGATACAAAAAAATAAATTATCAGAAGACATAACTGTATTAGCGATGAAAATTAAAACCATTATAACTTATTACTGTATCCAAATACCACTTCATCTATTCATTCATTCACTTTACAGATAACAGAAACAAGAAAACACAGAAAGTTAATAATTTACTCGAAAAATTATATTACAACACATCCAAGGCCGCTGCTTATTCTGGACCCGATAAATTACATAAAGTTCTGAAAACACAAGGTGTTAAAGATATTGGTAAACATGCCATACGTCGTTGGTTACACAAACAAGATGATTATAGTCTCCAGAGGTATTCACGAAATAAGTTTAAAAAGGCAAGAGTCATTGTCTCTAACATTGATGAACAACACGATGCTGATTTGGCTGATTTTGCATCCTTGTCCAAATGGAATGATGGAGTGAAATACATTCTAGTTGTCATTGACATCTTTTCTCGTTTTCTATGGGTAGAGCCTCTGAAAAACAAAACAGGTCGAGATATAGTCAATGCATGAAAGAAGATATATGCTAAAGGACGTAAACCAAAGAAATTTCGGTCTGATAAAGGTGGAGAGTTTACATCAAAACTAACAAAAGACTATTTAAAATCACAAGATATTTACCCATTCACCACCCAAAACTCTAATACAAAGGCGAATTATGCAGAACGTGTGATAAAAACTCTGAAAAAAATGATATATCGTTATTTCACCAAAAATAGAACACATCGTTATGTAGATGTATTACAATCATTAGTTGACAGTTACAATACAACGCCACATAGATCTTTAGATAATATTGCACCTAAAGCTGTCAATAAAGACAACTCTGCCGATTTATTTGCTTACATGTACCTTCAACCTCAAAAGCAAATTAGGAAAAAAGCAATACGTTTTCGATATAAAAAAGGAGATTTGGTCAGAGTTTCATACACAAATTTTACATTCAAGAGGTCATTTGACGAACAGTTTAGTCGTGAAATATTTAAAATCGATAAACGTTTTCGCATGCAAGGTATTCCAATGTTTAAACTGATTGACTTCTTAAATGAACCAATCAAAGGTAATTTTTATTCCAATGAATTATTAAAAGTGGATAAAGATGAAGATGCATTACGGTTTATAGAAAAACAAATATGTAAAAGGCGTCGTAATGGTCAAATTGAATGGCTTTGTAAATTCGAAGGCTGGCCCAACAAATTTAATCAGTGGTTACCAGAAAAAGATATCAGTGATACTTTGTCAACTGAGAGGAGAACATGAGTTTATATGTTACATTTAGTAGTGATAAATCTTTGAATTTTTTCCCACAAAATAAGTCATATAATTTTAAAACACATCTGAATACCCCATTATTTTTGGAGGGTATGTGGAAAGTAGCACTGGTAGACATAGACATATCATCTTCATCTCAAAAATCAGAAAGATTATACCTGTTTTCCAGCATATGTGGTGAATCAATTGTCGAAGGGGAGAAGAAACCACTTCTACGTCGTCTAACATTAGAAAAGTCAAACACTGTACTTCAACACCTACATTATGTTCCTGTAAAAATCAATACAATTTATAATATAGACATCAATATAAAGGATAGAAACAATGATTTTGCTTCATTTCTCAATCAACCAGCAACGATAACACTTCACTTTAAGTCATTTCCATTTTTTTAAAAATGAGTTTTAAACATTTATATATTCCTAATCCTCAAAAGTGGGTGAAATATTATGAAAATACAGGAAGTGGCAAACATAATCCATATGTACAGCATATGAGTGGTAGAGGATTAAGTCATCAAACTGGAGGTTCTATCTCTACAAATTCTAGAAGGTTTATGGTTCCGATAGATCAGCATGTCTCGGACGTTACACCAAACAACATGTCTGACAAGGTGACAGTCCAGATGGTTTCACCAACACAACAAACAATTGATCAGGCTAAATCTGAAATTCATCGACACAAGAAGGGTATAAAAAGAAAAACAACTACATCAAGAGGTAGTTCAACGAAAAGACGTCGAACAGTCAAGAGGTCTCCCAAACCACACAAAAAATCTCCGAAGAAAAGACCAGTAAAAAAAACTAAAAAAACCAAGTCAAAATCTGTAAAACGGAAATCTAACAAGAAAAGAAACTCATTGAAGGATATTTTTGTATAGTCATGGCAGCATTAACAACGGAACAGTTTCAAGAAGCACAACCAAACAGTCTCAATTTATTTTCACTCCCTCCAACACAAACTGCCATAGAAAAAGTTTATTTTCAAGAAGTTAAACCCATTTCACAACTAACAGGAAACAATACTCCGATAGAATTCATCATAAGTGGACAGAATGGAATGGAGTATATAGACATGAAAAGATCGAAAATATATGTGAAAGCAAAAATTCAACATTCTGATGGAAGTAAATATCTATCCACTGAATTTGTCGGACCTTCAAACTTGCTGTTACATTCCATGTTTTCACAATGTGACGTCACTCTTCAAGGAAAAACTATAACCTCGACAACAGGTCATTATCCATACAAAGCCATGATTCAGACATTATTGAAATATGGTTCTCAAGCAAAAAAGTCGCAATTAACATCACAATTGTGGGTAAAGATACACCGGGACATATGGATTATAATGACGTGGAAAACGGTAGCAATACAGCTCTATATGAACGTGCACAGTTCTTTAATGGTGGGAAATCAGTGGATATGGAAGGACCCATTTTACATGACTTATTTAGTTTAGACAGATATCTGCTAAATCAAGTGGCTGTGAGTGTGAAGTTTTACAGGTCAAAACCAGAATTCTATTTAATGACAAGTGAAACATCTCCAGACTATGAGATTTTTATAGAGGATATCTGTCTGAAAGTCTGCAAAGTTCAAGTGAATCCAGCTGTTATTTACGGTCAAGCAGAAGTGTTAAATCAAACTAATGCTAAGTATCCATATACTAGAACTGAAATAAAACAAATTTCAATACCAACTGGACAGATTTCTTGTGCTTTTGACAACTTATTTCAAGGTCTTAAACCCAACAGAGTAGTCATTGCATTTGTTAAATCTGAAGCAGCTGCCGGGTCATACGCTTTAAATGGATATAACTTTCACCACTTTGATTTGAGTCAAATCGGTCTATTTGTGGATTCTATTCCCGTATCCGGCAATGTGATGAAACTGAGTTATGATGCAACCTCTGGAGAAACAACCATACCTGCCTTTGTACAAATGTTTGAAGCAACAGATAAATGGCTGTGTGATACAGGAAATCAGCTAAACAGACACGATTTAGCTGGTGGTTATGCACTGTATTGTTTCGAATTGGAACCCAGTTTTGGCGAAGGCGGCGACTATTTAACCTTACTAAAGCAAGGTAATGTGAGACTAGAAGCGCAGTTTAGCAAACCACTACCAACACCAACAACGTGTATCATATATGCAGAATATCCTGGATATTTTGAAATTAACAGTGTGAGAGACATCATAGTAGAATGAATACCTTACAACTTAACTGTGCAATACATTCAGACAGACACATGAAGATATCAGTTAAAGGTGTTTATGCAGCGGACCAAATAAACAAGATTTCACTTTCAAGATCGGAAGGAATAATTGTGAATTCACAAACACATTATTTTTCTGGTGAACATTGGATTGTCATATATATAAATGAATTTAATGTATTAGAATATTTTGATTCCTTTAGGAAACATCCCAAATATTTATCTTCTTTGATTTGGAACTTTGTCAAACAATATCCGAAATATTTGATTAATGATCAAAGAATTCAAGGTATAGAATCAACTGTATGTGGACAATATTGTCTGTTTTATTTAATGTGTCGGACAAGAGGATACACTATGCAAGATATTGTTAAAACATTTTCTAACAATTACACATCTAATGACACATTTGTATATAAATTTATTGATGAAAGATTTTTGTATTGTTTGAGTCATTTTTGATCATTGTAAAATAAAACTAAAAAGTCTTATGGTTTAATAAAATGCTTATTTTAGAAATGTCATGCTTTTGTTTTTTTATTTAAAGTGAGACTAAGCAAATAAAAAAAAGCTTTGGATGATAGAATAAATATCAAATACCTTTCACTTTGAAGTCATTCTCTGTTATTCATTCAACAAACATGGATGCTTGGTGGCAGCAAGAAAGTCTGTTAAAATTTGAATCTCCAACTAGTATCTTTGTTGTGGCTCCAAGTAATTCTGGAAAAACTGTTTTAGTGAAAAAGATGTTAGAACAAGCTGATGGTATGTTTAAATCACCACCAAAAAAGATTTATTTTTGTTACAGTGTTTGGCAAAACATTTACACTGAAATGGAGCAAGAAATTTTAAATATACAATTCCATAAAGGTTTACCATCAATGGAAGAACTCACTGAATGGGGAATTGGGACATATTTTCTGCGTGGGTTCTCATCACTATAATTTCACAGTAATACACATTTTACAAAACATGTTTCAAAAAGGCAAGTCCATGAGAACTGCTTCTCTAAATTGTCATTATTTCATTTTATTTCGCAATTTTCGAGATCAGTTACAGATACAAACCCTTGGAAAACAAATGTTTCCCGGCAATGTGAAATATTTTATGGATGCTTACCATAAAGCTACCGAAAAACCATATTCCAGTCTTCTTGTAGATTTAAACCCACACAGCAACAAACTCTATCAGTTGCGATCTAACTTTCTACCTGGACAGGACACAATAGTATACCAACCCCTAAAATTAAGAAAAACATTCACAAATGTTTCATTGAATTCCTAGCTTCAGCAACGTCACAACAGACTGGACATATATTGCAAATGATAACAAAAGGTCAGTTACAAATGCTAACTGAAATTGTTTACAATGTACTCAACGGTGTCTGCCACATTTCTACAAGAGATAAAAATATATTGAGCAAACACAAAAATGCCATTCGCAAGGTGGTGTCAAGAGGGATAACATTAAAACAGCGAAGGAAGTATCTTGTTCGTATTAAACATATATTTCCCATTCTGATCCGTGCATACTTAAGATATGAGTCGGGAGTTGATTCTGATACCGAAAGTGAAGTGGGAACAGATGATGAAACAAATTGATAACAAAGAGGACAAACTGTCAGAACTGAAACAGACGAAATCCTATACTGATGAGAAGTATAACAAAGACGAAAGTCAACAAGACAAAACAAATAATTTAGAAGACAAGAAAAAGTACCAAAACACATAATTTAGAAAACAATCATGAGAAGACAAGAAAAAGTACCAAAACACATGAGAAAACAACACAAGACATAGGTATTGATGAAAATGAAGAGAAGCATGATAATTTCAATGTGAGTGAAAACAAAGCTGATAATATGCAAACAGGAAAAGGACAGTCGTATGTGCAGATGAAACCAAAAACATTTCTAAAATTAAAGGACAAACATAAAATGACATATAAAAGAAAAAAATGGTTATCGTTTCCATTGTAATTACTAATTATACCAACTTGTTAATTTTAATATTATAAAATTGTATGTATATGATTTGAGAATTCGCTAATGTAATTTTCGTAAATAAATTTATGAAAAATTATGTTGATTTAGTTTATTTTGATAGGAAAAGTATGTGCATAATACATACGCATTTTTGAATGTTAAAAATTGAAATACGGAACTCACATATTTACATGACTTAAGAATGGAATGTTGCATATTTACACGAGTCGTGAATGGAATGTAGATCTCACATATTTCACATATTTATGTGGGTCATGAATGGAATGTAGATCTCACATATTTCACATATTTATGTGGGTCATGAATGGAATGTAGATCTCACATATTTCACATATTTATGTGGGTCATGAATGGAATGCAAATCTCACATATTTACATGACTTAAGAATGGAATGCAGATCTCGCATAAATAACATTTTACATGGATTAAAAATGGAATGTGAATATCACATACCTCACAGTTTCATACCATATAAATAAAAGTTTACAACACAATTTATTTCATTCCATGAGTGTACTTTCATCATGACCGATAGGTTTGTTGAACGTCTGAAAGAGAAATATCCAAACGGAAACCTTAAATTAGAAAAAGAACTCCGACGTCTGAAAGACGCATTGGGCATTTTAAGTAATGAAACTCTGAAAGAACATCTACATGAAAAAATGGAAATTGATCAAACTGAAGCAGACCCTTTCAGTGAATGTGAAGAAGAGATGCTCTGTGAGGCAGCTGCTAAGACCGAGGCTGAATATTTCAAGACTCAATCTGGATTTAAATGTTTGATATGTCTAAAAGTTTATAAATCAAAGAAACAACAGCATCGTCATATGAAAACACATTGTTTGTCTTACACTTGTTCATCTTGTAATAAGACTTATGCAAAAAAGTGTTCATTGAAAACTCACCAAAAGCAGTGTAAAGCTTCAAATAATACTTCTGATGGTGAAAGTTCAAGAAACTTAATTTGTAAACATTGTAAATTACCTTTCATGGATTATACAACCTTGTTTGACCATGTGGTGGAAAATCATCCAATTCAATCAGGTGGAAACATTCCCAAGAAACCAATGCATGAAGAAACAAATACATCTGTCACAGAACCTTCTGCTACAAATGAAGAAACAAATACATCAACCAATCAAGAATACAAGGACACAAAACAAAACAAAACTTCTTCTACAACAGCTTTGAACAATAATGCAGAAATAATAAGTATTTACCCAAATGATCAACAAAAGTATGACTTGTTGGGATTTTATGCAGATTTAAAGTCAGATATCTTGTTTATGTTAAGACAAAAACGCCAAAAATTTGGTCAAATAAAGTGGTATTTAAATACAAGAATAAGAATGGAGCGGGACCTAGAAGATGGTACACAAAATCATATCACAACTTATTTTCGCAGTAAAGTATATATTTCATTGGAAGCAGATGATAATGAACATAACCTCAATGAAGCTATGCAAAAAATGAATGCTAGTATGGAAGAGTTTATTCATAAAGGTTCAAACTGGATCATGGAGAGAGTAGAGCACATAGAAATATGTATTTTACCATACTTACCATTACATGGATCTAGCTACATGGAATTACCCTCCAGAATTAAAAATGCCAAAGGTGTTATCAACATCAAAAATAACGACCAAAAGTGTTTCTTATGGAGTATATTAGCAGCTCTCCATCCTGCAAAAAATCACCAAGAGGAAGTTTATCATTATAGACAATATGAAAATGAGCTGAACATGAACAATATTGATTATCCAGTACCGCTATCAAAAATGGACTTGTTTGAGAAATTAAATCCTATGATTTCACTCAATATATTTGGTTATGAAGATAATGAAGTTTTCCCTTTGTATTTATCAAAAAACGGTGATGGTATCCATGAAATAGATCTACTTTATTTGAGTGCTGACAGTAAATCCCATAACTGCTATATCAAAAACTTAAATAGATTTCTTAGTGTCACAAAACCAAATGTAAATAATCAGAGGTATTTTTGCCGTCGCTGTCTGCATGGATTTACAAGACAGGATTTGCTGAAGGAGCATTATTCGTATTGCAAAAAAATTGATTTTCAAAAACTGAAATTTCCAGAAGAAGGAAAAAATGATTTGTTAAAATTCAGTGATTATCATAAACAAATACGAATACCTTTTGTTATTTATGCTGATTTTGAAGCTTTAGCTACCAAGTATGACTCTTGCTTGCCGAATCCAAACAAATCATCTACTACCCATCAAACCATCTTTGATCCATGTGGTTATGCATATCAAGTTGTTTGTGCAAATGATAAATATTCAAAACCACCAGTTGTCTACAGAGGATTAAATGCTGCAACACATTTTATAGATCAAATTATGGAAGAGGAAATTTATATTAAAGAGAAGCTTTCAAATCCGGAACCTTTGATAATGAACAATGAAAGTGAATTTCAATTTCAAAACACTAAGAACTGTCACATTTGTGGAAAAGTGTTTACTGCAGATGATATTAAAGTTCGAGATCATGTTCATATAGGGTTGAATGAAGATATAAAATCACCTCTTTATTCAAATTACAGAGGTGCAGCTTGTCAGGCATGCAATTTAAATTTGAAAGAGCCAAATTTTATTCCTATTATTTTTCACAACTTGTTGGATTTGATTCTCATCTTTGGTTCTGGCTTTATCCAAATACAAAGACAAAAAATTGAACTGCATTGCCAAAAACATGGAAAATTATATATCATTTTCACTTGGAGATTTGCGTTTTATTGATTCTTATCAGTTTATGAGCAGTTCTTTGGAATCCTTGATTTCAAATTTGTCCAAAGATGGACTTGAAAACTTTCAACAATTTCGTAAATTTTTTACCAATGATGAGAAGGCAAGACTTTTATTACGGAAAAATGTTTATTGTTATGATTACATTGACAGTTTTGAAAAATTCAATGAAACTCATCTACCACCCAGAGAAGGTTTCTACAATAAACTTAGAGGTGAGCCTATATCAGATGAAGATTATCAACAAGCTTGTGATGTTTGGAACACTTTCAATATGAAAACACTAGGTGACTTTCATGATCTTTACGTTCTAACTGATACTTTATTATTAGCAGATGTATTTGAAAAATTCAGAACTATGACACTGTCTTATTACTCGTTAGATGCATGTTGGTTTCTGACAGCGCCTGGTCTGAGTTTTTCAGCTGCCATGAAGAAAAGTAATGCGACACTGGAACTATTAACTGATCCTCTCATGTATAACTTTTTTGAATCATCTATGAGAGGAGGAATAAGTGTTATTAGCAAAAAATATGCAAAAGCAAATAATCCTTATATACCAGAATCCTACAACCCTGAACAACCAACATCATATCTTATGTATTATGATGCTACGTCATTGTATTCAAGTGTCATGGGAACACAAAAATTACCCACAGGATTGTTTAGATGGCTTAGCCAAGATGAACTGGATAATTTTGATGTGAAAAACACACCTAGAGATGGAGACAAAGGATACTTTTTAGAAGTAGATTTGATGTATCCAGAATATCTTATGATGCTCATAATTCTTATCCATTAGCACCAACTCACAAGGTTGTTAGTGATGATGAGTTATCTCCATACAGTGACAAGCTGTGGAAACAGTTATTTGGGAAACAACGACGAATAAAAACATCTAAACTGATTCCAACACTACAAGATAAACCAAATTATATTTGCCACTATAGGAATTTACAGCTTTACCTGGAGCTTGGATTGAAAATTAAAAAATCCACAAAATATTGGAATTTCACCAAAGTGCATGGTTGAAAGAATACATCGACTTTAATATTGAAAAAAGAAAAGAGGCCAAAAACGATTTTGAGAAAGATTTTTTCAAGCTCATGTGCAATTCGTAAGTACAATGTCATACATTTATTTTTGAAAAGCTATTACTTGTTTTCAATAGACTCAGAATTTATGAATTAAATACACAGCATAGCTTAAAATATTAGTCAAACAACTTAGTGTTTAACTTAACCATCTTACCAGGTTAATACATTGCTGAAAACTTATCCAAGACTCTCATTTCGTTGTCATTTCCATTATCTTTGACTTTGCAATAACGGCTGCATTCGTCCTTTTTCTATCCCGGAAGTTATGGAAAAGTTGTATTGGAAACGAAATAACCCGGAATGAAGGAAATCCCTCCAATTTTAGAGCACCGCTTGTATGATACACCTCACTGTTGCGATATCCGACAACATATATTTACAAAAACTTATACAATTTTATTTTTTAGTGTCTTTGGTCGAACCATGATGAATTTGAGAAACAGGGTTAATATCAAATTAGTGAATAATGAAAGAGCATTGAAGAAACTGGTAGCCAAGCCTTCATTTGAACGATTCCAGATTTTCACTGAAGATATGGTTGGTGTGGAAAATAAAATGACGACGTTATTTATGAATCAACCAATATATGCAGGTAATTAAATTATGTTCACCAGCATAGAAATGTTAATACAATAATTTATTTTGCAGGTTATAAGGAGATGTTTTTAAACAACTAAAGATAAAATGAGACCGAGGTTCTAATCCCAGATGTTTTACTCGCAGTGTTCTATAAATTGAACAAATTATTATTGCATGGGACTATAAATCAATCAATCAATCAATCTGCCAACTGAGCACAAGTATTTAGATGAGTTCTTAGTCATAATCTAGTCAATATTTTCAGTCTTTGTAAAATTTTACTGGAACGTTAGATCATCCAGTTAGCACGTTAGTAGCTTTACAATTCAATTTACATTTCAGGTGCCTCAATTTTGGAATTGTCAAAAGTCAACATGTATGAATTCCATTACAAAGTGATGCAACCAAAATATGGATGGGAAAATATCAATGTTCTTTTCACAGATACGGATTCTCTAGCATATGAAATTTTTACAGAGGATGTGTATAAGGACATGATGACAGATGGACATTTATTTGATTTTTCGAATTATCCAAGAGATCACATGCTGTATGATGCAACTAACAAGAAAAAATTATGTACATTTAAAGACGAATGTGAAGGTATGTATTAAGATAACAACTTAGAATTGGGTTAAAACTAAAACTTTATTCATTTGTAAAATATTAAATCATCGATGTTACAATCAGATGTAAATATCTTCATAAGTTCGACATTAATATTTAACAAACAATCATATCCTTTATATAAACTCCGCATAATTAAAATATCAAAACGCAAAAATGTCCACGAATAATTTGAAAATTGTGCAATTTAGAATTGAAGTTGAAACAGTTGGAACTAAATTTATGTGAATTTTTATTTGAATTACATTGCATTTTAAAAGTAAAAGTTAAAAAAAAAATAGTGTGACATTTTTGTGTTTTCTTCAAAATACATAAAAGTATATAAATTCCAATATATGTATTGTATATAAATTCCAATATATGTATTGTATATAATCAAAATGTTAAAATGTATATAATTTATAATTACATAATTATGAAATCATGTTTTGATTTGACAAAATGTCGGACAATAATGTGTCCTTCGGATAGATTCCTATATTATAATCAGAAAAACAATATTTTCAAAATGAAATTAGGGGTTAATGCAAATGAAACGAACAACTTTATGGAAAAAGTATCTTATCCAATATGATATAATTTTCTATCTCATTCCATGAATTACATGGGAAGTATAAATTCACTTAAGAAATCATTTTCCATTTCATTCAGCTTGTACTCTTGAGAAGCTGGCTCGATTGCAACTCGTTTATTCGTAGTATCTCTCAAGGGAGCCCCCATCCTTTTGTTTGCTCCGTATGAACAAGACATACAATTATTGTCCTGAGTCATATCTGTTGAAGTGGCAGTTTCAGTCTTGACTTTGACATTACGCATGTTGTCCGTCTTATAGCCTTTATTGCCAATAACCTCTTTGTTTCCTGCACCAGTCTAAAAGCAATAGTGTACTTTTTCAGTCAATAAAACTAAAGAAAAGACAAATCCCACCATATAGCTTGCAGTATTCCAACAACTATTAGCATTATACTTATGGAGCTGTCGAGGTGACAACAATAGCTCTCCATACTTTTGTACTTTATCAATTAAGAAAAAATTGCCGAAGCGACGTTATTATAAGAATATAAAGTAAACACTTGAACCAGATTTTCGTACTTTATCAATGACTAATGCGTTGTGGTATTATTTGTTCTTGACACGATATTTTACTTTAGCAATATACCTTATTCAAACCATTTGTTGATGGCCTGGGAAATCTATATGGCGGTGGTGGTTTAAATTGACTGTCTTGTGTCATACTCTGGGCTTGTGTCATGCTCTGACCATTGAAACCTGCTTCATCGTTGAAAGTGTCTTTGATTTCTACATTCTAAAAGCAATAGACCAAATCTCGGTTTCACAATCTAAGATTTTTCTAAATTTAAATGTAGCAAAATTTGACATCCCACCACCCCCTATGCCAGTACAAATGATTTTTTTAACAAAATTGAATACATACTATATTATCAGCTTAAAGTTACCTTTAAAATGACAAGTTAAATCTCTGACTGTCTTAATAATTAAAAAAAAATATTCAGATATTTAAAAAAAAAAAAAAAAAAAAAAAAAACATACCTCGGTGAAGCTTTCCTTTGCAGTTTCAAGGAATGGTCTCAGTTGTATCAACTGATCCAACTCATCTATCCCCAATCCAATTCTATCATTACTTTGTTTGCCATCATGAACTTGATTGTTGTACAAGTTCACATAAAAATGTGAATTTCGTTTCACTAGCACAAGTGCTTTTTCTCCCAAATAGAGTTCTCATTTCAGTTTGTCCATCAGGTTTTGTTTTTTGAATAAACGTTGGGATTTGATTTGCCATTACTGATTTTTTTGTTTTTTAAAAAATAAGCAATGTGTTGCTTTCAGAATAATATCTCCAAAATGTAGGCAGCGAAGTGATTTTTTTCCTGTAAACCTAGCTTTTATATAGTCATAGGATTAATTTTTTACCCGCCAGAATGGACACGTTGTGGATGTGTCCAGTCAGAGCTATGGATTATGATACAAGAATCTCATGTCCAATCATTTGCAAAAACGCTAATTTGACAAATATGTAAATTATCATACGTTTGTCATGACTGATATGGTAATATAATTTGCGCGGTAAAATCATTTGCGCGGTAAAATCGTATAAAATTTGTGAAAATAGAGCTATGTAAAAACAAATAATAATAATAAAAAATTATGGAAAACTAAAACTTCCCTCTACACTTAACTGAACAGGTTGATCACTCAACGTTATAAATTTGTCAAGAATTCATGATTTAGTTTAGCATAAAAAGTTTTCATTAACAATATATTGCTCTTTGTGGTATACATGGTTAAAGGGAGATAAGTCAAGTCTTGTCTTTATTTTGTAACGTAAATTACAATTTTGCAATGAAAAAAATTCTCTATCCCCGCGGGAATCGAACTCCGGACGCCTAGGCGAAGAGCGATATGATATTTCTTCGTTAATCCGTTTAATGGTAAAAAACTTTTTACACTGTTTTAACAGTGGTGCGCCGAATAGTGGTGGAAATTTCACGAAAGACAGTTGGGTACAAAGGTCAGTGTCAGTTTTACTTCAACATGGCAGAAAAAAGGACTTTGATTGTTATATTCCTTCTTCAAACTTCAACTTCATATTGCTACAAAATTAATGAATATAACTGTGTGTCTGTTAAGGACATCTTTCAAATTGTGAGATTGATTTGCCAATTCAATGGCGATAACCTGTACGAGTTTGTTGGCAACAATCACTTGAACAAAGTGGGATTAATAATATTCGATAGGCTGACTCTTTCAAGTCTTGTTATTGCAAATGGAGATTCCCTCGAATTAATCAGAATTAACACAGGAGATGAACAGATGTGTAAAAGAGTTTTGACCAATGCGAAAGTGATAATCGCTGGTAAAACATGTGTAAGTAATATCAAGTATCAAAATATTTAGTAATCTAGGAAAAATTACCTCCCTTTATCTGTTTATATTGTATGCATCTTGGGCCTACTCTGAAGAATATGGGTAATAGATGGATATATAACTTTACTTATTTCTTCCTTTTGCATAGAAAATAATAATGAAATGCTATACACATTGATCTGCTAATGAGGTGGAAATAGTATATAACTTAACATGTGTACATTGTAATTAATTAGGTCTATGGGGGTAAACATATTTTTCTATAGCTTGTCCGAAAAAACAGTCGAGGTATTGCTTAGAAATTGATAACATAACTATTTATAATATTTTAGCCTGTAATGAGTGATGTGACAAAGAAAGACCTGAAACCTGAAGCACCTTCAACTCGATCAACTGATGTGACAAAGCCAGAGCCTTCAACTACAAAAGTCGTAAAAGAAGAGACATCACAGAAAACCATGGAAATAACATTGAATACATCATTTTGATTTTCAACTAAAAATTCCATAAACCGTTCCACTACTTGGAATTATTAGGTAAATTGTGAACAAAGCTGTTTAATGTGAATTTTGCATAATGAACTGTTCATGCTATTGTCCAATAAATCACTCATCATCACCGATACTGGAACATCGAGATTCTTCTTCCTCATCAATGGGAGAATATCTAGGGGATTTCCTCTCCTCATCAGGTGACATTGATCTCTTTCTCTTTTGGTTCTGATTAAACTCTTGAACTTCAAAATTTTGCCTTCTGAGATTTACTCTGTAAGGAAATTTTTTATATAATTAGTTTTTACTTCTTTATTTTACAGACATCATCAGAAGATTGGTTTAAATGGATTTATTCTATTTTGATCATGATAGGAGGTAAGAATAACTTTAATAAATTAAACACAAACATAGCAATTCAAGATCAAAATCACATTCCAAACAAAGCTGAACACTGACAAACATGGTAAACAACATGTGAACTTCCACTCGGAAGTGAGACTTTTCATTCAAGTTTTATAGCATTTAACTTGTATAGAATGTGATATTTAAAGTATTGTCTAATCCATTAGCAGTTGCTTAAAAACATTTGATATTCATGTTATTACATAAATAGTCTATATTCAAATTATTAAACTATTGATCTTTTTTTCCAGTTTGTGTCATAGTGTCACTGATCTATTGTATTCACAAGCGTAGGAAGAATAGGAATGCCTGTCACAATATTCACGAGATGAGTAACATCTCCATTCACAGTCATAGTTCGTAAAACCTTCTCGTTTCATTTTCAGTGTCAATGGTGATTTTTCTACTGATAATTGTTTACAAAAGACGTCTTATTATAGAGCATTGTTTTCGAAACACCTCACCATGCTGCTTTAGAGAGAATATAATATTTGATTGTAGATTGGAAGAAACTCAGTTTTAAAAAAATGATAAAATATAAATTTCAGGAATTTTCCAAGTCTGCATTGTGATAAAAATCGTTCATGTGCTATACATTCAAGAAATTCGTCATGAGCATGTTGATGTTCAAATTCATCCTCATCCATTAGTTCCACTTAGGATTGATCCTATGCCCCCCACACCAGTAGCTGTGCCACAACAAAATCCAGTTGAACATGCACCTACTGCTCCTCATCTGCAAAATAATCCTACTACACAATGTAGGTTAAGAAGGTCAGAACGAATAAGGAGAGTACCTGATAGATTATCATATTAAATGTAATCAACTTACCTTATTTGGATGGTTGACTTCACCAAGTCAAATACTTTTTTTCCATAGCATCTTTTTCTATTATTTATTTCTTCTGCCATGTCATACATTCTTATTAGAATGTTACTTTTCTTCATCCAAAGCAGAAGTTTTGATTCAGTTTCACCAATGTGGAGAATTGTGTGATATGTTGTTATCACATCATGCACAGTGTCAGTTAGTTTTTCATATCTATCATTGAAATATTCATAAAGCATTTTCATTTCAACATAGTTGTGCTTATCTAAAAAACACCCCTTGCATTCATAATCATAAGGATCAATATCAGCTACCTCTCTCAAAATAGACATCATTTTGTTTTAACTCTGGAAATTAAATCTCTTGTACTTGAATTGGCTATAGTCATTTCATCTAAGTTTGAAATCACAATGTTTAAAGTAAATGTACACACAAACCAACAAAGGTTTATTACCATGCATATGACATGTGCTTACTCATTCATGAACTTTAAACTTCAAATTGATGATCATGTGACATTTTCACATGATTTAATTTTTACCCTTTCAACTGAATAAATCCTTTACTGATGCAATAATGGTAATAATAGGGTGATGTTTTAACCAATATTTCACTCATGCATAAATTACTTGATACTTTTCTTTGTTGATATTATGCAATTTTTGGGTATGTGGTGCTTGTTTGCACCTTTATATTTTTGTTGAAAAGATGGTATTTAAATGATGTTATGTAATATTCAGGTAATACTCAGGGTATGTGGTGCTTGTTTGCACCTTTATATTTTTGTTGAAAAGATGGTATTTAAATGATGTTATGTAATATTCAGGTAATACTCAGGGTATGTGGTGCTTGTTTACGCCTTTATATTTTGGTTGAAATGTTATGCAATACTATTTATGTACACTCAGGGTATGTGGTGCTTGTTTGCAACTTTATATTTTTGTTGAAAAGATGGTATTTAAATGATGTTATGTAATATTCAGGTAATACTCAGGGTATGTGGTGCTTGTTTACGCCTTTATATTTTTGTTGAAAAGATGGTATTTAAATGATGTTATGTAATATTCAGGTAATACTCAGGGTATGTGGTGCTTGTTTACGCCTTTATATTTTGGTTGAAATGTTATGCAATACTATTTATGTACACTCAGGGTATGTGGTGCTTGTTTGCACCTTTATATTTTTGTTGAAAAGATGGTATTTAAATGATGTTATGTAATATTCAGGTAATACTCAGGGTATGTGGTGCTTGTTTACGCCTTTATATTTTGGTTGAAATGTTATGCAATACTATTTATGTAGTGTTTGAGTTGGTTTTGGATTTTCTAGTTGATGAATTTGTCAACTACTTTGATAAATAGATTGGTAGAACTTTAGATAACCTAAAATGTAATGTATTTATTATCTTACTGTCATGTGTTTAACATTTTGTTTTGAAAAGTATTTAACCTTGTAAAAATGCATACATTCCTGATATTTAATATCTAAATGCTGAGATAGATAAGTTGTAATGTATGTTGTATAAACTTATTTTTAATTTACATCTCCAATTGTTGATGATACTTAAATTCTGTTGTTTTTACTTTTAGTAGGTGTTTGTTTTTATCCGTCAAGTCATACAAATATAATTTTTTAGATCCAGTGATTATCCCATTCAAAACTGTCAGAGATCTAAGCAGGATGTATTAAAAATTTTCAAGTGTTACTTAAAGTAGATTTTTTTTATCTTTTCAAGTCAAAATTTTAATCTGAATATTTAGATTAGTATTATCCCAAATTTTATTCATGAGTAAATACCTCTGGAGATCTAAATCAGGATGTCCTTAAATTCTTCTAGATTACTTATGAAAATATGATGACATTCCAAATTTTTCTCTTTGACAAGAGAAAACATCTGAATTTTAAAAATTCAGTATTACAACAATTTTTATTCAAGAGTAAATACCTCCAGGATGTCCTTAAACTCTTATAAAAATATGATGACATTCAAATTTTTTTTTTCTTTTTGACAAGAGAAAACATCATTTACATGTAATTTAAGTAGATCTTTTTTTAAAAGTAGCATTTTAAAAATTGTTCAAAGTTGTAATTAATAGGAAGAAGCTCGGTTCTTCTGATTGTTGATTGTGTATAAAACTGCATGCTACAGTTGATATTTTAACATCAATATTTCTATAGTTGTTGTACAAAAATTTAGATTACTAATATATTATAGCTTGTTAATTGTTTTAAAAATAACAAAAAAATTAAAATGAATATATTTCTCATCAGAGTTAAAAAATGTTCATGCTTATATATTTTCTCTGTTACTTCAAAGGAATATTTTTTTGTAGATTTTGTAGCTGCAGGAAATTATCATATTTAATTTTTATGATTTATCATGACATTAATCCTTGGATTCTGCAAATATAGATATCTGAGCTTTCATTAAAAGCATGCCTCTGAGTCAGAGATTAAGATATCAATTGTCATAAGAAGAAAAAATCTATGACTAAGATTAGAATCTTTAGCCTATCATCATCTGGTTTTAATTCTCCATAATGATACTTTCTGATTTCATCTTTCAAGTCATAAGATTTATTTCTTCTTTTAGGGTTTTATAGTAATCTTTCTCTTTTTTCAAGAGTATTTTTGTGAATTTACTTGGGAATCTGTTTGATATACTGCAGATTAGTATCATAATTAACATACTTCATATTTTAATCTCTCTGTTAATGACTTATTTCTAAACATGACTGACTCATTTTTTGCCCAATTGTGATTTTGGGCGAGTATTTATGAAACTGATTTAAAATCCCCATTCACATATTATCCATTGATCTCTTGTTAATTAAAATACTTCATTTAAATTAAAGATTTTTGTTCAGACTGTCTCTTTGTTGAAAATAAAACTGTTACAAAGTATCTACATGGGGGTATGACCAAGTTACGAGACTGTTGTTGTGTATAGCGATAAACAAACCGATTTTGATTTAAAACTAAAAATCGAGAAAAATTATAAGATGAACATATTATATATCACCAGAAAGAAAAAATGTTTAGCTATTTAGAATTTTTACCCCGTTGAAATCTAAATAGTAGATCTCGAGAACTATGTCTTTGAACTCCACAGGGGGTATATACAACTTACAAAGTTAGTTTACGTTGTAAAGCGATAAATGTGTGGTTTATAATTTAAAACTAAAAATCGAGTAAAAATGTAAGCTGAACGTATTTTATATCACCAGAAAAATCAAACGTTTATCTGTTCAGAATTTTTTACCCCGTTGAAATCTATGTAGTAGGTCTCGAAAATCATGGCTTTGAATTACATAGGGGGGTATGTCCAAATTACAAAGTTAGTTTACGTTGTATAGCGATGAATGTGCGGTTTAAAATTTATAACTAAAATCGAGTAAAAATATAAACTCGACGTGTTATATATCACCGGAAAGAAAATTTCTTAAACTATTTAGAAATTTTGACCCCGTTGAAATCCAGAATACCTCGAGATTTATGCATTTGAAATGCACAAGGGATACGCCCAAACTCCGAGACTGTTCTATATAGCGATAAACAAGCCGATTTTGATTTAAAACCAAAGATCGAAAAAAGTTGTAAGCTGAACGCATTCTATATCAGTAGAAAGAGAAAATGATTTACTGTTCATATGTTTTTTACCTTGTTTTGATCGATACAGAGAGTCACGAAAACCATGTGTTCGAAAAAGTACAAGTTACGATAGAGTACTCACTTTTTGGAACGAATTGTAACAATGGTACTTGAATGAAAGTATTTACTTGCCTATCATACATTTTTGAAAACGTACATCCCATATTTCCGTGCAAAACAAGAGCAGAATATTCCATCATTTACTTTGAAAACGAAAAATCCAGGTCAGATGCGATTATAAATATATCTGAGGTCACAAAGCGGAACAAACATGACCTTTAAATTTTTGTAGGGTTTACCTTAAGCCATGTATTATTGATATGAAGACATAAAAGACATGAAAGAATGGATCCTTTAATATCGCAGTTATTGGAGTATTGTATAACGATTTCAAGTTTGAAATTTACTGATATTTTACAATAAATTTAATAAAATGTAGAGTTGAGTACACAAACGAAAGGGAGAGAATTCCTGTCATTTTAAGGGAATTGCTACCTTCTGTTTATTGATTGTGGAAATAATATATTATTTCATTAGGCGGATATACTTTTTTTTTAATAACATTTTTAAAATTACTATTTACTGAACGTAGATTCGAACTGACATATTGTAAATACATATAACATCATTTCTAAATTTGGATTGACTGAACGTAAAAGAAACGTTATCGTCTTCTTTGACGTCCGTACTCACGCTATATAGTAGATTGTCGCCTTTCTTCCATTCATTTGAACTTCAAAAGGCAAAGTGTTCACACCTCTCTTTTCCAGATGGCCAGTAACGTAATGAGTTGTGATTATTGCGGAGCTGAGTTCACTGATTTGCCGGAACTGTTGGACCATGAAGAAGCTCATCGTGTGGCTGGAAACGAACTACTAGCGGTATTTTTTGTTTTTTTTTGTTTTTTTTTTTTAAATTGTTAAAATAATAATTATAGTAATAATAATAATAAAGAAAATAATAATAGTAGTCACACAAATATATACTTTTCAGTTAGGATAGCATTTTCTTATATTGCAGAATCCAACATGCGTCCTGTCTCCAGTCCAGGAAGTGGCACAGTGTTCAAACAGTTTTATGAAAGAACTAACGGTATGATATAAGTTTAAAATAAGTAAAATGATAATAATTTTAAAGGTTGTATTAATTTATTTATTAATGTATTTATTGATTTATTTTATTTTTTCTATTTTAGTGTTTTCCGTGCGATCAGTGTGACAAGACTTTTGTGAACAAGAAGTCATTAGTCCGGCACGCCAAGTCGAAACACTCCGGTATAACGTATCCGTGTAACATCTGTGGGAAGTCGTTCGGTTTTATTGGACACAGAAGCCGACATGAAAAATCCTGCAAACTTGGATTCAAAGCATTTGATTGCAACGTCTGTGGTAAACGATGTGCCACGGTGGGGGGCTTACTACGTCACCAAGAAGTTCACCAAGGGTCAAAACCAGCAAACATCAATAAGAGAAAAAAGAAAGAACATTTGTCTAACTCTCTATTGCAACAGAATCCAAAAACGACACCCTTGAAGAGAGCACCAAAAAAAAAACCGCAACCAGACACGTGTCAGCTCCCTTTAAAAAGAAACAAAGAACGTTACCAAAACAGTTTCGCTGTCGTCGTTGCACCGAGGTATTCGATAACCGTCACAACTTGTGGGCCCATGGCATGCGCCAACACTATCAAGTAGGTGCAGGTTTGCAACCCGTGCCGTGGGGACGACATCCAGCACCCTGGGATCAAGAGGACGGCAATGTAGATGCAAATCTGCGAGAAGTGTACGAAACAAACGAGCCTATCATTTTGGCACGCGACGAGCCCGGTCCCATCGTGTCGTCATATAACTTCCCTATAGATAACCGTGTTGGTATACAGCAATTAAACCGGTTTGCGCTTGATGTCTATGAGCGAGAGCAACACACATTTAGACTGAATCTTGCTTTTGGTGTTATTTTACAAAACAGAGAGACCCAACAGTATCGGTACTGTACTCCCTATGCCAACAGTATGGTGTTAGAGAGTCCCATTTACATATCCAGACGTAGAGACTTGCGAAAATTACATCTTCGTCGATTGGATGTATTAACGGAACTTTTGCGTCAACGTCCCAATACTAAATGGATACCCGTACTGGTCACCAACGTGATTATTAGAACGTACAGTACCCAATATCCTTTGGGAATGGGTCAGTTACCCAACTATGTCACCAACCATCATGCCATTGTTCCATTGGTGAAAAACAAACAAACGCACCAACCTTACACAGATCAGTTGTGCGCTTTTCGATGTCTGGCTTTGCACCGTGGTTATGACGTAGAGTTTAGAGAGAGTGACTCAGGAGTTGTATCACCAATGGACCAAGGATGACGTCACAACATTCCATGGTGTACTGTATACAGAATTTCCGAAATTTAAAGAAACTTTCAACGTCAATCTAGAGGTTTACCGGTTAGAAGAAAATGGTACGGCACAGTCGGTCTATAGATCCAGAGGACGTTATGATAACACCATGTACGTCAACATGTACGAACACCACCTCTCGTACAGCAAAACATTTTCAAAATACGCCAAAAAATTTCAATGCCAGACATGCGAATGTCATTTCGATCATATTGGACACCTTCGTGTACATCAACGTTCCTGTACCAACAAGACCAAATTACCGGAGGTTTTTTCAAGTCGGCACAAACTATTTTCGAGAAGCTGGAAGAATACGATATCGTCGTGCCAACCGATCAAAGAACGTTTCGGTGGTTCATAGTGTACGATTTCGAGGCCATGCTCCAAAAAACAACGGACAATACAACTGACAATTGTAACAGTCTTCTGTCTTGACGTCTGTCAACAGGTTTGGAAGGACAAAAATAAGTCCTGTTTTGGTGACTTCTTGGAATGGTACAACAATTTGGACGTCGGACCCTTTGTCACAGCTGTAGAACGTTTCCAGAAATTTTATTTCGAGAGAGGACTTGACGTCCTCAAAACGGCAATTTTCGTTCCTGGTATTGCTAGACAGCTTTTGTTTAAAACTGCTCAGGAAGCTGGGGTCAATTTTGCACTGTTTGACCGTTGCAACGAAGACTTGTACCACACCTTTAAACATAATATCGTCGGTGGAGCTTCCGTTATTTTTCACAGAAGACACGTGGCAGGGAAAACGCGCATCAGGGGGAAGAAACTCTGTCAAAAAAGTGTTGGATTCGATGCCAATGCTCTTTATCTTTGGGCGATCGATCAAAAATGCCAGTGGGACCGTTTATTCGTAGAAGAGCTGTGAACGACTTTAGACCGGAAGTGCGCGATAAATTCATGGCAGCGTACTTCTGGATGGACTGGTTGAATGTCAAGGGTCAGGCCGTCATCAAACACAAACTGAATTCGGGAGAGGAGAAGAGAGTTGGTAAGTTTCCCGTGGACGGTTGGGACGTTGACGCTAACACCATTTACCAGTTCCACGGTTGTTACTGCGCACTCACCCGCGATATTAAAGATAATAAATGGTGGGGAAAAAGAAAAAGAAAATTCGACAAAACCGAAAAGACCACTAAATATTTGAGGCAAAAAGGATACCGAGTAGAAGAAATGTGGGAGTGTCAGTTCAGAGAATATTGCCGCTATCATCCTCAAATTTATGATTCCATGAATAAATCCAGACCTGGATTCTTTCAAAAACACCGCGGCAAGATCACAGAAGAACACATTTTGAAAGGCGTGAAAGAGGGATTACTTTTTGGTGCCGTAGAAGTAGATATAGAAGTTCCGGATCAATGGCCTTGTTACTTCAATCACCCCACAATGACGCCATATGACTACTTCCAGGAAATGTCACCTTTGTTTTGTACCATAGATGTACCATATGAAGCCATAGGTCCACACATGCAAGACCACGTGGAAAAATTCAACCTATCCAAAGCGCCGAGACGACTTCTGGTGGGAGGCATGAAAGCAAAGTAAATGTTGATAGCTACACCGTTATTAAAATGGTACTTGAACCACGGGATGAAAATAACTAAAGTTTATCAAGTAATCGAATATGAAGCCCGTGCTTGCTTTCAGCAATTTGTCAAAGACGTCAGCAATGCCAGGCGAAATGGCGATAAAAATCAAACTAAACAAAACATCGGAATATAAGATACGTTCAAGACGAGGGCCCCGCCTGTCTCATGGTGAACGATCAACGCTTTCGTAAAATGGAATGTCTCGATCCACGGGAACAGTATTTCGAAGCGGAAATGGCTAAATATAAAATCAAGTTGGATCTTCCCATCCAGTTGGGATATTTTATTTTGCAGTATGCAAAATTACGGATGCTGGAATTTTACTATGATTTTATGGATAAATATGTTGACCGCTCCGATTTCGAATATTGCGAGATGGACACAGATTCGGCTTACATGGCCATTTCTGCATCCCAGCTCGGGGATGTCATCAAACCGTCGATGATAGATCCATACAAAACGGGATTAACAGGATTTTGTCACGGAGATGAAATAAAAGCAGACACGCAAAACCACTGGTTCCCCCGTTCGTGTTGCTCTGATCATGCAAAGTACGATAAAAGAACACCGGGTCTCTTTAAAATAGAGTATGAAGGGAATGAAATTATAGGTTTTTCTTCCAAGACCTACATCGTGCGCAAAACAAATATCACCAGACCATCCAATACTCGTCACACTGCATTTCGATTACTAAGAAGAGCTAAGGGGTTAAAAACCAAACGTTTGTCCACCAGGAGTAGAACAAAGAACGAATATAAATTCAGCAGTAAAGGTGCCAATAAACGCAATATTAAAGCGCCGATGGCTACGTTTCGACACGTGCTCGACACGGGACTGTCTAAATCCAGTATCAATCAAGGTTTTAGAGCTAGGAATAATACCATTTTTTCTTATACCCAGGTTTTAGAGCTAGGAATAATACCATTTTTTCTTATACCCAACAAAAGCGAGGATTTTCTTACTTTTATTGTAAGAGAAAAGTGGCTAATGACGGTATTCACACCAGTCCATTAGACTTCATTCTATGTCCCATTCCATCCCAGGATAAGGTTGAAGACGAGGACAACATAGACGACGAGGAACTAATTCAGATGTTGGGCAACTGTTTTGAAGATTGAGAGTGAGGTCAACCGTGGAAAGCGTCACTTCAGGCCCTGCACGAAAGGAATGATGGGGTACTTACCCAAGACAGATCCTTGTCCGGTACTTTCGTGCGGGAGGTTCGATCTCTCTCTTGCTTTGAAATAGTTGTTTACACCTTAACAAGAACCGCTATCTAGAACACATCACACACAGTATCGGGAATCAAACAGTCGCCATAGAATTAGTGAACACCATTTGAAAGTATCAAATCAACAACAACAACAATAGCCAACAGGAAACACCCACTAGGGAGCAAAACACCAGCCAGGGAGCCAAACACCCATCCCCTCCCTCGAGATACACTCCTACCTTGTCGTGGTTCGAGGGCTCAAGTAGTTCTTATAGAACGAAAAACTAAACGGAGTGCTATAAATACACAATGACTCTAAATAAACCGCCATTTCGAGATGTATCCTTTCCCGAGTTGCACGTCTATTTCCGTGTCTGGAGCCACGTGTAGTGGCAAGACTACGTGGTTGTAACGATTGTTAAAAAACAAAGATGAAATGTTTGCAGAACCACCAGACCGAGTGTTGTACTGTTACGGTGCTTATCAACCCTTATTCGAAGTCATGGAGAAAGAGTTACCGTTTGTGACGTTTCATCCGGGATTACCCACGGAAACCGAGCTAGAAGAATTAAGTGAAATGAGTCGGTGTAACATTGTAGTGTTGGACGACCTCATGGAAGCAGTGACGTCATCCCCAGAGATGGAACAATTGTTTGTCAAAGGGATGCATCATCGTCATTTGACCGTAATTTATTTGAATCAAAATCTATACTGTAAAGGCAAACATGCACGCACCATCAAATTGAACACCCATATATTGGTATTAATGAAAAACCCGAGAGACGTGACGCAATTACAATGTGTGGCTCGTCAAACCTTTTTAGGCAAAAGTCGTGACGTCATGGAAGCTTACAGAGATGCCACGTCTCGACAACTCTTGAGACTGACATACACGTTGCTTCCGAGGTGGTATTTGTAGACCACGGATGTTCCTGTTTTGTACTCTTCTATATGGTTGCTGATGTCGTCGTGGCACATTTCGGTCAATTTCTTGAATTTTTCCACATTCAACGTAAAACCTCGTTTCGTAGGGTATCTCACGCCTTTCTTTGCGTCCATAGCGTACTCTCTAATGTGAATTAACATTTGTCCGTTGTAAGGTTTAGCCACAACGTAGAGTTCTCCACCCAGATGAAACATACATAATTGAACTGAATCTGGCATGGTTTGGTCGTCCACAGAGTTTTCCAGTGTCTTTAACTCCTCTGATAAATTCTTTTTCACTTTTTTCAATACGTCAAATCGCACTTTCTTTTTTTCTTTCTTGATAGGTCCTGTACTATTGGTACGTGGTGTATAAAAATCCATGATACGTACGTAGTTTCTCGTTAGAAGTTGGTTGAAAACTGATAAACATTGCACAATTTTTCGTAGGATATATATCCTTACACATACATGACATGAAAGTCCACCAATCAAAACAGTTATGGTAGATGTCATCAACGTTATTTTAAGAAGCCGATTTCATACTGCGACATTAATAACATTACGCCAGATTGTGCAATATTTAATACTTCATACATCTTTAACATTACAGATTCGATCTTTTAACCATAACTTTCTTATCCCTGTATGAATTTTAAATAAATATTACATCAAAATATTGGTTTTGATGAGACGAACCGATAGATACTAAACACGGCTATAGTAGTCCAGTGGTTGGTGCGCTAGGACCATAAGTCGATGCCCCCCATTGTAAGTGAATGGAGAAAATATGGCGTTTCCCAAATTTGTTTCTTCATAACTCTCTTATTTCTAGTCCGATCTTTATAAACGAGGTATCTATATGTTTTTACGAACGAGTCCTATGTCCTGATACCCATACCGATCTGTGAGCGAGTAGTTCTCGTTCTAGGCTCCTCTACAGTTACCCGAGTTAAGTCTATGAGAGACTATCATGATCGGTTTCGAGCCTTATTTCGCACCCCAGATTCACCCTCTATATACCGACACGTTGGGAGGTTTATTCTCTATCGATCTATGCCACCCATCTCTCAAGTGGTTCGAATGGTGGGTCCGAATGCGTGAAATTCACTTAACAGGAGATAACTCTTTTCTACCGCGATCGAGCACCTCAATACCTGTCCCATTCGATGCCTCTCCTCGAGACGGACACGATGGTATATTACACGACCCCTTTCGGTCAAGAGATCGAAGTCCAGTACGGTTTAAACCCTCTCCCGCCATCAGAGGGGTCACCTGAGTCCTCACCAAATAAACTTTAATCCGGTTTTCCCCACTTATTATTAAACCTAAGCATTGCCTTTCGATTTCCCTACATCCGGGACTTTCCCCTCTCCCCGTGACGTCACACCTCGTGACCCTACGACCTCTTATGTCATATGTCTTATTTATAGAAGGAACACCAGAACACCATAACAAGGTACTATTCTGTCTTTAAAACACTACTCACCAGCACCAGCACCTCAGGCTTCGGAATTGCCGGTTTTTATAGACCTGCAATTAAGGCAGGGTGGAATCCAAACTCCAACTCAGGAGGAGTTATTAGAAAAACTCTAATACGAAAATCTGAATGCACTTTCCAATCAGATGTTACGCCAGCAGGAGGTCATATGCAATGTCCTGCGGCTAACCAGCCAGTCCCATGGAAAATATCAGAGAGAACGTCAACAAACTCCAAAGAGACATGGCTGAACTAAGTCCAAAACAACGGGAATGTCGCTGGAAATTTTAACGTCACTCGCCGTACTGATGCATGAAACCAGCAAACAATTGACCAGCCAAAAACAAGGAAAAAATGTATTATGCGTGAATTAAGTGGTTTTTGCCATCAAAATTTTGGAAGTTTCATTTTTGGATTAAGTGGTTTTTTCAGCGAGATTTTGGATTTTTTTTATTTTCTATGTGTTATTAGTTTTTTTACAATAGTAAAGAATATTATTAATATTAGTATTATTAATCAAATACCGTATATTCCCAAACTTGTGATTTGGAATATTATAACCTAAAGTGCTAATTCATTTTTTTTTATTTTATTTCATCTGGATCTTATACGCAATTCAAAAAAATTCAACATTGGCATGTAAGGTATTTCTGAAGCTATATATTATATTCCACGTGGAGTAAATTTTGGGGTGTTAGTGTTGTGTTTTAATTCAATTTGGGTTATCTTTAGTATACTATGCGTAAAAAATGATTGTTTCGATCGCAATTTGGAAGGGGGAGACATTATTTTATACGAAAAGTTCAAATTATTTTAGACACTTACTTTAAGTACATTTAGCAAAATTGACTTTCAGTGGATTTTAATATTATTTTAAGTGTTCATAAATTAAAGAGAAACAGCCATTTTATCTCATTCTGCTCATTCATAGACATTAAAGTAATAATCTGGTTTAAATAGACTGCAACAGAGAACTTTCTCATTCAGTGACTGAATGTTGTTAAAGAAGGGAGCAGTGAAGTATTTTAAAATAGTATTTTTAGTTAAGTTACTAATTTCGGGTGTTTAACTTTATTCATTGTTCGGTAAATTAGTGGGAAGGGAAACTGGTTTTTAGTAATCGATAATAATGTAGGGCGTGTTTTAGGTTAATGTGTTCCTGGGGCTATATTTAGATTTGTAACTATTAGCCAAATGATACAGCAACACTTGATGTTATGGCCTAAATACTTTCTAGTGGTCAATCGGTCGTCCTGGTAATTGCAGGTATTGTAAACTTATTTAGCCAGTGTCTACACTTGCTACATACATGTATGCAGAACATCATAACCGGTTTAACAGGTTTCGAACCGGTACAGTACCTGTTGCACAATTGGGGTATATAAGGCATCGTCTTGGGTTTTTTCGGGAGTTAGAGTTAGAGTTAGTTCTAGTTTGGGTTTGGGTTTGAGTTTGAGTTCGGGAGACGAGAGTTAGGAAGTGTAGTTTTGGTTGGGTTCGGTTGGAAATTAAGAGTACGAGTTGGAGTTGTCCGAGATCGGGATTAAGTAATCACGGTGAAAAATTGGCTAATCGTAAAGCAAATATATTAAGTGTAGCTGTGTTGATGGCTGTTATAATTGCGAGACTTTGTAAATATTGTATATATTATTAGACTATTTCAGTAAAATAAAAAGTAGACTAGAACTTTTATTTCATCATTATTATTTAAATCCTACAACAGAAGTGTAGGTTGGTGTCAGAAGCTGATGTAGGGGACCAGAGGTCTATTGTGAAACACATAAAAAGAGAATTTTACAGTACTTCCGTCCGGGAAGGTATGCTTACAGACAGCTGTCTGTTAACAATTTGGTTTCTGTGCACTTAAAAGAAACACTAATAAACCTATTGATCTCAAATTTGATCACATATTTCCTGTGATAAAGCATTGGATTGCACTTAATTCACGATGTCAAAGGCCAAGGTCAAAGTTACTATATATATAAAAATGATTTCTGTGTACATTTATCCGATAGATATCAAACTTGATCAACTAATTTTCTGTGACAAAACATTGCATAGGATTGTTAATCAGTTCACTGTAGTTAAAGATAGGTTGCCACCAAGAGAAAGGTGAAGGTCACAGTAACCTTCTCTACATTCTGGTTAGATTTCTCTACATTTAAAGACACAACATTTATCCAATTGTTCTCAAACTCTGTCAACTTATTTCCTGTGATGAAACATTGCATGGGATAACAAATCGGGCACTATGTCAAAGGTCAAGGTCATACTTGCTATTAATGTAAAGACGCACTATTTGTCTAATTAAATAACAATTTAAGAAAACTTTCATTTTTATGTTTTTTTTAATTCTCACAATGCTATCTGTATAAAGGAAAGAATTGTAATGAAGAGTGTGGGTGGAGAACCAGAGAATTCAGTTCTTATGGATGATGTACAGGACAAAACGAAAAACATTGATAGAAGAAACCAAGTTGAGTCAGTCTAGAAACCCGATTCTCCACAGGAGATTGCAGACATCATTGAGGATAAACAACCAGAATATCAAATACATACATATGGTGTACATGAAAACATTAAAGAACTCAACTCAACGGAAGAAGTGATTGAGATTAGCTTTTATCTTATCTGCTGCTTGGTAACTAGAAAAACTAAAGAGTCCTTTTAATAAGATACTATTTTAGACAAATATTTAAGATGTATTTAGCATGAAAGATCTCTAGCTAATAGCTTATAAAAGTTGTATCATGTCTACACTCTAAGATGGCTGTCTTTGCTATTAAAACACAAAAACATAAAAATGAAAGTATGATTTTTAAATTTTCTACTTCTCTCCTGTAAAAACCACTATAACATGCCCACATAAAAAGTTAGTCAACAACAACACTGTCATGTCCCAAACCCATCCCACCCAAAACGTAACTAACTCTGTAAACTCTTAGTCTCTGTAGACGTGATTCAAATTGCAACTCAAAATTGTATAGGAGTGATTATTAGAATATTATAGGTGTTAATACAACAGCATTTTGATATAGAGATAAAGTCATGGTTTCAAAGGTTAAGGTCACAGATGCAAAAGAATACAGAAATGGTTAATCATCTTGAAAAGGCTTTAACTGTTTTGGTTATTGTTAAAGATGTTTATGTTTTTAAAAATAATTCATCTTGCCATTATTTATCATGTTTTGTTAATTTGTAACTGATAGAGTTAGTTTTTATTTATTCTATATTATTTTCATTGCACATTTTCCAATCTGTTTTGTAACTGATCAATTTATATGCATTAATTAAAGTGATTCTTAACAGAAATGGAGAGAAAACACACAACTCTGGATAAATGTATGAAAAAGCTATGACATACAGACCAAAACTGCACATGGTTTGAAGATAATTGATCATTTGAAATCCGAAAGTTAATTGTATACATAATTTATTTGTTTAGTAGCAGAATTTTGGTTTTGATAAATAATATTATTAATGAAATTATAAGTAAGATTAAGAAACTTACTTTATATTATGTTTTAACTGTAAATGGTATTTAATACTTAATGTAAAAAATTGTATAAGGTATACAGTTACACACAGTGAGACAATACAGAGGGATGAATTAATGGGTGAAAATAATAACAGTATACACAAAAAGGAAGATGACCATGCAAAAACCATCCATAATAGTGACAGTGAGAGTGACGTTTAATTCACGGCAAGGAAATCTTATCTTGCAAAATTAACGGACCTTTCATAAAATCACAAATAGTTCAGATGACCCTAAAAATACATTTGCTTTCTTAAAGTTGGTAATATAGAATTTGCCTTGTATGAATGCCATTATACTTGAGATAGTATACATTATTATACCTTTTGTAAATTTCTTTGGTTACTAAGCGGTTGTGTGCATTTTAGTGGAGGAAAGAACAGTCTAGCAACAAAAAACAACATGTCTACTGATTCTTAATGTTCTCTAGTTTGGGAACGTTTTGACTTGCTAAACAATTACCAACGTGGATAAAACCACAACTGTTTGTACAGTATGTCTACAAACATTTTGATACCAAACAGATGCAAAGTCATTATAAACAAACCATTTAAAACCAAAACATGGGTTGGTTTTGAACTTGCAATGAAGTTCAAATTCAGTATAATCTGCCACAATCGTATCATCGTTCAACGGTTCCAGGAAGTCCAATGTCAGTGAGCATCTTAATATATTTTATGTGTTTGCAATAAGCAAAAACAAAACTGCCAATGTCATCTCTATGTCTAAGTAAGTGTAAGTGAATCCATTAGTGTTTTTATTGCAAAAAAGATATACCTATATTCTGTGCATGAAAATTAAAGGTTCACAGCTTTGCTTAAATGAATTAAAATCACATTTTACTGTCCGAAGCAGAAAACATTTTTCTGATATTGCCATTTCAAAACTAGAGTTAAAGTTGTTATGAATTGGTGCAAGCTTAATAAAACAGAGTTTGAATCTCACTGATCTAGATTTTGGTGTGATACTGTATGTCATTTCCCTTGCCCAAGGTCGGTGGAGTTTTTTTAGGAAACTTGAGTTTCCTCGACCATTTTTGAACTGACTACCTCAACCGAAGTTTAAAATCTTGACTAGGGTGTAAAACTATGAAATACTGCCTAAAAACTTTGAACATGTATTACAACTTGAAAAAATGTTAAAAAAAACTTGGTCCATTGCAAACATAAGACACAAACTGCCGGTGAGTTTTACTGGTGCTTCAAACAAAGATCTGAATAAAAAAAAAACAACTGTTTGTTTATTAGAGGTTACTCAGGTTAATTATTACAGAGTAAAAACGTATGTGTAACAAAATTTCAAAGTCACTACGGTCATTATACCCCAAAAACTAGTTTGAGGGGGTATATAGGAATCACCATGTTTGTCTGTCATATCCAGGCCATATCTAATAACTGCTTTGGACGACTGTCATAAAACTTCTCATGAATAATCTTCATGGTACAAAGGTGTGTCATGACTTTGAAACAAAAAACAAAAGTTCTCTTTGACCATTTATAGTATTATTTTTATATTTTAATAACTCAAATGCTTTCAGTGAAATATCATTAGGGTTTTTGTTAGAAGTGCCAGTCAAAGCCACTGGCAATTTCGTGTTTGTAATGAACAAGTTTTTTGAACTGGCGCAGATTTTTGGGATTACTGTTGGCAAACATTTATATCAACTGGGAGCCAACATTGAACTTTTCATAGAATCACACTCCATCTGAAAAGTAAAATGAACTGGTGCACATATTTAGTTTTTCTAAGAATTTAGGTATTCATTAGTTTTGTGTGAGTATAACTTAAGTAAGGAAAAAATATAAATAGTATATAAAACCTGCTTATATATGCTGAATCCAGCAGTTGTCTAAATGTTCTATTGATACCATAGGATTTCTATACTGTCCAACCCGTTGAAGGGCTTTAGCAGGTATGAAAGCATTATTTAGAAGAAGTATTCCCTTTTACTTGTTGTAATTCAACTGTGCTTTAAAGGTAAACTATTTGTTCAATTGATCTCAAACTTAGTCAACTTATTCATTTGTGATTAGAAATTGTATGGGATTGCAAACCAGGTCTCTAGGTCAAAGGTTGGGGTAACATTTTTAATTTAAATTGATTTTTGGCGTTTGAAGCCATATATGATTGGTCTGTTAACCAGGTCTCTTATTTAATGACACAGTTACTATCAAAATAAAAATTTTATTTCCATGAATTTAATTGTGTACCTTTGTCTTGATTGGTCTCAGCTTGGTCAAATTATGCCTTGTGGTGAGATATCCAATGGAATTGCAAACCAATCCTGGGTCAAATATCATAGTTACACTAACTATAAATTGGGATTTAGTTTTTGTGGATTTATTCATGGGATAACAAACCAGGAAAAAATATCAAGTTCACAGTAACTATGTCTTAAAATTTGGTTTTTGTAAATTTAAATAATATGTTATCATGTATTTTCTATGATTATCAATTATTTGCTTAGCCTGAAACAACACAAGCATCCAAAATTGGAAAAAAAATTACAAAATTTTAATGCATATTAAAACCACTGGTTATAAAACTTCCCGACTTTGAACAGGCACTGGATTGAATGTCCAAGAGTAGTGACGCCAAGCCAAGTTCATCCATATAACTAAAAGTTGCTGTTAAATGAGAATTCAATAACAATTTGAAATTTCTTAGAGAGATGTGTCTTATGGTACACAGTGAACATTCTCTTTATTGTGAAATTTAAAAGAAATCTTGCGATTCTCTAAAATAAAAAATGACCCCAGTTTCCAGGGTAGGGTGTTATCAGTGGGTCATCAATGACCCCTTGTTTTTACAAGCTGGAGAAAACACTGCAACCATCCCACTCATTTCACAACCAGTGGTCAATAAAACTTTATACACTCTATATGTATTTTATGGATGTTTGCCATATTGGGAATTTTGTTCGCTGCATGGACACCTTGTTTTGTTTTCACCTAATCTGAAGGTTCAGAAGTTCACCATGTGTTCTCTGCTGCGCATTTTCATTTAATAAACTTTTCCTATGACAATGAAATTTGGAAGGGTGAATTGTTTGTTGGGTTTAGTCCATTCATATTTGCTAAGCATTTTTAACTTTATCTTCATTCACTATTCAATAATGTGATTCGTGTTTGAGTTAACATGACCTACATATAAATTTCAACTAACATTTTCAGTAGGATTGTTCTGAGTAAGTTACATGATGACTGGGCCAATCATTCTCGCAATTTTTAAATAAAATTATGTTGTGATCTATCATACTATTGGGGTCACTGCTTAATTGGGTTAAAGTATTGATAATTTTAACTTGCATCAACCATGTGGGCCATGCTTTATCCTCAGTTACCTTTGCTGATAAGCATTATCAGGTTAAAAAAAGCTTATGTGATCACTTAGGTTGGCAAAAAATCTATACTGAATGGGTTGAACCGGAAACTATACATCTGGTGTCATTATTTGTTTTGCATCATGCACTTCCTGTGACCAGACCTCATTTTGGAGGTGCTTTTGGCATGAATGACATACATCTCAAATTTCTGGGAAATAAGCCATATAAGTACCTTGATTTTAAAAGTGTAATGTGAAAAAATGGTCAAATTTTGGATGCAGTTTCATGACTGAAGTGTGCTACCCTGATAAATGTTAAACATATGATTGACTTAAGCATCATTCGTTTGTAAAATTATGCATAGAAAATCACTGAAAATATCTGAGATTATTTTTCAACAATGCATAAATCTCAATTGTGCATCCTTAATTTGATGCTGGTCTATCTCCTAATTTTTCAGTGAACTGTTTTGACTCTCACAAAAATCTTCAAGTGTCTTAAAACGTTAGCTCCAAGCCGTGTACGTAACATATCTTTTTGTACTAAAAGCAACTAATTTTGTTTTGGACAAAGCAAGCCGCAGCTCGGTGCAGCTCTAGATTAGATGTATCGACAATGAACAAAGCAAAAGAAATTATAGTTGATAAGTCACTTTCATTAGAAGCTGCTCAGTTTTTCCCTACATGACAGTGTAAAACAATGAGCAGGGCAGTAGAAAGTAAAAGGATACCCCCAGAGCATGTTTGCATTGCTGTTGGAAGCCATCTTACAAGATTAAAGACACCAAAGGACACAAAACCCATTGTTTTCTGGAATGGGTATGGCTCTTTTGATTGGCATGGAATATAAGCCCAAATAGCATTGCATGCAAAAATGACTTTGCAAAGAGAAGTTGTAGAGGAAATGATATGGATGGCAGAATATCCAAATGGATTTTGGAATTTAGATTTTCCAGATATTTCTAGCATAGAAATGTATAGACAGTTGTTTGGAATCGGTCTAAGTCAGTTGTATTAAATGGTCTTTCAGTAGAGTATTTTTAACACAGTTGTTGTGTGATAGAACCTTGTCCCAGACAGCGATTGAGGCAGTGGTAAATCTATTAAATAAACAATCAGTGAATGATACATATATTTTGTTTCATCCTTGTCTTATTGATGATAAACAAGCTAAAAGGACAATTGATCAGTTATTGAAATCTTCATCAAAGAATTTGCATTTAATATTAAATGTCCAAAAACAAACAAAGAATGTGGTTGTATCCAATGCAGACGAGATTGGAAGTCACTGGTTATACTGTACTCTAACTACAGACTTAGAAAAAGGAGTTCACATCGATTATCTTGGATGGCAAGTACCTTCTAACTTAATGTTGTTTATCAATCTTCTTCTGAAAGCAGTAGCCGAGAAAAGAAATATCAAATTTCAGTAACCAGAGCCTTTCAGCATATTACATTCTACTTCCACTGAGTTAATTCATGTTTGCAACAAAACTTGTAACCCTATGGTCCCATTACAAACACGTGGCAATATATGCGGTGTAGTTGCAGTAGCACTGTGTGCCTTGAGTTTGAATAGACCAAAGTGGGAAGCATTGATAATGAGCGCCAATATGACAGTGTAAAACAATGAGCAGGGCAGTAAAAAGTAAAAGCCTCCCCCAAAGCATGTTTACATTGCTGTTGGAAGCCATCTTACAAGATTAAAGACACCAAAGGACACAAAACCCATTGATTTTTTTGGAATGGGTATGGCTCTTTTGATTGGCATGGTATATAAGCCCAAATAGCATTGCATGCAAAAATGACTTTGCAAACAGAAGTTGTAGCGGAAATGATATGGATGGCAGAATATCCAAATGGATTTAGGAATTTAGATTTTCAAGATATTTCTAGTACAGAAATGTATAGACAGTATGTTTGGAATCGGTCTAAGTCAGCTGTATTAAATGGTCTTTCAGCGGAGTATTTAACACAGTTGTTGTGTGATAGAACCTTGTCCCAGACAGTGATTGAGGCAGCGGTCAATCTATTAAATAAACAATCAGTGAATGATACATATATTTTGTTCATCGATGATAAACAAGCTAAAAGGACAATTGATCAGTTATTGAAATCTTCATCAAAGAATTTGCATTTAATATTAAATGTCCAAAAACAGACAAAGAATGTGGTTGTATCCAATGCAGATGAGATTGGAAGTCACTGGTTATACTGTACTCCAACTACAGACTTAGAAAAAGGAGTTCACATCGATTATCTTGGATGGCAAGTACCTTCTAACTTAATGTTCTTTATTAATCCCCTTCTAAAAGCAGTAGCTGAGAAAAGAAATATCAAATTTCAGTAACCAGAGCCTTTCAGCATATTACATTCTACTTCCACTGAGTTAATTCATGTTTGCAACAAAACTTGTAACCCTATGGTCCCATTACAAACACGTGGCAATATATGTGGTGTAGTTGCAGTAGCACTGTGTGCCTTGAGTTTGAATAGACCAAAGTGGGAAGCATTGGTAATGAGCGCCTAAATGACAGTGTAAAACAATGAGCAGGGCAGTAAAAAGTAAAAAGCTCCCCCAAGGCATGTTTACATTGCTGTTGGAAGCCATCTTACAAGATTAAAGACACCAAAGGACACAAAACCCATTGTTTTCTGGAATGGGTATGGCTCTTTTGATTGGCATGGTATATAAGCCCTAATAGCATTGCATGCAAAAATGACATTGCAAAGAGAAGTTGTAGAGGAAATGATATGGATGGCAGAATATCCAAATGGATTTAGGAATTTAGATTTTCAAGATATTTCTAGTACAGAAATGTATAGACAGTATGTTTGGAATCGGTCTAAGTCAGCTGTATTAAATGGTCTTTCAGCGGAGTATTTAACACAGTTGTTGTGTGATAGAACCTTGCCCCAGACAGTGATTGAGGCAGTGGTCAATCTATTAAATAAACAATCAGTGAATGATAGATATATTTTGTTTCATCCTGGTATTATTGATGATAAACAAGCTAAAAGGACAACTGATCAGTTATTGAAATCTTCATCAAAGAATTTGCATTTAATATTAAATGTCCAAAAACAGACAAAGAATGTGGTTGTATCCAATGCAGATGAGATTGGAAGTAACTGGTTATACTGTACCCTAACTACAGACTTAGAAAAAGGAGTTCACATCGATTATCTTGGATGGCAAGTACCTTCTAAATTAATGTTGTTTATCAATCTTCTTCTGAAAGCAGTATATCAAATTTCCGTTACCAGAGCCTTTCAGCATATTACATTCTACTTCCACCGAGTTAATTCATGTTTGCAACAAAACTTGTAACCCTATGGTCCCATTACAAACACGTGGCAATATATGTGGTGTAGTTGCAGTAGCACTGTGTGCCTTGAGTTTGAATAGACCAAAGTGGGAAGCATTGATAATGAGCGCCAATATGACAGTGTAAAACAATGAGCAGGGCAGTAAAAAGTAAAAGGCTCCCCCAAAGCATGTTTACATTGCTGTTGGAAGCCATCTTACAAGATTAAAGACACCAAAGGACACAAAACCCATTGATTTTTTTTTTGGAATGGGTATGGCTCTTTAGATTGGCATGGTATACAAGCCCTAATAGCATTGCATGCAAAATGACTTTGCAAAGAGAAGTTGTAGAGGAAATGATATGGATGGCAGAATATCCAAATGGATTTAGGAATTTAGATTTTCAAGATATTTCTAGTACAGAAATGTATAGACAGTATGTTTGGAATCGGTCTAAGTCAGCTGTATTAAATGGTCTTTCAGCGGAGTATTTAACACAGTTGTTGTGTGATAGAACCTTGCCCCAGACAGTGATTGAGGCAGTGGTCAATCTATTAAATAAACAATCAGTTGATGAAACATGTTTTGTTTCATCCTGGTATTATTGATGATAAACAAGCTAAAAGGACAATTGATCAGTTAATGAAATCGTCATCAAATAATTTGCATTTAATATTAAATGTCCAAAAACAGACAAAGAATGTGGTTGTATCCAATGCAGATGAGATTGGAAGTCACTGGTTATACTGTACTCTAACTACAGACTTAGAAAAAGGAGTTCACATCGATTATCTTAGATGGCAAGTACCTTCTAACTTAATGTTGTTTATCAATCCCCTTCTGAAAGCAGTAGCCGAGAAAAGAAATATTAAATTTCAGTAACCAGAGCCTTTCAGCATATTACATTCTACTTCCACCGAGTTAATTCATGTTTGCAACAAAACGTGTAACCCTATGGTCCCATTACAAATACGGGGCAATATATGTGGTGTAGTTGGAGTAGCACTGTGTGCCTTGAGTTTGAATAGACCAAAGTGGGAAGCATTGATAATGAGCGCCAATATGACAGTGTAAAACAATGAGCAGGGCAGTAAAAAGTAAAAGCCTCCCCCAAAGCATGTTTACATTGCTGTTGGAAGCCATCTTACAAGATTAAAGACACCAAAGGACACAAAACCCATTGATTTTTTTGGAATGGGTATGGCTTTTGATTGGCATGGTATATAAGCCCAAATAGCATTGCATGCAAAAATGACTTTGCAAACAGAAGTTGTAGCGGAAATGATATGGATGGCAGAATATCCAAATGGATTTAGGAATTTAGATTTTCAAGATATTTCTAGTACAGAAATGTATAGACAGTATGTTTGGAATCGGTCTAAGTCAGCTGTATTAAATGGTCTTTCAGCGGAGTATTTAACACAGTTGTTGTGTGATAGAACCTTGTCCCAGACAGTGATTGAGGCAGCGGTCAATCTATTAAATAAACAATCAGTGAATGATACATATTTTGTTCATCGATGATAAACAAGCTAAAAGGACAATTGATCAGTTATTGAAATCTTCATCAAAGAATTTGCATTTAATATTAAATGTCCAAAAACAGACAAAGAATGTGGTTGTATCCAATGCAGATGAGATTGGAAGTCTGGTTATACTGTACTCCAACTACAGACTTAGAAAAAGGAGTTCACATCGATTATCTTGGATGGCAAGTACCTTCTAACTTAATGTTCTTTATTAATCCCCTTCTAAAAGCAGTAGCTGAGAAAAGAAATATCAAATTTCAGTAACCAGAGCCTTTCAGCATATTACATTCTACTTCCACTGAGTTAATTCATGTTTGCAACAAACTTGTAACCCTATGGTCCCATTACAAACACGTGGCAATATATGTGGTGTAGTTGCAGTAGCACTGTGTGCCTTGAGTTTGAATAGACCAAAGTGGGAAGCATTGGTAATGAGCGCCTAAATGACAGTGTAAAACAATGAGCAGGGCAGTAAAAAGAAAAAGCTCCCCAAAGCATGTTTACATTGCTGTTGGAAGCCATCTTACAAGATTAAAGACACCAAAGGACACAAAACCCATTGTTTTCTGGAATGGGTATGGCTCTTTTGATTGGCATGGTATATAAGCCTAATAGCATTGCATGCAAAAATGACATTGCAAAGAGAAGTTGTAGAGGAAATGATATGGATGGCAGAATATCCAAATGGATTTAGGAATTTAGATTTTCAAGATATTTCTAGTACAGAAATGTATAGACAGTATGTTTGGAATCGGTCTAAGTCAGCTGTATTAAATGGTCTTTCAGCGGAGTATTTAACACAGTTGTTGTGTGATAGAACCTTGCCCCAGACAGTGATTGAGGCAGTGGTCAATCTATTAAATAAACAATCAGTGAATGATACACATATTTTGTTTCATCCTGGTATTATGATGATAAACAAGCTAAAAGGACAACTGATCAGTTATTGAAATCTTCATCAAAGAATTTGCATTTAATATTAAATGTCCAAAAACAGACAAAGAATGTGGTTGCGCCAATGCAGATGAGATTGGAAGTAACTGGTTATACTTACCCTAAACTACAGACTTAGGAAAAAGGAGTCACATCGATTATCTTGGATGGCAAGTACCTTCTAAATTAATGTGTTTATCAATCTTCTTCTGAAAGCAGTAGCCGAGAAAAGAAATATCAAATTTCCGTTACCAGAGCCTTTCAGTATTACATTCTACTTCCACGAGTTAATTCATGTTTGCAACAAAACTTGTAACCCTATGGTCCCATTACAAACACGTGGCAATATATGTGGTGTAGTTGCAGTAGCACTGTGTGCCTTGAGTTTGAATAGACCAAAGTGGGAAGCATTGATAATGAGCGCCAATATGACAGTGTAAACAATGAGCAGGGCAGTAAAAAGTAAAAGGCCCCCAAAGCATGTTTACATTGCTGTTGGAAGCCATCTTACAAGATTAAAGACACCAAAGGACACAAAACCCATTGATTTTTTTTTTGGAATGGGTATGGCTCTTTAGATTGCATGGTATACAAGCCCTAATAGCATTGCATGCAAAAGACTTTGCAAAGAGAAGTTGTAGAGGAAATGATATGGATGGCAGAATATCCAAATGGATTTAGGAATTTAGATTTTCAAGATATTTTCTAGTACAGAAATGTATAGACAGTATGTTTGGAATCGGTCTAAGTCAGCTGTATTAAATGGTCTTTCAGCGGAGTATTTAACACAGTTGTTGTGTGATAGAACCTTGCCCCAGACAGTGATTGAGGCAGTGGTCAATCTATTAAATAAACAATCAGTTGATGAAACATGTTTGTTTCATCCTGGTATTATGATGAAAAAGCTAAAAGGACAATTGATCAGTTAATGAAATCGTCATCAAATAATTTGCATTTAATATTAAATGTCCAAAAACAGACAAAGAATGTGGTTGTATCCAATGCAGATGAGATTGGAAGTCACTGGTTATACTGTACTCTAACTACAGACTTAGAAAAAGGAGTTCACATCGATTATTTAGATGGCAAGTACCTTCTAACTTAATGTTGTTTATCAATCCCTTCTGAAAGCAGTAGCCGAGAAAAGAAATATTAAATTTCAGTAACAGAGCCTTTCAGCATATTACATTCTACTTCCACGAGTTAATTCATGTTTGCAACAAAACGTGTAACCTATGGTCCCATTACAAATACGGGGCAATATATGTGGTGTAGTTGGAGTAGCATGTGTGCCTTGAGTTGAATAGACCAAAGTGGGAAGCATTGATAATGAGCAAAACTACCAACAATGATCTAACAATATATGACGTTTTAAAAAAATCCGTCTGAGCATGCAAAGTACCTTAGGTTTTGCTTAATGTCATGGATTGCAGCAGGGAATGTGAATGTCAATAATATTTGCAAATGTGATAATGATGCTGAAAGAGTAGAACAGTTTCAATATGCTACAGATGATGGAGTTCCATAAAGTAACGTTTCTATAGAGACACAGCATGTACCGGTAGATTGTATTGATCAACAGGACAAAAGTAGTGTAAACCTAGTGATACTAAGACAAATGAAATAAAAGAGCGATCATTCTCCCATATCGATCACGTGATTGTGGAGAAAGAGTGATCTGAGCTGTAAATTATGAAGTCTTCCATATCAAATCACAAATAGTGGAGAAAAAGAAAAAAACTATAAAACGCGAGGGTTTCTAAATAAATTTATTTATATATTTATTAATAATTTATGATTTAAAAACAATTAAATGCAAATTGGTAAGATTCGAACATTGGTCCCGAGCTACGAGTAGATCTACCTTATTCAGTAAGGTGCGGTAGTAAATGATACTGCATATAATTTTATTTTTGAAAAACGCTGATATTGATATTGTTCCGTATTATATATTTTTGAAAATCTTTATATAAGTATATAGCTCATGAATATTATCATAAAAACATAAAATTATTTATTACTTTTTCCCGCGAATTTATTGAATATTGGGTGCCTTCTTGTGTGTTCTCATAGTTACGGACATTGAGATTTCAATATTTATTTCAGTTATAAGACATTTTGTTTTTAATTATTCATTGAACTATACTAAACACTTTTATTGTGATGTATTATATAACATTACCATACATTTAAATTATTGAATGGATTTCCGTAAGGTAATCGGGTACCTATGTTACAAAGTAGCATTAGTTTGTACCCGAACGCATCAAAACAAAACATTCGAACGGAACAAAGATGGGTGGGCGTATTTTCTTTGTTGTCTTGATTTTTAGTATTTTTGCAGTCAATTCATATTCATCGTATTAACTTAGAGATGTGTTTGACGTGAAAGAAGTTGAGATGAGTTGTAACTGGCACGGACCCGGCAATTACCACACAATTGGAAGTTTTCCTACCGTACAGATCCTTCACTGGACTAGATTTTTTGCAGAGTTCTAGTAACAGATGATTAGTTTCCAAACCTGGTTAAGATTTCAATAGTCAGTGGTGATGTAACATGTGATAAAAGTACATGCTTCGTCAAAAATATTGATATACATAAGATGTCAAGAATGTCAGGTATTAATCATAATGATACATCTTGAAATATCTGTTCCCACACCTATCATATCATGTAACTCCTTCTCTGTATACCGTCTTTCACTTTTCCCATGTTTGTCTTGGTTGAAATACAGATAACATAGTTCCTTGTGACTTTCTTTACAATACTTTCAATGTTATTTTTAAAAACTTCATTTGATTTTGATAATTAGGTTGTGAAAAAGCCTTTCAAGACAAAATGATTGTGGAAGTTGATTTAGACCAGGATTAAAAAGAATCGGAAGTTAAGACCAGGATCAGTAATCAATTGCAATGTAATCTTTAGAAGAACTTTCTTTAACTGTTTTTTATGAAGATATTAGACATTTACATTCATTAGCAAGAGACCGGCTAGTATGATAACTATTTTATTAGACTATATATTAAATTTTGCCAAAAATATGAAGATATGTCACTGGACATATTAATTACAATTCAAGAGCTTGTCGCTCAACGAAATTTTTATTTATGCAATTCGAATTCATTATTTGGAAAATGTTTTCAAATTTTAAGCATTTGCAGATTTATGATCAAAAACGAAATAATAAATTTTTTTGGAATGTCTACCAGAAATAATGATAGAACACTTTACAACATTATTTACCAGATGGAACTGGTCCGTCATTTTGTTTACTATTATGGACAAGAAGTGGATGGAAAGGCCTGTCTGATAGTTTGCAAATCAATAGTTAAAGGTATCTTGTGCATTTGTAAGAAGAAATCATGATCCAACATATTAACCATTTCATTTAGATTGTTGAATTAGGTCTATTGTTAAAAAAGTGAACAAATAAAATTATGTATATTTTCTTTTGTGATCTTGTTTTATTAATATTATTTTCTGTTTTGAGTTGATAATTTTGATTTGGTTTCGTTTTGATATTGTTCCACTCAAGAATATGCACTTATATCGAGATATATATTAAGATTTCACTTTGGAGCATTTAACTTGTTTCCTGTGAAGCTGAAAGTTAAGTCGTGGAATATGCACTTATATCGATATGTATATTAAGATTTCGCTTTGGAGCATTTTTTTGTTTCCTGTAAAGCTGAAAGTTGAGTGACAAATGAACAGTGTTCTTTGTTGTCTGGATCCAGATGTTTCAAGCTTGACTAGTTTAATCAGTGATTACGAAAAAATCAAAATATCAAAAGAAATGAAAGTATCATGATTAAATGAATATATTTATAACAATGTGGTTTAATTTGATAAATTCTTTATCCATTTTTTATTATATTTTTCAACTTCAGTTCCACAACTTGGAAAACAATTGCGAAGTGTTTTATAGTTCTGAAATTTTAATTATTGTCATTATTTTTTAAAATGATTGGTGTTTGTTTAACCATTACTAATGTTTAATTGTAACACGACTGCATTTCGGGAACGATGTTTATACCCCCCTCCCGCTTAAAAAGTTGGGGGGTATATAGTGATAGGGGTGTCCGTCCGTGTGTCCAGACGTCCTTCCGCTACACCTTAGGGTACATATCTCTTATCCGCAACTCCTTCTAAACCCTTCAATGGATTTTCATGAAACTTTCACACAATCTTTGTGATATAAAGTAGATGTGCACCTATTTAAACAAGAGGCCCATGGGCCTTAACGCTCACCTGAGGAAGAGTACATATCTTATGCAGAGGTTCAATGGTCAATGACATTAATAAAAGAGAATATCAAAATTTTCAGCAGTAAGGGCCAATAATATGCAAGTATTTTTGCAAATTAATTTAACATATTTAAAGTCTAGCTACAATATATAATATAAACAGCTAAAACATCTGTATTTTAAAATGTGCATTAGGTTAATACCTACAATATTCCAATATACATGCCTATACAAAGAGTTTATAGTTTTTGAGATAATTAACCATTGAAGTATTCATTTGCATCTATGACCTTGACCTTTGAACCTGACCTTCATTCATATATCAAAATGATCGATAGGCCAATACCGACAATATTCTAAAATACATGCCTATACAAAAAGTTTATAGTTTCTGAGATAATTAACCATTTAAGTAGTAGTTTGCATCTATGACCTTGACCTTTGAACCTATGAACTTCATTCATATATCAAAATGATCTTGTGCAAATGCCTACAATATTCTAATATACATGCCTATACAAAAAGTTTATAGTTTCTGAGATAATTAACCTTTTAAATATTCGTTCGCAGCTATGACCTTGACCTTTGAACCTATGACCTTTATTCATATATCAAAATGATCATTAGGCCAATACCTACAATATTCCAATATACATGCCTATACAAAAAGTTAAAAGTTTTTGAAATAATTAACCTTTTAAGTATTCATTTGCATCTATGACCTTGACCTTTGAACCTATGACCTTCATTCATGTATCGAAATGATCATTAGGCCAATACCTACAATATTCCAATATACATGCCTATACAAAAAGTTTATATAGTTTTTGAGATAATTAACCATTTAAGTATTCGTTCGCATCTTTGACCTTGACCTTTGAACCTATGACCTTCAATCATATATCAAAATGATTGTTAGGCCAATACCTACAATATTCCAATATACATGCCTATACAAAAAGTTTATAGTTTTTGAGATAATTAACCATTTCAGTACTTGTTTACATCTGTGACCTTGACCTTTGAACCCATGACCTTTATTCATATATCAAAATGACCATTGTGCCATTACCTACAATATTCTGATATACATGCCTATACAAAAAATTCATAGTTTTGCAGATAATTAACTATTTTGGTATTCTTGGACAGCTGTGACCTTGACCTTTGAACCCATGACCCTGATCTATGTATCAAAATGATCGTCATGTCAATACCTACAAATAACTGAAAATCCTACGCCATTATCACAAGAAATGTTAAAAAAAAATAGCATTTTTTATCAAAGGTCAAAAACTGGGACATGACCTTGACCTTCGACCTTGACATCAATTGAAAGAAAATTGTAAGACAAGATCAACAGTGAAAACTCCATACAATTATCTTCAGCCGTTATGAAGTTATAACAATAAATGTCTCATTTTAAAAATTACGTAATTTTACGCAAAAAACGCGTAACCCAATTTTTCGTCTAATTTTCATGAAAAACACAATTTTAATGTTCCCAGGTATGCTGAATCCAAATATCCAATCAAAATTTGCCAGCACCTTTTGGTTTCAGAGAAGAAGATTTTTTTGTCTATTTGCTATTTTTAGTAACAGCGGCCATCTTGTTAGGCATGGCCAAACCCAGAACACAATTTTGAAAGGCTGTTACCTAGGCATGATAGTCACCGAGTTTCATCAAATATGGCTCAGTAGTTTTGGAGGAGAAGATTAAAATGTAAAGTTTACACACGACGGACGACGCACGACGGACGGTGATAGATTGCAATAGCTCAGCTGAGCCTTTTGGCTCAGGTGAGCTAAAAATTGATCCGATGGATTTTTGAGAGCTCACAGTTTTCATTGTACAAGTTCGTGTATTTTTTTTAACTTTATTTTTGAGGGCGCGTTTGACCTTTTGAACGGAGTCAAAAGCTGAGGCGGGGGAACTTGTAGCGTACCAAAGATTTGATATTAACTATATTTTTAAGTGTTTCGTTTCATTCAATATTGTTTAGGATGTATCTATGTATTACGCGGTATTGTAATTAACCCGTGTGGGACCCCACTAGTGCGCTAGTATAACGTGTTATTTTAAGAAATGTCATGCAGCTGGTCAAGAGGTCAATAATATTACGTATTAAGAATTTGGCTCCTTATCTTCAGGAGCCGGTATTTCCTGTAAACAGGTAAATGGTAAATACGAGTGATGTAAAGGTCCGTGGTCAGTTGTTTCAAATGTTGTAGTGGGCACGCCTTTGATATTATAGTGAAGTTTATAAATGTGTTGTGTATATAGTTTTGTAATGTTCATTGAAATCGACTATCTTAATAAATAGTTAAACATGCGACGGATTTGTCAATTTATTTAACAACGCTACCAAATCATTGTGGATACTGGAGCTACGCTACCCTAAATTTGGATTTTTTTAAGTACTTTTGTGGAAATTTACCACCACTCAACCACGCCCTTCGGCTAACGTTACATTTTGCTAATCACCATTTCATGTTATGTCCGGGTGCAAATTCAGTCAATACATTTTGCCTTATGAATGCGCGACAAAAACACTGCAATAAAACAGTATATCCGAGGTCATAAAAACTCGTTTTATATTACTTTTCAAATCTCAAGAAAAGAAGACAATTTCTCAAAAATTGGGGGCTAATTTGACAGTGGGGACGAAATTGCAAGATGTGGGGGCTATTTTAATATGGGTGAATTTACCGTGGGCCGAACTGACATTTAGTGGGCGTGTAAAATGTAACAACTTAAGGACCAACATTATGAATATATATAATATGTGGGTGTTTAACCAACTCGATTCTCTAATCTTAATATTATGTACAAGTTGTTATTGGTCGAAGATATATTTATTTGATGATAAATAATACATCCTGTTAATAAAAATACAGGTGTCACTACATTGAACAGAATTTTTCTCTTGTGTCCCCCAATAAGTGAAATAAAATAATCTTGATAGGAAAACACCACTATTCAACATCAGTGTCACTGCATAGGTAACTACAATTGAGATTTTAAGACTAATTGATTAATAAGACTGAAAAACAGAAAAAAGGTACAAATTCAATTTATTGACAAAAATCACAATAATTTTACTTTTAAGCTAGCCCCGTTTCGTGCCTAGGATTAAAAGGTTCCATCCTTCAACACACAGCACTTAAATTTCTTGTAATATGATTATTCACAATTTTTTTAATTTTTTTGAAAAACAAGTCTAACATCCATGTCAAATAGAATTTTATACGCAATTCACTGAATTCAGCACTTTGCTTTTTTCATAATTTTGCGGCAACCTGGACAATACCATACGTTTGGCAAACGTTTTAAGCAAATGCATTTTGGGTGGAACCAATCATCACATTTGTCGCATCCAACCATATTGTGCAAACCTGTTGTTGTCCCACATTTACAGTATTTTTTCACATCTGATGCACTTGCAGTAGCCTGAGGAGGTTGAATTTCCACATTTTCCCTTTTCCTTGTAAGAATCTCTGGCAAAATTGTGTGTATCCATAGAAACTCGTAAGTTTCCAACATATTGTTAATGAACGAGTCATTTCTGTTCACTCGTGTTACAACACAATCCATAGGGGTCCACTACAAAATCTGCATTTGTAACATCACATACATATATCTGGTGTTGCACTTGTGCAAAATATTTACTAGTTTCTTTCAAAAAAATTATTGTTCAGAAAAAAATCACCATCATTTAATGCATATGTAATACTATGATCCTTGTATTTAAATGGACACTTAATTTTAATTATGCCATTACCACAACAGTCACAGTTAACACATCCATCCGGAGAAGCGCCAATATATGGTCGGCCCTGTTTTTAAAACAAAGCCAGATTTTACTATTGAACAATTAATATGAGGTTCTAGATTAGTCATGTACACTTGTCCAGTGGGAACACAGCTGGGTTGATGACTATCATTGCCAGAATACAAGTTTGAATATAAATAAAATCCATCATCTTCATGTTCAGCACCCCAAAGAACTGATGGAACTGAAAGTTTATTCTTAATTGGTTCACATTTCCTCTTTATTAATGAAGGAGCTGGATTGTTTTTATTTGTATGTAGTACGTCTCCTGCAACCGAAGAGGTTAAACGTCAAAGTCTTTGTTCCAACCATGTTGAAGATGATGACTGGTCCCTTGTCATTTCCTCAAGATGAATAATCTGTTCATAGCTAACACTATTAATAATATCCCTAAATTTTTCATTGCACAATGTTTGAAGTTGGTTTTCATTAAGCTTCTGATTGTCAGGTTTATATCAGGTTTATAAAGACTACGTAAGGCATCTTCTTTATCGATGGAGTTGGTCCTAATTTCACGAACTTTTCACTGTATCTTGAAAACGCAACAAGTCCAACATCATTTTCGTCCAGGCTAGCCAACGCACTTAGAAACTCATTTTGCTCGGATTCTGTCGAGGGCTCTGGTACAATTTTTGCAGCTTTTTTTTTACTTTCTCACTTTCACCTTCAGTAGGATAGCCAAGTCCAAATTGTGCGTTGGTTTTAAAATTTGAGACCTTCCGCGGTAAATAAAAAGGGATTACTTTTTGGCAAGTGTCTGAACCCGAAAAAAATTCGCCATTTTCAGAATCGTTTTTATACCATAAAATTAACATTTCTATCTACGAATATGATGCAAGCGTGTGAGGAATTAACTAAACTTTCTACATGTATCAAAAAGTCCGAGATAAAACGCCACATTTACTTAAAATTACTGATATCCCGACGATAACCGATTTCTCTTGAAAATCAACAGAAATTTCTTCTCCATTTTTTAAACTGGTACGTTTTTTGTGTAAAGAATACTTTTCCTAGAAATTTTAATACAATGTCAGAAAAGTATTATAGTATACGCCAGTAAATTATCGTACCTGGTGCATGAGGGTTAAATATGCGAAAATTGCAAAAATCCAACAGCATGATTTCAGTACGTCTTGTTGTCAATGAAAACAAATATGGCCGCGACCTTGATAAACATTGTTCTAACGTAATGACGTAAACAACGTTCCCCGTGTCAATATATAGGTCAACTGTCTACTGTATACACAGTACACGCAATGTACAGTACAGACCCGTCGAAAGTTTAACACTAAGCTAACCAAAAGAAGTCAAAGCTCGACTGCCGAGTGCCCAAGGTATGGAAAGGTAGCGGTCGAAAAGCTGCCGAGAGATAGATGGCAACTGCTATCGATATTTATAAACACCAAACGAGGGACCAATATGGGCTGTCAGCACTAATTCGTTAGCTGGATGCTAAACTTTGTACAGGTCTGTACTGTATTTATTGAGGCATCCTCATCTGGCACACATCATATGACATGTGTTTGTTGATGGAGATACTTTAGGACCCCAACAGGAATAAATAAATAGGGCCTACATTAAAAAAAATAAATGATAAATAAATAAATAAATAAATAATGAATAAATAAGAAATTCTACAGAGAAATAAGTTAGAGCTGGGACACAGTAATGTTGAGCAGGTTCCAAATTTTTAGCAGGTTAGAGATAAATAAATAAATAAATCAGAAATTGTTCAGAGAAATAAGTTAGAACTGGGACACAATATGTCAGCAGTTAATAAATAAATAAATAAATAAATAAGAAATTCTACAGAGAAATAAGTTAGAGTTGGGACACAGTATGTTGAGCAGGTTAGTGATGATAAATAGGGTAAATACATAAAAAGAAATCAAAATAAGATGCATTTTGTCTTTCCTCAAGGTACAAACATGAAATGTGGCATGGGTACAATGGAAAGTAACCTCAGATATTTTTTGGAAAAATAAAACAAATATTTTTATATGAACAAAATTAACATTTAAAAAATAAAAGATATTGAATTACTAAAAAGTTAAAAAAATTATAAACAGGCAGATAGTTAGAAATTTTGTCATATTGTTGTTTGTTAAATGAATGACGAGTGGGCCATAATAGCATTTAAAAGGACTAAAATTGTCTAAATTATCAAATTTAATTTAGAAAATACACAAACAGGTGATTTTATGGGGGACAGGTACTTTCTAGTTGTTTTGGCTGTGATAAATAGATAAAACATTTACAAATGAATCAAAAACTATGGGATCATATGGCAGTGTTCATTCTAGAAAGGGGCTGTTGATCCTTTGTTTTGCCAAATGGCACCATTGTAAAGGCCATAGTGGGCCACATTTGAAATTAGATTTTGACTCAGGGATATTGCAAGCCTAGGCTTATCAAGGCCCTCAAAAAGTTTTATGGCCGTCATCACAGTGTTGTTGATAAGTTTGATGTCTCTGTGTCCAGGATTGCCTTGGATATATTTGACGTCTCATAGTTCCATGTTCCTTTCACACAATTTTGATTACACACGTGACGGGTGTAGCTAGCTAAACAGGAGGTGCTTACCCTTCCGGAGCACCCGGCCTCACTTCCCTGGTGGAGGTTCACGTGTCTAACCTAACTTGTCAGTTCCAAAGTTTTTACTTTGCTTCTGGATTGTGATTCGGAAATGGATAAGTATGTTTGTTTTTGATTTCAAATGCAAGTTCAAAATATTTGATAGCATTGTGATATATAAAAGCTACATTATATGAAACTTTTAAATACTTCATTACAAAAGCTTTTACATCAGCCTAAAAGACTACAAGTCACATCAAACATTAGATGTATGTAAAATTATTGATGTTATTCAACTTGTTATTATTAGAAATGAACCCATCTGAAAAATCCTAGAATGAACACTCGTGCATGGTTATTACTGTTTACACAAAATGGAACATTTTTCAAAGAAAAATGCATTATGTGTGACTAAACCAACTACACATTTATGAATTGAATGCTTCTCTTGATACTGAATACCTACTTTTTCACCACATGAAATGCTTTTCATGCACCCTTGTCTGAAGTGTAGCATACAGGTAACAGCATAGGTTAAAATCTTACTATGTCAGAAAGTTTTCCAGTTCTCTTGTTGAGGGGTGTGTTTTACTTAGGGATGAAGCCTAACTATTTTGAGCTAGGGACCAGCTCACTTCATAAAAGAATTTGTAACAGTAATAAATGGCTTAAATGTGTTAACATTAAGGGACCCAGACTGGATTTTAGAAGTCATTGGCTACTTGGCCCCTGCTTATCTTCATCCCTGTACCTAGTTTCCCCCTTAATCTCATTTACCTGATTATAATTGAAATAATCTTGAATGGAGTGTGTTTACCAACCAATCAATTCTAAATTTAACTGATAAATCAATAAATCTGGAATAGGCCTGTGTGTTACAATTATTTTGAATTCTTTCAAACTAATAATGCCTGTTTGGATACACTGTGTCATGAATTTCACTGCATTTGCATAAACTTATTTCTTAATGTTATTATCAAACCAGTTCCCATGAATTTTCCTGAAAGGTGATATTTATTTATCAGAATTTTACAATTTTACAGAAATTACTGAAATTCCTAAATATTTTACAGATCTGTATTTAATCATTATAATATGGAGTTAAATTTTAAACCAAGTCAAATGAAATTCACATGATTGGTATTAGCTTTTCCTATTTCCTACTTCCACATAGTCTATTTTAAATGTTATTTGTGCTATGTCAAATTGACTTAAAACTTTTAATGAAGCAAAATAATCAACTTTGCATGTCTAAATTGTACTAAAATAATAATGCCGGGGATATTGGCATCAGAACAGAAACAAAAATTTAAATAACAAAGACCAATGTTGTGTTGACTCTGGCTAAACTAACATGGGAGATGTTTCCTCATTTTGGGAAATATTTCATAAAGTAAAATCCAGTCCAACCCTCTTTAATGATGTTAGCTTATTTATCCAATGATATGTACTGATATGACAGACAGGTCCTGTTTATATTTTGCCAGCAAAGCAAAATCAGTTGGTAATTTTCAGTAATTCTGAGTCCCTAACTAGCCCTACATGAGCAGGTTGCACTGTACACTGTATTGGTACAGATCCCGAGTCCATATGGGTAAAATTAGAACACATCCGTATCTAATGTGTTCGACAGCCTTGCAGATCGATCAAATAAGGCAAAAAAGCTTGAAAATTTTGTCTAAAATACACGATGACATTTTCTGCATGCTAAAATTGTGATCGAAGCGGGACGAATGCTAATCAAATATGTCCGACTGGAAGTAGTTCCAAAAAATCGGCAGATTAGACGAGAAATGAGGTGAAAATACAATATTTTTAAGGAAAAACTTACTTTATTTCAACAAAAATATCTCCACAGCGTCTCTCGATTATCAAATTTATACATTGCATACAATAAGGAAGCTGTCTTAGCATTTTTTCTGTGTCAAATTAGCCGGAAAGGGGCGGCCCATGATCGAGAATCCGGCAATGTCATCGATTTTTTCGACATTTGAAACTGGTACGTTTTTTGTGTAAAGAAATTTATTTTACAAATTATACATCAAAATAACCGTGAGAAAAAGTTCTTTCCGTTCATGTAAAAACATCTTTGGTGCATGAGGAACTGCGTACACAGAATGATATTTTTTAAAGTTTCAATTTTCAATTTTTCGCCGGTGCCTAACATTCAATTACGATTTAAATTGTTAAATTCTCACCGACTTTGATAAAAATCGCCTTTAATGACTTACTTTTGTCCTCAAAAAACGATAAAATACTACAAATAGTATTAAAAACTCGCAGTGAAATAAATATTATGTAATTTTACCGCCTCGAGTGAATTCAAATTTTTGACAATTTTTTCACTTTGTCTGCGCGTGAAATTTTGTTTGATGAATCAATGCGCTGGCCGGGTTGGCTATCCTACTGCTTGGATGCTTCCTTGTAGAACTTGATCTCGGATATCGGTGAAGCAGTAACATTGAACAAAACAATTATTCTATGCACATGGAACATCAGTACATGTTGACTTCGTGTAGCCAAGGCGCACAGCTGCTTCTAACTTAAAAAGTAAGGCACCAATGTGGGAACAACTTTCTCCAAGTCTACAAAATAAGATAAAAATTGATTACAATAAGCCTTAATGCATATTGGAAGAAAATACAAAATACTATATACAAAGTTACCAAATTATTGTGGAATAATTTCATTTTTCATCAGCATTGTATATATTATTTATAATGTTGTTATGGATGATATTATCCGGGGCCTTGGACATATATTATTATTATTATTAGTTACGGAAGAATTGATTAATTAACCGAGTTTAACATCTAAGTCAAGAATATTTTAACTATTTCAATTTCACTTATAATGAGACGTTACCAGCCATATGTAAAGATGTAGAAATTTTACCTTTGCTATGTATGGGCTGATGGTATTATCCACTAAGATTTCGCCTACTGTGGCATATGACCCAAGATTTTTATATTTTAATGCAGAGTGCTTGGCAAAAGAACAGTTACTGTACTACCAATTTTCAAATCTTAAATCACAAATTAACAGTGTACAAGAACAATTTACGTGATTAAAAACTGTTTCAATTGACATAATGAATGCTAATGTACATTCAAGGGAATACTCTTTTCTAGGTACACCAGACTTAGACTCTATTCAAAAGTACATGCAAGCTCTAACTAATATACACACCCTGCCATACAATCACAATGGACTGTTATGACTGGTTCATTCTTTTTTAGGGCTACCCAAGGGTGATGAGGCTCATCAGTTACCCTCCAAGAAGGCTTGACATCAGCTCGGAAAATGAAATTACCACTGGAGGATTTCATATCGTAAACTGTCTGAACCCAACCAGAATAAAAAAGTATGTGCTTCCAAGGATCTAAAATTTTCCATAGCTTCTGCTGAATACAACCCTGTAAAAGAAAAACTCCAATTAAAAATGTTTTTAAGAAACTTTCTATTTTTCTGAAGGAAACTCACTTCAATTGAATTATATTTAAATAAAAAAATTATTAAAGGTTAAATACAGATGAGAGAAGAAGGAAATAAAAGAAACACATGAAAATGTAAAATTTTAACTAAAAAATTAAGCAGTTAATAATAAATGTACAGAATGTTTCATTTATATCAAAGAGAGATGTATTAACCAACTTAAAATATCAATTTAAATCAATTTGCAAAGAAAATTCTAGCAATGATATAAAACAATCAAATGATATTATTTAATATAAACTTTAAAGAAAATATTACCAAAAAATGACTTAAAAATTTAACGCAATTGTGTATTTTGCGCTAAAATTGACACTTTTGTAAAATGTGTCAATCAGGTCTACTAAAAAATAAATTGACAAATGGTGAAAATAGAATTTGAAATACCATATTTTGTCAGGAGAAGCATTGTATTAAATTGTTAATTGCGTATTTTTCAACACGCAAAAATTTTACTCTTAATATCCCAAGAAATAATTGAAATAAAGTGTGGAAAACTAACTTTGATGGAAAAAGCATATTGTAACACTATATGCCAGCGCATATTTTATTTTTTACCCATTTATTTCATACTCTCTGCATTTATTCAACGAAAATATTTTATATCTTATATGGAAATGAAATGTTGATTTGTTAATTAAAATAATGAAATATGCTCAATTCAGTAATCATCATTTTATTTCTTAAATTATCCAAATAAATTAATTTTAATATATATTTTTTACTTTGTAATATACTTTATTGCAAACCAGTGTATTTTAAGTGCCTAGTATCTTGCTAATTTATAATAATTATGATACTGAAAAAAAATTATATTCCTTATGGAGTTTTTGGTTCTTTTTTTATAATTTTAGTTGAATAAGAACTCTATTTTTTGCGATATCTAGTCAACAGATTCAGAGGATAGACGGGATTTTCCCATATTCAAAATTATTATATTTTCATAACAAAATCGTCCGGGAAAATTAAAACTGCTTTCAACACTGAAATCTGTGAATATATTTGTGTTGATTATAAACTTGAATTATTCAACTTAAAATGCTGTATAAAGACCATATTGTATGTTTATTTATCGATATCACTTGGCGTAAATTTAAAAATCCAATATGGCGGCGACTGTGAACAACCGCATGTAGGTAAAAAAGAAGAACGTCGGTGCAAACTGTCAAGATCGTCTTTTTTATGTTTCCGTGAGGCTTTACTGAATGAATTTTTATGATTTTATCTTAAAATAATCATACAAAAGTGAAGAATTAAAATATATATGCAACAAAAAAAAAAAAAAAAAAGACTAAATATTTTTGCGCGATCGTCGATCAACTTTTTGGTGTTATAACTTTTTTCTACTACAGATAAAAGGATGCTGCAAACGATGGATAAAAGATAATTATTTTTGTACAGAGTGAACGCGTACATTGGTATCGCTTTCTTCCAAGATATCGAGCTTCTTTGCTATGAAATTATAAGATATGAGTACACCTGGAAATAGTGCGCCTGGTAAATGAGCGTGAAAGAAGTATATCTGTTTTATCGTGAGATATGTATTCTGAGACGGGTAATTCATTTGGTTACATATGCACATTTGGAATAAATTTTCGGAATTCATTTCAGAATCTAGTAAAATATTGCGACGGGATGCATCTAATAATTTCTGCAATTTGGCGAACTGATCGCATGTTCACAATAAAAAGTAGTTCGAGAAGTTTGCGTCCTACGATGTAAAATCATAACTTTTTAAGAAATGAACAGCAACGGCAGGTTGTTTAATTAATTCTTCGTGAAATCTACGGAAATTTAAATTTATTTTGAAAGTTGTGATAACGTATTTTGATGTTGAGGCAATTGTGTCATATTTTAAAATGTTTATCGATTAGATTTTACTTTCGTGAAAGGGAGATAATTCGTACAGTGTTGTATGCAAATTTTAAATACAGTCGTTTTACCAGTTCCGAACAGGGTTTCATATAAGCGCTGCTGTAGACGTCATCCACAAGCAGAGAAAATAAAATTTATGTGGTGTAATAATACAAATGTTTACTGATTCCAAAATATCGACACCTGTCCTCAAAAACACGTGGTAGTATGCTTTCTTCAAAAAAGCATTTCCGTGATCACGATTTGTTTACATCGTTAAACTAGGTCACCAACAATCTGTCGTACATTTAGGAAGCGGTTGAAGAAACAGCAAATTGAGAAAATTACTTTGCGATTCCTTTAATTGAACGGGATTGAAATTTTAGATTATTCGGTAGTAAAAATTCGGAACTGGTAAAACAACTAAATGATCCAGTTACATACAACCGCTAGAATGTTCCCCCTCATAGCGACGGTAGGATCTGCAAAACTCTACTTTCTCTCTATCCGAAATGACAAAACGATCGGGTACAACTTTTTTAAATTTTAATTACCGATTGTCTTTTTCATATATTTATAAAATTAATTTTTTCTACCATTTAATTCAGCAATACATGGTTTGGTACATAAAAATGTTTCTTTTTCCAAAAAAAAAACCATCCGTTGGACTATATGCATAGATCGACGACACCCCCCCCCCCAATTTTCGGTTATATTCTGTCTTGCCACAACACAATTTTCTCAACTACGCTGTACAACAGCACGACAGTGCTATGTTTTCTGATTGGTCCTAAAAAATCAGGATCCTGGATTAATTGCAGCCCCTTCGTAAATAAAAACGATTTACCCGAAAATCTGCCCTAAAGTGTATTACACGTTTTACCTGGAATTTTTACAATTAACACACAATGTCTCAGGTGTCAAAAATTTCGCAACAAAACAAAATCGTGCAAGAATGGTTTATACCAATTCAGGTTTTTAAGCTCACTTGGTCAATTTATATATAGTCATCAATAATTTTAACAACATTTAAATTAGCACTAAGGTATACAAAACAAACATTTTATTTCATTTTCACTCAAATTAATTTTGAATTAAATCATTGACTTAAGCAATGGGGAGTAAAGCAACTTATTTCAAAGGCAGTGACTGGTCATGGTGCAGGCTTTAAATATATATGTTTTTCATGCAATGATGACACCATGGTGATGATGTGGCATGAGGGGTTCTGATGATATGATGATGATGATACAATAGTGGTTGTGGTGATGATGAAATTGAGTTCTACAGATGATGTCACCATGTTAATGTAATGCAACATAATGATGGCGATGGTGGTGGTGACATGAGTTCTGATGATGGTGGTGACATGAGTTCTGTTACTGCCGATAATGGCAATGATTCATTATAATAATGATGTCACCATGTGGATGATGATGTGACATGTAGCTTTGTGGTGATGATGACAACAATGTCTTCATGTTGATGATGATGATGACGATGTTTTCATGATGATGACACGAGTAAATCTAATGATGATAATAGTTTATGGTAACATGAGTTCTGTTGCTGCCAGTGATTATGATGATGATGGTGGGGATGACATTTAGTCCTGCTGCTGCTGAAAATGATGCTGATTCATGATGATGATGGTTCATGAAAATGTCACCATTTTGATCATGATGTGACATGAGTTATGATGATATTGACAATGTCCTTATGCTGATAATAAAAAAGGGTAAGTCTGATTATGATGATAGTAGTGGTGACATTGAGTTCTGCTGCTGCAGATAATGATGATTCATAATTATAATGATGTCACCATGTTGATGATGATGTGACATAAAGATTTGTGATGACATGAGTAAATCTGATGATGATGGTGGTAATGATCTGATGATAATGATGGTAGTGATGACATTATTTCCTGCTTCTGCCAATAATAATGATGATGGTCATTTCTGATAATGATGTTGTGGATGACATTAAATTCTGCTGCTGCTTATAATGATGCTGATTCATGATAATGTCACCATATTGATGATGATGGTGGTGGTGACGTGTCAGTTCTGTTGCTGTGACTGCTGCTGCTGATGATACTATTATAATCATTTCTGATAGTGATGAATTTGATGATGATGGTAGTGGTGGTTTTGACACAAGTTCTACTGTTGCTGCTAATGTCACATCATCATCAACATGGAGAAATCATCTTCATCAAATGAAAATTGTAGTGCTTTGTGAAATCCTTCCGATTTTCAGAGTAGAGTTCATCAATACATTTCTTTGTATTTTATGAATGTAAGATCTGATACACCTTGAATAAAACATCATATTGATAATTCAAGTATGTGAACATCATTTGATCATAAATCATGAGTGTGTTTAAAAAATTACACAGGTCCAATAAAATCTGTGACAGTTACTGAAATATGCTGGGATATTTTCCTTCAACTTCTATGTAATATGCCAGTCACAACTTTCAAAAACCCCATATCTGTATGAATGGGTAGATTTCAATTTTCTTCCCTTTTACAGCATATTTGCAACTACGCTGTAGATCAGCACTGCAGTGCTATGTTTATTATTGGTAGCCTTATTTGTAGACGGCCAAAATAAGGATAGAATGGTGTGGCGTAAGAGATAGAAGCGCTGTATAGGGCAGCGTATGACATTTATTTTAATTGGCGAGCAGAGTGCGCCGATAGACAAAGTAAGAGGACCACATATAAATAATAATAATACATATAATAAAAATTTAAGGACATTTTTGCATATATGTATAACTAGGCTGGCGAAAATCAATCCTCATTTTGCAACTCCATGAAAACAACCAGGGTAAAAATGTTTAAACAGACAAAATTAGCATATTTGCTGCCAAATCTCTTAAACTGCAAGTTTTTCTTGGTGCAAAATGCACTAAATGAAATATTGCATGGTCAATGAATACATAGCCCAATTCATCAATAGCACTAGTTTCTTTGGATAGTAAATGAATGCACTCTGTGGAAACACTGCAATATTCCACTGTACATTCAGGCGTTCCTCTTGGGCACATTCTGTCTTGGACCTACAATGAAAACAAATAATGATTAAACACAATATCTTGCTCACTCACTCCAATCCAGCCCCTGTCATTCAATTGGCACTTAAATGTCCATTAAACGTGATTAAATTGCCAATTAATTTCCATAAAAAGTGATTATTTTTGTATCAAAATTAAAGAATCAAGGTATAAATAAATATAATGAAATGCATTTAGTAAATTGTATTAAATTAAAACAAAATAGGAAAACAAACACTGTGTAAATGATCGGGCCATTGGTTGTATAAATGCATGGTGATGATTTCACTTCAGAATAGGAAATTCTGCACTGTAGTATCCAGCCTGTGAAATAAGTTCAAAATTATTTTGGACAATATATATGTACAATATAGATACATGGTATAGCATGTACTATGTACAGGTTAAGATACGTTACTACTGTTTCACCTTTGGGTACCTTTTAGAGGGATTGGTAGAGTGCTCGCTTGTCTCTCTTGTATAGCTTCCTGTAAATTTGGATCACCATCTGGTTTTGGTTTGTGGTTACTAAGATTTTTAAAATCCCATAAACCAGTATTTGTGTCAAGTTTTTCTTGGTACAAAATGCACTAAATGAAATATGTGAATACATATCCCAATTCATCTGACATCACTAGTACTAGTTTCTTTGGACAGGAAATGAATGCACTGTGCAAATATTCCACTGTACATTCAGGTGTTCTTCTTGGCACATTCTGTCATGGACCTACAATAAACAAAATAATAATTAAACACAATAACTTCCTCACTCACTCCAATGCTATTTCACAAGATTTGCATGTTATTTATCAAAAATGTAAATTACTTGCAAGTTGAGCACCCCCAGGTCTGCTTACATATACTCTGCCTTAACCCTGATTTTGGCCAACCTTTTATGCCTCTGGACTGGTCAATAATCCCTAAAGGGGCAAACGGGTCATACCAATTCCCTTGCTTCACCGACCAATATATCTTATAGTATAAAGCAGGACACGTATCCCATTAATTTAAGGGCCTAACCCGAATAACATTTATATCCTGTGATGTCATTTATGACGTCTAAACAAGGCTTTCCCCATGGAGAACTTACATGCCTTTTCCTGTTTACTAACAAAGTGTCTGGTACATTTTATTCATAGCTACATTATACACGTCACAACATTCTCCCCAACATGTATCTAAACTTTAATAGAGTATAAAATATCCAATTTCGTTACATTGCCCCCTCTTTTCTAAAATGCATCCCGCAATTAAACTTGTATATATAAATAATCGGGGCGAAAAAAAAAAAAAAATCATTGAATTAAAAACAAATAACTTTTTTATGTATTCATTTGATCAACCAGAAATCAATCGCAATAATATTCCTGATCATGTGTCACAGCTGCCTGCTTTTAGTGTTTATTTATTACAGGAACTCTCTACTTCTTCTCCATGCACCACCATTTCTGTATTTCCTTTTAATTTTTCCCATCGTCATCCCAATCTGCCATGCGTCATGTGTCACAGCTGCCTTCATGAATGTCACTTAAAGTTCATAAATGTACGTAAAACCAACATCCGTATTCGTTTATAGAAAAATTCTAATTAGAAAGATTTTTAATTTCAATCAATCCCCAATTTGTTAGAAATTTTAAACAAAAATCATGTAGATTTAACTACCTTTTAAAGTTTTAATATTTTTTAGTCTCATTAACTTCGACACTCGATTTCAGAATTTTATACAGTAATATAACGCGACAAAATCGTTGTTAACAGTAACGCGAATTTAATTTAAACAATATTTTATCAGAAAAAATGTTGAAAAGGATTGGACAGCAGGCATTGCCTATATAAGTCTCCTTAGTTGGAGTACATAATATATATATATTAACAAGTATCGCAAAAATAACATTAATAATAATAATACACAATGAATAATATTAATATTAGTGTTGTACCAATAATTTTGATGATATAATTGTAACTACTAAAAATTTGAAAAATTCATTTTTGTTAGACTATTGAAAAATGAATGAAGAAAAAAAGAAGAGGAAAAAACAATATAAAACAGAACGAAAACAAAGAACAATGAGAAAACAAAATTAAGAAAAAGAAATGAGTGAAAGAGAGATATATATACAAAAGAGAGTAGCTAATAGTTAGCAAAGTTAAACAACAAAAAAGAGGTTGAAAATAACAGAACAGAAGATGTGAATTATTAGGGTTAAGAAACTAAGAGTAATATGTACAAAAGAGTGACTCAGTTGGAATTACTAGATTTTTACCGTTGAGAATCCTTAATGAAGTTATGTACTACTTGAAATAATTGAGTGTTTTTACCATATGAGTATTCTGGAGAACCATGGAGAAGAATTTGAAGGTCTATAGAAGGTAAGCCAGTTATAGAATAAATAACATTAAATAATTTCTGCCTGGGTTGAGAGAAAGCTACACAGTCAGAAAAGAAGTGCTGATTATCTTCAGATGGGGATCCACACTTAGGGCATGATGAGTCATTCTCAATTAAGTGATCAAAAAGATGACGCTTAAGATTGCTCGAAAAATTGCGCAACTGACAGTGATATATATATTCTCAGCTCTACTACCATAGTTAAAGGAAGAATTCATTTCACTTGTGCAATAGTATGATTTAAGTTAAGACTTGAATGATGCAATAGAAGTTGCAGATTTTATTGCAATCGGTAGTTCATTCCATAGTTTTATTGTAGATGGCAGGAAGCTATTGTAATAAGAAGAAGTTCGACAAAGAGGTAATTGAAAAAGTTGACCCGAGTTTCTTAAGTTGTAACCAGTATCAGTTGGAAAGTAGAGATAAATGATATGTTGCAAATAAGCAGGGGCATAGCCATTGATCGATTTATAGAAAGTGGTTAGTTTATGTTGCCTGCGCCTTGCCTCTAGGGATTCCAGTCCGAGTTCAAAGAAAACAACAGTTCTAACGCGGATATATTGAAAGAAATACAATATAGGTTAAGTAGATGATATTTAAAGATTTTAAAGTATACATCTAAATTTAAAACGGACATAATTTTCTACCAATACATTTAAGAAGTAAAATATTGTCGAGAGCAAACATGGAGTAAAACAATTGAAACATTATGCTCGAGTCGATATATTCGAATGCAAAATATTGCTTCAGTCAATAAGTTTTATAAAATATTTAAATATGTATTAAAATAGGTGTTTGTCATCCAGGGTTCAGTGATAACATGTTTTGTGCTGACAATTTAAAAAAAGGAATAGATGTACGTAGAATCTACATACGTATTCATTAATTAGAAAATGTAATTGATTTTTATCTATTTTAAGTTATCCCGAACTTGTTGGAATAATTTTTCAACAGAAATTGCTCAGATTAAAACAGTGTAGATTGTATTTTTTAATTCTCAATTACTTTAACAACTGGCATAAATAACCCAGTTTTAAAGACAAGGATTACTAACCATAGAAACAACGGCATTCACCTTTATTATAAACTGATATTGTCTTTTATAATAAAGTATGAACGTCTCTTTCGGAGGTCACACTATTGATGTACATATTCGTTTTTATTCTGGCAATAAATTTCAAAATCATTTATAAAACATATGTATGCAAATGTGCTCTAGTGCTACTACCATAAATTATCAAAATTTATCGCGGATCGAGAAAATAAAGCGATTTATATTCATTGTGATAAAAAATTTTCACGTATACCCACAAACAGGAAAAAAGTAAATATGGTTACTGCATACTGGTGACATATACTACTTACACAACAATGTCGCAGTAACCGAGCTAACCAGAAAAATACCACATCAAAAACTTTTTTTTGTTGTGAAGTCGATTGGAGACGAACCCACAGTAAAGGACTCAATGAAATAAAACAATGGTCAAATAAAAATGCGCAAACCCCAAACAAAAGATAAGTACAAAGACAATAAATAGTTGACTAGCTAATTTTAACCCAACACGTTAACTTTGAAAAATGTAAAGTTTTCAAAATTCGTGGACCGATTTGCTTTAACTCTAAAAATTGAACACTCTGTTAAATTGCATACAACTATCGCATATTGAAAGCTTTACTTAATTATTTAGATTTTAATGACAAAGTATATTTAAGACAATTGTGTCTCGAAATGTTAAATTTAAATAATCGTTAAATGTGAATATTGTAAGAAACAAAGATATTCTTGTTATTTTACAAATGTGGTTGTCTTAAAGGATAGGCTGTTAACTTGTATTTCAGAACATTCATTCTAAATTGTAAAAGATTATATTGTAATGTGTGAGATCAGAATTTTTTTCCTAAAGATAAAACAATTAAATTTCAATGTTTTTTGGGTTTTTTTTGGAAAAAATATATTTTTAAAAATCATTAAAGTTTTTGAACTTTTGTATTGAATTTCTTTATATTAGTTTTATATAGTTTATAATGGCATTAATTCCTCATAAATGACGAAACTATAGTGATTAACAGTGGTGTGGGTGAATCTTGTTACGATGCATAGGCACAGGGGTGTTTTGGATCTGTCCAAATGCTTTTTAAGTAGTCTTCTTCCTCCGAAGTCAACATATTGAATGAATAGAAACGCCACTTGTTTATAACTGTGGTGTTTTGTAGGAACAATAACCACTTTTGTGTTTTTCAACAATCAAAACAACTGCGTCATTTAACATATGTCTATTTATTACTAACAATGCACATGTGCGGTTTACAATACTAATGAGAATGGGAGAACGGCAGGTAGTCGGAATAATCGGGAACATTCAGTACATACTGAATGTACATACACAACATATTCTCCCCCTTTAATTATTTTGTCAGGCGCGACAATATTTAAACGCGTGAATTTCAAGAGTCTGTAAGTCTGTATACGCGCTGTATCATGAATTTGAAATGTCTATTCTAACTGTGAAAATAAGTAACACAATCTATCTGATCTGTATGCAAAAACAGAAATGAAACAATAAAGAACAAGAGGTCAGAACTAAGTTCTGTGTGAACACCTGGGATTGTTATGCCCATAACACTGGTGATCACATTAACATAACAATCACAAATCTAAACGTTTAGGTTTCCTGTTCCTTTGAGGACGTTGAACACTTTCAACTGTTTCTTTAGTTGCACTAGTATTTGGCAAAGATACAGAAACACTTTTTGGTGATTCACCTGGAGAATTACTGGTATCAGAACAAGTAATGGTTCTACTACTTGATGTCTCTCTTGGTATAATCAACAGTTACATTTCCGGGTATTGAACTATTTCCGGTGCACTATCTCACTTCCGGTGTACTTTCTCTAACTTCCGGTGTACTTTCCCTCACTTCCGGTGTACTTTCTCTCGGTGTAATTCGTGCGTTTGATCCACTGTAAATTTGGTCAACATGGCGTCGCCACAGTGTTCCATTAGAGTCAACTTTTACTTCATACGATAACGGTCCTGTCTGTGATTAAATCAATTCTGGAATACACTTCGGTTGTCCATGTCTATAGACTTGAACCGATTGTTCCAACTCAAAACTTCGAACAGATTTTCCAGTATGTTTAGCAAATGTTATTTTGTTCTGTTTCTTGTTAACACTAGCATGTAAATCTGGTTTAATAAGGTCTAGTCTTGTACGCAAATTAAGACCAATCAACAATTTCGCAGGTGTTTCACCAGTGGTAGCGTGCGCTGTGTTGCGATTGCGACATAAAAACGCATTCAGTTTCTGATTCAAATTTAAACTGACGGTATCATTTTTAAAACTTTGCATTGCCTGTTTGAATGTCTGGACAAATCTTTCAGCCTGTCCGTTTGTACGAGGGTGGTATGGTGAGGACGTTATATGGTGGATTCCGTTCTGAGCCATGAACTGTTTGAATTCGTCCGATGTGAATTGAGGTCCATTATCAGACACGATCTGCTGGGGAATTCCATAACGCGCGAAAAATCCACGCAATATTCCAATTGTCTGACCTGTAGACGTATTACGCATTGGCACAACTTCTGGTCATTTTGAGTGCGAATCGACCAGGATAAAAAACATGTTGTCCATATATGACATCAGGACAATAAGGTCTACCAAGTTTGTGAAACTGGTTTACCTAAATTCAAAATCACAATGACCTAAAGAGGTGAAACTTTAAAACATTTTAACATATGAGCTCGAAACTTCATATATGGTATCAGAACAGAGTACTAAGTTTGCAAAGCTGGTTTATTTTGACATGCATTCATGGTAACAGAGTTGAAGTTAATTTGTGATAAACCTAAAAGCCTATGACCTTGAAAGTTCATACATAGCAACAGCACATGAAGGTCTACCACGTTTTCAAAGCCTGTTGACATTGACCTTTAGGTGACTGTTAAGGCCCAATGGGTGTCTTGTTGAAGATTTTCACTATTTCTCTCTTAATGGGACCCAGGGGGGGAAATAAGTTTTTCATTTGTGCAATCTGAAAGCTCTTCAACCAAGCACGATAGCGGGTTTTTATGTTTGTTTCAGTAGTTCTGGAGATTGTAAAACAGATAGCGCAGGATAAAGGGTGGGGGTGAACATGCAATAGTTATGTGAGCTTAAAATTTCTGCCTTTTATCTTGATATAAGTTAAATATTCTTCACTGAGATTAATCCCGATTATTAACTCAATCTAATATTGAACTGCTTTCAGGTATATTTTGAGACCACCTGATAGTAAATGAAGTTGTTTTATACAATTTTGGCATGTCTGTATACGAGTGCAATCATTCAACATGCTATTTCTGACTTTCATTCAAAATGCCGAATGAATAGAATGTTACTAGTATTTCTTAAAATTACAATCATACAAAAATATTGTTAGCATGACAGAAAGGTAAAAATGTTGCTACATTGGTTTTTTATCCAAGATTCTGACGAAGATATGGGGTTGATGGAACAGCCTTTTTCCAAATAAGGATAGACTCGTCACAACATTCTGACCAATCAAACAATATGTGATGTAACATAATGATATTCTATGACGTAATCAGATATTTAAACACTAAATTATCAGAGGTATGACCGACACAGTATTCATGAGCAATTGAATGCCAGCAGAAACAAATAGGTTACTCTCAAGAAGGTCAATTTCTATTGTAAATACAATGCAATGAAATATAATGCTCAAAAGCTTAACCTATATGTATTTTATCATTTCATAACATTCTACTAAATGTGACACAGGTTGGCTTTGACCCACACGGAAAGGTATGGTGACTTTAATTTAAAAACAGTTAAAATCTCTCACACAAACCCAAATGCTTAGAAGCTCAACATAGTCATGAAGCTCTAACGAGATATCAAAGCTTGTTGCTTAAACTTATATTCAAGGGCAGAATCGGTTTAGTTTTTATTTGTACTTAGACTACATGTTTCAGTAATGAGGCATATGGTAAATTTATATTTTATGGAGAAATCATACAGTAAACAATACTAGAATTCCGTTAGATATGTATGCAGAGGAAAGTTAGGATTAAATAATAATGATAAACAACAGGTATAAAATCTCAGAAACAATATTTATTAAAAACTAACATTAATTATATAAACATCCTAATTCAACTACCAGTATTTCTATTGGTCACTGAACTATTCATACTATAATGCTACATTTAAAGCACCTACTTTCTGATACATTATATCTAGGCATTATCAAACTACTACAGTTGTTGTGTTAAAAAAAAGATAGCAAAAACATTAACATTTCCTGCTGAAATACAGCATATTTAAATTAAGATATCAAAACTTGCTTATAAAACCTGTTGTATAGATACAGCGATATTTTGGCAAAGTGTTTATAAGCATGGTTGTCTATTACACATAATAGACATAAATACTGCTTTATTGTATTCATATATCCACAGCTTTATGCATTTATTTGTCAAACCCACCTTTATATATCCCTATTTACATTATATAACCTCTTCTGTGTTTATAAACACTCTGCCAAAATATCCCTGCCTGACTATATAAATCATGTTGTATAATGCTGCTTACCAAATTTTAATTTAATTTAATTGTAATTCAAACAATCTGATTTTCACTTTCTCTAAAAATCTGCATTTTGACCATAATCTTTTATCCAAAAAATTCAAAAATGTATGACTTACTTATTTCCGTCTCTCCGTGAGGAGAATCGGGCCATTTTCAAAGATGTATACCGGAGAGTAAATTGTGAGCGTTAGGAATCTGGTGCTCACTTATGTACCTAAAATATAGTACGTGAAAATATAAATGAAGAGTTGCTTTCTTTTTGATGTTGTTCTTTATTCGTCTGATCTGAAAGTGACCAGCAGACACACGCTAACTCTAGCATACTCTTCTTTCACGTGTTTTGGGTGAGGTACAACGATTGGTTGATTAAAGTTACCGAACACAGTTGATTTTTGACAATTTAAGATACCCTTTACTGTGCCTCATACTGGATAGATGTTATACAATAAGTTTTCTTTGACACTTTACTCTTTAGCCGGTTCGATTGCATTTAGGAGACGTATGGTTGATTTAAGGGATTCCAATTGTATAGCTAATCCCTAAGGCTAATTATTTATTTTCTTATTGGCCGGAAATACTGACCGGAAAGGAAACATTAAGATGAAATATTAGTTTTAATTACTTATGACTAGGAAAACTGTGATTTAAAATAACTAAGAAAATTACAAGACACAAAAGAATAAGTCTTAAAGTTTGTATTTAGGAACTTGATTAAAATGAAGTTTCAGACGATTCAAAATAATAAGGAATAAATCTTAAAATTTCTAATTTAAGAAAAATCAATAATTATGTTTAAAAATCTAAGTGTTTGAAATATTTACCTCAATATCACCATGACTTTGAGGGGGAATAGTTACTGGGTTACATGTACGGACCAAACCTGTGTCCAAGTCAAATGCATGAACTTGTGCACTGTCAAACTTGTCTGGGATATGGACAGTTTTTGTGTCAAAATGAACCTGAACTTTGTATTTTTCCATTAAGTCCACCCCTAAAATAACTGACTGGTAAAGTTTTTCAAAAACCTGAAATGTATGAACGAAACTAAAACTGCCAATAACAATGGGTAAGTCTATAGAACCCAGAATTTTGTGATTTTCACCTTCAACGCCTAAAGCATTTTGGTGTGGAGACGGCTGAAATTCAGATGACTTGACACCAAAACTCTGTAAAAGTTGGAGGGAACAGCAGTTAACATTGGCACCTGTGTCTAGCAAACTTTTGATGGTGTGGCCAAAAAGTTCTATAGTTATTAAATTTCTGTCCAGCTTTGCAACAACATTTATTTGTGGTGTTAGTGTTGTGTCAGTGATATTATTGCCATTATTTGAATTTGTAGACAAAATTTCAGTTTAGCACTTTTTTCAAAAGTTCTGTTATTATTCTGACTTTGCCTATCCAAATAATTTTGGACAGGCACGAGTCCCTAAAAATTTTGACTAGATGCAACTTTTGCAGCCAATTTGTGTAAACATAAGTTTTTAAAATGTCCTGTTCTTGAACAATATGGGCATTTTACAAATCTTGCAGGACATCTTGATTTGTCAGAGCATGACTTACCTCCACATCTGGTGCAAGCTGCCATTTTCCGTTGTCCTCCAAATTGTTGTTGTTGTTGCATCTGTTGTTGTGGTATCGGGTGTTGTGGAATCTGTTGAATCATCTGATTTTGAAATGGTTGGTAGTTGTTATATCCTTGTGGTTGCACTTGGTTGTATCTATGTTGGAAATTTCGTTGATTATGTTTTGGTTTAGGAGTGTCAATAATTTGATTCACTTCGGCCTGTAATTCCTGTTTAAGTTCATCTCTTAATGTACTGGCCAATTTTTTTCACATTTGTTCGATTGACTGCACTGTTACTGGTGCGCTTTCTGATGAACAATCCGCAATAGAGGTAGCAGAGTCTATTGCTTCTTTTAGTTTTCTGTATGTGTTAATTTTCTTTCCCACTACATGTGGTTTCAAGTCTTTTTATTAAACCATTTATGGCAATCTTCACAATGCCGGCCTCAGTTATTTCCGAGCCACCCAGGGCCAGTTTTTGCACCCTATTGAAGTATTCTCTACCAGACTTATCAGAATACTGTTTAAGTTGTACAAGGTCATTGTCAGCTTTATCATTGACAAATTCCTCTAGAAAAGCCCCCTTTATATCATTCAAGGAGGTTTTCTGGTCCTCATGCAGACTGTGGAACCATAACTTGGCCTTGTCATTTAAATGGAGAGACAGGCTGTTAATGGCTCTTTGTTCATTATAACTCGTACACTTGGTCCAGTTTTCAAACAATGACCACCACAAAGAAGGTACTTCTGATTGTTCATCTGAAAATTTTGGCAAGTTAATACTTGATGCCATCTCGTAACAAGTGATGTTTTCTGGTTCACAATTAAACGTTAGTTGATCTTCAGTCGACTCGGCTATTAAAACTTCCTCCTCAGTATCTGAAGTTTCTATGATTGTGTCAGCTTGTTGAACGAGCGTTGAGGTTGATGCCGTTGCTGTAAATTGTCTAGTTCTTTGATAATTGACAGGTGATACTCCCGGTTTGAAGTTTGTCCCGCTTTTAATCATTGGTAGAAGGCACAGGATCTTGTGGACTCCACCACTTGTGAGCGTTAGGAATCTGGTGCTCACTTATGTACCTGAAATATAGTACGTAAAAATATAAATGAAGGGTTGCTTTCTTTTTGATGTTGTTCTTTATTGGTCTGATCTGGAAGTGACCAGCAGACACACACTAACTCTAGCATACTCTTCTTTCACGTGACTTGGATGAGGTACAACGATTGGTTGATTAAAGTTACCGAACACAGTTACTTTTTTGACAATTTAAGATACCCTTTACTGTGCCTCATACTGGATAGATGTTACACAATAAGTTTTCTTTGACACTTTACTCTTTAGCCGGTTTGATTGCATTAAGGAGACGTATGGTTGATTTAAGGGATTCCAATTGTATAGCTAATCCCTAAGGCTAATTATTTAATTTCTTATTGGCCGGAAAAACTGATTGGAAAGGAAACATTAAGATGAAATATTAGTTTTAATTACTTATGACTAAAAAAAATGTGATTTAAAATAACTAGGAAAATTACAAGAAACAAAAGAATAAAATCTTAAAGTTTGTATTTAGGAACTTAATTAAAATTTCAGACTGATTAAAAATAATAAGGAATAAATCTTAAAATTTCTAATTTAAGAAAAATCAATAATTATGTTTAAAAAAACGATTTACAATGACATTTTGTGACAACGAATTTTCCGTTGTCACAAAACACTGGCAGCACTAAAGAAATACAGTTTTTCATTTCAATTTCACATTTTTGTCTCAAATTGACACATTAATGCCCTTTATCCAGACATCAAATGGGCAACACCTACATCCTTCCCATATGACAATCCAGGCTAGCAAATTACATTATCATTTCATTATTTTAAAAACAAATTAGAACTTTAATAATGCTGTCATAACTGTCAACAATGCTTTAAGTCAACATTAATGCAGGTTAAAATCTATGTTCTGGCCTTTACCCCATTTGGAGGTTATGTAATGAAAAAAATAAAATCTTTCAAAACCCAGCTGAAACACCCAAAAACAAAGTTAATTTCATGCTACAAGGTCCTAACACAGATTATTTGCCCCTAGCCGTCATGCAAAATAACATTGTTACTTAACAAACTACAAATAAAATATGTAAACATAAAACAAACTTTAAAAATCAGAACATTACCAAAGACAAAAGCATATGGACATTTAACCCTTTTTAGACAAAATTTAACACCCTATAAACTTAAGACTCCAGAGAAGACACACACAGAGAAGATGCCAAATTTGTCAATACATGTATGTAATGAACATTATGAATTGGAAATATTCTGATAAATATGACGTGTATGTCAAAACAAGCAAAACTTGTATTCAACGCATTTTGTTGGCTGAAAGTCTCATTTAATGAATGATATCCGAATATCTTCTGAATGAAAGAGATATGCGTGCTTGTCACGTTTTGTACATATATACATAACATGGGTATATTTTACCCAGGTTTACAAACAGTAGACATGTTGATCAAAGTAGATGATTCAATGAATGAATGTCAGGTACTAGTGAATAAGCCTAATCGTAAATGGGCTTTTGTTATCTTATGTACCCGAGGAATATTTCACACTTACAGGTCAGGCTGGCCAATTCGACATATTTAACTGTTTTGGACGGATATGTAACACAAAAATGGATGAAAAATGTATTAACATTATAACATCACACGTTTAAAATGTACCAAAAATTATGGCTTTTCTTGTTTAAAATGTACATATTCTAAATAAATTAATAAAACCGATTGTTTAGCCTGATAGATAAAGAACATTGATCTGTCTGTTTGACCTTTCATTAGGGATATTCACCCAATACTGGGTTGTGTTTAGATTCACAGTTAATATACACACAAGGCATGTGAAAATTGTTGTCATTATTTAGACAAAATAAACCTGATAAATATACTAGTCCGTGATAAATATCCAAATAAAATAAAATTTAAGGTCAAGCATATATATATATATATATATATAATTGTAAGTTAACAATTTTGACCTGTCTGTTTGACCTTTATTTCTATTCTTTTTTTATATTGATCACGAACATTCAAATAGCTAGAAAAATCACCAAGTATTTAAGCACTAAAATTCTAAATAAATATGTTTTTAAATCAAGTATTACTCCTTGACATCAATAATACATGTAAATATACAAAATAAAATTAAATTAAGAAAAAAACCTTAATTGATCCAAATAATTAAATAATTTCTAAATAATTTACAAAACCCAACACTATAAGATAATTTTTACACAGAGTCAAACATCCTTGATGAATAGTGGCTTAAAACGGCTTTAAAATCATCCTTCAGTTCCTTGCTATTAAGATAAAACCTGCTCAGTTGAAGGGAGGCACTGCAGGTATTAGCAATCGGTCTTCTTTGCAATCCATCTAAAGAATTGAAAGTGATCTCTAACTTGGAAACTAATATATTCATGGAAGTCCAAAATTTTAAAAGAGTAACTAATTCTTTATCGTCTAAAGATTTAATATACTGTTCCATGTATGTAAAAATTCTTTCCTCCCTTGTCCTATTACTTGGATCATCTGTAAATTGACACTCAATAATGGATAAAACTTTTTCAACACTTGGTTTTGATTTTTCTAGAAATTTTTGAAGAAGTGTTAATGATACATTATTAAACAAAATAGCATAGCACCATATTCCCTGTTTTAAATTTGTTATTGCCAAAAGGGGCTTGGCATATAACGTCGATTTTGCCAGTGTTAGCAAAACTGCAAATAATATCGGCTGACTGCCTCCATAGTCGCTAACAAGATCAAAAAGTTTACACTTAATATTTTCTGATATATGTCCACAGATCATATCATATATTATTAATTTTTCTTCATCCTCTGTTACTACATTCAAAAACGACTGCAAAAATGTATCATCATCGCAGTCATTATTAAAAATAATGGAATATATGGCTCTACTGAGCTTATATGGCAAGTAATTGGTTAGGACAAATCAATGATTCATGATTTTACCAATCATTTTAAAAGTTCCATAAAACAGTATCCTCGTGTCAAAGGATGGGATTTTTTCATTTCTCCCAAAGAAAAAGTTGCAGAATACAATATTGAAGAAAACCACAAACATTTCTCTAGTCAGGCCTTCAAGGTCCACAGCCTTTATGATATAATCGTTTCACAGCGTTTTAGTGACATAATATGATATATAAATGTCTAAGTGACAGCTAGATAAGGTACTAAAACATACAGCAGTGTCTCATCCTTAACTACCCTCCAGTCTCCGTATCCGTGTATGTTTGTTAACAGGTATCCATCTTGGTTCTTCAGGGTGATCGATAGGATATAATCGTTACACAGTCTGTTGGTGACCTAATATGGTTTATACAGGGTCAGGGTCAGTAAATTCCACATCTGGTCTCGGGCTACGCCCTCGCCCGATATGGAATCTACTGACCCTGTATAAACCATATTAGGTCACCATCAGACTGTAACTAATAATATTATAGGTATTGGTCTAATGATCATTTTGATATATGAATGAAGGTCATAGGTTCAAAGGTCAAGGTCATAGACACAAACGAATACTTAAGTGGTTAATTATCTCAAAACTATAAACTTTTTGTATAGGCAATAGGCATGTACATTAGAATCTTGTAGGTATTGGCCTAATGAACATTTGGATATCAGACCTAGGGCTTTAAACTTAATTTTTACCATAAGAAACAAATACATGCATTAAATACAGACATTTATCAAAAATATAACTCAAAATTCGACTGGGCAGCAATTAGACTATTTAGACTAGTTTAAATGCATTCCTGCACATAATCCCATGCACATAATATTCCTTCGCTGACGACCTTTATTTAAAAGGCGTAAGGATGCCATCAAAAAGTTTTCTAATTGATATATTAGATCAATTTGTTCTGAGTAGCCGGTCTGATATCGATATCAGACCAGTGATACGGCTTTTTCGACCGGGCATGTGCTGTTGGTGATATGGATGACGTCATTTTAGCCGTATCTAAGCGTGCAGAAACTACGTATTTATTACAAAATATATGATAAATAGATGTTTTATCTGCAAATAATAGGCCCGTACTGCTGAATATTTTAGAATTCTCTTTTATTAATGTCATTGAACTTCTGCATGAAATATGTTCTCAGCCTCAGGTGAGGGTTAAGGCCCATGGGCCTCTTGTTTATTCTATTTTTATTTTTAATGAATATTTTAGAAATTATGATGGTTTGATAAAATAATTCATGTAATCTTTGTGCTCCTGTTTTTATGCCAAAATGATTTTAAACAAGAGGCCCATTGGGCCTGATATACTCACCTGATAAATATTATAATATAATATAATAATAATATTAATATAATGATAAAAAGAAAATGTCAAAATCTTTCATAATATTAGGGATTTGAGGCTAAAACAGTGAAAACAAAAGTAAAAAAACGAGGCCATTTTGGGATTTTTTGGTATCTGTGACCTTGAATATTGTATGTATGGTCTTTATTAATATATCAAAATGTTTGTGAGGCCAATACCCAATCTTCTAATATACATTCCTATACAAAGAGTTTATAGTTTGAGAAAATTAACCATTTTAATATTGTTTTTGCATTTGTGACCTTGACCTTTGTACCCATGACCTTTATTCATCAAATAATCGTATTAATACCTACAACATTTTAACATACACATGCCTATACATAAAGTCAATAGTTTTCAAGATAATTAACCATTTCAGTTTTCTGTTACATCTGTGAATTTGACCTTTGAACCCATGACTTTAATCTATATATCAAAATGATCTTTACATTAATGCTAACAATATTCTGATATACATGTCTATACAAAATTTTATAGTTTTCAGGATAATAAACCAAGTCGGTATTGTTTTGCATCTGTGACCTTGACCTTTGAACCCATGACCTTTTCCTTCAGCAAAATTATCGTTGTACAATATCTACAACAATTTAATATACATGCTTATGCAAAAAGTTTATAGTTTTCCAGATAATAGTTAAAATCAGAGGCCAAATAAAAAAAATAGGCCATGACCTTCAGTTGACCTTGACATCATTTTGAAGAAATTACAAGAATATGTCAAAACTGAAAATCCCTTGTCAATTTCATTATCTGGTCAAATAGTCAAGTAATAACAATTTGAAGCTATTTTACAATTTTGTTTCAAAATTAAACGCAAAACGTGTAACCTGTTTGTAATCCGAATTTTATAAAATGCACAAACTATAAGCTTAAGACCCTAGAGAAGACAAATACTTATCAGAATTTTTCCCCAATAATTGGTTTCGGAGAAGCAGATTTTTTTAAGATTTTTGCTGCACCCCATGGTCACCTTGACCTAGTTATTGTAGCCATGGCAATGCCACGAACAAATCTGAATTGCACTGGCCCATATATACTTCTCCCCAAGTTTCATTGAAATCTGTCTTGTAGTTTCAGGAGATGTCGAAAAATAGGTGTTAACCAAGCACATACACACGCTGTGCTATGCCATAAACTCACATGACCTTTCGATCAGGTGAGCTAAAATTTAATCCAAAAAAACTTACCTTTTCAAAGAATGATGTCTATCTAGATGCCAAAGAAAGTTAGCATATGGGACACTGTATTTCCTGCGGTTGATGGTAGTTGAACATCTGCTAGCTGTACCAATACCATCTATCTCCCTAACAAGCATTCTGCATCTTTCTCTTGGTATATGGATATTTACACTTTTTAGATAAGCCCAAAAATCTTCTGATCCTGCAATCAAAAACAAAAATGAAATCTATTTACATTTTAAGTAGAGAAGTTATTGTGGACAAAAAAACTATGATATCGTCACGATATTATCGCCAGGTGAATATGCTCAAAAGAAGGGCTGGGGTTTTAATGGTCTGCAATTAATTCAAATATAATAAAAGGATAATAAGATATAAAATTTACAAATTTTATAAAAGTTATTTGAAAATTTACTGAATTGAATTTGTAAGCAGTGATTTGTCTATAGTAAACTACATGTTTAATCTGCTTCATCAGGATCAATACACAAATTATGCAATAATTTCAAAGATTTCTTTTGTTAAATAATAGGGTGCCGCGATATCATGATATAAGTGTTGTTTCACGATATCGCGAGCAGCAATCCTTGGCGACAATTATCACGATTCCGATATATAATAACATCTTTAATTTTAAGTCATGTGGACATATATATGTTCCTATGTTTCACCTGAATTATACTTGAATGGCTTTGCTGTCAAGCAATTTGGACCGCCCATTGTTATTCAAACCGGCATTGATAAGGTAAAAAAAAGATTTCATTTCTTAAATATATACAAAATAACACAGTTCACTAAATCATAAATGGCATCATTAAACGCGAAATAACCAGGCAATATTTGCTCTACACAGAAATTAACAAGAAATTCCAGGGTGTTGTGTGCAATATGTATCGATATTTGCATATCAACTTTGTTCAAGTAGAGGTTTCCTGAATCAATATCTCATACTGAACACTTTGTCACATGATAATGACACTGCCGTTTAAGATGTCGCATAATTTTTTAACTTGGGTGAAGATGTCATTGCTGTGTTGTTTTCATACTGCACTAGTTCTTATATCCATTTACAAGAACTAGTGCAGTATTTCTAAATGTAATGTGAGACTAAATGGTATTTCAGATGAATTACTAGTGGGAAAAAGGTCAACCTTGTGCAATTGTCCAGTCAACTTGGGACAATATTTCTCAATATCAGTTCAATAATTCAATCTTGAAAAATGCATAAATAATATAGATTTGCACTTACCAGCATTTGGGTGTTCAAAGTTATATTCGGTGATACGAGATCTCAAAATTCTTCATCTATATCGGAGTATTTTGCTCGCACCGAGATATTTTCTTCTTTCATATGTCTATGCAATGTACTTGGATGCACAACCTCACCCATCAAGCCATCTTTTGCAATTTTTTGTACAGAAAATCCTAATGCTAGTAGCTGTTGCAAACGCTGCACATCAACTGAAAACTTTGGGCGACCACGTTGAGCTCTATTTGGAATTGTCTCAACCACTTTTGAAAATATACCATATATGAGTATACAATTATAATGTTAGTTACTGAATACTGTTAATTAATGTACAGTGATTCAAAATGAACTTATCTAATGAAAAGAAATCCTTTCCATTATTTCTGACAGATGCTACAATCTTAATTTTTTACATCTAAAAACACAGGTATTTAATTTTTCTGTTTCAAAACCATCATTCACTTTTGTTCACAATGCCTCTGGTCATTGTAGTTTTAATTATGCTCAGAGAAGATCCTAATGATAAATTGTGTAGTGTAAGTCATCGCGTTCCATTTTACAGTGATTTGTTTGCCATACCTTACTACCAATTATGGCAAATATAAGTATCCTGGGGTTAACTGACAGGGATTTATCAGGGTCTTTTGGGAAAAGGCCCTAAACTAAAACTTGGGAAAACTATCAACTTTTTGCTCATTTTGGGGAAACTTTGACATAATTTTGATGCCATTAATGATTAAATCTAATGCTTTAAGTGTATTGAATTGATTAAAGATTGAGTCTATGGCCAGACTTAAGCTATGTATCTGGTACGATTTTTTAATTGGTAATTTTATCGGCCCATTTTGGGGAAAAAATCAATGTTTTTTCGATTGGGAATGGGGCCAAATTCTGGCCCTAAACAGGCTTTTGATAAATCCCCTAATCATCACAATATTGTTGTTAAGTATGATGTCTCAGTATCTATATATATTTGTCCTTGGATGTATTTGACGTTCCATCTCAATTTTAATAATTACAAATTACACCAGTTTTAATTTTACAGCACTAGACGGCCGTTACGGAATACATTTCCTCATTAGTAGTGCTTGGACCAGGGGAGTACAGGGAAGTTTTTGTGTTTTTTACTAGATTGGCACATTGAAAGATTTGGTGGGGAACTGGATATGTTTAACGTTCCAGTAGATGAGCTGGCAGACAAACTTGGGCAATTCTATTGTGAAGCCAAACCTCAGGAACAAGACCAATCTACCAATAACAGGACAAGCCAAGTTCACAAGAACACCCTAAAGAACATTCGTAGTGCAATAAATCGGCATTTGTCAGACATTTATAGAAACATTGACATCGTTAATGACAAAGAATTCAAACAAAGAAACAATAAATTAAATGGTCTTTTAAAATACCGTATGGCAAGTGGCTATTCTGTCCCAACTCTCCACAAAAGTGACAACAGAAATAGTAAATGATCTTGAAGACACAGTAACAAATGGGTCCCAGAAGCACATAGTACTTACATCGACCTCAAGGAAAAGGTGAAAGGTAAGGTAAAAGTACAATAAATTCTGCAGATTTGCAAAAGATTGTTACATACCTTGAATCATTAACTGCCAATGATAACCCCGTTAAACTCCGTCTTTGTGTATGGTATTCCATATCAATGCATTTTGTAAGCCGCGGGCTTGAATTTTATCAACTAAATAAAAATTCATTTGTTTTCAAGGTTAATGAAAATGGAAGGGAATATGCAACTCTTAGTCACGAGACTAAACAAAAAAATTACCAAGGAGGGCTATCAAATCAAGATTTTTACACTGACAAACGAATGTATGCTAATCCTGATTCTTCTTCCTATCCCGTTCAGATGTTAAAATTTTTTATACAGAAAACAGATTCAAATGCCACTGAATTATTTAACCACTGTTTAAAAGAAGCCACCATATCTCCATCCACTTGTGATACTTGGTACACAAGTCCATCCTTAGGCAAAAACACTTTTCGCAATTTTCTCCCAAATATTTCTAAGCAAGCCGGTTGTTCGCAGAGATACACGGCACATTGTTTACGAGCAACGGCTATACAGTCCCTATCGAATGCTGGATTTGAAACTCGGCAAATAATGTACATGTCAGGTCACAGAAATGAGGCCTCTGTACGAAGTTATGCTTGAGATTAAACAGTCCATCAGCAACGCCTTATCAGAAACAACATCAGGTAAATCTGAAAACTAAACCGTTGCTATCCCCTCTAATTCACCATCTGTCTGTGCTCAAGGTCAGACATCCAGCCTTTGTACTTCTCCCGCCAGTACAACTACGACTTGTGACGTCAGAAATGCAATTGCGTCGTTACAATCGGGCATTTTGTCTAATGCTACATTCAATAATTGTTCTGTGAATTTAAATGTTAAAATGTAAACGAAAATACTTATTGTTATTTATGATTTTAAATAAATTAAATTACAGATTCAGTGTGTTGGGTCTGTTTCTTGACAACATGACAAAATGAACAACCGGTTTCGTAAACCATGCTCTTTATTTCTGCCACTGCGCATGCTCATACAAAATAATATATATAACAAGACATACAGAGTTATTCCCCTTGACATAATACACACGCAGACACTACAATCCCTCCCTTTTTGGACAATAATATAAACACATAATAAAACACAATTATGCACACAAAATGTCATCAACACATCAAGTGTCATTAACACATTTAACCAGTAAATTAAATGTCATTTTCTAATCTTGAAAATCTTTCTAAAAATAAAAACAAAAATCAGACAAAAATTTATATACTGTCAACCTAAGAAAAAGTCTTCAAACTTTTGAGGAAATTTTCTTGTCCTTATTGGACGAGTATTTATCTCAAGATTTTCATCACTAAAAACTGTTTTACTTGACAAATCACCATGTCCAATTTTATCCTCTTGTACATCACTCTCACATGTGTGTGTGAATTGATTTTCCCCATTATTTGGCAATTCATGAGTCTGTTGTTTAACATAGGCTCAACTATCTCTTCTTGACCTAAAAATTTCTTAATGTGACTTGAATTTCTCAAATATTGTACACCTTCAGCAGATTCGACAGTGCATTTACTACCATGTTTCTCAACAATACGATACGGTTCCGGATCAAATGTGCTACTTAACTTACTTTCTCGCTTCTGCTTAACAAGTACGGAATCCCCTATTTCAATGTTACTTTCGCGAGCATTTCTACGTGTGTCGGTATATAACTTTTCCTTTTTCCTTCTTTTCTTCATCGCAATCTCGTGCTTCTATATCATCGGTATGTTCATCGATACCTGGCAAACGTGTTCGCAACTTCCGGTGAAACAAAAGTTCGGCAGGACTTACTCCTGTAGTGCTATGCAGTTTTTTAAGCGGAAGTCCATGCGTTAAAAACATCCGGTGTAAACTCTTTATAATTGTATCGGTAGTGGTAGATTTCAAAACTTCAACTTCTACATATCGACTATAGTAATCGACGACAACGAACAAATGGTCACCTGATGGCAACGGCGGTGTCATCAAGTCGGTAGCAATATGTTGCCATGGTCCTGCGGGTAACTCGGTAGTTTGCAATGGTTCTGGAGGTGGTGGCAAACCAACAACCTGACAAGAATGACAAGTTTTACAAAAATTTTCAGATTCGCGATCGATACCGGGCCACCATACTTTAGTACGAAGACGTCTCTTCATCATAACGATGCCTGGATGTCCTTCATGCACAATTTCCAAAACATGATTACGCATACTACTGGGAATTACAATACGTGTTCCTCGTAATATCAAATTACCTATTACGCATAGTTCATTACGTACAAAGAGATATTTCGGGTTTTCTACTCTTTACCACATTTTATTTCTGATACATTTCCGCAAATTACTTAGCTCAGCGTCGTGTGCGGATGCACGTTCTATCTCTGAAGTAGTCAACGCATAGGGTGTTGCAGATTTAGCTACAAATTTCACATAATCAACGGATTCTTCAGAACATTTCTGATCTCCAACGTTCGCGTCTACCGTAGTTAATCTGGATAACGAATCCGCTATGGATTTACCTGGAATATGTTTCACGATAAACGTGAACGGTTGTAACCTAAGGACCCAGCGTTCGATACGCGCACTCGGTTTAGACCTTTCAGAGTAAATAAACTCTAACAGCTTATGATCAGTCCATAACTCAAATTTAGTACCGAACAAGTACATGTGAAATATTATTATTAAAATTTAACATTCAGTGATGTAAACTCATATAAAAACAAACACAACGGCATATGAAAACATATATATTATATATATATATATATATATATATATATATATATATATATATGGAGACTATTGATTATAAAACTCCAGGCTTCATACGGGCATCGGACATAATGATGCCCTGTGGTATGTTTTAAAGTTATTTTTGTCATGATGATTTGCATTATTTTGAGAGGTTTTAAAAACCAAATTGAAAATCTGCGAAAATGAACGAGCTATATATCAATATTTAAATGCTAAACAGAGTGGTAACGCATTTATTATGTCCGTTTTCAGCTCATTGACCAGATTTTAGCAAATTATGCAATTATGACTGTTGAACCTTACAGGCGCTTTTGGGCCTCGTGTTGTTGATATGAAGGGGTAATGTTTTTTTTTTGTTGTGTCACCAACAAACCATACAAAATACTAGTAAATATCAAGACTATTGTAATTGTTGTTTCATTATCTGAGATTTTGGGGGAAAAGCTCCTTTACATTTGTCAATTATTATTGCATAATGGACTGGTTTTTGTGACACACTAAACGGCGGTATAAATATTTACATGTTGATCTATATCAGGTGAAATAATCTTGACTTGGATGGAAACCACCATTCAACCAACTGTCTAATTATTCACCTAAATCACGTGATCACAGTTGAAAATGTCGTTGTATAGTGCATAATGTTTGACATTTTATTTTGAATAATAGATTGGACAAATAGACAATGCGATTTAGATTCATTACAATAAACACCTGGAGCGCAGTATTACTATAAACTATCCTTATGTATCATTTTTATATTGCCCTTAAATTACATAATGGATACGTCTGTTTGAATATTCAAATAAACGTCAAACGACCAGGTCAAACTTGACACACTTTACACAACGATAGACAGGACAATGTAATATGCCCGGCATATCGGTAAAGGACATAAAAAATCAAACAAACTTTGTTCACAATCAATTGTTTAATCTGCTACCAACACCTTTGTCATTGTACATCAATGGTTTTGCAGATGCAACATAATTTTATAAACTGGTAACCAGTTGATCAGTACATCCACATTTGGTATGTATTCAACCTGTTGCTATGTTATTAAAGCATTATTCAAAACACATTTTAAATCTACGTTCTTCCAGAACAACAAGTAAACTATTTTTCTTGGACCCACACAGATCAATACAGTACACGGAAATCAACTAGCAAACAATACCTATCACCCAACTTAACCTTGAAACGAACTTTAATTTGAAACATTTTACAAATAATCTTTGGTCAACAAAAATGTTTCTTGGACACACACAGATCAATACAGTACACGGAAATCATCTACAAAACAATTTCTACGCAGACGACCTGTTAGAATGCCTAAGTTGTCACGGAAATCAACCAACTTAGCCTTAGAAACGAACGAACTTTAATTTGATACATATTAAAAATACTATTTGGTCAATAAAAATGTTTCTTGGACCCATAAAAATCAATACCGTATTCGGAAATCAACTACAAACAGTACCTATCACCGAACTAAGCCTTAAACACGAACCTTAATTTGAAACATATTAAAAATACTATCTGGTTAATAAAATTGTTTCTTGGCCCCATAATGATCAATACAGTATACGGAAATCAACTTCAAAACTGTACCTATCACCGAACTTAGCCTACCTTAATTTGAAACATATTAAAAATACTATCTGGTTAATAAAAATGTTCGTTGGACCCATAAAGATCAATGCAGTATACGGAAATCAACTACAAAACAGTACCTATCACCGAACTTAGCCTTAAAACGAACCTTAATTTGAAACATATTAAAAATACTATCTGGTTAATAAAAATGTGTCTTGGACCCATATAGATCAATACAGTATACGGAAATCAACCTCCAAACAATTCCTACGCAGACGACCTGTTTGAATGCCTTAGTTGTCACGGAAATCAACCATTAAATGATACCTATCATCCAACTTAGCCTTAGAAACCTTTATTTGAAACATATTACAAATCTGTCTTATCAATAAAACACATGAACTTTGACGGCAATGAAATTTTAATTTAGTTGGTAATTATGCTATCAACACGTTCCACAATGTTTAACGAACAAAAATTAAAATCAAAACAGTACGTGGTTTATTATTCACATAGCGCAAAGGATTCGAGAAACTACACAATGTACATCACCCACACTCCACTATGCAATACAGCATTGAATTCAGAACGAAATTCTGGGAAATTTCTGAAGTTGTCAGAGAGTTCCAAAACACAACCGCATGTATGTGCAATTGGTCTTCTGAGTGTTCCCTCCATATAGACAAATGATATGGTTATAGATTCTACTACTTTTGTTAATAAATCGGAACCAGTACAAACCCGAAGGAAAATTTTAAGCATATTATTGTTTAAAACCTTTACAAATTTTTTCAGAAACAGAATAATGTCAGCTTGGCCCTTTGATACAGCTTCTGGAAACGACAGAAGAGTGGTGGGCTGAACGACTTCATAATTTTTTTTTTCAATTTGACAGATATAATATATATTGAAAGTGGTTTAAGAACTTCCTTCCACATTTCCGTAATAAATTTTGGATCCTGCAAAAGTTCTTTTCCAGCAATCTCCAACAATAACGCTTTTAATGAGGACACTTCGTTTGGGATCACACGGCCTTTGTGGCAACTAAGACATTCCAACAGGTCGTCTGTGTCAACAGACTGAAAATCATCGCACGCCTTTTTGAAATTTGCAGCTTCCAATTCGGTTAAGTACAGGAAATAAGTTTCAAGCAAATCTGAGCAATGCTTGTCGTACAGGCATTCTTCGACGAACGTCGGAGCTAATCCAACGGGAAAGTACCCAAGATCCATCCATCTTTTTAACAGTATTCCAGCTACGTATTTCCACTCGGCTTCCTGGAAATCGTGTCGGGTAATTGGTACCTTGTAGGTACACCCTATTGTACATTCCTCGTAAATATCACGCCAGAACTCGGTATACACGTCTCTATGCATTCATGAACCTTCCCCCAACTCGTACTTACTACATTTTCTTTTAATGTTCAGATTCGTAGCTAAAATTTCACTATCCTTAAAATACGCTATCATTTTTGTCATGACGTTTCCCTCATGGACCTATATTGTAACAGTTTTTCTAGAAGGTGTGCTGCCTCTTGTAAGGGATTCGTTACTGGTTCTAGTAGGAATATGTAGATACGGAAGAGTACTGTCAAGATCCAACACGGATGAGCTATTAAATGCCCTAAACTGTATGACGTTGTCGCCGAATGTACTTTAAGGTGTGTTATTTGTACTAACATCGGGATGTTGTGTATAGCCAGATGCCGCCGTCAGAATGTCATCAGCTGTGTTATCATTATTATATGTGTAGAGAAAATCTATGCTACCGAAATCACTTACAGTCTCTATTATTTTGTCTTTTTCTTCTATGTCTTCTTTGTTAGTGAACATGTCACTACTGCTTTCAAGAGAGGAGGGTATAATAGAACTTTCAATATTTACTTGTGTAGCCTGACACTATCAGTTGATTGTATAGCCTGAGGAAGGTCAATGTCGGTCCTATTTTCATTGTCTGTTTCGTTCTTTTCATCATTAGGTGAGGCGGCTTTTGGTGTTGACGCTAGGTAAACTCGAACCAATGGAAGCTGAGGTTCTTCATACAAGGTTTGTAAATTGACTCCGTCGGGTATTGGTTTTTCTACAAAATCCCAAAGATCAAAATCAAATTCTTCCATATTTCCTTTTTTGCTTATACCGTTAGGAAAAAAAGCCGCAGACCTTCCTGAATCATATCAAATTTTGTTGATGACTTTGTCATTCTTGAGTCTTGTTCCGCCACCCTGTTTCGTTCTGACCTGTGTTGATGAACTTCCTTCTCTAACGATCCATCCTATATCCACTCTTTTTTACTTTGTTAATGCATTGTCATTCCCTAGTAGTTTAACTCTTCTTTTGGATTTACTTCTTAGCGACTATCGTCTCCCTTACTTTCAACAATTTCGTCTTTCGAACCTTTCAAACGGTGAACGAGGCTCTCTAAAAGTTCTTGTTTCTTTTTCAGATTTTATACTTTCTTTCTTACAAAAACTCTTGATTGCAACCCTGTCGCAATGATGTGGAAAATACTCGGTAAGGTCTTTGTCACTTATTCCAGCGATGGCTTGTTCGCCAATCTGCAATAATCAACAACCATAATAAGAAAAAGCTATAACTACTTACTTACTTAGTTAATCCTCTTCGTCTCCGATGAGACATAAAGCTGCAACTTTCTGCCTCCATTTGGGTCTGTCTTTGGCCAGTTTCTGCGCTTCTCCCAATATCATACCACCATCCTGTAGTTCTGCCGCCACCGTTCTTCTCCATGTTGTTTAAGGCCTGCCAGGTCTTCCCTTGCCAGGCGGAGTCCATCTTAAGGCAACTTTCGGGTGTCGTTGTTGCCCCATCCTGAAGACATGGCCTAGCCATTTTAACCTCCTATCTTTTATTTCTGTGCTGATTTGATTTTTCTTGCATGTTGTTTGTGTTGGTAGACAGAATGGCCAAATCGTCTGCGAAATCAAGGTCTACGATGTGTGAGAGTAGGTCCCATTGAATTCCTTTTGGTCTATCTGATGTTGCTTTCTTCATTATCCAGTCAATGGTTACAAGAAAGAGGATAGGTGATATGATACATCCCTGTCTTACTTCAGACTCAACCCGGAACCAATCTGTTGTTGTGTTGTTTAGGATGATACTGCATTCATAATTTTCATAGAATTTCTTTATTATTGTGATGACTTTAGTTGGTAGTCCATAATGCTGCAATATTTTCCATAAGGTGTCTCTATTCACGCTGCCAAAGGCTTTCTTAAAATCTATAAACTTAAGGTGATATGCAAGGGACTGTTCCACTCGATACACTGCTCTATGATGTTTCTGAGCGTAAATATTTGGTCGATACAGCCTCTTCCTCTCCTAAATCCAGCTTGTTCCTCTCTAGATTTATCGTCGATATCTGCTTCCATTCTTGAGAGAAGCACTTTTAGAAAGACTTTACTGGGTGTTGACAGCAGAGTAATTCCTCGCCAGTTGTCACATATTTGCAGGTCTCCTTTCTTTGGCAGTTTCACAATGAGCCCTTTCGTCCGGTCTTTTGGAATGGTGTCGTTATTCCAGATGTTTTTGAAAAGGTTTGTTAAGACTTTCGTCGATGTTTTTAAGTCTATTTTCAGCATTTCTGTATGGATCTGGTCAACCCCTGAAGCTTTCCCTTTTTTAAGCGATGTAATTGCTTTCTTTACTTCAATTTCTGTGGGAGGATTTAGGCTATAATAGATGGTATAATATTTGTTGTGTTAAATGTTATAATTAAGCCGAAGATCGACTGGCTCAAAACACCAATGATTCTTGAGATAAGCTAGTAACGATGAAGAACCGCTTTGAGGTCAGTTCATCATTATTTTCTTGTTCAGATTGTTATGAATATCTCTGCAACTGTGAGAAAGTTCAACAAATGGCCTAATAGGGCATGTATTGCTCATCTAGTGCACATGAGCTTCATAAGCATGAAGGTCAAGGTCAAATCTATTCCAAACCTTGAACAACTCCAGTAAGTGATTATATATATGAAGTTTGATGTCTATAGGCCTAGTTAATGAGAAGAAGTCATTTTAGCATTTTACATACAAGGTCACGGTAACCTTAAACTTAGATCAAAGTCAAATCTATTCGCAAATTTTGTAGAACTCAACACACTGATTCTATATCTGAAGATTTATGTCTCTTGGCTTTTTATCTTGAGCTATTGCGATCTACCATCAAGCGTCGTGCGTAAACTTTACACTTTAATCTTTTCCTTCAAAACTACAGAGCTAAGTTTGATGAAACTTGATGATTATCATGCCTTGGTAAAAGGCTTTCAAAATTGTGCTCGGTGTTTAGTCATGCCCAACAAGATGACCGCCGTTACCAAAAATAGCCAAAAGACAAAACAATCTTCTTCTCTGAAACTAAAGGTGCAGGCAAATTTTGATTGGATATTTTGATTTAGGATACCTAGGAACATTAAAATTATGATTTTCATGAAAATTGGGCATGAAATTGGTAACACGTTTTTTGTGTAAAATTATGTAATTTTAAAATGATACATTTGTTATTATAACTCAAAAAACCGAAGATATGGATTTTTCACTGTTGATCTTGTCTTGCTATTTTCTTCTAATAGATGTCAAGGTCATGTCCCAGTTTTTGATCTTTAATAAAAAAAATATTTTTTAAACATTTGAGGTGTTTGTAACATGGGATTTTCAGTTAATTGTAGGTATTGACATAACGGTCATTTTGATACATAGATCAAACTCATGGGTTCAAAGGTCAAGGTCCAAGATATGCAAATATGCTGAATTACTTAATTATCTGTAAAGCTATTAACTTTTTGTATAATCATGCATATAACAATGTTGTAGGTAATGGCACAGTGGCCATTTTGATATATGAATAAAGATCATGGGTTCAAAGGTCAAGGTCATTGATGCAAATAAATACTGAAATGGTAAATGATCTCAAAAACTTTTTATATATGCATGTAAAATTAGAATATTGTAGATATTAGCCTAACAATCAATTTTAAATTTAGATTCTTTAGCTGTTTAAAAATACTATATTGTAGTTAGACTTTAGATAGGTTATATGTTGTATTCTTAGGACAAATTATAATAAATTTGCAAAATCCTTGCATATAATTGGCTCTTACTGCTAAAAATTGGGACATTTCTTTAATTAAAGTCATTGACCATTGAACCTCTGCATGAGATATGTACTCAGCCTCAGATGAGCGTTAAGACCCGTGGGCCTCTTGTTGGTTCATGAGAGTTCATTTTTAGCGTTTTAATATACACAAGGTCATGGTGACCTTGTACTTAGATTAAGGTCAATGGGTGGCAGATCAAGTTAACGTTTTGTTCCGCTCCTAATATTTTTTTACGATTCCGACATTTTCTTTGACAATTTGATTGAAATAGCAGTTTTCCGCATTTTGTAGATATTATTTGGTATATAAGTATACCAAAATTAGTTGCAGAACGAGTTTTCGTTTTCCTGCTATGTTGCTTATAAGTAAATCACGGCTCTTTGTATTTGATAAATAGACTACAAGAACAGTTTTCGCACTTTCTTAAATGCTTACAGCTACTGGACTATTTTTGGCATCATGTGAGTCTACTACATTGTGTAACAGATCAAGTTCACGGTTGATTCTGCTCCACTGATATTTACGTTGTTAGGGTATTGCAGCTTTTGACTTGGTTCATTATGTTGGGTATATCAGATCGCTCACAAAGAATTTTTTTGCAATATATACTGATTTTTATGATAGAAGTACGTCTCTCTCTCTCTCTCTCTCTCTCTCTCTCTCTCTCTCTCTCTCTCTCTCTCTCTGTGTGTGTGTGTGTGTGCGGGTTGCATATTAAAGTCAATGAACTGCATTTTAAAAGATTTGTTATTTTCTTCAGTCTAAAATAGAACGTCTGTAATCATATGATATTTCGTGTACCATATTTAGTGGACTACGTGCCCTTTTCACAACCTAGGTGCGTACCAAATCCGCTAGGGATAGATCATAGTGTAATTACTTCTTTACGGTTTTCTCTTTTGTCTGCAATTCATAGTACGGAAATGTTCAAAACGATTCAAACAAGTGTTATCATGTTCTAAAATGCACTTATAGGTGTATATTAAAGATTGCAAATATAGTCGGTCAAATTGTAAAGGCAACAAAAAAAAAAAAAAAAACAACAACAACATTTGACGTTTGTTTTCCAAATTTATAGTGATGGTTCTCAATTTTAAGCCATTTTTAGAATCTTTTAGTTTGTTATTGTCTAATTATATGCGCATTTACCCCCTCCCCCACACACACAAACACGCAGTCATCTTGTCAGTCTGTATTTAAGCACTACAAACTGTCTATTTTGAATTGTACAAATGTTGTACAATTTAAGATACAAACTCTAATATCGCCTGACCGCACGTCATGTGTAACTTGCGAGAGTATCTATTCCGTAATTGGATGAATGTTTTACTTGTATCAAAATTTCATCAGCTATATGGGAAGTGATAGAAAGTTTGACTCATGACGTGCACTGAAATGATGGTTCTTTCACGTGTCGTACCTGCGTCGACATCGAACATCGGTTTTAAGGTCTTTTCCAGATTACCCAAATGCTTTCATTTCGAAAGACCATTTTAAAGTTTTGGTCAGTAAAAGGCACTGTGATCACAGAGCGGGCTTTGAGACATTCTACCATCGAGTCTTAAAACTAGCAGGGGAGAACTTCGAATTTCAAGGACCAGTCGCTGAAAAGTTGATTGTTTTAAAGAGTTAGTGAAAACTAAAAATAACAACAGCTGAAATAATTTGCTTCAAGGCATGTTCTACACGATCATTTTGATGTTAAAGTCAACATGATCAGATTAAATTCAGCTATCTGTTTTGATTTGACAAGGCCCCGGTTTCACAATCATTCCTTAGCTAAGATTTTCCTTAACTTAAAATTAGATAATTTTGTTTTGTTTTTTGTCAAACTAAAATTAATGGAAATGTTTTTTATCTACAAGTGATCTCAAAAATGATCCAGTAAATTTCGGAATATCTCGAAAATTAACAAAATTATAAAGATTTGAAATTTTGCCAGATTTACGTTAATGAAAACTTTAGCTGATTGTGAAACCAGGGTCTCATATGAATAAAAATCACCGGCGTGTCAAATTGAAGTACCAGTCTGATGCCGAGGACATCGGAATCGGTAACAAAGTATTTCTTATATACGAATTAGTAATTTAAATTAACAATTTAAGTGTTTCGTAAATTAGATACAAATTACAAAAACATACATTATATTCGAAATTAGCCTTCTCGGCCTTCGTATCGGGGTATACAATTTTATACTTACTTCATTTATAACTTTATTATGAATGTACATTGAAGATTCATGGCATTATAGAACTCCTTAGAACGGTCATATGATTTTGTAATAGATCTTGTCAGACGTTCGATGTCAGTAATATCATGTTATGATATGCAACGGTTACCCTCTCCCCGTTCAGATCACTACGGTGGTGTCGGGTCCATGTGTGGAAGGTCTTGGATCCGAATTCAAGACGGGTCTGACCAAGAACTAAAAAACTAGCGATTGTTCTATTACCGATCTCGTGATATTTAGATTATTTGATTAGACCCATGTTGTTTTACTTCACATCAGCAAAATATTATTTTCGAGCCAAGATATAATTTGTAACACACTGTACCACACTGTAGCAGTCTGGGTAGCTCGGTTGGTGAAGAACAATCACATATTGTAGGAGGACCGGGTTCCATTCCCGGTCCATTACAACATCAATTATATGTGCAGTGACCAGTTTTTAATTGGTTCCTGCATTTTTCGTTACTTTTACAACACAGATGCATGTGGTGCGCGAGTATCTATGTACAAGTGTGTCTGATATGATTTTACTAAAACGCATTCATGGTGTCTTTTAGTGCTATCACAGTAATTAACCCACTGCCGGATTAACATATGAATGGTAAGATGAAGGAATATTTTGTTCTGGACACTTATGTGAAGTGTCGAGAAAGCACAAAGATAACTAGTGTACCAAATTACTCGCATCGACTCTACAACTCTTAAGCCTAAGCTACGCATTTTTTTTTTTTTTTTTTTTTTTTTTTTTTTTTTTTTTTTGCGTTAGCGTAAATCTCAAGCCATAGTTTTCTTTTGCCCGCCATTTCCTTAATACTCATCAGATTTTGACAAATATGGTATCAAATGAAAATATTCTTTCAAGACTTTAATTTTTGTTCTCATTTTTTTTCTAGGTTCACTCTATATCTAATGATGTGAAAATTTTACTTGAATGTTATGAAAAAATAATGACGTCAGAAGAAAAAAATCAAATATTAAAAAATCGCTATATAAAAGTTGACATTCAAACCGTACCATTCACTTTATAAGAAACAACAAAAAAATGACATACCCAGAAAATAGACGGGATTTCGTATTTTAATAATATAAAAATTAATGTTGTTTATCAAATATTTGAGTATTTGAGTCATAAACACCGACATTTTTGAATACCTATACAGATTTTCGGCAGAACTATGACGTGGCGTTTCTAAAATCTAGCTGGACCGTGGCTTCTAAATATACATATATTATTTTATTTCAAAGACCGAAAAAAGTTTTTATTGTGATAACTAAGTCTTTTTAGAAGTTGTATAAAAAATAATTTCATTTTTTTAAAGTTTATTTCTCGGTGGTACATGTTACTCACGGTAACCCATGAGGACAAGGACAGGCCGGTATGGCGGTATATATCAGAAAATATGACGCCTTACACAAATAAAATCTATGGGTTTGAATTTAACTAATATGCTGAAAATGATAAAAAATCGTAAATAAATATATGATATATACGGACGGAAATGTCAACCAATATAAAAATAAACGTGATATAAATAGAACCACGGGAATCCCATATTCACAAACGATTTGCAGAAAATCAAAAAATCAATCGCAGAAAATCAAAAAATCAATCGCACAGAAACCGATGTGCAACATGTACCTAATTGTTCGATCTTTCATTCAATTCCAAATTTGACAGTGGAGACGATAGCGATAGTTGGATTTCTAGCATGTATCACTGGACATAGGTCGGTACACCGGCTTGTCTCTAAAGCTTCGCTGATTAAACAATATAATAGCTACATGTTGTATGGTCACTTCTAAAAAATTAATGACGATTTTCGGTTTCAAATTATCGGGTCAACATTTTAGCAAGCACCGAATGAGAAATAATACATGCATGTCAATTTTTATTTAATTATATCCTCATTTACCCTAGGCCTAATTATCTGCCCTAATGGTGGTAGGGAATTTTTGATATTGCAGATAATTCGTAGCTACGATTTTTTTATCCGTACGAACGGTTTTTTATTCGTAGGAACGGTTTTTAAAATTCGTAGGTACGATTTTTTAAATTTGTACGTACGATTTTAAAAGTCGTATATACGATTTTAAAAATCGTAGCTACGACTTTTTTTATCCTCGTATTGATAATAGGATCATGCGTATTTATATGTCACAGGTAGGTAATTTATATAATTATAAATTACTCTTAAGTTAAAATTAAGCCATTAGTTAAGTTTTAGCTTAAGTTATATTTCACTTTTAATTACTTTATTATATATTACATTACATCTGGGTAGGTATTAATTAAGTATGTATTTTCCTAACACACCGTTCTACTTATTAACTTTGTTTAATGAGCATGCTTAATACGTAATTTCACAGGTCACTGCATTTTGGCGCGTATTCTTGACTGACAATTGCCATCCCTACGACACAGTCTAAGTGTCAAGACGTATTTATATACATTCATTAACACATGCATCTGCAGCTTTATCCTTCACGGATACAGTCGTATTTCATAGAAATTCAAAAGCATGTATGTTAATTTTACTTCTTTTAGTTCCTTATATATTTTTATTATTTATAGTCATTAATTCACGGGTGAGATTTATTGTTAATATTATCGCAGATACCCGTAATATATATCGAGTACTTGTTTATACTCATTAACGGTGACCTGATTATAACTCTACAGTTATATATAAACATATATTTAAAGATAGAGAGAATGTTTAACAGAGTATTTGTTCTAAATATGTTTAAGTGCGTTAAAGTGAGTGATTGTGCTTTTGTGTAAATTGTGTGTGTGTGTGTGTGTGTGTGTGTGTGTGTGTGTGTGCGATTTCATGTATGCATATGCATTAAGTATTGTTTTATTTATTCTGTACTTGCAGGACATTTTCCTTTTTATTGCTTTTGTATCCAAATTCGTCAAAGTCAATAAATGAATATTACCCTGAAAACATAACTTGTGATTAGTACGAACCACTTGTGTCAAATGGCGCCCAGGTTGGGACTTTGACGAAGGGTTTGGTCGATTTGGCGGGAAAATGCTGATAGTGTAGATCTGGCGCGAAATGGTTACAGGGTGTGACCAGTTTTTGGCGGGAATGCTTTACAACCGGAAATAGAGGCCATTGACCGGATACGGAAAACAACAAACGGAAATAGATTTAACCGGATACGGAAAACGCCAAACGGAAGTAGAAACCACCAGAAATGTCCTTGTTTATCACAGGATTTCTTGAAAAACTCTGATTTTTCTATAATCATTTTTCAACATTTTCAACGACTGCAGTGGATTAATTTTGTTTATTAATGTGCACACTTTTATTTAAACATTTTTCTGGAATACCGATTCATCTGGAGGAGGATTATTTGGGATTTTTGCCGGAAAACATGTTTGCTGACTTTGTGAAATCCATGGATTGAATATTTGTATTGAACTGAACTTTTTATTTTTGACCTTTGTTTTTTGTTGCTATTCATATGCTTCAATGAGGAACAAATCTGAACTTTGTTGACATTTAGACATTTTCATTGAGTGTATGTGAGTATTGAATTATTATCAAAATTGTTCTATTTTATTTGTATTTATTTATTTTTTTTATTGCTGCAATTGTGTTTATCCAGCAAATTTGTTTTGCAGCTGTTCTTGAAAGCAAATATAGGTCACATTATCCAAGGTTTAATTCAGGGTGTATTTTATTTTTTTTTGTTTCATTGTTTCAGTCTAGCAGTTTGTTATACTTATACCTACAACGCTTTACATACATCATACAACAAAACAATTACGCAACTTATACTTGACTTGTATAGGTAGCTAGAAGGTCATTAGGTCAACTCAAGGTGTCAAGGTCGTCCCTTGTCCTGCGCATAGGTGTTTCACTTCGTAAATTCACTTGCACTACTTCTTAATTTCAATTGTTTGCATATATTTATATCCACACTACTAATTTTACTTAAGAATATCAAATGTTTATAATCTTTCAGGTGATTTATTAAATAAGGAACAATTTAAAAATTGTACAGGTAAGTTAGTTTAAAATAAGTTTATGTAATTAAGGTAGCACATTGCTAAAAAAACCAACGCAATTAAAAGGTTTAATTAAATTTAGTTCAAATCAGCAGTGTCAAAATAAAATAAAGTAAAACAGCTTATATAGTTTCAGAAGGTAGGTTGTATATTTATAATTTATTTACAAAATATATTTACTTAATTATTTAAGTGTTTCAGTTTGTAATTAAGATTGTCCAAAATATTACAAGTACTTACTTGAACAAAAACATATTGACTTTCTCTGTATTGTATTTGTGTATTTTTAACATGTGTTGATGCACATGCATTATGTCCAATACTAAATGTCCACAACTGCCCTATTGCTTTCAGTATATTAAAATCCCATTTATTTGTGTATCAAATGATTGTTTATCTTAATTAATTTTATATGTTAATCATATAGAATTTTGAGGAGATAAATATTACAACTTAAAATTAGCAAAACAATTAAATGAGCCTGATCAACTGATTTATTGTTAGCTTATTTACCAGTTTCGCAATATTCTGTTGTATCCGAAACCGTTCTGATACATCGGTAGTATTTTCATCGTGTTACGTTGTCGCTGTCGTTGAATTTTCGGTATTTTCATTCGATTGCGATAATATCGGGGTTTTTTTTATTAGCTCACCTGAGCCAAAGGCTCAGATGAGCTATTGCAATCTATCACCGTCCGTCGTGCGTCGTCCGTCGTGCGTCGTGCGTCGTCCGTCGTGTGTAAACTTTACATTTTAATCTTCTCCTCCAAAACTACTGGGCCATATTTGATGAAACTTAGTGATTATCATGCCTGGGTAGCAGCCTTTCAAAATTGTGTTCGGGGTTTGGCCACGTCCAACAAGATGGCCGCTGTTACTAAAAATAGCAAAAAGACAAAAAAATCTTCTTCTCTGAAACCAAAAGGTGCAGGCAAATTTTGATTGGATATTTGGATTCAGCATAACTGGGAACATTAAAATTGTGTTTTTCATGAAAATTAGACGAAAAATAGGTTACGCGTTTTTTGCGTAAAATTACCTAATTTTTAAAATGAGACATTTATTGTTATAACTTCATAATGGCTGAAGATAATTGTATGGAGTTTTCACTGTTGATCTTGTCTTGCAATTTTCTTCCAATTGATGTCAAGGTCAAAGGTCAAGGTCATGTCCCAGTTTTTGACCTTTGATGAAAAATGCTATTTTTTTAACATTTCTCGTGAAAATGGCGTAGGATTTTCAGTTATTTGTAGGTATTAACATGGCGATCATTTTGATACATAGATCAGGGTCATGGGTTCAAAGGTCAAGGTCACAGATGTCCAAGAATACCAAAATAGTTAATTATCTCAAAAACTATAAACTTTTTGTATAGGCATGTATATTGGAATATTATAGGTATTGGCCTAACAATAATTTTGATATATAGATAAAGGTCATAGGTTCAAAGGTCAAAGTCATAGAAGCGAACGAATACTTAAATGGTTAATTATCTCAAGAACTATAAACTTTTTGTATAGGCATGTATATTAGAATATTGTAGGCATTTGCACAACAATCATTTTGATATATGAATGAAGTTCATAGATAAAGGTCATAGGTTCAAAGGTCAAAGTCATAGAAGCGAACGAATACTTAAATGGTTAATTATCTCAAGAACTATAAACTTTTTGTATAGGCATGTATATTAGAATATTGTAGGCATTTGCACAACAATCATTTTGATATATGAATGAAGTTCATAGATAAAGGTCATAGGTTCAAAGGTCAAGGTCATAGAATTGAACGAATACTTAAATGGTTAATTATCTCAAAAACTATAAACTTTTTGTATAGGCATCTATATTGGAATATTGTACGTATTGGTCTAACGATCATTTTGATATATGAATGAAGGTCATAGGTTCAAAGGTCAAGGTCATAGCTGAGAACGAATATTTAAATGGTTAATTATCTTAAAAACTATAAACTTTTTGTTTAGGCATGTATATTAGAATATTGTAGGCATTTGCACAACAATCATTTTGATATATGAATGAAGTTCATAGGTTCAAAGGTCAAGGTCATAGATGCAAACTAATACTTAAATGGTTAATTATCTCAGAAACTATAAACTTTTTGTATAGGCATGTATATTAGAATATTGTAGGTATTGGCCTATCGATCATTTTGATATATAAATGAAGGTCATAGGTTCAAAGGTCAAGGTCATAGATGCAAATGAATACTTAAAAGGTTAATTATCTCAAAAACTATAACTTCTTTGTATAGGCATGTATATTGGAATATTGTAGATATTGGCCTAACGATTATTTTTATATATGAATGAAGGTCATAGGTTCAAAGGTCAAGGTCAAAGCTGCGAATGAATATTTAAATGGTTAATTATCTCAAAAACTATAAACTTTTTGTATAGGCATGTACATTGGAATATTGTAGGCATTTGCACAACAATCATTTTGATATATCAGGGATTTATCAAGGGCCTATTTAGGGCCGAAATTCGGCCCCATTCCCAATGGAATAGACATAGATTTTTTCCCAAAATGGGCTGAGAAAATTCCCAATTAGAAAATCGTACCAGATACATAGCTGAAGTCTGGCCATAAATGTGGCTGCTTTTCTCAATCTTCAATCAAATCAATACACTAAAAGCATTAGATTTAATCATTAATGGCATCAAATATGATGTCAAAGTTTTCCCAAAATGAGCAAAAAGTTGATAGTTTTTCCCAATTTTAGTCTAGGGCCTTTTCCCAAAAGACCCTGATAAATCCCTGTATATGAATGAAGGTCATAGGTTTAAAGGTCAAGGTTATAGATGCAAACGAATACTTAAATGGTTAATTATCTCAAAAACTATAAACTCTTTGTATAGGCATGTATATTGGAATACTGTAGGTATTGGCCTAATGCACATTTTAATATACAGATGTTTTAGCTGTTTATAAATAATATATTGTAGCTAGACTTTAAATATCTTATATATAGCATACTTATATAATAATTATTATAATTAATTTTCAAAAATACTTGCATATTATTGGCCCTTACTGCTGAAAATTTTGATATTCTCTTTTATTAATGTCATTGACCATTGAACCTCTGCATAAGATATGTACTCTTTTCAGGTGAGCGTTAAGGCCCATGGGCCTCTTGTTTATTTATTTACGTTTATTTATTTTTGTCGTTTTTTATATTATCAGTGTTTTGTTCGGTAGTTTAGGTATGGAAGGAGACGGAAAAGCGGATGTGAAGTTTGATTTTGATGTGTTGGTTGATAAATTGAAAGAGAACCCAACAGCATACAAAGTTTTAACTAAAGAAGAATATGAGGCTTTATTACAGAGACCCCTGTTTAGACCACGGATTTCTACTCCTTTAACAAGATTTCAGAATCTAGAGTCGATGCCAAGGTTTTCGACACCAGGTTCTGCTGGTTGACTCCATTTTCACCAATACATAATGTATCGAATGGTATGAGTGGTACAGATGTTAGACCAAATTGTTCGTTTGTGACATCCACATTAAACCCTCCAAGATTACCCGTGTTTAGTGGTGTTGAAGATAACCAGTCTATTAGCTATGAAGTTTGGAATTTTGAAGTGAAGTGTCTCTTGAAGTCTAAACAGTATCCAGAATTTATATTGTTACAGGCTATTAGGAACTCCTTAAGAGGTACGGCACGTAATATGCTAGTGTATTTGGGTGAAAACGCATCAGTAGAAGATATTTTGCAGAAGTTAGATGGTTTTATGGAAATGTAAACACAAGTGAAACCATGATGCAGTCGTTTTACAATGATCAGCAGAGGAATGCGTCAGCTGTTGTGTATGGGTCCAGATTAGAAGATACACTATCAAAGGCGCTACGAGGACGTTATGATTTATTACCAGCGAAAGATATTATGTTAGGATTGAAGAAGTGTTTGAAAGACGCTACGAGACACCTTCATGATAGCACAGGAGATTTTCAGACATTGCTAAGGGAAGTAAGAAAAGTAGAACAGGAATTGAGTTTAGAGCAAAGTGTAAACTCTAGTAAAGTTGCACAATGTTCTCAGCAGACACAAGATAGTGATATAAAGCAAGTAGTCAAGGCCATACAAGATTTGAGTACTAGATTAGAGAAGATGGAATTAAAGATGACGTCACTACAAGATGATGTGAAGAGAGTTAGAGATAGTAGAAGATATGAATCTCCAAATCCGAATTTTAACGGTCAAGGTTATCAACATAGAGGAAGAGGTGGATTCAGCAGAGGCAGACCAAGAGGTAATAATAATTTTACACAGCCTACTCGTGAAAGACCGTGGTCAGCAGATAACCAAGCTACAGGACAGCAGCAGCAGCAGCAGTTAAACCATTGACTTCTCCTGTTGTTGGGCAAATGGGGGAAGTAAAACAGAATAAAGGTATAGAAAGCCCAATGAAGAATGAAGATGGTTTTATACATAGATTGGTTGCTAGAGCCACAGAAAGTGAAATTATTATTTGTGGTGTGCAGACAGTTGGTTTGATTGACACAGGTTCCATGGTAACAACAATATCAGAAGATTTTTATAGAGGTCTTGACACTAAACCTGAACTACATAGTTTAGAAGATATTGGTTTAAAGTGTTATGGTGCAGGAGGACATAATTTACCATATTGTGGTTATATAGAAGCAGAGGTTGGTATTCCGTATTTGCATAGCAACAAGTTTTGTTTACCAGTGTTAGTTGTTCCATCTACAAGTTATAACAGAGAAGTTCCAGTTATTGTTGGCACTAATTTAATAAGACATTGTAGAAATTTGAGTACTGGGTTGTAATTCCAGAAGTATGGCAGATAGCATTTGATTGCATTGGTGAAGAAAGAATTCCAGTTAAGACTACAAACAAGTTTGCAATTAAAGTTCAACCAAATGAGATAAAGACATTGAATGGTATAGTAAGAGGTGTTACGGATATGCAGTATGGTGTTACAGAACATATTGATACACAACTGTCTGGAGGTCTAACGATTTGTCCTGAAGTAGTTTCCGTAGATGTTAATAAGAAGACAACGAAGATACCAGTACGTATTTGTAATTTGTCAGCTCATGTAGTAGAGATTCCAGCCAAGGCAGTACTTTGTTGTGTGAATTCAGTAGCGGTAGTCGACAACTGGTCAGCAGTTGGTGAAGTATCTGAGCAGAAGAAAAGAATAAGTTTAAAAGATTTAGAAGATATGGGAATGAAGATAGAAAAAGAGAATCTGAATAGTGAAGAAATAGTGAAAGCCGAAGAATTATTAGAGAAATGGACACATGTTTTCTCAACAGGCCCGACAGATCTGGGGAAGAGTAGTTTGGTAAAACACGAAATAAATTTAGCAGATAACACTCCAATTAAAGAACCATATCGAAGGATACCACCTGGAATGATGGAAGAAGTAAGACAACATATTCAAGAGATGTTAGATGCCGATGCTATAAGTCCATCACAAAGTCCATACTCATCCAATGTAGTGTTAGTGAGAAAGAAAGACGGCAGCCTACGAATGTGTATTGACTTCAGAAAGCTTAATGCAAAGACCATTCGAGATGCTTATTATTTACCTAGAACTGAAGATACTATTGACAGATTGATTGGAGCGAGGTATTTTTCTAAACTGGATATGAGAAGTGGGTATTGGCAAGTGGAGGTAAAGGAAGAGGATAAACCAAAGACAGCATTCACAGTAAACGGTGTAGGATTTTTCGAGTGCAATCGTATGGCGTTTGGACTTACAAATGCTCCGGCTACGTTTCAGAGGTTAATGGAAAGTTGCATGGCGGATTTGAATCTACAGTATTGTACGATATTTTAATTTATTCCAGTACTTTTGAAGATCATTTAGTAAGACTTGATGCTGTCCTGAGTAGAATGGAGAAGAACGGATTGAAGTTAAAAGTGTGAATTTTTCAAGAAGAAAGTTACATATTTAGGTCATGTTGTCAGTGAACAAGGAATACAGACAGATCCAGATAAGTTGTCAGTATTAACCAAATGGCCAGTTCCTCAGAATGTTAAAGAGTTACGATCATATTTAGGTTTTACAGGTTATTATAGAAGGTTTATTAAAGATTATGCCAAGATTGTAAAGCCGTTGAACGACCTGTTAGTTGGCCATTTACCCATAAGATTTAGAAGAAATCCTGTAAGAAGAAGAAAAGTGTTGAATGGCATTGGAGTGAAGATCAACAGCAGGCATTTGATTTATTAAAGCATAAATTGACCAATCCACCTGTTTTAGCCTACGCAGATTACACAAAGCCGTTTATAGGTAATACAGATGCATCCATAGATGGGTTAGGCGCTGTACTTTATCAGAACCAGAATGGAACAGAAAGGGTTATAGCGTACGCTAGAAGAGGTTTGCGGAACAGTGAAAAAAATTACCCTGCTCACAAGTTGGAATTTTTGTGTTTGAAATGGGCCTTGTGTGATAAGTTTCACGACTATTTATATGGAAACACATTTGAAGTCCGTACAGATAATAACCCCTTAACGTATGTGTTGTCGAGTGCCAAGTTACGCTACCGGACACAGATGGGTCGCTGCATTGAGTAATTACAACTTTAATACAGTGAAACCTCCCTAAACCGGACATTCTCTAAACCGGACAACTCTCTATTCCGGACAAAATATTTGGTCCCGAATTTATCCTTCTTTATTTTAATTAACAAGAACCTCTCTAAACCGGACACTCTCTATTCCGGACACCGGACAAACTTTTTAGTCCCAAGTTGCTTATAACCTTAAAATTGAACCTCTCTAAACCGGACAACATTTCGATTTTTTTAATTACTTGTTTTTTTTCCCTTTTTTAAATATACAATGTATCAGTTTTAAACAGATCTATTAAAATATTCAATTATGAACACTTAAAAATCATAAGTTTTTTTTTAAATTCTTTTTTATTCTCAATTAGGATATTTAGTATTTAATTAAATTATTTATTTATTTATTTATTAAATATATTTCATCTAAATATATATATATTTCTATTCTATCTTTCGTGATTTTTCTTTATAATTTTAATTTGTATATTAATTTATTGATTGACACAATAAATTAAGATAAGCACTTCTATACAATCTTATCTTATTATCTATAGTTGCTACAGTTGTTTTGTTTAATTATTATCCAGTAACACCTTATGTATCAAAGAGACTGAAAAAATCATCACTATTGTTGTCCTGTCAGGGATTAATAAAGATAGTCTACTTGTCTTGAGTATCCTAATTAGAATCGTCTTAAGAGGTGAATTACGGGTGATTTAAAACCAATTAGTGCTTTTACATATAGCATATCCTATAATGAGATGTGTATGTAACAGTTGTTGATTGTGGCTTCCGACATGTATTACATCCTTTTAGATTTATTTAGTTAAGGGGAGATGAGCCAGGTTAAAATTTCAAAATCTCTCCAAACCGGACACCTCCCTAAACCGGACAAAATCTATGGTCCGGAGCTTGTCCGGTTTAGAGAGGTTTTACTGTATTACTTACAGAAGTGGAAAATCGAATGCTGATGCGGATGGTTTGTCCAGACAGCCGCGTGAGAAGTCAGTATTTCCTGATGTAATTAATGCAGTGTGTCAAGCATATACAGTAGATAGAAGCACATTTCCGTATATTGAGACGCTTTTAGTTTCAGATATTTCTAATGAAGATGAGATGCATAAGTTAGATCCACAAGAAGATTTTATGAAAGCTACTGAGATAAGACACGTTAGCTGGTCGGAAGAACAGAATTCCGATGCTGGTATAGGTAGAGTTATATAGTTACAGAGACTTGGGTTTTGTCCAACTGGATTAGCTCTCAAAGCTGAAGCACCTGAAGTTGTTCGATACCTGAGGTAATGGAAGAAGTTTAACATTGAAGACCAAGTTTTATACAGAATAACAACAATGAACGGATGAACGGAGAAAGTTTGAAGCAGTCAGTGTTACCAAAGAAGTTTAGAGATATGGTATTGAGAGCTCTACATGACGAGTCAGGACACCAAGGTAAAGATAGAACACTATATTTAATAAGATCAAGATTTTATTGGCCAGGTTTGGAGTTAGATGTTGAAAAAAAGGATCAAGAACTGTGAAAGATGTATCAAGCACAAGACAAGACCGAAAGTAACAGCAGAATTAGTGAATATAGTATCAACACAGCCAATGGAATTACTTTGTATAGATTATTTGAAGTTAGAGAAATCCAAAGGAGGGTACGAAGATATATTAGTTATTACTGATCACTTTACCAGGTACTCACAAGCAATTCCAACTCGTAACCAAACTGCCAAAGTAACAGCTAAAGCATTGTTTGAGAACTTCATTGTACATTATGGTTTTCCATCTAGCCTACATAGTGATCAAGGAAGGAATTTTGAGGGCGATATTATCCGAGAATTGTGTGAGATAGCAGGAGTAACCAAAACCAGAACTATGCCATATCACCCTATGTGCAACGGTATGACAGAGCGCTTCAACCAAACTCTAATGAAGATGTTAGGAACCTTGGATGATCAACAGAAGTCCGATTGGAAGTCATATGTAGCTCCACTTGTTCATTCATACAATGCGACTCGTCATGACAGTACTGGTTTTGCCCCATATTATTTGATGTTCGGACGGCATCCTAGATTAGCTATTGATGCCTACCTTGGTTTAACATCTCCTGAGAAGTTTAATGTCAGTTCGAAGGCCAATTATGCGAAACACTTGAAGAAGAGGTTCGTTATGCGTACAAGGTAGCAGCACGAGAAGCACAGAAGAGTTCGGAGAGACATAAGCGGATATATGACTTGAAAGTAAGAGAGGCCACTTTGGATGTTGGAGATCGGGTGTTGATACGGAATGTTGGTTTGAAGGGGAAGAACAAGTTAGCAGATATTTGGGACAAGGATGTTTATATTATTACAGATATACCGATGGCGGGGATTCCGGTTTACAGACTGAAGAAAGAGAACGGATCCACAGTAAAGACACTACATCGGAATATGTTGTTGCCTTTTACAGTCATTCCCAAGTTAGTCACAGAGACTGAACAGGATGATCACGGAAGAAAGTTAAGATCAGGATAGAAAGATACTTCAGAGATTCTAGAAGAACATACAAGTGCAGATTTAGACTCAGAAGATACATTTTATCATGTTGTCCCTGTACGTAGACGTGTTCAGATTCAGGATGGCAACGGTTCTAGTCAGGAGTCGAGTATCAGTCAAACATTTAGTAGTAGTTCATCTAGTGTCACACAACCATCCAGTGTGGGGACATCATCTTCATCCGGTTCTTCGGTAAGAAGTTCTAATAATTTGTCATTTTCTAATTTTAGTGTTCCAGAGGCAGATACAGGTCCATAGTTACCACGTAGGTCTGGAAGAATACGTCGACCACCTAATCGATATGGAGACTGGGTGTATAATCAGATACAACAGCAAGTTTGGTATGTCTAAACAGGTAAGTGAATATTCGAGGTAAGTGCAGGGGAGAATGTCAGGTATTAATACTTAAGGTAAGTATACAGTATTACGTTACGCCATATATACAAATCATTTAGTATGATTTTTCAGCATAAGTATATAAATACATGTAAATGTATACATGTCATTGTTGTGTAAGCATTGCTTTGTACTGCATTGCAAAACATTTACTATGCAACAATAAAAACTTTGTATTTGCATTTAGCTAATACATATTATAATATTTTATTACATATATATATATTCCAAAATGTCAGGAGCCATTTTCCCTAGCAGGGGAGAATGTCACAGGTTGTTAATTTATATAATTATAAATTACTCTTAAAGTTATAATGAAGCCATTAGTTAAGTTTTAGCTTAAGTTATATTTCACTTTTAATTAGTTTATTATATATTACATTACTTTGGGGGTAGGTATTAATTAAGTATGTATTTTCCTAACTCACCGTTCTACTTATTAACTTTGTTTAATGAGCATGCTTAATACGTAATTTCGCAGGTCACTGCATTTTGGCGCGTATTCTTGACTGACCATTGCAATAAAGTCAATAAATGAATATTACCCTGAAAACATGACTTGTGATTAGTACGAACCACTTGTGACATATAGAAGTATGGTGTGTCAAGTTTGACCTTGTCGTTTGACCATTAATATAAATAATTAGTTTGGACTTGAAGAATGTGTGGTGTGGATAATAGAGCATGTTTCATTACCATAAACACTAGATACCTAGTATTACTATAATCTACCCACATATGAACTTTATATGGACCCTAAATTACATAATGGGTATGTTCGTTTGAAAACTAAAACTAAGGGACAAACGGCCAGGTCAAACTTGACACACTGTAATGTTGGAACTGGGTTAGTTATGATTCTGCCTTTTAAAGATAAAATCTTAAAACACCGTGCACTGTGTTTGGCTGTTTATCCCCAAGGCAAACGCCTTTCACATCGTTAACTGCGTCGCATTAGGGGTGCGTGATTATGTTAAGTCGGGGGACATGATTTGAAGCGGGGAATTAAGATTTAATTTAATTTAAACAACTGAGGCCATAAAATTTCTAGCTGATGGCACGGTCTTTGCCTTCTTAGGCGATGGTGAATCATGGTGGTTTTACTGTTTAGAGTGTTGTTTGGCCTCTTGGTGAATGAAGTGAAATGATTGGACCATGTTTCATCGATAGCAACGAAATCTTGAACAAGGGTTGCGCAAGCTTAAAGCTTGTTGGGTCTCTATATCTCTTAGCGGTGAGCTCAGGAGAACCAGATCATCAGTATGCAGCGCATTGTTGAAGCGTTTTTGGTCAAAAGGTCTAGTAACTGTAGACGAGACTTTAATATGAACTAGAGGATTGAGCTCAAATTCGTCAGTGGGTAGGCCCAGGTCCCCGAAAGACTAAGGAAGTTCAAGATGCAACCATCTGTTGGAAAGATGATGACAACAGTATTTTTGGCATGCGAAATATGTTTTTATATTCAACTTTTACCCAAGAGAAGTAAAACAATTGACGTGTACTATGCAAACTTGCTAGATCAGCTAAGAACCGCCATCCATGAAAAATACCGATGTAAACGGACGGTGTTTTGCTGCAACAGGACAACGCAAGAGTCCTCACTTGCATTTGTCAATAAAATCTATAGAGAATTGAAAAAGTCATAATGACAGTTAAGAAGATGATCAATTAAAACAAACCTGTAGTTTCTTTTTCAGTTCTGGGCTAATGGCACTTGAAAACCGTTGGTCCAAGTGGAGGGCAGTTACACCGAAAAAGAGGAGGTGGATTTCAACCAGAAGTAAGTTACTTATCGACTCGCCCTCGTACCATCCACAATTACACCCCTGAATAGTCTTATTAAAAGGTTCCCGTTTTCTGCTTATTAATCATTTCCTCGACGACTGTTAACCAAGAATTCTTGAATAAGTCTGAAATAGGTTGAGGGCGAATTCGAAGGCGGGTGTATTCAAGAATTACGTTGTATGACTACCAAAACTTAAAAAAATAAATCTGAAACGGCAACGTATGGCATACAGTGATATATAAGGGTACATTGGTAGCAAAGTGGTAAGAGACGCATTGCCTCACCGCCAAGGTTCAAATTCTAATCGGGACAGATTCTAGTGCGAGACAGACAGTTTGTAGTTTGCAGATGGTCAGTGGGTTTTTTGGCACTCCGGTTTTCTTTATTATATCTGACTGACGCCTCGATATAAGTTAAAGAATCTTGACTGAGGCGTTAAACTCCAATACATAGTGTTCCTAGAAAATATTGAGGAATTCTGATGAAAACCGATTTAGTTAAACTATTCATTAATTACAATCAATTCATAACAAGTAATATTTCGTTAGTCCATTATTTCCAGAAATACCAATGTGTTCGAAATATAAACATAAAAATTCTCAATAATTTCTTGGAATACTGTTAGTAAATTTGATTTTTTTTCTAAAAAGTGAAATAACTGAAAAAGTAACAAATTAAATATTGAATTAGAATGCAGAAATACGCATTAAATTGCTCCAATTGGGGGGGGGGGCGAGTGGAGCATGTCCCTGTAACAATTAAGCAAGGGCGGCGTGACTACGCCACGATTGGTGGATTTGGTACCAGGCCCACTGTTTTATTACATTTCGCATTTTATTTATTACATAACAAGGTTTTATTACATTATACAAATAAAATTATTATACTACAAGGTGTGTATTACATTACTTGGCATTTATGACAAAACCTGCATAACAGTCCCCAAGGGCACGTAATCTCTCATTTGTGCAAATAGGAAAACCCTTCCCCTAGATATCATTATTGCCAAATATCATCCAAAACTTTATACACGACGGACGATGGTATAAGATAGATGGCAATATCTCATCATAGCCTTTGGCTCAGATAAGCTAAAACTTTAAAAGACTTTTAAAGGTATCCTGAAAGTATGTATAGTTCAAAAAAAGCTGTGGACAGCAGGTGTACACCTTACTCTCTTATTACAAAATGTTACATAAAATTTACTTTTTTCTAAATTCAACTCAAACAAACAATAGGCCAATTGGGCCTAATATGCTCACCTGATAAATTGTGCCTAGCTGATACATTTCAAGAAGAAAACATAAATACTTTAACCCCAATGTCAAAATCTGTCCATATAGTAATTATTTGTTTTCAGATTATTAAGCATTTCCGTATTCTTTTCCATCTATGACCTTGACCTTTAAATCCATGACATCAAAATGATTATTTTTTTATAATTCTTTATTTCTCAACATAGCAAATAAACAGCAGTTCTTATTAAATATAATACATAAACATCTACATCCTTTGCCAACCTATTACAATGTATCAAAAACAAACATACTAATCCATTTCCAAATCACAATCCAGAAGCAAAGTAAAAACTTTGGAACTGACAAGTTAGGTTAGACACGTGAACTTCCACCAGGGAAGTGAGGCCGGGTGCTCCGGAAGGGTAAGCACCTCCTGTTTAGCTAGCTACACCCGCCACGTGTGTAATCAAAATTGCGTGAAAGGAACATGGAACTATGGGATGCCAAATATATCCAAGGCAATCCTGGACACAGAGACATCAAACTTATCAACAATACTGTGATGACGGCCATAAAACTTTTTGAGGGCCTTGATAAGCCTAGGCTTGCAATATCCTTGAGTCAACAATTTATATGCAAGCAGCCTATTTCTATTTTCCATTTAATTTATATAAATTCTGGTTCAATATTACACTCTCATTTATTTAAATAATCTAATTAACATAGCCCAATTATTATTAAACTTAATGTATTATTTTTAAAACCAATTGCTTTTTCAATTTTGAAATAAAACATCCAAAATTTTATAACTGTATCAAATTTTTTTTTAAGTATACTTTGTTTGTATAAATTATTTAATACAAAATATTAAATTGGTTATCAATGGGAATATACCAAAGAAGGTCTTGTAGTGTTAAATCAACAAGCATTCTGAGAGTATTGCAAAACAATACATAGTCCCCTACCGGTTGCATATTTCACTAATCCCAAAGTTTTAGGTAATAATGTACCTTATTATATGGTACAAAGATATATAGTTATAAATTATACATGTTGTTCAAGATGTAAAGCAAAACTTGATCATAGTAAAATAAAAAACCAGCAAGTGAGTTCTCAAAAATTCATTATCTGCAAGCATGTAGAAAAAAGTGCAAAAAACTGAAATTTCATTGAATTTTCAAAGTTCAAAGGGCCATAACTCCCATAAAAACTAGTGGAATGAAACGAAACGTAAACTTGATCTGTAACTCATCATGGTTGAGCTGCATACCAAAAAACAATTCATTAACTGCAAGCGTGTAGAAAAAAAAAAGCGGAAAACTGAAATTTCAGTGAATTTTCAAAGTTCAAAGGGCCATAACTCCCGTAAAAATTAGCAGATGGAAACGAAACATAAGCTTGATCTGTAACTCATCATGGTAGAGTCACATACCAAACATTAGTTCCTTTTCTGCTAAGGTGTAGAAAAAAAGTGCGGAAAACTAAAATTTCTGTGAATTTTCAAAGATCAAAGGGCCATAACTCCAGTAAAAATAAGCAGATGGAAACGAAACGTAAACTTGATCTGTAACTCATCATGGTAGACTCGTATACCAAAAATCAGTTCATTATCTAAAGCATTTAGAAAATAAGAGCGGAAAACTGAAATTTCAGTGAATTTTCAAAGTTCAAAAGGCCATAACTCATGTAAAAATTTGCGGACCAAAATAAAACGCTAACTTGATCTGCAAGCACGTGGCCTAGTGGTTAAGGCGTTGGACTTATGATTCGAAGGTCGTGGGTTCGATCCCTGGACTGGGCGATGTGTTGTGTCCTTGAGTAAGACACTTAATTTCACATTGTTCCAGTTCACTCAGCTGAAAAATAAATGAGTACCAGCAAAATGCTGGGGGTTAACCCTGCGATGGACCAGCGTCCCATTCAGGGGAGAGTCTTGTACTCTCAGTCGCTTAACGCCATGGAAACCGGGATAAGCTCCAGCCTGATAGGCCTAATGGCTCGGGACAGACTTTGACTAACTTTTTAACTTTGATCTGCAACTCATCATGGTAGACTCACATACCAAAAATCAGTTCATTATCTAAAAGATTTTAGAAAATAAGTGTGGAAAACTGAGGTGTGACAGATGGACGGACGGGGCAGACAGACGGACGGACATACGGACAGAGCGCAAACCTAAAGTTCCCTTCGGCTTTCGCCGGTAGGGGACTAGTAATTGAATAACCATAAGTCATTATATGTTTTGCTACTTCATTCCATATAGGTTTCTGACACTCAAATATATAAATGTTGTAAACATTTTCTTCTTAACTGTAAAATGTTAAAAGTTAATTCTTCCCCTTCCCTATCAGTGACCTTGATCTTAAAACCCATTATGACCTTACTCTAGATATCAAAATGACCATTACATTAAGGCCAAGTGATACAACTGAACACCGACCTACAAATCTATGCACTTTGATAGTATAAGTCTAAATTCTTATTAAAGTAACTGTAATAATTTTGATAAATTACTTACAGGGAATAAAATATATCTATCAATTAAAAAAATTCATGAAAATATACAAGAAAAGTAATATAAATATGGTACACAGATAATTCAACACATTCGGGTAAAAATGATTCACTAAAGATTTGCCTTTTTATACCTTGAATTGATACAGATGTTTTTTTCACAAAATTTAATTGATATCTTGTTTAATATAGTTTCGATTTTCCAAATTCTTTCAGATTTTAAAAATTTAAAATTTTCATATTTTTTCATACATTATGACTTTTAAAATTTATTTGCAATGACGTCTTGAAAATTTATACCGAAATAAGGGGTGTTATTTTAATTGTGCAGGGAATTTCTGAGTGACCTGTTTTAGAGCTCTGTGGTTTTTGAAGTCACTTTCTTTGGGCAAGTAAAATATTTGGAATAATAATGATTTTTTTTTTTCACTTAACTTAAACTTTTGTCTCAATAGTTCAATATCTTTCTCATGTTTCAAATGAAGCCATTGGAATTATTTCCCCGACTCTGATAGGCCCGTATACTTGTATTTTTGAAGTATCATCATTGGCGCTCATTTCGGATGATAAGGCCTTCTTGTTCTTCTGCTATTTGAAGTAATAATGTTTCTGAATATTATTATTTCTATCATAATTATTATTAGTGACTTATAATACAAAATACTTTAATTGATGAAGTAATTTGTATACAAATAATAAAATTAATATACATGTATTTACTATAACAGCGAGAAGCATAAGCACAACAATCATAGTTTACAACACACGATAACATTAAATTTTGCAAGTTTGCCAATCCTTTAGCAATATCGTCAAAAATCATGATGTTATTCTTAATTTTGGTCATATTTTAGCACCAGATTACGTCTTTGAAGTTTTATACCGAAAAATCAAGCAAGGGGGCATATGCATTTCTTTAACTTTTCAGAAAATTTAAATTCAGAACTACATTATGAACTACATTATGTTAGTTTTTGAGAACATGTAGGACAAACTGTTATTTTTCTACACTTTTTCTAATTTTCCAGAGCCTGAAAAATTGCGAATTCCTATTAATCTGACATTTTTCACATTTTTGACACTTTATAGCTAAAAAAGTAAAAATGGTACCCCTACATATTTTTACATTTTCAGATATGCCTCAAAAAGTTTCACAAGTATGGAAAAAATCTGGAACTTGTAAGATAGTGTCAATTTGTACCACTTGGCCTTAATACCAACAATATTCTTTTATGTATGACTGTAAAGTTTATAGTTTTGAAGATAACTAGAACTGTCTCTGAAAGAGGCTAATACCCGCTCCCAACTTTTGATCTGGGGACAAATTGTATGTATGTCCATACTGTAATGTGAAAAATTCTGTGTATGGAAATGTTAATAATTCGGCAAAATACATGTGATGAAACTGATAATGGCAGCCGCACATGTTCTTATGATGCTCAATATCTATGCATAGTTTTAAAACATAGCACTGTCGTGCTGCTGTACAGCGTAGTTGGGAAAATTGTGTTGTGGCAAGACAGAATATAACCGAAAATTCGGGGGGGGGGGGGGGGGGGGGGGGGGGTGACGTTGATCTATGCATATAGTCCGACGAATGGGTTTTTTTTTAAAAAAGAAACAAATTTTTATGTACCAAACCATGTATTGCTGAATTAAATGGTAGAAAAAATTAATTTCATAAATATATGAAAAAGACAATCGGTAATTAAAATTTAAAAAAGTTGTACCCGATCGTTTTGTCATTTCGGATAGAGAGAAAGTAGAGTTTTGCAGATCCTACCGTCGCTATGAGGGGGTACATTCTAGCGGTTGTATGCATAACTGGATCATTTAGTTGTTTTACCAGTTCCGAATTTTAACTACCGAATAATCTAAAATTTCAATCCCGTTCAATTAAAGGAATCGCAAAATAACTTTTTCAATTTGCTGTTTCTTCAACCGCTTCCTAAATGTACGACAGATTGTTGGTGACCTAGTTTAACAATGTAAACAAATTGTGATCACGGAAATGCTTTTTTCAAGAAAACATACTACCATGTGTTTTTGAGGACAGGTGTCGATATTTTGGAATCAGTAAACATTTGTTTTATTACACCACATAAATTTTATTTCCCCTGCTTGTGGATGACGTCTGCAGCAGCGCTTATATGAAACCCTGTTCGGAACTGGTAAAACGACTGTATTTAAAATTTGCATACAACACTGTACGAATTATCTCCCTTTCACGAAAGTAAAATCTAATCCATAAACATTTTAAAATATGACACGTTATCATAACCTTCAAAATAAATTTAAATTTCTGTAGATTTCACGAAGAATTAATTAAACAACCTGCCGTTGGTGTTCATTTCTTAAAAAGTTATGATTTTACATCGTAGGACGCAAACTTCTCGAACTACTTTTTATTGTAAACATGAGATCAGTTCGCCAAATTGCAGAAATAATTAGATGCATCTCGTCGCAATATTTTACTAGATTCTGAAATGTATTCCGAAAATTTATTCCAAATGTGCATATGTAACCAAATGCATTATCCGTCTCAGAATACATATCTCACGATAAAACAGATATACTTCTTTCACGCTCATTTATCAGGCGCACTATTTCCAGGTGTACTCATATCTTATAATTTCATAGCAAAGAAGCTCGATATCTTGGAAGAAAGCGATGACAAAGTACAGGTTTACTTTGTTCACGCTGTACAAAAATTGGATCATATATAATTAAGTCACTATATAATCCAGCCAAAAAAGGAGGTGCACATGTTCAATGTACATAGAAACATCCTGTAAAGTTTCAGACTTGTTTGTTTGTTAAAAGCTGTAAGAGAAGTTGATTACACAAAATGGGTACCCCTTATATGGGATATTGATGAAAAATGACTAAGTTCAACTACCCATAAAAATATAATACAATCCAACCAAAATAGGAGGTGCACATGTTCAATGTATATTGTTAAAAGCTGTAAGAGGAGTTGATTACACAAAATGGGTACCCCTCATATCATAGAGGTCAAAAGTCAAAGTCAAGGTCACAGTGACCTAAATTTGGTACATGACACATCACTTTCCCATGATGCATCCAATACCAAGTTTGATAATTCTAGGTGCTACTGTACAAAAGTTCTGTGCCGGACAAGAAGATGCACAAGGTTTTTCTTTCATAGAGGTCAAAGTCAAGGTCACAGTGACCTAAATTTGGTACATGACACATCGCCTTCCCATGATGCATCCACAGACCAAGTTTGATAATCCTAGGTGCTACGGTACAAACGTTCTGTCCCAGACACGAAGATGCACAAGGTTTTACTATAAAAGAGGTCAACGGTCAAAGTCAAGGTCACAGTGACCAAAATTTGGTACATGACACATCACCTTCCCATGATGCATCTACATACTAAGTTTGATAGTCCTAGGTGCTACGGTACAAAGGTTCTGTTCCGGACACGAAGCGAGGCGGGCGGACAGATGGACAGACAGACGGACAAGGTGATTCCTATATACCCCCCCCCCCCCCAACTTCGTTTGCAGGGGGTATAATTAACAATTTCAGTATTGTTTTGCATCTGGGATCTTGAACTTTGAGTCCATAATCTTTTTTTACACATCAAAATAAATGTTGCAATACCTACAACAAAAGCGGATCCTAAAGACAATGCCATGTGATCCCTATTGTCATTTACAACTCTTGCAGGTGAGACAAGTGAGACAACAAATGAAAATGATTTAAACCATTTTACTAATCACCAAAAATAGCACCATATTTATAAGTTAATCAATGGTGATTCATAAACTTTCAGTTACACATTTATGAAATGTTCAAGTTTGATGCCAGTAATCATATTGCATCGAAAAAATCCAAAAAACTTGGAATATTGGCCTGATAACTCCACTCTATTTTTGGACCCTTTAAGACTCTAGGAAATGATGCAACACATGATTTTAACTTGGATTTGTATATTTCAATATATTCTGCTGGTATTTTATCTAAAAAACCAGACTTTAACTTATTTAGATTCACCCTCAAAGGATTTTTCTTCAAATCTGAGGAAAATATCCTGTAGTGTAATACCATCCAAAGAATAATGATGCAACAATCTAGTATTACAGATGACCCCTGTTTTAAAAATAAATTAATGTTCCTGCTTCTTAGGAGAATATCATTTTCAGCGTCATACATTAAAATTTTGAATTCAGTGGATGAGATAAGTATTGTTGGTATCAAGAAGCTTCTGAATTCTGGATGTCTTTGTTTTTGTAACAATGAAAAAACTATAGCCTGGGCAATAGTTTGATCATCTGTGTTACCATTATTATCCAAGTCAACATCACTGTCTGGATTTTTTCCTGATAAATCTTCACTGCAATTTTCACTTTCCTCTGGGGCTAAAATCATAACGAAAGTAGTGAAAATAAAATAAGAGAATATTAAAATGTTTTTTTTATAAACAAGGACATAGAGAAACCAACCAAGCTGAAAAGTCTTGATTCTTCATTATCATAACATGCATAACTTGACAAAATAATTAGCAAATAGGTGCAAGGAAAAAGCTTCAGCAAAAATACCTTAAACTCTTGGTCTATCCCACAATCAGTGTGGCGAAATAAATATTTGGGATATCCCGACCTGGTTCATTAGTATTCATTACGTGATACGGTTGGGTGGATTTGGAAGAGAGGTAAAAATAGGAATAAAAATTGGTAATGCTAGAGTTTTCACAACTGTTACTCTTCCCATTATAGTAAGATTTTGAAAAGACCAATCATTTAGCAGTTTTTTCATCGATTCAAGCTTCTCTTCATAGTCAATATAAAACATTTCTTTTTGTAAATAAAATTTTATTCCTCCCTTCATGATTCTATTTTAGTTCCTTATTTGTTTTTAGTTCTTCACCACAGCCCCTTCTGACCCCAATCCAAACGGCTTGTGTTTTCTCGAAGTTTGCTCTCAATCCAGAACAGTCGGCGAATGACTAAAATAGTTACAATATTTAAAGATACTTCATCGTCATCTAATGTCAGGGTTGTATCATCCGCATATTGACTTATTAAATATTCAGTATCATTAACTTTAACTCCTTTAATATTTATATCATTTTTAATTGATGCACTTAGCGGCTCAACTGCTATTATAAATTAATATGGTGAGAGGGGGTCACCTTGTCTCACTCCTCATTGAATAGGAAAGACATTAGAGCATTGAATTATTTTATGATTGACTTTCCAAAACCAAAAACTTTGCGATTTTTCAATAAAGGACCATTCAATAGAGTCGAAAGCAGCTATGAGATATTGCCCGGACACAATTTTAAAACATACCTTTCCCCAGGACCTTGACTTTTTGGTATGGCCTATACAAGATTTTTACACGGACAGACAGCTATATATACCCTTTTCAAAAGAAGAAAATTATAACAGATGGACAGACAAACTGAATGCTGTAAAAGATTTGCAAAGTCAGAAATCTTAGTATAATCTTTACATCTCACTTGAACCATCAATCAAATATCAATATAAAGGGAAAACATGCCTTGTTTATACTTTTTAGTAACTGGTTCTGTATCAGATTCTGGTACTGGAATATTTTGCACCACAGCTGCAGCCTCAGGTTCAATTCCATCATGTGAAGAAAACATTATGTCTAAAAAACCATGCCATACTTCTTCGTGACCTGTAAAATAATAATTAAATGTGAACAATCAGTAAATATTATATCTATAGTGTAAGCTTTGCATACTCTAATACAAAGGACAGTTGAGAGCCATGAATATTTTAATTACCATGGTAAACCAAGGATTTTTGTTAAACACTACCATATTTACCATGGGATACTATACAGTCACTTAAATTGCATTAACAGCAATCAAGTTTTAATGAATTTGATGTCTGATGTCTGTGTGCTGTGTAAAAGGACTAACATGTTAATGTCTAATGACTGTGTGCTGTGTAAGAGGACTAACACATTAATGTCTAATGACTGTGTGCTGTGTAAGAGGACTAACACGTTAATGTCTGACAACTGTGTGTTGTGTAAGAGGACTAACACATTAATGTCTGACGACTGTGTGTTGTGTAAGAGGACTAACACGTTAATGTCTGACAACTGTGTGTTGTGTAAGAGGACTAACACGTTAATGTCTGACAACTGTGTGTTGTGTAAGAGGACTAACACGTTAATGTCTGATAACTGTGTGCTGTGTAAGAGGATTAACACGTTAATGTCTGACAACTGTGTGTTGTGTAAGAGGACTAACACGTTAATGTCTGACAACTGTGTGTTGTGTAAGAGGACTAACACGTTAATGTCTGATAACTGTGTGCTGTGTAAGGGGACTAACATGTCAATGTCTGACAACTGTGTGTTGTGTAAGAGGACTAACATGTTAATGTCTGACAACTGTGTGTTGTGTAAGAGGATTAACACGTTAATGTCTGACAATTGTGTGTTGTGTAAGAGGACTAACACGTTAATGTCTGACAACTGTGTGCTGTGTAAGAGGACTAACACGTTAATGTCTGACAACTGTGTGCTGTGTAAGAGGACTAACATGTTAATGTCTGACAACTGTGTGTTGTGTAAGAGGACTAACACATTAATGTCTGACAACTGTGTGTTGTGTAACAGGACTAACACGTTAATGTCTGACAACTGTGTATTGTGTACGAGGACTAACACGTTAATGTCTGACAACTGTGTGTTGTGTCAGAGGACTAACACGTTAATGTCTGACAACTGTGTGTTGTGTAAGAGGACTGACACGTTAATGTCTGATGTCTGTTTGCTGTGTAAGGGGACTAACATGTTAATGTCTGACAACTGTGTGTTGTGTAAGGGGACTAACATGTTAATGTCTGACAACTGTGTGTTGTGTAAGAGGACTAACACATTAATGTCTGACAACTGTGTGCTGTGTAAGAGGACTAACACGTTAATGCCTGACGACTGTGTGCTGTGTAAAAGGACTAACATGTTAATGTCTGACAACTGTGTGTTGTGTAAGAGGACTGACACGTTAATGTCTGACGACTGTGTGCTGTGTAAGAGGACTAACATGTTAATGTCTGACAACTGTGTGTTGTGTAAGAGGACTGACACGTTAATGTCTGATGACTGTGTGCTGTGTAAGGGGAATAACATGTTAATGTCTGACAACTGTGTGTTGTGTAAGAGGACTAACATGTTAATGTCTGACGACTGTGTGCTGTGTAAGAGGACTAACACGTTAATATCTGACTGCTATGTAAGAGAACTAACATGTTTATGTCTGATGACTGTGTGCTATGTAAGAGGACTAACACATTAATGTCAGACGACTGTGTGCTATGTAAGAGGACTAACATGTTAATGTCTGACTGCTGTGTAAGAGGACTAACATGTTAATGTCTGATGACTGTGTGCTAGGTAAGAGGACTAACACATTAATGACAGACGACTGTGTGCTATGTAAGAGGACTAACATGTTTATGTCTGACTGCTGTGTTAGAGGACTAACATGTTAATGTCTGATGACTGTGTGCTGTGTAAGAAGACTAACATGTTAATGTCTGATGACTGTGTGCTGTGTGTGGACTAACATGTTAATGTCTGACTGCTGTGTAAGGGGACTAACACCCTAATGTCTGACGACTGTGTGCTAGGTAAGAGGACTAACACATTAATGACAGACGACTGTGTGCTGTGTAAGAGGGCTAACATGTTAATGTCTGACTGCTGTGTGAGAGGACTAACATGTTTATGTCTGATGACTGTGTGCTGTGTAAGAGGACTAACTTATTAATGTCTGATGACTGTGTGCTGTGTAAGAGGACTAACATGTTAATGTCTGACTGCTGTGTAAGAGGACTAACACGTTAATGTCTGACGACTGTGTGCTGTGTAAGAGGACTAACATGTTAATGTCTGATGACTGTGTGCTGTGTAAGAGGACTAACATGTTAATGTCTGACTGCTGTGTAAGAGGACTAACATGTTAATGTCTGACAACTGTGTGCTGTGTAAGAGGACTAACATGTTAATGCCTGATGACTGTGTGCTGTGTAAGAGGACTAACATGTTAATGTCTGACTGCTGTGTAAGAGAACTAACACACTAATGTCTGATGACTGTGTGCTGTGTAAGAGGACTAACATGTCAATGTCAGACTACTGTGTGCTGTGTAAGAGGACTAACATGTTAATGTCTGACTGCTGTGTAAGAGAACTAACATGTTGATGTCTGATGACTATGTGCTGTGTAAGAGGACTAACATGTTAATGTCTGACTGCTGTGTAAGAGGACTAACATGTTAATGTCTGACAACTGTGTGCTGTGTAAGAGGACTAACATGTTAATGCCTGATGACTGTGTGCTGTGTAAGAGGACTAACATGTTAATGTCTGACTGCTGTGTAAGAGAACTAACACACTAATGTCTGATGACTGTGTGTTGTGTAAGAGGACTAACATGTTAATGTCTGACAAATGTGTGTTGTGTAAGAGGACTAACATGTTAATGTCTGACTGCTGTGTAAGAGGACTAACATGTTAATGTCTGATGACTGTGTGCTGTGTAAGAGGACTAACAAGTTAATGTCTGATGACTGTGTGCTGTGTAAGAGGACTAACATGTCAATGTCAGACTACTGTGTGCTGTGTAAGAGGACTAACATGTTAATGTCTGACTGCTGTGTAAGAGGACTAACATGTTAATGTCTGACTGCTGTGTAAGAGGACTAACATGTTAATGTCTGACGACTGTGTGCTGTGTAAGAGGACTAACTTATTAATGTCTGATGACTGTGTGCTATGTAAGAGGACTAACATGTTAATGTCTGATGACTGTGTGCTAGGTAAGAGGACTAACATGTTAATGTCAGACGACTGTGTGCTATGTAAGAGGACTAACATGTTAATGTCTGATGACTGTGTGCTATGTAAGAGGACTAACATGTTAATGTCAGACGACTGTGTGCTATGTAAGAGGACTAACATGTTAATGTCTGATGACTGTGTGCTAGGTAAGAGGACTAACATGTTAATGTCAGACGACTGTGTGCTATGTAAGAGGACTAACATGTTAATGTCTGACGACTGTGTGCTATGTAAGAGGACTAACACATTAATGTCAGACGACTGTGTGCTATGTAAGAGGACTAACATGTTAATGTCTGACTGCTGTGTAAGAGGACTAACATGTTAATGTCTGATGACTGTGTGCTGTGTAAGAGGACTAACATGTTAATGTCTGATGACTGTGTGCTGTGTAAGAGGACTAACACATTAAAGGTCACCGGTCACCAAAAACCGAAATTTTTCTAGTACTATTTTCCGAAAGATTACATAATAAAAAGTCGATTTAGCCACAAATAACATTTTTTAATAATTTCTGTCCTTTGTTACAGTGTAAAATAAAGTCCTAAAACTGTTGAAAAACGGAGTTATCTCCCTTTGGTAGTAAAAGGGTCCAAAACCGGAAGTGACGCAGAAGGTGTTATCCAAGTTATCTAGTAAATAAAGTTTGTAGAGTGATCTGTATTTATTACCCAGATTTATCAGTAGTAGCTTCTCATGTTTTATTTATTTTTTTATTTTTAGTATTGGATATTTCAATTTTCTTCAGCATAAAAAAATAAATAAAAAAAAACATAATAAATAAATAAATAAATAAATAAAAACAATATTTTGTTTGCTCTAAGTATGATATACTGTTACTTATACTATTACAAAACTTAATTTTACATTATTTATTAATTTATTTATTTATTTATCTTTTTTTTTTATCTATTTATCAAAACGAATTGATAAAAAGAATACACATTTTTGTTTTTTATTTAAAATAATATTCATATTTATTTTCATTAATATTTAATATCATTCTAAATATCTTAACTTCTCTGTTGAATTTATTTATTTATTTATTTATTTATTTATTTATTATTTTATTTCAGTGAATTAATATTAAATATCAATATTAATATGTATATTAAAAAAATACATAATTTTCGAGCACTTTTGACCGGATTCTGTAGTCTGTCGCTTTTTTTCTTCTCTCTAGTACATTATTAATTTACCTCAAATTGATTTTTATTCATATTTGTTTCAGAAATTGTCCCATTTTTATTTTATTTTTAGGTAAAAAACGATATTTAAAATTTTCATTTACTACTACTAATAATAATAATTTTATTACACCTAATTTTAATGAGCTGAAAAGAACTCGTATCAAAATGTGATACCAGTGGGATTATACCCGACTAACTAACGGCTTAATCAAAACTTGAGTGAAACTTTATTTCATTTTTGCTTAATAAATTAATATCGGTTAAAGTGTGATTTACATCCCCTTACATACCAGTAAATATAAATTATCAATATGCTACATTGGGAAACATCCTGTTTAGAAGTAGACATCTATCACCAGCTGATCACCTGTAATCAACAGGGTTTACCTTACAATTTGCAACATTAATTGACACGTGTGTATAACTCCTTATGATATACCCAGTAAATGTTATTTGTCGTTTTTGATGGATTCTGAAAAGATGTGTTAAATAAATGTTGAATTAGATTAGTTGATTTGAATAAGAGACATACAAGTCCCGATTTGTGTGAACGTGTGAACTGGTGAAATGACTGACTTGTGGAATTAAATTAATTTTGAATATTAAAATTCATTAAAATCTATGATTTTTTTTATTTGCCTGAATCCATTCATAATAATTTAAATTATCTTAAATGAATATACCACTCTTATTTCCCTGACTTTTCTCGTATATGAAAAATAGCCCAATGCATTCAAAACAATTACTGTATTTCCATAAATTGAGTGCACATGGTTTTTCTTATTTATTTCATTCAATTGAAAATGTTTCCATTAAACTATCAATAAATTGCATTTTAAATGCACTGACCTAACCAAATTATATTTTTAAATGACAAAAAAGTCATTCAGTTCATCAGTACATTTGACAGACGTTTATACACCAATTGGGCCTCATTCCGGGTATTTAGGGTCAGGTAGGTCATTGTTGTTCCTATTTTTTATATTTCATCATAAATACTGTATTCCAATTATGACATCATTATAATATTTATAGTTGTTCCGAGTAAGAAGGTACAGAAGGGATAATTTTGACATGGTTATATTTGTTGTTTTGTTAAAAACTTCAAAAATTGTTCTATGTACAGAATTAAATTCACTTATGGCTGAATGAAAATATTTTTTCCTATTAGGTCAGTATATTTTGTATCAAGTTTTGACAATATTTTGCGACTTTGTTGGAAAATACGACTTTATTCTTGCGTTTTCCATGTGCACTCAATGTGTAGAAATACAGTAGAAAGCTGCATAAGGGACTTGTGTAAATCTGGCTTTAATTTGTTCTTAAATTTGTGAGAATTTTTTTTTTATCGTTCATTGTGGTAATACTATATCAAATTTTACAAAATATATAATTTTGACTTGAAATCAAACTTTAAAATACTTCAAAATGGCACACAAACCCACATGTTACATATGGATACATATATAAGTAATGTGTCTTTCCTCAGCAGTTTAACACCATGTACGTCATTCAATTAGGTTGCCGGAAAGTTACGAGCGGTGTCGGAAATTGCCGAGTATTAGAACTTCGTTCAGGTAAGTTTTTAGTATATTGCAGGTAACTGTAATGTGTGAAAACCCGCCAGACACATCAATATTGACAACTCTACCCATAGGAATGCAAATTACAAAATTCATAAATTTGGTGACCGGTGACCTTTAATGTCAGACGACTGTGTGCTATGTAAGAGGACTAACATGTTAATGTCTGACTGCTGTGTAAGAGGACTAACATGTTAATGTCTGATGACTGTGTGCTGTGTAAGAGGACTAACATGATAATGTCTGATGACTGTGTGCTATGTAAGAGGACTAACATGTTAATGTCTGATGACTGTGTGCTGTGTAAGAGGACTAACATGTTAATGTCTGATGACTGTGTGCTGTGTAAGAGGACTAACATGATAATGTCTGATGACTGTGTGCTATGTAAGAGGACTAACACATTAATGTCTGATGACTGTGTGCTATGTAAGAGGACTAACATGTTAATGTCTGATGACTGTGTGCTATGTAAGAGGACTAACATGTTAATGTCTGATGACTGTGTGCTAGGTAAGAGGACTAACACGTTTAATTTCCAGCAACTTTTTGATGTGGAAGTGGACTAACATGTTAATATAATGTACTAGGACACATCAGTATGAAGGACAATTGTAAATAGACAAAAAGTGAGGATTCACTCATGTGAGCTAAAAACTTGATTAAACCTGGAAAAATAGGTTAAAAGACAGAGTATAATATCACTGGTACAGCATACACGGGATATTAAAGCATAAAGTGAGCAAAACAGCCAGTGTAAACAACACCAGTGTAAGTCGAAAGCCGATTTTTGACTTATCTGTTCATTTTAACAGGTGATTGTGTATTGGGGCATCAATTGGACACATAAACGTTTCTATTTAAATAGTTAACTGCATCTGATAAACTGTTTAAACTTTAAAATAAATTGATAAAGCGCAAGTGCTCACCAGTGATTTTGCCGTCGCCGGTAGTTTCTGTTCAATATTTCAATTTTCACTTCTTAATTAAAAATTTTGAAGCGTACAATTCCTCTAGGATGTTAAGAACTACATGTCGACCAAATTTCAGCTCAATGTATTGAGATATAAAGGAGCAGGAGACGTCTGGGAGTAACATGCGGTGTACTGGGAATTGCAAAAACGTGTACTGGGTATTGAAAATGAAGGAGCAAATAGGTGTACTGGGAATTGAGAGGTATCAGATGCAGTTAACTATTTAAATAGAATCATTTATGTGTCCGATTTATGCCCCAATACACCATTACATGTTAAAATGAACAGATAAGCCAAAAATCGGCTTTCGACTCATGCTGGTGTTGTTTACACTGGCTATTTTGCTCACTTTATGCTTTAAATATCCTGTGTACGCTGTACCACAGTGAATATTTTAGTTGATTTCTTACCTATCCCTGTGTCTCCAAAATTAATTGTTGCTTTACATCCACATTTACACACATCAACCTTGCCCCTATATTTTTTATCAATAGTATATGACTGTCCTGGTGCTAGTTTACTCAGCAAATGTTCTGCTAATGCAGTTGTTACAACAGTTTCTGTGAGATTGTCACCATTCTTCAATAATGCAGCTATGCTTTTTTCATGCATACCTATCAGAAAAGAAGTTTATATTTAAATATGGCTTCAGTGGTCCCAGTTTCAAGATCATTCTTTGAACTGGAAAATTTTCTTAATTTTTTTGTACTATGCCATTATTATGGAGTAAAGCTTGAGAGAGAAACAAATGTTGTTTTACTTTAAATCTGACCTGCAGAGTAATCAACAGCTTCAATGCAATATGATTAGCACATCAGTAAAATGTTTAACACTGGGACAAATAAAAATAATATGAAAGTTTAAAGAATCTTAGAATCCACAATTATTCCTGATACAAAATCCAGCACTTGGCATAACAAAATTAGTCATGGTTCTTAAAGAGGGGAACTTAAAATAAACATGGTCCCATGGCACAATAAAGACCTAATTATTTCTGTCATCAACAGCCCTTTTGATTGATATGGTGCTGTGGGATGACAGGACCTAATTTGGTCTATGTTGTATTAATATTAAGCCATCAGTGCAACACACGATATTCTGCACCTTCACCTATTGCTGGTGACGTCTCAACATACGTGAAATATTCTTGACTGGGATGTTAAACACCATTACTCTCTCTTCTCTCTCATCTATTGTGAATTACAGTACAATTTTTGAAAGTGCTCTGTAACAACCCACTTTCAAAAAACTACATTTTTTTCAAATTGTGTTAAATCAGGGACAAGCTTGACACACTTTGATTTTTTTTTAAATTGTGTCAAAAAATGGTTCAGCTCAATGTAGTTTGAAAAATACTTCAAATTGGCTAATGGGGTACATTTAAAATTCCTTTCACTCTGTTGAACGCCTATTTTCATTTGTGATTGAACAATCTACAACAGCCATCACAAGTTTAACCCAACATAACTGGTTCACGATCTCGTCATTGGCAATCAAATTAAAATTTTGGTGAATAAATTCCAAACATAGCGCTGTCGTGCTGTTGTATGGCATAGTTGGGAAAATGGTGTTGGGCCAAGACTATGAATATAACCAACAAGAGGCCCATGGGCCTTAACGCTGACCTGGGGCTGAGTACATATTTCATGCCGAGGTTTAATGGTCAATGGCATTAATAAAAGAGAATGTCAAAATTTTCAGCAGTAGGGGCCAATTATATGCAATTATTTTTGCAAATTAAGTTTTTGCTATTTATTGTAACAGCGGTCATCTTGGATATACTATAAGGTTGTCAAGCAATCCCAAAACACTTTTCACCACAATAAATTAACTCAGGGTTCGAAATTAGGCACGCATACTCGCTAATAGCTTGTAGATCTGCCGAATAGCGAGTGGAAATAAAAGCCACTCGCATAGTTGAGCGAGTGAATAAAAAAAAGCTAAATCATTTACAATCTACTTTTCAATTAACTGTCACATTGTATGTTTCAAATGAAATTTAAAACGAAAAAAAAACCAGAGGCTCAGTGTGGCTGAGCCTGTATCGCTCACCTGACTAAAATGCTTTTAAAGCAAATTTGTATTCCAGTGATGAAAAAATGCACTGTTTATATCAGACAGAATGGCTAAGGAAATCACTGTAGAACTATATGTACCATTCACATTTTTTTTTTCAATCTGATTAAAATCACATCTCTCACTTGCTCCCCCATTTTTGATATAGGCACGGAGTGGGAGATCTGAGGAAACACCGTTTAGGGGCATATGTGAATGAGCCACTGTTGTAACATTTATTGTCAATGAAATTTCAGCTTCCGAGATTTTAAAAGTGTTTTGCCTTAATTGTAAATGAAACGAGTAATTTGAATTTGTCAATCTAATAAAGCACCTTCCATACATCATTCCCATAAAGTTTGGTTCAATTTGCTTCAGTAGCTTTAGAGATAGCAAATATATGCTATTCCCATAGGGTTAAACTATGTTCTGTGCTGGCAGCCATCTTTTTTGGCAGATCAAAAAAAATTTCCACAATCTAAGTAAAGGACCTTTTATACATCATTCCTGTAAAGTTTGATTCAATTTGATTCAATTTGCTTTAGTAGCTTCAAAAGAAATAATAGCAAATATATGCTTTTCCCATAGGGTCCAATGTGAAACAATGTTCTCCACTGGCAGCCATGTTTTATGGCAGATCAGGAAAATTTTGGCAATCTATGTAAAGGACCTTCTATACATCATTCCTGTAAAGTTTGGTTCAATTTGCTTCAGTCATTTCTGAGGACATAGTCAAAAATACATTTTTCCCATAAAGTCCAACTATCTTTTGCGCTGACAGCCATGTTTTTTTGGCAGATCAGAAAAATTTTGGCAATCTATGTAAAGGACCTTTTATACATCATTCCTGTAAAGTTTGGTTCAATTTGCTTCACTAGCTTCAGAGGAGATAGCATATATATGCTTTTCCCATAGGGTCTAATGTGAAACTATGTTCTCCGCTGGCAGCCATGTTTTTTGGCGGATCAGAAAAATTTTGACAATCTAAGTAAAGGACCTTCTATACATCATTCCTGTAAAGTTTGGTTCAATTTGCTTCAGTCATTTCTGAGGACATAGTCAAAAATGTGGTTTTCCCATAGGGTCCAATGTTAAACTACCTTTTGCGCTGGCAGCCATGTTTTTTGGCCAATCAGGAAAATTTTTGCAATCTATGTAAAGGACCTTCTATACATCATTCCTGTAAAGTTTGGTTCAATTTGCTTCTAAAGCTTCAGAGGAAATAGCATATATATGCTTTTCCCATAGGGTCCAATGTTAAACTATCTTCTGCGCTGGCGGCCATGTTTTTTGGTGGATCAGAAAAATTTTGGCAATCTAAGTAAAGGACCTTCTATACATCATTTCTGTAAAGTTTGGTTAAATTTGCTTCAGTCATTTCTGAGGAGATAGCCAAAATGCGTTTTTCCCATAGGGTCCCATGTAAAACTACCTTTTGCTCTGGCAGCCATGTTTTTTGGCCAATCAGAAAAAATTTGGCAATCTATGTAAAGGACCTCCAATACATCATTCCACTAAAGTTTGGTTAAGTTTGCTTCAATAGTTTCAGAGGAGATAGCCAAAATGTGTTTTTCCCATAGGGTCCAATGTTAAACTATGTTCCCCGCTGGCAGCCATATTTTTAGGTGGATCAGAAAAATTTCGGCAATCTTTGCAAAAGACCTTCCATACATTATTCCTGTAAAGTGTAATTGAATTCGCTTCAGTCGTTTCAGAGGAGATAGCCAAAATGTGCGTTTCCCCATAGGGCCCAATGTTAAACTTTGTTTGGCCCTGGCGGCCATTTTTTTTGGCGGATCAGAAAAATTTGGGCAATCTTAGTAAATGACCTTGCATACATTATTCCTGTAAAGTTTGGTTCAAATTGGCTCAGCGGTTTCAAAGTAGATAGCAAATATATGCTTTTCCCATAGGGTCTAATGTTAAACTATCTTCTGTGCTGGCGGCCATGTTTTTTGACAGATCAGAAAAATTTTGGCAATCTAAGTAAAGGACCTTCCATACATCATTCCTGTAAAGTTTGGTTAAAATTGGTTCAGGGGTTTCAGAGGAGATAGCCAAAATGTGAAAAGTTTACAGACGGACTGACAGACTGACGGACGGACTGACTGACTGACGGACGACGGACGCCGAGTGATGGCAAAAGCTCACATGGCCTTTAGGCCAGGTGAGCTAAAAACGAAAAGCGGCCGAAATAAGTAATATTGTCTGGGCATCTCTATCGTAAACAAATTCGGATTACTCGGGCATATATGTCAATGTATAATATTAGGTTTCCCGGAACACGTGGCTACGATTGGCTGCTTACTTTAGTCTTCGTCTCTGATTCGTTGTTTAAAATTGACCAGTGGAAATCCCATTACCGTCAAGCTTTACTATAGCACGTGAATAAAAAAGTAAAAAATAAAGTCGCAAAAGTCCATTACAAATTCTTTCAAACGGCCGGCGGATAAATCCAATGAAAGTGACAGTGCCAGTACATCAAAAATACCATAAATTTTAGCTAGTCAATTTTCATTTTAGCTAGTGAATAAAAATTGTACAAGCTAATTTTTGCTAGTGGTAAATATCGCTAAAATCGAACCCTGTAACTGATCAAGTTTCAGCTTAATCGAATGTGTGGTTTTCTTGTAAATGCACGGATACCATGAACTGGGTGAAAAAGTCTATTTTTAGTAACAACAGCCATCTTGAAGCACAATTGGATGCACCATTACACTGTTGAGCAATCCTACACCATTCTCCACCATTACAAATCAACTGACCAAGTTTCACCTCAATCAAATGTACAGTTTTCTTTCAAATGCAGGGAAACCATTAATTGGGTGAAAAAGTCTATTTTCAGTAACAGCGGCCATGTTGGATGCACGATTGGATGCACCATGACACTGTTGAGCAATCCAACACAACTCTTCACCATTACAAATCAACTGACCAAGTTTCACCTGAATAGAATGTATGTTTTTTTTTAAATGCACGGAAACCATGAATCAGGTAAAAAAGTCTATTTTTAGTAACGGGGCCATCTTGAATGACCATTACTATGTCGAGCAATCCTACACTATTCACCACCATAACAAATCAACTGACCAAGTCTCAGCTCAATCAAATGTATGAGGGCGCGGTGGCCTAATGGATAAGACGTCAGTCTTCAAATCCAGGGTCTCTCACCGCTGTGAGTTCGAGTCCCGCTCGGACCACATGTGGGAAAGTGAATTTTCCTTACCGTTGGCCTTTACTGATTCACCTGGTATCAGTATAATGGACTGGGGGAGTGGTACGCTTGTCTGCGGCGTACTGACTCTGTGAGCTAGCACGGTAAAGTCGCCCTGAGTGCGCGCTAGTACAAAGCAGACCATACAACACACTCGCACTTCACATGCATACACCAAATTGTTCATAGATTAATCCATAGAGATTAATTAAATAGTTCTCGTCGCGAATAGCTGAAAAATTGCTGATGCGACGTTAAGCAACATTCAACCAACCAACCAACCAATCAATCAAATGTATGGTTTTCTTTAAAATGTTTGGAAACCATGAATTGGGTGAAAAAGTCTATTTTTCAATTGACCAAGTTTCAGCTCAGTCAGATGTACAGTTTTCTTTCAAATGCATGGAAACCATGAACTGGGTGAAAAAGTCTATTTTTAGTAACAACAGCCATCTTGAAGCACGATTGGATGCACCATTACTATGTCGAGCAATCCCACACCACTCACCACCATAACAAATCAAATGACTAGGTTTCAGCTCAATAGAATGTATCAATAGAGGGCGCGGTGGCCTAATGGATAAGACGTCAGTCTTCAAATCCAGGGTCTCTCACTGCTGTGAGTTCGAGTCCCGCTCGGACCACATGTGGGAAAGTGAATTTTCCTTGCCGTTGGCCTTTACTGATTCACCTGGTATCAGTATAATGGATTGGAGAGTGGTACGCTTGTCTGCGGTGTACTGACTCTGTGAGCTAGCACAGTAAAGCTGCCCTGAGTGCACGCTAGTACAAGGCAGACCATACAACACACTCACACTTCACACGCATACACAAAATTGTTCATAGATTAATCCATAGAGATTAATTAAATAGTTCTCGTCGCGAATAGCTGAAAAATTGCTGATGCGACGTTAAGCAAGATTCAACCAACCAAACCAAACCAACCAATAGAATGTATGTTTGTTTTTTTTTTTTTTTTGAAATGCACTGAAACCATGAATCAGGTGAAAAAGTCAGTTTTTAGTAATGGCTGCCATCTTGAATGCACCATTAAGCTGTTGAGCAATTCCACACCATTCACTATCATAACAAATCAACTGACCAACTTTCAGCTCAATCATATGTACGGTTTTCTTTCAAATGTACAGAAACCATGAGTCTATTTTTAGTAACCACGGCCATCTTGGATGCACGATTGGATGCACCATTATGCTGTTGAGCAATCCCACACCATTCACCACCATTACAAATCAACTGACCAAGTTTCAGTTCAATCAAATGTATGGTTTTTTTTTTAAATGCATGGAAACCATGAATCAGGTGAAAGTCTGTTTTTAGTAATGGGGACCATCTTGAATGCACCATTACGCTGTCAATCAATCTGACGCCATTCACCACCATAACAAATCAACTAACCAAGTTTCAGCTAAATCAGATGTACGGTTTTCTTTCAAATGCACAGGAACCATAAATTGGGTGAAAAAGTCTATTTTTAGAAACAACAGCCATCTTAGATGCACGATTGAATGCACGAGTACATTGTCAAGCAATCCCACACCACTCACCACCATAACAAATCAAATGACTAAGTTTCTGCTCAATCAAATGTACAGTTTTCTTTCAAATGCACGGAAACCAAGAATTGGGTGAAAAAGCCTATTTTTACTAATGGAGGCCATCTTCTATGTTTCCATTCCTGGTAGCCTAAATCGCCATTGACTACTAATTTCTGGAGAATTCTTCCAAAAAGTAACCTATTTTAGCAAATTTGTGGAAAAATACTTTAAAAAGGACTATATTTTCACAAATTTTGGATATTTGGCTACTAATAATTTTAAATTTATGGAAACCTCGCATCTCGGATGCACTATTCAGTGCTCCAGATAATTTTTGAGGCATAATTCTTCATGAAGCACAGATTTTTGTTGCAATGCTTAATAAGGTTAAATCAAATCTTGAAAATCGGCAATATTTTCCCCCATAGACGGAATGCGTTAACTAGCAGTTTGATGTGCTTTGCTATGCATCATTTGCTCCATGGCAAAACAGGAGACCTGTTACTAATTATCTCCCCTTTACACACTTTAAACTAGTTATTCAGTTTATCCATATCATTGACTGATTTTTCGGGTTTCATATATAATATTTGAGTTGCCTCGCTTGTCTATCAGAACGGTTTACCGTAAATACGCACAAAAGCGGCATTTTATTCTTAACCAGCTTTTAGTTTTGCATTCTAAAACGCAGGGATTTTTTATTTAAAACTTTGTTGTCCAAAAAATTTGCGTAATTACGCAGTTACGCGCTCTATCTGGAGCACTGCTATTACTCTGTCAGGCAATCCCACACCACTCACCACCATAACAAATTAACTGACCAAGTTTCAGTTCAATCAGATGTATGGTTCTCTTTTAAATGCACAGAAATCAATTGGGACAGCCGGAGCACCTGGCCTTACTTCCCTGGTGGAAGTTCACATGTCTAACCTAACTGTTTTTACTATGCTTCTGGATTGTGATTTGGACATGGATTAGTATGTTTGTTTTTGATACATTTCTTTCACGTTCATTTACCAGACACACTATTTCCATGTGTACTAATCTCATAGAAAAGAAGCCCGATCTTGGCAGAAAGCGATGGCAAAGTATGTGTTCACTATCGTGAAACGCTGTACAAAAACAAAAATAAATTATCTTAGTATTATTATTATTTAATTTATTATGGAGCGAAAAGTCCTGAATATGGTATGAAATGTATCGGAAATGGTACGAAGTGGCATGGGACGAAAAGTCCTATGGGTTGAAATGTCTGTAATTCGAAAGAAATATCGGGGGGGGGGGGGGGGGCGACATGAAAATATGAAGCATATACTCACTTTTATTCTTCATGAAATTGTCCAGAATTTCAAATGCCTTCTTGAAGTGACTATCTAATTCTTCGTACTTCCTTTTACCTTGCTTTAAATCCGAAATAAGTTTAAACCCAGTTCCGAAAAGACTCTGAAATTTCAATGATGTCGACATTCCCGATTGCCCCAAAACATCGATACATTCTACATCGCATTCTGCCTTAGTAAATGGCCGTGGTCGACTTGCATTACAAATCGGGCCTACTCTTACACAGTGTAGATCAAATCCGGCATAAACCGCGTGCAATCCCATCAACACTTCTTGGTTACTCAACACGTCTGCCATGCTACCTTGTATTCAGGCGAGAAGGGTCTGTCAGCGTACAGGCACACACCAGTGTACTGAACAGACATCAGTATACCGGAAACGGCCGTATCTAAGTAGTATATGGATCCGGATAAAGAAAAAGTCGCGGATTTATATCATAGGCGTAGGAGCAGGGGGGACCAGCGGGGGCCGGGCCCCCCCCCAATGTCAGAGAAGGGGGGGCCAGGCCCCTGCAATATATTGTGTGAAATTTTGTATCATAGTTTACGTTTATAGTGTAAGTGCTAAAAAAGAAAAAAAACAAGAGCTTTAACAGGAAATGTCCATCTGGTAACCAATCAATTATCAATTTCATCATTATACTTGTAAAAGGGCGTCAAAATTTTCCGGGGTACCCCCATATCCAGTGGCGGATTCAGCGTACCCCCCCCCCCCTTTATGTCGCTAATAACACATATTGTTCAGCTCAGATTGCACCAGAATGCAGGTTTTTTGCGCCACTTTTTCAAAATTTTTCTGGGGAGCATGCCCCCGAACCCCCCTAGAATGTTCGAGCTTTCAGCTCTCACATTATACGTCCCCTTTTTGAAATTCTGGATCAGTCTATGATATCCATCCCCAAATGAGTGGGGTGATTATGGAACTTGTGTCATACGGTTATTTTATATAATCTTGCCTTTATATCACAGTATTTTAACATATCAAAACGATGCACAATACAATGAAATGCGTCTAGACAGGACTTAGTTTTGAAAATTTTCCGGGGGTGGCCCCCCCGGCCCCCCACCTCTGCGAGGGGTTTAGCACCCCTCTCATACTCTCCCGCCTTGTGCCTTAGGCACGAGGTCGTACCTGCGGCACGACATAGACATACCTTCGGTTTGGCCCCCCCAATATTAAAAACCCTCCCACGCCTATGTATATATCACTTTATCAGTAATACTGCACTATGTGTTTCATGTTATATCTTGCAAATAAAGAAATTCGATGTCCTATATGCCTCAATGGATGCAAAAATTAATTTTTTAATTATGCAATTCCGGATTCCGTTACTAATCATATTTACCGTGCAGTCATATAACCGTCTAATGTAGATCGTATCTAACATATTAACTAACTCTCAACAGAGACATTTACGATATTTATGATATGGTAGCCCAGTGGATGTAGTGTACAGCTGTGTATTATGTGATCAGGCGCGTAGCTACCTATACGCCAGTACGCCACGACATCCACATAGGCCTATTTTTTATTTAAAAAAAACTTCATAAATTTTCTGCTCGAAGCATTCCTTCACAGAGAACATGTCATGGTAATGATATTAGTTCTCTTACAAATACTAAATAAAGTAACAGTTCGTCCCACTATATCTAAGTGTCCATTCCTGGTAGTCAAAATCGCCATTGGCTACTAATTTCTGAGAAATTCTTTCGAAAAGTAACCTATTTTAGCAAATTTGTGGAAAAATACTTTAAAAAGGACTAAATTTTCACAAATTTTGGAAATTTGGCTACTTATTATTTTAAATTTATGGAAACCTAGCTATATAGTATCATTTGCCGTTGTAATCCAGCAAAAGTTCCAATCGATCGATCATTTTCAGGTTTTTGTTTTGTGTATTTAATTATTATACACTTGTCATTCTTTTACAAAAAAAAAAAAAAAAAAAAAAAAAACGGTAGATCCTGATACAAATATCTATATCTATTTTTTTAGTGATGAACAGGCATTCTGGTTTCTGATTAGCCTTTGTCAAGCACCACACAGATTCCAGCAAACAAAAATGTAATGAAGATACCATCAACAAAATGTAAAAGAGATTTTTATAGCTAACATATTTGTTGTGTTTGGTAAGATAATTTTCCAACAAACAATCGATATACTAATGGAAACAAAATGTGCACCATTGCTTGCTTATTTGTTGCTATATTCGTATGAAGCAATATCTATGCAGAGCCTTGTTAACTGTCACCACATCATTCAACGCCACATACGAAACTCTATCTCTTAATAAACCTATTTGAACATTATTTGAATGTCATCTATCCTAGTGAGCTTGAAATAAAAATACGGCTGATTCTGCAATGTCTGCATCATATTTAGATTTATACAATGACGTCCACGCGAAAAGCTACAGTTAGAACTGTATGACAGACGTTATGACTTCAATTTTTCTATTGTCAATTCCTTTTCTATATTGTAATATACCTGCTCCTGCTTATGATGTTTTGTTTCTCAAATAATATGGTATGGTGGAGCGTGTTTCCACTACGGTACAGTTTAGCTGCTCACAAATAAATTGCCGATGCAGGGATATTGCAAGTCTAAGCTTATCAAGCCTTAAACAAATTTTGACCGTCATCTAAATATTGATAAGTGTAATGCCTCTGTCATGTGCTAATTTTGAATTTTTATGAAATAATATAATTCAAAAGTAGCACATGACATCTCTGTATCCAAAATTATCCTGGATATATTTGACTTGCCATAGTTCCATGTTCTTTTTACACTTGCAAATTGGCGGGTGTATCCGGGCATTCCGTCTCGCTTCCCTGGCGGAAGTTCACGTGCTTAACTTAATTTGTCAGTTTCAAATACATGTATATTACTTTGCTTTGGGACTTTGATTTGGATATGGATTGGTATGTTTGTTTTTTTTTAAATTGCAACCGTCCTAAGTTTCCAGAAAAAAACTAACCTTCGGTAAACATGTTAAAATAACTGTCAAAACTTGCCTTTAGATTCAGCCATTTTCATTAAAATATTCCACATGATTGCACCATTTGACATCAATATATTAAATTTTTCACAGGGGATCCACCCGACTCCCCCAAGCATGTCTTTTGTGTGAAAATTTGTGATACTTTGAATCCACATCATTCACTTGTCTTCAGAAGTAATTGGAGCGTGATCTGTGTATTTGGGGTCACATGCATCCCAGGAAAATGTACATAGATTATTATCCGAGTTAGACAAACACATTGGCTTATAACTACTAGACTAGGAGCGAGACAAAATTTTCTGTGTTTAAGAAAGTTTGAAAATAATCATCGTGTAATTTTCGCATTATTTTGTATTTTTGTACATAATGACAGATTGAATGAATTGGTTTTTTATATATATAAAAAAGTATGTGCAAGCAAGGGATTATTGGTTTATATACACGCTACGCCACTGTAAGAAAATAAAAAAGTCATTACAGCCAAGTGGTTATGTAATGAATAATTTTATCCGAGTGAAAATGTGTCCGGGAGAATATACTTTCATGGTAAAATCTATCCAGCGTAATAAATGTCATGGCTTATCCGTAAAATATTATATATGACCAATATTTACCGGTAAAATATTATCCATGGATCAACGAAAATATTACATGTGGATAAAATAAACTGTTACAGTTTCTCATTCAATGTACATTATTTCAAAATTATCTACACTCGAAACTATGATATAAATATAAATCTACTGTATTTTTTGTTCGTGGAAGTATAATAAACATTTATAATATAAATTGTTACTTACAAAGGAAATATTAATTAATAAATAAATTTCTGATATATTATTAACCGCTTAAATGCTTTACCGTAATAATTGGACATTTGCCGGAACAATAAGAAAATTTAAAACCCCCTTCTAGTGTATTTACCTCGCGTAAAGTTCCTATTGCCGCACAACAAAACAAATTTTCCCATAAAAATGCCTCTTTATTTTTCACTTTACGCGATACATAATTTTATAAGTGATGAATTTAAACAGTTTTCTTTATTTTTTTTTAAATATTAATAATAATTAATTTATACGCATCACAAAAGGAAAATAGGTATAAAAAATATCATTTTTGTAACTGAGCTGTTTTTTTTAATTCTACTCATGTGCTAGTTTTGTCGATGTTTAAATTCCAAGGCACGCATCAAATTTTTGTTAAATAAGAAATATTAAACTATAAATTATATATTTTGTAACACCTTGAATATAAAAAAAGCAAAAAGTTTAAACAAATTAAAAAAATAAGTTTTATTTAATGAATTAATGATGTATTATTTATTAACCGCATTTTTTTTAAATGTCAATTTTTACTCAACATTATTCTTTACAACTGTATTTTTTTGCCAAAAGCAAATTTATACAATTTAAATATAAATGTGATATGCATAATGAATAAGCTTGATTATTAAATTAAAATTCTGTACTTTTCATTACCACCATTTTCTAGAAATTGTTTGATTTTTACTAAATAAAAGCTATATTATATATTTTATCAGTTTTAATTAAATTTTATTGAAGAAAAGTCATTAATATTAATCAAATTTTAAATAGATGCATTTTAATAAATCATAATCTAAATAAGCGACGTTTTAATTTTTTGATTGCGTCATTCTCTATTCTCTAACTTTTTCTTGGCAAAATGAACATTAATCAAAAACAAACATACAAATGAATCCGTTTCCAAATCATAATCTCAAAGCATAGTGAAAACCGACAAACCAAGGTAAACACGTAAACTTCCAACTAGGAAACTTGGTGCTCCTCCTGTTTTGCTGGCTACACCTGTCGTGTGTGTAACCAAAATTGAGAACGTAAAGGGGTGGAATTATAGGACGTCAAATATATCCAGGGTATTTTTGGATAAAGAGGCAATATTTTTCAACAGTATTTTGACGATGATTATAGGACTTATGGTCTTCATAATCTAAGGATCGGCAATCATTTATTTGCAAGCAACTTGTAACGATGGGAACAAACCCTTCGCTAGCTTATTGTATCAACCGTGAAACATATACTTTATAAGCGGGAAAACCAGGTATATTATATTGATGAATTGAACATTAAATATAATTTGAAGCTTCAAGTGTAGCCTTTTGTGGGGTAAGTCTCATGGTTGAAGAACAAACCAAAATATGAAACATGGATAAGTCGTATCTTTATTTCAAGCCCACAAATTTGATACAAACAATTAACTGCATCTCTATTTATGTGCTTTGCCCCAGTCTGGTTTGACAGTTCAAGGCTTCATGAAAGATTAAAAAAAGCGTCAATCCGTAAAAGAATGCACATATAGATGGAACAAATTACTAAAGTATCACGCGATGCATAAAAATCAATTTCTTAGACTTTAAAGTTTGTTATGATAAGAGACAAGCGTCAGTTTAGGTTTTTAAAAAGCAAAAAAGTACGGTGTTTTTTAATCATCTGAGTTTGATTGTGAAAAAAAGCCAAAAACTATTAAATTATGCCTAACAAAATCCTTTATCTTTAAACTACATCATAAAAAGAAACAAATTAATCAGTCAAAACAATTTGATTGAAATATTAATTATAAATTTTAAGAAGAATTATGATTAGCAAGATTGTTAAAGTGTTTTAAATATCTAAAAAGTGTCAATAAAATCATTTATAAAAACTTAATTTTATGTTGTTTATGTAATGTTTGAATTAAATCATTAATATGGCTTCAGAATTCAATATTAATTTTTTATATAGGAAGCCAACTATATTAATTGCTTGATTTACAATCGTTATATCAAATACGTAACACTGATTTGCTCATTTTAAATTTTAAAAAATATGCGGGTTTGTTAATAAAATGACTTTCACTTTGTGCTAACATGTATTGCATACAGAGACATCAGAAGACAGTTTTTGCCTACTGATTGCTGTTCTTAGCCATCTCAACCAAAATTATTAACACTATTGGAATGCAATTCAATACATCTCACAAAAAGACTTTGCGGCTATCTCCAAGCAGCTTGGAGACATAGAACTTTAATTCTACAACATTGATATTGTTCTCTGCCATGTTGTTATATTTATTTAAATGTTATCTAATGCTATAACATTAATTATGTTTATGCAATAAATTCATTCATTCAATACCCAAGCACACTAGTATATGTCTGTCTGTCTGTTCCTTCGTCCGTCTGCCTGTTTGTCCGTCTATCTGTCTGTCCGTGTAAAATTGTTCTTGGGCCATATCTCATAATTGCTTATGACAAATATCATAAAACTTGACATGAATAATCTTCATGGTCCGAAGGTGTGTCATGACCTTGAACCAAAACCATATTAAAAAAGGTTAATGCCGTAGGTAGACATTAAATGTTGGAGCGGGGATGTTTGGCTCTCAAGAGACAAATCTACTTATACATTAGTTATTATTTACTTAGGAAGACGATATTTATGAAAATAGTTTAATTCATTACTTATTTCCTACACTAAAAAAGTATGTTGGTTTTTTTGAGAGTTCTTTATGTATTCTGAAATTTGTGGGAAAATTCTAAATTTATTCTTAGAACATTTTGATTTATTTTGAGAAAAAAAATATGTCCGGCTGCTCTGGAAGGGTATCACAGTGAGAACTATTTAATAATTACAGATCACTTCATTATTACAAATAGTTCAATTGCGTCCATTTGAAGGTTCCAATATGTTTTCCCTGTTTTTGTCTTGTTATCTCTCTCTCAATGCCTGCTGTATCCAGTGTTTTACAGACCGATTCATATAACAAATAGTGCAATTGGGTCAGGATCCATTTGAAGGGGCCAATATGTTTTTGTCTTGCGATCTCTCCCTCTCCCTCTCTGTTTTCTCTACACAACTACACAATACGCAAATCAAGTAACTTGTACATGCTTAAAACCACGTTATTTGCTTAATGACATTGTGAATTATAATTCTACATTTCTAAACATCAATTTACATTCGAATCGTCTTCAAAAAGGGTTTTGTATCTTATAAAAATTAATATATTTCATTTATAAAAACTGATTTTCTCTCTTAATTTTAAGTTTGAAATGTGTGTTTTTATGGACAAGAGGTTGTAAAATAAGTTGGTAAATTGTGTGTCCTCTAATTTTACCATAGACATAGTCACATAGCTCGACACTTACTCCAGTGTCCATCCCAAGTAGGGAATGATATTATGTTTTCATTAACTTTTATCACATTTTGCGGCGGATACATGTATCTAGCAAAGCGTGCACTTCAAGAAGAAAAAATAGGTGAGCTGCTCTGGAAGGGAATTCACAATGAAAACTATGTTTTGGTTAAAGACCTATATTCATAAATATCATCATAGATAGTGCCATTTGTTATTGATCAGCTAGACAAGGAGCACATGGTCTCATCTTTTTGGTTGTTTTGTATTGATTACTATTTTTGCGCTTAGGTTTTTGCCGTAACCAAGTAGGTGGTGTCTCCTGTTTGCGTTTTGCTTTTGACATTTAGATTTTGGCCATGCTTATCTCCTGTAAGCACCTAGTCTCACGTCCCTGATGAGAGCTAATTCTTCTTAACTTTATTATGTTTTGTGTTTCTTTGGAATGTGATTTAGACAACGACTGGTATAGTGCGTCAAGTTCGACCTGGCCGTTTGATCTCTATTTCCAATATTAGAATCGGCTAATAGATTGTGTGATTGTGCTACAACATATTTCGTTATCATAAACACCCGGTACCAAGCATTATTATCATCTATCCATATATATCAACTTTGTATAACCCCTATATTACATAATGGATATTTCTGTTTTAATATTTAAATTAAAGATCAAACAATGAGGTCAAACTTGGCGCTTTATATGTTTATGTTTGATTTAGTAAGCAATACCAATAATAATTAACACTACTTTGAAAAGTGTTAGATACTTGGAGACAATGAACGTATTAAACTCTATTTGTCAGTTTGCAAAGTAATTATAAATGCTTTGCTTATTTAATTGTAATTTGAACATGGATATGGTTTATGGTGTAAACCATTGGTTTTTGTACATGTGCACATACGATATACATAAATAAGTAATGGTTGACTTATTATTGGTCCCTTTAATCAACCCATAAACAGCTTAACACGGTTCAGGGGGTTTCCTGGTCCCGATTTCATAATCATTCCTTAGCTAAGATTTTCCTTAACTTAAATCTAGCGAAATTTGAAATCTCTATAATTTTCTTAATTCTCAATATATACTTAGGAATTTTTGTTCATTTTCATCGCATCACCATGATCTTAAACTAATTGTGTTAAGTTTAGTGAAAAAAAATTATTAGTTGTTTAAAAAACAAAACAAAACTTTGCTAAATTTAAGTGAAGGAAAATCTTAATTGAGAAATGATTGTGAAACTGGGGCCTGGAATAATTATTCTTTAAAGTACACAAAAACTAGGGTATACTCACTCATGCAAAGCATTTCCTTAGCTACGTTTGGTTAATTACATTTTGATCCTTTTTGTATTTTTTTTCAAGCCATGGATCTAATCAATCGTTTTTCTTGGTTAACTGATCGTTTTAAATAATGCATTTTATTTCCTTCTATTTAAGGTGTGGTTACCAGGGATGATTTGTATTGGAAGTTTCTGTCCTTTGTGACTCTGACAATGACCATGGCGTCACCCTTAATGGCTTCAACCGCTAGCTGTATTATAATGCACCGGAAGTTGCGTGTGTTACAGTGCCGTCTGGTACCAGAGGACGAACAGAAAACACCGGAAATGTAGTAGAGATCCAAAGTTTTAGAAAACGTATTGTTAATCTGCACATAAAACAAATTTATATCCATTACCGTAACATATACGTGTTTCCTGCCAAAAGAACAAAATCACAAGCAAATTCAGTTTTTGTACCACGAAACGTTTCAGTTAGTTTCACTGTTTATTCATTTGATTTGGAATAATTTATTTGGATGTTGTTATTGTCAGAATAACCTTATTTTTGAAATATTGCAGCAAGACTCTTTCACATCAATATATCTATACATGTTGTTTCACAAAAACATCATATGGTTCAATATTTAACCATAAAACTGTCTAGAGGCGCTAGCGCGCGTTATGACTAGTTTGCTTTGCACGGCAATGGAAGTTATAGCACTATAAACGCCATTTCTAGACAGTTCAATGGTTATATTTACATTTCGCATTTTTTGAAAATCTTATTTTTGTTTTTGAATCCTGATATAAATTTAAAACACTGTCGTGTACGACATGCAATACCAATTCCTGGAACAGCCGGACGTCACGAGCATAGGTGTCAGCAAGAAATGAGTGACCTCACATTAGCAAATGTTATTATAGTCCTATAACTTCATATGGTCTAAAACAGAGTTTAATACAATCAAACACCATAAATGTAAATATATATTAATAAAATCGGTTATATTTGAAGAGTTTCTGTCTGATTAGATCCATGGTGACAGTGCTTTTTGACTCGGTGGATTCATTCACTATTTAGACTTTACCATGAATAGTGCATCAAGTTTGGCCAGGCCGTTTGACGTTTAATTTGAATATTAGATTGGGCTAATAGACTGTGATTGAGGCAATGCAGCATGTTTTGTTACCATGAATAACCGCTATCCAGTATTACTATCATCTATCCTTAAATATCAACTTCATATACTAGTAGTCCCTAAATTCACAATGAATATGTATGTTTGAATATTCAACTTAAAGGTCAAACAGCTAGGTCAAACTTCACGCACTATACGTTGAAGCCAACTGCTGATTGGTTGGTTGGTTGGTTGAATGTTGCTTAACGTCGCATCAGCAATTTTTCAGCTATTCGCGACGATAACTATTTTATTAATCTCTATGGATTAATCTATGAACAATTTTGTGTATGCATGTGAAGTGCGAGTGTGTTGTATGGTCTGCCTTGTACTAGCGCGCACTCAGGGCGACTTTAACGTGCTAGCTCACAGAGTCAGTACGCCGCAGACAAGCGTACCACTCCCCCAGTCCATTATACTGATACCAGGTGAATCAGTAAAGGCCAAGGGCAAGGAAAATTCACTTTCACAAGGAAAATTCACTTTCCCACATGTGGTCCGAGCGGGACTCGAACTCACAGCGGTGAGAGACCCTGGATTTGAAGACTGACGTCTTATCCATTAGGCCATCGCGGCCTCCCCAACTGCTGATTGGCAAATTACAAATAGGACGATGTGAACGAGTTGAGTAATAGTGTTTAACATCCCAGTCAACAATATATCACTTATATCGAGACGTCTTCATATATGAATTTTACCTTGCCTTTGTCTTGAACATTATTCTGGACAAATTACACGAAGATTGGACAAAATTATGCCCTCTATAGTGTTAACAAGGTTTTGTTTTAATGATTTGACCTAGTGACCTACTTATAGATCCAACATGAACCATACACAAACTTGACCTTGCTTTTGTCCTGAACATCGTTCTGGACAAATTATATGACGATTGAACAAAAAAAATGGACTCTAGAGTGTTAACAAGATTTTTTCTATGATTTGACCTATGGACCTACCTATTGACCCAACATGATCCATATACGAACTTGACCTTGCTTTGGTCATGAACATCATTCTGGACAAATTGTATGAAGATTGGACAAAAATATGAACTCTAGAGTGTGAACAAGGTTTTTCTATGATTTGACCAAGTGAGCTACTTATTGATCCAACATGACCCATATACGAACTTGCCTTAGCTTTTGTCCTGAATATTGTTCTGGACAAGATTGATGACGATATAACTAAAACTTGGCCTCTAGAGTGTTAACAATAAAAAGTTGACGCACGACACACGACGCACGAACGACAATGACTGATCACAATAGCTCACATGAGCACTTTGTGCTTAGGTGAGCTAAAAATACCATCCATAAGTAACTGGTTGCTACCTACTTATGGAATAACTCTAACACTGATGATCTAATATTTATGAAACTAGCTTATCAGTTAGATCTTGTAATGTCAATCATTTTTGCGAATAATAAACTTTATCTATCTCTAATAATTTTTTAAGAAAATTATCAAAAACTATAAAAATATGTAAATATTTGTCCTTTAAGGAGCAATAACTCCTAAACTGTTTGTCAGATATTATGAAACTTGATAAATAGCTGGAATTTGTCGTGCCAATCATTTTTTAAAATGAAAATAGCATTAAATATCTTTAGTAACAGCAAAAATACAGCCAAAATTTCAAAGGCAAAAATCTAGGACCTTGATCTTTGACCTCATTTTGAAGGTCAGGTCGAAAGAACATCAAAACTGAAACCCCTGTGTCATTATCTTTATAAATAGTCAAGATATAGCAATTTAAGTCCATTTTTGAAAACTTGCAAAATTTAACGCAACAAGAGGCCCATGGGCCTTAATGCTCACCTGTTACCTTGACCTGTAAACCCATAACCCTCATTCATATATCAAAATGATCATTAGACCAATACCTACAACATTCTTACATAGATTACTTTACAAAATATTTATAGTTTTCAAGATAATTAACCAATTCAGTATTCATTTGTATCTGTGACCTTGACAGTTGAACTCATGACCTTTATTCATATATCAAAATGACCATTTTGCCAATACCTACAATATTCAAATACATATGCTTATACAAGGAGTTTATCGTTTTTTAGATAATCAACCATTTCAGTACTCGCTTGCATTTGTGACCTTGACCTTTGAGCCATGACCTTCATCCATATATCAAAATGACTGTAAGGCCAATACCTAAAATATTCTAATATACATGCCTATACAAAAAGTTTATAGTTTTTGAGATACTTTACCATTTCAGTACTTGTTTGTATCTTTGACCTTGACCTTTCAACTCATGACCTTAATTCATATATTAAAATGACCATTGTGCCATTACCTACAATATTCTAATACACATGCCTATACAAAAAATAATAGTTTTGCAGAGGTAATAGTTGTGCATCTTTGACCTTGACCTTTGAACCCATGACCTTGATCTATGTATCAAAATGATTGTCATGTCAAAACCTAAAATTAACTGAAAACCCCATGCCATTATCACCTGAAATGTTTAAAAAATAGTATATTTTGTCAAAGGTCAAAAACTGGGACATGACCTTGACATCTATTGGAAGAAAATAGCAAGACAAGATCAACAGTGAAAACTCCATACCATTATCTTCTTCCGCTATTGAGTTATAACAATAAATGTCTCATTTTTAAAATTCATAATTTTATGCAAAAAACGATAACCTATTTATCGTCCATGAAAAACACAATTTTAATGTTTCCAGGTATGCTGAATCCAAATATCCAATCAAAATTTGCCTGCACCTTTTGGTTTCAGAGAAGAAGATTTTTTTGTCTTTTTGCTATTTTTAGTAACAGCAGCCATATTGTTGAGCGTGGCCAAACATCAAACATAATTTTGAAAGCCTTTTACCCAGGCATGGTAATCACCAAGTTTTATCAAATTTGGCTCTGTAGTTTTGGAGGAGAAGATTAAAATGTAAAGTTTACACATGACGGATGATCGGCAAAGGACGGTGATAGATTGCAATAGCTCAACTGAGCCTTTGGCTCAGGTGAGCTAAAAATGAGACCTAGTACTTCTTAAATCATTTTATTTATTCAATAATGATTGACAATATAATTTAACAAAACATGTTTTTATTCCCATAACATTTTAAATTACAAATGATTTGTTAAGATATTACAACAACAGAGCTGCCTTAATCAGACCAGTATACTTCATCTGATGTATTTTAAATAGCACTTCAACTACACTTCAAAAATTCTCACCCCACACCCCAAATCTTTCATAAACTTACAATTAAAATTTCATGTTTAGACTAAATTTATGATATTTTTCCCAATTTTGGTCCTTGCACTACTGATGGGGAATTTTAGTGATTTTATATGATTTACTACTTTAGTGCAAAGAAGGAAATTTTTGGGGGTTGTGAATTTAATCAATAGTTAGTAAATGAAAAAAAAGAAAAAGAAACCTAAAACAAAACAAAACAGCAGTGAAGTGTATAAGCAAACAACATTGACCTGTCCGCTTAACCTTTCATTAGGAATATTCATATAGAGGAGTCCACCCTATACACAGGTGGTAGTAGGAGTTGCAGTTAATAATGTATACACAAGATAAGTGATTAGTGTGCAAAATAAACCCGTCGTGATCCCTATATATAAATCCACTCGTCCACAATAAATATTTAAATTAAAGGTCAAGCGGACAGGTCAAAGTTGTTTACCTATACACACTGTATATAAATATAACTACTTAATGTATCAGGTTGTATCTACTGTTTACCATGTCATAACCTATAAGACTTGTATTTAACAATTATATCCAGTATATATAGGTAATAGTTTCCCAAATTAACATTATTTTGTATTGTAATACTATTCTGTGCTTATGTCATGGAGTATGTATGTTACAAGCACACTGATAAACTCCTCTACAAATAATAAGAAACAAGCCTACAATGCTGTAGAAGGAATTCCATGATGGGAAAGTCTCAAAATGGGACATAACTACAATATTCAGTATGAATACACCTATGTTTCCATTCCTGGTAGCCAAAATCGCCATTGGCTACTAATTTCTGAGGAATTCTTTCAAAAAGTAACCTATTTTAGCAAATTTGTGGAAAAATACTTTAAAAAGGACTATATTTTCACAAATTTTGGAAATTTGGCTACCAGTAATTATTTTTAATTTATGGAAACCTAGCTACACCATAGGACTATCTACACATAATATAAAGCAGTTGGTACACTGCTGTAGGGGACGTATCAGTCCCATGAACAAAGTACTTACTGGTCAATGCTGGATGTACATATAACAATATGGATGTAAACACATACATACAGAGGGTACCGGTATTACCCTATTTTCTACACTCTGTATTCACTGTGGCAGGGACAATAAACAATGACAGCTCAATAGACATGTCACTGTAATGGTAACTGTAAATTCAGACATTGTCCATTGATTTATATCTAGTCCTAAATCCCAACTACCGGTATATCCAGTCCTAAATCCCAACTATTGGTATATCCATCAAGTTAGTCTTGCTTTTCTTTTAAGATTTTTTGATTTCTTGATTTAGCTGTAAAAATAAAGGCAAAATTTTTGAAAATACAATATTGAAAGTTCAACTACAAACAAAAACAGCTTTTTTTGTTTTTATTCATTGATATAACAAAATTCCCAACTCACAGTTAAGTCACTTATTTCAAGTTAATAAAAAAATCAAACTGATGAAATAAAATGCTTGCATTTTATTTCAAGTTAACATAGATTGATTGATTGAATGGGGATTTATGTCTAAGTCAAGAATATTTCATTTATATCGAGATTTCACCAACTAAAGGTGACATGAAGAAAATTTTACCTTTGCCGTGTGCTCAGGGCAATGTTCAGGGAGGGTTCTAAAACCTGACACACCTGCCATAACATGGGCATTTGTTTTTGAGGTCTCTTTTGAAGGACTGCTTTACTTTCATTTCTAAATGCTGTGTGCTTGGCAAAAGACAGTGACTACCCTTTTTTTCAATTCTTGGTCAGACCCAACAAGAGTACGATCCCACAACCTCCCATCTACAAAGTGTGCACTCTATATATATCAGAATGATCATTATACCAATACCTACGATATTCTAATATACATGTCTATAGAAAAAGTTTATAGTTTTTGAGATAATTAAAAATTTTTGGTCTTCTTTCGCAACTGTGACCTTGACCTTTGGACCCATGATCTTAATATATATATAAAAATGATCGTTACACCAATACCTACGATAGTCTAATATACATGTCTATAGAAAAAGTTTATAGTTTTTGAGATAATTAAAATTTTTTGGTATTCTTTCGCAACTGTAACCTTGCCCTTTGAACCCATGATCTTAATAATATATATCAAAATGATCGTTACACCAATACATACGATATTGTAATATACATGTCTATACAAAAAGTTTATAGCTTTTGAAATAATGAACGATTTCGGTATTGTTTTGCATCTGTGACCTTGACCTTTGAACCCATGACCTTTTTCTATACATCAAAATGATTGTTGTATCAATATCAACAACATTCTAATATACATGCCTATATAAAAAGTTTATAGTTTTCCAAATAATAATTAAAATCAGAGGTAAAAAAAATAAGGTCATGACCTTCACAATTGACCTTGACCCCATTTTGAAGATAACTAAAGAATATGTCAAAACTGAAAATCCCATGTCATTATTTGGTCAAATAATCAAGTTATAACAATTTGAAGCTATTTTACGATTTTTTCAAAATTAAGCACAAAAACGCCTAACCTATTTTTTGTCTGAATTTCACAAAATTACGTCAGATTTTTTCTCCAATCATCGGTTTCAGAGAAGAAGTTTTTTAAGATTTCTGCACCCCTAGGTCACCTTGACCTAGTTATGGTAGCCATGGCAACGCCACAAACAAATCTGAATTGCACAGGCCCATATATACTTCTGACCAAGTTTCATATAAAACTGTTTAGTAGTTTCAGAGGAGAAGTAGAAAATAGGTGTTAACGACGCACACATGCACGCACATACACACACTGCGCTATGCCATAAGCTCACATGACCTTTCGGTCAGGTGAGCTGAAAATGTGTTACCTATTTTTCCACCAAATTTCACAAAATGAATGAACTTAGAGGTTAATACCATGTAGAACCCAAATATCTCATCAGTTTTTGTCCGACATGAACAGTCCTGGAGAAGAATATTTTTTTTAAGATTTATCTATTTTTAGTAACAGTGGCCATCTTGGATATCTGATCGCCATGATTTGAACAAACTATAGTTAAACTGTGTCAAGAACCTTCCACAGTGGTTTCAATTTGCCCAGGAGTTTTGGACAAGAAGATTCAAGTTTACTGACACACAAACGGACACAGGGACGCACACTTTAACATGTCATAAGCTCACGTGGCATTGGCCAGGTGAACTATTAATTAATTTGTTTTAAAATTTTCTCCAAATTTCCACTTTGTCACCCAAAATCATCAAACCATGCAATATTTTCTAACACCTTTGATATATATGAATTTGATGTTATAAATTGTAATATATCAATTTAAATAAAATATAACCTAAGGTTACATGTAATTTCTTTCAGCACTTTCTCAAAATTCCTTTTTTTTCTCTGAAACTGGATTTATGGCTCCATTATTTATAATAGAATACCCGCAAATTCCATTATTTCTTTATTTGATCAAAGATATATACCCAAAATTTATTTTAAAAGTATTAGCTTAAAAAGGCCCAACCATTCAAAAAGTTACATGGATTTAAAGATTTTTAACCAAAATCTTTGCACAAATTTCATGATGACGACGACGATACCCAACAGTGACCACATGCTATGTCTCACACTTTTTAGGCAAGACAACAATGTAATCAGAAACAAACATGATGAAGATTCAACAAAATGTCTGCATCTACAGAAAGTGGTTAGTACAGGTGATTAAATTTTTTATGAATTCTAATGATACTCTTACAATTAAATTAAGCAGAACTCACCTGATAATTGTTTTTCTATTCTGATTTAACAGTGGCCGTTTTGATTGTTTATATTCATCTGGCAAGTTTTCAAAAAAGCAGGAAAATTTTTATAAATCATCAGTCCCCAGACACTTGTACACGTCCACCATTCAAAAATGCTTGCACTAATCTTTTACATTCTGCAGTAAGGTTTGCCATAAGGCTCTCATCACCAATGTTGATATGTGAAATATTTTGAAACTCAATACAATCCTTCAACATTAGAGATGAGTTATCTTTTCTAATTGTCAGAAAAGTTAGATGAACTTCAATTGTTCTCATCCTTTCAGATTCAATGAGGGCATTGACAACATCCAAGGTTTCTGCAGCTGTCCTGGAATTACGAGTTTGTGCAGCTGTGACTTGTACAAGGTAAATTCTATCGCAATGTCTCATACTCTTTATGCACTTTCCCTCAGAGCGTGTAGCAGGAACATATACAAAGTAGTCAATTCCTGAAAAGTCTAACACATTAGGATGCAACAGTCTGGACTTACTTGTATCCTTAGAGATCTGCCGTAACAGCCATAGTGTATACTTTGCAACTTTTGCCTTGTGACCATTGTAAGAACCAATATCATTCTTCAAATTATCTAGTTCATCTTCAGATGGATGTTCAGATATGATATTTTTTAAAAAAATAACTCCCAAGCTTGCTTCTGGAAGAAAAAAATTCTGATTTCTTTTGAGATAAGTGGATGGTTCGACTTCTGTACACAAAAAAAAAGCTCCAGTCTCTTTCTGACTTGTTACAATACTGACTTCTATTTCTTTGCCTAAACATAAAACAAGGTTCTGAAATGTTTTTGTATCTACACTTTTAATATGTTCTGGTTTTAACTCAAGTTTACACATCCATGCAGCTTTCATTGCTCCTTGAAGAAATGACAATTTGACAAGGTTATCACCTTCACTTAACTCATAAGGGTAATCTTCGCAGTTGTCTTTGGTTACTTCTTCAAACTGAACTGTGAATATGTTTACAGCACATATCAAGTCTTGAAATAACTTTGCTGGATACAAACCACCCTGTTCAATCATCTTTGCAATAAATCCAGTGTGGGCAATAAAAGAATTCATTCTAGGATCAGAACTCTCTGTAATTGTTGGAAAATTGTCAATTTCTTGCTTGAGATATCTATAGTATGAAAACTCAACTAATGCAGCACTGCAGTTTAATCTGTTAAAACAAACATCCATTGCATAATGAACAAACCTAGGTGTCATTGCAAACTTGTCCTTTAAATGGTCATACACTTCTTGGCAGCATTTGGCTACACGCTCATACTTGTCTTCATTATATGCCAACTCCCAAACAGGATCATTTCTTGCACTTTGCTTTTGTATTTCCAAAGATCCCATCCATATCTTTTTGAACTCGTCGTATGTTAATGCAAAATCCTGTTCCCATGGCGGGGTATTAGATCCAAGGGTAAAAGAATCAGTTAAACCTGTTTGTATGATAATCATTGTCCTGCCATGCATGTGCTTTTTTATTCTTTCAATGATGTTTTGGTTAGCAATAGTTACATGGTCAATAATACATTTATTTAAAGACTTTAAATTTCTTAAAAACATTTCAAAATCTTCTTTCCTTGATTCAACCTCTTCAAGGTCTATATAGACAACATTTTCACCTTTAAGTTTGCGATTAGCGACAAACAACAGACAGGTAGATGTTTTACCAATTCCTGAGATATTAGACAACCTGGTTACTTCTGCTTTTTTAAAAAGTCTACACAGTTTTTGAAAAAAATCATGGGAAAATGTTGTTTCAACAAACTGTGTTTCTGTTGGTAGTTTGCTCTCAAGATCTGCAAATACATACTGATGATACTTGAATGGATTGGTATGTATATCATTTAAAACTGCTCTGTCAAACACAACATCTTTTCCTCTCTGAAATAAAACAAAAGATAGGTGCATTTTAATTTTAAAGAATAATTTATAATTATTAAAAGTTTTTAAAAAGACGATTTTCACTAAACTAGGTAAATTCTTAATGATTTTTTTTGTTTTTTAATTTTTGTTAGAGTTTCAAATATTTTAATGTTACAGTTCCCATAAAAATCTATGTTCACATAATTTGTTTTCATTAGTAATAAAAAGTATGTGAATAAAATCTTGTAGACGCGGAAACATCAAACAGTGATGGGCAGTTGAATGTCAGGTCATGAGAACATCAAATCTGAAAACCCCATGGTGTTATTTGTTCAAATAGTCGAGTTATAATAATTTAAAGCCATTTATGAAACTGCTTAACCCATTTTTTGTCCAAATTGAAAGATTTTTTGAAGATTTTTGCACTCCTAGGTCACCTTGACCTAGTTTTGGTAGCCATGGCAATGCCAAAAACAAATCTGAATTGCAACATCCCTAATATGTTTCTGACCAAGTATCATTGAAATCTGTCCTGAAGTTTTGGAGGAGAAGTCAAAAATAGGTGTTAACGAAACACTGCACACATGAACACACACACTGTGCTATGTCTTTGGTCAGGTGAGCTAAAAACATTCAATAATGTTAATTTGCATAATGTTAAATGGTGGTAGATGAATTGTGGTGAAGAAAACAAAACATTTCATTAATTAATATTAAATCATTTATAAAGTTTGAGTAATTGGTGTTAGTGAATACAAACTTTTTAAAATTGGTATTAGTAGGAAAAATGTTTAAACTTAATCAGCCTAAATAAACTGAACAAAATGTTTTCTGAGCTAAAGCTTAAATAATTGCATGAACAAATATTACAAACTATGTAAAAATCGTGAAATACAAGTAAAAAGTAAACATTAATCATATCAATAAATATGCAGTCCAATAAAAAACACCAATTACTGAAAACTTCATAATTGAAATAAAAAAAAATTAAAAATTATCTTTTCAATAAATAATTTCAAGGAACAATCAGAATTGCAAATTGTCAAAATCTATACATTAAGTCTAGATATACAATTTAGAGCATGTATAAGGTCATGTCCCTACCCTTTGACCTTGATTTCATGAAAAATGTCAAACCTGAAAACCCCCCATGGCATAATCTGTTCATATAATTCAGATAATTAACAATTTATTATTTACCAGTGACCCTTAGAACCCATGACCTTGACTTGAATACAAAACAATACCTGCAATATTCTAATAAACATGCCTATAAAAAATATCTTAGTTGCCTGGATATGTTTTTCTGTATTTGTATGGATATGTATCTGTACCATATATGGACTATGATATCAATACCTACAGTATTCTAATATATACATGACTATACAAAAAGTTTATAGTTTTCAGATAATTAACCATTTCAGAATTCTAATGCATCTGTGACCTTGACCTTTGAACCATTGACCTTCATCTAAATATATAATTGATTGTACAATATTCTCATACACATGCCTATACAAAAATTTTTAGTTTTCAGGGGTGGGGAAATATTAATTTTTTTTTCATTTGTCCCTGGACAAGTAAACCTAAAAATGTCACTTGTCGGGACATAGAACATACTTGTCCAACAAAAATCCATATTTTTAAACAGATATATGATGTTTGGTATTCTGCGAGTACAAACATTTACTTTGTTTATTTGTTTAAAAACAATAAAGTAATAATACAATAAATGTGTAAATGTGTTGTTTTATTCTTTACAATCAGATAAATAGTCTTGTGTCGAAGGAAACTTATTAATGATGTGAGATCTTGCTATAATTTGACTTTTGACAGCAGCCACTATATACAATGTATAACCAAACTACATATTACATATGACAAGAAAAAGGAGATCCCCCCCCTTTTAAAAAAAAACCTCTAAGGAATCAGTCTCTTCTAGGCTTGTACTGGTATTTTGACAAAATCCAAATGTCTACTGTAATGAACTATGAATAGTCTGAGGGACAAAACTTGATTTGCCATTGATTATAAAATGATACATGATTGATGTCGGTCGCTATACAACTAGCATGCGATAGTCAAACACCTTGGTGAGCAAAATTTTGTAACAAACAGCAAGACAAAACATGGTTGGATAAAAAGTTCACAAGTAAGCAATCAGAAACCCCGGCACAAAAGTTGATTTGGTGCAACTTTGTTGATTAAAATTTTACTCTCGGGGGCGAAAAAAGCAATAGATTTTCGTCATTTTTATATAATTGATAATAGAGTTTTATGTGAATCAAAATAAATATCACTTGATGAGGGAAAACTAAAATAAAACAAGAGGCCCATGGGCCTTAACATTCACCTGAGGCTAAGTACATATCTCATGCAGAAGCTCAATGGTCAATGCCATTAATAAAAGAGAATATCAAAATTTTCAGCAGTAAGGGCTAATAATATGCAAGTATTTTTGCAAATTAATTTAATTATAATAAATATTATATAAGTATGCTATATATAACATATCTAAAGTCTAGCTACAAATATATATTTATAAACAGCTAAAACATCTATATAAAATGTTCATTAGGCCAATACCTACAATATTCTTATAAACATGCCTATTTAAGTATTTGTTCATGTTATAACCTTGGCCTTTGAACCTATGACCTTCATTCATATATCAAAATGATCATTAGGCCAATACCTACAACATTCTAATATACATGTCTATACAAAAAGTTCATAGTTTTTGAGATAATTAACCATTTCAGTATTCGTTTGCATCTATGACCTTGACTGTTGAACCTATGACCTTCATTCATATATCAAAAATGATATAAAACAAGAGGCCCATGGGCCTTAACGCTCACCTGTGACCTTGACCTTTGATCCCATGAGCTTCATTCAAATATCAAAATGATAATTAGGCCAATATTCTTACATACATGCCTATACAAAAAGTTAATAGTTTTCAAGATAATTAATCATTTAGGTATTCTTTAGCATCTGTGACCTTGACCTTCAAACCCATGACCTTCATTCATATATCAAAATGATCATTAGGATAATACTAAAGATTCTAATATACATGCCTATATAAAAAATAGTTTTTAAGATAATTAACCATTAAGTTTTCTTTTGCATCTGTGACTTTGACCTTTGAACCCATGACCTTCATTCATATATCAAAATGATCATTTGGATAATACCTAAATATTCTAATATACATGCCTATTTAAAAAGTTTATAGTTTTTGAGATAAATAATCATTTCAAAACTTGTTCACATCCGTGACCTTGACCTTTGAACTCATGACCTTTATTCATATATCAAAATTACCATTGGCCCATCACCTACAATATTCTAATATACATGCCTTTACAAAACGTTAATAGTTTTCAAGATAATTAACCATTCAGGTATTCATTTGCATCTGTGACCTTGACCTTTGAACCCATGACCTTTATTCATATATTAAAATGATCGTTAGGACAATACCTAAAATATTCTTATTTACATGCCTATACAAAAAGTTTATAGTTTTTGAGATAATTAATCATTTCAGTACTTTTTTACATCTGTGACCTTGACCTTTGAACTCATGACCTTTATTCATATATCAAAATTACCATAGGGCCATTACCTACAATATTCTAATATACATGCCTATACAAAAAGTCTATAGTTTTTGAATTAAATAATCATTTCAATACTTGTTTACATCTGTGACCTTGACCTTTGAACTCATGACCTTTATTCATATATCAAAATGACCATCAAGCCATTACCTACAATATTCTAATATACATGCCTATACAAAAAGTTCATAGTTTTGCAGATAATTAACTATTTTTGTAAACTTGTACATCTGTGACCTTGACCTTTTAACCCATGACCTTAATCAATATATTAAAATGATCGTCATGTCAATACCTACAATTAACAAAAAATACTACGTCATTATCACCAGAAATGTTTAAAAAATAGCATTTTTTATCAAAGGTAAAAAACTGGGACATGACCTTGACCTTTGACCTTGACATCAATCGGAAGAAAATCGCAAGACAAGATCAACAGTGAAAACTTCATACAATTATCTTCAGCCATTATGAAGTTATAACAATAAATGTCTCATTTTAAAAATTACATAATTTTACGCAAAAAACGCGTAACCTATTTTTCGTCCAATTTACATAAAAAACATAATTTAAATGTATCTAGGTATCCCGAATCCAAAAATCTAATCAAAATTTGCCTGCACCTTTTGGTTTCAGAGAAGAAGATTTTTTTGTCTTTTGGCTATTTATAGTAACGGCAGCCATATTGTTGGGCATGGTCAAACCCCAAACACAAATTTGAAAGCCTGTTACCCAGGCATAATAATCACCAAGTTTCCGACGAACGACGGACGGTGATAGATAGCAATAGCTCATCTGAGCCTTTCGGCTCAGGTGAGCTAAAAAACCATAAAATAACTTAATAAGACAAAAATGGCAAATGCTACAGTTATAGATGATAAGTTATCTGTTGTACACCATCTTATTTATACAATACTGATTTAATAATATTTGTACATGTATGTAATAAAGGAATGAATTTCCCCACATGTTTCTAACTTTTGTTCATGAAGATCAAATAAAAATGTTAAAAAAAAAAAAAAGCTGATAGTTTTTGAGATAATTAACCATTAAAGTATTCCTTCGTGTCTATGACCTTGACCTTTGAACCTAAGGCCTTTATTCGTATATCAAAATGACCGTTGTCCAAATGCCTACAATATTCTTATATACATGCCTATACAAAAAGTTTATAGTTTTGGAGATGATTAACCATTTAAGTATTTGTTCATGTCTATGACCTTGACCTTTGAACCTATGACCTTCATTTATATATCAAAATGATTGTTGTGCAAATGCCTACAATATTCTAATATACATGCCTATACAAAAAGTTTATAGTTTTTGAGATAATTAACCATTTAAGTATTTGTTTGTGGCTATGACCTTGACCTTTGAACCTATGACCTTTATCCATATATTAAAATGATCGTTAGGCCAATACCTACAATATTCCAATATAAATGTCTATACAAAAAGTATATAGTTTTTGAGATATATTGACAAATACATTAATTTTAGTGATTTCATCCTTACCTTGCCATTTCCCCATTATGGCCTCAACAGTTACTATTTGTGCAAATCTGCAAATCAAGTATGTTTCACGTGAAATATCTAAGCTATATCTCTTGTAATTTCAGAGGAGATGATTTTAAAGATTTTCACAATTTTCCCCTTTATGGGGCCTCAAGGGGACATAATCCTTTCATTTGTGCAAATCTGAAAGCCCCTCACCAAGACTTCATTACTGCCAAATATCATCCAATTTGGCTTTGTAGTTTTGGAGGAGTTGATTAAAATGTGAAAAGTTTACACACGACGCATGACAGACAAAGACAGATAGCAATAGCTCATCTGAGGTGAGCTACAGATACAGTTGTCCGATCTCAAATCTTAATGGGTCGGGCAAGTCAGGCACAGAATTTCCGCACCCCTGGTTTTCTAGATAATTAAAAAATTCAAAATCACTGTTATATCAATACCTAAAATATTCTAATATACATGCCTATACAAAAATGTAATAGTTTTCCAGATAATTAACATTTTGGTATTCTAAAGTGTCTGTGACCTTGACCTTTGAACACATGACCTTGAACTATATACCAAAATGAGCATTATATCAATACCTACAATATTCCAAGATACATGCCTATACAAATTTTTTTTTAGTTTTTCAGATAATTAACTATTTTGGTATTCTTAAGCATCTGTGACCTTGACCTTAGAATGCATGACCTTGAACTATGTATCCAAAATGACTGTTATATCAATACCTACAATATTTTAATATACATGCCTATATAAAAAGTTCATAGTTTCAGAGGAGAAGATTAAAATGTAAAGTTTACACACGACGCACGACACGACACAATGGAGATAAATCGCAATAGCTCATCTGAGCCTAAGGCTCAGATGAGCTAAAAAAATAACAAGAGGCCCATGGGCCTTAACGCTCACCTGAGGAAGAGTACATATCTTATGCAGAGGTTCAATGGTCAATGACATTAATAATAGAGAATATTAAAATTTTTAGCAGTAAGGGCCAATAATATGCAAGTATTTTTTGCAAATTAATTATAATAATTATTATATAAGTATGCTATATATAACATATTTAAAGTCTAGCTACAATATATTATTTATAAACAGCTAAAACATCTGTATATTAAAATGTGCATTAGGCCAATACCTACAATATTCCAATATACATGCCAATACAAAAAGTTTATAGTTTTTGAGATAATTAACCATTTAAATATTCGTTCGCAGCTATGACCTTGACCTTTGAACCTATGACCTTTATTCATATATCAAAATGATCGTTAGGCCAATTCCTACAATATTCCAATATACATGCCTATACAAAAAGTTTATAGTTTTTGAGATAATTAACCATTTAAGTATTTGTTCAATTCTATCACCTTGACCTTTAAACCTATGACCTTCATTCATATATCAAAATGATCGTTAGGCCAATACCTACAATATTCCAATATACATGCCTTTACAAAAAGTTTATAGTTTTTGAGATAATTAACCATTTAAGTATTTGTTCGCGTCTTTGACCTTGACCTTTGAACCTATGACCTTCATTCATATATCAAAATGATCGCTAGGCCAATACCTACAATATTCCAATATACATGCCTTTACAAAAAGTTTATAGTTTTTGAGATAATTAACCATTTCAGTACTTGTTTACCTCTGTGACCTTGACCTTTGAACCCATGACCTTTATTCATATATCAAAATGACCATTGTGCCATTACCTACAATATTCTGATATACATGCCTATACAAAACATTCATAGTTTTGCAGATAATTAACTATTTTGGTATTCTTGGACATCTGTGACCTTGACCTTTGAACCCATGACCTTGATCTATGTATCAAAATGATCGTCATGTCAATACCTACAAATAACTGAAAATCCTACGCCATTATCACAGGAAATGTTAAAACATAGCACTGTCGTGCTGTTGTACAGCGTACAGTAGTTGGGAAAAAATGTGTTGTGGCAAGACAGAATATAACCGAAAATTCGGGGGGGGGGGGGGTCGATCAATGCATAGTCCGACGGATGTTTTTTTTTTTTTTTGAAAAAGAAACAATGTACCAAACTATGTATTGCTGAATTAAATGGTAGAAAATAATAATTTCATAAATATATGAAAAAGACAATCGGTAATTAAAATTTAAAAAAGTTGTACCCGATCGTTTTGTCATTTCGGATAGAGAGAAAGAGTTTTGCAGATCCTACCGTCGCTATGAGGGGGTACATTCTATCGGTTGTATGTAACTGGATCATTTGCTGTTAATCTGGGTTTTAATTAACTGCTGATTATCACTCACAATATTCCCGTTTCATGTTAATGGTGAAGTACAGTTGTTTTACCAGTTCCGAATTTTTACTACCGAATAATCTAAAATTTCAATCCCGTTCAATTAAAGGAATCGCAAAATAACTTTCTAAATTTGCTTCTACTTGAATAATATTAAACTTCAACCGCTTCCTAAAAGGTCGACAGATTGTTGGTGACCTAGTTTAACGATGTAAACAAATCGTGATCACGGAAATGCTTTTTTCAAGAAAACATACTACCACGTGTTTTTGAGGACAGGTGTCGATATTTTGGAATCAGTTAACATTTGTATTATTACACAACAGAAATTTTATTTCCTCTGCTTGTGGACGACGTCTGCAGCAGCGCTTATATGAAACCCTGTTCGGAACTGGTAAAACGACTGTACACAACACTGTACGAATTATCTCCCTTTCACGAAAGTAAAATCTAATCGATAAACATTTTAAAATATGACACAATTGCCTCAACATCAAAATACGTTATCATAACCTTCAAAATAAATTTAAATTTCCGTAGATTTCGCGAAGAATTAATTAAACAACCTGCCGTTGCTGTTCATTTCATAAAAAGTTATGATTTTACATCGTAGGACGCAAACTTCTCGAACTACTTTTTATTGTAAACATGAGATCAGTTCGCCAAATTGCAGAAATTATTAGGTGCATCCCGTCGCAATATTTTACTAGATTCCGAAATGCATTCCGAAAATTTATTCCAAATGTGCATATGTAACCAAATGCATTACCCGTCTCAGAATACATATCTCACGATAAAACAGATATACTTCTTTCACGCTCATTTACCAGGCGCACTATTTCCAGGTGTACTCATATCTTATAATTTCATAGCAAAGAAGCTCGATATCTTGGAAGAAAGTGACAACAATGTACGCGTTTTCACGCTGTACAAAAAATAGCATTTTTTATCAAAGGTCAAAAACTGGGACATGACCTTGACCTTCGACCTTGACATCAATTGGAAGAAAATTGCAATACAAGATCAACAGTGAAAACTCCATACAATTATCTTCAGCCGTTATGAAGTTATAACAATAAATGTCTCATTTTGAAAATTACGTAACTTTACGCAAAAAACGCGTAACCTATTTTTCGTTCAATTTTCATGAAAAACACAATTTTAATGTTCCCAGGTATGCTGAATCCAAATATCCAATCAAAATTTGCCTGCACCTTTTGGTTTCAGAGAAGAAGATTTTTTTGTCTTTTTGCTATTTTTAGTAACAGCGGCCATCTTGTTGGGCGTGGCCAAACCTCGAACACAATTTTGAAAGGCTGTTACCTAGGCATGATAATTACTAAGTTTCATCAAATATGGCCCAGTAGTTTTGGAGGAGAAGATTAAAATGTAAAGTTTTTACACGACGCACGACGGACGACGCATGACGGACGGTGATAGATTGCAATAGCTCATCTGAGCCTTTGGCTCAGGTGAGCTAAAAACTGAAAAAATGTAACCAAAGTAGTCAAAGTAACCAAGTTACAAATAAAGATCATTTTCACCCAAGTAGTAGTAATATATTACAGGTACATTGCAACTTCTGAATGCCCACACTTCCAAAAAACGATCACCTCCACAAACCGAACATGCGAGACCAGTCCCAAATTAATCCTTCTTTATATATATTAAAAAATAAACTTCCATAAACCTGTCCCTCTGAATTTCAAATTCAGTGCGAATTCATGTTACATCTCAACATTTGACTTCCAAAAACTGACAATGCATCTTCACATGCTGAGGAGATAAAGATGGACATTGTGGAACTAAAATTTCTGCCTGCTAATACAACATCAAATCTTCAGCCTTTGGATCAGGGAATTATTTCCGCTTTCAAAGCCTTCAAAGATGTTAAAATCCCTAGTGTCAAAAATTGATCATGTTGACAATGTTACCAAATTGTGCAGGGAACTTACTGTTTTAGACGCTGTGTATTGGATAAAACAAGCTTGGGATGAAACGCGAACGGAAACAATAGTCAAGTGCTTTGGACTCTCTGGATTTGCATGAAGACAATGATGATGACATTCCCCTAAGACAATTAGCAAGAATGACTTGCCATGTGACAATTGACAGTAGTTTACTTGTGTGTTTTGATTCCAACATTCAGAGGACGACAGAGATAACTGGGAGCAGAATTTAACCGAAACCAATCAAGTTCTATTAACAACCTTGACATTAAGTTAAATTAAGAGCTTCAGTGAAAGACTAAGAAATTATTCAATTCTGAAAGATGATTGCTTTTTAGATATTGCACAGACACTACACTCATTGAGCCAGGACATTACTGTTAAAAAACATTCAAAAAGTAGACTATCTACATTGGACACTTTCATTCATAAATTCTGAATTGGATAAGATTTATTTGAACTGCAAGACCACAATAATGTGCATTTCAGTTAAATAGATTGCCATTTTTTTTTAAAATTCACTTATGACTGGATATGGACATGGTTAAGAAAAATTAATTTTATTCAATTGGATCTAATAAATTATTTCTAAATCTAGTGCTTTAATATTGATGACACAATGCATGATACAAACATGATTTTTGTATGTTTTATTTATTGATTTTTTTATTTATTATTAATATTATTAATAAATTGAATATCAATGATATTTTTACTTTTTCTTTATTTCGAGATTTTTACCCATACAGCAGGGATTTATCAAGGGCCTATTTAGGGCCGAAATTCGGCCCCATTCCCAATGGAAAAACATTGATTTTTTCCCAAAATGGGCTGAGAAAATTCCCAATTAGAAAATTGTACCAGATACATAGCTGAAGTCTGGTCAAAAATGTGGCTGTTTTCTCAATCTTCAATCAACTCAATACACTAAAAGCATTAGATTTAATCATTAATGGCACCAAAAATGATGTCAAAGTTTTCCCAAAATGAGCAAAAAGTTGATAGTTTTTCCCAATTTTTAGTTTAGGGCCTTTTCCCAAAAGACCCTGATAAATCCCTGTACAGTACCCCTCACTTGGTCGTTAGTTATCTGGTTATGGTGATCGGAATGTTTTATAAACAAATGTTTATTTCACTCGCGCAATGCAAATCTATTATGAAATCTTTTTTATTTAGAATAAAATAAAATAAATATTTTTCATAATGTGGCACTTTCAAGAATATTTTTGGTGTTATTTAATATCTAAATGTTCCTGTCACCACCATGCGAAAAATACCTCGAGCGTCTTTTCAAAACAAGCACCTACATATAGTATACATTTTGGAAACTGGACTGTTGTTTGTAGGCTTTGGATTTATACATCAAATTGATCTACTTGTTAAAATCAAGAACTGAATTTCACATTACATGTACTGTACTTTTGTCAATACACCGTTTGATATAATTCTGAAATGGATGAGATTTGGATTGGATCGGATAAACCGGATTCATTTATAGGGTCATCTTAATACTCTGTAAACCGATCAAATTCCTTGGTCCCACAACAACCGGTTTTCAGAAGTTGGACTGTATTGGTTTTCTGAAATGTACCCAATGTACATCACTACATGTAACCAAAGTAACCAAGTTATAAAAAAAACAAAGCCCTCCTGTTGAAATGTGGCTACATGCACTAATTACTCGATTATTATTATATTACTATTTATTATTATTATTATTGTTATTCACAGAAACAATGACTTGTGAAAAAACCCATGAATGTATGCTAGACCCGAAATTATAGTCAACAGGTCAAACGGCTTTTTAAATTCATGATAGATGTTGACGGAAACATGTATTCAGTGTTCAATCACAGCATTGATAAACCCCGAACACTCATTGAGCTAGGTAATTTTTATGCTATTTTTCAGAGCAAAATTTTAAAACTGGCTAACACACCAGTCAAATATCATAATCATTGATTACCTTCTGACTCTGAGCCAGCAACCCATCTCCTGCTTCATTGTCCGCCATGTTGTTGTTGTCTCTGGATAATCCTCCCTTGTGTATGAGCACCCTGGTTTTTAAACGTACCCATGTACGACGTATTGTCGTGTCTTCTGTATTCAGTATATCCACAACTACGGATTTATCCGGAATTGAAGGATTTTCTCACACAAGTGGGGACATATATAGGAGTCGAGTTGAGTTGAGTAATGCCAGTGGTATTCAACGTCCCAGTCAAGAATATTTCACTTATATCGAGACAACATAACATATTTATTGCATTGTGTTTAATGTTAGTATTATATTTATTGTCACACACTTATATCATTATGCCGCCATACAATTGATTTTGTCGTAAAGTTAAACCTATAAGTGTATACTTTTGGTTAATAAAGAATTGAATTGAAGTATAAGCCATAGGCGACGGTGTAGAAATTTTGCCTGTGCGTTGCACTGATGGCAGGGTTCTTTATCGGGCCACGGCTACCTTGACGCGGGACCTCATTTATTTTAAGTTCCCATCCGAAAGAACTGTGACTTTCATTAGAAATGCCGAGTGCTTGGCGAAAGAACAGCCACTACCCACTTTCAAGTCTTGGGTCAGACCCGACCAGGGATCGAACCCACAACCTCCAACTTAAGGAACGAGCACTCTACCAACTGAGCAGTGGTGCGGACATATATAGGGACGGATGTACTAAAATTACGGATTTAAATTCTTAGTATAATTTTGTCGAGATTTTTTTTACTTAGGTATTAAAAGTCGGATCAAAATCTCATTGTGAACAGGTGAAACTGATAACTTAACAAGGGAAATTCGATTTATCATTCTACACCAGAAACTTTTAGTTATTGAAGTCTCTGTTCTACACAAAAAGTATCGGATACTTTTGGAAAATCCTGTGCCAGTGGTCAGTCTCAGGTATCAATAGGAACACCCTGATTAGGTAAAATTTGAAGTCCCTAAAATTTTATTATACAATTGATGTTTTTGTAATTGAACGTGGCCACAATCTTTCAAAAACGCCGTGTTAGTAATAATTGATATGGTTTAATTAACAACTGAGGAGCACCATAAATTGTATCTTTTATTTTTCTAGCTTTTCATTTGAGTATCTATTGCAACCAAAAATGTCAAAAAATTATAATTGAAAGACTGGTGTCTATCTGTAAGCTATATAAGAAGAGACCTCTAAACGTTTGGGTTGGACGGTATATTTTAAAAGGTCACTGATGTCAAGAAGATGAAGTTTTTTATCAGACGAATACTTTATTAGACGATTACATCAGTTTGTCCTCGTTAATATGCAGATATGTGAATAACTACTGGAAAAAAATTAATTTATCAAAGACATATTTCAAGCCCATAAATCTATTTAAAAAAATGCTTTTATGACACTTAAGCACTTTAGTGTAAGATATTGAGTTTAATGTATTCTCCTAATAATATGCTGGTCATAAAAAATATAAACGGAATTTATTTAACAAGGTTTTTGTTTTTTATTTTACTATTGATCATTGTAGCCGCCATGTTAAATGATAATGGCCAAATCACACGGGTATAAATAGCTGACAATCATTAATTTCTTCGCCACAACTTTGGACACGACCCGGAAAGAACATTCACCATGTTTGCTGCTGTTTTGGTTTCGATCTTGTTCGCCAGTAGTTTGATACCATCTGGTAAGTGTTACCTTTTCTGTATTGGCTCTTAAAATAACTTTATAATTATAAACACATTATGGTATTATGCATACCTATATAATAATAGAACGCCTTTGTAAAAAAAAGACATCTTAGGGATAGAGACTAAAGATATATTATACAGATAAAGGCACCTGTCTATTAAACTTGTGTTTTTTATAGTGTCTTTTATAGAAAAGTACCATTGTGTTAAACATTACAGTATAAGCAAATATAATTCTTAACTCTGGTATTAATTTTAATTACCTTTGCTATTATTATTATTATTATTATTATTACATGTATTATTGTAATATACAATTTTAGTGTTATAATTAAATGTATTCAAATGATATATTATCATCATACATATTTTTAATGTATTGAATGAAATTTTGCTTTTTTAAAATAGTATATGACTTTATTATTGATGAGTAAATAAATGATAACCCATTCGGTATCTCGTTTTTGTTACGGTAACAATAAAAAACCTTACGACTGAAAATCGCTTGATGTTTAGTAAAATATATAATCACACACACACACACACACACACACACACACACACACACACCGTGTTTTCTCCCGCTTTTGTTAAAATCCTATTTGCCATATGTTTTCATACAAGCACTAGTGCTAAAGGTGTATTTTTGTTACTTTCATTCAGTAAGTTGAATACATCTGATTTTCTGCTATTGTTCGCCTAGTGCAATACCAAACCCCCTTTATCTTACTCTATGGTTCATTTTGGATGTTTTATTTTATTTTATTTTATTTTATTTTATTCGTCTTGTTGTTGGCCTTTACTTAAGTTTACGGTATCGAAATATATTCATTTATTGATTAGGATTTTGGCGCAATAATCACTCTTCTTACAGAGTATATCAAAACACTTCCATGATTTTATTTACTACATCGGTTTGGAAGAGGTGATTACTTTGTTGAGGAAATCATGCGTTTGACAATAACCAACTGAATAAGGTTATATACAAAAATACAGACAGTAAAACTGGTATCTAGTTGAAGAAGACTAAAACATGCTGATGTAACGTTCAATATTATTTATCTTAGAAACCTTATTTTATCTTTAGTGCATTTTGAATCAATTATGATTTATCTTTTTGTATGATTCTTTGAGTTCTTTTATGTTGTCTCGGAAAGGGTACGAGTTGTTTTTGAGTACGAGATGTCTTAGGTACGAGTTAACCTTGGTAGGATTTGTCTTGATACCTTTTATGCAGATTGGCTTTCAAGCTTATGGCTCATGTTGCATCAGAAATCCAAAAAGTGTACTCCTGATATTGTAGAGATTTGTTGGATAATAAAAACTAACGATAGTAGGATTTTTGGCAATATATTTCGGATACACATTACTTATGTGTATTCTCAAACTCAAATTGATTCGGGAAACCTCGGACTAGAACAAAGCGTGCAAATAGGAGTATTTATTGCACGCTAACACCTCGTGATTTATCGTTTAATTTCCATTTGAAGCATGTATATTGCTATATAATAAATATATTTATTGAACGAATACAAGAAGGCGTGTTTAGCTACATATTTTCATAACACACACTGCTTTTTATTTTTACATCAGTGGTCCTTTAATATGATTGTAATATTTTTCTTTTTTATTTACAGATGTCGATGCAAGTGGTAAGTGTTTAAAATAAAAAACTATCTTGATAGAACTTCCTTTGAATTTTAATATAACATCAACGTCAGGCGATTTTTTTTATTATCAGTGCAATCAGACAAAGTTTAACTTTCAACGTGATGTATGGAATTTATTTGATAGATAATTTATGGTTTTACCCATATCAAATATTTGGGTATCTTTTCAACATTTTAAAACAATTTTGGTTTCATAATTTTTGTCCAAGCACTACTGATGAGGAATTGTCTAGTGCTGTAAAATTAAAACTGGTATAATATGTAATTGTATATCGTGTTTCTTTTTATTTGCAAAGTCAATACATTCTTATTGATTTTTTCAAAATAAAAAGAAATTATTTATTAAATAAGATAACCAACTGACATCATACATATAAAAACATACATACCAATCTATGTCCAAATTACAACCCAAAAGCAAAGTAAAAACAAACATATCAATATATGTCCAAATCACAACCCAAAAGCAACGTAAAAGCAAACATACCAATCCATGCACGTCCAAATCACAATCCAAAAGCAAAGTGCAAATTTTGAAACTTGCACATTATACACGTGAACATTCACCAGGGAAGTGAGGCCGGGTGCTCGGAAAGAATAAGCACCTCCTTTTTGGCTAGGTATTTCCGCAACATTCGAAATCAAAATTAAGATGAAAGGAACATGAAACTATGGAAATCACATATATCCAGGTTTATTTTGGATACAGAAATCAACACAATACATTTGGAATTATTCTAAGACAAAACTACCCATATAAAATTACATTTTACTTGTATTTTGATTGACTTATGAATTATATTCTTTTATGTGGACGTAATTTGATTATGGTCTCAATTCCTTGGTGGGAGTTCACGCGTGTAACTGAATTTGTCCAGTTTCAAAGCTTTAACTTTGCTTTTTTTGGTTGTGATGTAAACATTGATAGACGGGTAAGTTCTGTTTAAACAAAATCTATAAATAGAAAATATAACGGTTTTTTGTTTCTACTGTAAGTTATTCTGTCTCTTTGTGAATTTAAATACTGTATACGTTGTTATTTTTGCAAATAGAATTTTTTTTGCGAAATCGTTTTGTTTGCCATTTTGCCTTTTACTGTGAGGTATAGCATATGAAAATTGACATGCTCTAACTTTCAGGAGAGGGTAATTTTCGCGAGTTTTTCTCGAATATTTCCACCATACGAAAATTACCACGTACAAAGTAATATACATATTTTTTTCCGAGAATAATAACGAAACAGATAACATAAAGAGGATTATTGATGAAATATTATAAATGGTTTATGAATAAAAAAAACATACTAATACATGTCCAAAATACAATCCCAAAGCAGAGTAAAACTTTAAAAACAGGCAAATTAGATTTAGCACGTGTACCGCAAAAAAAGTGTAATCGGGAAGCCCCCCCCCATCGCATGGTGTAGACGCAAAAAAACACCCGTTTCCTACACATAAATGCACTGCTGGTCTATATCGCATTTCAATTCAAGGTCACGCGAACAAGTCAATGTTGTGTGGATACTGTATATTGCTTTATTTTTCACGGTGTAAATTTTCGTAGTTTGACGAAGACTAGCGTATTCACGGTGCCATATTTTCGCGGTCTTTTTTTATTAAAGTAAATCGACTCTAGCAATTAGTAGCAAGATTATTGGGCTGATAATTAGGTGTATACTCGGGCGATTTATTTCGCTGGAATACACTTGACCGTGAATATGGCGAAAATAAGACCACAGCGAAATATTAGCATTATACTGTATACCAAAATCCTGTTAGATATTGCGCTGTCTATAATCTTGTAATAAATGCTTACCTTTTTTGTTGTTATTTTTACAGTAAAATCAATTAAAAAGCCAGTTCCACCAAAAGGTAAACTTTTAACACTAATTTTATATGAGAGTTGTATATTGAAATAGCTAACCGCATGATTCTAATAAATTGCAAAACAAACTGCACTGGAAAAATGAAAAACAACTATACAAGTTTTTTTTTAAAATCATCACCTAGACACAAAATAAAAACTTTGAAACCTTTAGTCAAACACGCGAACTTTTAACAGGGAAGTGAGGTCAGGAGCTCCAAAAGCGTAAAAAAGACAGAATATTATCATCATTTGTTTAAAAATGTGTCTTTTTTGATAAATTAGTTGTGGTTATAACTTTCAATTTGTTCCGATTTATTGGGTATAAACAAAATTTTTGAAGCGATTAACAAGTTAGAAAGACCTTTATACACATAGCAATCAACACCAATATTTCCATATTCGAATATATAAAATAATATATATATACTTAAATTTCCACCAGTGAAAATGAGACCGTATGCACCGGAAGGGTAGGCAAATGTTGAAATTTCATCATCATTGGTGTTTAAACATTTATTTTTTTCCTGAATTTGTTGAATATATATTTATGTTTTATTTTAGTTAAAAAGCCAGCAACACCAAAAGGTAAGTTCTAATTACATCATTTGATATTTCATAAAGTATTCATGGTATCAGTGCTTTACTGCACCAATATCTGAGCAATTTTGTGTTTACATATGTTTTCAATGCCCTCAAAAAGTTGTATGGCCGTCATCACAATATTATTGATACGTATGGTGTCTCTACAGCCAAAATTACCATGGATACTTTTGACTTCCCATAGTTTTATGATCCTACCATTCTCATGTGTCAGTGGAACCTAGAAAAACAGGAGGTATTTACCCTTCCGGAACACCCGGTCTCAAGAAGTTCATGCCTTTCACCTAATTTTTTAGATTCAACGTTTTACGTTGCTTTGTAGTTGTGATTGGGACAAGGATTGGTGATTATGTTTTGATTGTGTTTTTTGATAGGGATTTAACCATGGACTTGTTTATTTTTTATTTATTTATTTATTATTATTTTTTTGTTTGATGACGACTATGACCAATGATTATATATCATCAAATTTTCTTTACGTATCATTAGTTAATGTCTGACATTTTAAATTAACAACCAGTTAACATTACTACGTAATATTTCAATGTTCAGTGATTGAGACTGATGCGACAAACACATTTCTTGTCACAAAAGTAACCACAACTCAAACATGTCCTAATTTTAGCATATGACTTATATTTCGAACCAATCACGGTTGGTTATTTATTCACAGCAATAATTTTATTAATGCAACAGAAGTTAAGAAAGAAGGTAATATTTAGTATAATAAAGTTTAAATTTACCTTTGTTGAAGGTAACATGGAGAAACAACTTTCCTCAAAAAGATTATCTCCTTGGACTAGTAATTTTGGAAAATAATGTTCCGCCCAGGAGACAGTTCTTGGTGTCTCATTCTACAAAACCATTATTGATAATATAGTGCTATGTCAAATAAATAATTATGTATGCATTGTAAACTCCATGAATAATATTTCTATCCACCAGGAACATACCAGTTGACAGCTACTCAAATTACCAAGAATACGACGGATACGATAACTACATTTCAGACAGTTATCAAGGAAAAGGAAAAGGTGAATTTTTGTTTGTTTCATTATATAAAAAAACAAACATACTAATCGATGTCATAATCACAATGCAGAATCAACTTGATTGTTTTGGAACTGACAAGCTAAGTTACACACATGTCTTTTCACCAGGGAAGTGAGGCCGGGTGCTCCGGAAGGGTAAGCACCTCCTGTTTAGCTAGATACACCCGCCACGTGTGTAATGATGCAGGCATATTGCAAGCCTAGGCTGATTAAATCCCCCCTATGTTTCATGGCCGTCATCACAACATTGTTGACACATGCATATATACTGTCTCTGTATCCAAAATTATCCTGGATATTTTTGATATCACATAGTTCCAAGTTCCTTTCATTCTTAATTTCACTTCTGCTAGTGACGGCTTGATATAAGTGGAATATTTCTGACTGTGACTTAAAACTCAATCCATCGATCAATACGCACCTGTAGTAAATTTTGTAGATTAATCGTGTAGCTTCTAAAGAAGTTTATATTTTTAAATTCATAGTTGCTTAAAAATTTGCCTTAAAGGCCATCTCTATATAAGAGCCACGTGCTTATAAAGGCCAGTAGAATTGTATCCCAATTCTTACTTATTCATATTATTTGAACCTGTATATAAAGGCAACCTACCCATAAAGGCCACTTTTACTGATTCCCATGGGTGGTCTTTATATACAGGTTTGACTATATTTTATTTTCTCTGTTATAAACATGTCATATTTCTTCTTTGTAGATTATTACCAACCTCAAAGTAAGTTTGATTTTGATCTTTATATCACAAACGTAACTTCAAATAAACTCTAACAGATCAACCCGTGTTCAAATCACAATCACAAATGTAAAGAAAATACTTTGAATACTAGAAAAAAAAATTAAACACATAAAATTCCTTAAACTAGTGAGGCTGAGTGATCCGGAAAGCGTATGAAAATTTCTATTTTCTTTTAAAATTCATTTTCAGAAACTTTTCAAAATAAGATTCAGTTTTAGTTAAATGCAAGAAAAATATGTAACTCAAAGACCTGTAATTGGTCATTACAGCAATTTACAATGTACAGTAAAACCTCGTTATAATGTCCCTCGATAACTTTGCCACTTCACTTATCGCCACACTATTTTTAATTCCCAAAATCCATTTTGTTTATGTTTTTCATTATCCGCCTCCTCCGATTTATCGCCAAACCCCTTTATAATGCCAAAATTTGATTAAACAAATGGTGGCGATGAATCGAGGTTTTACTGTAATCACTACAAAAGCTATAATATCACTGTGTATAGATGGAACCGGAAATAGATTACTTCTGAAGCGAGAGACTATCCAGTGGTAACACTCTAGAGGTAAGTTTAAACACCTCTGGTAATGTTAAGGAATTATTTTATATACTAATGTAAGCGTGAGTATAGTTATGAGAGTTTAGATGAATGCTGCTATATGTACATTAGCTTCATGTCAAAATAAACATTCTATGAAAAAATTATCACTTGGCGAAGCTTATTTATCGAGATTTAAATGTTAACAATTTCTTCTATTTACCGCATTTAGACGAAGTGCTGTATGGTAAATAGCGAAATGGAATGAAATAGCTGTACGGCAAATAGTTCAAAACCAAAAAGTTCAAAGGTCTTCAATCAATAAAACCGTGTTATTGTATGGTTATATAGCTATTGTTTAGTCGTCTGGCTTGACCAATAATTAATTTGGACACAAATTACGCTATCGCGTTATGATAAGTTTGCTTTGCTCATAATGTTCTAATGGAAGTTACAATGTATAGCACAATAAACGCCATTTTTATACAGTCCAGTGGTTATATTTATATTTCGCGTTTTAAAAAGTCTTATTTCTGTTGAATCCTGGAATTTTAAAAACACTGTCGTGTACGACATGCAATTTCAATTGCTAGAACAGCCAATCAATGACTCACGGGTATAGGCATAGTCAAGAGATGAGTAACGTCACATTAGCAAATGCGGTTACAAGCAGAGTTTAATAAATCAAACATTACAAATGTAAATATTTGGAGATATCTTTTACGAAGTTTGAGAGTACCAAACTTCATGGAATTGAACAGTATAGCCATAATGAGCTTAAATATAAAAAAATGTGATAAAAATAATGAATACCGGGTACCAGCATTAATACTTAAACCAAGCCTTTGAGTCATGAATGATCTTTTGTGTGCACAAATATGTGCTTTGAGACCGCCAGGAATATTCCTTCCTGCATTTATTGCACCTGTACCTAGGAGTGTGGTGCTTCCCTCTCATATAATACTTCAAGCTATAGTTAAATACGTAGGTGGCATATTTCACATTTATATGTGGGGGTGCTAGGTTCACCGTTTTCCTTACATGTCACCAAGTGTCGTTTAAACGATTTGTGTGAAAGGAACTCTTTCTTACACTGTTTGTACCTATCAGAAGTGACCTTATTATGTCTTGACCAGTGATACCTTAAGACCACTGCTTGGTTAAACCCTCTTTCACAAAGACTACAGTTATATTGGAATGTTTGATCATGTTTATTAGTCCCCTGCCGGTACAACCGGAGGGGACTATAGTGTTTGTCCTTGTCTGTCTGTGTGTACAACCGGAGAAATTGTATCCGCACTGTCTTCTAAATTACTGAAGGGATATGATTGAAACTAAGCTGGAATGATTAGTAGACAGTGTTGTGTTGCTCATTCAAAAATGGTTGCCGTTGTTTAGTCATGTGACCCGATTCTGCATTCTGACTGGTATAGATAAAAATGCTGATTAAAAATCAAGTTTTAAAGCTAAACGTTTGAGAGTTGGTGTATAAGTTGAATGCTTCAGGAGACATTACTAGTATTATTCTATGTGTTTGTTGTCCGTCTGTCTGTCCGTACGTCAATCTGTCTGACTGTTCAGAGAACTTGTATCCGTAACTCCTCCTAAACAACTGAAGGAATTTGATTGAAACTAAACTGAAATGACTAGTAGTTAATGTTGTGTTGCATACTCAAAGATTATTTCCATTGATTGGTCATGTGGCCAGATTCTGCTAGCTTTCTCCTGAATATGAATATTTAAAATTGAGCTAAGTCTCAGTTTGTGTGTTCATAACGCACACCCTGTATTAAACTTATTCATATATACAGACTAGCATACCCATATAGAACATTAAACATTATTTATATGTTTGGTCTTTTAATTTCCAGCTTTCAACAGCATGTTTTGCGGGGGGGGGGGGGGCATGTATTGTTTGCAATACTGACGGTAAACGTGTTTTTATATGCAGATCTATATCGTTACGGGTTTGTACCGTTTACCACATTTGCAACACATGTGGGATAGTGATTTTTTTTTTAATTTTCATTTGATGGTTTAACTGGTGTGCTTGTAGAAGCCGTTTATGTTTTGTGGGTTTTGATGTGTTTTTTTAAAGTTGCTTGAATCAAGCGTAGAATACTGATGTCGCTTTGATGTCCTTTTTTTAACTGCCCGCCCTCGGTTTCCTCTATGCCTGATAAGTCTAATGACATATATCTGGGAGATCCATCTAAAATACAAAATATAACAAGAGACCCAAAAGAAAAGGGCCTGTAATGCTCAACAGGCAAAATTTGACCTAATTTGCTTAAATTAGGTAAATGAAAAAAACCTTCACATTTGTTATATGGCTAGGAATCTACTTTCTATATTTCACATTTGAAGAAAATTGGGGGCAAGTTGAATGCACAATGGCCATTTTAGTCATTTTGCTATTTGTAGTAATGGCGGTCATCTTAGAATATTTACGAGGTTGCCTTATACAAACTTTTAGCTACTCTATATGGGGATCTTCCACACCAAATTTGTGTTCAATCGGTCCCATAGTGTCAGAGGAGAAGATCAAACTTAAAGCAAAGACACATGCACATTTAACCATGCCATAAGCTCGGCTGGCTATAGCTAGTTGGGCTAAAAGTTTATAGTTATCAAGATAATCAACGATTTCAGCATTCTTTTACATCCGTAACCTTGAGCTTTGAACCCATTGCCCTTTTCTATTCATCACAATGATCGTTGGATCAATACCTACAACATTCTGATATATATATGCCCATACAAAAAGTTAATAGTTTTCATGATAATGGACAATTTCAGTATTTTTTCGCATCTATGGCCATGACCTGTAAATCATTGACCTTAATCTGCATATCATATCTGGGTGACCTTTATATTTGAGTAAGTACTAAATCGGCCCATCGTTAGTTAGACCTTGACAACTTTTTTGTTTACATCTGTTTTCTCTATGCAGCTTTTCGGCTACCAGCTCTCCATATCTCGACAAATCGGCAGTCGGACTTCAACTCCTCTACCACTTCTGTTATGTATGACTTAAATTTTCGACAGGTCTGAACTATATCCATTGAATATCTGGTTTTTGTTTTCAGGGTTTGTATGTAAATACGACAGAGACTGCGGTAAAGGATGGGAGTGCAGCAATGGAAACTGTGTACCTTTCTGTGAAAAATGTTACGAATTCAGCTTCATCGTCGGACAGTGTGTCCGTAAGTAATGGGTTATTTGTCGAATTTAGAGACATCATGTTATCGTTTCTAAGAATATATCGCTGCGGTAGTGGGTGAAGTGCTCACTCCAAATATGCAAGGATGTATGTTCGAACCCGGTCGGATCTGACTAAGGCTTGATAATTCGTAGTGACTAAGCACTGTGCATTTGGGAATAAAGCCACATGGTCCTTCGGGAGATACCTCAAAAACCTATTCGTCGTGTCACGGGAGTCGTGGCATCAATATATAATGACGAGTGATAGTTAGAATGTAAGTATACGATTATGAACAGTATTTTAAGCAGGCATGGGTCAATCAATCATAAACCGCGAATATTCAAACAAACATCGTCTATATACCGATGCCGTTCTATATGTTCCTATAACCACTGCGGTAGCTATGTTGGTAGAGTGCTCGCTCCGTAAGGGAGGTCGTGGGTTCGAGCCCCACCGGTTCTGACCCAAGACTTCAAAGTGGGTAGTGACTGTTCATTAGCGAAGCACTCAACATTTCAAAAGAACCCTGCTGTACAATGCCATCAACGCAACGTACAAACAAAATGCCTGCAACTTCGCATATATCTGGAGACGTCTCGAGATAAGTGAAATATTCTTAACTGGGATGTTAAACACTACTACTAAACTCAACTCTTTGTTCCTATGATTGTATGAGTTTAATGTCTTTGTGTAGCCTGTCGACCATTGTACTGACAACCCTATATGTTTTACGTTTATATAAATACTGATGTAAAGGAATATTGTTTTTTCGTTTTTTCTAGCTATGTGTGCTAAAAATGCAGTCTGTAATACCCTTAAAGAGGGTGGACCAGAGGGAAAATGTATCTGTAAAAACTGCCCAGGAATGGATGGTTATGACAAAGTAGCTAACTGCATTCGTAAGTATACTTATTCAGTGTTCAATATAAGATTTTTCAGAAGGAGCCATTTTTAAATTTGACGCATTTAAGTTAAGAAATGATTGTAAAACTGTGGCCTGATCAGATTTGCACTCTTTTCTTATACCATTATTAGCACCACTGTTCTTTGTGACTCTAATAACAAATTAAAGATACTACTAGTAGAATATTGAATATTCATATTAGCGTTCAATCTAGAATTTTTCAGACAGGACCATTTTCAAAAACTTTCCTATATTTGTGCATTCGTGTAACGTTTAATATGGCCCACTAAGATCTTGTCAATGGGATTATTTAGCAAAATAATGTATCAATGACTCATGGCTCCCCTCTAGAATATGCATTCGTGTAACGTTAAATGTGGCCCGCTGAGGCCTTGCCAATTCGGTCATTTCGCAAAATAGTATATCAACGGCCCAATGGTTTACTTCTAGAATAAACATAAATATATTACATTCGTTGTAACGTTAAATATGGTCCGCTAAGGTCCTACCAATACGGTCGTTTTGCAAATTAAGGGACCAATGCCCCTTCTAGAATGAGTTTAAGAAAACCTATATTAGCATACCAACCTTTTCTATATCTTATTGTTATAGAACAATTATTAACAATTTTAACCTGTTTGATTTTTATTTTAGCTCCAAAAGGCGCTAAAGGATTGTGCTTCAGTAAGTATTAAGTATTAGGTCAAATGTCAAAGGTTCAGACAAGACAAACTTTGGATGCAAGCCATAGCTAGGTTTTTGGGCATTTGTGGTACTGTTGTCTATTTAAAAGCGCTTTTACTGACCACGCCCTTATCGCTTAGGTTCGAATCCTGCTCGGAACAAATTCTAATGTTGGCAAATTTGTCAGTTCGTTTGCCGTAGGACGACGATTTTCACGGGAACTTTGGTTTCTTCCACAGTAAACATCTTTACAACAAAACAATTACATATGGCAAGCTATGAGACTGTTGTTGTTGTTGTGATGTTGATTAACTTCACATCAGCAATTTTCAGCTATTTGCGAAGAAAGCAAATTTATTTATCTCTGAGGATCAAATTCCACATTATACCAGTGTTAATTTTACAGCACTAGACTGCCGTTTCAGAATATAATTTCGTATCAGTAGTGCTTGGACCAGAATTGTGAAACCATTTTTAAAGAACTCGTTTATGTATGTGCGAGATGTGTAAGGTATGGGTGTGTGTTTAATTGACTTGTTTGTACTCGTGTGCTGGGTAAAAAGAAAAAGACATAAAATAATAATAATAATAATAAAAACAGATCACCAAGAACTACTCATAAATTGAAGGAACATTTCCCTTGTTTTATCCAACTAACATGTATGTAAATGAATCAATCAATAATTTAATGGATGGATGGATAAACGTATGAATGATCGATATTTCAGTACAGATATAACTTGTGCCATACGAGAATTATTTTTATCCGTTCTACTTTTGATAATAATAATAATAATGTGACATCTACTTTAGTGTTATACCTTCTTATTTTATAGGTTATGCATACAGAAGAAGTTTCCTTAAAAACTTCGGCTACCCACCACCTCCATATTACACAGGTGAAAAACCAGCGCCATATTACAAAGGCAAACCCGACAGTACATATCACCAAGGTTAACCAGCACAAAAATACAAAGGTCAACAACCACGCCCTACCAATAATGGACTATAAGCAAGGTAGTACAAAAGGGATAATGTCAATTGAACCTCGTGCAATGTACAGTCCTGTTAAAAAAATTAACATTTACAGTACAGACGTGTCGAATGTTTAACACAGAGCGCACAAAAACATGCCGAATGATCGCGATATCGACCAGCTTGTGGATGAAAAGCGACCGAGAGATAGATAGCAGCTGTCGATAGATAGCTAACGAGAATTCAAGATGAGACTTGATATCGGTACTAATTTGTTAGCTTAGTGTTACTCGACATCTGTACTGTAGCTAATGAGAATTCAAGATGATGACTTGATTATTCGGTATAATTTGTTAGCTTAGTGTTTACTTTCGGCAGGTCTGTACTGTAGCTAACGAGAATTCAAGATGATGACTTGATTATTCGGTACTAATTTGTTATCTTAGTGTTTAACTTTCGCAGGTCTGTACTGTAGCTAATGAGAATTCAAGATGATGACTTGATTATTCGGTACTAATTTGTTAGCTTAGTGTTTAACTTTCGGCAGGTCTGTACTGTAGCTAACGAGAATTCAAGATGATGACTTGATTATTCGGTACTAATTTGTTAGCTTAGTGTTTAACTTTCGGCAGGTCTGTACTGTAGCTAACGAGAATTCAAGATGATGACTTGATTATTCGGTACTAATTTGTTATCTTAGTGTTTAACTTTCGGCAGGTCTGTACTGTAGCTAATGAGAATTCAAGATGATGACTTGATTATTCGGTACTAATTTGTTAGCTTAGTGTTTAACTTTCGCAGGTCTGTACTGTAGCTAATGAGAATTCAAGATGATGACTTGATTATTCGGTACTAATTTGTTAGCTTAGTGTTTAACTTTCGCAGGTCTGTACTGTAGCTAATGAGAATTCAAGATGATGACTTGATTATTCGGTACTAATTTGTTAGCTTAGTGTTTACTTTCGCAGGTCTGTACTGTAGCTAACGAGAATTCAAGATGAGACTTGATTATTCGGTACTAATTGTTAGCTTAGTGTTTACTTTCGGCAGGTCTGTACTGTAGCTAACGAGAATTCAAGATGATGACTTGATTATTCGGTACTAATTTGTTAGCTTAGTGTTTACCTTTCGACAGGTCTGTACTGTAGCTAATGAGAATTCAAGATGATGACTTGATTATTCGGTACTAATTTGTTAGCTTAGTGTTTACCTTTCGACAGGTCTGTACTGTAGCTAATGAGAATTCAAGATGATGACTTGATTATTCGGTACTAATTTGTTAGCTTAGTGTTTAACTTTCGGCAGGTCTGTACTGTAGCTAACGAGAATTCAAGATGATGACTTGATTATTCGGTACTAATTTGTTAGCTTAGTGTTTACCTTTCGACAGGTCTGTACTGTAGCTAATGAGAATTCAAGATGATGACTTGATTATTCGGTACTAATTTGTTAGCTTAGTGTTTAACTTTCGGCAGGTCTGTACTGTAGCTAACGACGACTTGATTATTCGGTACTAATTTGTTAGCCTAGTGTTTAACTTTCGGCAGGTCTGTACTGTAGCTAACGAGAATTCAAGATGATGACTTGATTATTCGGTACTAATTTGTTAGCTTAGTGTTTACCTTTCGACAGGTCTGTACTGTAGCTAATGAGAATTCAAGATGATGACTTGATTATTCGGTACTAATTTGTTAGCATAGTGTTTAAATTTCGGCAGGTCTGTACTGTAGCTAACGACGACTTGATTATTCGGTACTAATTTGTTAGCTTAGTGTTTAACTTTCGACAGGTCTGTACTGTAGCTAACGACGACTTGATTATTCGGTACTAATTTGTTAGCTTAGTGTTTAACTTTCGGCAGGTCTGTACTGTAGCTAACGACGACTTGATTATTCGGTACTAATTCGTTAGCTTAGTGTTTAACTTTCGGCAGGTCTGTACTGTAGCTAACGACGACTTGATTATTCGGTACTAATTCGTTAGCTTAGTGTTTAACTTTCGGCAGGTCTGTACTGTAGCTAACGAGGTGTCAAATCAGCAGCTCATAGCTATATCTCGAAAGTATCTTTGTATACAGTACAGACCTGTCGAAAGTTTAACACCCAGCTTTCGAAAATAAGTTGAAGTTCGGCTCGGGCCTGGGCAGTTACGATCACTTAATGCCTATATAACACAAAGGCGTTAAGTATTCGTAAGTGCTAAGATAGTTTCGAGTTCTGGTTCATAATAAATATTTAAATATTTCAAGTTGTTTTTTACCTATACATGTATTTGTGCACATATATACCTCTTTTACTGTTTTATTCTTACAGACTGGGATATGATTGGCTTTACCAACGGATAACGACATACCAACGGATAACGACATAATCAACATTATTTTTAATTAATACATGTAAATAAAACCATGCAGCATATAATAGACGTGTCTTTGTTTTATTTTTGTTGCTACGTAAACAATTATCATCTAGTAACCCCTACCCCTCCCCATTTTTGGAAAGTTAGACACAATCAACAACAAACATATTAATCCATGTCCTAATCACAATCCAGAAGCAAAGTAAAAACTTTGGAACTGACAAGTCAGGTCAGACAAGTGAACTTCCACATCATTTGGACCGAAATTTACGTCTTGTAAACAGTAAGTTTTAATATCTTTAGCATTAAGAAAATTAATTATATCTCTTCGTCTATCTAAATTACTAATTTCTCTGCAATTATAAGATAGTATTTTCAGAAACTGGTTATCTGTCATATTGCTTAGGCATTATGTGGCTAATTGATAGCTTACATTGGCAATATTTAGCTTTGTATATTGATTTGCTTTTGTGTGTATCTATGTCATTTTTAAAGAGGTATAATAAGAACAAAAATGAGAAAAAGTAGAAGGGACTGAAGAGAGGAAAATAAGGGTGTACAGAAAGTAAAAAGGGACTAAAGGGACTTTAATTAAATAAAAAATAAAAATACAGTGGAGCCATAAATTTGGGAAAAACAGCTGTTTTCATGCATTCTAATGGTTTTGAAGCAGCTTGAATTTGACCTACTATTAACCTGCACATGTATATTATATTAACGATTTTATAGGGTCATATAATAATAATAATAATAATAATAACAATAATTATAATGCAGGTCCCATCTTTACAATAATTCCCCAATCAAGACTCCCCACAAATCAAATCTGGCAAATTTTGACAATCTTTTATGGTATTGCACATAAAAATATCGATAAAATTAAGTTTTAGTTGTAGTAAGATTTGACTGATCTTCAAAATGATACCTTAAATACCTGGATATCTTGACAATTAACAAAATTATTACAGTATCAAAATTGTCAGACTTAAGTTAAGAAAAACGTTGGTTAAGAAACGACTGCGAAACAGGAGTCTGGTGATGTCGACGATTATAACCACAGTAATTACAATGACAATAATTAACATCATTAGCTTTAATTATACACATTATGTTACCTAAAGTCTGTTTACAACCAATTAGTCTCTTGGTTTTTGTCCCTTTTCATGTGGTTAACGTGTGAATAAAAATCATAGCTTTTTACATCGTGAAAACAAGCCTATGCCGTAATGTGGCCTGATGTAACCGGTGTCTAATCTACTCTCTTTACTTCATATTAAAACTTTTTAATATCGCCTTCTATATCGCTATGTAAATTGTTTTAGCGCCATTTTCCTAACCTTTGCGGCGATACCAAAAACAGGAGTGAGAGGGTTTTTCATATGCTAATCAGTTTCTGTTACGGGTCATTAACACAATCTTAGCTTCTTCGACTATACGAAGATAGTCACTCCCACAGTCCCAACCACGTGTATATTTATATCACCATCAGTTTTCCTGAAACTCTATTTAAGTGAATGTCTCAGTTGTTGATTTATCTTTTTTATTTAATTCATATTTTCTGCTACAACGATCAGAAATATTTGTTAACATACGCATCTAATTATAATCCGGTTACCTAATGGCTAAAGGCAAAATTGACCGACTTTTACAACACGTGTACACCTGATCATGAATACGGTAGTTCTTGCCAACCACCAAGTAGACTGGTAGATTAGACAAAGTTCTTGCAGTCTTACTAATTATCCGTACACACGATTTTTAACCATAATTTACCATTTCTTACATATTAGAATTTTAGTTGTCAAAAAAGTATCAAGTTTTCCATGATCTATTAATCATTGAAATGGGGGAAAATAAAAATAAAAACAATTTATGAATAATTTCAGACTTCTCGGGTGGCATTTCTTTTATTTGTAGAACTTTTAATGAATCTATATAGTTATGCAAGTCCGGTCTTCTTCATTCAACGTTTTAAGTTTGTCAAGGTTAAGTATGACCGTTCTTAAATGAATTTCAGTAAGAATTATGGTACAACGAGAGAGAGAGAGAGAGAGAGAGAGAAACGTTGTCTCAAATAATGATTTGCATGTGAATTGTTTTAAATTTTTCAGGGTTAAGTATGACCGTTCTTAAATGAATTTCAGTAAGAATTATGGCACAGAGAGAGAGAGAGAGAGAGAGAGAGAGAGAGAGAGAGCGTTGTCTCAAATAATCATTTGCACGTGAATTGTGGCAAGAATGCTATTTCGCAAAAAAAATCTCGTAAACAAGCATTTTTTGTACATGACATGCATTATAACACCATATGTATATTGATAACTATTGATAGATTTAAACAATTTTGAGTAATTTTATAAACACATTTATGAAAACAATATCCGTCCTTGTCAATCATGTGTAGTGTTGCGTATCAACATATTGTCGATAAGTATTTCTTATGCAAATTAGCTCAGTATTTCCCTGTCCGAAATGGTTTCGACCGAAATGTAGGACTTAGACAAAATAGCCGTTGCTCAAAATTGACCAAAATTTACGGAGTATGGGGCAAAACTGAGAAAAGTTTAAGGATAGAAATATTAAAAATTAATTACGGCATGAATTGTATAATACATGTACGATTTTACTTTTACAATAAAAAGTTTCGTTTTAGAGAATTTTACGAAAAACCAAGAGACTAAAGGATCGTAAATGGACTTTAATTAAATATTCCATAGATTATATACACATAGACCACCCGTACAGAAAGACTAGTCATAAATACATTACATCATTGAAATGTATATGAACATTTTGTTTTTAGGACAGATAAATGTATGTGCATTTTGATTAGGTATTGGAAACGGGTGTCTATGTACGGGTGTTTTTTTACAATATAATTAAATGATAATACGAAAACATATACAATATTGATAACACAGATGAGAAACTGACATCAATTAATAATCTATACTTAATGAACTTTAAGTAATAACCTAACACTTATGGAATGCCCGAGTCACATTATTAACTTAATCTACGATTAAGTAACTTAATCTAGAATTAACGCCACTTAATCTAGGATTGAGTATATTACTATGAAATTAATTTAACTTATCTCTAGTTAACTCAAGTTGAATTAAGCGACAGAAAATGCATTTTCTCTAATCCATGATTTAATTACACTTAAGTGGAATTTTGATACGTAAGTAGAGTTGTACGCTGATAAGTACATGAAGTAGAGAAAATCCGGGATTAAGTTATAAAGTATGTTGATTGGATAAAAACCAGGCTGACGGTTTCAGCCAATCAGAGTCATCGACACATATCTATCTAACCGGCGCCATTGTCAAATGTGAAAAAAAAGTTTAAACATAGCAAAAAGATGGATCGTCTTTCGCGCAGTAACTTGCCAAATGTAGACACTGTTTTGTACCGTGTAAACACTGTGTTACGAGATATAGAAAGGAGGCATAACAACGGCAGTCTTGATCCTGTTGCTACAAAGTCAGAGATAGACGAGGTGCTCAGAAACTTGTGCCGACTGGAGCAGGATGGTTCTGTGCCGAATGACCTGCTGAAAGAGTTGACTCAATCAGTAACTGGTGCACGAAATAATTTACTTCAGCCCGTTCAAGAGAATGAAACAAATGAGAGTCGACGGGATCGTTTCGGTAAGTAAAACAATGCTAAGTGCTTGTGAAAGGGGGGCTGATACGGGTTAGGAGAAAAGTCTCGAGAGAGAGAGAGAGAGAGAGAGAGAGAGAGAGAGAGAGAGAGAGGGGCACGCTTTGACCTATCATAATAGAATAACAAAATATCAAATTTTGGTCAAAAATAGTTACAAGTAGTTTAACTCCAGTAGATTCGGCCCACGGACATCCCCACCATTTTCTCGTCTGCTGAGCTCCAATAGTCCACTGTCCAGATATGAATTTAGACCTAAAGGATGATTACATTTTTTTTCTATTTCATGAAAATTCTAAAGTGTATCCATACCGTCCTAATGAAAACCCACAACTCATAAAGCATAATTTTTCATATTTTCAAAGCTTTCAACTCAAATCAGTATACAATTGCCAAAAAAATCTGCCGTAGAAATTATCACAACACTTTAATTGTGTTACTCACTGTATTAATGTATTTAATGTAATGAGCATACCGCTGTGTACGTTTGGGGTACCTAGAAAATAAGCCCAGGGACGTTTCTCGCGCCCAGGAGTATTGTATACATGCTAGAAGGTTGTAATTCTGTTATATTACTAATGATATGCTATTTATACTTTTGTAAAAAAAAATCATTAAAATTAATTGAGTTTAAATGGAGAAATTTCACTTTTTGTTTTCAAATTTCGATATCGGCAGCGGTTCTATGCTTGTAGAGTCTATGCATATTTTACCGTCCAGGAGTTAACAATGCATGGTAGAAGTCTGTGATTTTGAAATTCTTATAAACATAGACATGGAGAAACTAAAACAGTTAATAGATATGGGATTTTCTGTGAAGAAAATTGCAGAAGATGGTTTACTTGGAGATATTTTACATCCCAACACTCTCTTCAAAAGGCTAAAAGACAGCAATATAAAGATTAGATCTGCCTATTCAGATATTTCCGAGGAAGATTTGGCTGTCCTAATTGGAGAATATAAAAAGAACATCCAAATTCAGGTAGGTTTAATTTTGTAATTGAAATCTTATTGCATTTTTCAGTACTAACATTATAGCATATACAATCACAAACCAATAACAGAGAATTTGTGACACTTGATAGGAATTTTTCAAGTTAATTGAACACTTCTACTTCTGTATGTGATTGCATGTAGATCATAAAGACTTGGAACACACTCATACACTGCCTGAACTTTGTATTGATTTATCCTTCAAAATTATAAATATTGGTCAATGGGAATACTAAGTATTCCACCCCCACGAACCCTGTATCAAGTCATCAATATGTACCGATGCTAGACATAAATGTCACATCAGTAAATAATGAACATTTAAAGTGATTCCATAAGTGGTACTGGTGCATGATTTTCATCAGATATACCTGTTCCTGCAAAGTTGCAAACATTTTGAATAATGAAAAAAGATAAAGTTGGCTTATTTGTACTGATTTACAGAAAATGATGGAAATCAAGTTATTAATTTATTAAAGCCTAATAATTATTGTATCTTTCATTACATGCAACAGTTTGGCTATATGTACATTCAAATTGGAAGGATAATTTGTTTAAGTTTGATAGGACTGGCTTTTACCCACTTTATTGGTTGCCCAAAACATGACTTTTTATTGACATTGTAACATTATTGACTTTATTATATAGACATTATAGTAACAGCATGTATACTGGGAACGAGGTTTTCAACGAGGTTCAATAGAGCACTCAATATCGTGACGTCATTACTTATTGTATGTGTAACACGTTATATTTTTAGTGAACGCTTGCAGCGTTACCACGATGTCTGAAATACATGTTGAACACTGAAGCAGTCGTTCTTTGTCATTCTTTATTGTGTATTACCTACACACAACATAACATTACATGGTGTCAGATGTTAACGGGAACATCATACAATGGATTTAAACGGTGTACCGCAACCCCAAATGAACTGGGACTCGACAAACTTGATCGACACGTGGAAAAAATTCCGCCAACACGTGGAGTTAATTTTCAATGGCCCTCTTGTGGAGAAAGAGGAAACGGTAAAAATTACATATTTACTTTTGTGGGTTGGCGAGAGAGGACGAGATATCTTCAATACTTGGAATTTGAGCGAAGCAGATGGGAAAAAGCTTTCTGTGCACTTCGACAAATTTTTGGCATTCGTCCAACCAAAACAAAATTCACTTCTCGCCAGGTGTAAATTTCGACATGAAACACAAGGCACCGAGAACGTTGAGCAATACATCACACGTTTAAAGCTGATAGCCAAAGATTGTAATTTCAAGGACAACGACGAGATGATACGTGATAGCCTTATTTTTGGTACAAACTCGCCAAAAGTGAAGGAAAAACTCATCAATGAAGGTGACACTTTGACATTGGAAAAAGCAATACAAATCGCACAAGCTTTTGAATACTCACAAGGACAATTAAAGGAAATGAACAATCTCGAAGGTCAAGGTCAAGGATCAGTTGTTCATGAAATCAAGCCACGGAGACGGATACACAATCGCGGCAACCAAGTGAGAAATCAACATCCGGAAAGAATCGATCACAGTGGTGATAAATATAACAAATATAACAAACATTGTTTAAACTGTGGTGGTTCCCACACCAAACGCGATCAGTGCCCTGCGAAGGGAAAACAATGCAACAAGTGTAAAAAATGGAATCATTTCGCTAAAGTGTGCCGATCCAGTTCAAGTACTTCAATTCCAAGGCCAATCGTTCACGAACTTAATATCACAGACACAGCTCAAGAAGAAGACTTCTTTATAGACTCTATTAGTGACTTTAACTGTAGTGATAGATATTGTAATAATCAAGCCTTTGTAACTTTTAATGTATGTAAAAAACCCGTCAAGTTTAAACTTGACACTGGCTCCCAGGTAAACATTTTACCGAAACACATACTTGATACACTTGAGTTCACAGGCCCCTTAAAGAAAACAGTACGCACCTTAACTGCATACAATGGCAGCAGCTTACCCCTACTTGGTACTTGTAATCTACCATGCCATTATAGAAAAGATAGCAATGTAGAATTTTATTGTGTAGACACCACTTCACCCCCTATACTAGGTATGAAGTCATGCTTAGACTTTGAATTAATTAAGTTAGTATACAGTGCTGAGCTGTCTTGTAAGGCCAAACCCCCCAGCACAAACCAAGTGCCTAGTCCTATGAGTAGATCGTCGGTACTAGACGAGTACTCGGATATTTTTCAAGGTATAGGTCTCATTACCGGGGAAGCCACCATACATGTCGACCCTAATTGTACTCCCAAGGTACACCCCCCACGTCGTATCCCTGTAGCTCTCAGAGACAGACTTAAGGGAGAGTTAGACAGAATGGAAGAGTCCGATATAATCTGTAAAGTTGATTCTCCCACCCCATGGGTCAATTCACTAGTGGTTGTAGAAAAGCCCAACCATAAGTTAAGGGTATGTCTTGATCCTAAAGATTTAAATGTGGCCATACAACGTCCCCATTACCCCATGAAAACCCTAGAGGATGTTCTACCCCAGTTATCCGGTGCTATGTATTTTACAAAACTTGACGTCCGTTCAGGTTATTGGGCCATATCCCTAACAGAACAGTCATCATACTTGACTACATTCAATACCCCTTATGGTAGATATCGGTACAAAAGGCTCCCATTTGGTCTTAACTGTTCTCAAGATATATTTCAGTCCAAGATGGATGAATGTTATTCAGGTCTTGATGGAGTCGTTGCTATTGTAGACGACATTCTGGTCTATGGTTCAACCCGTGAACAACACGACACAAATTTACGTAAAGTGTTGGATAGGTCTCGTGTTAGGGGTATGAAACTTAACAAGGACAAGTTAGAGGTTGGTGTAACCGAAGTTACATATTTTGGTCATGTTTTAACTTCATCTGGTCTCAAGGCCGACCCCAGTAAGGTCACTGCCATACTAGACATGCCACCCCCAACTAATAAGGTAGAGCTGCAAACAGTTTTGGGTATGGTGAATTACCTCTCCAAGTTCGCACCCAATCTAGCTGAGGTTACTAAACCCCTACGTAGCTTACTGAATAAAGATGTTGAATTTTCATGGGACACACCCCAGGTCGATGCTTTTCAGAAGGTCAAAGAGATCTTAACTAGGTCACCAGGTCCGGTGTTAGCCTATTATGACCCCAAAAAAGATGTAGTTTTGCAAGTTGACGCTTCCAAATATGGTTTAGGAGCTGTCTTGCTCCAAGATAACAAGCCAGTGGCATATGCATCTAAATCTTTGACGCCCTCTGAGGTAAACTATGCCCAAATTGAAAAGGAAATGTATGGTATCGTATTTGGTTGTTCTCGATTTCACCAATACATATATGGTCGTCGTGTCAAAGTTGAAACAGATCATAAACCCTTAGTTTCAATTATGAAGAAATCTTTATTAGATGCCCCAGCTAGGCTACAGCGCATGATTTTAAAGCTACAATGTTATAATTTAGAGGTTGTACATTTACCAGGTAAAAGCATTCCTGTGGCAGATACCTTATCACGGAGATTTGTATCAGACACTTGCCCAGAACTTTCTGAGAGTTTAGATGCACAGGTTCACATGGTCATGACGAGTCTTCCTATAAGTGACAACAAGATGCATAGTATTGAACAAGAGTCATTGTCTGACCCCCAATTTCAGTTACTGAAGTCAGTTATACTAGATGGCTGGCCTGACACTCGAAATGAATGTCCCCCCAATCTTATGGAATTTTGGAACCACAGGGACGAATTGACGGTAGTTGGTGATCTCATATTAAAGGGAAACAAAATTGTTATTCCTAAGGCTCTGAGGTCCTCTATGCTAGAGCGCCTTCATGTTGGTCATATGGGTGTTGAGAAAACACTTAGCCGAGGTCGTGATTGCTTATTTTGGCCCAAAATGTCAAGTGATATCACCAACTTGGTACTTAATTGTTCAGTGTGTCTTGAACGTAGAAATAATAATGCTAAGGAACCGCTAGAACCCCACAAGGTCCCAGAGTATCCATGGCAAATTGTTGCCACAGATCTGTTTATGTGGAATAATGCTAATTATGTGCTGGTAGTGGATTATTACAGCTTATTCTTTGAAGTTCATAAATTAGGTAACACCACAAGTGATTCAGTCATTAACAAACTCAAAGATACATTTTGTAGACATGGCATCCCAGAGACAGTTGTCTCTGATAATGGTCCCCAATATTCCTCTAAGGAATTCACCAATTTTTCCAAAAAATGGGACTTTAAACACAATACATCCAGCCCCCACTACCCACAATCCAACGGGTTAGCTGAAAGAACTGTACAAACAGTAAAGCGTATGTTTAGCAAGTGTAAAACTGATGGTACTGACCCTCATATAGCACTCTTAGAATACCGCACGACCCCCTTGCACGCAGGTTATACACCTTCTCAGCTATTAATGAATAGAAAGCTGCGATCATTCTTACCCACTACAACTGAGCAACTTCAGTTTAACAAGCCCGAACATACCGAGGTACATATAAAGTTATGCTCAAAGCAAGCATACCAAAAAAGGTACTTTGACGAGAGAAGTAAAACCCTTAAACCTCTGGAAGTAGGTGACCCAGTTAGAGTCCGACAAGGTGATGGTTTATGGAAACCTGCTGTTGTTTCTGAGAAACACCCAGAAAGTGCTGGTAAATCTTATATTGTTAAAACAGCCAATGGTGGTGTTTATCGTCGAAATAGACGTGATTTAATCAAAACCAATGAAAATATTCCACCAATTCCCAGTGATGATGATATGCTAGCACCTTCCCCATCCGTGTCTCCCAGTCTCATTGCTGAGTCGAAGCAATTGGACCATACCGCTGATGTTGACACACCCCCTAGTCCACATGTGTGTACAAACAGTAACACATCAGTCCCTAAACCCGAATCGTCTACTAGTCCATATGTCACAAGATCAGGTCGCACTGTTAAGCAAAAAGTGATCAAATCTATGTAGATGATTTACTGTTTAAATACGTTATGTTTGTTTGAATTTTGTTTACATTGCAAGTGACATTTATGTATTTTATTGGATACATGTTTAGACATTTTATTATTTCAATTTATATTACAGTTACTTTCATAGTTACAAGTTTTATAAGAGTGCATTCATCACTGTGAACTTTTTGAATTTTTTTTTTATTGAGAAGGGAGATGTAACATTATTGACTTTATTATATAGACATTATAGTAACAGCATGTATACTGGGAACGAGGTTATCAACGAGGTTCAATAGAGCACTCAATATCGTGACGTCATTACTTATTGTATGTGTAACACGTTATATTTTTAGTGAACGCTTGCAGCGTTACCACGATGTCTGAAATACACGTTGAACACTGAAGCAGTCGTTCTTTGTCATTCTTTATTGTGTATTACCTACACACAACATAACATTACAGACATTGTTTTTGTTCTTTGAAATTTAGGAGCAGCTGAGATTCATGTCTATCTACAGTCCAAGGGAATTAAAATTAAGACAGAAATGTCGTGATATCCTATCTAGTTTAGATCTTGTGGTACAGCATTGAGATGGTCATCAACTATTCAACGCAGAAAATACAGTGTTCCCACAACTAATTCTGTTTGGCATTTAGATACACATCATTCCCTCATAAGGTAAAACTATAGTACAATTTTCCCCACAAACATTTTTTGATTACATGACCAAATTTGCACCAAGTTGATCCTTTTATGTTTTCATAAACCAAGCCCATTGCCATGCCTACCAAAACTAGGTCAATGTGACTATAAATTTGTTGTATAGGCATGTATATTAGAATAAGAGCTGTCATTGATGTGTAACAATATACATGCCATTATAGAAATTTCAAAAGCTAGAAAGTTATAGATAATTAGTTGTATTGGTCATTTCTTAAATATTATGAAGTTGTGTTTAACTCTGATGTATTGGTTACTGTACATTAAAGGCAGTGTGTCTATTCATAAATGCGGGTTGATTGATATGATCTCCTGCTACTAAGATAAAGCAAGATGCCCTGTAGTTAATTACCCCATGCTGCTTTCAGCATAAACAAGTACCGGCCATACTGTCCATTAAGGAATGGAATGTAGTCAATACAATCACTAATTGCTTGACCAATTACACAATTCTCAGAATCGCTTGTGTAGTGCCCATAAAAGGCTTCAGGTCCAACACCCCTGGATGCCTGCACACATTCACTGGTACATTAATACTCAGGACTAACACGTTAGCGGGGAGATGGAACAAGGAGAGCAGTCCGACAAGATGTAGTCGGCTCCCTCGGAGGCTGCGGATGCAGCATACATCTCCAGCACCAGCACCACACCCACAAGAACGCCACAAACAGATACCAGCAACAATTTAGTATAGCAACAGTAGAATAGAATAAAAGCATTTAGAATCCAACAATGGAGTTATAGAACTTTTTTTCATTTATAGAATTAACAATCATATTGTTACACAAAGAGACTTATAATTATTTAGTGGTGCCGTGACGATTGAAGGACCTCCTACCACTAGACGACGGCCAAGAAATGTTTAAAATCAACGCCAACAGTAAGTAGATACAGCAATTTATTTTTATAAACTTATCACTTCAATTTCAATTTGGATTAATTGTAACTAATGTTATTTTAGGGGAAAATCATGTATAGATAATGTTTTGGCCAGGTGGTGTTTTGGTTTTGTTTAAGTCATTACTAATTTTTTTGTTCTAAAGAAAATATCAAGATATTGTTAAAAGTGTTCCAATGGGTACTCAATTTTGTAATGTGGAAGAAAAGTTTCCGAGGAACAGACATTTTATTTTATATAAGAACTTATCTTTATATTTGTTTTGGGATGCTTTTAAAAATTATTTTTTGCGAAATTTAGGTCTTGCAGGCAAATTTCCTATAATTTTTAAAACAAAAATATGGCGATGTTTAGAATTCACAAAAATTATATTGTTTTTAATTTATCGTTTTATACATTTGTCAATGGGATTACCCTTGATGTTATAATCTGGAGTCCAGATTGGTCATTAAATTGGCATTGTCCATTAAATTGTGTGTTGATCATTGTTAACTGCTCATTGCTAATATTATTTTACATTTCATAGTCATAGGGATTACCTATGAGTTTATAAGTGTTTATATACTATAATGTAATAATTCAAAGTGAGATACCGGTAATTTGTATTTTATTAAGTATTAAAGAAATTGTTTGATGCGTAAGGATTTTATATTATGGAACCTTGTGGAAGAAGCAAGTACATGAAATAGTATGAAAATGATTATCTTGCTCACAGGTCCATTACAGTTTACTAATATATATCATGGGATAATATTTCCAGAATATCTGATCAATGTAAATTAAATCAGACATGATATATTGTAATTATTGCATTATAGATATATTCATAAAGGATTGCGCTCCTATATCTTTTTAAGCCGATGATGGTCGGATATAGAAGTTGCGTCAGATATATGCAAATTGCAGAGTTCATGTTTATGGAGTTTTTTTTTAATGGGAGAACTTGCATCGCCTATTCCTTGTCAAGATAAAGGAAAACACTTTTGTTGTCTAAAAATTAAAGTGCAAATATATTATGGTTTTTTTTACTTTATTTATAAAAAACTAATGACAATGCCAAAACACCACTTCTATATTTTCTATAATTCAATGAAACACTTGTAATTGGTTTCATATTTTTAATTTGGTTATAAGTATTTTATTAAACTTACTTTTAGAGTTTACATTAAAAATATTACTAAGAAGTGATAAGTTTTAAATGCTGTATCTACATTTTAACGATATTTTCAACTAGCGGAAGCACATATTGCCAAACTGGCAAGATACAAAACGTTGAATTATACAGTGGAAATAAACGTTGAGTTATACAGTGGAAATAAGAAATTTTGAAACTTTAATATCACGTTATTGTATTAGATGGATGTTTTACAAACAAAATTCAACATTTTAGAACTTTACGTCGGAATCACCAGAATTAACTATATTATACCACATTATATTACTGTAATGTGAAGTTAAAGAATGTACCACAACAACACTTTACTACAGGTATCACAGAATTACTAATTTCACTGCCATCTCTCTAAACAAAAATTTATATGGTGTGGAAGGATTATTTGACTTAAATCTCTATATAACAAACTTTATTCAAGGAAGGGATGTTTATATTATGATGTTGGATCAAATCTTATTTGGAAGATGTACCAATTTCAAGGAGAATACCCTTTGGAGGACTAAAATTACTAATGCAAAACAGTCTATGGAAAGTGTATAATTACGAAGGACATTAAGATTTCATTTGTTTGATTGACGACGTGTCTTTCATCGAGTAGACATGGTGGATTTTTGAAACCTCTGCTTAAAAACATTGGATGGTACCTTTTTACAATTGCAACTGTTTTAATATCGATAAATGGTTTTGATAAATTGCAGACATTCACGGAAATTTATACATCTGTTTTAAAACACTAGAAGAAAATGAGACATTTATAAAATTAAGAACAATAATTAATTATTATTTCTTTATCTTGAATGGACTCTTTTCTGGTTTCGGTAAATCAGAAGTCGCGTTTTATAACAAAAAATGATTGTAATAATTCAGAGATTTTGTAACATATGCATTAAAATCACCCCTGGGCTTTACACAGCGAAACAATATACATGCCATTATAGAAATTTCAAAAGTCATATCTAAAATCTAAAATTTTACAATTTTATATTTTATGAAACATAAGGGCGTGTGTAACAATATACATGCCATTATAGAAATTTCAAAAGCTAGAAAGTTATAGATAATTAGTTGTATTGGTCATTTCTTAAATATTATGAAGTTGTGTTATCTACTGATGTATTGGTTACTGTACATTAAAGGCAGTGTGTCTATTCATAACATGCTGTTGATTGATATGATCTCCTGCTACTAAGATAAAGCAAGATGCCCTGTAGTTAATTACCCCATGCTGCTTCAGCATAAACAAGTACCGGCCATACTGTCCATTAAGGAATGGAATGTAGTCAATACATCACTAATTGCTTGACCAATACACAATTCTCAGAATCGCTTGTGTAGTGCCCATAAAAGGCATTCAGGTCCACACCCCTGGATGCCTGCACACATTCACTGGTACATTAATACTCAGGACTAACACGTTAGCGGGGAGATGGAACAAGGAGAGCAGTCCGACAAGATGTAGTCGGCTCCCTCGGAGGCTGCGGGATGCAGCATACATCTCCAGCACCAGCACCACACCCACAAGAACGCCACAAACAGATACCAGCAACAATTTAGTATAGCAACAGTAGAATAGAATAAAGCATTTAGAATCCAACAATGGAGTTATAGAACTTTTTTTCATTTATAGAATTAACAATCATATTGTTACACAAAGAGACTTATAATTATTTAGTTTGTTACAGATGAGAATTTAATATATAAACTGAAAAATATATCAATAAATTGATATTTATTTATTTTCTTGAAAAATAGCTAATGGAGTTTATTCAAACCTAGTTTTGTAATACTACTATGGATACACTGTCCAGTGGCTGGGTTGCAGGCCTATACCAAAAGTGGTCCACTGCACAGTCCATATGATTTTTTAACAAGAGGGCAAATAGGGCCCGTATCGCTCACCTGGCTGCAATATTAGTCTGTGGTTAACCAAATGGCAATATAAGATGGGAGCATCAAGCATGTCTTGTGTATACTGAATCACAGTGAGTTATCACCTTAGAGACAACCTGGGGGTGGATGAGTAGAAAGTAATCTACACAAACATTTAATATGATTTAGCCTGAAAGATACTTATACTCGTTGATTACTGAATTTGTTGAAATATTGTTGATGAACATAAAACATTGTAATAACAATTAAATAACAACATTATAATAACAACATTGTAATAACACATGACAATGACAAATCATTATGAAACAGCGTGTGCCTAAAATATTACATAGTCAAGGCAATGGAAATATAATGCTAAACATATTATTGGTTGTAACATATTATTTATGTAATAAAACATTAGAGCACACAAGTGTAACTGTAAACAAATGGAAATTGTTTATTACATTGATTATTACAAACTCTTTTTTAACCATTGACTATAAACCAAAGGAATTGCCCATCATGTGTAAACCCACTATATTAACAATTGTAGAGTTGTATCAAATATATGAATTGTCAGTCCAACAAATAAACATTATACAAATGAACAAAATGGCAGGACCTCCACACCAAATCTAGTTTTAATTGTCTACATACTTTCAGACTTGGAGAAGATTTTCAAAGATTTACAGTAAAAAGGGACCTTATTTGTATTTTGCGTAAATGAACTAAACTTATACGCAAAAACGTGTTACTTATGTTTAATACTCAGAGTTCTATTTTCTTTATTTCAAATTTGAACAAAATCGGTACATAAATAAAACTGTAATAGCCATTTATAGGTTTTTGCTACTTAAAGTAATGGTGGCCATCTTGGATTTCGGACAGACATGCCATTTCTCTAACTAGGGGCTTTTGGCACCAAAATGTGGTTTCAATTGGCCCAGTAGGTTCAGAGAAAAAGATTCAAGTTTACGCACAGATGGACGGACAAACACACACACTTTACCATGTAATAAGCTTACACTGGCTTTGCCAGGTGAGTTAAAAAAAACTGCTGATCCTACATTCATGAAACTTAATCATCAATGACAATGTAACATGTCAGAATGCTTGTCAAACATTTGATAAAATTGTGGTGTTGATGGGTTGAGATTTACATATTCATCTATTTTGATAAAGGTTTTTCTGTTATTTGAATGTAATAGTAGATGTTGCAGTCATTTTTATTGAACATTGGACAGAGTCTAGGCTTCTGATTGATTGAAATTTAAATATTCAATTAATGAAATTTAATGTTCAGGGTTTTATGTTTATCTGTGTTAAGATCACACACATGATTCTGACTTCTGACCGGCTGAAATTTAAACATTCTTCTATTTTGATACAATTTGATGAGTTCTCTGGCAAAATATTAGAATAATACATGTTTAACATGTAACAGTTACAATTGATTTGTTGCACATTTGACCATTTCTCATTTACTATAGTACCTTCATTCATGAAACTAAAATATATTAATTTACTTATGTTCTTGTATGTTTGTTAACTAAAGCTAAATATACTGATAATGGTTTTTTTTCTATATTTTAATTTTTAAATGGGGTATTATAGTTCAAGGTGGTATCGACGGACATTCAAGGCTCGTTCCTTTCCTAAGGGCCTCAACGTGTAATAATTCCAAGGCAGCTGCTTGTTTTTTCACCAAAGCTGTGAAAAACTATGGTGTTCCAAGTCGAGTTAGAGCAGACCATGGTAGTGAATTTGTTGATGTTGCCCGGATAATGCAGGAAATTAATGGTGAAAATAGGGGATCTTTCCTTACGGGACCATCTGTCCATAATCAGAGAAAAGAGAGACTCTGGCGAGATGTTTTCTTCCAGGTCTAGGATTTGTATTATAAACTGTTTTTGCACATGGAGGAACATCGAGTCCTGAAATCTAATGATGCTACCCACAGATGGGTTCTTCAATATGTGTTTACTAGAAGGATAGACTTAGCATTAGAAGAGTGGAGGAAAACTCACAATAATCATAAAGTCCGGACTGAAAACAACAAGACACCAGACATGATGTGGTTTCAGTCGCTGCTTGAGGGTGATGCCTCAAATCACTGCCATCCGTAACGTTGAGCAGCTACCAGATGAAGCAGTTGACGAAGTGATATCCAAACTTAATCTAGAAACAGAATGTGGAGACTTTCTAAAACCAAGAGAGCCGTGTCCACTAAGTGCCACGTCTCTAAATCTGTTGATAGAAAGAGTTGATGTCCTACGACATTCTGCCTCTCATGGTTTGGACGTGTTTGGTGATGTTTTACAATTTGTTTATGCAAACTTACATTCTGTGGAATAACAGAAAAGTTCAATTCAATGTTCATAAACATAAGCAAAAACGACCAAAATGAAATGGTATTTGACTTTGTGATTGCTCAAATGTTGTTCTGGACATTACAGATTCAAGTTAATTTTTTAAATAGCTATTTTTAGTTGTTTTATATCATGCTTTATCATCTAACTTTGTAACGTTTCAGAGTCTGAGTGTCTAATGTCAAGGTCATCTTTATTCATGTAAAAGTGTCTGGTTAAAGAGTTTTGAATCACAGTTTTAAAGTATTTTACATCATGCATTATCACCAAACTCGGTACAAACATAATATACACAGTGTATATTTACTACAGTTTATGTGAAAAAAAATTATATGTTACCAAAAAATCTCAACTATTAAAAAATGTTTTTGCTACACAGGGATCCCCCCTGACATCACAAAAAGTTGTTTGATTAGAAGTGCATGTGTACTTTAACGCTGTTGTGTCACCACTGTGTGAATGTATAAGATTCTGTGTCATATGTGTTGGGGGGAAAAATCATCAAATCGAGTAGAAAACTAGTCTAATGAAAGATTCTAACATGATTCAGTTCTAACATGACTTGTGTATACCTTCATATGAAACATGAAGATTTGTGTCACTAACAATAATGTGACGTAATTTACATTCATTAGATCATTTCTTTCAATGGAGGTAATCTCAACAGAGGATTTGTTTTAATGGACTTTTTTGCATAAAGATAGTAAAATGGCACTTCCGAAGAAAAAGTTTGCAATGTTTATTTCAATCCTTTTTATCCAAGCCATGTAAGAATTTAAATGATCAACACTTAACCAGTGGTATATCGTCGAATAATTCATGGGCAGTCGTTAACATGAGGCCAATATATAACTCGATGGCAAAGCCACCTTGTGATATATTTTTCACATGTGAACTCCGGCCGGTGTATTATGCAACAATATACCACTCTTAAGTGTTGATTATTTCTTAAGTATATCAAGTAATGAAAAAGTGTTAAATATCAAGTTGCAGAGACTTCAAATGTCAAGGTCATCTTTATCCTACACTAAAGCTTTTGCTTAATCCTAATGTTTCTTTGATTTTGAGTTTTAATGTATTTGGTATCCATTATTTTGACCCAACTCCTAGATGTGCTTATCAAGTCTTTAAATGAATGTGGTAGAAGCTGAAGAAGGTAAGATTCATCTTTAAGGGCTGAAGGACAGTTTCATCTTTATCCAACAGTACAAGTTTTTGGTTGAGTTGATTTTTATTGCCGCACATTTTATGCCATACATGTACTAACATCAAACTTCATAATTTGTTTGTCAAGACTTCAAAGCCATGTGATGAAGTTAAAAATAGCTGAAAGTCATAGGCCATTGAAAATTAAGGATTAAAGTTTTTTTTATAGACAACAAAATCCAAGGAGGCTTTGGCCAATTCCTTTATTATATTATCATTAAACAACAATGTCAGTTTTTCCATTAAAATGTTTGAAGACAAAATAAAACCTTAATGTACAATAATAGCCAATATCACATGTATTATTATCCAGCCTTGATTTCTCTTGAGATATTTAAATTATATTGCAAAATTTATAATTTTATAATACATTTGTTGAATTTGGAATAAAATTTTATTGTTTATATAATGTAGTGGAATGGTTATTTTTCTCGCCAAACACTAAATTATGTAGTTTCTCAACACTTTACACCATTATCTCTTATTCAAAATTAAAAGAACATCTGAGGGAAATTATTGTTTGTCATTCTATTACAAAACTGGTAAAAATATCTTAATACAGTGTTCAATCTAGAAGGGTTCCTTGCTCCATTTACCAAAAATAATGATTTTATCACACAAAAATATTGTCTGTGAGACAACAATGGCCAATCTTTTTAGTCTTGACATCCAAGATTTCCAAAAAACCACTTCTATATACATGTATATATAAAAATTGATGTATATATATATATATATATATTATTTGTATATGAATGATATGCAAGTGATTTATTAGTTACACTTGGGCCTCATCAATTAGGTATAACTAATCCTTAAAATCCTTAACACTTAGTAGTAGCACTTCTGTGTCTGTTCCAAAATAAGGCAACACCCTGACATGGGGGGGGGGGGGAGAAGGGGGGAACAGTATTTAGATTACCCCCGATAATGCAGAGGGTTTTCAACATTTAATTGAGTTCGTGTCGGTATTTTTTGTTTGAACTGTGGAGGGTTTTTCCAGACCTTACTCTACGTTTTTTGCCAGGCTTTGTTGCTAAGTTCTTAGTCTTCTGGATTTCTAAATTCCTGTTAGTCGATTCAATGACTTTGAACGCTTTGGCCTTTCGAAAGTTAGAAAAACTTTTTGATGTGTTTTTTTTTCATCAGGGGATTTACTTTGAACATCTGGTGCAAGTTCAAAGTCGTCAGTTTCGTGTAGTGCCATACTAATTAGAGTTTGCAGGTACTGTAATTCTTCATATAAGTTATTAATCAAGTCAGGCATTCTTTGGGGTTTCAAACCAAACTGACTTTAAATCATGATTCAGTTATTATTTTCCCATAATTCTGGGACTTTAGAATAAAGTTGTCTTGTTTCACACACAAAAACTGTTTTCTTTTGTTTTTTTAATAATAGACAGATCTTGCAGAATTGGCTTAATATCAAGTTTCCCTGACATACTAACTTTGTGACTTTATTGGGCTTTTACAATTGCACATTATTTTCTATGTGCCTGGTACATTAAGTTAACCAGACAGTAGGAAAACTCTCCATGAGAACTTTGAAAAGGACTTTTCTTCATCAGTGTAAATTATTACATTATTCAATAATAAGATGGCAATTACCTTGTTCATTGTTTTGTAACTTAGATAATTAAGTTATCATGCAACATTTGCGGTTTCCGATACACCTGTTTGGTATGGCTTTAGTTTAATTAACCTCATACCTAATTAGTTCCATAAAAATAAAAACATTTATAAACACCCAGCCTAGACTTAATAAAAAATGGAAACCTTCATGTACATCAGTATCATTCATAATAATTTTTATTTAAATTAATTCAATTTCATTTTTAATTAATGTATTTATCTATTTTTATTTATTTATTTATTTATTATCACTGTTATATAAATTACAGGATTTGGTTTTTTATAAGTTATTTATTTTTCATTGTTTATCACGTTATGCATTTATATAACTAATTGTCAATTTTATTTAAATTTATTAAGTTTTTGGTTTTTTTTTACATAAAGACAAACTAATCTAGACTAATAGAATCTGTCACCTGTTTGTGACCGATACCGGTTGATCTCAGTCGAGGGTGTTGTGATGTAACATATATATGTTACATCACAGCACCCGAGACTGAGACCATACGGTATCGATCACAAACAGGTGATATATTCTATTTCTCGTACCATTTAAGTTGTGTTTATAACTGCGTTACGTACAAAACAAAACACGTTCCCTCATGGGGCCTCTTGCATTCCTTTGGGCACCTAATACATTGTACAAATCAGCTCTTTGAAAATAATCCAATCGACAACTCTTCAATTTTTTAAAAATATCAATGATTTGTATTCAATGCAAATATAAAACAACTATGACAATGACATATTTTGAATAAAAAAGTAAAATAAAACACATATGTGAAAAATAAATAAAGAAACGTTTTGTTTGGATGACGTCAAGCACAATGATTGGATATGTCATCTATTTGTTCAATATGTAGCGCGAGGCAGTACCAGACAAACTGGACAAGACAGAAAAATCTAGCACTGGTTTGCACGTTAGATTTTTCTGTCCGGGGAACGAGAAAAAATAATCTGTACTAAAAAATTAACACTTAATCCAAATTCAAAGGTGACGGGTTTATAGACTTGTGTGATTGGTCATGAAAAGATCTAACTTGTAGTCTCTCTTTCTCTCCCTCTCTCTCTTTTACTTAACAGGGAAGAACTAGATAATGAGATTCACTAATCAGTGGTGGTATAACTACAGAAGAACAAGCCCTGCACTTGCGCAGTGCTTGTTAAAAGTAGAGATACTCTCCAGTGAGTCGCCAGATCGATCATAGACATAAATATATAAAAATTAGTTTTTTGGCGGCCAAATCAATCCATTATGATAAATAATGTAAAAATTGATGATTTCAAGCTTCTACAAGTAATGAGAAATTAGTGTACAGTATCGTCAACGCATAGTGCTCTAAAAGTCGGAAGGAGATACAAAGAAAAACGAAGTGTCGATGTGAAAAATGTCATTTTTCACATATGTTTTGTTTAAATTAAGGTTATGTGCAACCGTTAACCACAAAAAGTTGTATATATATATCGAAAGATATTACTAAAGCAGTTTATATTGAAAAAATACTGTTGGTTAACGGATGCACACATATTCAATATTTGAAATGTGTGCAACATTAATGCACATTTTCTCGATTTTTGTGTGTTTCTAACTAACTTTACGACAGTTTATCAAAATCAGCGGATAATATTTTGTTGCCAAAAAACCCACAAAGGGTGCAATTACTGATGATTACTTAATTTAAAACAAAAGAAGTTTATGGCGATATTTTACCAAAATTTAGCGTTTAGGCCGACACGGGCACAAAACGAATAATGTCACAATGTCATAATTTAAAATATTCTACTATTGGGTTTACTTAGAAATAAATCACTAATGCAAATGTTATCTTTGTAGGCTAAACTTCTTAATTCTCATAAATTACCTTAATTAATATTGCAACTACTTCCGATAAAAATGTTTGGCCGCTGCCTAGAGATACAGGAAATTTATTATCAACTAATCAAATAAAACGTTACATCCCGATCTGGAAAGTATGTTCCCAAAATAGTAAAAACTACACTTAAGTAATTAAGTTGGAGTTACTTCATCCTAGATTAAGTACTTATGTTCTGTCCAGAACTTAATCTTGGATTTTCTGTACTTAATTGAATTTAATCACTTAACTGGGGTTATATTCACATCAACGAGAAAATCAATTCAGTAGCGTTAATTGGAACTAAGTTACTTAATCCTAGATTAAGTAGCGTTAATCCTAGATTAAGTAGCGTTAATCCTAGATTAAGTAACTTAATCCTAGATTAAGTTAATAATATGACTCAAGCATTCCATAAACACTACCGTAAATTCTACTTTACATCACTATGAATGACACATTATTGAAACAATAACAACATGTTATATATTTATTTTTCAGTGACATGAGTGACTTCAAACAGTATGCACCATATTTACTATATAGAAAAATCACAAGGTCAAGATCACTACTTATATATAAATATATCACATAACTCTCTCGTTTAGTGATTGAATAAAACAGTGTAATATTTTTCATATTACACAGGTACCTATGTATTATCACTTAATTGTGACGTAATCAGTTCTCATGCTTCTGATTGGTTTAAAGCGTGAGAAAATATTCCGACGCCATTCATGTACTTCTTTTTTAACAACTTTTACTACGTCAGGCCAAAATGACTGCATTTAATGTTGGGGATACCGTAAAAGAAGACGGAGAAGGAATTGGTATAGTAAAAGAAAAAAATTCCCATGAGTTTGTTACATTCTATGATGTAATGATATGTGGAACACACCAGGGACATAATTTACGCAGCGCTTTGTGCCATATGACGTCATATGAAAACTGTGTTAGTCTGTTGTTTATTTTTAGACATTTGAAGGCTTTTCAATTCTTTGAAAAGTAATTTTGACAAATTCGAAAAAATATAACATAATTTGAACTGATTTTGTCTTTATTATCTTAGGTGATTAATTTACTTTTACTATAACTATATAGAACTGTATTCTTACTTGCACAGTTAATTTGGAGGTTATTTGCTTGACCTAGATAGAAATCAGCTGTTTCTATATGGCAACAAATAAGATTTACTTGTCATTGTGTCTCGCTCGGTATTTGGAGTTATGTGATAAATAGAATCTTAGACTCATGAGGGTTTTATATGAATTTATTAAACTCCACTCGTCTAAGATCCTCTATATAAATAGCTATTAAATTTTTTAAAATTCTTTATTCAAAAAACAATTTAATTAACTTTAAACTCACAAGTTAAAACTTAAAATAATAGTCATTTTTTGGAGTATTTTGTTTATTCAATGTACATAACTTTATAAAGCCGCTCGGGTCCGTTTAAAATGTCTATAATAGGTAATCTAGTGTTATTTTAAGCCTTCTTTATTGAGAATTTATTTGAGTTAATCGATTATTAGTTGTTTTCACCCAGGAAGAGTTTTTTAATACCGTCATAAGCACAATTGTCATAATTTCGAATCTTTTAAACCCCAAGTTTTCCCCCTTTTAGATCCCACCGTGACACGATTACAAGGATATTTCCTATTTCTTTATCAAGGAGCATGTTAAGTATTTTCCTGCCATCTCCATATTCGCTGGCATCGTCAATTGAATTGCCTATCCAAAAAGGTGCATGCTAATACAATGTGGTTGGCTTCAATAATATAGTATTCCTTCATAATCTGAAGTGCGACTTCTCTAGCTTCCGCTATACTTTTTACTCGAACTATATTTGATAAGAACCTATTTTCACCTACCGTTGTAACATCGCTGTGTTTAATATTAAATTTTGATCTTAGTTCAGTGTTGTATAGAATATTGTGGGCCTTACTTATCGATACTTTCTCCTTGTGTACGGCTCCGTCCAGAAATATAAGTTTGTCACCACTAACTTTAGTGTTGACCCCACTTTCTCTAAACTGATCTCTGAGGTCAAATGCTCTTTTGCGTTTTTTTGCGTTGGGCTTCTAGGTTGTGTCTGTACACCTTATACCGCTTTTAATTTTTTGGCATATCCAACACCTACACTTTTTGTGAATAATCGGTACATCGACCTACTATAGACCTTGGATAAGTGTCGTTTGTGCCTGTTTTCGTCAGATACGATGGATTCTGTCAAAATTGACAGTTCGAATTTTCATTCCGTTTTTGAATATTTCATTTCAGATTCTCCAACACCAGTAATTGTTTGTCATTTCGCGTTCTGTCAAATCTATGCTATTTGATTTGTTGATATTTATTTGTTGTTCTAGTTTGACAATATACGATTTTAATTGATGAACGTCTTGACTAAGCTGGGTGTTTTCAGCCCTTAGCTGGTTGATTTTGGTAGACTTATTCTGCTTTTCAGGTGTTACTAACTGTAACCGATCTTCAATACCGTTTTTGTTTTGAATATGTGCATGTAATTGTGTAACTGTCTCTTGAATATTATCCATGCGTGTTATAAAATTATCATGTTTGGATTGCACTTAGGTGACGATACTTAAAGCTTTTTTTCATGAATATCTACTGGCATTTGGTTTGCTAACTGCATGTCCTGTGTGTTATCAGACATTTTTACTACCAGTTCAATATATACACTCAATGTAATGTTTATACTGACTATGTATAGTACAGTCCGTGATCGATATTGAGGCAGTGTTTATAACACGGAGCAGTTTATTATACACAAAAGGTATTAATACCGTCTTATCGTATACGTATATTCACGCCTTTATTTGTCAACTCCACCTTTATATACCCCTATCCTAGGTCATCTCTTCCATGTTTATAAACACATACAGGTGTGTTATAAACTTGAAAAGTGCTCACTTTAAATATCACAATTTAAAAGTTCTTTTTCTATCATGTTTTTGAAAATTCAAAATGCACCAACTTAAGCAGTACGAATCAAAATCAAACATACTTATCCATTTCCGAATCACAATCCAGAAGCAAAGTAAAAACTTTGGAACTGACAAGTTAGGTCAGACACGTGAACTTCCACCAGGGAAGTGAGGCCGGGTGCTCCGGAAGGGTAAGCACCTCCTGTTTAGCTAGCTACACCCGTCACGTGTGTAATCAAAATTGTGTGAAAGGAACATGGAACTATGAGACGTCAAATATACCCAAGGCAATCCTGGACACAGAGACATCAAACTTATCAACAATACTGTGATGACGGCCATAAAACTTTTTGAGGGCCTTGATAAGCTTAGGCTTGCAATATCCCTGAGTCAACAATTTATTTGCAAGCAGCCTACTTCGTTGTACAAAGTCCCCGTAGTGGGAACAAGCTCTACCATAGCGTATTAATTGGGAAACAAATACACCATAAGCAGGAGAAGCAGGTATATTGCTGCATAAAAAAGGAAAGTTGACAATAGAAAAATTGAAGTCATCACGTTTGTCATAAAGTTTCAAATGTAGCCTTTCTTGTGCGTCATAATTCAGGTATAAGTCTAAATATGAAGCAGAACTTGAGAAATTAGTCGTGTCTTTTATTTCAAGCTCACTAGGATAGATGACATTTACATAGTCTCCAAATTTAGGATTCTTATATATCACCATTCCTGACCTTATTGCTGCATTGCGTTCCATTAAAAAAAACTATTTTGTGGACTCAATGTGAACAACGTCTACCAATGTCGTAGCCCGCAGAAGACTCTCAGTAACCAGTAAAAGTGGCCTTAATGGGCAGATGGCCTTTATATACAGGTTCAATTAATATGTATAAAAAACAATTGGGACACATCTATTGGCCTTAATAAGCAGGTGATCCTTATGTAGAGGTAGCCTTTAAGGCAGGTTGGACTATATGTGGTTGTCTATTTATGCCTACAGTGGAATAGATATGGATTGATATATTTGTTTTTGATAGATATAAATGTCTTCCACAATTCCTTCCTATAACAAACTCGGAACAAGACAGATACACATCAGGCAGTAATAATATGATAAGCTGATGGTGCAATGATAGGTCCGGTCTAAATGAGGAACGACTGAAATTAGTGACGATTTGATATTCGACCCCAGTAGAGATACTGTTTCTTACCGCACTTTTGGTTACATTGGCCGTTGCCAAGTCAACTTTTTTCTTTAAAATATTCTTTGAACTTAAACTTTAAAACCCTGATTTACTATATCCTTACATATCTTTTGTCCAAATCACAACCCTACACATTCAAACTTCGAAAACTGTCATATTAAATTTTACGGGTAAATGTCCATTATGTAACTGTGGCTAGTTTTATGATAAATTGTTTTGGATTGACAAATGTTTGTTTTTGATAAAAATAACACAAGTTGTCAATGACTTCAATCGTTCAACTTTTCACAGACCGAAGTCAACAGTGTAACAAGTTAAATTTCAAAACCAAATTTACAGACCGAAGTCAACAGTGTAACAAGTTAAATTTCAAAACCAAACTCTTTTTAATTAGAGTAATAAATTTAATAAAGAAAATATGTTTAATAAACTAGAATTAATGTGTAACTGATGTGGCCTTTTAACTTCAAAATATAATTGAATGAATTCAATCGTTCAACTTTACCAAGACCGAAGTCAACATTGTAACAAGTTAAATTTCAAAACCAAACTCTTTTTAATTAGAGTAATAAATTTAATAAAAGAAAATATGGTTCATAAACTAGAATTAATGTGTAACTGATGTGACCTTTTAACTTCAAAATATAATTGAATGAATTCAATTTTTTGCACTTGCAGATTAAGAGACTTTGAACATATATTACAATGCATAAAGTATATATATTGAGATTCCTTGGCACCTGAACTTTCTAACCAGATTCAAAAGGAAATACACAATTAATCTAAAATCCGAATTCAATATCAGTTACAGATCATGAACATGATTTTATTCTGTACTTATATCACACATAACTAAAATGTATCTTGGAATATAATATGTATGCGCATTCCTTGATGGCAATTTATATCAGATAAGGTTTAATATAATGTAAATGTCCCCACTGAGTTAAAGTGAAGTAATTTTATAGAGAAATCAAGATTAAGTAAATGTCTATGTGTGTTAAATCTAAAAGAAACATACCGGTTGGTGTTCAAATCTCATTCCCAAAAACAAAATTAAAACTTTGTAAACAAGCAAATAAAGTTAAAAATAATAAAATTAATTTATTGTTCTGTTATCAATTAAAACAAAGAAGAAACATTGAATTTCAGAAGTATCAAAAGAACAACGAAACATTAAGCGTTAATCGAAAATCATGAGATCAGATAACAAGGCATTTTTTAGGACAGGTACTTACATAACTGTTTCACCAAATGTATAATACAGAGATATATCAAACGGGATTGTTACATTTGTATCGCGGAATATAACAAACACTGGCATTAAAATCACTGTAAAGAATATAGGAACGGTTATTTCATGTTTCAAAATAAGACAAACTTTATACATGGTACTAAGGTCACATGGTCATAAATAAAAAAAACAAAGAAACATAAAATAGAGGAGTTTGCTTCACCAATGTTTATATTGTATAATGCATTAAATGAATAAATGCTTATTGAATATAGTTTATAATGATACAGACAGAGATCAAAAGGAAATATGTATTTAATCAAAATCCATATTCAATAACATACATAATGTTCATTCAGAAGGAACAACAGCGTGTAATTATAAATAATTATATTGATAAATTGTGACAGTGCAATCAAAAGTATTTTCATTTAATACATTCAGAAAACCATCTCCGTATTACATCTAGGGATTAATCAGTTTATAAATTTGAATTGTTTCTTCAGACTATTCATTATAAGTTGTTGATTCAAGGATATTGAGATCTTATTCTTATCAAGCCATTCAAAACAGTTTATGGCCTAACCAAAATATTAACGTACAATGTATCTTAAAGTAGCACATGCCAATGCTGCAGTGGTCAAACAGAAATAATTAATTACAAACCAACATCCAAAACAGTTTGACAACGTTATCATGGTTTTCAAATATAATAATAAAAACTTGTTTGGACATGCTTAACATTAGTGTACTGGATCTTGTACCTTATTGCATACATGCAATTTTCAGTATGTATCGTTGCAATCTTCCACCCATTCACAATTTTCGAAAAATACAATCATTAGCTGCAATTCAATCTGAATATGAGGTTGTTTTGATTTAATTTAGATCCATTTTTTTATAATTGAGTTTTCCATTTTGCAAAAAACGACTTTGTAACCCCTTGGTTTTGATTTAAAATCTAAACTAAATTAAACGTAAGTGAAAGGTGTATTGAAAGCGAATCAATATACATCGTATTTATTTTTAAAACGGTATAAAGTCAATAAGTTTACTTTCTTCGGTTTGATGGGAATTGTCCTTCTACGAGGTTGATTTGAAATCTTGTTATGTTATGCTGTAGACATCAATCAAACGTTAACATAACATCAATTAACAACAGGAAAATATTGTACTTACAAATGATTTTTAACGCAGAAAAAAAGATAATTACAAAAAAAATTATAACACTTATGTTTCACAATGATCAAAACGAAAGTTGAAAGTAATAAAATCAAAAACAAAAACAGATTTGATATAAATGTTGCTTGTACCGACACAAATCAACACTTGAAATATCTAAATACATATATTCAAATTGATTATAGGCAGCGACAACAAAGTTACAAAATTCAAAATTCAACAGCGGTCACCCAACGCAAAAATCCGTTTAAATATCTAAATGACTCAGGTTACGAACAAAAGAAGAAACAAATAAAAAATCAACAGCTATATTTTGTTGTTAATGATTTCTAAGTTTGATAAACATAAAGCAAGAGATTGAGAAATAGTCGGCATAACCGATTATACTACATGACAAGCACAGCATATTGTAGACTATTTGTTGGACAAAGCATATCGCTTGTAATGTTGTAGAGCGCTAACATTATATACATTAACAGGTGGAAAATGTTGTATTTGCTAATGATTTTCGATGTAAAAATTATATCATCGCACTGGAAAATATAGATTAATAACATACGAGATACTTCTGTTTAAACAGTGATCAAAAGGTAAAATTAACACAAATATAAAATACACAACTTACAAATATCCGATAAAGTAAATTGAGTCAATAATCTAATTGATATATATTGTAACGGTACACGGATCAAATAATCACTATCTGGTGATCAGACTGATTAAATGATCGGTCCGGATAATCGAGCGGGTTGTTACCAGTCAAATACCTATAATTTTACAACTAACTACGATTTTAAAATATACAATAAATTTATTTAACCCTAATAACTATATTATTTTATTATTCTTGTGCGTTCTTTTTTTTAAATAAATTCTTCTACATCTGTATCTTTGTATCTTTTTTTTATCTGTGCTCTTTATCTCCCTTTTAGGACCCCTGTATAGGACCGGTACAGTTGTCTCCCTTGGTTTTCCGTTTTCTTTTTATCTATTTCTTCTCTCCACTGTGACTTCTTTTTTTTTTAAAATAACCGTATTATATTCTGTTTTATTCTTGAAACAGATAGGTTACTTTACTAAGCAATAGTGTCACATATCACGATTGCTTATCACCTGTTTATCTCCAAATTATCACATTTGGGAAAAATACTTAATTTCACCAAAATTAATACCCTCTATAAATACTCCCTAATTAATTTATATTTCCTTAACATATAACCTTCAACTTTTTCTTCTTCTTCGTTAGGATAATTTTTCTAATAAAATCTGAACATTAATTCAGTCTAAGACATGAGCATATTATTTCACTGTTATATGGAATTCGGCTGGACCTCTCTTCTGGTCACCATTCCATTACTTTTATGGTTTAACTTCTATCTATTCTTCTTCCCTATTTAAATCTTGGAAAAATCAATTCGGTCTAAGAATTGAATTTCAATACGTAAGCATATCCATTATGCATTTCCCAATTATTATTATTTCACTTATAAATATATATGGAATTCGGTTGGACCTCTCTTCTGGTCACCATTCCATCACCTCTCTTAAAAATTTAATCTCGTGTTTAACTCTTTCTTTAAATTTCATAAAACTTCTTTGATTTGAAGGCATCGATGTAATCTTCACGTTTTGTAACCCCATTGGCCATTCTAATTAATACCAATTACAAAACGTAAGTTCTTACCTTCAAAATCTTTAATAATTCTTGACCAACGACAATGTCGGGCGAGCGAAAGAGAGCGAGTTAAAGAACGCGGCCCTTTTATACCCCGGTTGTCCAACAAGGGATAACCTTGACAGTTGTCGGGAATCTGACATGATTGTCGGGTCGACATAGCATTTGTCGGTTAACCCCAGTGCCATATGTCGGATGCCCAAAACAATCGTCGGATTCACTATTATTTGACTTCATGACTGAACGCCGCTTTGTATTTCAATTCTCTGGTTATGTCTGTAATAAAATCTAAGGTTACCTAACATTATTGAACTTCAGTTTTATTGTTTCAGAAAATTATTTTCTAACCATTCAAAGGTATTCCCTACAACAACTTTATATTCAGTAGCGCCCTCTAGTGGGGATTTCCCGAGTTATCTTTCTTCATTCAGCTACCGTTATGGCGCGTGTGTTGACAAATGTGGAGTTTCAGTTCTAGTGACGATGTCTGTACCATCACAATAACATAAACCATGGTTTAAGTGTCATTGGAAGTTTGTTATTCCAGCCTAATAGTCCATATCTAACTCCGTTGTTTTACATAATCAGCAATAGAGAGGGTTTGTACACTACAGATGTGAAGATCGTCTTTTATATAGGCTAACTTGAAACTTGGCTTGCTGCCATGAATTTCTCAGCGTTGTGTTTCTCTCGGGTTCGAACCATAATAAAGATTATTTTCTCAATATTTCTGATTATACAAACACATTCCGTTTATATAATCCTTAACTTGACATAGCCGCCGGGCCATATCTCTACATTGCCCCCCACTTAAGTGTTAACGTGTCCTCACGAACACTTCTAAACTTAAAAATAAAATAATTCAAGCTTGTTATCCACATCTTGTAATTTCATTTTTTACAAAAAAAATTCAATGTCTTGCGCTTCTATAGGGATGGTCTCGATCTCTTCTTCTTTCTCTTCTCAAAGTGTCTCTCATCTCTCTAATGTCTAATATAATTTTTCCTTGTTGTTCCCTTTGAAATGTAAAGACATCCTTAACTCCTCTGAGGCACTTGTCTAAAGCCTGTAGATTTCTATTTATTGCCCCTAACTGGCCATTCACAGTATTCTTAAGTTCGGTGATTTCTTTCTTTAAAACAACGATATCTTCCGTCAGAGTATTTAGTTGAATCTTATTGAGTCTACAACAAGAACTTGATGACTCAGAACTGGAATTGGAGGGTGCTGGGGAAGTCTCCCTTTCTAAGTTTTCTGTAGTTTGTACTTGCATAGAGGTTTCCACTACTTCGACCTCCTGAGTTGCTTCCATCGGCTGTGGGGACACGGCAGCCATAGGTGCCCCATAATCCAATAATTGGTACAATATGGAGTCAGGATTCTCCAAATCATTTGGATCATCCACATATAATACCGTTGTTTGATTACTGTTAATTGGTGCAACTAATTGCTGTTCTTCTGGAAATTGCTGTTGCTCTGGAATCGTTGGCTGCGAGCTAACAGATCGACCGGATTTGGTCGTCCGCTCCGCCCACTCCGCCTTAGACTCCTCTGTGGACATGATCACATAATCATATCCCTCTTTTAATTCTCTTGGGTTCTCTGATTTATTAATAAATCTGCTATATTCCATCAGAGGAATGCCACGTTCCTCACACATCAATCTATGTATGGTATACCCTTTCGGCCCCACATGTTTTCTGAACTGTTCCTCGTCCCTACATTTGTAGTTACAAAGATTGCACCAATACGATGCTTGGTCTGCACTCATGTGCACTCTATATAGATGACTCTCCATCCTATTCTTCTGGTCCATGTACCCACACCCTTGATACAAACATTTATACATCAAACCACGTTTACCCATTTTTCCTACAAATATAAGTATTTATCATACCATAAATAAAATGAATAAATAATTTGATCACTACATTATTGACACTGTTCTGTAACATGTATCAGATTTTTTTTATAATGTGACATTAGATGAATAGCTCCAATAAGTAAATAACTCGATCATTGAATAGTTCTCCCGATGACTTATGTTTTGACACCAATCAAAAGATGACATCTTTCAATAGCTACATACAGTACCACCTACACTGTTCTGCAACCATATCATTTTAAAATTTGAAATTAGATGAACAACTCCAATAAGTAAATAACTTGATCACTGGATAATTCTTCTGATTACTTATGTTTTGACACCAATCAAAAGATGACATCTTTCAATAACTGCATACAGTACCACCTGCACTGCACTGCAATCATATCATCTTATAATGTAAATTAGATAAAAAATTCCAATAAAGTCTTGCTTCAGTTTTTCTTCTTCTTTGATTTGTGTCCCTTATCTCGGACATCTAAATCAGACCTGGTTACTTGCACAACTATACAACATGTACCCAAATATATATACCATCTCTCTTATGGCTATACACTTTTGCTTTCATTGTCAACTTTTCTTTCTGCAGCCATATACTGGTAAAAAAAACAAGTTAACAAAAAAAACATAACAAGTATTTTAATGAAATTTATTTAGATTTACAGTTTTTATACAAAAGTCACTATAAGTGTTCCACAATTATAAATAAATCACTTAATGAACCAATTGTTCAATAAAAAAAAATCATAAATGACCAATTGTTATCTGTATATAAAGTTAAAACCGTTCACAAGAGTTACTCCCCTTTAACCATTGCTTGATGGTTAAGTTTTTCTGCTACTTTTTCAGCTCTTTTCTTCCATTTTGGTGGATTTTCTCCTTTGTATGGCTTCAGTTTGTTATGATTAAGAACCTTTTGACTTCCTTTTTCATCAGTTTGTATTTTGTATGTTAAATTATCTAATCTCTGAAGTACCACAAATGGACCATAATATGACGGTTGTAGTTTTGGCGTCTTTCCTTTTTTTCGCGCCTCGTTCAAACACCAAACTAAGTCTCCTGGATCATAGCTATTATGTGCCAACTTGACATCATAGCATGCTTTTCTTCTCTTAGCAGCTGCTTCTAAATTGCGTCTTGCTATTTCGTGTGCACACTGCATTCTATCTCTCAAATTGTCGACATATTCCCCATAGCTGGACATTTCTAAACCGATTTTTTCCCTACCGGTATTTCCATATTAGTTCAACTGGTAATCTCACTTCTCTTCCTAGCATAAGCATATTTGGCGTTAGTCCCGTTGATTCTGATGGAGTTGCTCGATATGCCGCTGCTAGACATCCTAAATGAAGGTCCCATTCGGTATCTTGTCCCTTCAGATAAGCTTTAATCATTCTTATTAAAGTTCTATTAAATCTTTCTGCCTGACCATTACATTTCGGGTTTCTGGCACTTGTTCTGGTCTTCTTAATTTCTAACATTGAACAAAGCTCTTTAAAAAGATCACTTTCATAGTTTCTGCCCTGGTCCGAATGAAGGCTAAAAGGGCATCCAAATCTACTAATAACTTCATTAAGTATAACTCTCGCCGTCGTCTCCGCTGTTTGATCTGGTACAGGAAAAACTTCCACCCATTTAGTGAAGTAGTCAGTGACAACTAAAATATACCTATTTCCTCGTTCTGTTAATGGAAGTGGTCCTAGAATATCTGTTGCTAACCTGTCTAAAGGCGCTCCTACCAGCATAGTACCTAAAGGCGCTCTCGGTGTCTTTTGAGGCAATTTATTTTTTGCACAAATATCACATTTTAGAACCCAGTTATTTACATCTTCCCGTAATTCAAACCAATAAAAATGTTGAAGAGTTTTCTGTCTCGTTTTCTTAGTTCCCAAATGCCCAGATAACACTGCATTGTGCATCTGTAGTAATACTTCTTCTCTAAGTTTTCTTGGTACTAACAGCTGTAAGTATTCGCCGCTTCCATCTTTCTTGTGGAACCTCTTATATAGTAATCCATCTTTTAATTCTAATGAATCCCATAAGTTCCAATAATGTCTACTCTCTGCACTCTTAGCTGTCATCTCTCGACTTGATGGTTTCTCTCCTTTAAGTTTTGCTTTTACTATTATCCCCATATGTACATCTTCTTGCTGTAGCTTACCAGTTTTAGCTATGTGTTGCGGATTGGTCAATGGTAACCATACATCTTTTCCTTGTTTTTCATTTATAGCGGTTGCTCTCTCTTTTCCCGATTTTGTTTTTACCGCCCTCAGAGCTCCATTCTCTTTGTAAATTTCTTCTGCTGAACTAATCCAGGAACTCAGCATTTCTCTACTGCGATTAGTACATTTCTTGCAAGGTCCGCATTTTAAATTGTCCATATTATCAACATCTGAACAGCTGCAGTCTCTAGGATTAAAACATCGACTTAATCCATCGGCATTTTGGTGTTTCTTCCCTGGTCTGTATTCAACATCAAAGTCATATGCTGATAAAATCTCTATCCACCTAGCTATCCTACTTTTTGGTTCCTTTAAACTAAACAACCATGTTAAAGCGTTATGGTCAGTTCTTACTTTAAAATGTCGGCCTAATAAATATTGTCGGAAATATTCTACAAAATATCGCAAAGCTAGCAGTTCTTTATCTGTAACACAGTAATTTTTCTCAGAGCGATTTAATGTTCGACTACCATAAGCTATTACTCTTTCTTTCCCTTCTTGAATTTGACTTAAAACACCCCCAATAGCGTTGTCGCTTGCATCTGTATCTAAAATGAATTCACCATCCATGTTAGGATATGCCATTATTTCGGGTCCTGTTAAAACGTTCTTTAAGTGTTGAAAAGCATTTTCACATTTATTAGACCACTCAAATTCTTTGCCCTTCTTAGTAAGATCGGTCAGCGGTTTTGCTAATTCAGCAAAATTCTTTATGAATCTTCTGTAGTAACTAGCCAACCCCATAAACTGTCTAACTTCTTTAACGTTGTTTGGTGTTTTCCACTGCATCACTTTTGAAACATTCTCGGCATTTGGTAACACGCCGTCCTTGTTCACGATGTGTCCCAAAAATTCGACTTCGTCTTGAACTAATTGGCATTTATCTGGTTTCAATTTCAGACCGGCTCTCTTTATTCTTTCCAAAACATCGTCCATTCTTTGAATTAATTCGGGGAGGTTCTGTCCATACACCACTATGTCATCAAGATATATAAGACAGGTGTGCCACTGCATTCCCTGCAAAACTAGCTCCATGCACCGCTGGAAACAAGCACCACCTCCACTCAAACCAAACGGGAGGGTTCGAAATTCGTATAGACCATATTTCGTTACGAATGCTGTTTTTGGGATGTCGGATTCTTTTACTGCGATCTGGTGGTAACCGGAAGTGAGGTCAAAAGTGGAGAAAATCTTAGCTCCCGCTACCGCATCAAGACAGTCGCGTACTCTAGGAAGTGGATATGCGTCTGTCCCTGGACCTAAAGAGTTGACCTTTCTATAATCTATACACGGCCGCACTTTACCGGATTTCTTACGCACTAGGCAAATCGGAGATGCCCACGGCGAACTTGATTGCCGAATGATACCCTGTTCTAACATTTGCTGAATCGCTTTTCTCTCTTCGTCGGCAAATGCGTGTGGTACTGGTCTCGGTGGTTGCCGGACCGGTCTAGCATCACCCGTGTTGATCTCATGCTCAACTATATTCGTAAACCCCAAATCGGTTTCATTTTTTGAAAATACATCCCCATATTTACGTAGCAAATTAGCTATTTCTACTCTTTCTGTTTTTGTTCTATTTTTAGACGCTTTCTCGTACAGTTCTTTTAAATGGTCTGGCACGATTTCGTCTAACTTTCCTTCACATGGTTTATACTCTGTAGTCTGTGTCCCTTCATTACATTTTCTTACTGTACTGGACTGTTGTTGATTGGCGATTTCTTCTTCCCTATCTTCATTTTCTACCAGATTTGCTATATTGCTATCAATAAGCTCAGCTTCACCAACCACTTCATCTTGATTAATGGATACAACTTCTTCAAACGGATTCATTATTCGAAGTTGAACTGTTGTTTTACATCTATTGTCTATCAATGTAGATGCCATAATAAGAGGATATCTGTTCTTAAAGTTTTCAGTAGATTCTATTAAAAATTCCTGTGTAGGCAACATTTCATCTGTTTCGTACCGCTCAACAAAAACGTCTATTACTATTTCACTTAGCCCTGGAATACGGCAGTGGTCTGCTGTAGTCACTCTACGAACTTTATTCGGTAGGCCTACTTGCGTGCATTTTATAACTTCGCCCTCAACAGAATTTCTCCTTTACTCAACAGAATATCAGCTGGTCCATCTTCATCATTCTGTAATATGTCAACACCAAGTAATCCCTCATCTTCAATTTCGGCAACTATTACTTCTTTTCTAATCTGTAAATCCCCTAACTGTAAATCAAATTCTGCCTTTCCAAATTCTTGTAGTGGTAGCCCACTAGCGCCTGATAGCGTTACAGTTTTAACTAACTTTGGCCTTTTCTCCAATGGAATTTTGCTAAAAACTCTTTCGGATATAATTGTATTAGAAGCTCCTGTATCTGTAGTAAATATTAAATCTACCCCCTCAATTTTCCCTTCAATATATACACCTGGTGCTTTTGGCACTTGTTTTCGTATCAATGCTGAATTATTTTGATCAATACTCGTATTTTCTAAATTCGTTTCCATGTCAGTGGGGCGTTTTTCATTCAAGGTCACATGGTTGCCCCTTGCAGTGACCTCTGACCGTTTACCGAATTATCATTATATGCTTGTCTTCTGACTTCCGAGTCTTTAATTTCTGTATCTTGATTAATACTTGGTAAAAATGGCTGATTATTTACTTCTTGTTGAAGTGCTGCCCATGGTGTATTAGGCCCTTGGTCATGCCAACCTCTATTCAAGTTTGCATAACACTCATATGCAAAATGGCCTCGTCTTCCACATCGGAAACATTCTTTATTATTAGCATTTTTATTTCTCCAATCTCCGTTTCTTTTAGTATCCTGTGTCTTAGAGCTACATGTATTTAACTGTTGCTTCATTCCTTCTATTTCCTGTCTTAGTTGCTTCATATTCTGTAAAATATCTTCGCCGCTATCATCTTTGCTTTTAAATCCGCTAGCTATATCGCTATTTTTTCTAACATTTCCTTTACTTGCTTTTTCTTCTGATTGGTTAAAACCACTTCCGGTATATCTTCCCGTGTTCGGTCCCTTAACCTGCTTAACTATTATTTCCTCGTTTTCCGAAATATGCTCATAATTTTCATCTGTTTTACTAGTTTTACTCTTAGCCCATTTGACATTCTTCGGCTTACTCATCCGTTTATCAGCACTTCTGTCTAACACCGGACGGTAGGGTGAAACTGATCTGGCATAACCACGTTTATTGCCTATCCTGTTATCATCGCCCATATTCCGATATCTTCTCTTTTTGTCGCGTGAACTGCGGTCGTAATCTCTGCTGTAACACGAGTCATTTTCAGTATCGCTGGAGTCACTTGGATAACCCATTGTTCTTCTTATTTTCCTATTCTTTCTGTCTATTAATGACGGTTGCTTCGTCTCCACAAAATTAACTGCATGATACACGGCTTCGTCCACATTTTTCGGCTCCTTTACATATTCCACCTGAACTCTGACCTTTTCGTCCTCTAGTCCAGCTAAAAATCTTTGTAACAAATCTTCTTCTCTGGTGTTACTATTGCGATTTTTGTATGCTTTGTCATATATTCTCTTTAGTTCCGCTGCGTATTCTTCAAAAGACTCGCCAGGCTTTTGGTTTCTTTTACTAAATTGAACAGCAAATGTTTTTGAAGTTTCAACTATTCTAAATCTGCTATTTAGCTCCCTAATTAAAGCTTCATAATCATCTAGAGTAGATGCTGGTAACTGGTTAAATACAAATTCACCTGCCACACCTTGTAATCTTGGTAATAATTCGTCTAAACGCTTTTCTTTGCTCCATTCATTCCGGTTACCAACAGCTTTAAATCTGTTAAACCATACATTCCATCTCTCTTTTCCTGTAAATGCGGGAAGTTTCACTGAAGTCGATTCTGAGTTACAGCTTCTAGTTTTTCGAACTTTTATATGCACACTGCTTTCATCATTACTATCCCCGGTATCGCTATCTGTGCTCGATTTGTCATCTGTGCTACTATCAGATACTTGGACATCACTTCTATGTGCCTGCTTGATCTTCTTGTTTATTTTTCGCGCGCTTTTTCTTTCCGTATAGACTTGGTCCGATTTGCTTTGTAAATCGCCAATCATTTGAAATACTCTCTCAAAATTTTCCGTATTTTTTGATTCATTTCAGTTATTGCTCTGACCAATTCTCTGTTTATTTGATTTGTTTCTGTGATAGCCGCTTTAATTTCACCGAGACATTCATATTTCTGAGTAACATCGTCACTTCTTATATGTGGTGTTACTTGTCTCTGCATATCTCTGCTCGACGTTTGCTGTGGCGTTGTAATTCTCGAGTTACTTCCCCTACTATCGGTATCGTCATGTGTGGTTGCAGCTGCTTGATCACCTATACTATCAATCTCTTCATCTGTATCATATCTTGGTGATACACTTCTCGCACCTCTGGTTGGTTTTACAGTATTACTCAAAACTGCGTCACCTTTGCCCATGCCCATGGCTTTATCGGCATTATCTAAAACCACGTTATCTCCAATAACTGGTTCCAGCTCTCCAACACCATCTGTAATATCTGCCCTTCCATTCTGACTTCTTCGCCTTCTTTGTCTCTTTCCCATATCTATTTTGTCTGTGATATTGACTAGTTACTCTGTTATAAGTTCGTTTCGCTGGATAAGCTTCTATTAAGCCTATCCCACTTCTGACACCAAATAAAAACGTATGTAACGGTACACGGATCAAATAATCACTATCTGGTGATCAGACTGATTAAATGATCGGTCCGGATAATCGAGCGGGTTGTTACCAGTCAAATACCTATAATTTTACAACTAACTACGATTTTAAAATATACAATAAATTTATTTAACCCTAATAACTATATTATTTTATTATTCTTGTGCGTTCTTTTTTTAAATAAATTCTTCTACATCTGTATCTTTGTATCTTTTTTTTATCTGTGCTCTTTATCTCCCTTTTAGGACCCCTGTATAGGACCGGTACAGTTGTCTCCCTTGGTTTTCCGTTTCTTTTCTTCTTCTCTCCACTGTGACTTCTTTTTTTTTAAAATAACCGTATTATATTCTGTTTTATTCTTGAAACAGATAGGTTACTTTACTAAGCAATAGTGTCACATATCACGATTGCCTATCACCTGTTTATCTCCAAATTCTCATTTGGGAAAAATACTTAATTTCACCAAAATTAATACCCTCTATAAATACTCCCTAATTAATTTATATTTCCTTAACATATAAGCTTCAACTTTTTCTTCTTCTTCGTTAGGATAATTTTTCTAATAAAATCTGAACATTAATTCAGTCTAAGACATGAGCATATTATTTCACTGTTATATGGAATTCGGCTGGACCTCTCTTCTGGTCACCATTCCATTACTTTTATGGTTTAACTTCTATCTATTCTTCTTCCCTATTTAAATCTTGGAAAAATCAATTCGGTCTAAGAATTGAATTTCAATACGTAAGCATATCCATTATGCATTTCCCAATTATTATTATTTCACTTATAAATATATATGGAATTCGGTTGGACTCTCTCTTCTGGTCACCATTCCATCACCTCTCTTAAAATTTAATCTCGTGTTTAACTCTTTCTTTAAATTTCATAAAACTTCTTTGATTTGAAGGCATCGATGTAATCTTCACGTTTTGTAACCCCATTGGCCATTCTAATTAATACCAATTACAAAACGTAAGTTCTTACCTTCAAAATCTTTAATAATTCTTGACCAACGACAATGTCGGGCGAGCGAAAGAGAGCGAGTTAAAGAACGCGGCCCTTTTATACCCCGGTTGTCCAACAAGGGATAACCTTGACAGTTGTCGGGAATCTGACATGATTGTCGGGTCGACATAGCATTTGTCGGTTAACCCCAGTGCCATATGTCGGATGCCCAAAACAATCGTCGGATTCACTATTATTTGACTTCATGACTGAACGCCGCTTTGTATTTCAATTCTGGTTATGTCTGTAATAAAATCTAAGGTTACCTAACATTATTGAACTTCAGTTTTATTGTTTCAGAAAATTATTTTCTAACCATTCAAAGGTATTCCCTACAACAACTTTATATTCAGTAGCGCCTCTAGTGGGGATTTCCCGAGTTATCTTTCTTCATTCAGCTACCGTTATGGCGCGTGTGTTGACAAATGTGGAGTTTCAGTTCTAGTGACGATGTCTGTACCATCACAATAACATAAACCATGGTTTAAGTGTCATTGGAAGTTTGTTATTCCAGCCTAATAGTCCATATCTAACTCCGTTGTTTTACATAATCAGCAATAGAGAGGGTTTGTACACTACAGATGTGAAGATCGTCTTTTATATAGGCTAACTTGAAACTTGGCTTGCTGCCATGAATTTCTCAGCGTTGTGTTTCTCTCGGGTTCGAACCATAATAAAGATTATTTTCTCAATATTTCTGATTATACAAACACATTCCGTTTATATAATCCTTAACTTGACATAGCCGCCGGGCCATATCTCTACAATATCATGAGTAACAGAAGATGAAACAGACGAAAAATCAACAGCCAAAGTGCGTAGTCAAGGAACCCATAATTTAAGAAACACGAAGCGACATATATACAATAATCGGCATAAATTTTTATGTTACAGACATTACAAGTAACATAGAACTTCAGACGATTTTTTGGACAGAGAGTGTATGTGTACGTTTTGAAAGGTATTTATCATTCTATTTTACAACAATATTGTAACGGTACACGGATCAAATAATCACTATCTGGTGATCAGACTGATTAAATGATCGGTCCGGATAATCGAGCGGGTTGTTACCAGTCAAATACCTATAATTTTACAACTAACTACGATTTTAAAATATACAATAAATTTATTTAACCCTAATAACTATATTATTTTATTATTCTTGTGCGTTCTTTTTTTAAATAAATTCTTCTACATCTGTATCTTTGTATTTTTTTTTATCTGTGCTCTTTATCTCCCTTTTAGGACCCCTGTATAGGACCGGTACAGTTGTCTCCCTTGGTTTTCCGTTTTCTTCTCTCCACTGTGACTTCTTCTTTTTTTAAAATAACCGTATTATATTCTGTTTTATTCTTGAAACAGATAGGTTACTTTACTAAGCAATAGTGTCACATATCACGATTGCCTATCACCTGTTTATCTCCAAATTATCTCATTTGGGAAAAATACTTAATTTCACCAAAATTAATACCCTCTATAAATACTCCCTAATTAATTTATTTTTCCTTAACATATAAGCTTCAACTTTTTCTTCTTCTTCGTTAGGATATTTTTTCTAATAAAATCTGAACATTAATTCAGTCTAAGACATGAGCATATTATTTCACTGTTATATGGAATTCGGCTGGACCTCTCTTCTGGTCACCATTCCATTACTTTTATGGTTTAACTTCTATCTATTCTTCTTCCCTATTTAAATCTTGGAAAAATCAATTCGGTCTAAGAATTGAATTTCAATACGTAAGCATATCCATTATGCATTTCCCAATTATTATTATTTCACTTAAAAATATATATGGAATTCGGCTGGACCTCTCTTCTGGTCACCATTCCATCACCTCTCTTAAAAATTAAATCTCGTGTTTAACTCTTTCTTTAAATTTCATAAAACTTCTTTGATTTGAAGGCATCGATGTAATCTTCACGTTTTGTAACCCCATTGGCCATTCTAATTAATACCAATTACAAAACGTAACTTCTTACCTTCAAAATCTTTAATAATTCTTGACCAACGACAATGTCGGGCGAGCGAAAGAGAGCGAGTTAAAGAACGCGGCCCTTTTATACCCCGGTTGTCCAACAAGGGATAACCTTGACAGTTGTCGGGAATCTGACATGATTGTCGGGTCGACATAGCATTTGTCGGTTAACCCCAGTGCCATATGTCGGATGCCCAAAACAATCGTCGGATTCACTATTATTTGACTTCATGACTGAACGCCGCTTTGTATTTCAATTCTCTGGTTATGTCTGTAATAAAATCTAAGGTTACCTAACATTATTGAACTTCAGTTTTATTGTTTCAGAAAATTATTTTCTAACCATTCAAAGGTATTCCCTACAACAACTTTATATTCAGTAGCGCCCTCTAGTGGGGATTTCCCGAGTTATCTTTCTTCATTCAGCTACCGTTATGGCGCGTGTGTTGACAAATGTGGAGTTTCAGTTCTAGTGACGATGTCTGTACCATCACAATAACATAAACCATGGTTTAAGTGTCATTGGAAGTTTGTTATTCCAGCCTAATAGTCCATATCTAACTCCGTTGTTTTACATAATCAGCAATAGAGAGGGTTTGTACACTACAGATGTGAAGATCGTCTTTTATATAGGCTAACTTGAAACTTGGCTTGCTGCCATGAATTTCTCAGCGTTGTGTTTCTCTCGGGTTCGAACCATAATAAAGATTATTTTCTCAATATTTCTGATTATACAAACACATTCCGTTTATATAATCCTTAACTTGACATAGCCGCCGGGCCATATCTCTACATTGCCCCCCACTTAAGTGTTAACGTGTCCTCACGAACACTTCTAAACTTAAAAATAAAATAATTCAAGCTTGTTATCCACATCTTGTAATTTCATTTTTTACAAAAAAAATTCAATGTCTTGCGCTTCTATAGGGATGGTCTCGATCTCTTCTTCTTCTCTTCTCAAAGTGTCTCTCATCTCTCTAATGTCTAATATAATTTTTCCTTGTTGTTCCCTTTGAAATGTAAAGACATCCTTAACTCCTCTGAGGCACTTGTCTAAAGCCTGTAGATTTCTATTTATTGCCCCTAACTGGCCATTCACAGTATTCTTAAGTTCGGTGATTTCTTTCTTTAAAACAACGATATCTTCCGTCAGAGTATTTAGTTGAATCTTATTGAGTCTACAACAAGAACTTGATGACTCAGAACTGGAATTGGAGGGTGCTGGGGAAGTCTCCCTTTCTAAGTTTTCTGTAGTTTGTACTTGCATAGAGGTTTCCACTACTTCGACCTCCTGAGTTGCTTCCATCGGCTGTGGGGACACGGCAGCCATAGGTGCCCCATAATCCAATAATTGGTACAATATGGAGTCAGGATTCTCCAAATCATTTGGATCATCCACATATAATACCGTTGTTTGATTACTGTTAATTGGTGCAACTAATTGCTGTTCTTCTGGAAATTGCTGTTGCTCTGGAATCGTTGGCTGCGAGCTAACAGATCGACCGGATTTGGTCGTCCGCTCCGCCCACTCCGCCTTAGACTCCTCTGTGGACATGATCACATAATCATATCCCTCTTTTAATTCTCTTGGGTTCTCTGATTTATTAATAAATCTGCTATATTCCATCAGAGGAATGCCACGTTCCTCACACATCAATCTATGTATGGTATACCCTTTCGGCCCCACATGTTTTCTGAACTGTTCCTCGTCCCTACATTTGTAGTTACAAAGATTGCACCAATACGATGCTTGGTCTGCACTCATGTGCACTCTATATAGATGACTCTCCATCCTATTCTTCTGGTCCATGTACCCACACCCTTGATACAAACATTTATACATCAAACCACGTTTACCCATTTTTCCTACAAATATAAGTATTTATCATACCATAAATAAAATGAATAAATAATTTGATCACTACATTATTGACACTGTTCTGTAACATGTATCAGATTTTTTTTATAATGTGACATTAGATGAATAGCTCCAATAAGTAAATAACTCGATCATTGAATAGTTCTCCCGATGACTTATGTTTTGACACCAATCAAAAGATGACATCTTTCAATAGCTACATACAGTACCACCTACACTGTTCTGCAACCATATCATTTTAAAATTTGAAATTAGATGAACAACTCCAATAAGTAAATAACTTGATCACTGGATAATTCTTCTGGTTACTTATGTTTTGACACCAATCAAAAGATGACATCTTTCAATAACTGCATACAGTACCACCTGCACTGCACTGCAATCATATCATCTTATAATGTAAATTAGATGAACAACTCCAATAAAGTCTTGCTTCAGTTTTTCTTCTTCTTTGATTTGTGTCCCTTATCTCGGACATCTAAATCAGACCTGGTTACTTGCACAACTATACAACATGTACCCAAATATATATACCATCTCTCTTATGGCTATACACTTTTGCTTTCATTGTCAACTTTTCTTTCTGCAGCCATATACTGGTAAAAAAAACAAGTTAACAAAAAAAACATAACAAGTATTTTAATGAAATTTATTTAGATTTACAGTTTTTATACAAAAGTCACTATAAGTGTTCCACAATTATAAATAAATCACTTAATGAACCAATTGTTCAATAAAAAAAAATCATAAATGACCAATTGTTATCTGTATATAAAGTTAAAACCGTTCACAAGAGTTACTCCCCTTTAACCATTGCTTGATGGTTAAGTTTTTCTGCTACTTTTTCAGCTCTTTTCTTCCATTTTGGTGGATTTTCTCCTTTGTATGGCTTCAGTTTGTTATGATTAAGAACCTTTTGACTTCCTTTTTCATCAGTTTGTATTTTGTATGTTAAATTATCTAATCTCTGAAGTACCACAAATGGACCATAATATGACGGTTGTAGTTTTGGCGTCTTTCCTTTTTTTCGCGCCTCGTTCAAACACCAAACTAAGTCTCCTGGATCATAGCTATTATGTGCCAACTTGACATCATAGCATGCTTTTCTTCTCTTAGCAGCTGCTTCTAAATTGCGTCTTGCTATTTCGTGTGCACACTGCATTCTATCTCTCAAATTGTCGACATATTCCCCATAGCTGGACATTTCTAAACCGATTTTTTCCCTACCGGTATTTCCATACATTAGTTCAACTGGTAATCTCACTTCTCTTCCTAGCATAAGCATATTTGGCGTTAGTCCCGTTGATTCTGATGGAGTTGCTCGATATGCCGCTGCTAGACATCCTAAATGAAGGTCCCATTCGGTATCTTGTCCCTTCAGATAAGCTTTAATCATTCTTATTAAAGTTCTATTAAATCTTTCTGCCTGACCATTACATTTCGGGTTTCTGGCACTTGTTCTGGTCTTCTTAATTTCTAACATTGAACAAAGCTCTTTAAAAAGATCACTTTCATAGTTTCTGCCCTGGTCCGAATGAAGGCTAAAAGGGCATCCAAATCTACTAATAACTTCATTAAGTATAACTCTCGCCGTCGTCTCCGCTGTTTGATCTGGTACAGGAAAAACTTCCACCCATTTAGTGAAGTAGTCAGTGACAACTAAAATATACCTATTTCCTCGTTCTGTTAATGGAAGTGGTCCTAGAATATCTGTTGCTAACCTGTCTAAAGGCGCTCCTACCAGCATAGTACCTAAAGGCGCTCTCGGTGTCTTTTGAGGCAATTTATTTTTGCACAAATATCACATTTTAGAACCCAGTTATTTACATCTTCCCGTAATTCAAACCAATAAAAATGTTGAAGAGTTTTCTGTCTCGTTTTCTTAGTTCCCAAATGCCCAGATAACACTGCATTGTGCATCTGTAGTAATACTTCTTCTCTAAGTTTTCTTGGTACTAACAGCTGTAAGTATTCGCCGCTTCCATCTTTCTTGTGGAACCTCTTATATAGTAATCCATCTTTTAATTCTAATGAATCCCATAAGTTCCAATAATGTCTACTCTCTGCACTCTTAGCTGTCATCTCTCGACTTGATGGTTTCTCTCCTTTAAGTTTTGCTTTTACTATTATCCCCATATGTACATCTTCTTGCTGTAGCTTACCAGTTTTAGCTATGTGTTGCGGATTGGTCAATGGTAACCATACATCTTTTCCTTGTTTTTCATTTATAGCGGTTGCTCTCTCTTTTCCCGATTTTGTTTTTACCGCCCTCAGAGCTCCATTCTCTTTGTAAATTTCTTCTGCTGAACTAATCCAGGAACTCAGCATTTCTCTACTGCGATTAGTACATTTCTTGCAAGGTCCGCATTTTAAATTGTCCATATTATCAACATCTGAACAGCTGCAGTCTCTAGGATTAAAACATCGACTTAATCCATCGGCATTTTGGTGTTTCTTCCCTGGTCTGTATTCAACATCAAAGTCATATGCTGATAAAATCTCTATCCACCTAGCTATCCTACTTTTTGGTTCCTTTAAACTAAACAACCATGTTAAAGCGTTATGGTCAGTTCTTACTTTAAAATGTCGGCCTAATAAATATTGTCGGAAATATTCTACAAAATATCGCAAAGCTAGCAGTTCTTTATCTGTAACACAGTAATTTTTCTCAGAGCGATTTAATGTTCGACTACCATAAGCTATTACTCTTTCTTTCCCTTCTTGAATTTGACTTAAAACACCCCCAATAGCGTTGTCGCTTGCATCTGTATCTAAAATGAATTCACCATCCATGTTAGGATATGCCATTATTTCGGGTCCTGTTAAAACGTTCTTTAAGTGTTGAAAAGCATTTTCACATTTATTAGACCACTCAAATTCTTTGCCCTTCTTAGTAAGATCGGTCAGCGGTTTTGCTAATTCAGCAAAATTCTTTATGAATCTTCTGTAGTAACTAGCCAACCCCATAAACTGTCTAACTTCTTTAACGTTGTTTGGTGTTTTCCACTGCATCACTTTTGAAACATTCTCGGCATTTGGTAACACGCCGTCCTTGTTCATCGATGTGTCCCAAAAATTCGACTTCGTCTTGAACTAATTGGCATTTATCTGGTTTCAATTTCAGACCGGCTCTCTTTATTCTTTCCAAAACATCGTCCATTCTTTGAATTAATTCGGGGAGGTTCTGTCCATACACCACTATGTCATCAAGATATATAAGACAGGTGTGCCACTGCATTCCCTGCAAAACTAGCTCCATGCACCGCTGGAAACAAGCACCACCTCCACTCAAACCAAACGGGAGGGTTCGAAATTCGTATAGACCATATTTCGTTACGAATGCTGTTTTTGGGATGTCGGATTCTTTTACTGCGATCTGGTGGTAACCGGAAGTGAGGTCAAAAGTGGAGAAAATCTTAGCTCCCGCTACCGCATCAAGACAGTCGCGTACTCTAGGAAGTGGATATGCGTCTGTCCCTGGACCTAAAGAGTTGACCTTTCTATAATCTATACACGGCCGCACTTTACCGGATTTCTTACGCACTAGGCAAATCGGAGATGCCCACGGCGAACTTGATTGCCGAATGATACCCTGTTCTAACATTTGCTGAATCGCTTTTCTCTCTTCGTCGGCAAATGCGTGTGGTACTGGTCTCGGTGGTTGCCGGACCGGTCTAGCATCACCGTGTTGATCTCATGCTCAACTATATTCGTAAACCCCAAATCGGTTTCATTTTTTGAAAATACATCCCCATATTTACGTAGCAAATTAGCTATTTCTACTCTTTCTGTTTTTGTTCTATTTTTAGACGCTTTCTCGTACAGTTCTTTTAAATGGTCTGGCACGATTTCGTCTAACTTTCTTCACATGGTTTATACTCTGTAGTCTGTGTCCCTTCATTACATTTTCTTACTGTACTGGACTGTTGTTGATTGGCGATTTCTTCTTCCCTATCTTCATTTTCTACCAGATTTGCTATATTGCTATCAATAAGCTCAGCTTCACCAACCACTTCATCTTGATTAATGGATACAACTTCTTCAAACGGATTCATTATTCGAAGTTGAACTGTTGTTTTACATCTATTGTCTATCAATGTAGATGCCATAATAAGAGGATATCTGTTCTTAAAGTTTTCAGTAGATTCTATTAAAAATTCCTGTGTAGGCAACATTTCATCTGTTTCGTACCGCTCAACAAAAACGTCTATTACTATTTCACTTAGCCCTGGAATACGGCAGTGGTCTGCTGTAGTCACTCTACGAACTTTATTCGGTAGGCCTACTTGCGTGCATTTTATAACTTCGCCCCTCAACAGAATTTCTCCTTTACTCAACAGAATATCAGCTGGTCCATCTTCATCATTCTGTAATATGTCAACACCAAGTAATCCCTCATCTTCAATTTCGGCAACTATTACTTCTTTTCTAATCTGTAAATCCCCTAACTGTAAATCAAATTCTGCCTTTCCAAATTCTTGTAGTGGTAGCCCACTAGCGCCTGATAGCGTTACAGTTTTAACTAACTTTGGCCTTTTCTCCAATGGAATTTTGCTAAAAACTCTTTCGGATATAATTGTATTAGAAGCTCCTGTATCTGTAGTAAATATTAAATCTACCCCCTCAATTTTCCCTTTAATATATACACCTGGTGCTTTTGGCACTTGTTTTCGTATCAATGCTGAATTATTTTGATCAATACTCGTATTTTCTAAATTCGTTTCCATGTCAGCGGGGCGTTTTTCATTCAAGGTCACATGGTTGCCCCTTGCAGTGACCTCTGACCGTTTACCGAATTATCATTGTATGCTTGTCTTCTGACTTCCGAGTCTTTAATTTCTGTATCTTGATTAATACTTGGTAAAAATGGCTGATTATTTACTTCTTGTTGAAGTGCTGCCCATGGTGTATTAGGCCCTTGATCATGCCAACCTCTATTCAAGTTTGCATAACACTCATATGCAAAATGGCCTCGTCTTCCACATCGGAAACATTCTTTATTATTAGCATTTTTATTTCTCCAATCTCCGTTTCTTTTAGTATCCTGTGTCTTAGAGCTACATGTATTTAACTGTTGCTTCATTCCTTCTATTTCCTGTCTTAGTTGCTTCATATTCTGTAAAATATCTTCGCCGCTATCATCTTTGCTTTTAAATCCGCTAGCTATATCGCTATTTTTTCTAACATTTCCTTTACTTGCTTTTTCTTCTGATTGGTTAAAACCACTTCCGGTATATCTTCCCGTGTTCGGTCCCTTAACCTGCTTAACTATTATTTCCTCGTTTTCCGAAATATGCTCATAATTTTCATCTGTTTTACTAGTTTTACTCTTAGCCCATTTGACATTCTTCGGCTTACTCATCCGTTTATCAGCACTTCTGTCTAACACCGGACGGTAGGGTGAAACTGATCTGGCATAACCACGTTTATTGCCTATCCTGTTATCATCGCCCATATTCCGATATCTTCTCTTTTTGTCGCGTGAACTGCGGTCGTAATCTCTGCTGTAACACGAGTCATTTTCAGTATCGCTGGAGTCACTTGGATAACCCATTGTTCTTCTTATTTTCCTATTCTTTCTGTCTATTAATGACGGTTGCTTCGTCTCCACAAAATTAACTGCATGATACACGGCTTCGTCCACATTTTTCGGCTCCTTTACATATTCCACCTGAACTCTGACCTTTTCGTCCTCTAGTCCAGCTAAAAATCTTTGTAACAAATCTTCTTCTCTGGTGTTACTATTGCGATTTTTGTATGCTTTGTCATATATTCTCTTTAGTTCCGCTGCGTATTCTTCAAAAGACTCGCCAGGCTTTTGGTTTCTTTTACTAAATTGAACAGCAAATGTTTTTGAAGTTTCAACTATTCTAAATCTGCTATTTAGCTCCCTAATTAAAGCTTCATAATCATCTAGAGTAGATGCTGGTAACTGGTTAAATACAAATTCACCTGCCACACCTTGTAATCTTGGTAATAATTCGTCTAAACGCTTTTCTTTGCTCCATTCATTCCGGTTACCAACAGCTTTAAATCTGTTAAACCATACATTCCATCTCTCTTTTCCTGTAAATGCGGGAAGTTTCACTGAAGTCGATTCTGAGTTACAGCTTCTAGTTTTTCGAACTTTTATATGCACACTGCTTTCATCATTACTATCCCCGGTATCGCTATCTGTGCTCGATTTGTCATCTGTGCTACTATCAGATACTTGGACATCACTTCTATGTGCCTGCTTGATCTTCTTGTTTATTTTTCGCGCGCTTTTTCTTTCCGTATAGACTTGGTCCGATTTGCTTTGTAAATCGCCAATCATTTGAAATACTCTCTCAAAATTTTCCGTATTTTTTTGATTCATTTCAGTTATTGCTCTGACCAATTCTCTGTTTATTTGATTTGTTTCTGTGATAGCCGCTTTAATTTCACCGAGACATTCATATTTCTGAGTAACATCGTCACTTCTTATATGTGGTGTTACTTGTCTCTGCATATCTCTGCTCGACGTTTGCTGTGGCGTTGTAATTCTCGAGTTACTTCCCCTACTATCGGTATCGTCATGTGTGGTTGCAGCTGCTTGATCACCTATACTATCAATCTCTTCATCTGTATCATATCTTGGTGATACACTTCTCGCACCTCTGGTTGGTTTTACAGTATTACTCAAAACTGCGTCACCTTTGCCCATGCCCATGGCTTTATCGGCATTATCTAAAACCACGTTATCTCCAATAACTGGTTCCAGCTCTCCAACACCATCTGTAATATCTGCCCTTCCATTCTGACTTCTTCGCCTTCTTTGTCTCTTTCCCATATCTATTTTGTCTGTGATATTGACTAGTTACTCTGTTATAAGTTCGTTTCGCTGGATAAGCTTCTATTAAGCCTATCCCACTTCTGACACCAAATAAAAACGTATGTAACGGTACACGGATCAAATAATCACTATCTGGTGATCAGACTGATTAAATGATCGGTCCGGATAATCGAGCGGGTTGTTACCAGTCAAATACCTATAATTTTACAACTAACTACGATTTTAAAATATACAATAAATTTATTTAACCCTAATAACTATATTATTTTATTATTCTTGTGCGTTCTTTTTTTAAATAAATTCTTCTACATCTGTATCTTTGTATCTTTTTTTTATCTGTGCTCTTTATCTCCCTTTTAGGACCCCTGTATAGGACCGGTACAGTTGTCTCCCTTGGTTTTCCGTTTTCTTCTCTCCACTGTGACTTCTTCTTTTTTAAAATAACCGTATTATATTCTGTTTTATTCTTGAAACAGATAGGTTACTTTACTAAGCAATAGTGTCACATATCACGATTGCCTATCACCTGTTTATCTCCAAATTATCTCATTTGGGAAAAATACTTAATTTCACCAAAATTAATACCCTCTATAAATACTCCCTAATTAATTTATTTTCCTTAACATATAAGCTTCAACTTTTTCTTCTTCTTCGTTAGGATATTTTTCTAATAAAATCTGAACATTAATTCAGTCTAAGACATGAGCATATTATTTCACTGTTATATGGAATTCGGCTGGACCTCTCTTCTGGTCACCATTCCATTACTTTTATGGTTTAACTTCTATCTATTCTTCTTCCCTATTTAAATCTTGGAAAAATCAATTCGGTCTAAGAATTGAATTTCAATACGTAAGCATATCCATTATGCATTTCCCAATTATTATTATTTCACTTAAAATATATATGGAATTCGGCTGGACCTCTCTTCTGGTCACCATTCCATCACCTCTCTTAAAATTAAATCTCGTGTTTAACTCTTTCTTTAAATTTCATAAAACTTCTTTGATTTGAAGGCATCGATGTAATCTTCACGTTTTGTAACCCCATTGGCCATTCTAATTAATACCAATTACAAAACGTAACTTCTTACCTTCAAAATCTTTAATAATTCTTGACCAACGACAATGTCGGGCGAGCGAAAGAGAGCGAGTTAAAGAACGCGGCCCTTTTATACCCCGGTTGTCCAACAAGGGATAACCTTGACAGTTGTCGGGAATCTGACATGATTGTCGGGTCGACATAGCATTTGTCGGTTAACCCCAGTGCCATATGTCGGATGCCCAAAACAATCGTCGGATTCACTATTATTTGACTTCATGACTGAACGCCGCTTTGTATTTCAATTCTCTGGTTATGTCTGTAATAAAATCTAAGGTTACCTAACATTATTGAACTTCAGTTTTATTGTTTCAGAAAATTATTTTCTAACCATTCAAAGGTATTCCCTACAACAACTTTATATTCAGTAGCGCCCTCTAGTGGGGATTTCCCGAGTTATCTTTCTTCATTCAGCTACCGTTATGGCGCGTGTGTTGACAAATGTGGAGTTTCAGTTCTAGTGACGATGTCTGTACCATCACAATAACATAAACCATGGTTTAAGTGTCATTGGAAGTTTGTTATTCCAGCCTAATAGTCCATATCTAACTCCGTTGTTTTACATAATCAGCAATAGAGAGGGTTTGTACACTACAGATGTGAAGATCGTCTTTTATATAGGCTAACTTGAAACTTGGCTTGCTGCCATGAATTTCTCAGCGTTGTGTTTCTCTCGGGTTCGAACCATAATAAAGATTATTTTCTCAATATTTCTGATTATACAAACACATTCCGTTTATATAATCCTTAACTTGACATAGCCGCCGGGCCATATCTCTACAATATGTATATTTCATCCATATATTATCTACGAGATAACTGTCTAGAATAAAACCGTATCTTTTACTTTCGAACATTGAGGTAATTTATGGATTTATTTTTCAATAAGAATTTATTAATTTTTCAAATCTCATCCCAAGGTTCTACTACAATTATTGACATGTATTCCTTGTTTCTCATCCCAAGGTTTCATTCACAAGACAATATGGAGTATCGATACCAGATGATGTGTTTCATCTTCGTCTTGGAAGTTCACTCAGGTATGTAGCGTTCACAGATATATTTTTATTATAATATTTCTAAAGCTTTTGTAACAGATGATTGATTTCCTTTTCTAGGAATGCGGCTTCATGACCTAAGTGGCCATGTGTTTAACTTAATTTGTCGGTTTTCAAAATTCTATTATATTGTTATTGGCGATATTATGTCCATTTTTACACACGAGACAGGTGTAGCTAGCTGAAGAAGAGGTTCTAACCATTCTAGAACACCCGACAATACTTCCCTGTTTAAAGTTTACTTGTTTAACCTAATTTACCGGCTTCAATTTTTTTTTACTTTGCTTTGAGATTTGGGTATCGAAATGGATTGCCATATTATTTAAAATAGACTTGTACTTTTGTTCTACCATGAAATTATGGAAAGGACGCAAATGGCGCAAATAAATGAAGTGCAAAACACTCCACGATCCATTTGCGCCATTCTCGTCCTCTCCATAACCCCACGGTAGAACAAAAGTAAAATTCCATTTCGTATATTAACAAGACACAAAAACAACGTCGTTTTTCTCAGGATGACATTCAAATTGCTTGCTAACGTATTAGTTGCGTTTTTGGAATTAATTTTTTAGAACCGCTTTGATTATGACGGACGTCAAATTCTGCATTCTTATCCTATGAAGTCCCGTCTACATGTAATTAATTAAAAGTCAATGTGTATTTTTTCAATTTGTCAATATACAAAATCTTGTAATTGCTAGATTCTCTAATAATTTAGACTTATCAGATGTAACTAAGGAGTTATCGATAACTTCTTTATTTTCAAACAATTCAAGTTATTTCAAGATCAGCTATCCTTAAGTATTAGACGACTAACCAATAACTACTTAACAAAGGGTATGAACCTCAACATACTTTGTTTACAGGTTTATGATTTTTTTATGTAAAGGGCGTCTAGTGCTGCAAACTTTTAACAGTTTAAGTAATTACTTACACAGGGCTGCTATCTTTACTTGTGGACTAATCATCCCTTGGTTATCGTTACCACAGTAGACACTGCATATTTGTTAGATAAACGTTGTTCATAAAAGATAAATGCCTCTTAAATGTATAAATCCCTGTATCAAAAACAAAGTATTGCTATTTTGTTCAAGGTACTGCATGGGGTAAATTTGTCAAAGTTTATTTTTAAACTTTTATTTATATCAAATCAGCGTCCAAAAAACACATGTATTTAGATTTTACAACTATGGCCCGAACACAACTAATGAGGAATTTTTTGCGACTAGTGTTGAAAAAACTGTAAAACGTTCAATAATGATAGATACAGTAGCCCCTTTACTTACAATAAGGACATTTTTGTAGGGACATTGTTAGAACTTTTATATACTAGAAAATTTGTTTAGATGTATTTTAGTTTAAAATTATCGTAATTCATTAATTGTTGGTTTTCATCTATTAAACCTTTTATGAAAACAGTATTGTTTTTCAAATATTCTTTATAAAGTATTGTTTCATTGTTAATTTTTATATTGTTATTACACCATATCACTAGAATACAATATCGTTCCAGTTTTGATATAAAGTCTGTTTACAACCAATTAGTCTCTTGGTTTTTGTCCCTTTTTATGGGGTTAACGTGTGAATAAAAATCATAGCTTTTTGCATTGTGAAAACAAGCCTATGCCGTAATGTGGCCTGTTGTAACCGGTGTCTAATCAACTCTCTTTACTTCATATTAAAACTTTTTAATATCCCCTTCGATATCGCTATGTAAATTATTTTAGCGCCATTTTCCTAACCTTTGCGGCGATACCAAAAACAGGAGTGTGAGGGTTTTTCATATGCTAATCAGTTTCTGTTACGGGTCATTTACACAATCGATTCTACGAAGATAGTCACCCCCAACCACGTGTATATATTGATATCACAACCAGTTTTTCGAAACTTTTTTTGAGTTAATGTCTCTAAAAATCTACACAGTTGCTGATTTATCCTTATTATTTAATTCATATTTTCTGCTACAACGATCAGAAATATTCGTACCATACGCCTCTAATTATAACCCGGTTACCAAATTGCTAAAGTCAAAGTTGACCGACTTTTACAACACGTGTACATGTGATCATGAACAGATGAATACGATAGTTCTTACCAACCACCAAGTAGATTTGACAAAGTTACTCGATTGCAGTCTTTCTAATTATCCGTATACACGATTTATTAAGTTTAATTAGTTACCTTAATTTACCATTTAAGAATAATGGTACGAGAGAGAGAGAGAGAGAGAACATTGTCTCAAATAATGATTTGCATGTGAATTGTTTTAAGTTTGTCAAGGTTAAGTATCACCTTTCTTAAATGAATTTAAGTAAGAATTATGGTACAACGAGAGAGAGAGAGAGAGAGAGAGAGAGAAGAGAGAGAGAGAGAGAGAGAGAAAACGTGGTCTCAAATAATAATTTGCACGCGAATTGTGGCAAGAATGCTATTTCGTACAAAAATCTTGTAAACAAAAATTTTTAGTACATGACATACTCGTACGTGCAGCATTATGACACCATATGTATATTGATAACTATTGATAAATTTAAACAATTTTGAGTGATTTTATCAACAAATTTATGAAAACAACATCCGTCCTTGTCAATCATGTGTAGTGTTGCGTATCAACATATTGTCGATAAGTATTTCTTATGCAAATTAGCTCAGCATTTCCCTGTCCGAAATGGTATCGACCGAAATGTAGGACTTAAGACAAAATAGCCGTTGCTCAAAATTGACCAAAACTGAGAAAAGTTTAAGAATAGAAATATTAAAAATTAATTGCGGCATGAATTGTATAATAAATGTACGATTTTACTTTTAAAATAAAAAGTTTCGTTTTAGAGAATTTTACGAAAAACGGAGACTAAAGGATCGTAAATGGACTTTAGTATTGACATATTAACATAGTATTGATGTCTCTCTGTCAAGGATTCCTCTGGATATTTTTGACGTCCCATATTTCTATTCACTAAATTTTGATTACATATGTGGCGGGTGTAGCTAGCTCAGCAGAAGGGGCTTACCCTTCCGGAGCACCGGGCCCCACTTCCCTGGTTTCTGGATTTTGATTTGGCCATGGATTAGCATGTTCGTTATTAATTCTTGACTCGAGAGTATTACCAGCCTATGCTTATAACGGTCTAAAAAGTGTAATAGATGTGAACTCAATATTGTTGACAATGTCTTAGTATCGGAAATTATCCTGAGCAGGGTAGAAACTTAACAATTTTGAGTTAGGGGCCCAGTTCACTTCAGAAAAGAAGTAAGAATAGTAATAAATAGGTAAAATGTGTAAATATTTAGGACCAAGACCGATTTTTACTAGCCATCAGCTACTGGGCCCCTGCTAATTTTCATCCCTGCTGGGTATATATAACTTCCTGTTATTCAATCTAAATTGAGAATCGACACTTGGCGTGTAAATAATCATACAAAAGGTGTTCACCTGGCTGGATCACCCGGCCTCACGTTACATGTGAAAGCCAATTTGTCTCCCTTAATTTGCAAGTTTTTACTCTAATATGTGGATAGGGACTTGGGCATGCATCGGTATTATTTTTTTTATTGCACTTGACGGTTAGAAGTGACCTATAAGCATTTTGAAATAACCTAAAATAATGTCATAGTGAAATCGATACTAAATGAAAAAAATCGAAATGTGACAGACAAAAATCTAAAGCGTCCATAATTTTATTAAAAAAAGAACCAAAATAACTGCAATTCATTTTATTTTCAAAGCATTGAATGCATCCACTTGATTGAAAGCGTTTTCGATAGATAAATTATGCGATGTAGATAACCATTTGCAGTCCATATATCACTATAGAGCTTATGGCACAACAAACTGTCTGTGACACCTAACTTGGACTACATTTAAGATTTCAAGGGCCAGCCCCAAAAATGACCGATAGATAAATTATGCGATGTAGATAATCATCATTTATAGCCCATATGTAACTATACTATATAGCTTATAATATGGCATGACAACATCCTTGCTTTATATAAATCTTCTTTAAAGACACTTAACTTCGGCTACATTGAATATATTTTTAGAGGTTCAGCCCCCAAAAAAGACTGTAGTTACTATAAATATTCTAATGAAAGTACATCGCAGTTCTTCGAAAAAAGTAGATGTAGACTTTACAAACTCTTCGTACAACTAACTCTCGTTTTACCAATAAACTGACGATTGTATGTGGATGATAACTTTTGTACTAAAATTGGCCAGTAAGTTAATTGTAGAGATACATGTACGTAAGTTGAATCCGACATGCGACAAAACCTGCACAAACTTATTAGTTTTGTTAATTTGATGAAATATTTTCATTTTGCTATATTGGTGATGTCTTTGGTTGAGTTAAAGCACCATTTAATCAACAAAACATACAGCAATCTGACTGATCTGTTGTCCCAGCACGATATCGTCTGAAATATTGATACAATAACAAAACGTATATGAGGGTAACCTCTTTCTCAGATACTCAGCTGCCTACAGAGGGGGTAATTTGAGTTAAACAGTCTTATTTGCCTGGTTCACCTGTTTTACTTATGTTCCAACTTATGCTTAAGATTGTGATTTGGACATAGATTGGTATGTTGTCCCTGGTCTTGTTATCAATTAAGTGGATCATACACATGTATCTCTCTGACAAAACGTAAAAGTAACGAAAAATTTGCACAATCAACACGTATTTAGTTAAAGAAAGAACTTATTTTACATTAACAAAATAGATAAACACAATTGACACTTCAAAAGATATTATCACATATACATTATTCAGAAAATATATAACTAGATTATCAATACATATAGTTGTTAATTTGAACTAATTTTTCTGAAACTAAAGCAAATTTACTTAATTTAATTCAACCTTATTCTGGTAATGATTACAATGTGTTCATGTTTAACGAGTTGCATACCTATATGAATTCTTCAAAGATGTTTTAAATATTTTATAGAATTATTGAAATCTGAGTCAATCGCTAAAACTATTGGACGTGTAGACGGTCGGCACAATATACAGTAAAACCTCTCTAAACCGGACAAGCTCCGGACCATAGATTTTGTCCGGTTTAGGGAGGTGTCCGGTTTAGAGAGGTTGGTTTATCTCCCCTTAACTAAATAAATCTAGAAAGATGTGATACATGTCAGAGAAGCCACAATCAACAACACTCTACATGTTAATTTTACGTAAACGTCTCATTATATGATATGCTATATGTAAGAGCACTGTTTAGTTTTAAATCACCTTTAATTCACTTTCTTAATAGGATTCTAATTAGGATACTCATGGCAACACAACACTACCATTATCAATCCCTGACTGGACAACAATAGTGTTGACACCTTTCCAGTCTCCTTGATTCATAAGGTGTTACTGGATAATAATTAACAAAACAACTGATAAGAAGATGAGGTTATATAGAAGTGATTATCTTAAGTTATTGGGTCAATTAATAAATAAATCAATTAACAAATTTAGATTATAAAGAATAATCACAAAAGAAAGAATAGATAAAAATATATAGATGAAAAATATTTAAAAAATAAATATATGAGTAATTAAATTAAATACCAAATATTTTAAATAAGATAAAACTTATGGTTTTTTAAGTGTCCATAATTGAATATCTTTATAAACCTGCTTAAAACTAATATATTTAAATAAGGAAAAAAATACAAAAAAAAAAAAAAATCAAAATGTTGTCCGGTTTAGAGAGGTTCAATTTTAAGGATATAAGCAACTTGGGACTAAAAAGTTTGTCCGGTGTCCGGAATAGAGAGTGTCCGGTTTAGAGAGGTTCTTGTTAGTTGAAATAAAGAAGGATAAATTCGGGACCAAATATTTTGTCCGGAATAGAGAGTTGTCCGGTTTAGAGAGTGTCCGGTTTAGGGAGGTTTCACTGTATTAGTTAAATGAATCCACAATCAACACAAAAATAAATTTAAATGAACTAGTCGTGTAATTAAGTTGGGCAAACTAATATGTATATATTTTTGCTTTTTCTAAGTTTCACTTACCATTTATTAAATTGTTAGTTAGATAATTTGTCTTAAGCAATGTTTTGTACCTTTACAGGAAGCAATAAAGACTTATCTGGTCTCGGTGAAATGTTAACAGTGTACCATCACGCTCCTGGATCTTCCATGAATACAGTTCTAGTGAGAGAGACCAAGGATTCAACAGATGAATATTTTTACTTTGCACTTCAATATTTGGCTTTCGATTTTTCTAACAAAACGTATATTGAAAGAACATATTTTAAAAAATCAAAAGATATAAAGTTTGATGTCGATTATCAAAACATAAACGAGAATTGTAGATTAGCAACATTAAGACTAGTGTATGGGTTTTTCTTATGTCAAATTTTCTCGGAGTCCGCCAATCCTGAGATTGTCAAGATCGATAAGTCAGGTTTAAGGAGCAAAAAAAGAGTTCTTCAGGATTCGAAAATTAGTAGATCTAACGATATTCACATTATGGTTGACGAAAATGGAATATGGATTTTGTATGAAGGAGATGATCATGGGATTCTTGAACAAATATCCATCGATGACCTATCATCAAGCAAGCGAATTTACATTGAATCTAAGTATGTTAAGTACCACGCAATAGTTGTTTTTAACAAATTGTATATTTTGTCAACAAATAATAGTACCTTGGCTATCATCAAAGCTATTGATATTGAAAACACTGAAAACAATATGTCTTACAAAGTGATACTGTCTGATAATTTCCCAGAAAATAGCTGGATTAATTACAATCCTATACTTAAACAATTATTTGTCACAGTAACAACATGGAAAACATTTACATATTCAGTCGAATACTGTCAATTTCCATATCCAAATAGTAAGTACATCGACTTTTCAAAAATTAATTCAACATTTGTCTGGTCACTACTTCCATTCGAGAATCAACATTACATTGAATTAATTAATTTACTAATTGGTTTTTTTCGAATTAAAGATTACCCAACATTAACCAAGTTAAGTAGTATTCTTATCACTTGTCCGTATAACAAGTGTCTAATGCCAGGAATGTCTAATACACTTATTTGTCGAATAAACACTATCAGATTATTATCTGAATCATTTACAAAACAAAAACTAAATCCTGCCAGTTTCAATCCGTTACAAGTACACCTGGATATGTACAAACTTCTGGAACAGAGTAAGTTCCGAATACTATTAAGTAAATTGAACGAATTAAAACATTCACTTACAAAAGCATTTAAACATTTAAAGAAAGAGATACAATCTTTTCGATCAGTTCTAGGATCATATTACTTTTCTATCTCTGAGTTTGATACAAGAAAGTATCAAGCCGATATAGAATTAATTTACAGTATTTTTAATGAATTGAACACGAAACAACAAAGTATCGCACCAATACTCGCTTCAAAACTAACAACCTTATTTGACCAAGCAACAGGGTCAAATTACGCTGAAATTGCCGGTCAAATAGCAAATGTTGCACTTGCCTCTGCTGCATTTCTCAATCCTTTTACAATCTTTGACGCAACTGACGCTGTGTTAGAGGTACGAGATAGAGAAGCAAATCTAGCGAAATCAATTGTTGATCGTGAGAAACTAGCCGTTGTATCGAAGTATCTTCCTCGACTTAAAAAATTCGGTAATCAACTTCAACCGAAGATAAAAGTAATGGCAAGTAAATTCCCTAGTATTAATAAATTAGTTAGGAAAGCAATGCGTCTTAACGTAACAGAACAAGATATTACTAAACTTTCATCTGCCTTTCTCAAAGAATATGACTCACATCGCCCTGCTTTTGAAACTTCTACAATTAATGAATATGAGTCTTTACTGAGTGAAATTATTGACGAGTTATGTAACATAATTTACAAAGGAAGTTCACTGGCATCAGCTGTAGCACAAGGGGTTGTTGCGTCTGAAGACACATGTTTAGCCACAAAGCTAGATGTCAGAAACTTAATGGGACTTTATAGAGATATGTATGATAAACAGGATTCTCTATTTCATGCCTTTGCTTCTGCTATAAGAACTACTATTGCTCGACAGAATGCTGCAAAGATCGAGGATATTTCCAGAAAAATGACTATGGGAGAGTTTGAGATTTCAGAAACTAATTACAGAATGGCAGCACTCGAAATCATTGTAAACGCAGAAGTCAATACATTGTTTCTTATTCGTGATGCGTGTACCTTACTGGAATACAAAAACGCCGGTGTTACTCCGGAATATTGTAAAACTGCCATTGATAATCCAGTAGCTGGTTTATATAGCAATATGGTGATATCTTCAAAGTTTGATAAAGACATGTGTGAGAGTGATCTTATTGAGAAATTTGTTTATATTCCGGCACAACAGCAGTCCGTTACTTCAAAAATACCACAAGGAACTATCGATTTAACTAGTCTATATCGTGGGTATGAAACTGCGTTTCAAATTCCCAATAACCAATGGTTAGTTGATAACAAATGGATTTATGAGAATGAGAAGAACAAGATGATAGTTTTAAAGACGTTTCAATTATTTGTTCCTCATGATTTGAATTCTACTATTAATGTCAAGTCAACGATGAGATATTTATCACAAAATATTATAAAACCTGGAGGAAAGGTTTACTATTTTAACACTCCTAATTTATATCAGTATAATTTTCGGTACAGTCAGGGAGATGTATTTTGTTCTATGCCGACATTATCTAGGACTCCGTACGAATTACAGTCATGTCCAAAGCTTCCTCCAATTTGCATTTTATCTAGTGGAGACACAATTAACTCGGCTGCATATCCCTCTGTTTATTCCAAGTTTGGAATTAAATTATCGACTGTCGGGAAAATACAAGAACCAAACCCGATAACAGACTTTTTCTTGATGGCTTTTGTCAAAATATGTATGATTGATCCAGTAATAGGAATTAAAAACAAATAAATTAAAAAGTAAAATGAAGTCAAAACATTCTGTCTTGGAGAAATCAAACTGGAAACCAGCTACATGTTGTGGGAAATTAAATCAGTACTATGATATTTCTAGTACAAGTGAAAAGTGCAGACCCTGTCCAAATGGGTCTACTCCGAGAGTTGGAGGATACTACTGTGAATAAATAGACAAAATCTATTGTAATTTAAATAAATAATATTAAATATATTTATATTTTTATTGATAATATATACATGTAAGGGTTGTTGATAAAGACGCTTAATTTTAATCTAGTCACGTTTTATAGAACACTGCATGTTATACAAGTGGAAGGTTGGGTTCGTTATAAAATGAAACATAAACATAATATAGGGATAAATTCATTTGCAGGAGCAAAAAACTGATTATAATTGTAAAAAAACAAACGGATTCTGAACAAAATATATTGAAAATACGATCAACAAAATGTTAGTTTTTGGTAATACGTGTATTACACATTATACCAGTTTTAATTTTACAGCACTAGACGGCCGTTTCGGAATACAATTCCTCAGCAGTAGTGCTTGGACCAAAATTATTTTGAAGATGTTGAAAAGCTACCCAAATGACCAAAATATATTTTACCAAATTAAGCTAAGGAAATACTTTGCATGAGGGAGTATACCTTAGTTTTTGAGAAATTTCAAATTTTAACTTGCAGCAAATTTAGACAATTATAGTATATTTCTGACAATAATACGAAATTATTGCCTACTGAGTTTCCATCAAACAATCGGTATACCAATGGGCTTGCTGAATTGTTTCTTTATTCTTATAAAGCAGAATTTATGCAGACCATTGCTAAATTTGGACAGAGGAACGTCGCCTAATCAATCAACTCCTCATACAAATATGATATTCTGTCTCTAAATATTCCTAAATTTTGAGACTATGTGCATGTCATCTGTCCTATTGAGATTAAAATAGAAAATACGAGTGATTGTTGAAGTACTGTCTTATTTTTAGACTTGAACCTCAATGACGCCCACTAAAGGCTACATTTGATGGCTGTATGACAAACGTGATGACTTTATTTATTTTGTTTTTTAACTTTTTCTTTCTCTGCAGCGATATTTATGCTTCTCTTGCTTATAGTACATTTGTTTCACAATACACTATGGAAGAGCGTGTTCCCATTAATGCAACTAAGCAATCTGCTTACAAATAAATTGTTAAGTTTTATGACTCTCATCACAATATTGTTGATAAGTATGATTGATTACACTTGATATATTTGACGTCCAGTAGTTGCATGTTCATTTCGCTCAATTTTGATTTCATGTGTGGCGGGTGTAGCGAGCTAAACTAGAGGTATTTACCCTTCCGAAGTATCAAACCACACTTCCCTGGTGGCAATTCACGTGTTTTAACCTAATTGACAGTTTTAAAGTTTTTACCTTGTTTCTGGATTTTCATTTATACATGGATTAATAAGTTTGATTTTTAATTAAATGCATTTGTATATAAGTGGTATAGATGCCGTTCAACCAAAATACCACAACCACACCAGGGGGAGGGGTACTTAGTATCAATTTGTGTTTCATGTTTTATAGATATGTCTTCACCGTCTCCCTAAAATAAACTTAAACGAGACAGATACGCATCAAGAAGCGTTTATATGCTGATAATAACGATCTAAAAAGGTGATATTAGCATAAACTAGGACATAGTATCTATGAATTTCGTTCGAACGACAAGTCGAAGGTAACCAGCTTTCATTACAGTGTTTGTGAAAGTACACAAACAACATGTTACCGGTTCATGTCAAAACACAACCCCTAAAGTCAATGTTAAGTTTAAATTTTACTTTATGTCCATTTCTTTCTTTTTGGTTTGGGATTTGATTTTAAGATAATAGTAGTTATAAATGCATTCGCTACTATGACACCTCCCCAAAATAAACTTCAACAACAAAACAGACGCTTATCTAGTTGTTATACGCTAATGTTGATTTTATATGGCCGGACCAAATAAATTACATGATGTTTTTAAATGAGCTCCCATCTGGTTCAATCAACATAATTTTATTTGGTAATTGTGGAATGCTCAGAAAAAATCTACCATATTCTAAATTGTAGCGGCTGAAAATAAATTTTGAAAATATTAAATCTAAAATAAATTAATAAATGATTAACGTAAATCTCATTTAATTCCATGATCCTTTCACACAATTTTGATTACACATGTGGCGGGTGTAGCTAGTTAAACAGGAGGTGCTTACCCTTCCGGAGCACCCGGCCTCACTTCCCTGGTGAAAGTTCACGTGTCTAAACTAACTTGTCAGTTCCAAAGTTTTTACTTTGCTTCTGGATTGTGATTCGGACATGGATTTGTATGTTTGTTTTTGATTAAAAGACAAAAAATCTTTAAATGCTGACATGAATTATGTAAAAAAAAAATAAATAAATCTAACCGGAATTCGGTAATTAAATCAGAAATACATAGATAGCATCTACTCATATTTAGAAAAAGACTTTACATAAACAAGTGTAATAGCTAAACTTACGAGAAATCGCCTATCTGGCATACCAGGCTCAAAGTGCAGTTACTGCAAGTGGACTCTACAGCTAGTCTGTATTCTTCAATAGAAATCCCTGCAAATGTATCTTATATATATATATATTATAAACTCATATAATTCTAGAACTTTAATTCGTCTTAATCGTACCGAGTGATCTACAATATATATCGTATTGACATAAAGCGCGTGCAAAATAAACGTATTGACATGAAGCGCGTAACGGTGTTCCAGACGTACGAGGAAATCACAGATTAACAGACAGTATAATTTTTTTCCAACATATAGTCCGGCTGCTTTGCGATGGCTGAACGTCGTAGATTTGCGACCCTGTCAGAAGAATCAAAGGGCTTAATTTTAGTTTCGGTGGATACTGAAATCACTAAGGGAGCTACTAATACGGCAGTTAAGGCGTTAAGGAAATATTTGTTTGAAAAGCAGTTGCCATCAGATTTTGAAACATTTGATAAACAGCAACTAGATGGACATCTTATACATTTTTATATAGAAATGCGCAACAAAAATGGGCAGATGTATGAAAAAATCCACCTTAATTTCATAAAGACATGGAAATCAGAGGCATCTTGAAAAACTACGCCCAAATGACAGGATTAACATTGTTAAAGGCGATGATTTTAAAACTAGTACAAAGCCATTCAAATGCAAACAAACAATTTAAGCGAAACGGTTTGGCTGTCGTTGACCATCATCCACCAATCACTCATGGTGATCTAGAGAAGGCATACACTTATCTGTGTATGGATAATCTCGAGTACTCCCAGTTGTTGCAATACAAAGGAAATTTGATTTATTCACCACGTCTGGTTTTCATTGTTGGTCTTCATGATGTAAATTGAATACCACCCACCCCACCCCCTTACAAATGTCTTCCGATCAATAATTGATCTTAAATGCAGTCTTTTAATAAAAATTTTCTCTTCATGATTATGATAATATGGAATTAAGCCGCGCGCGTGTGTGTGAGAGAGAGCGAGAGACAGAGAATATAAAAAAATATGAAAAGTAAAAAAAATAGCATGCCAAAAATAATATAGAGTAATTTATGGAAGAGAGAGAGAGAGATTGCATCCAATATTTGACAATACGAGTTTTTATAATAATGCTAATGGGATATCTCCTCAATTCGTCATACAAAACAAAGTTGGGCGTAGTTTGTTTAAGACTTAAAATCAATTTACAAAAACGTAAGTGCACTTTTTCTATAACATCCAAGTTTCCAAAACCCCAAACTTCACAACTATACACTAAAATGGGTACTACAATTAAATCAAGTTGACAGTCTATAGATAAGTTAAACCTTCTGGGTTTTTTTTCAAACGCCATACATTGTTGCCTATTCGGCTAAATATTTTTTAGTATTAATAAAAGAACCATACCTAGTAAATACAATACCCAGATACGTATTCATTAACAATTTCTAGTGTATCATCATTAAATCACAAAATCAATATTTAGTTTTTTTACCTTTAGTAAAAATTACAACCTTGGTTTTGTTAACATTAACATTTAATTCAATTGTGAACAATATCCAGAAAAACAGTTTAGCTGTTGTTTGAGTTCAGATGAGTTCATCTGCGTACAACAATAAAAACATTTTTAATATGTTGATAAATTGTCTTCTATTTCATTTGAAAGAGAAGATAGGCCAGACACATTATTACTAGTGAAAAAGTCCTGTAAATCGTTGAGGTACACTCACAGGTCAAAAGTGTTTCCGCACAATGGCCGCCATTGTTTTTCTTAAAACAACATTTCAAAACTGCAAAGTTGAATATCAGGGAAATAAGAAAACTATGACGATTTCTTACCTCAGTATTTGGAAATGGATCCATTTGCCCTAAATACTTGACGGATTCTGTTTGGAATAGAGGCATACAATGATCGGATATAAGTTAAACTGATGGAGGCCCAGATTTCAGTAGCAGCATCAACCAGTTGTTGTCTGTTCCTAATGTTGTGCGCTCTTCTCTGCAGCCTGATTTTCATATACCTCCAAACATTTTCTATTATATTTATGTCTGGACTTTGCGCAGGCCATAACATTGTAGGTATAGAGTTTGTCTCTTTGAAATGCATAGTATGCCGAGACCGGTGGGGGGTGGCATTGTCATCTTGGAATATCCAGGGGCGGTTTTCAAAAACTTTAGCAACAACTGGCCACAGATTTTCGTCCAAGATAGTAGTATACTTTTCTGAATTAATGTTGCCATCTACTGCTACCAAAGTCCCTACACCATCGTAGGTGATACACCCCCAAAACATTACACTTGTAACTACCTGGGGGGTTCCATAACTGCTTTCACCAAGACAGTATGATGACCATTTTTCACATTCTTTGCGCCACACATGACACGTACCACTCTTGCCCAATACAATCTGAGTCTCGTCTGAAAATATAACTCTATTCCAGTAGCTATTGACAGTTTTATGAAGCTGAGACCGACACCATGCCCTCCTCCTGAAACGGTTAGTCCTCGATATAATAGTTTTCTTTTTTACTATCCTTCTTTCGTATCCATAAAATGCCAAACGTCTTTTTACGGTTGATTCGCTTAATTTTACTGGTGTTGATTCATTATAAGTGTTTGTAATTTCCTTTAAAGTTTTCCTCCGATTTGTTTTCACTACACGTAAAATCTGCTTGTCAACTCGGTCATTGTATTTTGTTGGCCTTCCACTTCTACTTTCGTTTTCAACGTAACCTCTTTGTCCGTACCGTTTTAGAAATTTGTGAACTGTAGAAGGATTAATTTTCAAGGTCTCATCAATCTTTCGCCCACTGAAACCATCCTCGCTACAAGTTAAAATAGTTTGTTTCGTCTCGACTGACAGTTGTTTCCTGCGCTCAGCCATTGTTGCTAGCAGACGACATATAAACAAAAGAGAGATAACTCTAACAAAATTTTATAACCGGTGATCGCGGAAAAACCATCCGTTATAACCCTGAAAATTTTGCACGCTTCCGTTCGATATTAAATGCATTTTAGTGAAAAGTCAGATGTGAATCGGGTGCAGAATTTTTTTTGGCGGCCATTGTGCGGAAACACTTTTGACCTGTGAGTGTATATGGAAAACAAAAACGGGGATAAATTTTCCCCTTGGCGAACACCCATTTCACACATGAAAAAATCAGAATATTGGCCATTATAACAAATATTCGACTTAATACCTTTATACATATTCATTAAAACTTTTAAACATTTACCATTTATATTGTTACAGATTAATTTTGCCATAATGCTATCCTCCACACTTTATCAAATGCAGACTCAAAATCCACAATACAGTTTCTTTTTCATACATTTTAACAATTCAAAAATATTATATAATACAAAAATGTTATCTATAGTTTGGTATTGTTTCTAAATCCAGCTTGGTTTTCAGCCAATAACTAAACGCTGTCGGCATAACTATTCAATCTATTACACAGTACAGACGTAAATAATTTATCGATACAGCTGAGTAAAGTTAAAGGTCTATAGGTTTTACATGTATTAATATCACCTTTTTACATATTAGTTTAATATTACCTATTATTCAAGATTCGAGTATAATACCAGTGTCAAACACAACATTAAATAGCTTTACATATAAAGGTAACATAACATGAACACTGTTAATTATATATTCATTTAAAAAATGATCATAACCTGGTGCTTTGTTATTTTTCAACAGTTTAACAGACGATAAAATTTCGTCTTCTGTAATAGTACCATTAACATAAGCGTTAATATTTATATCATCAGTAAAATCAACATTATTGACACTAGTATCATTACAGTCAGAGTTTAAACCCTTAAAAAATTAAAAAAAAAATCAGTTACAGATAAATTTCATTTAGGTGTCCTTTTATTCAATTAGTTTAATAGTTTCCAATACTGTTTTGGATCCGTGGACGTAAGCGTTTTTTATTTGACTTTTAAATTGTCTCTCCGCTCCTGTATACTCCTGTTCATGACCTTTTTGTAATGTTTTTCATCGTCTACCATCTTTTTATATAAACTTTTTGATTTTCTACAATTCTTACGTGCTACCTTAAAATCATAATTAAACTATTCTTTATATTTAACATTACCAACCTTTTTTGAAACATATTTATTAAAAGTACCAAGTGTGTTCTTTGCAGCTGTTAATAAAATGTTTGATATAGCGTCATTAATATTATTAATTTTATCAACAGTATTTGCATCCACATATAAATCATTATATACAATTTGTAGTTTCATAGTCAATATTTTCAGTAAAAACCCAGCCTTGGCAACATCCCAATGTCAAATCGATTCTACTTTCGGTACAGTAGTTTCTACTTTTTCACTTACAATAGGCTTGGCTATCAATTCGCAAACCATTGGCTAACGTACATCAGAATATAATTTACTCAACTCAAAAATGCGAAAATTATTTACGTGTTAAAAAATTCTACATTACTGACAAAATAATCTATAACGGTGTTCTTTACAGTAGTGTAATTACCAACACCACGGTCTTCACCAATACGACCATTTAAAATATACTTATTATTTGATTTACAAAAATTTGTGCCATCAGATAACTAGTCAATATCAGATTCATCAATTGCTAATTCAAATTCATTCAGTTCATGAACTTCAAAATAATCCTTTAGATCTGACACTCTATAATTAAAATCTCCAGTTAAACATACATATATTTACTTGAAAAACTTAAATATTAATTTTCCATTTCATTTACAGCTTCATTTGAAGTATAAAGTGTACCTTCTGGTGGTATATATACAATACCAAAAATTAAATCATCATCAACATTCATCACATAACCTGACAATTTAAACCAAAGTACATACTTACAGTCAGTAGCTATAGGATGTAAGCAATCCGATAACTAAACGTTTTCTTATATCCAGGAATAATCCCTCCTGTAACGCATTTTGAAACAAGTTTGTCATTCTTCAACGAAAAGTTCGAAGAAAATACGACAGTTACCACAAAAATGAGTAGCAAAATTAATAAAATAGAAAGTGATTCTGAAATATTGTTTACAGAAACACAGGATCTTAAACATGAACTTTTGGAATTAAAAACAAACTATGCAACTCTTAAAGATAAAACTGTTGAACTACAAGCTAGGAGTATGCGAGATAATCTCATTTCTTCGGGAATAAACGAGACCAACGAGGAGGATGCTGAAAACGTTCTAAACGACTTTTTATACACAAAAATGGGAATTCCTAACATTGCATTCCACCGGGTCCATCGAATCGGAAAAAAATACTCGGTAAAAGCAGACCTATTGTCGCAAAACTTGTGAATTATAAAGATAGAGAACTGTTAGGAAAACGGCTAAAGTGGCATTAAATGATAAAGATTGTAAACAAAACGGCGTGAACGAACAATTCCCCAAGGAGGTAAATGAAAAACGTCGAAAATTATATCCTTATTAAAAAACGGCTAAACAACAAAAGAAACTAGAAAAACAAAAAATACACCCTCCCAAAAACCCATCGGATCAAATATTTAAATAGGAGGTGCACATCTACATTATATCACAAAGATTGTGAGAAACATTCATGAAAATCCATTGAAGGGTTTAGGAGGAGTTGCGGATAAGAGATAGGTACCCTTAGGTGTAACGGAAGGACGGACGGACGGACACCCCTATCACTATATACTCCCCACTTTTTAAGCGGGGGTATAATTAAACCTAAGTCTGAAATATGTTCCCTACAACATGTTGCTATAGTTGATTATATTACTGCATCACCATACCCATCTGCCATGTCCTGTTCACAAGTTACATCTGATGAAGGATTTGTCTCTCATTCATTAGACCTAGATATACAGGTTGAGTTTGGTAATATTACTGAACAAACTCAAGAACAATTTAAACATTTTTTTTTAGATAATTGGAAAGGTGCTTTTTCAACTGGACCATTAGACATAGGTAACACCAACCTCGTTCAACATAAGATTGAGTTGACTGATAACACTCCTTTTAAAATGCCTACCGTAGAATTCCACCAGGTATGTATGATGAGGTGCGTCAACACGTCAAAGATATGTTGGATGCAGGTGTTATTAGGAAGACAGATAGCCCTTACTCATCAAATGTGGTTTTGGTAAGAAAGTCTAATCGTAGTCTCCGATTTTGTTTGGATATGCGTCGTTTGAATTCAGTAACACTCAAAGATAGTTATAATTTACCTCGATTTGATGACGTCATTGATACTTTGAGTGGTGCAAAGTACTTTTTAAAGCTTGACTTAAGATCGGGGTATTGGCAAGTAGAAATTAGAGAACAAGATAAAGAAAAGACAGCCTTCACGGTAGGTAAGTTAGGATCTTTTGAATGTGTACGCATGTCTTTTGGATTGATTATGCATCATAATTTTTTCCGGTATTTAGAAACATACCATATTCCACTGTGCCAGTGTTTTCTCTTGGTCTCGAAATATTTGCCAGAGATTTTGCCACTATGTGGATATTTTGGCAGTATATGTCTCACTGTTGTTTTTGATATTTATATACCATGAAAATTTAAAAATAAAATAAAAACATGTGATATAATATGAAATTCAAAATAAGTAATTAACTAGGCCTCACTTGCTAATAAAATCTGCTATATGCCCATTCATGTCCAATAATGTGATGTCATGGGATGCATTTCATCATATTTTAGATTGTGCCAAGTCAGTGTTACAGTTAGATATCTTGGATATATGATGCATATCAAATGGCATAATGTTAAAATAAAATACAATCTGGTTTTTTTAAAATTTATGTATTCAGATATTTTTTTAAAAGTTTTTACTTTGCTTCTGGATTATGATTCGGACATGGATTAGTATGTTTGTGTTTGATTATTTATTTGTATTTATTTTTTTTTTAATTTTGGGTCAGACTTGGCCAGTGATCAAACCCACAGCCTCCCAGTTACGGAACGAGCACTCTACTGAGATACCGCAGTGGTACCGTGTTTTTCTGAGATATAGTTGCTATGTCAGTACCAGTGATGTTTATTTAATATTCAATGACTTGTACCAGGTGAAACCATTACTTTGGCTTCTTTTATATGCTAAAGCAATCATCCACCCCTTACATCATGATTCGGATCCCTAACTATGTATGGACAAAGCAATATGGGCTTCCTGATACAACAAATAATAAAAATTCATATGATTGCATCCAGGGTAAATCTGTGAAACAAAACAATCACATATTCACTTAATATTTACTAATAAATTTGCATATATTGCTAAAATTATGTTGGCAAATATTATATATACGGTGTCTGTCTTGTTCAGTCCCATCAAACAAGTTTTACTGAATTCTTTATTTTTTCCCTTTACAGCTGTCTATAAATGTGAAAGTCATTAGGCTACTGGAGTCCAAACCACAAAATGTTCGTGGAGAATTGATCAATTGCAGACAGGCAATAGTTGCTTATAACACTGGTTTCATCACCTTAAATGTTTGGGATGACCAAGTCCACTCTTTAGAAGGAAAACGTTATACCATAACAGATATGGCTACCAGGCTTTTCAACAATAAATCATCCCTTACAACAACAAAAACAACCAAAATCTCACAAGTGAAAGCTGTTGTAAACACTGTAGACATCCCTGAAACATTTCAAGACATTAGAACATTTACAGGCTCTGTCTTGCAAGTTGTTGTTAATTTAACAGCTAATTGTTCCAATTGCAAGATGAAAATTGAAAACTACAATGCCAGCAATTTCATTCGCTGCACAAATTGCAATATGAAACAAAAAACATCAAATCTTGGAAAGGTCATCATGCATGCTACAATAAATTTAATGACAAAAGCCGGTGTGAAAAAAATTAGTCTTTAGAACTTTCCTTCTTAAAGAAAAGAAAGAATATCTTGCAAACAATAAACTTAAATGTTTTGGAAGATTTCCTCTTAGAAACAGAGCACTTAAAGATTACAGTGGTTGATGAGATGGATACAGAAATGTTGGCAGTTAATAATGCAACAAATGCGAACAAGCAGGATGCAAAATAAAATAAAAACGGAAAACTTTCTACATTTTAAATAATTGTTTAATATATACCAGTTAAATAAAAAAAGACTGAAACATGTCAAGGAAAATTTAATAAACAGATTTGTATTTTTGTTCTCTGTAACAAAATACAACTGCTTTACATGCATAATAATTACATATTATACCAGTGTTATATTCACAGCACTAGACGGCCGTTTCGGAATACAATTCCTCATCAGTAGTGCTTGGACCAAAATTATGAACCCTAAATTATTTTGAAGATGTTGAAAAGCTACCCAAAAGACCAAAATATATTTTACCAAATTAAGCTAAGGAAATACTTTGCATGAGGGAGTATACCTTAGTTTTTGAGAAATTTTAACTTGCAGGAAATTTAGACAATTATAGTATATTTCTGACAATAATACGAATTTTTCGTCAACTGAGTTTGTGATATCCATCCTCGGGGCAGGACCACCAGCAGAGATATCTAGATGCATTTAATATTTAGCTCTAATATTATGTGTTTTTTGTTATTTTTTAACACGTATCTTTAAAAAGAACCTCAATAGATAGGAAACAATAATTTGAGTAAGAAAAAACAATTTTCAGATTATGTATTTTGGGTGAAAATTTAACTACATGTATGCACAGTTAGTGTTCTGCTAAAAGGCAACAATCATAAAAAACCAGTTGTGTAACCTTCTAAACATGGTATATTGTATGTATTTTATTGGAAAGAAACATATTGTTTGATAAATGTGAATGCTTTTCATGTTAGTGAATGCCTGTCATTAACATTTCATATTGTTTTTCTTCCCATGGCATTTTTTAATAAACAAGAAGTGTAATGATTATCAAACAACAAATTGCAATATGTTTCAGAAAAATTAAAGTCCAATACATGTTGACTACATATTGTACTTGTATGTCTTTATTAAAAAGTACCTGTATTTTAAACTCCATACTGGAAAATAACAATGCTAAGACTTCATAAAGGCAGAAAATTGTCGAGTATCACTGATTTATATCTATACAATTTATTACTTATTTATTTTTCTGGATATAATTTTAGCGTTAAACTCAATATAAACTTTTTAACAAGAGCACCGCCGATCGGAGCATTATACGCCCGTGTTATATTGATCGAGTAGTACTATTTACTGAGAAGTATAAGTACAACTAGGATATATGTATGTAAAAATATATTACCAACTCCGTGTTCGGGCCATAACTCGTAACCCAAAAACGTTGTAATTCAAATTTGCACGAGATATTACCATGATTAAGGTGTACCTGTATAACAAATTTTATTTAAATCCATGGTTGTATTGTCTTCTGACTGGAATACAAACCACATGGTCATACATACAAAAATTTCTAAGTTAAAAAAGGGGCATAACTCCTCCAAAAATAATCTGAAAAAGTTGTAATTCGAACTTGCACCAGATATTAACATCGTAAATGTGTATACCAAATGTACAACAAATTTCATTTAATTTCATGTTTGTATTGTCTACTGAATGGAATACAAACCACATGGTCATACATACAAAAATTTCTAAGTTAAAAAAAGGGCATAACTCCCCCCAAAATAATCCGAAAAAATTGTAATTCGAACTTGCACCAGATATTAACATCGTAAATGTGTATAGCAAATTTCATTTGAATCCATAAATAGTTGTAGGCTCTAATGATCGGAAACCACATGGTCATACATACAAAAATTTCTAAGTTAAAAAAGGGGCATAACTCCTCCAAAAATAATCCGAAAAAGTTGTAATTCGAACTTGCACCAGATATTAACATCGTAAATGTGTATACCACATGTATAACAAATTTCATTTAAATCCATGTTTGTATTGTCTTCTGAATGGAATACAAACCACATGGTCATACATACAAAAACTTTTAAGTTAAAAAAAGGGCATAACTCCTCCAAAATAGTCCGAAACAGTTGTAATTCGAACTTCCACCAGATATTAACATCGTAAATGTGTATACCAAATTTCATTTGAATCCATAAATAGTTGGAGGCTCTAATGATCGGAAACCACATGGTCATACATACAAAAATTTCTAAGTTAAAAAAGGGGCATAACTCCTTCAAAAATAATCCGAAAAGTTGTAATTCGAACTTGCACAAGGTATTATCATGGTACAGCTGTATACCAAATTTCATTTGAATCCATAAATGTTTGTGGTCTCTATTGAACGGAATAAAAATTGTTAACAGACGCCCGCCCGCCCGGACGGACAGCACCGTAACATACATGTAATACGTCCCGTCATATGACGGGCGTATAAAAATCTTAACTTTTAATTCCGTGAAAAATTGCCGGTCTTGTATTTAAAGGCAGCACCCATTTTGCATGATGTCCAGTTAGTAGCTTGTTCAGATTGATTCAATTGAATTTATTCTAAAGTTGTAACAAGTGATTATTAATTTTTCGGAATAAATAATACTCATAGTCGTAGTGTACATATTGTTATTTCAAGGCTAATATTCAGAAATTTTGGTTGCTTAGGTTTCCACTCGGTCTGTTCATCCGTCAGATTTGTCCGTATCTGGCTCGAATAAATACAACTTCAATCCAATTTTGCGAGTTTGTCTAATTATTACTCAAATAATGATAAACAACTAACATATATAGATGCACATCAAACTTATTACTTTCTTCTACATTCATCTGTATCATATGTCAATACATCAGCAGTATTTCTACTACTCGCCATGTTAAATACTACTGTTACTAATCACACATAGGTAAATCTCAAAATGGGTTGTTTCATTATGTCCACAAACTGTTCTATATAGTGTACCACATGGTTACATATCATGTCCATAGTGTATCACATGGTTACATCTCATGTTCAGAAACTGTTCTATATATAGTGCACCAAGTGGATACAAACCATGTCGATTGACTGTTCTATATCATGTTCACAAACTGTGACAGGAGAGGAATTGAAATAAAAAGTTACGAATCTTGTATGTTTTCTTTAAAAAACCGCATGGAACTTAGCTTCGGCATCAGCAGTATTCTTTGCTGTTTCAGGTGTATTGATTACGCTGTCCCTGAAAATGCCAACAGAAGGGTTAGGCAGCTCCAGCTCGATGACCTGACAGTAAAACTGAGAATTGGATCTATCCAGGCAAAAACAGTTATAATTGTGAAATTACCATTAAAAGGAGCACAAGAAAATATCTTCTGACAATTGAAAGTGGTTTCTCCAAATCTATGAACTCAACATTAAGAAGAGTATATTAACCACCATGTGCAAATGGGAGTAACATCAGTCCCCTATATCAGAAAACTCCTAAGTTTCATGTACAACATAAATTAGCCCATACAGAAATTAGGGATATTAATAACTGTGTCCATGCAGCATTGGTGGCAGGAAGGTATTCAAATTTCGATCAAGAAATGTTTCTTTGAAAATAGAGAATTAGCGGAAAGAGAAGAGTGATGATTTTTTAAGACCAACATCTGGAGAAAAGGCTACAACTGAGCAGATTAAAACAATCCCATCTGGTTTAAAAACTCTGAAATTGATGAAGATATGAAGACTTCGAGGTTCAAGTGAAAACCAATTCAAATGCCTTCCTGTTTGTACATCAGTCAGAGACAAAACAAATTGCTGAAAAAGTATGGTGAGATGGTACTGATAGATGCAACTTACAAAACCACAAAATATGCATTGCCACTATTTTTGGTTGTAGCAAGAACAAATGTGGGATATGTGCCAGTTGCAAAATTTGTAACAGAAAACGAAAGGACCGAGTCCATCGAAGAGGCATTAATTATCATCAAGAACTGGAATCCAAACTGATCCCCAAAATATTTCATGATGGACTATTCTGATGCCGAGTACCAGGCCACCCACCATACTTTTCCAGACAGTGAGAAGTACCTTTGTTATTTTCATGTGGAACAAGCATGGACTCGTTGGACGAGACAGAGTAAGTAATAGACACTTAAAAAAATTACACAACCAATTTTTGTTAATGCGAAATTAGATTCATGTAAAATTAAATTGATTTTCACCACAATTTTATCAACGAGTTATGGATAATATTAGTATTTTTTTAATAATACCGCAATAATTTTAGGTGGAGATTTAAATGTGGCACTTGACTACCAGGCAGACACCACTAATTATGTCCATAAGAATAATCCAAAAGCTCAGCAAAAAATACTCGAAATTATGAGCGAATTCGATCTTGTAGACGTATGGAGAGAACTAAACCCTAATGTGAAAAGGTATACCTGGAGGGGTCCAAAAGAAAAATATCAAAAAATGGGTAGATTAGATTATTTTTTGATTTCCTTAGATGTTCAAGGTTTTTTGGTAAATGCTGATATAGACACTTGTTATAAGTCCGACCATTCACCTGTTACAATAGAACTTAAATTTTCAGAACATGAAAAGGGGAGGGGTATTTGGAAATTTAATAATGGTTTACTGTATGACCAAGAATATATAAATATTGCAAAAAAATCAATTAAAGAAACATGTAACCAGTATCTGATTAACCCGGTTAATAATCTAACAGAATATTCAATAAACGACCAACTACTATGGGAAATGATTAAATTAAATTTACGAGGAAAAACAATTTCATATTCATCATATAAAAAGAAAATTAATATTGAAAAGGAATTTAAATTAGAAAATGAGCTTAAAAATCTTTACGAAAATGAAGCCATATCATCTCGAGACGAAATAGAAAATGTAGAACATGAATTAAAAACTTTAAGGGAAGATAAAATAAGAGGATTAATAATGAGATCGAAAGCAAAATGGTTAATAGAGGGGGATAAAAGCAGTAAATATTTTTGCAATTTAGAAAAAAGACAATATCTGGAAAAAAACAATACCAAAATTGATTCTTGATAATGGTACAGAATTGGATAGCCAGTCTGATATAATAAATGCCCAAAGAGATTTTTACAGAACCTTATATACATCCCAAAACCTTCAGATCAATGATAAAAATCACATATTCTTTGATAAAAATAATGCCTTTTTAAATCAACTTGATGAAACACAGTCAGTGGCACTTGAAGGGGAACTATCAGATCTCGAATGTACAAATGCTTTGAATTTTATGAAAAACGGAAAATCGCCAGGTATGGATGGATTTACAATCGAATTTTACAAATTTTTTTGGAATGATATTAGAGAATTTGTTGTCAAAGCATTAAATTATGGGTATAATAATGGTAAATTCTCTATTACACAAAGGCAGGGGGTGATCACATGTATTCCTAAGGAGGGAAAGTCAAAATTTTACTTAAAAAATTGGAGGCCGATTTCCTTACTGAATGTAGATTATAAAATTGCATCAGCAGCAATTGCTAGCCGAATTAAACCAGTTCTTAATACAATAATAAGTGAATCACAAACAGGCTTTATAAAAGGGAGGTTTATTGGGGAGACAAGTAGGTTGGTATATGACATTTTAGAAAAAACAGAAACAGAAAATATTCCAGGTATTTTGCTTCTTCTTGATTTTGAAAAAGCTTTTGATTCCATAGAATGGTCTTTTATTGAAAATTCACTTAAATTCTTTGGTTTTGGGAACTCAATCATCAAGTGGTTTCTTGCTTTTTATTCAGATATAACAAGCTGTACTCAATACAACGGTCACTGTTCTAGTTTCTTCCAGATTCAACGGGGTGTCAGACAAGGTGACCCACTTTCCCCTTATCTTTTCATCATATCCGCTGAGTTATTAAGTGCAGCAATTAAACAAGACCCTAAAATAAAAGGCATCACAATAAACGATTCTGAATATCTTATAGGACAGTATGCAGATGATACCAGCCTTATGCTGGACGATGACTCTGAATCTCTTAACTCTGCTATTAAAATAATTGAAGATTTTGGCGACTGTTCTGGTTTGAGAGCAAACTTTGAAAAAACCGAGGTTGTGTGGATTGGGGCCAGGAGGGGATGCATTGAGGAATTGCAAACTAAAAAGTGTTTAAAATGGAATCACAGTGGATCTTTTAAACTTCTAGGGCTAAAATATAATTTACAAGCAGACTCGATATATATCGAGAATTACACTGAAAAGGTTACCTCTTTTAAAAACGTTCTCAAAAACTGGTCTTATAGAAATTTGTCCTTAATGGGAAAAGTCACAGTGGTGAAAACAATCGCATTACCAATATTGATTCAAACTTTCATGGCACTTCCAGATCCCCCTAAAAGAATAACAGATGAAATACAATCACACATTTTTAACTTCATCTGGAATGGCAAAGTAGATAAACTTAAACGAAATATTATGTATAACGACCTGGAACATGGCGGACTTCGGGTGCCTCATATACAATCTTTTTATCGAGCACTTAAAATGACATGGATTAAAAAACTAATTGACCCTCTGAATAACTCATCTTGGAAATGTCTTTTGTTAGATACGCTTGAAAAAATCGGAGGAGATAAAATACTTTTCCTACAGGAAATTGGCATATCAAAATGTTGTGCAGGATTCAATTCTTTTTGGATAAATGTTTTTCAAAATTGGGCAAAATTAAACCAATCCCTCACTGCATCCCCGAATGACATTATTTCCCAACCTCTATGGTACAATCCCGAGATTAGAATTGATAAAAAAATGGTATTTTTCAAGAACATGGTCGATTGTGACATTTATTTTATTAATGATATTATTGACGAACATGGATTTTTCTTGAACTGCGGAGAGTGCAACGAAAAATACGGCTGTTCAATAAATCATGTGAGTTACGCGGGTCTAGTAAATGCTATACCAAAACACTGGAAAAATATCTTAAAAAATAATTTGTTTAATAAAGAAATTAAAAATGTTAATATACAATATTTAAAACGGAAAGACAAAGTTTCAAAAATATTTTACAACATGTTCTTAAAATCGGTTAAAAAGGACCCTTTTAAAACACAAGATTTTTTTCATACACAACTTAACACTAGTATCCACGAAATAAACTGGAAACAGATATATAAATCGCCTTTTATTATTACCAGTGATTCAAAGTTGCAGTCTTTGCAGTTCAAGATCAATCATAATATAATTTTTACAAATGATCGATTATTTAAGTGTAAACTTTCAGAAACAGAACTGTGTTCTTTCAAAAGAAACATTGATTCACTTATTTTATGAATGTAGTTACAGTCGATCGGTTTGGTTTGGTCTTTTAGATGACCTTTACAATAGTTGTGGTTTATTTATTGACAAAAACATACGACATTTTATTCTTGGTTTGACAAATCATCCAAACAAACATATAATTAATCTCTGTTTTCTGATCATCAAAAATCACATATACTTATGTAAATTGAGAAAGACCAGGCCAAACTATAAAATTGCTTTACAATCAATCAAAGATTACAGAAAATTAGAACTGTTCTCTCTATATATGTTAAGTCCCAAAATAGCAAACAACATAAGACAATCATGGAATATTATTAATTTACTTTTAGATAGAAATGGATGAATTTATAATTTGTATATTTTTCTCTGTTAAAGTGTGTATTTATATATTAATGAAATGATTATGTTTAATGTATGGAAGATGGAATAAAAACTATTAATACCAAAAAAAAATTAAATTGATTTTCACATGAAATTCAATATAATTCACATGAAATTCTTCTATTGAATTTCATATAAATTTGACATGAAATTCACGTGAACAAAAATATGGCTGTGTAGAAGGAAAAGTACAATAAAATTCCTCAAATGTATATTATGGAAGGTTAAGCGAAACAGATAATACCCACAGTTTGTTTGAAACTATGGGCCACTATGAATTAAAAAATTCTTTCAAAATCAAGTTTTTCCAATTTGTTTTACACACTGGCTGTAATTATACACCACAAAATATTGATAATTTATTATGTAAATATGTAGCATGAAGGAGAGAAAAATGCAAGGTCGGATTAATGACTGAATCTATGGATGAGTGATCTACCAACTGGTCTACCCATAACAGCTACATATGTAATGGTGGCTTAATATATATGGCATGCAATGATGTTTTTAATGCTTAAAGTAACATCTACTGGATATGCGTTATTCAAAACCATCCATGCGACTTGTAGATCACTTTTTAAAACTTATATAGTTAAGTAGCGAGTATTGTTTCTACATTAAGTTATTTGATTCCATTATCTTCATTGCGATTTGCCAAATAAATAGGGGCAATAACTGTAAAACATTTGTTCGTCATTATGAAACACATTTCTTGTAAACTAAATGCAAGTATTTTACAATTATTGTTCAAATTTTTTTGTAGAGAAGAATGACCTATCTGATTCAGAGAGAGAACAACTGATGACTATGTTAAGGAAAATAGCAAATGCACCAACAAGACTTAGGTATGACAGTGCCATGGAAGAATTGAAAAGTTCCATCATATACAGAAATAACAACACAGTTAAATCATGCATAGATAACTTCTGTCTGAATATACTAGAGGTAAGCTAAAATTTTCTCTTATCTTTCCCAGCTGATTTACTATTTGAAATATCCAACAATCAAATTCAATCTATTTCATTTTAATACCCCTTAAAATTCAGTTAAAATTTCGACATACGAGCATATATACAATTTTAAGTTTTTCTAAATCTAGTTTTCCTGATACTATGCAGATTTTATGGATCATAATTACCCATCATATGAATGAATTTTCTCAAACAATATTTCTGACACTGGCTTTCCTTTATAAGATCTTTAAGTGAATGAATATTAAGATTCTAAATGATAAAAACATTCATAATTGTTAACCAATCTTTTATTCCAAATGTGGTTTGCACATAAAATTTAGATGGTGTTCTGTTATCCAGTTGGATTTAATTCTAATTTTTCAATTTAATTGCATCATTTAATCATAGATTGAATTATATTTGTAAAGATGGTGCAGAATATTTTTTTAAGAATGGCTTCCACTGAAATGCCACTACAAATGGCGTGGAAGCATTGAATAATTCCTTGAAGAAATTTTATCTGAAGCTGACATCAAATGGTACTCTGTCATCACTCATTGACATAATTGTCAATGATTTCATTCCTGACCAACTAAGAACATATACACAAATGAATTACCAGTACTGCAGCGATTATAAGAAATATAACCAATATGTACCAATTTTTTAGGCAACAAACCAAGAAATGTGGTAAAACATTGTTTGCCAAGATATACAAGTGCTGAAATGTATACGTCTGAAGATATTGATGCCATTAACAATAAAGTGTTTCTAGTTAAGAGTGAAACAAGATCAAATGAATTTTACAATGTTGACCTTGGTTCACTGTCAAGATTACCATCATGTTCTTGTGCTGATTTTGTAAAAGATTACCTTCCATGTAAGCACATGTTTGCAGTTTTCCGCAACACAAGATTCACATGGGATGACCTTTCATCTGTATATACATCAAGTCCATACATGAACCTTGATGACAATTTTTTGTCTGCAAGCACTTCTTATGACATCAGTGCCACTTCCGATAAATCTGGTGACTTACATGTAACACCTTTATCTTTCAATACACAGGAACATGAAAATCAGTAACATGATACATCAAAACATTGGAATCTTTTGTCTACATGTTCTGACACATTACTCCAAGTTAACCTCAAGTATGTAAACTAATAAAAATATTGAAGTCAACTGTAGACAAAGAAAACGACTGAGTTGGGTTGATTATAGACAGTTAATTCTGATTACTGATCACACTGATTTTACACTTGCGGGACAATATTAAGATATGTGGCTTCATCTTACATCGTGAACTAAATCGATCAAAAATTCAAATTGACAATACATTAGGCTTGTCCGTTTTTGGTAAAAAAAATAAACGACCGATTTTCAATTCGGCGTTCGGTGATTTATATCCGATTTTGGCGATTTGTGGGACCGTGCTTTCAGAACCAGAGTATTAGCCTCTTATTAACAGATTAATTATCAAGTGACCATCAGAATTTTTATAAATGAAATTGGTAAGTTTTATCGTAACACCTGGGTTGAAACTATTATTTTTATCACCTGATCACTATGGTTAGATTTTATGGTTTCTTAAATTATTTTTTGATGAGCGATTTGTTTCCGAGAATGGCATGACCGTTCCAGACAATAATTTTTTTTCCAATCGGGCGGTTAATTGTTAGGGTGTCCTCTGACTGCCATTGGCAGGTTGTGTTATATACGCAGGTGATTTTAGGCTAATGTTCTTATTAAAAAGCTTCTACTCTAACAAATTTAAATAAGTTTTAATCAAACTGTCCGGTTTGGCAGAGATCATATTCATGATATAAAAAGATATTAATCTAAGACTACAAAATGCCCATGTGTTGGTAATTTACAGTTTCACGACACAGGTGTTATCAATGAACACCAGCTTCGGCGACACTCGGCCATGTCTACTCAACCGACAGAGGAAGTAATCTATATTTAGAATCTAAATTCTGATTAGCTGAGATCGTCTTATTGACCCAGATCTCGATATGTGTTACTAGTAGATGTCATTAGTGAAATTGAACAAAAGTATAACATACCATCCAACATAAATTCAAGTCAATGAAATTATTTTGAATGCCTTATTTTAACTATACATCTTTATTTTGTCATCAAATATATCAACTTACTGTTTGAATGTTTACATCTGAAACGTATATCAAGAGAAAAAGATGTATGTATATTTTTTTATTTACACATCCGCTAATCTTCAACTTTAATCACTTTAAAGAAGTCTGTAAATTACATGGATTTTTGCGGTGCTTTTTCTAAAAAACATTTTTTGAGACATTACAAATAAAGATATCTGTGTATTAATTCTCAATTGTCCCATGATTTCTTGGGTGTATTCCTTATACGGAAGAAATTGGACGTAGACAGACACGACCGAGTAGTACCGTTCGGCGAGTTTTCCTTATATGGAGGAAATCGGAAGTACACAGACACAATCGAGTATTACCGTTCGGCGAGCTTTGTAGCCAATAAATAATGATCAAGGCAGATATCATAACTGCCCCGCGACATAACTTGTTCAATGATTTTTTCAAAATAATCGTTTTTTGTTTCCATTTCTGATGTACGAGACGAGCGAGATATCACCCCATATGGAGCTCACTTCCTGTCGATTTGATCGCTTCAATGACTTTGAGAAAAGTGGTGCACACGATGCGTCAAATGAATTGGACGTATGGTCCATGCTATTTTTCTATGACGTCATGTACGTCTAACCTATAGACGGGAAATTCCCGGCGCTTTTCCGTGTTGTGACGCTGTGTATTTCCTGGATGAATGGTATGGGAACGAGGTTACTACGTCAGCAGATGACTGGTGTCCCGCATGAGAGTTACTAGAGCATGAACCGCGGGAAATAGTGAGAAGAATCCCTGACGTTGAATAGAATAGACGTGTTGAGATATTATAAAGAACAGACGAAGATATAGACTACTTCGGTGAGTGACAATTTCTGGTTTTTCTATTTAATTACTAGTACTTTTATACATTGAGCGTTGAGGGGAAACACAATATTGGCGACGAGGATTAAAAAGGATAGAGAGTTTTCGGACTTGGATTTTGTTTTGAAACGCGGCCTCGTTTTGAACATTTTCCATCAAGGCCGAATTTTCTGCACGCTCTAGCTACCTTGAAAATTTTTTCACGATAGTGAAATAAAGTACTGTCAGTTTTTAAATTGTCGGGTTGTTAAAATTAAAATATATTGCACTAAGGACTGGTTGTTCTTTGTGTTTAATGTATTTCTAACAACATTTAACCAGAAATTTTGACTTTGTCAATCTTGAGACAGTATATTGGTTTATGCCAGTTTTAACTTTTGTCAGTTCATAGGGCAATATTTCGTTTTTGTTCTATGTAAGTTTTGACTATAGTGTTTTCTTAAGTCAATATTTATGTCTCATGACATTAGTCGTATCTTAAGACTTATATGTTTTATGTCATTTTTTCTTAAGTGCAATGAGCATTAATCATTGTATCTTATGTCAGTCCTTAGAACATTTATATAGTCTTATGCCAGTTTTCTGAGATCAATTTTATTGATTTCTGTCAGTTCTTAAGACAACTTTGTCTTATGTCAGTTTTTTCTTAAGTTTAACTTGAATATTTTCAGTTGAATTTATGTCAGTTTAAGGACTCACCTTAGTGGTTTTCTGTTGATTGAGTCAACAGTAATTATTAAATTTTCTACTGTATGTTTTACGTGGAAATTTGATATGAAAATATAAATTATTTTGTTGTATGCTTTACACAAAAAATTTACTACAGCTATTAGTTTTTTGTTGTATGTTTTACACAAAAAATTAGTATACATCTATTCAAAACTTAAAATGGATCCCGTTAATATAAGAATCAATATTAACACTGCACCAGATGAAGATTTAAGATTAATACCAGGAGTTGGTCAGAAGAGGGCAAATGAAATTATTCGATATAGGGTAAAATATGGGTCAGTGCCTCCAAATATTTTAGAATATATCATGAATGGTTTGACACAGGAAGTACTAAATATTGTGGATTTCAGTATTCCTACTAAACTGTCCTTTGCACAACAACTTAAATCTGAATTGGAGGCCACAGGACAAGCTATGAATGAATTGCTAGCAAAAAAGGAAAGTGAATTGTTAGCTGCAGAGAAGGATATTATGTCTACTTACCCTAATGTTCCTAATTTACCAAAAAAGTCATTTACCAATGATTCTGATTTAATGTTATCTGATGGAAGTTCTTTTATTGGTAAGACAGAACTTCGACTTTCTAAAATTAGGTCGGGGGTAGATGCCATTGAAACACCAAGGAAGAAATTAATTTTTGCTCCGGAATCTGATACATTATCTGAGAAGGGTTTGGAGTCGGTTCGACACAAACCAAGTCAGGTAAAACCTGTATTTAAAGAACAAGACATGGGTCAGAAATTGAAAAGTGTTGTCGTGAAGAAATCCACAATGAGTGAAAAACCAGTTCAGGCGAGAAAAAGTAAGTATCAAAGGTCAAGGTCAAGCTCATTATCTGTAGAAGAGGAACATGATCCTAGATCATATAGACGGTACAAGGAGTATTCTTCTTCAAGTGATGAAGAGTACTATCGACCTAGAAATAGGAGTACAGTAAAGAAGAGCTTAAGTAAAGGTAAGTCTCTTCGTTACGATTCAAGCTCCAGCTCACCATCACCTATCCGTTCTAGAAATGTACCTGTGTACCAGGATTATTCTGATGATGAACGTGAACACAGGAGTGCAAAAGGAAAACGGGGGAATCCTAAAAAGATGCCCAAGAACCTACGATACGATGGTAAGAGTAGTTGGTTATCATTTAAGCAAAAGTTTGATAGTTACAGAGCAGTGCTTAAATGGAGCGAATCAGAGTGCAGTGATTACTTGACTTGGAGTCTCGAAGGTAAGGCTCTAGATTTTTTAACACTTATCACGGAGATGCATGATAAATGTAGTTTCCGTCGATTGATGAAAAAGTTGGAGTCCAGATTTGGTTCCAAGGAGCTGAGTGAGACTGCTAAAGTCAAATTCCAACAGTCCAGCCAAAATACAGATGAAAGTTTGGAGGACTGGTCGGATCGAGTGATGACTTTGGCTGCAGTTGCCTTTAAAGATCTACCTGATTCTTACCGGAAGCAGGAAGCAATATCTAAATTTTGTCAGGGTTGTTGTGACAAAGAAGCAGGTAAACATGCTTGTTTTGAGAGACCACGAAGTATGCAAGCTGCCCTGGATGCCATACGACATTTTCAGTATATCTCACAAGCAGTGGACTCAAAGAAACCAAGACGTCCAAGGGAAGAGTATGCTGTTAATGCAGTTAGCTATGCAACAGAAGCTCGGGTGGAGGCAATGATAGCCAAAGCTATAGACAATCTGGCAAACAAACTCCAAAGACTGGATAAAGAAAAACCGTCTAAGCCGGAAGTACAAAGTGAAACTCCTCCAGCTTCGCCCTCAACGAAATGCTACTTCTGTCGGCGTCCAGGTCATGTGAAAAAAGATTGTTTCCGATATAATAAATGGAAGCTGAAGAAAGATCGGAAAGCAGCTGAAAAACAACCACCTTTAAACTAGAAAGGACTGAGCGACCAGGTCACTTAGTTCAGTCCAACACTAATAAGGTAAGTGGTGACCAGAAACTTAATTTGAATAGTGCGACTGTTTGTCCACAAGTGGAGCAAATTAAGAAATCAGGTATGTCTGCTGCAGCTGTTAGTCCACAAACATCAGAATTAGATCAGGTAAATAGATCCAGTACATTGTCTGCTGTGGCTGTTAGCTCACAGACAACAGAATTAAACAGGGTAGAAAGATCGAGTAATTTGTCTGCTGCAGCTGTTTGCTCGCAGACTGAGGAAATATCAAGAAATGGAGATGGTATTTCTGATAATCCACATAAAATTCCAGTTGAACAGCTGGATAGTGCGAATGTTTTTCCACTTTCAACTAGTTCAAATTCCAGTATAGTTACAGCACCCCAGTCAGTTAATTCGAATGATTTTCTATCATTGACTGATAAATCTAGGTCAATCCTCAGAGATGGTTATGCAGATCCATTAGTGAATCAAGAGTTACCTTGTGTTCAGGTTGTGCGTGCTGGTTCTTCCTTTGTTCCAATGATTATAGGGGGTAAGAAGATTAGTGCTAGGATTGATTCTGGCGCTGAAATTACTATTCTGTCAGTGCAAGTATATAACCAATTGCAGAAAAAGCCAGAAAAGATACAGGATGTGGTGATGAAAATGGCAGATGAAAAGAACAGTTTAAAAGGGTTTATTATAGAACCAATCCCTTTGCAATTGGGTACACAAACATTTTGTGAAAGAGTATATGTAGCGCCTATCTCAGATGAAATGCTATTAGGCCATGATTTTTTACAACACCTTGGGGTACTCTTAGATATGCATACTAATATGCTATTGGTAAATGGTGAAACAATTCCATTGCAAACTAGTTTTAAGGATGGCAAACCGACAATAGCAAGGGTGACTTTGAAAGCAAAATATTAGTTCCTCCTAATTCAGTGGTCCGAACTCAGTGTAAACTAGATACTGAATTAAATAATTATTATATGGAAGATAGTGGTACTTTGGCTAAGAAGGGAATTCTGATGCCATACATTCTAAGGGGCAATAGGGAAGAGCCAGTAGTTTGTTTAGTCAATCCATCGGATAATTATAAGGTATTCAAACGGCAAGAAGTAATTGCTAATGCGTTTGAAATAAAAGATGTAATGGATGAGTTCAAAGCAGACCGAGTTAATTTGCAATGTTGCAATGCTTCATTGAATGGTCCAGATGATTTAATAGAGGTCCCAGATCACCTAAAAGGTGTATTTAACGAATCGTTGAGTCACCTAAATGCAAAACAACAAAAACAATTAGCTCATGTTTTGACTAATTATAGTGATGTTTTTGCAACTAATGATTTTGATCTGGGTAGTTTTACGGCAATTGAACATGAAATTGATACTGGATCTGCAAGACCGATTAAGCAAAGTATGCGGAGAACTCCTGCATGTTTTGTGGGGGAGGAGGAGGCACATTTGAAGAAAATGTTAGATGCTGGGGTTATTCAGGAATCTATGTCAGAATGGGCATCATCGCCAGTTTTAATAAAAAGCGAGATGGTTCAGTGAGGTGGTGCATAGATTATAGAGCCTTGAATAATGTAACTGTAAAAGATACATTTCCATTACCTCTAGTGGAAGACTGCTTGGATACACTAGAAGGAAATGTTTGGTTTTCTAAGTTGGATGCAAATTCAGCTTATTGGCAGGTAAGAGTGAAAGAGGAGGATAGAAAGAAGACTGCTTTCTTGACAAAGTTTGGCCTGTTTGAACATGTGAGAATGGGGTTTGGCTTAACAAATGCTCCAGCTACATTTTCAAGGGTTGTTAATTTAATTTTGAGAGGGTTAACATGGAGAACAGTTATGGCCTTTTTGGATGACATCCTGGTTATGGGTAAAACATTTGATGATCATTTGAAAAACTTAGCTGAAGTACTTGGCAGGTTTCGTCAGCATGGGTTAAAGTTAAAACCGAGAAAATGTATCTTTTTCCAAAGAGAGGTTGAGTTCCTGGGTAGGATTGTAAGCGGGAATACCTTATCCATGACAGCAAAAGATACTGAAACGGTAGCTAAATGGCCATGTCCAACGTCTTCTAAAGATGTGGAGAGATTTTTAGGTTTGGCCAATTATCATCGCTCGTTTGTGAAGAATTTTGCGGAGATGGCTCAACCCTTATATAGTTTAACTGGTAAAAATAAGTTTAAATGGGACGAGACTGAACAAACAGCTTTTGATGAATTGAAAATGGCATTGACAAGTCCTCAAGTTTTATCGTTACCTAATAATATAGATCCTTTCATATTAGACGTGGATGCGTCAGATACAGCGATTGGTGCTGAGTTACTCCAAGTACAAAATGGTCAAGAAAGAGTTGTAGCTTATAGTAGTTTTTCTCTTACCCCAGAACAGAAACAATATTGTACTACTAGAAAGGAATTATTAGCAATAGTTCGTTTCACAAGGCAATTTCGATACTATCTGTTAGGGAGAATATTTACAGTTAGAACTGATCATTCTAGTCTTACTTGGTTGCTTAGATTTAAGGAGCCACAAGGACAATTAGCTAGATGGATTGAAGAGCTATCGCAATATCATATGATAGTGAAACATCGTGCTGGCTCTAAACACGGAAATGCGGATGCGCTGTCTAGGATACCAGATCAGTTAACACCGTGTTCAGAGTATTTGGCAGGATTGAATCCTACAGATTTGCCTTGTGGCGGTTGCCGTTACTGCACTAGGGCACATGACCAATGGGCTCGGTTTACGGAAGAAGTAGATGATGCTGTTGGTTTAGCTTGGACTAAAAGTAAGACTAGTGTGGTTAGTAAGGAAAACTCAACTGTAAATTGTGTCAATAAATCGGATAACATACGAAACAGTAGTACAAGTTACGGACTCAAGGGTATCACACGTCTGTTTGACGGTGATCCCGAGACAGTTAAAGGTAATACAAGATGTACATGCTCAGGTGATACATGTCTGTTTGACTGTGATTCTGTGGCAGTACAACTAGATGAGATCAGAAGAAATTCATTGGACCTAATAACGACTATAGACACTGTTGGAATGAATGGCAGTGAGTCGCACTTTGATATTGTGACTACAGGACAAATTAGCGTAATTGAGGCGTGTTCTGTACGTTTATCCACAAATAATTCATCTTCAAGATTGGCATGTTGGGGTTATACTTTTCAAGAACTTAAGAATGAACAGTCCAAAGATGATGACTTAAAATTAATTCTGGCCTGGCTAAGGGATAAGGAAACGCCAACGGATGGTCAACAGTTTTTGGCTAGTCCGGAATCTAAATTTTATTGGTTGAATAAAGAAGCCTTTACTCTGGTGGATGGAGTGTTATTTAGGAAGAAACTTGGTGTTGAAGATCAAGATCTCTTATTAGTTATACCAAAAGGTTTAAAAGACTCAGCTTTGCTTCTGCACCACGATATTCCATCTTCAGGACATCAGGGGGTAGCTAGGACCAAAATTAAGCTAAAAGAGAAGTTTTTCTGGGTTGGTCTTTCAAAAGATGTTGAAACGTATGTTCTCTCTTGTAGTGTGTGCAATAAGAATAAAAAAGGTAAACACTATGGGAGGGTTCCATTAACAGAGTTCCATGCAGGGGCACCAATGGAGCGGGTACATATTGATTTTATGGGTCCATTACCTAAGACACCAAATGGAAACGAACATTGTTTGATGATGGTGGATCAGTTTACAAAATGGATAGAATGTGTACCATTGCCTTCTCAAAAGGCCGAAGTGGCAGCTAAGGCGGCAATAGATGGTTTCTTTGCTCGTTTTGGTTTCCCGTTTCAGCTCTTTTCAGATCAAGGGAAGAATTTTGATGGTAAATTGTTTGAAACTGTTTGTAAGGCATTACATATCCATAAATCTAGAACACTCCATATAGACCATCTTCAAACGGCCAAGTTGAACGCTTCAATCGCACCTTAATGGATGCAGTAAGGTGTTTTATAGGTAAATCTCAAGATAAATGGGACCGAGATATACAGCAAATAGCAATGGCTATTAGATCCGCGGTTAATCGGAGCACGGGTTATACCCCTAATATGTTGATGCTAGGAAGAGAAATCAACACGCCTGCTCAACTCATGTTCCCTAATGTGAAGCAAAACCAAGCGGAGGACTATGGGGAATATGTAGTTGGACTGCAACAAAGTTTATACCGTGCACATGAGGTTGCACGTAGTACCCTTAGAACGTCACTCAAACGGATGAAAAGAAATTACGACCTTAAAATACTTCTGAGACCTTATGCAGAAGGTGACGTGGTCTACTTGTTAGACACGGCAGTTGTCAAGGGAAAGTGTAAAAAGTTGAGTGCACCTTGGAAAGGTCCGGCCGTAATTTCAAAGAAGTTGTCTTCTTACTTATATCGGGTTAAGTTAAAGAATTCCATCTTTGTAGCGAATCACGACAGGATGATGCCATGTAAGGATCGCAATATACCCACATGGATTAAGAAGTTCAAGGAGTCTTTGAACAACAATGTTCCATGTTCAAATGGGAATACAGACAGGGAAGTTTATTGCTTCTGTAGGAAACCCTGGAATGGAAGATTTATGATCCAGTGTGATTATTGTGAAGAATGGTATCATGGATCCTGTATTAACGTGAGTGCATCGGATGCGCTTGATATGGACAAATTCAAGTGCAAGAAATGCAAGGAAAGGAATTAGAAGTATAGACTTAACGGGTATTCTTTCTATTTTAGAAATGGCTTTGAGTAAGAATTTGAAGAAATTCCAGAGTGTGCTGGATGATTGCCTTTTGCGGAATCAGCTATATCAGCCAGCAGATTTGTTGATATCCAACTTAACATTGCTGTTCCGAGGACAAACCCAGGACATTCTGGAAGTCGTCATAAAGATGGTGGATATCGCCAAAACTAAAAGCCAGAAGATAAGAAAAAATTGGCTAAAGGAAGCAGCCAGGGCTTTGGATTCGTTCCAGGTGGTGGATCGCTCTTGGATTAACACAAACGTGTTCACCCTACCACCACTTCCAGTACAGAAGGAGCAAACCTTTGACTTAGAAGCGTGTACCAGGGACATAAGGTATTACCCGTCACGCAAGGAGTCCGACGTACTGGAGGTGGAAGACCTGACCAGGGAAGAGGAGGACCGTTTGTTGGGTATTTCTACAATGGAAGTTGATCCCCCATCAAAAACATCCAGAGTCCGGTTCAACATCTCCCCAGATGATGCGGCTGTTTGCCAATCCTCTGAGGGTGAAGTTGCTTCGAGTGAGGCAGATGCGGCTGGTTGCCCATCTCCCAGTAAGAAGACATATAGTTCGATACTAAAGTCCGCCCTTAAGAAACCGGAGTCAGCTGTTGGTACGGCTGTTTGCTTACCAACACTGACACTCTCGGTAGGAGAAAAGCGGAGTAAAGATAAACCCACTTCTGGTGAGAAGACCGGGGATATGGCTGTTAGCCTATCCTCAGTTCTTCCAAATAAAGAAGGAGAAAAGTCGTCAGGTTCTCTTAAAAGAAAAGATCATAAACAGGCTGAAAAAAGTGGTCGAGACAGAAGTCATGAAAGAAGAAGTAATGATAGAAGTAGAAGTCAAGATGGTCTGAATCATGATAGGAAAGATGATAGGAGGAAGGATGATAGAATGAAAGATGATAGAGATGAATACAGCAGGAGAAGAGATGTCAGGAGGAGAGATAGAAATGATGATTATCGCAGGGATAGAGATAGCAAGAGGAGAGATGATAGAAATGATAACAACAGAGAAGTGATGATAGTAGGAGGAGAGATGATAGAATGATAACAACAGGAGAAGTGATGATAGTAGGAGGAGAGATGATGATCATGGCAGAAGGCAGGAAAGTAGAGAAAGAGGACCAGAAAGTAAGAGAACTCAAGTCAGCCAAAGAGATCGTAAAGAGAAGGAGAGACCTGGTGACAAGAGACAAGAGAAACCAAAAGAGAGGAGTGCAACAGTTACGTCTGACGCGGCTGTTTACCCGTCGACAGTTGCATCCAATATTATTTTGGAAGTTGATACCAGTATCCCAGATAGGCGGAGAGTGACGATGGGAAGAGGTATTACAATTGAAGGGGAAGACCATTTAGCTGTTCCACCCCCTGGAGTGAAAATGACGATTTCATCGCAGCAACGCCCAAGTGAAATTGTGCAATCTTTCCGGGAGAGCAGGAAGGTGTCCAAGAGGCCCAGGATATGTTGGGTGCCTGGATGTAAAGAACCGAATGCGTTTCCTAAGGCACATGCCTTTAATTACCATGTTCCCGAGATCTTCTTGGATCGTTTACCTCCGACCAATGAACAAGTGCTCAGAGGTAGAACCCGAGCTTTGCGGGAAGCAGCATGTTGGTTATTGGGACGTCCTGCTACATTGGAGGAGCTCTTGTTACATATCCAAATGCAACATGTGCTGTCAGCAGTTGACAATTCTGTGTTAACTCCTAGACACATAGAAGCCATGACAGCCATGTGCGGATTTAACAATTTACCCGTCCCAGCTCAATTCAAGTTATTCCCTCCAGAGTCTCCAGCAGTGTTAATCCATTGGAAAGTCGTTCTCTTGATTTCGGCCTGTTTGGACGATCAAGAGAGACGATATTGGATGGACCATTTCCCTGTGCCTGCTGGCCTAGAAGAGGAAGACGACAAGATGGAGGCCGAATCAATGCAGCCAGAAATCAGTTATCCAGAGGCATTTGATTCTCATTTCCACCTTGATCGTTTACTGAGAGAATGTCAACTGCCAGAAGATAGCGGTTTATCCAACATATTGGCAAGGAATACCATACCTCCAGAAGAGAGAGTCAATTTAGTTGGAACCTTAGCTGTATTCTGTGATCCCAGAACATATCCCTCTGTGGAACGGCTGGTTGCCTTCCCGGAGGATATGTCGGTGGCAGTTGGAATTCATCCAAAACATAGCAGCTTGAGCCGGGAAGCATTGGATGAAAGTTTGAAGCAATTGGCTACTTTGTTGGAACATCCCAAAGTATGCGCCCTTGGGGAAATCGGGCTGGACCATTCAGTCAGTGTAGGAGAATGGCACCGTCAAGTGGAGCTCCTGGAAAGAACCTTACAGTTAATCAAAGAAGACAAAGTTCTTGTATTACATTGCAGAGGAATGCAAGGCGACTGTGGGACGGAAGTATACTTCTTATTGCTACATTTTTTGAGAAGACATCTGGTCCCCAGTCAACGAATACATCTGCATTGTTTTACTGGGAACACGTTCGTCCTCCAGGAGTGGCTACAGGCTTTCCCAAGGAGTTACTTTGGTTTTACGAACATAGTGCAACGCTTTTCTGAGTCCCAGATCAAGGCCCTATGTAGTGTTGGGGAGGCCGTTTGCTGTTGGAGACAGATGCTCCTTATTTTCCACCTAGAGGGAGTAGTCATTCTTCACCAGACCAACTGTATACAACAGCAAAATTGGTAGCAGACCATAGAGGGAGCAGTCCAGAATATATCCTGGAAATTACATCTGTTAATGCCAAGCACCTTTATTGGAATGCCTAGACACTGCATAGAATCTAGTTTAGAGTAGATTGTTAATCCTCTATACTGGGATTCAGGAAACCGTTTCTCCATAGCATTATATAGAGTTGATTGTTAATCCTCTATGTTTTGTTTATCGAGATATATATATTTATTTATGCGGCTGTTAGTCCATAAATAATATTTGGTGGGATGGAGCAGCTGAATGGAAAAAATATGGTTATGGTCCAGTGGTATGGTTAACCAAGATGAGCATGGAGAAGTTTTCCTATTTTATTAATACATTCCATTGATATGGTTGACCAAGACGAACCTAAAGATGAATTTCTTGAAGATTTATATTAGTACTCCAGTACTATTTTTATATATGGAAATGACTGTTTGTCTTTCCATATTGTAGTTTTAATTGAGATGACTGGTTGTCTCTCATGTTAAATTGAAATGGTTAAATCATTTCTAAAGTTCCTGTACCAAAAGGGAATGAGTTGAATTCCAGAGAATGATACAGTATAATATCCCCGGATTGGCTGAGGACCAGCTCAATTCAAGGGGAGTGTTGTGACGCTGTGTATTTCCTGGATGAATGGTATGGGAACGAGGTTTCTACGTCAGCAGATGACTGGTGTCCCGCATGAGAGTTACTAGAGCATGAACCGCGGGAAATAGTGAGAAGAATCCCTGACGTTGAATAGAATAGACGTGTTGAGATATTATAAAGAACAGACGAAGATATAGACTACTTCGGTGAGTGACAATTTCTGGTTTTTCTATTTAATTACTAGTACTTTTATACATTGAGCGTTGAGGGGAAACACAATATCCGTATAAAACATTGCACTGTGAAAGGTTTTGTGTCTTGTGGCCCTCTTGAAATCAAATTTTATATCTAAAGCATGGTCAGATCGTGCATCGGATATTCATATTGTGCGAGTCTTGGGACGTGTTGGGTATATCACATGTACGAATTATAGTCATTTCGTACCATGACCATTTTGTACCATCCATTTCGTACCATATCAACTACCATTTCGTACCATATTTTTAGCATTAATAAAGCCAAAATGTTTAATGTATTGTGATTCTATTTTTTGTACTACAGTGTGTTACCAATTCGTACCATGAATTTGTATCAAAATATGCAAATAATATCTAGATGTGATGTAATTCTGTGTTAATTACGCGGTATTAACTTCTTTACTCGTTTGTATGTAATGTTTATTGTATATTGCCATAACCAATCTGAGTTTGTGAAATAAAGTTAATAAAGTAAATTATTATTATTCATGATGATGATGTTGATAATTATAATAAATTCCAAATTTCATAGCGAGTCTCTCTGATAACTCACAAATAATGTATCGAGAACTTGTCTTTTTGTTCACAGGTCAAATTTATAATAATCGTCTCAATTTAATAATCCCAATGGCTTGGTTAGAAGGAATTAGATCATAAAAACGTAATTGAATACACGCGCTATGTATCGGTATTAATTAAAACGTATGCACGCCGAACTTAGATTATGTACAATGATCTACCCAGGCTTGGTCGTATTAAGAATAGTAATGAAATCAACGCTTGTTTATACAATGGATAAGGACGGCGTCCAAGTGAGCACTATTTAGCTTGGTATTGGCAAGTGGCTTGGTTTTTTAAAAATTTCTAGGATCTATATATGACTGAAAATCTTGACTTTCACATATATGCAATTACTGTGATAGTGATAAGATTTAAATATGGCATACGGAAAGACACTTATTCTTGGACACAGTTTTATTCACAGATTGAAAAAGTGGATGAAAGACAATGATAAGATGTCATACCTGTCAAGTCTCACGCATTGTGCGTGAGAGTCACGCATTTTGATATTTAATCACGCACACACGCACACCACTCACTTTCTCCCGCATATTTGCAAAATAACCTTTTGTTCAAAATTTCATACAAATTATTAACGATAACTGCCGATATATTGATTATTATTCAAACTTTTTTTAACTTTTAACTGATCTTTAAAAAAATGTAGAAGAATCACGACTTCCTATTTGACGATTTCCGGACCTTTGGTAATCCGATTTCTTTTCTGTATTTTACCTTTCACAAGTTTTTTTCCTGTTTGTTAAATATGGATAAACGGAAGGCTGCTAGCGGTGACGAATCACCAAGTCACAAGAAAACAAAGAAATTTACTGGTGCTGCCATTTATAAAACCAAATTTGACACTGAATGGATGCGTAAATATCCAGTTAAACGGTCAGCAATTTCAGACATTCAGTTTTACATTAAAAACAATACAACTACAATTTACAATGTAAATATTAAATAATTAAAAAATAGCACATGAATTTTCATAAGATTCAACAACAACAATGCACTATCTTGTCACCAGATAAAAGTCTAAATCCAAAAATTGTATTTGATCATGTTGTGGGTACATATTTTATGAAAAATTTCTGAGGTTTTAAATGTTTAGTTTTGTTCTTAGAATGCAGGAAATTGCATATTCTTACTTTGATTTTTAAAATCCCCCTACAGTGGATGGCACATTTCTCTCACTCTTTTCTTCAAATCACCCTTGACAGCTATGAGATGTTCATCAGTGATGATATATATAGTGATGTACATGGTATTGGAGGTAGAACTGTTGAAAAAATTAGGAGATATGATCTAAGTTGTGTTAGACATACAAGACCAGATGTGTTTTTTTGCAAATTGGTGGAAATGACATTTCTGTTGAATTAGGTGCCCAAGAAATTGCAAATGATATTATGGTATTGGCCGAAGATCTTCATAAAATAGGAGTAAAGAAAGCTATTATTGGATCTGTTTTCAGGAGACTGAATCCCAGAAATATGAGTATTTCACAATATGACAGGAAGAAAAAGAACATTAATAAGATTCTCCACAAATCATTGGGAAATTTCGTGACTAGTGCCCGTGGTTCAGCAAAACTGCTTTTGTTTTTTTAACATAGATTCCCAAAGTGCAAGCATTTTCTGTCTGATGGTGTTCATGTCAATGAAGTTGCAAAAAAAGAATTGTACTTTAGCATAAGAAGTGTGTTGTTAAAGGTTTTGTGACATTTGCAAACATATTTCTGTTGTATTTATGTTCCATAATTAGTATTAGCTTATCTATCAATAAAACCTAACATAATGACATGCCGTGTTTAGTTTTGTAATTCTATGCTGTAATACATGGATATCCATATTCCAAATTCACACGCTTTCCACATTATCTTCGATTTTTATTAGCTTATCATTTAAAGGTGCGAAACTATATAATAGTAATAATTATAACAATAACTTGAATATATATATTTAATCAAAAACAAACATACTAATCCATTTCCGAATCACAACCCAGAAGCAAAGTAAAAACTTTGGAACTGACAGGTTAGACACGTGAACTTCCACCAGGGAAGTGAGGCCGGGTGCTCCGGAAGGGTAAGCACCTCCTGTTTAGCTAGCTACACCCGCCACGTGTGTAATCAAAATTGTGTGAAAGGAACATAGAACTATGAGACGTTAAATATATCCAAGGCAATCCTGGACACAGAAACATCAAACTTATCAACAATACTGTGATGACGGCCATAAAACTTTTTGAGGGTCTTGATAAGCCTAGGTTTGCAATATGAATGATAGACACTTAAGAACTGTTAAATAGCTAAAATTACTGATGCGACGCTTAGCATCATTTCCACACCAGCCACATCAAAACTTTAACGACAATGACATGCGAAAAAAGGAAGATAAATCAACATTAACAGTCACCTTAACGGTATAAGTGTATCCGTTGATGTCTGCCAAATTCCTCTTGTTTCTGTTGGAACCCTGGTCCTCTACGTGGAACGTGAGATCATTTGCTGAAGTTACCTCTAGCGGAGGTGGATCTTGTATTGATCTAGAAAATAAAATTAATATTTTATCCTCTCAATATCCCATACATAGTGTAATAAAAACATATTACACAAGCGTAAAAATAATGTTAATTGTATAAAAAATATTGAACTCGTTTAACAAATTTACTATTATTCATATACATAAATATTGTATATTAAACTAATATCTACTGTTCAACAACTGCATCTGGGACTTCAAGTGATAGTCTGTCAATGTTGAATGATGGTGAATTGGGTTCGTCTATAATGGTATCCGCTAAATATTCGGCCTCGCATGCATCGCGATTTCTTGTTTTTGAACCATTGTCACTACAATAACATAATCATATACCGTATTAAATATCAACAAATATTAACACTGAATAAAAACTACATTGTCTTGTATAAAATGTTAATTTTGCTCAATTTAAACAACCATAATTATTTATTTTACCAAATGAGTTACATTTTATGTTACCCAGCATATTCAATACGGATTAACAATAAAAAAATAATAATAAAATGGGTAATAACTTAAACTTATAGTATAATAGTAATTTATTATCATAATACCTGTCCGAGTCATAGGATAGCGGAATAACTGATCTTCTTGGCAAAACCAGAGAAGTATTTGAGGAATACTTGTATCTATTGGTAGCACTGAAAATCAATCAAAAAAAGTAAAAGTAAAAAAGAAAAAGAAATAAAAATATATAAATGGGTAAAATTATATCTCAATTTTTTAAAATATCAAGCAAAAAGATTACAAATAATTAAAAATAAAAATTGAAAAAAATTAATTAAAATTATCTATCAGAAAAACAACTTTACAGCTTTTATTTCACCCGTGGTCTAAATGTATCTTTTAAACATTGAACCATTTCCAACTATTACTCTGGTAATATATATATATATATATATGGTTTATCATGAAGATAAAAACTTACATGGACAGCCTAGTGCTCTCCCCGAAGTAGTAGAAGAATGTCTGGTTCTGGGAGGGGTACCGGGTACCCAGGTACCCCTGAGGATTCCAGGGTATTTAGATACCTAGCATTCCTTAGATACAAGATGGTTGACATTCTTGAGATTACAATATGGCTGACATTCCTTAGATACCAAAGACATTCCTTAAATACAAAGATGGCTGACATTCCATAGGTACCCCCACATTCCATAGATATTTAAATATTTCATTAGAATCATTTTAAAAGCATTGACAATAATATCAAGACTAAAGATGGATAAACTTGATGCAGATCTTACGGATTTGAAAAGTAAATTAAAATACATAATAGAAGAGCATTACGGAAAAGAAATAGTGTTCGAAATTTATTAGAAATCAAGAACATTGACGATGAAACAGAGACATTACATGTTGATTGGCGTACTATTGTAACTAAATGGAATTCAGATTTGGATTAACACGTACATTTCTCAGATTTAAGATGGTGAACATTCCTTAAATTATTCTAATTTATTAACATATTTTGATGTCTTTATAAACTGAGGTTTTCGGTTCGATTTCACCACAACTGTGTTGGCTTGCTTAGAGACATGATTTATGACATAGACGAATTCATGAGCAAAATGAAACAAGTTATGGTAGACGAGGATTCAGATGTAGACAACACCAGAAGATGTCTAAACCTATATAACTTTATATATAGTGTGGAGATTGAAAAGAACTTATTTCTCACAGCCATGGAGAATTGTTATGGCTGCCAAATTGACCATGGTAGTCAAAAACAGCATGACTGTATCATGTTAGATCGGGAGACTCAGTTGGATCTATATTTTGAACAAACTCTAGACAGAGTGGATGAGTTTGATGTGATAGAGGACTGGAATATAGCAGTTAGGTGTACAAATATACCCGACTGTTTTATAGATAACTTCGTTCTTTTTCTACAAAATGATGTTTGGCGGAGGGAGCATTTACCCAAAACCCAAGAATGGAAAGATAAACAACATGAAGCAGTGAGAAGATTGATTCAACTAAAACGTGTTGTTGGTGATGGACATTAGATGTATTTTAAATTATGATCTCGATGAATTTTAAGTGGAGAAACTTTTATACAAACTATCTAATGAGAAACTTTTGAAAGATTTGTTTTATCTCAGTGAAATTATTTAAATGGAAAACTTTTGAAAAACTTGTCAGTTGAAATTTGACAGTGTAACTTATTACTGTATCCAAATACTACTTCATCTATTCATTCATTCACTTTACAGATAACAGAAACAAGAAAACACAGAAAGTTAATAATTTACTCGAAAAATTATATTACAACACATCCAAAGCCGCTGCTTATTCTGGACCCGATAAATTACATAAAGTTCTGAAAACACAAGGTGTTAAAGATATTGGTAAACATGCCATACGTCGTTGGTTACACAAACAAGATGATTATAGTCTCCAGAGGTATTCACGAAATAAGTTTAAAAAGGCAAGAGTCATTGTCTCTAACATTGATGAACAACACGATGCTGATTTGGCTGATTTGCATCCTTGTCCAAATGGAATGATGGAGTGAAATACATTCTAGTTGTCATTGACATCTTTTCTCGCTTTCTATGGGTAGAGCCTCTGAAAAACAAAACAGGTCGAGATATAGTCAATGCATTAAAGAAGATATATGCTAAAGGACGTAAACCAAAGAAATTTCGGTCTGATAAAGGTGGAGAGTTTACATCAAAACTAACAAAAGACTATTTAAAATCACAAGATATTTACCCATTCACCACCCAAAACTCTAATACAAAGGCTAATTATGCAGAATCTGAAAAAAAATGATACTCAGGGATATTGCAAGCCTAGGCTTACCAAGGCCCTCAAAAAGTTTTATGGCCGTCATCACAGTATTGTTGATAAGTTTGATGTCTCTGTGTCCAGGATTGCCTTGGATATATTTGACGTCTCATAGTTCCATGTTCCTTTCACACAATTTTGATTACACACGTGACGGGTGTAGCTAGCTAAACAGGAGGTGCTTACCCTTCCGGAGCACCCGGTCTCACTTCCCTGGTGGAAATTCACGTGTCTAACCTAACTTGTCAGTTCCAAAGTTTTTACTTTGCTTCTGGATTGTGATTCGGAAATGGATAAGTATGTTTGTTTTTGATATATCGTTATTTCACCAAAAATAGAACACATCGTTATGTAGATGTATTACAATCATTAGTTGACAGTTACAATACAACACCACATAGATCTTTAGATAATATTGCACCTAAAGCTGTCAATAAAAACAACTCTGCCGATTTATTTGCTTACATGTACCTTCAACCTCAAAAGCAAATTAGGAAAAAAGCAATACGTTTTCGATATAAAAAAGGAGATTTGGTCAGAGTTTCATACACAAATTTTACATTCAAGAGGTCATTTGATGAACAGTTTAGTCGTGAAATATTTAAGATCGATAAACGTTTTCGTATGCAAGGTATTCCAATGTTTAAACTGATTGACTTCTTAAATGAACCAATCAAAGGTAATTTTTATTCCAATGAATTATTAAAAGTGGATAAAGATGAAGATGCATTATGGTTTATAGAAAAACAAATACGTAAAAGACGTCGTAATGGTCAAATTGAATGGCTTTGTAAATTCGAAGGCTGGCCCAACAAATTTAATCAGTGGTTACCAGAAAAAGATATCAGTGATACTTTGTCAACTGAGAGGAGAACATGAGTTTATATGTTACATTTAGTAGTGATAAATCTTTGAATTTTTTCCCACAAAATAAGTCATATAATTTTAAAACACATCTGAATACCCCATTATTTTTGGAGGGTATGTGGAAAGTAGCACTGGTAGACATAGACATATCATCTTCATCTCAAAAATCAGAAAGATTGTACCTGTTTTCCAGCATATGTGGTGAATCAATTGTCGAAGGGGAGAAGAAACCACTTCTACGTCGTCTAACATTAGAAAAGTCAAACACTGTACTTCAACACCTACATTATGTTCCTGTAAAAATCAATACAATTTATGATATAGACATCTATATAAAGGATAGAAACAATGATTTTGCTTCATTTCTCAATCAACCAGCAACGATAACACTTCACTTTAAGTCATTTCCATTTTTTTAAAAATGAGTTTTAAACATTTATATATTCCTAATCCTCAAAAGTGGGTGAAATATTATGAAAATACAGGAAGTGGCAAACATAATCCATATGTACAGCATATGAGTGGTAGAGGATTAAGTCATCAAACTGGAGGTTCTATCTCTACAAATTCTAGAAGGTTTATGGTTCCGATAGATCAGCATGTCTCAGAAGTTACACCAAACAACATGTCTGACAAGGTGACACTCCAGATGGTTTCACCAACACAACAAACAATTGATCAAGCTAAATCTGAAATTCATCGACACAAGAAGGGTATAAAAAGAAAAACAACTACATCAAGAGGTAGTTCAACGAAAAGACGTCGAACAGTCAAGAGGTCTCCTAAACCACATAAAAAATCTCTGAAGAAAAGACCAGTAAAAAAAACTAAAAAAACCAAGTCAAAATCTGTAAAACGGAAATCTAACAAGAAAAGAAACTCATTGAAGGAAATTTTTGTATAGTCATGGCAGCATTAACAACGGAACAGTTTCAAGAAGCACAACCAAGCAGTCTCAATTTATTTTCACTCCCTCCAACACAAACTGCCATAGAAAAGGTTTATTTTCAAGAAGTTAGACCCATTTCACAACTAACAGGAAACAATACTCCGATAGAATTCATCATAAGTGGACAGAATGGAATGGAGTATATTGACATGAAAAGATCGAAAATATATGTGAAAGCAAAAGTTCAACATTCTGATGGAAGTAAATATCTTTCCACTGAATTTGTCGGACCTTCAAACTTGCTGTTACATTCCATGTTTTCACGATGTGACGTCACTCTTCAAGGAAAAACTATAACCTCGACAACAAGTCATTATCCATACAAAGCCATGATTCAGACATTATTGAAATATGGTTCTCAAGCAAAAAAGTCGCAATTAACATCACAATTGTGGGTAAAAGATACACCGGGACATATGGATGATAACGACGTGGAAAACGGTAGCAATACAGCTCTATATGAACGTGCACAGCTATTTAATGGTGGGAAATCAGTGCATATGGAAGGACCCATTTTACATGACTTATTTAGTTTGGATAGGTATCTGCTAAATCAAGTGGCTGTGAGTGTGAAGTTTTACAGATCGAAACCAGAATTCTATTTAATGACAAGTGAAACATCTCCAGACTATGAGATTTTTATAGAGGATATCTGTCTGAAAGTCTGCAAAGTTCAAGTGAATCCAGCTGTTATTTACGGTCAAGCAGAAGTGTTAAAGCAAACTAATGCTAAGTATCCATATACTAGAACTGAAATAAAACAAATTTCAATACCAACTGGACAGATTTCTTGTGCTTTTGACAACTTATTTCAAGGTCTTAAACCAAACAGAGTAGTCATTGCATTTGTTAAATCTGAAGCAGCTGCCGGGTCATATGCTTTAAATGGATATAACTTTCACCACTTTGATTTGAGTCAAATCGGTCTATTTGTGGATTCTATTCCCGTATCCGGCAATGTTATGAAACTAAGTTATGATGCAACCTCTGGAGAAACAACCATACCTGCCTTCATACAAATGTTTGAAGCAACTGATAAATGGTTATGTGATACAGGAAATCAATTAGACAGACATGATTTGGCTGGTGGTTATGCACTGTATTGTTTTGAATTGGAACCCAGTTTTGGCGAAGGCGGTGACTATTTAACCTTATTAAAGCAAGGCAATGTGAGACTAGAAGCACAGTTTAGCAAACCACTACCAACGCCAACAACGTGTATCATATATGCAGAATATCCTGGGTATTTTGAAATTAACAGTGTAAGAGATATTATAGTAGAATGAATACCTTACAACTTAATTGTGCAATAAATTCAGACAGACACATGAAGATATCAATTAAAGGTGTTTATGCAGCTGATGAAATCAACAAATTATTGTTATCAAGATCGGAAGGAATAATTGTAAATTCACAAACACATTATTTTTATGGTGAACATTGGATTGTCATATATATAAATGAATTTAATGTATTAGAATATTTTGATTCCTTTGGAAAACATCCCAAATATTTATCTTCTTTGATTTGGAACTTTGTGAAACAATATTCAAAGCGTGTGATTAATGATCAAAGAATTCAAGGTACAGAATCAACTGTATGTGGACAATATTGTCTGTTTTATTTAATGTGTCGGACAAGAGGATACACTATGCAAGATATTGTTAAAACATTTTCTAACGATTACACATCTAATGACACATTTGTATATAAATTTATTGATGAAAGATTTTTGTATTGTTTGAGTCATTTTTAATTATTGTAAAATAAAACTAAAAAGTCTTATGGTTTAATAAAATGCTTATTTTAGAAATTTAATTTTTAATATTTTTATTTAAAGTGGGAGCAAACAATTATAAAACTTAATTTTGAAAGATAGAATAAATATAGAATACCTTTCACTTTAAAGTCATTCTCTGTTATTCATTCAACAAACATGGATGCTTGGTGGCAGCAAGAAAGTCTGTTAAAATTTGAATCTCCAACTAGCATCTTTGTTGTGGCTCCAAGTAATTCTGGAAAAACTGTTTTAGTGAAAAAGATGTTAGAACAAGCTGATGGTGTGTTTAAATCACCACCAAAAAAGATTTATTTTTGTTACAGTGTTTGGCAAAACATTTACACTGAAATGGAGCAAGACATTTTAAACATACAATTCCACAAAGGTTTACCATCAATGGAAGAACTCACTGAATGGGGGAGTGAGGAAGGTCATAAAATCATTTGTTTTGATGATTTAATGACGGAGTTAGCAGATAAAGAGGAATTGGGACATATTTTCTGTGTGGGTTCTCATCACTATAATTTCACAGTAATACACATTTTACAAAACATGTTTCAAAAAGGCAAGTCCATGAGAACTGCTTCTCTAAATTGTCATTATTTCATTTTATTTCGCAATTTTCGAGATCAGCTACAGATACAAACCCTTGGAAAACAAATGTTTCCCGGCAATGTGAAATATTTCATGGATGCTTACCGTAAAGCTACCGAAAAACCATATACCAGTCTTCTAGTAGATTTAAACCCACACAGCAACAAATTGTATCAGTTGCGATCCAACTTCCTACCTGGACAGGACACAATAGTATACCAACCCCTAAAATGAAGAGAAACATTCACAGAAGTTTCATTGAATTCCTAGCTTCAGCAACGTCACAACAGACTGGACATATATTGCAAATGACAACAAAAGGTCAGTTACAAATGCTAACTGAAATTGTTTACAATGTGCTCAACGGTGTCTGCCACATTTCTACAAGAGATAAAAATATACTGAGCAAACACAAAAATGCCATTCGCAAGGTGGTGTCAAGAGGGATAACATTAAGTCAGCGAAGGAAGTATCTTGTTCCATTAAACTATAGTTCATTATTAAAGTTCCCATCTATAGTTCCCATATTTAAGATATGAGTCGGGAGTTAATTCTGATACCGAAAGTGAAGTGGGAACAGATGATGAAACAAATTGATAACAAAGAGGATACACCGTCAGAATCAAAACAAACTAAATCCTATACGGACGAGAAGTATAATGAAGACAAAAGTCAACAAGACAAAACCAATAATTTAGAAAACAATTGTGAGGTGACAAGAAAAAGTACCAAAACACATGAGAAAACAACACAAGACATGGATATAGATGAAAATGAAAAGAAAAATTTTAATGTGAATGAAAGCAAAGCTGATAATATGCAAACAGGAAAAGGACAGTCGTATGTGCAGATGAAACCAAAAACATTTCTGAAATTAAAGGACAAACATAAAATGACATATAAAAGAAAAAAATGGTTATCATTTCCATTGTAATTACTAATTATACCAGTATTAAGTTTAAATTTGTATTTATATGATTTGAGAATTTGCTAATGTAATTTTTGTAAATAAATTTATGAAAAATTATGTTGTTTTGGTTTAATTTGATATGTATGAACATAAATTAATAACACAGAACTCACATATTTAGAAGTGTTATGGATAACCTGTGGAATAATACACATTTTAAGAATGGAATGTGAATATCACATACCTGACATATTTACATGACTTAAGAATGGAATGTAGATCTTGCATACCTGACATATTTACATGACTTAAGAATGGAATGTAGATCTTGCATACCTGACATATTTACATAACTTAAGAATGGAATGTGAATATCACATACCTCACAGTTTCGTAACTTATAAATAAAAGTTTACAACACAATTTATTTGATTCCATGAGTGTACTTTCATCATGGCAGATAGGTTTGTTGACCATCTGAGAGAGGAATATCCAAATGGAAACCTTAAATTAGAAAATGAACTCCGACGTCTGAAATCAGCCTTGGACATTTATGATAGTGAAAATGAACAAAAACCAATTCATGAAAATATGGAAATTGACCAAATTGAAGCAGACCCTTTCAGTGAATGTGATGAAGAAATGCTCTGTGAGGTAGCTGCTAAGACTGAAGCTGAATATTTCAAGGGAAAAAAGTCTAAAAATAGTGGATTTAAATGTATGCTTTGTCAAAAAATATACAAGTCAAAGAAACAACAGCATCGCCATATGAAAACACATTGCTTGTCTTACACTTGTTCATCTTGTAATAAGACTTATGCAAAAAAGTGTTCATTGAAAACTCACCAAAAGCAGTGTAAAGCTTCAAATAATACTTCCGATGGTGAAAATTCAAGAAACTTAATTTGTAAGCATTGTAAATTACCTTTCATGGATTATACATCCTTATTTGATCATGTGGTGGAAAATCATCCAATTCAATCAGGTGGAAACATCTCCAAGAAACCAACACATGAAAAGACAAAAACATCTGTCACAGAACCTTCTGCTATAAATGAAGAAACAAATACATCAACCAATCAAGATTACAAGGATATAAAACAAAATAAAACTTCTTCTACATCAGCTTTAAACAATAATGCAGAAATAATAAGTATTTACCCAAATGATACACAAAAGTATGACTTGTTGAGATTTTATGCAGATTTAAAGCCAGATATCTTGTTTATGTTAAGACAAAAACGCCAAAAATTTCGTCAAATAAAGTGGTACTTTAATACAAGAATAAGAATGGTGCGTGACTTAGAAGATGGAACACAAAATCGCATCACAACTCATTTTCGGAGTAAAACATACATTTCATTGGAATCGGACAATAATGAACATAACATAAATGAAGCTATGCAAAAAATGAATGCTAGTATGGAAGAATTTATTCATAAGGGATCAAACTGGATCATGGATAGGGTAGAGCACATAGAAATATGTATTTTACCATACTCACCATTACATGGATCTAGCTACATGGAATTGCCCTACAGAATTAAAAATGCCAAAGGTGTTATCAACATCAAAAACAACGACCAGAAGTGTTTCTTATGGAGTATTTTGGCTGCTATACACCCTGCAAAAAATCATCAAGAAGAAATTTATCATTATAGACAATATGAAAATGAACTGAACATGAACAATATTGATTATCCAGTACCATTATCAAAAATGGACTTGTTTGAGAAATTAAATCCTATGATTTCACTCAATGTGTTTGGTTATGAAGATAATGAAGTTTTTCCTTTGTATTTATCAAAAAACGGTGATGGTATCTATGAAATAGATCTACTTTATTTGAGTGCTGACAGTAAATCCCATTACTGCTATATCAAAAACTTAAATCGATTTCTTAGTGTGACAAAACCAACTGTAAATAAACAAAGATATTTTTGTCGTCGCTGTCTGCATGGATTTACAAGACAGGATTTGCTCAAGGAACATTATTTGTATTGTAAAAAATTTGATTTTCAAAAACTGAAATTTCCAGAAGAAGGAAAAAATGATTTGTTAAAATTCAGTGATTACCATAAGCAAATCAGAGTGCCTTTTGTCATTTATGCAGATTTTGAAGCTTTGGCTACCAAGTATGACTCTTGCTTGCCTAATCCAAATAAATCTTCTACTACACATCAAACCATCTTTGATCCATGTGGTTATGCATATCAAGTTGTTTGTGCAAATGATAAATATTCAAAGCCACCAGTTGTCTACAGAGGATTAAATGCTGCAACACATTTTATAGATCAAATTATGGAGGAGGAAATTTATATCAAAGAGAAACTTTCAAATCCAGAGCCTTTGATAATGAATAATGAAACCGAATTTCATTTTCAAAATGCTAAAAACTGTCACATTTGTGGAAAAGTGTTTACTGCAGATGATATTAAAGTTCGAGATCATGTTCATATAGGGTTGAATGATGATATAAATTCACCTCTATATTCAAATTATAGAGGTGCAGCTTGTCAGGCATGCAATTTAAATTTGAAAGAGCCAAATTTTATTCCTGTTATTTTTCACAACTTGGTTGGATTTGATTCTCATCCTTTGGTTTTGGCTTTGTCCAAATACAAAGAGAAAAAATTGAACTGTATCGCCAAAAACATGGAAAATTATATATCATTTTCACTTGGAGATTTGCGTTTTATTGATTCTTATCAGTTTATGAGCAGTTCTTTGGAATCCTTGATTTCAAATTTGTCCAAAGATGGACTTGAAAACTTTCAACAATTTCGTAAATTTTTTACCAATGATGAAGCAAGACTTTTATTACGGAAAAATGTTTATTGTTATGATTACATTGACAGTTTTGAAAAATTCAATGAAACTCATCTACCACCCAGAGAAGGTTTCTACAATAAACTTAGAGGTGAACCTATATCAGATGAAGATTATCAACAAGCTTGTGATGTTTGGAACACTTTCAATATGAAAACACTAGGTGATTTTCATGATCTTTATGTTCTAACTGATACTTTATTATTAGCAGATGTATTTGAAAAATTCAGAACTATGACACTGTCTTATTACTCGCTAGATGCATGTTGGTTTCTGACAGCGCCCGGTCTGAGTTTTTCAGCTGCCATGAAGAAAAGTAATGTGACACTGGAACTGTTAACTGATCCTCTCATGTACAACTTTTTTGAATCATCAATGAGAGGAGGAATAAGTGTTATTAGTAAAAAGTATGCAAAAGCAAATAACCCTTACATACCAGAATCCTACAACTCTGAACAACCAACATCATATCTTATGTATTATGATGCTACGTCATTGTATTCAAGTGTCATGGGAACACAAAAATTACCAACAGGATTGTTTAGGTGGCTGAATCATCAAGAAATGGACAGTTTTGATGTTAAAAACATACCTAAAGATGGAGACAAAGGATACTTTTTAGAAGTGGATTTGATGTATCCAGAATATCTTCATGATGCTCATAATTCTTATCCATTAGCACCAACTCACAAGATTGTTAGTGATGATGAGTTATCTCCTTACAGTGACAAGTTATGGAAACAGTTATTTGGTAAACAAAGAAGAGTAAAAACATCTAAACTGATTCCAACACTACAAGATAAACCAAATTATATTTGTCACTATAGAAATTTACAGCTTTATTTAGAACTTGGATTGAAAATTAAAAAAATCCACAAAATATTGGAATTTCACCAAAGTGCATGGTTGAAAGAATACATCGACTTTAATATTGAAAAAAGAAAAGAGGCCAAAAACGATTTTGAGAAAGATTTTTTCAAGCTCATGTGCAATTCGTAAGTACAATGTCATACATTTATTTTTGAAAAGCTATTACTTGTTTTCAATAGACTCAGAATTTATGAATTAAATACACAGCATAGCTTAAAATATTAGTCAAACAACTTAGTGTTTAACTTAACCATCTTACCAGGTTAATACATTGCTGAAAACTCGTACAATACTCTCATTTCGTTGTCATTTCCATTATCTTTGACTTTGCAATAACGGCTGCATTCGTCCTTCTTTCTATCCGGAAGTTGTGGAAAAGTTGTATTGGAAACGAAATAACCCGGAATGAAGGAAATCCCTCCAATTTTAGAGCACCGCTTGTATGTTACACCTCACTGTTGCGATATTCGACAGCATGTATTTACAAAAACTTATACAATTTTATTTTTCAGTGTTTTTGGTCGAACCATGATGAATTTGAGGAACAGGGTTAATATCAAACTAGTCAATAATGAAAGAGCACTAAAAAAACTGGTAGCCAAGCCCTCCTTTGAGCGATTCCAGATTTTCACTGAAGATATGGTTGGCGTGGAAAATAAAATGACGACGTTATTTATGAATCAACCAATATATGCAGGTAATTAAATTATGTTCATTGCTAGAAAAATTTATTTTGCAGGTTATATGGAGGCTGTTTAACCAACTAAAGATAAAATGAGACCGGGATTCGAATCCGAAATTATTTTTGCACTAAGTGTCTTACAAACTGACACAAGTATTATACAGAGAAATTTTCTTATTCATATTCTATGCAATATTTTCAGTCTTTGTAAAATTTTACTGGAACGTTAGATCATCCAGTTAGCACGTTAGTAGCTTTACAATTCAATTTACATTTCAGGTGCCTCAATTTTGGAATTGTCAAAAGTCAACATGTACGAATTCCATTACAAAGTGATGCAACCAAAATATGGATGGCAGAACATTAACGTTCTTTTCACAGATACGGATTCTCTCGCATACGAAATTTTTACGGAGGATGTGTATAAGGACATGATGACAGATGGACATTTATTTGATTTTTCGAATTATCCAAGAGATCACATGCTGTATGATGCAACTAACAAGAAAAAATTATGTACATTTAAAGACGAATGTGAAGGTATGTATTAAGATAACAACTTAGAATTGGGTTAATACTAAAACTTTATTCATTTGTAAAATGTTACAATCAGATGTAAATATCTTCATAAGTTCGACATTAATATTTAACAAACAATCATATCCTTTATATAAACTCCGCATAATTAAAATATCAAAACGCAAAAATGTCCACGAATAATTTGAAAATTGTGCAATTTAGAATTGAAGTTGAAACAGTTGGAACTAAATTTATGTGAATTTTTATTTGAATTACATCTGTCATTTTTAAAAGTAAAAGTTAAAAAAAAATAGTGTGACATTTTTGTGTTTTCTTCAAAATACATAAAAGTATATAAATTCCAATATATGTATTGTATATAAATTCCAATATATGTATTGTATATAATCAAAATGTTAAAATGTATATAATATATAATTACATAATTATGAAATCATGTTTTGATTTGACAAAATGTTGGACAATAATATGTCCTTCGGATAGATTCCTATATTATAATCAGAAAAACAATATTTTCAAAATGACAAAACTTTTATGTATTTTAGGAAATCCTATCAAAGAATTTCTTGGCCTTCGGAGCAAGATGTACTCCTTAGTGTTTGCCGGAAATAAACAGAAAAATACAGCAAAAGGAATATCTAAATCAGTGATTAAAAAATCTTTGAGACATGCCAAATATCGCGAATGTTTATTTCGCAAAAAAGTGAAAAAAAGTGTAATGAATTTAATTCGGTGTAAAAATCACAAGCTTTACATGGACTGTATTGTGAAGACTGGATTATGTGCTTTTGATGACAAGCGTTATGTGAAAAACAATAAAATAGAAACAATGGCTTTCGGGCACTTTAGAATAAAAAATTAAAGATTGTATATATATATATATATATATATATGTATATATATTTCTGTCTATTTGTAAATTTCTTATCTTCTCTATCTTTCAATCTTTCTCCTATTCGGAGACAATAAAAATAAGGAGACTTTTATCATTTATATCGAGAGTTGTCTTTTGTTTGAGATATAAACCATATACAATGTGCCAGTCGACATTTGTCATCTTATATATTTGAGAGATATCAGTTAACATTTATCTCGAAATCTCCAATAAAGTTCTATTATCAGTCACCATCATACTACAAAATGCACTACCAGTTAAACATAAAAACTGTTTAATATGGTACAAGAAATTCTGACATAAAGTTATACTCCTCTGACAACTTTGACTTCTTACAATTCTCCACTGGTTCCGATTTAACGGGACGTCTAAGGGTAGAAGACACAGAGCTACATGATGCAGAACTACATGTAGATGGTGTAGAGCTAGATGGTTGATATGGTGGAGGTGGTGTTTCCATTGCATTGACTGACTGAGAGGGATTTTCATAAAAACTGCAAAATTCTTCCCTTTTATCCAATCTCTAAAATAAACGTAGGAAAGCGTACGTTTTATATTCAAATGGTTTAGACAAACGTAAATGACTGCTAGCAAAAATTTCACGATTAACGACAAAGCAAAATTTATTTGAACCTTATAATTATTTTTTAAAAATGTTTACGGTTCTTTTATGGAGTATGATATTTGCGCAATGTATTTCAAAGGATAAGGATTTTCTCACAATTGTATATGATCAAACTTAATTCCTGTTTTTCATTTTAAATGTCTTATATAATATTTACGATTTAGGAAGAAACTGGTTTGATTTACCTCATTTATTCTTTCCATCCCCATTTCCAGAGTAGGTCTTAAAGCTATCAATTCGTCAAGTTCATCAAGGCCTAAGCCAATCCTCGCCGTGCTTCTCTTCCCATTTATTGTTGAATTGTCATAAATATTTACAAAAAAGTTATTTTTACCCTTTACTAAAACCCATGCTTTGTTCCGTCCGAAGTTACTTCTCATTTCAATTTTTTTTCCATCACTTTTTTCAATAAGAATTGGAAGTTGAGCTTGAGCCATAGTGAATCGTGAGAATTTATAGAATAGCAAAAATCTAACTTGATCAATTAGAGAGCACAATATGCAGACTGATAGCAAAAATCTAACGTGTTAAGCCTGTATTAGATTTACTGACCAATAAAATTGAAGGATTTTGGCGCTTTTTCTACCATAGAGAAAGCACGTGGTTTTAAGAGTGTTCTTAGTCATTCCCACGTAAATGAGGATGGCTAAGTTGTTGTCAATCAAATTTAAGAACGTGTTAGGTATTAATTTGTGAATTTATCTGCTATTATGGCCTTGAACGTTTACATTACGCATTATCTACGATTATGGCCTTGAACGTTTACATTACGCATTATCTACGATTATATCTACGATTATGACTTTGAACGTTTACATTACTATGGCCCTGAACATGAAAACAATATTGCAAAAGATGAATATGAAATTTCTAAATATGTTGCACATAGTATGCTTGCATTTAATCTTTTAAACTTTTGTTTTTAAATTTGTCAATAAAAAAAAACCAATGACACACCACCTTACACCTTTTTGTTGACGCTGACCTAGCTAACCTTACAATTAAATATTTTTTTTTTTAAAATGAACAGGTAAATAACTTAAAACCAGAAGTCCATTAACTATAATGGACTTCTTTTAGGTAATATTTATATATATTTATATATATATATTTATATATATCCTATATCTTTTTAATCACACACACACACCCACACACGCTCTCTCTCTCTCCTCTCTCTTTTAACCCGAATCACTCATAACTGAGCACTGGTTCCCTCCCTTTGATAAAGTTGACCTTTGTACTTTCTGAGTGTGCATGATGGCGGCAATCGTTGTTTTGATTTTAATGCTCAGTTTGTTACAGGTCACTTGTAACAAACTGGACTTACACACTTGTAAAGAGGAATTCCATGTCATAAGATTGTTTTGTCGTTTCAACGGAGGTGGACTTCATGATTTCAAAGGAAATGGGAGATGGGAAAATGTCACGTCTTTGTTTCTCGATCGTTTAAATGAAAGTAGTGTGATGATGGCAGAGGGAAAAGCATTAGCAACAATTGCGATAGAGACCGGGACTGTTGATCTTTGTGGTAGAGTTATTTGCAAACCTGAAGTAAGAGTAACGATCGGAGGGAAGCTTTGTGTAAGATTTTTTACGAGTCTTCAAATGGACTATTCCAGTAATACTCTGAAAGCTAATCAATTTTTTTTTTTTTTTTTTTTTTTTTTTTTTTTAGAAAAAAGTTAAAATTTTGAAATTCATCCAAAACTAAGGTATGCTGCCTCGTGCAATGTATTTTCTTAGCTGGATTGGTAAAATATATTTTTAGTCCTTTGGACAATTTTTTTTAATCTGCTTAAAAAAATTAGGTTTCTACATTTTTGGTCTGAGCACTACTGACGAGGAATTGTATTCCGAAACGGTCGAATTAAAACGGGTATAAATAAAATACATGTATTTATAAGCATTAATCATGAAACTATCAGTATGTTTTGACTATATAGTAAGTCATTTTCTACACACTACTAATTATTATTTTGATTATTTTATAGTCTACACGTCAATCGATTATACCAGATAATCAAAACACCAAACAACAGAACCCTAACAATAAGAAGACAACTTTGAATCAACTAACCACAGAAAGAAATATTTATAGATCTACTACTAAATCATTTGGTATCTCCCTTGCTACTTTCTTGAATTGGACAGCTAATGATAACGATACTACAACTACAGTTACAAGAAAAACATATGAGGTATTATAACATTCAAGTTATGCATCATGTTACATTCAGTATGCTAATTGAGATTAGTGAATGTAAAATACCGGCGTACAAATTTTGCTTACACCATTATAGCAATCTCCAACAATAAATGTTATATACACCACTTGATTAAGATTTTTAATCACATTAAAATGTTTCTCCACACGTGTGTGTACAGGTTTAAAAATATTCAACATTCTGTTGTTACTCATATTGCATTTGAATATCCCGAGTTTGGTGGGGGTGTGCAGGGTGAATGTGGTTCTTCAGCAACTTCACTTTCTTCATGACCACTTTCATCCTGGAAGTTATCATCCGAGTCATCATCTGATTCTTCATATGACTGGTATTGGAAGTTTCTTTTCTGAAGTTCCATCCTATAAAGAAGTTTATTTATTTATTTATTCATGTTTTTTTTATTGTTCCCAGAAACTAAAAAAAAAGGGGGGGGGGTAAGTCAGATGCCAAATTATTTATTTATTTAGCATTTGCACTCGAGTCATAAGGAACAAACATTGATACAAGTGTGAAACAATTGTTAAAAAGAAATAATACAAAATGTAATACAACTGCGTCCAATACGAAAATCACATAATCGGTGATATCTAAAGTTAAAATATTTTTGAGTATGAGCAAAGATTTTAATTTTATGAATGTCTATTGTTTTTTCAGACTTCAATGGAGTCATGGTTTAAGTGGATTTATCCAGTACTAATTGTGATTGCAGGTAAGAAAACTAACATAATTGCTTACTTCAGTAAAGATTATATTGTGAAATATGTAATGGTTAAATAAGGAAGTTATTATAAGTAAATAAGAAAGTTGTTATAAGTATTACAGTTGTATCATGAAGTTTTCCTAATTTATATCGACTAAAGCGAATAACAGTTTGATTCTCTCTTTCAGTGTTTCTAATCATCCTAGCCGTTTTTTACATCTACAAGTGTAGAAAGGGGAGAAAAACTACTTCCTTAACACGAGCCATCCAGCTGAGTGAAATTTCCATTCAACCACATCTTCATAGTTCTTAAAAACTGAAATTTTTATTTTCAATATATTTCAGTGCTGGTGGTGATTTGTTGTGCTTTGATTATTTACAAAAACAGACTTCGAATACAACTTTTCACTAGACTTTTCACCATGTTGTTTTACAGATAACATAATTTTTGATATTAGAATAAGAGACACTGAATTATAACTATTTCAGGTATTGTGCAAATTATCATCATCATAAGGATTGTTAATGTGATACACATAAGAATTTACCAACAACGTGAAAACCCTGTAGTTGTTCCACCTCATGTTCCTCCTCAACCTACCACCCCCTCAACACCTATACAATCCAGCAAGCCTACTTCTTCTATGCCATGTAGGGAAGTACATCAAAATTTAAGAAGATCTCAGCGTACAAGGAGAAATGTGGATAGATTTTCATATTAATATTGAACACTTACCGTTTTTTCATGGTATTTTTGACCAGTGCCAAGACTTTCATTCCATATCTTCTGTTTGTAGATCGGATATTCTTTGCAATTGCATATAGCTTTTTTAGCACAAGACTGGTTTTAAACCAAAGCACTAATTTTGCTTTTGACATTGATAAATGTACTATGGCATGGTAAGTGCTTATTATGTCATCTCTCAAATCTGTACATCTTCCTGGATATTTTCTGATTTCTTCATACAAGGCTAAAATTTCAGAGTGAAGGTGGACATCCTGGTAACAAAGCTTGCACTCATATTCTAAAGGATTAAAATAATTGAAGCTGGATACCGAAAAAGACATTTTTTCTCAACTGATTCTTTACATATTTCAGTTCAGTTTTAACCCTCCCCAGTTGGATCTTAAAATCTCTACCCTTGATGTCTTTATTTAATTTTGTATTTAAGTGATAGGTCATGACAGTTGAGGGGGTTTGGTCTCCACGTTTATTTGTATATATCATTATTCATGTGTAGAATTTACTGTTTATTTAGTAAGTATCTAAAAGTTACTTCAGTTGTTGGATTTTTATTGTCATTTTTAGTTATCTTTTTTCTCCCATCCTTATATGCAACAAATGTGTTAACATACAGTATAAATTTTGTATCAGTTATATTTAGTGCAATTTTTCAAAAGTGTCAGTTATTAGTTTTTTTTTTTTCTGTTTGATGTGTTTATTCAGGAAGTAACAAAAAGTTATAATTTAGTTTTTAATATCATTCATGTATCTAAAAACCTATTTTGGAAAATACACTCAGATAATGTTTTATAAGACTTTAACATATTCACTTCACTTGTCATTTTTATGTCTTTGACTAATGATTACATGTATAATGTACCTGTATATCGTATAAAGCTTTAAGCTTTTGTAAATGAAAATACTCGGTATCAATATAAATGCTCAATGATTTACATACTCAGGGAATCAGTATCAGTGTAATGCTCAATGTTTTACATATTCAGGGAATCAGTTTCAATGTAAATGCTCAATGTTTTACATACTCAGGGAACAGTCCTATATGTTCTATCAGTCTTATAAATGCATTCCATTACATAACACTGTTGTTTATGTTGTATTAGATAAAAAAATTATAAATGCGAATTGTTGAAAACGTTGTCCTTTGTTATATATGTGTAGCTATGTAATTGTTATAGTTTTTATGAAAATATTTATGAATCAGAATGATGCAGGTTTTATTAATTTATTGTGATTTTTGATGATTTATAGTTCAAGTTTTGAATAAATAAAGAATTTGTTATAAATAGGAAGTCGTTTCTTTACACTAGCAGAGTCTTGAAGTGACTGATAAAGCCATGTTTACTCTTAAGCTTATTTCATGTTTATGTCATGGAGTTATCTTTGAAATTCTCCTAGTTAAAGCTTTATCAGTTTAATTTCCCACAGTTTAATACCAAATCTATCTTGTTTCTCAAAATTTAATATTTAACATTATATTGAAAGTAAACTTATGCTTCCTACTTTGAGGTTCTCCAATTCTAAATTGCCTTTATTATAGAATGCTTTACATTTACCTTACTTAGTTTGTTAGTCTTGTAATTATATATTGTGTTATATCAGAAATATACCAGGGCAAGACCTTTTGATGTGTTGACATTGGACAGAAATACATTTGTTATACACCGATTAAAATTGGTCAACCTCCCAAAATGGAATCACATTTAATATTTTAATGTCTCAGTTAAGAATTTCTCACTTATATTGATATGTTACAAGCTGAAAATGAAAGAAAACATAGAATACAATCTTAAAATGGGAGAAAGCAATTAATTACTGCATAGTTTTAAGTTTGAATTTATGTAAAATCCATTAAAGTATTTTTCAACTTGACCAGATCTTGTTTCACAAAATTCACTAACAATAATATTGTTAGTTTTTATCACTCCCACTCAAAATGATCCTAAATTAAATTTAAATACTTTGGAATTCCAACAATTTCCTATGCATTGTGCGAAATATTTAAATATCTATGGAATGTGGGGGTACCTATGGAATGTCAGCCATCTTTGTATTTAAGGAATGTCTTTGGTATCTAAGGAATGTCAGCCATATTGTAATCTCAAGAATGTCAACCATCTTGTATCTAAGGAATGCTAGGTATCTAAATACCCTGGAATCCTCAGGGGTACCTGGGCACCCGGTACCCCTCCCAGAACCAGACATTCTTCTACTACTCCCCGATTGGTTCCTGGTCGATTATTGATTCTGCAATCTGCCATACCAGTGCAGAAGCCCACATCCTTTCATTGTGTCCCAATACATCTGAACATCTATGCCTATATAACATACATAAAGACAGAAAGAAGGAATGACTAAGAAAGAATGGAAAATTACTCAAAAACAAACTAAAAAAAGTTATACTGAACATCATATATAATGTTAACAGTTAGGCATCCTGGTCTAAAACTTGTTATACTTATAAAGTTGTGCTTGGATTCAAATATTATTTAAAAATCAATAATAATAATAATAATAATATTTTGTTATATACTATGGATAACAATGCACAATATTTCAGTTTACCAACATAGTATTATTTTGTTATTATAATCTTTAAAGGCGCATAAAAACTTGACGCTGATAAATAAAGATAACAGATCTTACCAGTCCCGCAAGTTTTTGTGTTGCCATCTGCTACAGGAGTCACAACAAAGTGCATGTTGTTTTGGTTTTACTGTCTTCTGACAAGCGATGCACCCGTTTCCAGGCATTGTAGAAAACTGTGAGTGAATGTCTAAATTCGCACGCCTTTATAGGGAAATTTCATAGTTATTTGTTAAAAATGCTGTTCGGCAATATTTCTGTTGTTTTTTATCATTAAAGACTTCAGTCGGTAAATCTAAAATTCTGAATAGGCCTATAGACTGATAGACGCGCTGAGATTTAGGTCTTCATGTCTTCTGAAAACCAGGCGGTGACACGAAGACATGAAAACCAGGCGGTGACACATGAGTATTAGTGGTAATTATAATAGCTAAGTACTTAGGATAACATCCTAAAAAAGAGAGTGATTGTTTTATAATTCACACTTGTGTGTTTATTCCGAATGACAGCAAAGTGTCAAATTCTTCAATCGGAGTTTAATCTAACCGGCAAATACTATCTTATAACGGGAAAAATTATCACATCAAAATGTTTTATTTCACGCGTGTTTGAATAAAAATAGCATTATGTTAAGATTGCATTTGACATTAAGAAAAATATAAAGAATTATATGTAAAATATTTTCAATTTTTATTCTATTTTCATACAGAATTTTCAAAATGTTTTATTTCACGCTTATTTGAATAAAAATTAATAAGATTGTATCCAACAGTGGCGGATCCAGCGGGGGGCACAGGGGGCCCGTGCCCCCCCCCCCAGTTGCCCCGACCTTCCCCCTCTCTCACTGCTAATTGTCAATCAACCAGCGTCATGACCAGTTAATTAGTGGCACTGATTAATTAATTTGTGTACACAGGTAGGAAATTGCAATCAGGTGATGATGTAATTTACCAGTTCGCTGAAGCATGAAAGAATCCAGGTAGTACTGACCAGTCTTAGGTGATAATGTTATTTACCTGATCGTTGAGGCGTGAAAGAAACCAGGTAACCAGTAGACAACGTTAATTAATAATACTAATTAAGAGACTTCCATGAAGAGTGATTCCATTAATCATACGTGAATTCATTTAATTTACAGATATGGCCAAGAGAGAGAGAGAGAGAGATCTAGAGAAAACTGATTTTTAGCACACAAGATTATCTTTTTTGTATATGTTTATAGCACGATGTTCTATTTCCATATAAAAGTCCAAATTTTTGTACAATTTTTATACATTTTTTAATTAGTTTTAATGGGAAAAATCTGTCTCATTTGACTTTTTATTCTATTCGCCCGTTTATCGGCTTTACGGAACAAATCCGTCTAAAATAATCAGTGTTTTTTTTTTTTTTTTTTTTTTGCTAGTGACAAGATTCTTGTGTTCGGTTGCACTTTTAATGCGCATTATGCAATGGAGAAACTGACTAACCAGTCATTTTAAAACTAATTAAATAATAAAATTAACTCGAAAGTCCAGATGGATGTCATACAGTTCATTTTAAACAAGTGTGGAAAGGGGGTAGTGGTAGTAGGAGACCTACCCCTTCGGTACATGTAGCGGGCAGGTCAGTTGGTAGAGTGCTTGCTCCGTAAGTCAAGGAGGTCGAGGGTTTAGTCTCTGGTCAGGTCTGACCCAAGAATTGAAAAAGTGTAGTGACTGTTCGCTCGGCATTAAAAATGAATGCAGGTCTTTCGGAAAAACCTTAAAACTCGAGGCCCCTTGTCACGGTAGGCGTGGCAAGATAAAAAACCTTCACTGCATAATGCCACCACCGCAAAGCACAGATATTTCTGCACCTACACCTATAGCTGGTGACGTCTCGATATAAGTGAAATATTATTGACTTAAAAGTTAAACCCCATTAATCAATGATCAATCAAACTTGGGACCGGGATTCAAACAGAAAGACTCAAGTTCCACTGATGAGCTTGATTTATCAACCCAACTGGATCACCCAGACCACTTTCATCCATTTATCGACCAAATTAAATCAAAACACTGGTATCCCTCTGATGGATCAATTTCCAAAGGTTGAACAAACTCCTTTAATATAACGCAAAAAAGCGTCGGTCTGGATCTGGGGTGCACAATTACACCTCGACAGATAAAAAGGACGACAATACAAGTTACCGACGGCGACAAATTTTAACAGCACAGTTGATAGACGATATTATGAACTCGCCGACACTCGTAGCCACCAGCGTCAATATTATTTTTATTTTTTTTTAAATAAGCTAAACTGATTAGTTCTTTGACTGGTTTAGATCCACTTTGAATGTGAGGTAAAAAGGATGCTCGACAGTGTTCAAGATGCAGGAAATTGCACCATTTGTACTGAAAAAAGCAAAATTTTTCTGGGGAAGCATGCCCCCAGACCCCCCTAATAGGTCGCGCCTTTGCCGCATACTTGTGCCCCCCCCCCCATTCACCAAGACTCTGGATCCGCCCCTGATCCAACATTATGAAAAATATAACGAAATATATACAAATATTTTTTCTTTTTATTAAAGAACCCTTTCAGCGAAAAAATGGTACAAAATGGTAGTATTTTTAATTAAATTATAACGGGGAAAAATGAAATTCGGGTACGAAATGGTCATATAGGATGTCGAAATGGACAGAGTTGGGTACGAAATGGTAAATTTGGGTACGAAATGGTCAAGGTACGACATGACTAGCTTTGACATGTATGATATTGTACAAGGCGTGGTCGTTCCATACGAATTGTGTGTAGTCAACTCGTCCCTCATTATTTACCCAGACTTGGACTCTTATCACGCCCCACTTAAAGCAACTCGGTCCACTTTAAGCTGTTATCGATATTGATACATTTGAGTTCAATTCAATATTAAATGAAATAAACTCTGCTGTATAATATGCCCTATCTTAAAACTGCAAATACAGGTGCATACAAAGACAATAGCTCGTTTCGGAGATCTAAATACAAGAATGATCTATCGCGTGACTTTCATGCCCAAGTATCAAATTTCTGGCATATTTTTTTCAAAATGGCGGACGGACAACACAACAAGACATTTGCAAAGTTGAAAGAATTTCTTTATGGCAGGGATATGACGGCGTCATCATACAAAAAAAGAGCACCTCAACATTTAGCAGAAGCTGCATCCGAGTTGGAATTAGAGACTGTGACAGCAGATGATGACGAGGAATACTCAACAGATCGGTTTAAAAGAACTGTAGAGGTAAGGGTTGGCGGTGGTGTTAAAACGGTTATTTTGTTTGATGTCCTGTCTATATCTGATTGGCAAGGAAACGTAACGGACTTACCGAATCTTGAAACGGGAGACATAGGTAGGAAAATTCAAGTGAAAACCATTTGGTTGAAAAGCGTGAAAGAGGGGTACAATTATGAAATTACCTACACAAGTGTGAAGATTTATAAAGAAAAATAAAGTAGGATTATCAATTTTAAAATATTTGTTGCATTTTTTAAAGGAAATAGTGCAAAAATACACGTGTTGGAAAAAATAGTTTACACCTTGTATAACGAATTAATTTAGAAAAATGAAAAGATACTAATATAGTCAACGTTATAGAGCAGTGCAAAGGGGGCGAAGTTTCTTAAAGAAATACGAGGTTTTTGAAAACTCAACAATTTACGGTTGAGGTTTTATATGATCTGTCCAAGAAAGAACAGCCATACAGAACATGAATGTTAATGGACATAAATCCCACAATAAAAGCTGGTTTGCACATGGGATGCGTAAGTACAGCATGGTGACATAAGTTTTTCCGTTTTCGGCCATTTTGAATTCACCTGAAAAAAAATCAACAGGAACTAATTTAAAGACTTACCTGTTGTTCTGTATACGTATGCTTTAATATTTTGTAATATAGCCCTTTGACCTTATTACTTTCTGTAGGCGTCTGGAAATGGATGAATATAGGTTCTGGATGTAATTTAAATTAAGAGATCTCCAGGTGTGAAGCAAAACGGCTTTAAGATCATCGACATGCCGGATAGTTTGAATTTGTTTTTTCACATGATTTTTCATGACAAGCCAGACATTTTCTATTATATTCAAATCCGGTGACTGAGCAGGCCAGGGAAGACACGGGAATTAAATTTCTTTCCTTCCAGGCTTTTGTAGCACGGGAGGCATGACACGGAGCATTGTCATCCTGGAATAAGTATGGTCTATTAGGCAAATGTTTCATTACAACCTGCCATAAATTGTCATCAAGTGTCTCAATATATTTTTCACTTTTCATGTTACCATTTACAAATGTCAAAGGTCCAACACCATAAAATGTAATGCATCCCCAAACCATAATAGAAATACGTTGACCCCTGTACTGCTGAATATGGCCTATACATTCTGGAAGGTAGGCTTCGTTTTTTTTCCTCCAAATTTTTACAAGTCCATCTCCACTAACAATTACCTTCATTTCATCCGAAAAAATTACATTTTTCCAATTATTGTTAACTGTCCATCTTAATCTGTTTTTACACCAATGAACACGTCGAACCCTGTTAACCTGCCGGACCCCCAATTTTTTACGAATGGAGCGCTTTCTCAGACCATTAGCGTGCAAAACTCTCTGAATTGTCCTTTTACAAACATTCACCGTACTCACATGATTAAAATTGTTAGTAATATCAAGAAGTGTAGATGTACGATCCTCCCGAAGTACCCGTTCTAAGTGTCTAATATTCCTGTCATCCATTTTTCTAGGCCTCCCACTTCTCGGCAAATTTTCTGAAGTTTGGCGCTGTCCGTGACGTTTTAAAAATTTCAACAGTGTGGAATAATTAATTCCTAAAAAATCTGCAATTTGTTTTTTTGAAAGGCCCGTGTTAAGTAGCTGGACGATATTTTGTTTCGTCTCGGATGACATTTCCTTCCCCCGGTTGGCCATTGTTTACAAACTGTCGCTTCCTGTAGAAAGCAGGCGAGACCTAAACATCCGGTTGATAAGTAGGTCAGTGGGTGCCGTAGTTACTTTTAAAAACGCCCCACTTTTTATTTTTCATTAAAACGGCGTAAATTTTTTGATTTATAAAATCAAAGTGAAAACAATAAAATTCAAAATGGCTGAAAACGGAAAAACTTATGTCACCATGCTGTACTTTGACTACCTGTCAACAAGAGGCCCATGGGCCTTAACGCTCACCTGAGGCAGAGTACATATCTTAACCAAAGGTTCAATGGTCAATGACATTAATAAAAGAGTATATCAAAATTTTCAGCAGTAAGGGCCAATAATATGCAAGTATTTTGGCAAATTAATTATAATAATTATTATATAAGGATGCTATATATAATATATTTAAAGTCTAGCTACAATATATAATATAAACAGCTAAAACATCTGTATATTAAAATGTGCATTAGGCCAGTACCTACAAAATTCCAATATACATGCCTATACAAAGAGTTTATAGTTTTTGAGATAATTAACCATTTAAGTATTCTTTTGCATCTATGACCTTGACCTTTGAACCTATGACCTTCATTCATATATCAAAATGACCGTTGTGCAAATGCCTACAATATTCCAATATACATGCCTATAGAAAAAGTTTATAGTTTTTGAGATAATTACCCATTTAAATATTTGTTAAATTCTATGACCTTGACCTTTGAACCTATGACCTTCATTCATATATGAAAATGATCGTTAGGCCAATACCTACAATATTCCAATATATATGCCTATACAAAAAGTTTATAGTTTTTGAGATTATTAACCATTTAAGTATTCGTTTGCATCTATGACCTTGACCTTTGAACCTATGACCTTCATTCATATATCAAAATGATTGTTAGTCCAATACCTACAATATTCCAATATACATGCCTATACAAAAAGTTTATAGTTTTTTAGATAAATAACCATTTAAGTATTCGTTTGCATCTTTGACCTTGACCTTTGAACCTATGACCTTCATTCATATATCAAAATGATCGTTACGCCAATACCTACAATATTCCAATATACATGCCTATACAAACAGTTTATAGTTTTTGAGATAATTAACATTTAAGTATTCGTTTGCATCTATGACCTTGACCTTTGAACCTATGACCTTCATTCATATATCAAAATGATCGTTAGGTCAATACCTAAAATATTCCAATATACATGCCTATACAAAAAGTTTATAGTTTTTGAGATAATTAACCATTTAAATATTTGTTTGCAGCTTTGACCTTGACCTTTGAACCTATGACCTTCATTCATATATCAAAATGATCGTTAGGCCAATACCTAAAATATTCCAATATACATGCCTATACAAAAAGTTTATAGTTTTTGAGATAATTAATCATTTAAGTATTCGTTTGCATCTATGACCTTGACCTTTGAACCTATGACCTTCATTCATATATCAAAATGACCGTTGTGCAAATGCCTACAATTTTCCAATATATATGCCTATACAAAAAGTTTATCAGATAATTAACCATTAAAATATTCATTCGCAGCTATGACCTTGACCTTTGAACCAATAACCTGCATTCATATATCAAAATGATCGTTAAGCCGATACCTACAATATTCCAATATACATGCCTATACAAAAAGTTTATAGTTTTTGAGATAATTAACCATTTAAATATTCGTTCGCAGCTATGACCTTGACCTTTAAACCTATGACCTTCATTCATATATGAAAATGATCGTTAGGCCAATACCTAAAATATTCCAATATACATGCCTATACAAAAAGTTTATAGTTTTTGAGATAATTAATCATTTAAAGTATCCGTTTGCATCTATGACCTTAACCTTTGAACCTATGACCTTCATTCATATATCAAAATGACCGTTGTGCAAATGCCTACAATTTTCCAATATATATGCCTATACAAAAAGTTTATAGTTTTTCAGATAATTAACCATTTAAATATTCATTCGCAGCTATAACCTTGACCTTCATTCATATATCAAAATGATCGTTAGGCCAATACCTACAATATTCCAATATACATGCCTATACAAAAAGTTTATAGTTTTGAAGATATATTGACAAATACATTAATTTTAGAGATTTTCCCCTTAAGTACCTTGCCATTTCCCCATTTTGGCCTCAACAGTTACGATTTGTGCAAATCTGAAACTAGGTGCCGTAAGTATGTTTTACATGAAATATCTAAGCTATATCTCTTGTAAGTTCAGAGGAGATGATTTTTAAAGATTTTCACAATTTCTCCCTTTATGGGGCCCCAAGGGGACATAATCCTTTCATTTGTGCAAATCTGAAAGGCCTTCACCTAGGCATCATAATCACTGAGTTTCATCAAATTTGGCTTGGTAGTTTTAGAGGAGATGATTAAAATGTACAAAGTTAACGCACGACACACGACGCACGACAGACGACGGACGGCGAACCATTGCAATAGCTCATCTGAGCTTTCAGCTCAGGTGAGCTAATTATATGAAACCCTGTACCTCATGAGGCTTTTTTATCACTGTTAACTTAGGGACTTGTTAACAGCCTCAGTAATGAAGTGGTCCAAATCACTGGTTTAAATGTCACAGTGCCTCTTACTGCCTTGGTTCAAAATTTTAAATTCACTCTAGCAGATCATAGTATCAGACCAGAAAAATATTGGTTGCCGAAAATCTGACGTCATTATTATCATGCCATTGCGGATAAATGGTGAAGTCATTTACACCCCCATCGATAGCGCTACGACTGGATGTGGTGTAATCAGACTTCACTTCAGAAGTCCCACCAGTCTGATAATATTGAAACTGATGCGTGCGAGTCGCATGATCAATGTCTAATAATCATGAAAATTTGATTGCAGTGTTTACATTTGTGTGAAGTTTGATTTTGTTTGTAAGACTGAAAATGATTCCGTTCGTGTCTGTTTTTGTTATCTAATCTATTGAATGATTTATCACATACCGAACATTTGAATAAATCATTGTGTGTTTTTCTTATGACGTAAATAAGCTTTCGTGTGTGAAGTTTGATTTTGTTTGTAAGACTGAAAATGATTCCGTTCGTGTCTGTTTTTGTTATCTAATCTATTGAATGATTTATCACATACCGAACATTTGAATAAATCATTGTGTGTTTTTCTTATGACGTAAATAAGCTTCCTATATTTAAACGTCTTTTGGCAAACGTCACAACTGTATTCGTTAGCCAGTTTCCTCTTTAAATTGCGAATTCCTTTTTTGAGACATTTATCTTTGCATGAATGTTTCTTGTGTGATGTTTTCAAAATATCGTCTAAATCTAAATCCATTCCGGCCTAAAACTGAACAGCACGTTTATGTCGTGTTATTCTGTATATGAGACTACGCCACTCGCTTAAGCAGAAAGTTCTCCCAATACTTAACAATAAATCGTCGGGCAAGCCGCCAATATAATAAAAAAATTTCCTCAAAGGTCAGGTACGCGCACAGTCTGACTATGAAATTAATGTTACATAAATAGAGAGATGAGTCTATCGATGGGCGTTCCCATTGTCCAATAAGTTCACAAATGACAAATCCCACGAACGGTGCAACTGGCGAAGTGGAAAAAAAGTATCCAGGTAGTAGTTATGAAGTCACGATCGGCAAATAAACCAAATAATCTCTTGTGTCAATACGATTCTCCAGCAATGACTGCCAGACTGTTTGAAGACACTCTCGATGTAATGACTCCATATATATATATATATATATTGTATATATATTATATATACAATAGCTACTAAAACGTGCATATATATTGCATACGTCTGCATGTACAATGTCCTCCACTTTTACTGTTCGTCGTCATCGCTGTCCTCTACGACAACAGTCCTTTTCCACTTGGACGCGAGACGCTTGTCCTCCTGACCCACCGGCACGGGGGGGGGGGGGGCTCGATTGCTGGGACAAGAGCCGCTCTCTGCTTCAAGATTGTCTTCGGCAACCTGCAGTACATAATTTTATGTATACTCGTATTTTACACGAGAATCAAAACAAAATTTAAAAAACCATAACAAAATGAAACAATCAATACATGATAAACATGTTAAAAATACAAAACAGCAATCAATACATAACGTATTTGACATGAAATAATAATACTTATATAATAAAGAGCAAAAGCTATTTTCAAACAGTCGATTGTTTACTTTAAAGAAAAAGATATATAAATAACTGGCTATTAAACTCCCCATTCAAGCCATGGAGAACTTGCATATCCAGGATCTGTAATAGACTCGTGAGCTCGTCAAATGTTAATGAAATGCCTTTATTCTTCGATCCTGGGCTTGTCAGATGAATGTACATCACAGCATTGTAATAATTTACACTGTTGTGTTTGCTCGAACCAAACTGTGGTCTGCATTTTCTGCTCTAATTAGAGCTTGTTGTTGCTGTTGGTGTGCCATAGTTTCCATAATTCCGATGCGGTTTTAAAAGCACGTCCAGTTGCTTATATAGAGCGTGCATGACTCGACAAAAAATGACACCGATTCTAGCTTTATGATTGGTTGACCAATGGAAGTTCTCCAGCTCAATCACTCATCACGTAATCGACAAACTGGATTGGCTGTAGTATTTACTTGTTCCTGACACCACCCTAGAGAAAAATCAGATGACTGCGAATTGTTGAGGACCGCGATCTCTCTTAATTGTCTGGTATTATTCCACTTGCGAGAAAAAAAATACATAACAAAAAGTTGAATAATCGCTCTTACGACTACTTGTAATCGGCAATGAGGTGGGTACAAATCTTATTTGTTGGGAATTATTCCTTGAAATAAAGATGTTTATATTATTAACAACAATGCACTCTCTATTGCGACTTTAAACCTTGATGATTAGACATTTGTGTTTTTATTTAGCAACAATACAGTCTTTATTGACTACTTATCTACCCTAATGACGGTGATAATGCAAAGTGTCATTGTCAGCGCTTATGTATTTTTTTAAAGAAAACAATGTTCTCTCTCTCTCTCTAATGAGTTGTTCGCACCTTAATATATTCCGCTTGTACAAAAAATAAAAAAAACACCACCAACAGCTCTCTTACTACTGCTTAATCTACTTTATTTATAATATAAAGGCGATTTTTCGTAACAGCGATTTGATGAGTTCAAACCGTAATTGTTCAATATTTTCAGAACAATAACGCGTTAAATGCGAACAACACAGTTACTATTGTGACCTATTTAATGAGTTTAACCTCTTAATTGTCGGGGTTTATTGCACTTGAAAAAAATCACTAACAGCTTTCTTTGTCGGGAAAATAAAAATAAAAATTAAAGAGAGAAAGAGAGATGCATGTACTTAAATTGTTTGCTTGTATAGTTGGACAGAATATTTATTGCGCTAAAAATGCATCTTTTCTAGGGTTGATGATATGAGGTTTTCAGTTATCGGTTATATTATATAAAAACAAATTTATACGAACATATTTAACAAATAGAGGTTGGAGATAACAGACCTTGTTGAAAAAGAATTGAGACAATATGGCAGGTTGTGGTCTCAAACCGATGATATATCTGAAATTTACAAAATGAATAGCGTTATATATAGATATACATGTACGTAGCATAAGACCTTGCCAACTGAAATGATTCAATTTATGTAAATTATTTTGGAGAAATTGTGATTAAGAAAATACTTATAAATATTTGAAAATACATAATTTTGAAAAATTTCGTTGCAGTTTGGCATTTCCCAGTCATCTGAGTTGTTTTTTTTAAAAAAAAGGGAGAATGTGTCTAGGTGAGTGTTCCATCAACTGACCTATCCAGACCACTAAATGCTAGAATTTGTGGTGTATAATACAAAGCTATTTCTAGCACAAATTAATTTTAATATATTTTGGTCCTTTGGGTAGCTTTTCAACATCTTCAAATAGCTTTGGTTTCATAATTTTGGTCCAAGCACTACTGATGAGGAATTGTATTCCGAAACGGCCGTCTAGTGCTGTAAAATTAAAACTGGTATAATATGTAAGTTATGTAAACAAAACACTTATGTGATGTTTAACTAGTTCATAAAATGACGGACAATTGCCAATATGATGCAAAACACCAGGTACTGTTTATGGTACTCATGAGATGTTATTAGGCTCACTATGATATGATTTAAAATGAGAGAGATTATCTATACATTTTATGTTTTGATTTAATTTCAGAGTAATTGGAGAGTCTACATAGAGTTAAAGACATTCCAGCTTAAAAAAAAGAAAAGAAAAAAGTGTATATTGTACAAACATACCTTCCCCTGGACTTTGGCGATGCAGAAATCTTAATGGTTACTTCCAGTGTGGACTCGGAATCAAGTTTGGTTGTTGTTGTTTGCTATTAATAATAATAATAAAAATGTTAATAAAATCTGTTGTTGTTGTTTTGTGTAAACAAAATAATTTAGTTTAAAGGATTTCACCGAGAGAGAGAGAGAGATTTACATTTCCGAGAGAAAGAGAGCGAGAGAGAGTGTTTACATTTCCGAGAGATTTAAATCTCAGTGCTGGAGAAAAATCGATTTCTTCATTTTTAATTTTTTTTTCAGTTGTGTGACATGGACTTGTTGGTTTTACTTTGCTTAGCTGTTCGATATTATCTTAATTTGATTGTTTACTTAAAGCCAACAATGTTATGATCATGCGACAAATAGGCCTATAGTCTAAATTTGTAAAATTCCTACCTTGTTTTCACAGAGATGGTCTTCGATGTACAATTTTACGTTTGGTTTTGTATTAGAAAAACTATTACATTGTTCGTACGAACCATCTCTTACGTGAATAGCTGCTAATTTTGACTGGTGGTTGGTATGAATTTGTATGACAGTCTGAGGCCCCAGTCTCTGTATGATCAACTGCACCGTATCACTGTGTGGTTCAATTATATATGTTGTGGGTTTTAACATATCTCCACATCTTTCTATGCCATTTCGGTGCAAGGTGTGTACGAATGTGCTAGCATCTACTAAACAGCATTACTACGATCATCCTTCCCTCCATGATGCAAAGTGCAGGATGTAAACACAATATTCCCGCGCGTGACTGGTCACTTGATATTGTTATTATCAGTTACATTTGAGGGTCATAATGGGGTTGGTTATCCTCTACATGCATCTGTAATATTTTAATTAATCAATAATATAAAATAGCTTAACTCATACCACTGAACTAAATTATGATTATTGACTAGTCCGTTAATCGTTGTTTTTGTTTTCTCTTTATTTTGCTTTTCAATACAATTAATGTTGATCTACTGTCAACATTTAATTATCACCAACTATTCCCCTTTGAGGCCTTTGTATTATTTACAAGGTCTGACCTCGTCCACTGATGTATTTGATAATTACTTTTTTATTATGATTATAATTAATAATGTTATAATATAGGATCCTATTAATCATTTGATTAATGACTTGTTTTAATGAGTAAATGTTATTACATGTAATTATATTTTAGAAAGAGGCATGTTATTTTTCCTATATAGATTTTAATGAGTCTCGTGAAGGCAAATATGATATGAGTTAAATGTTATTATTTCATTAACAGTACTAGTAAAATAGTATTAACAAGGATGATTAATTTTCATTTCGTTTGAAGTATTTTATAAGAATAACATTTTACAATTCTTGCATAATGAAATATTTCATTTTTCAATTGGTCTTTGTATGATAGATTTTAATAAGAGTCGTTTAATTTATTCCCATTGATAACTTTTTTGGGGATTAATTGATGTTTTTTTAACAAAAGAAAACAGTCAGATATCACATGATAGCAATAGGGTTTAAGAAAACTTAATCCTAATAACAATGGAGGCATTGTGTTTGACGCACATAAAAACAACTACTGTTTTCCTCTGACGATTTGTTTAAGATAATTATATAAAGGATAAAGTTATTTGTGAATTAGTTTTCCTCTGACGATTTGTTAAAGATAATTATATAAAGGATAAAGTTATTTGTGAATTAGATTGTGCAGTATACCAAGCATTGCTACATTTAACCCAACAATTTCATACTCCGTTTACACCTTATTACGTCAGATACTTACTTAAGGAATATCAGAGATGCATATACGGATGTGGTTTTTTTGGGAGGATGACAAAGTTCAAATGGAACTTGACACGGGAGCAGCTGTGTCCGTTATGTCGGAACAACATTTTACAAAATACTGATTTAACTTTAAAAACGTATTCTGGTGAGCCGTTGCAACCACTTGGAATGGCACATGTGAATGTTAATTATAATAACCAATCGGAAAACTTGGACTTGTATATCGTATATATTTATTTATTTAGTGAAAAAAGATGAAATATCACAACTACCTAATAAACAAAATAAGATTTTTATAACTAATAATTTATTTACCACATTTATAGCAGTTGCAAAAAACACCTTTCTACCATTCCCAACAAGATCTTTAAAGAAAATGCAACCTTGTTGATATAAACTTGCTTTTTAAATGAAACATCTTGCTAAGACAGGACATCACACTTTTCATGATTGCCAAGATAGTAATATTTCAAGCTTTTCTGTCCATTTCTTAAAATCTTGGGAAGCGATCAGTTTGTTTGCTTTGTAATATCATAGTTATGGTGAAAGTTAAAATAATTGGACAGGTTTAAATTGAAAGCATGTATTGTCCAATAGTAGCATAAAATGATAAAATTTAGCATATTTTTGGAAATATGTTTTGAGAATGTTAACACTTGAATACATCGCACACAAACTTTTGAAAAAAAACAATTAAATTCTTTAATTTTCCTAGGACCAAAGTTTCTACCAGATTAACTTGCTTTCTTGATTTTGAGATATTTTTTTATTCTAACTATTTCCATAAAACAATACTTGAGCGACTGGCAAAATAAGATACAGGATCATAGCACTTACTTTCAAGGGCATGAAGGACTGGTTCCCATTTTGTTCCATTAAAAGCCGATGATCCCCCAACAATACCTATATCCCAGGGCTTGAATAGTCCATCAATGAATTTCGTCAATACTGTTGATGATCCTTTATTCCTAAGTTTGTGAAGGAAGGTCCCCAACCACTTTGTGGGGACACCAAATTTACAGCCTGGTACTAAAAGTTGGTACCCTTCTGGCAATTCCTCTTCAGAAGAGACAATTACCTACATTATATAGAGAACCCTCTTTACAACGATATTTACACCACTCACAAAAAAACTGAGGGAACAAACATACAAAATGCTTTTCCTCCTCCTTATAATGGAATTAACACCTTCGGACACTAGCAGTTAATTTTAGGCACAAAAGCACAGCATTACGAAATGAAAGTCACGGTTCTTTGGATGGGAACTTAAAATAAACGAGGTCCCGTGTTACGGTGGGCTTGGCGCGCTAAAGAACCCTGCTGTATAATGTTATCAGGTCAACGCACAGGCAAAATTTCTTTTATCTCTCATTGATGATTTTGTACAGCCCTCGCATAAAAAATGTTTGGACGCCGGCGACCTAAAATGTCAATTAAAAATCACAATCTCAAATATTTCTCAAAAATGATTTCGGATCCATGGATATTCTACACATTTGTAACTAAATAACATACATTTATCCAATCGTCAATAATAAATATTTCATCTTTTAAGATTTTATTTTAAAATACGGTTTTGTTAGATGCGCATGAAGGTTTTGCAGCCTTAAAACAATAAGGTTTAAAATAGGTTGTCGATCTAAGCAGTTGCTGGTATTGGCTTAGCAATTATAGACAGAATGGAAAGCCAAAAGATACCGAAAAAAGAAAGCATAAGAAGAGATTTTTAACAAATGACTTGCAAAGAATTGATTCAAAAGCCAAAATATGCAATAGTAAAAATGATGGAAGTTGCACGGAAAGATTTATTAGTACAGATACCAGACCAAGAGACCCTCGCTGCAATGTATGAGTTAGAAGCCAACAGTAAGAAAAATGTTAAAAATGATTCATGCAAACCCGGTAACACCTTCAGAAAACCAAAGCTTTAAGTTTTTGCAACAGTATGTGAGGGCACAGCAAGAACAATGCAAACTGGAGAATTTTTTTCGTTTTTTAACAGGTACTGATGTTTTGTGTGTAGAGAAGATTGAAGTTACTTTCACTAACCTTGACGGTATCGCAAGAAGACCCATTGTACATACATGTGGACCTTGTTTGGAGCTACCTAGTACTTGTACCTCATACCCAGAATTGAGGAGATATTTTGATAATATTTTAAGTGGAACTGAGTGTATGAAAATGGACATTATGTGATTTAATTGCATTTTCAGTGAAATTTCTTTTGTTAAAACACTAAAAACGATTGGAGTTGGAAGGAAAGATTTATTTTATTAATACAGATACTAGATCAAGAGGCCCCCGCTATATTGCATGTGTGACGGTACCTTCAGTGAATTTCCTCCCTTGGTTAGAAATCTTTCGTTCATGTGCGTTGTGACCATATTTTTGCAGACTTCGTCTTCAAATTGAAAGTTTGATATTTATATTCTTTTGAAACCTGACAGCTCACATTGTAAGCATAGATTAAGTATTTAAACTCACGAAAAACTATCGGTAACTTGGATAACTCCTGTAATTTCTTATTTTGTACCAATATCATAAAAATGGAACTGTGTCAACCCCACGTTGGTACTTTCAAATCCCATTTTTTCAACCACACTGCATTGATGTTAATTATGATATTGAAGATACACATCAGAGACAGATCATAGCAGAAGTACTATATTGTGATAATATGCAGATATATTTTAAATATAAAGATTTTACTAGGTTTTTTTCCGTAGTACCCTACATTTTGGTTGGAGCACCTAGAGTGTCCGATAATTTTAGTTATCACAAATTAGCATATTTATTAGTTACCATATAGGAAATAATTTGTTCTCAATATGTTTAATTTGTCTGTTTAGTCAGTTTGCTCTCATCGAGTCACTAAACAAGTTTTTCTTTTATATTTGTAGCTTTTTACCTTACACTCGTACATCGCAACCACCTATGCACGTACATGCATGTGCATACAGTAAGCAAAATACATGTATACAGAACAGAATACAATAATGCTTCAAGATTATTTCGTTTGTTCTTTGTGCATTGCAAGTTGCTATAGTAATACTTCTGCATCGAGGCAGAATAGTAAAAAGACTGCTATTCCGATAGTGTCATATCAAGGTGTTCAAAAGAATTCAATCAGCAACTGGCCATAATGGAATTGCAAGCGTCAAACACTGCTGATTTTCACATCGAACCCAAACATGAGAGACAAAACCGAACATTTGGCTTTTGGGAGAGTTGCTCTTATCAACAGTCAACACGCAGCCAACAGTGGGTCTTCAGTCAACATTTGGTGTCAACTTCTAGTCAGCAATCGGTATGCAGTCAGCATTTAGTGTCTAGTCCACAGTCAGACTCTAGCAATAATCAACAATCGGCGTCTATCCATCAGTATGTATCCAGTCAAAAATCAACATCTAATCAACAGTTAGTTCTTAGTTAGCAAACAGTCGCTTCTACACTGTCGGCACCTAGTCAGAATTCCATTGTTATTGAACCCGTCCTTATGCATCAGTTAGAACCTAGTGAAAAACCATTGTCTGGTGAAAACTCGATTACAAATGGGAACATGGATGATGGCAATAAGGAAAACCTCTATACGCAGCCTATCTCTAACACTGAATTGTCACAACAACCAAGTAACAGCATTTCATCGGCATTTGAATGCCGTGCAGCGCAAAAAAAATGTAAAGCGAATCCCTTTACCAAAGGCAATATCCTGTGATAAATTTCGACAAATACTGTTAGGAAAGAAACAGAAAGGAAAAGAAGAAGAAGCTGCAAAACAACGTAAACGCAGAACAAGAAAAAGGAAAAGAGAATTGAAAAGGAAAAGTTAAGGAAAAAATAAGAAAGAGACAAAGAAAAGAAAGATAGAACAAGAAGCAAGAGAAAAAGAATTGACAAAAAAAAGTTGGTAAAGCAAAACTGCAAAGAACGGACAGTTTGACAGATTCTGAACGTGAAAGCAATGACCCAGTATTGAGTGATAGTAATGATGACAAAGCTGACATACAGCATGACAGATGTTTCAGATGTGAACAAGTGGATGATAACAGCAATCCTGATGAGTGGATAGGATGTAACAAGTGTCCACGCTGGTTCCATAAAGGTCAATAGACTTAATGTTGATGAGCAAAAGTGACATTGAAGATTTTTATTTTGAATTTGACTTGTGCTAAGTCATTATTACAAATTCTAAAGTAATGTTTAAGTTACTATATTAATTAGAAATAAATGACGATGTAATGATTTATTGTAGCCATTTTGTCAGTTTTTTTAAAACTTTAAAAAATGCCCGGTTAGTCCCGACATGCTGTCCGAGTAATAACGAAACCCTTCTTAGTACAAATGTTGCCGCTCGAAATATCACGTGACCCGTTAACCTGTGACCTCAGCAATACTGCATATTTCGTAAGGTTTGTTTACATCAGCGTAATGGTCACGTCTTTCAGGAGGTGATGCCTAGCGTTCAATTTTGACAGCATTTCCTGCTTTAAATGTCCGAATAAACCAGACACCGCTCTAATTCGTTCGGACGAGACGAATTAGATTTTTTCTTCATTTGGCCCTTCCACGCCGCCGTAATTATAATTATTTAATTTTTATATTGGGGCGAGTTGGTATAAATTGGGGGCGAGTTGGCAGGAATTCTCTCAGACCACACCTATCATATATATCGTGCAATATGACTCCGAACGAATTGACGATAAATCAACCACGCCCATCTACTATCAACTTGTCCAAAGAAGTCCATGTCCAAACCTAAATTACAAAGCGAAGTTGCCAAATAAGGTTAAACACATTAACTTCTACAAAGGAAATTGATTTTAAAAGATAAATAATGCCGCTTTTACTTGGATAAAATACAGATTTATTATTTCTGACTAGAGATAAAATCGTCAGCGACAGGAAAACCGCTAAGGGGCATTTTGTTTATTTTGATCTGACCTTTGGAAAGTCAAAATAAAAATTAAACACAAAAGTGAGGGAAAGAAAGATTTTGAGCTTAATACATGTATCAACTTTATTTGACAAAAAAAATCATAATATTGTAATGGTTTAATATATATTTATTAAACAAGTTCACCAAGTCTCGTAGTATCCCCATTAAACTATTGCGATTCCAGCTTTTTATTTTTTAGGGGTGATCTTCACCGCTGAATGACCTTGTCGACGTTCATACATATCCAAATCTTTAACCGTGGTTATGTCTGTAAGTCGAATTCTGCAGTCTTTGGTTTGATCTACAACATTTGAATAAATCTATGACAAATAACAATGACAATGAGACAAATAACTGCGAGCAATTAAACTAATTTTTGTCTAAAGCTAAAACAAAGATCTAGATTTTATTTGATAAGTTTTATAAAATGAAGTTTTTAAATTGTGGATATTTTTTCAAAATTCTGATATGCATATCAAAAAAGTATAAGATTTTAAATTAAAACATACAATTTTTGATACATCCAAAACAATAAAAGTGTATAAATTGAAATACAATTGTCGAGTTTACACAGAACAATAATTTTCAAATTAATAGTGAAAAACAAAGTATGATGTATATTGTTTAAAGAAACCAATCTGTAATTACTGCATATGACAAACATATTTTTGATACAAGGAATTAAATAGTGAAAAAGTTTACTTTAACTTCAGTTTAAAGAATTGATGCATTATTAATTTCTGTATAAACAAGTAAAAGAGAATTCGCGAGTTCTTGATTGTGTACTCATTATGAACATATACATGTTATAGTCACCTTTTTGATACAGGTTTTCTTTAAAAATTTAAACTGTTTACGTCCTTTATGATCTGTAAAAATAGTAAAGAAAAATTAATATTTTTAACATATCATTCTTAAATATTAAAAATCTTGCTTGTATCATACTAATAACAATGATTTGCCTGTATAGTAGCGTGTTTGTTTAAAGAAATGAAAGTCAAATTTCAGCTGTTAATTGTGGCAAATTGTAGACTACATTGTAGTCAATGGCACAGCAAAATATTATACAAACAGAAGCAGTATGAGATTGATTGGACATATGTAATGCTGGTATAACAATATGAGTTTTATTTTGCAAATGTAATGCCAGTATTACAGTATGAGATTTATTGGACAAATGTAATGCCGGTATTACAGTGTGAGTTTTATTTAGAAAATGTAATGCCAGTATTACAGTATGAGTTCTATTGGGCAAATGTAAAAATGCCGGCATTACAGTATGAGTTTTATTTGGCAAATGTAAAAATGCCAGTATTCAATATGAGTTTTATTTGGCGAATGTAATGCTGGTATTACAGTATGGGTTTTATTGGGCAAATGTAAAAATGCCAGTATTACAGAATAAGTTTTATTGGACAAATGTAATGCTGGTGTTATATTTGGCAAATGTAATGCCGGTATTATAGTATGAGTTTCATTGGGCAAATGTAAAAATGCCGGTATTACAGAATGAGGTTTATTGGGCAAATGAAATGCCTGTATTATGAAACTTAAAATGTATCCAATGTAATATGAATAGGAAGTAGAATTCAAAGTATATACATGCATGTCAAAAATAAATTATGCTTTGCTTACTTTTACGGGCACAGTGTCTGAAATGGAAACATTAGCTGTTGAAATGGTGGATTTTGGAGGACTCTCAGATTTGAATGAGTAAATACTGGCTCCTAAAATGTAAACAAAACGAACTAATGAAATCAAGCAAACATGACATCCTTCTTCAACTGGATCTAACAATAGCATTTACATTTTTATTTTTCAGAGAACTATTTTTAGGGATCTTTCTACTTTTTGTTTGCAGTACTGATAAGAATTCTACTTCTTTAGGCTCACACTTTCATGGCATATATACAATCAAAAGTTAAGAAATAAATTATATATGATATGGGCATTATTTAGCATGGTAGAAATGAAAACTTGAATGAAGAATAAATTTTGTTGCTTTTGGGGATCAAATTCACCATCACGAAATTTTGGTAACAATTTTCTTTTCTTTTTTTAATGTTTTCTCTAAAACAACAAGAATAACTTTTATCTTTTTGTTATGAATGACTGCAAACAACCACATCATACTGTCTAATATTTAATACCAAATTTCTCCAGGCTACACTTATGTTTGCAGACTCTCCTGACCTTTTAAAGTTAAGAACTTGAAGACTTTAATACTAAACATTGCAAGAACTTGAGGACTTTAATACTAAACATTGCTGATAAATTTATTATAATTTCCACTTTTATTACATAATTTAGGAAATATTTTATAACATTATTCAAATGAGACTGGAATATCACAAGAATGCTATCTAATGTACTTTTTAAGAAAAAAATAAGGAATATTAAATTTTCTTGAAAACAAGAAAAAGTTTGCTCTCAAAGTAAAACTTTCAAAATTTGATTCATGAAACCCATATACACTGGCATGAAAATTGTGCCAGATCAGATTTATGTTCAAAATTGTTAAATTAGGTTTTCTACAAATCAAGGTATCACAAGCAATATAAATCTCCTTGGATTTTACTGGAATAAATTTAACATGGGTGAACATTAACAAAGGCCAATACCTTTGCAGTGACTATGTTATAATCTTTTCCAAGTTATTACTAAACCCTTGTGTCGAGTTTTATGAGGTTCCATTGAAAGACAAATTGTTAGAGCAATGGCAAGTAAAATTACTAATAAATGTGCATTAATTCTGCAAATAAAATCAATGAAGTTGTTGTAGTGCTGACAAGAGAGTGTATCATACATAAAGACATATTTGTATATGTATGGGCTAAATCCTATATTCATGACAAATACTTTGTTTGCAAGGGGATAATAAGGGATCAATAATACATGCTCCCTTACCTATTACCTTATTTGCTATCGAAAAAATTGTTTAACCAAAAACACTTTTGGTTGATTTTAATCCCACAAACAAGACAATTTGAGATAAAAGTGATTTTCAAATATTTTACGGCATACCATGTCATATTCTGATTAAAAATGAGCTAAAATACAAGTCACTGTAGTGCAATGAAGATAGCTAACAGTAAGATTTGCAAGCAATGGCAAGTGATGGTTTATTGCCAACAATATATATCCAACAATTTTTATCAAAATCCTGTCTGGTTTAACATCAAATAGGATATATGCTTAACATATAATATATACCAAGTTTCATCATAATCTCTGATGGTTTAAGAAATGCAGATACAAACCTTACTTGTTCAAAATCCAAGATGGTTGCCAGCGGCAATATTGGGTATCTGAGCGTGCTAAAAATGTAGTATGCACTAGAAGGTTATATGCTGATTACATATACCATATTTCATCACAATCATAGGGACAAAATCATATATATATATATATATATATATATATATATATATATATACACTGAATTTAAAGAAACCTGAATGTATTTTTTTTTTGGAAATTTTAGTATTAATTTGATCATTTTGTCAATAAGTTGATCATTTTCTCAAAAATAATTACACTATTTAACCATAATAGATATAAATAGTTATTCCTCACATAAAAACAACACCAAATGTGGGTTTTAAATTTCTACACAAAGTATGATTCTAAACATATATATGTATATAGATAGGATTGATGTTTGGTGAAACGTTTAGTTTCACACTATTCAGCTTCTTTGAGTGAATAAAAGGAATTTGTAAACTTGCGTCTCCTAAAAAGGTTCATAAAAATGTTAAAATGGTAATACATTGTATTTTAATTGTTACTTTCTATTCATGTTATAATAGCATTATAATTTTTAAGACAATTACAACTTACTTTGAACTTTTGATGATTTTCTGCTTTTCCTATTTGTTTTGAAAAACTTCTTTTTTGTTGGCTAAAATAAAATAACATAAATTATATGACATTTAGGGTATGTGTAATGCAGTCAAACCTTTCTATAAAAGCCATCCAAGGAATTTAAAAAAGTGACCTTAATGAACAGACAGCACTGTCAAAATTCACCTGGTCTGTATATGCAGGTTTCATGGTTTACAATAACATTGTAAATGAATTTGTAAATAATGAAATGTAAGTACATGCTTGAAAAGAATTGTTGTAAATATTACTCATTTCAGTAAAAGCTGCCATAAGGAAGTTCTGTTAAAGATAAATTTCACATTCTAACTTACTCCATCAAGAATCATCGCTTAACTTAGACACGTTTCTACCCTATCATTCATCATTATTGTTGGACAATGCAGTCTTAACAGTTAACATACATATAATCCTGATAATAAGTTATTTCACTGGACTTGATAACGAGTTGGTGCAGATGGAGACTCAATGGCATGTTTTCTTATTGTGTTAAAGTGCTGTAAAGATGACAATTTAGTAATTTTTATATCTAAGCTGGTTTTGACATATTTTGAGCCTGAAAATATTGAGTGCAATCACCATTAAAAACTTAATACTTTCACAATTTACATTTGTCTTGCTATAATCAAGAATTTGCAAAGTAAGAAGTTTGATCTCATTTGCGCTCATATTTTTCAAGGGGAATAACCCTGTAAAAGGTGACCAATATTTATGGTAAATTGATAATATATGCTTAAATGTCGTGAAATTATAACAAAAATAGAAAAAATCAAAAGTAATTCAATAGAAATTTTCAACTTTTTTACAGTTTTGGGTCAAATAAGGCACTTATTGAATATGCATGTACGTCTTTCAAAACTTATCTTTGTTACAAGATGTAATGAGTTATTTACCATAAGAATCTTAATTCTGACATCAAATTTAACACAAAAATATTGTGATAGGTTTATATTGTATATAAAATCGAATGCTTTGTTTATTAACTTACTGGTGAAATATCTGCTAATTCCTCCTCTAATATTGGTAGTGTTTGACAGTTTTCATTCATTAAATCTCTCTTTTTAATATGAGAACAAGTTTCTGAAAATATAAAAAGACAAAATACATGAACATGAAAATTGTTGTTATAACTATCTAGAGAAGATGTGTACAGTTAAAAACAAATTATGATTCGGTTTGCTGTGTCTATCAGACATTGAATGCCCATGTAAATTGTACAAACATTAAGTATCAAAATTTAATCCATTTGGTCTAGAGGATTTAAATTGATGTGGAATTTAATGTTTGATTTTTATTACACTTTGATTTATTAAGAAAAAAAAGGGTTATGAATGGCAAATTGCATGAGTGACAAAGCTGTTTCTTTAAAATTTTGATTGCATTTAGATATAAGTATAGATTAATACCCGTTTCCAACAGAACTGTCATGTTCAAGTGAAAAAAATCGGGCGAATTTTGATGCTTGATAGATTTCTTGAGAATCGAATTTATTTGAATTTTTTTACAGTGTCCATTCTTCTTTAGCGGCATGACCTTTTGCAGCTTGCCTCATAAGTATGAAGTAAATTAGTTGTAATTATGAACCCTTGTTTCAACAACGAAGTTTTATGCATTCACATTTTAACATTTCTTCTTTATGAAGCCTTTGAGAGATTTAATTCTGGAATTGCATACTTCAATTACATATGCAGTTTCAGATTTTAATAAAATAATACATTATTGTTGGTTACCTAGCCATGTTGGTAATAAAGGCAACACAAAAGCCGATTCAGCTGCTAAAGCAGCATTAACTCAAAACATAACTTCTAGCTTAATTCCGCATACTGATTTAAAACCATTGATATACAATTATATCAATGATCAATGGTCAAGTCATTGGAATAGCCAAGAACATAATAAATTATTTTCTATTCAGCCTTGTCTGGGATTTACACCTTTGTCCCAGTACAATAGGCATGAAAGTATTGTTCTTCGGCGCTGTAGAATCGGCCATAGTTATTTTACACATTCTTTTATATTGAAGGGAGAACAACCTCCCCAATGTATCCCTTGTCAAAGTCAACAATCTATCCAACACATTTTGCTGGATTGTGTTGACTTTGCACATACAAGGGATACTTTTTATTCAGCATTATCAATGCAAGATCTTTTTAGTAATGTCAGTGGACATCAAATTTTAAACTTCCTTCGGGAAATTAACTTGTATCATAAAATATAATTGTTTTATCATATGTAACCCAGTGTTTTATTTATAAATTGTCTGTGATATAACTGGTTTTTATCAGTTTAGCAATAGTTTTATTCAAAATTTATTTATTTTTCTTTTTAATTCTACATTTTATACTTTGTGTTATAGATACTATTGTATCTTTTACTTTTTATAGCCGCGAATAGCTGCAATAATGCTGATGCGGCTTTAAACAATAACTCACTCACTCACCTTTGAGAGATTTACGGGACAACATACTTTTCGCGTCTTTATCACTTAAGAGTTCTGAAACGTTAGGTAACTCCAGGATATCACGTATAAGGCTGATGAGTAATGAATCCCTCATCACAATCCTCATCAGTTGAGGTATATGCAGGTTTTAATACTTTGGCAATCATTTCTTTCTTTGAATCGCTTAGCTTCACTGTTTCTAAAGCTGAAAGTTGGTTTCTATAAAATAACATATAAATATATACATATTTAGAAATCCGGAAAATATTACAATATCCCCTTGTTTTATTCTTATTGATATAGATCTAGAAAGTGTTTTTAGCTCACCTGACCGAAGGTCATGTGAGCTTATGGCATAGCGCAGCGTGTGTATGTGCGTGTGTGCGTGTGTGCGTGTGTGCGTCGTTAACACCTATTTTCGACTTCTCCTCTGAAACTACTGGACAGTTTTTAATGAAACTTTGTCAGAAGTATATATGGGCCGGTGCAATTCAGATTTGTTCGTGGCGTTGCCATGGCTACCATAACTAGGTCAAGGTGACCTAGGGTGCAAAAATCTTAAAAAATCTTCTTCTCCGAAAGTACTGATTGGAGAAAAAATCTGATGTGATATTTGGCTTCTCTAGGGTCTTAAGCCTATAGTTTGTTCATTTTGTAAAAATCGGATAAAAAATAGGTTACGCGTTTTTGCGTTTAATTTTGAAAAAATCGTAAAATAGCTTCAAATTGTTATAACTTGACTATTTGACCAGATAATGACATGGGGTTTTCAGTTTTGACATCTTCTTGTTAGTATCTTCAAATGAGGTCAAGGTCAATTGTGAAGGTCGTGACCTAATTTTTTTTACCTCTGATTATAATTATTATCTCGAAAACTATAAACTTTTTGTATAGGCATGTATATTAGAATGTTGTAGGTATTGATACAACGATCATTTTGATGTATAGAAAAAGGTCATGGGTTCAAAGGTCAAGGTCACAGATGTGAAACAATACCAAAATGGTTAATTATCTCGAAAACTATAAACTTTTTGTATAGGCATGTATATTAGAATGTTGTAGGTATTGATACAACAATCATTTTGATGTATAGAAAAAGGTCATGGGTTCAAAGGTCAAGGTCACAGATGTGAAACAATACCGAAATGGTTAATTATCTCGAAAACTATAAACTTTTTGTATAGGCATGTATATTAGAATGTTGTAGGTATTGATACAACGATCATTCTGATGTATAGAAAAAGGTCATGGGTTCAAAGGTCAAGGTCACAGATGTGAAACAATACCGAAATGGTTAATTATCTCAAAATCTATAAACTTTTTGTATAGGCTTGTATATTAGAATGTTGTAGGTATTGATACAATGATCATTCTGATGTATAGAAAAAGGTCATGGGTTCAAAGGTCAAGGCCACAGATGCAAAACAATACCGAAATGGTTAATTATCTCCAAATCTATAAACTTTTTGTATAGGCATGTATATTAGAATGTTGTAGATATTGATACAACAATCATTTTGATGTATAGAAAAAGGTTATGGGTTTAAAGGTCAAGGTCACATATGCGAAACAATACCGAAATGTTTAATTATCTCGAAAACTATAAACATTTTGTATAGGCATGTATATTAGAATGTTGTAGGTATCGATACAACGATCATTTTGATGTATAGAAAAAGGTCAGGGGTTCAAAGGTCAAGGTCACATATGCGAAACAATACTGAAATGGTTAATTATCTTGAAAACTATTAACTTTTTGTATAGGCATGTATACTAGAATGTAGTAGGTATTAATACAACGGTTATCATGATGTAAAAAAAAAGTCATTGGGGTTTAGTATTTATGTTTTCTTTAAATCTATCAGCTAGCCATTAGTTATCAGGTGAGCGTATCAGGCCCATGGGCCTCTTGTTAGCTCAAAGAGTGGGCTAGAAATGCATGCCAGTGGAATGGGAGACGTAGTATGGTATTTAAGGAAACTAGGACAATGAAGGCAACTAAGAAATTCCTTAGTTACCAAGATTCCTGACATTCCATTGATAATGTGCACATTCCTTAGATTTTAAAATTTTTGACATTCCTGAGATTACTAGATGGCTGACATCCCATGAAATACCTCAATATATCCCACAGATACTAGGATAGTTTACATTCATGATAGGTTGCTTGATATATTTGGAAGAATTACTTAAAATACCAGGGATATTTATTTATTATGTCATTATATCCTTACTTTACCAAGGACACCTTATTCAGTACATATAAACTGGAAAATTTGAAAATATATGAAACTTCAGTGGAAAAGAGACATTTAACCTATTTCTGTATTTGTACATATAAACTGGAAAATTTGGAAATTATGAAATTCGAGTGGAAAAAAAGGAGAAAAAAGAAGCACAAACGATAAGAAAGTAGTTTTTCCACAAGTTTATACTACGTACATTATTATTGTTATATGAAATGAAAAATGTGGTATGAAAGAGTTCACAAAAATGTAAATATACCTTCAAAATACAATCTGATGACTTTACTAAAGTCACTGTACCATAATAAACTTATCTCTTATTAAAAGGTTAAACGAAACACTTACTCCCGTTTTATAAATCGTCTTTAACTTTACCCGAGAGTTGTAAAAATGCAGTTCTTCGTAGTTTCTAAGGATACATTAGAAACGCTACAATAAAAGAATAAAAATACTAATTTGTACTCTTAACTTCTATGGATAACTTGTTGGAACACTGTATAGTAACAGAAGGATGTTTAAACGTTTGTTATTTTAGACTACTAGCTGTAAATAAGTGGGTTTATTGGAGCTCAATAGTTCCAGCAGTTCTTGTAATTTATTGCCTGGAATTCTTATTAACATATTATTAGTATCTAACTCCAGTCCTAGAAATGTTAAAACTGTAACCGGGCCAACAGTTTTATCTTGTGCAATAGGAACGCCTAGTTCTTTGCAAGTACCAGAAAAATAAGACATTAGATGGTGACAAGTGAAAGTATCCTTTGTCCCAGCAAAAATAAAATCATCGAGATAGTGCTCAATTGTACACAGCCCAGATTTATAGGTCACTAGCCACTGAAGAAATGTGGCAAACTTCTCCCATATACTACATGAAATGGAGGCCCCCATGGGGAGCATTTTGTCTATATAAAACTGACCATCAAACTGGAAACCTAATAGACCGAAATCACCAGGGAAAATGGGCAACAACCGAAATGCAGAACGAATGTCCATTTTCCCTAAATAGGCTCCTTTCCCTAGCTCGGCAACCATCTCAACCACTTTGTCAAAAGAAGTATATTGCACTGAACACATAACTGGGTCTATGTAATCATTAACACTGTTGCCAGGAGGGTAGGACAAATGCATAATCATTCTCCAACCCCATCGTGCTTTGGAACTAGGCCTATTGGGGATAACCTCATATTAGACAAGGGCAACTTTTTAAATGGACCCATAATTCTACCCAATTCAATTTCTTTCTGGATTTTTTCTGGAAGTGCTGAGGGGTTTTGCGAGGCAGATACCAAATTTTTAGAAATAATTTGTACTCTAGGGCCCCCATAATGCAAAGGAAACCCAGATAAGAAGCCCTGTTTTAACTGCATGGCCACCTGACTTAATGGATACTTGTTTAAATAAGGAACCAACCTGTGATATTTAATAGGAGTTTTACCTAGGTCCCATATACCTGTGGCAGTCTTGTGACCTAACTTGGTTGGTTTGTCTAAAATGAATATATGACTATATTAGATACTTTAACATGAAACCGGGGAGATAAAACAAAATTCAGATTAAATGTTATAACATTTTTATGCCTGCTCCATTAAATTTAACATTTAACTAATAACTAATATAATATATAATGACATTACTAATACCTTGGTGTCATGTATCTGTAGTTGCCTGATGGCCTACTTGGGTTGTTTTGTCTAAAGTTTGAGGCGCCAAATCTTGCAACTGTGCTGAACCTTGGGGCCATTGGGCGAAAATTTTGCCTAATTGTGCCTGGACGGGGGGTAAAGGGTTTACTCCTCCGCAGCAGATGCACAAGTGCTAAGTACAAAATTGCCTTGAGCAGAATCTGTAGTTAAAATCGAAGCGCTTGAAATGGCTGAAGTGGGCAAAGGAAGCGTTTGTACCATGTATTTTAACCACAATTCTAGGTCGACCACTCCCCAAGAGGTAGATGGGTTGGCAGCCCGTCTGAGTCGGAACTGCTCATCATACAATTTCCAACCCATACCCCTTTTTGTTGATGCACCAAGTCTAACATCATGCATGTATTTTAGAAGTTCTTGGCTTCTATTAGGGTGAGCCCCTGTAAAAATACTCATGAAGATTAGAAATGCATCTAACCATTTTTCTATATTGGTAATTTTGAAAAGGGTTTTCTCCCTGGTCACCAGTTCCCCATTGCTGATGAAAATTCGCTTTTCCGGGGCATGAGTAATTACCGAGTTATCTAAAAGAGTGGCTAAATCCACAAACTGGCCTGCAACTTTTTTCTGTTTAATATTACTCGATACATTACCCCCAACATATCATGTATACTATTAATCGGTACAATGTCCTGTGGAAGGTCATGGTACCCATTAACATTACCTGCAGCCTGTTGGACAGGTTGTGCTGTCATACAAGACGGTGCTGTGACATAAGCTGGTGGTGCAGTGCACGTAAAAGGTGGTGTTTCCACTAATGGTGCCTGAGGGCGAGTCCAATTGCCAGGTGCGGGTGGTGTTGCGGTTGTAGTCATTAAGGCTTGCGGTGGTGCACTTGTGGTCGCTATGGCCTGTGGTTGCAAACCTGTGGTGTTAATACAGCAGGTGGTATTCCTATGACTGGTGGGGTCACTAAAGTAGGTGGTGCCTGAGACCCAGTAGAAGCTGCAACTGGAGCAGGATCCGTTGTAGTTTGTCTCTTTCTTTTTGATGTCCTTGTGGGTGCTCCTTCTTGTGTCCTACGGCTAGCATATGGGCTGGTGGAAGGTCGTCTCAAATTGCGTCCCATGTTGTAAATACAAGAGAAACAGACACAATGTTATAATAATTTAATTAAACCTTTATATACCCCCCCCCCCCCCCCGCAACAGGAAAATTTAGTAGACTTGGTTATAATATGCTGAATAAAATACTATGTACTAATAACCTTATTTACATTGTACAACGCATATTGCCAGGTGATTATTTGCTAATTATGGCTGATGAAATAAACCCCCCCCCCGCCCCTGGACAACCGTTAAAAATGCAACAAACTGCATATAAAACTTAAATATTAACAATTCTTGTGTCATATTGACTTACGATACCGCCTTCAGATCCTCCTTCGACGAGATACCAGTAATTATTGGCTTTAAAATTCAATAATACTCAAATATTGCGATTCTGTCTAGGGTGCAACTTCACTGCTTTTAGACGAAGAAAAAGGACGCGATGTTTGACCTATTAAAATATGACATGCGTTCGACTGAAGGGAGGTAATCCAATTTAGAATGTGCATATCAACTAATGAAGATAATGAAAGCGGAATAACTCTAACTGCCTTATGGATGCACATACTAATTATTTCCATCAATAATAAGCAAAAACAAACATACTTATCCATTTCCGAATCACAATCCAGAAGCAAAGTAAAAATTTTGGAACTGACAAGTTAGGTTAGACACGTGAACTTCCACCAGGGAAGTGAGGCCGGGTGCTCCGGAAGGGTAAGCACCTCCTGTTTAGCTAGCTACACCCGTCACGTGTGTAATCAAAATTGTGTGAAAGGAACATGGAACTATGAGACGTCAAATATATCCAAGGCAATCCTGGACACAGAGACATCAAACTTATCAACAATACTGTGATGACGGCCATAAAACTTTTTGAGGGCCTTGATAAGCCTAGGCTTGCAATATCCCTGAGTCAACAATTTATTTGCAAGCAGCCTACTTCGTTGTACAAAGTCCCCGTAGTGGGAACAAGCTCTACCATAGCGTATTAATTGGGAAACAAATACACCATAAGCAGGAGAAGCAGGTATATTGCAGGTATAAAATGAATAAATGGCAATATTTTGATCACGTGATTTCATTTTCAGTGTTTTTCTATCGGCTTTGCTTCTTTTAAACTTTTTAAAAACGTGTTCAGCAATAATGAATTCGAGCAGTATCCATTAACCCTAGAATTACTGGAGATAAAGCTGTTGGTAAATAATTTACTAACACAAAGGCATCGGCAAGTATTTGTTCCAAATGCCATTACTCGAAATGTTCCATGAGATTTCTCTAAACGACCTTTGAAATACGTATTCGTTAGGTGTGGGATGATCGTGCTGAACATCTTTCTTGTCAATTTTTCCAAATCTAATGCTTTATCCTCACCCTCAAATATGACTTGTGCATGGTGATGGAACGATTGTTTTATCTAAACGTAATATATCTTTATCTTAAGAATGTCTGAGGTTTTGTTCACTCCAGAGACCAAACGGTTGAATTTTTTAATATATTCATCAGTCAGTGCTATGCTTGCACATTGTGACTTCCGAGAAAGCATACTTTCCCATGGTTATTTTTTTAAAAGTTATTTTTCACTTATGGCGACTGTGTAGAAATCATGTGCTTTCTCCATTGCATCCATTGTCGGCGCAAAGTAAAAACGCAGACATGATCTACGGTTGGTTCCAGTTATCTTGAGTAAGGTAGTAATTTGGAAATAAGCCACCTGTGCCTCCATTTATTTTGAATTTATAATTATGTCCCTTGTGTAACTATAACTCATTGGTCAGATTTTAGGAGAAGCATTCAGATGAATAGGAATGACACTTATATGGATTTATGATTTGTTCTAACAGTATTTATTGAGCAGTTAGTTTTTATATAATATACCCATATATATGACATACAGCGGTGTCAGAATTGCACAAATGAGGCCACACTCTAGGTGTTCATGTACATTTCCTGTGTTCATTATTCAACATGTTGTACCCTTACCCCTAGTGTGTTTCCGGTTATAATAAAATGCTACTAAAATCCACCCGTTACATATAAAAGAGAAATTAATCCGCGACAATTGTATGGCAGTAAACCAAAGCGTGTATGGAGAAGATTACTAAGAAGAAAAGGCAACAATGATAAGTAGAGCTGATGAGGAATCAAAAAAGCAATAAGGACCAAAACAATACAGAACATGTTGTGAAACAAAAAGTCAAACAACTCTAGCATTTAAAAAGAATGGAAATCAGAAAAAAACAATGGATAGGACAGTGTGGAACTACACATAAAACACAATTGTCAGGCATATGATAAATCATTGTCTTAGGTGCAACAAACAGATTCACTTTGCAAAATGATTTTTTCGAAGTTTAATAATCTAGTTAAAATATCAAATAACTGTTTACGCATATAAAAATAAGTTCACGAAAATAACTGTTACAAAACAATGGGGTTCGCAGCCGTACCATGTGATCAATACCTCTTAACGTTTGTACGGAACATTTTGGAAAACGTGAACGTTACAAATTCCTGGAATAACGCCGTTTTTACAGGAAAGCGTCATATTGTGCGATTACATGTCAATTGGAAACAAGCGTTTCACAGACACGTTAGAAGGTATCACGTGGTACAGCGGCGAACCCCATTCAGTAGGATAGCCAACCCGGCCAGCGCATTGATTCATCAAACAAAATTTCACGTACAGACAAAGTAAAAAATTGAATTCACTCGAGGCGGTCAAATAACATAATATTGATTTTACTGCGAGTTTTTAATATTATTTTTAGTATTTTATCTTTTTTGAGGACAGAAGTAAGTCATTAAAGACGATTTTTATCAAAGACGGTGAGAATTTAACAATTTAAATCGTTCTTAAATGTTAGGCACCGGTCAAAAATTGAAATTTCAGAAATTACAATTCTGTGCACGCAGTTGTTTATGCACCAAAGATGTTTTTACATGAATGAAAAGAGCTTTTTCTCACGGTTATTTTGATGTATAAGTTTTCAAATATTTTTCTTTATACAAAAATGTACCAGATTTAAATGTCGAAAAAATCGATGACATTGTCCGATTCCCGATCATTGGCCGTCATCTTTCCAGCTCAAAATGCTAAGACAATTTCCTTATTGTCTGCAATGTATAAATTTGATTATCGAGAGACGCCGTGATGATATTTTTGTTGAAATAAAGCTGTTGAATACAGAGCCATTGCTGACACTTTCAATAATAGAAGCCAGGATCACTTTCCGAACATAATTTGTGCAATTGATGGGTGTCACATTCCTATAACAAAACATTTAGTAAATGCTAATGCATATTTTAACAGAAAAAAATCCACTCGATAATGTTGTTTACTCCTGAATCACACAGATGCCTAAATTGATATATAGTGGCCACATAGTGTATCAATCCGTCCTCCGAGGATGTACACATATTAGAACGATGGATTCATTATTCGAACCGATGGCACACGACCGTCAAACCTAAATCTGATAACGCTACACTTCCCATCGCATATAAGATCTTTATTACAGCAGCGAGTTGGAAATAGTAAGGCTTCGACGTGGCTAATTTATAGGCTTCTTTGAAGTATTGAAGTTGACCTGGAAACACTTGACTACCAAAAGTCATAATCTGTCTTGAATATCTTATGTTGCGGAATAAGACGACATAATGACACTGTAACGATATAATTGTAGCTTATTTTCCGGGCATATATAAATTTTGTGCTAAAAGTAACACAGTTACCTTCTTATGGTGGGCGGTACCACAAAACAGAAACATGGAATCTTCTTTTTTGTGACTTGATTTATTAAATCAATTGCAAATTTCTTATTTCTTTTATACCATTTTATTTTTTTGCCTCTTCATATAGTTACGCATTTTAACTGATTATTCTCAACTTAACGTCTCGATATAGTGGCATAATATTGATAGGTCGTAAAACACCATTCAAATGTTAAACGTCTCGATATAAGTGCCATCATATTGATAAGTCGTAAAATACCATTCAAATTTCAATAAATTCTTTATACATAATCTAACATTGTTCACAGAAAAAAAGCAAAGAAAAAACTCGACCACAAGTTTTCACAGGTTTTATTATTACATGTATTATTATTTTACAAAATATATATTTACAGAGAACATGTTAATAACAAATTAATATGGACATAAATCATATTTTTGCTTTTTTACAAGACATTTTACAATGGTATAGAAATAATAAATGTCAATAATAGTTCACATAATCGTTAGGATTGCATCTTCTACACGTGAAATATCTCATCTGATTCTGGTGATCATTAGTCTTCACAAAACGTTACTTCCGCTAACTGGTCTTTCAAAACATCACCCACTAAATCTATAGCACCTTTCAAATTGTTCATTTTTTAAATGTTAAAGCAATTCCTTTCTTTGTAGGCACAATACTTGTTTGATCTTCTGACAAAAACCATTGTCTAATATTCACGCAAGCATATCCTTTCTGTACTGATAGGTACACGTTTTTACCCAGATGTTGTTTGTAGTCCTCTTTTTTTCTATAGAGTCATTGACATCTTTGTAGTATACTTCACCTATTTTTTTCCATTTTTCTAAGTCTAACGCGATCCCTTTCTTGGTCGGATAGATTCTGTTGTCACCTTGGCCATATTCACGAATATGTACATATAATTTTCCATGAATTTTTTCGACAACGTACAGGTTATCACCAAGATCAAGGCGGCATAACTCCTTGTTTTCTGGTATCAAATCTGTCGGATTCACACACTTGTCCGTATCTTCAGATTTAACTTCTTGTTCGCAGAGGTCCGTTTCGTCTATCACCAATGGCTGATCATTTCCGTCTTTTGCGTTTTCATCATCATCAAATATACTTTTTTCATTTTCACAGTTCGTTATGTCACTCTGTACCACATCCTTAACGATTTTCGGAAATTTAAGTCTTAATTTTTCAGCTTTCATTCTTTTTACAATGTTTTCAGATGTAGAATGAAACTTGGGTTTAAACATTATGGCGACTGATTATACTGGTATAAAAAAACAGTGTTACCTCCAAAATATGTCCAGCCGGTCCATATACTATTCCAAAATGAAAGTCAGTCCACTTACTTGGCAAACTTAGTAGCCCTTCATATACAGATTATGTATATAGAGCTTCTAAGTCTGGTGGTTTATGGCAGATCTTATAAAACAAGACCACAGTGCCAATCAAAAATGCAAACCTCAACCAAATTATATTAGTTTTGCCAGGTCGTATTCATGTAATACAATAGAAGCAAAAGGTTGCAATTCTATGAATAACTAAGGTGCTTCACAAACAGAGCATGACATGACCACAGTGGGTTGGACAAGTGAACCTTGAACACATAGTGGAAACACCTTTCTTGGAGAAAATAATTGTTTGGAATACAAAATCAAATGTGGTTGGAAACAATGGAATCCGGTTTCTACTTAGCAAAAGAATAAAGTATTAAACTCAAGAACTTTACAAAAGAAAGTTGGTTATATAAAATAAATCTAACTATTCCTGCCCAACATCAACATACATGTACTATATCCCGAAAAAGTGATGTTCATAGAACTTTGTGGTTCATGTTCGATATTTTCTTAATAATGAGGTGGTTTTACACGTTCATGTACAATTCCATTGTTTTTGCGACTTTTTTTCACTTTGTAAGTTGAGTTCTTCTACTTCTTCATCAGTCCAACGTTGTCTATTGGTTTTTGTTTTTTTATCTTTTCCTTGGTACATCATCCAAACATTTGTCATCCTCATCTTCACTAACTGTTTGTTGGTCTTCTTCAGCCTCTTCTTTCATTTCCAAAGCCTCAATCTCTTTTTCCGTTTTCAAAATAGCTTCCATCTCCTCAATAGAAAGTAAATCACTTGGAACAGTGCTGTAATAAACCAAATGAATTATCATATCAAATGATTGGATAACCTAACATAGGCCTTGCTATTCAAATTTATGCGAAAAACTGATATATGAGATAACAATAACCAAATATAGAATCTATAAGACAACAAGAGGTTTCGCAGGAGAGAATAGAATTGTCCTCACTTGGGAGAGTAACAAGTGGAAAAAGGTTTGCAAGCTCAGTGGTATTCTCCCACAACTGACAGCGTCAATGTTATCTCATCTGGGTTGTAAAAACCATTCAATCAATCAACCAACCAATCAAAAACAAACATACTTATCCATTTCCGAATCACAATCCAGAAGCAAAGTAAAAACTTTGGAACTGACAAGTTAGGTTAGACACGTGAACTTCCACCAGGGAAGTGAGGCCGGGTGCTCCGGAAGGGTAAGCACCTCCTGTTTAGCTAGCTACACCCGCCACGTGTGTAATCAAAATTGTGTGAAAGGAACATGGAACTATGAGACGTCAAATATATCCAAGGCAATCCTGGACACAGAGACATCAAACTTATCAACAATACTGTGATGACGGCCATAAAACTTTTTGAGGGCCTTGATAAGCTTAGGCTTGCAATATCCCTGAGTCAACAATTTATTTGCAAGCAGCCTACTTCGTTGTACAAAGTCCCCGTAGTGGGAACAAGCTCTACCATAGCGTATTAATTGGAAAACAAATACACCATAAGCAGGAGAAGCAGGTATATTGCTGCATAAAAAAGGAAAGTTGACAATAGAAAAATTGAAGTCATCACGTTTGTCATAAAGTTTCAAATGTAGCCTTTCTTGTGCGTCATAATTCAGGTATAAGTCTAAATATGAAGCAGAACTTGAGGAATCAGTCGTGTCTTTTATTTCAAGCTCACTAGGATAGATGACATTTTACTATATTAGAAATAACAAAGATATAAAAGGTATTTGTATTGACAAAGAAATTTACAAAATATCGCAATATGCTGACGGTTCTGCCAAATCTCTTTACTCTTCACTAAATGTTCTTGATTATTATGCCAAAATTTCAGGCTTGAAAATTAACTTTTCAAAAACACAAGTTATCTGGATTGGTAGCAAAAAATTTTCAAAGGAAGTTTTCCACCATTCAAAATGGAAATTAAATTGGGGTTCACAAGAATTCATATTGCTTGGAATTAATTTTTCTGTAACCATAAGTGAAATTGAATCACTGAATTATGATAATAAGCTTTTAGAAATGAACAAACTGATCAAATCTTGGAATAGAAGAAATCTCACAGTTCTAGGAAGAATCACAATCCTTAAATCCCTCATTTTATCTAAATTAACATTCTTACTTTTATGTCTGCCAAACCCTTCCTCTAAATTTGTAGATGATTTAAACTCAACACTGTTTCAGTTTATATGGCAGTCAAAGGTGGATAGAATAAAGAGAAATGTAATGATACAAAACTATGAAGAAGGGGGTGTCAAAATGATTAACTTAGATTTATTTTTGAAATCTCTAAAAGTGTCATAGATCAGAAGATTTTTGTATACAAATACAAAATGGTACAGATTATTAGAAACTATTTGTAATGGTAAACTAGATAACATCTTCAAATAAGGTCCAGAATATATCTCAGAACTTACAGATAATATGAATAATAAATTTTGGTTAGATGTGTTCAATAGCTGGAAATTCTTTACTCATAAAACTACCCCTCTTAGTGATAGTGATATTCTAAATGCTCAAATCTGGTATAATAGAGATATTATGATTGATAAACACACTATTTTCTATAAGCATTACTTTAATAATGGCATTAGAATTATTTCAGATCTGTTTGACGAGAAAGGTATTTTATATTGTTATGATTCTTTTTTAAATGTTTACAACTTAAACACAAATTTTTTGGAGTTTAACAGTTTGATTACCACTGTTAGATGTTATCTAAAGAAATGTAATTTTGACTACAATAGCTTAAATAACAGCTATTTTGATTGCCATATACCACCAAATCTTAAAATTCTAATAAAATCCCCAAAAGGATGCAGAGATATTTATCATATTCTTGCCAAAAGTAAAATAGAAACACCAACTAGTCAATCTAAATGGTCTGATCAAGGTATTTACATTGCTAACCAGAAATGGTCAAACATATATTTACTTCCATTCAAAACAACACAAAATACTACAATTCAGTGGTTTCAGTTCAAGATTTTACATAGAATAATTTAAACAAATTCCTATTTAACATATAAAACTATTTTTTCAGATAAAACCTGTAATAAATGTAAGAATATCGAGGAATCTATAGAGCATATGTTCTATTATTGCCCAAAGGTACATACTCTGTGGAATGATTTACAAACCTGCATACTAAATATATTACAAATTGACCTAAATCTTGATCTACTATCAATCCTGTTTGGAAAAACCATGTCATTAAAAGCAAATAAAAGTTATTAACTCCATAATTTTACACACTAAGTACTATATTTTTAAAATGAAATTGAAAAAATCAGAGGTTCACATACTTAGTTTACAAAACTACTTGCAAGAATATTTTTTCATTGAAAAATATATTATGTTTAGGAACTGTAAATGGCAAGAATACGATAAATATTGGAAGCACTGGATGAATTTGTTTTAAGATATAACTGTTCTCCTTCCTCCCCAAATGACCTTTAATATTCCTTAGGATTTCCTTAAAAGGAAATAACCAATTAACCATTTGTGTATCCAATTTTAAAGACTACCATTAGATATGTAGAAGGCATTATCTCTACCATATACATGTGGAATTAATTAATATAACCTGATAAGCACCCAAAATATGTGAATTATCTCCCTTTATATATAAAACATGTAACTGTGTTAAGAAATGTCTTTATTTGTCTTTCTGTTAGTATTTGTATACTATGTTCTTTTTGTTGTATGATTATAGCATGTAATGTGTCATTAAAAATAATAAAAAATACCTATTGGTGTATTACACCAAAAATAAACTTGCTTCTGCAAGTACGTTACTGTGTCAAAACGTGGTGTAAAAAGAAAAGCAAACAATAACTCTTACACACCTGAAAATCGTGCTAAAATCGGACGCTAGGCCAAAATTAAAATATTGTTTGTTTGCCCAAACGCGACCGACCCGAAAAATAACCGCCGACTCAAATTCTTTTATTGCCGATTTTTGCCGACTTTTTTTTTTTTTATTCGGATTTCGTCATTTGTATGTTGACTATATCCTTGTCGTTTACGCGCTTGAAGCTAAGATAACTCGGAACGCTCTTTTAAAGCGCCAAAAAGGACGCTGATAAAATTGTTCGGTATTCTCTGAGTTTTACTTTCTTTCAAATTATACGATACCATGTGTGCAGACAGCTTTTTTACGCTTTCATCTTCAGTAGTTTTGAAGAGTAATGGCAAAATAAAAGCGCTAGCATCAAACCGACTGTATAGATTCAACAACAAAAACACATGGGCTAACGTATTTGACGATGTTCTTGACCCAGAGGAATTCTGCATGGGAAAAACTGATCAGGTATTCGTTACCGTTTCTGACAAGTCTGGAATTGAAGTGTATGAGCCAGACATGAGAGAAACCATAAAAGTTGTACAGGAATTCGACAATAAGTTAAAATATGTGACATTCACTGTCAACAGATATAATTCCACCGATGAGGAGGAGAATAACAACGTTCAAGCTCAAGGTCAAGAAGCACGAAAAACGTCTTTGATGTTATGATGGGTGGTGCCAGACAGATAAACAAAAGCCCTGTCAAATTTGATGAAAAGTCTCCTCATTTTACAGGTATGTAGATTTGTACTTACATTTCATTTTTGCAAGGTATAAAATCTTTCAAGCTCTGTAAACTGACATAATTAATCTTTTAGATGCCAGTTTTGCCCACCGGCATTTTTTGCCATTTGGTCTGGGGAAATGAGGGAAGGGGGGTTGTAGCATGGATGTGTTTATTAGGGGAAATGCTGCCCAAATTTTTTTTGATGGCATTGATCTTTAAATCAAAGGCGAAAAGGAAAAATGTGGGATTCCTCTCGATGTCGCTCAGTTTAATATGATGTAGTATTAACACAATTGTCCTTGCTTTTTCTGTCAGTCTACATCAATATACATGCTGACTTCAAGATGAAGAACGACAATAAAAGCGTCGTTCTGTTGTTGGTTTTCACCTGGCACGTATTCAATGTCTCCTGTACATTTACTCCATATCCCATCATTTATTATTATACTAAGTACATTGTATTGTGAATGTCAGATGGGCAGGCGGGAGGAAACATAAAAAAGTATGTAGTATTAGCATAACTGTTTTCTCATCAACTATAATTTTGGTGTTTTATTTTTGGTATGCTAATCGGACGCAGGTCCCTCATGCCCATATGATGGTAAACTGGTTTTTGGTTTGTTGCACATCTACTTCCTATTTAACAAAAGATTTTTTTTCAATCTTCGTTGAATTTCAATATGATATACCCTCTGTCTGTCCGTCCGTCCATCCATCCGACTGCCCTAACCCCTAGTTATTCATACATAATGATATTGAAAAAAATAATGACTGGGCCTATCATGCAGCTTTAGCACAGCCTCTGGTTTTTGTTTTTATTATAGATTGAAGACATTTATTTATAGTATTTGATTTTGTCCAATTTCAGCTAAAGATGCCTTATTCAATAAAGTTTGTGACCTGCTTGATGGATGTGAAGCCAAATTTCCAGCTACGTTTTCCAATGATGATGTGAAGCAGTACACTATGATACTGGCTAATGCTTTGTGGTACCTGAATGGTCATTTCAATGGAGTCCAAGAAAGAGCTTCCCACATGCCTAATATCATTCCTATTCCAGCAAGGTATTAAAATAATTTAAAAGCGGAAATCATTTTTCAATCGCTTTAAACAGGTTATGTTGAAGCGACATCCCGTGTTGTCCTGTATCCACTTAGTGTGTCACAAAAGTTTTTGTCACACAAATTATAACAGAGACTATACTAATACACATATTACTTTATTCAATGGTACTGTATTAATAAAAGTGTTACACGATTTTATGCCCTCATGTTAACTTCTTCCTGTTTACCATTTTTGCGAATTTGCCCTTTTACCAAAAACATAGAAATTTCACACATACTAGTACAGTGTGCTCTGCCTAGTGATGCCTCTCATCAGCGGCCATGTCAGATTGATTGGAATACATGAACATGAATTTAAAGTTTTCAAATTGCAAGTTTGACTTGATTTAGAAATGCAATCTAGTCACAGCATGCCACTTTAATATTTTTTCCAATTTGATACATAGAAAAAAGGGGTAGTAGGTGAGCATCCGGGCAGAATTGGGTCACTGTGGCCTAGATTCCGCTTAAATGACTTGCATTCAAATTATGACCAAGTTCATATCTCAGCAACTATACATGGTAGGATAACCAAACTTGGCACATGCAGAAATAAATCAGGGGTAGTAGGTCAGCATCGTGCCAAATGAGGTCACCGTGGCCTAAATTTTTGTAATGAAAATTTTAGTTTCTGTGCATGACAGTATTTTGAAAGAGACACACTTTGTAAACATTGATTTCATATGTTTTATTTTGTAGATTTATGGAATTTGAAGGCTTCAATGATTACAAGAAGAAAAAACAAAAATGCCCTAATGTAAAGTCTCAAGTTCTAAAGCAACACTCGCAAACTCTTCTGCAACTGGCATCGAAACAGTTTTGCACCACATGGGGAGAGCTTCATAATGATATTGAAATACTTGCAACAACCTTCAGTTCATATAGTACATTCCTGGACAACTCCAATTTACTACAACAAGAAAGACAGCACAAAATGACACCGTCAAGGCAAATTGAAAAAGATATTTGGCTAGATAGAAGGCAGGGCACAAAAGAAGAAATTAAGATAGAATACCAGAGTCTTAACAACCGTATTAATGAGGCAGCAAACTTTGCACCAATATTCTTTGATGAAGAAATCTTCTTGACAAAGCCTTTTGACAATTCCATGGATCGATTCAGATATTTTCAAAAACTTCTCCTTTCTAATGAAGTTGCAATTTGTCGTTACGATCCAGGTGGTTCCAATACAACTATTACATATTTGTGGAAGCTTCCAGAAAACGTAACTGATAAGGAATTGATGACCTCCTCCACCCGGATAGTTCAAAACCTAAAACAAAACCTTTACGAGTTCCACACTCGTCAAATGAGGAAAGACTTTATTCAAAAGTTTACTAATTTAGGTGGAGTAAAGATACCTCCTCACATAATGAGAGCTATATATGCTGAGTTGACTTTAGATGCATCTGCAGATCAAAACCCAGAAATTGATCAACGTGCCAGAATGGCCATTTTAGGGGAGGATCCAGATCTAATTATAGACATGAGACATCTAAACAAAGGCCGTCCTGATGACACATTTACTGTATTTTTTGAGCACCTTGAGAAAGAGGTTCAATCTGTCATTGCAGCTGATGAGAGACGTCATAACGTTGAACACATCGCTCACTATATATCGGTACCAGACTTAATCAAACAAGTAAAAAAGAATATACCAGATGATGTTCCAATCCCAAGTGAAGCAACTGTGCTTTTTTCGTTCATTCCCAAAAACACTCATAACAATGTCTCAAGACTTTACAAAAGTAAAGTACCGCTACGTATGTCGATCCAGACAAGACAACTCAGAGCTCCACATATGGATGATCATTTTGCAGCTGCAATGTTCAAATACATGCGTGAATATGCTGTACAGTTCAGAGATGATACAACATTTGTATGCTTAGATGATAAGTCAAAATTAGACTTTGGTGAGCCGTCAGTAGCAATATCCTCTGGAGTAAGAGGGAAAAAGGCAATTGTTCCGTTAAATTCTGTTCTGTCATGCTTAGACCATGATTGTCAGAGCAAGGGATCGCTTACACCTTCGGTTTGTCTTGATGTAGATGTACCAGAGCAAACAGACGAATCCTTTTATAGGGGTCAAGTGTCAGTCAGCTTGAAAGACAGTGTCTTTCAAGCTAGTAACCCTTTTCGACATGCTGTTGAGCTTGAGAATATCCTTAATATGAAGGCAGATAAAAGCCTGTTCTGATGCTATTTACCGATGGAGGACCCGATCATAAAGTGACTTTTCATTCAGTCAAACTTGCTCTCATTATCCTCTTTAAGAGATTGGACCTTGAACTTCTTGTAGCAGGGAGGACAGCTCCAGGCCACTCTTGGACAAACCCAGCCGAGCGCATCATGTCATTATTAAATCTAGCCTTTCAGAATGCCGCACTTTCTCGCATTGAATGTACAAGTGACCTTGAACAAGTACTCAGGACCTGTGGTGGTATGGCTGATATCCGTAAGAAATCAGAAACTGTTGCAGAGCTTAAAACTAGTTGGGTTGCATCGTTGCAACCAATGATAACCATGCTGGAAGAACGTGTCCAAAGAGTTGAGTTAAAAGGGAAACCGGTCACAGTGTTTAAGCCTGCTTCTGATGATCAAATCTCTGTCTTTGAACATGAAGTGCAACAGATTGACCCAAACATTGTTATTGGCCAATATCAGCAGCAGCAGTTGAAAAAGGCAGACAGATACAAAAGATATTTAGGTATTTATATATATGAATAAGATTTTTATCTGACCTGGCTGAAAGCCATGTGAGATTTTGTCATTACTCTGTGTCTGTCTTCCATCATTTTTGTCCGTCGTCCTTTATGTTTGAAAATCTTTTCCTATAAAACTACTGAATACTAAGATTTTCTTTGAAAATTGGTAGGAATGATCTATAGCATGTTGGATAAAAAAAATTTTGAATTGGTCTTAGTATGAAAAATATGGCCACCTGGCATTACTAAAAATAGATGATATTAAAATTTAAGTATGACTTTTGTGATATTTGTTCAACATGACAAGATCTTCCCTGGCATGTGCTTTACCCCTGTTAGAGTTATGGCCAGTGAAATTTTAATTTTCATATTTGATGATTTATTCGCAAGAAATGAATGGAAATATATTAAAATATTCGATGAAGTACACAAGTTGATAAGCACTGTGAGTTCTATTACTGACAAATATATCTGAGCAAAATTTCAATTCAGTCTGATATAAAAGTATATATGAGAGTTTATGGCTTTTGAAAGGTTTCAGAAATGACTTATTTCTGCAATTGTCAGATTTGCTTTTATGCCAGAGACATTAATTAAATATAGAGATTATCACAGTAACAATAGAAGATGTTAAGCTTAATGAACCTATTTATACTCCAAAATTTCATGATTTTCTTATACCTTTCAGAAAAACATTGTATTGAGAGGCAATATTGTTTCCAAATTAAACGTTGTTCAGATCCAGAGTGTTGTGTAGCGGCTACAATAGAGAGACCGTGGTTGCCAGACCCAGTTTACAGTGACCAGAATGGTGGACATTACAAAAAGTTTCAGGACGTGATTGGGACTGAGACCACAGAAAAGGATCGTCCTTCTGCACAGAAACAAACAGTAGCTGCTGTAGCTGAAGAGCAGCAAGTATGTATATTTTAATGATTCTGACACACAGTGCAACCTGGAATGTATCATGTTAAAAATAGTTCAAAGCAGTGTCGTCCCATTCAATGAAGACCTTGTTGTAACACAATGTTGTACAAATATTTAACCTATACTTTGGTTCTATTTGAAACCTGTCCCCATACCCCTTCTTTTTATCATCGCAAGAATATTCTACAGTTAAAGTTAAAGTTGGCACAGTACTAACCTAAGTATTAGTTCAATGCGGTCATAAATTTCTTATTGCTATATATTGCATGTCAAAAGTCTGAAGAATGTCAGAACTGTATTAAATGTTGCAATATCACATAATGTGAGGTTCATTTTACATGTTTAAAACTTTATTTGCAGGGCTGTAAAAACTCATTTCTTGTTGCACAATATGTCAGAAGTACAGTAGATTGCACAGACTGCTCAAAACCAAGATGCATTTACTCAAAACTCAAATTGACACCAAGAGAACTTAGGAGCTTGAAGATTTTATTGACAACCCATGATTACAGCTGTGGATCTGTTATTACAACTGATGGTAAATTTCAGCTTAAAAGTTATAATTTTTTTTTAATTCACACACTCCTTTCCTAATGCCGATGTAAGTTACCAAGATCGAGGTTAACTAATAAATTTTGTCATGCATGACACATGTTTCGACTCTTGAAGTTTCATCAGTTGCAGTTGCCAAATATAATTGAAGGGCCAAAATATAAAAACCATAGTCCCTCCCCATTAAAAAATAAGCTCAAATAATGTTATGGCTAGCTACACCTCAAAATAGAAAAAAAAACATTTATTTTTGAAATATTTGAACAATTTGTGAACAGATAATTTATAAATGAAAAACAATAATGTTGCAGTCACACCAAAATGTGACAGGTGTGGTTATTCTCTCCAAGGGACTAAAATCCACCATCAGTGTAATATTCTGGATCCAGTTGATTTAAATGCATGGAGTCATCAAAGATCAGGTTATTAACTAACAAATTTTGAGAAAGGAAATTATTTTATATATTGCCAGAATAAATCAGATGAGTATTGCTATAGTATTATTTATTATCAAACAAATATTTAAATAATATTGTCAGAATGTATCTTCTTTTCTTAAATCTGTCTACATGATAGTCTTCTTGGGGTCAAAATTCAATATTGGAGACTTCTGAGGATACCTCACGCAACAGTTCATGTGCAATTTTCCTGTAAGTATAAAATATCTTTTCAATGTCTATAAACTGTGTAGAAGATATTTAATTACATCTAAGTGTTTTTAATATGCCTCCACTGAGTGGAAAATGTTTAATTTAGTATTTTGTATTGACTTTCCTTGACTATTGAAATTCTATTCTGACAGGTCATATTCTACAAGGAAAGGTGTTTGTTAAACTTCAGTTGATTTGCCAGTCTCCAATTGAATTTCCCTACTACTCGTCTGGAATTGGGAAACCTGATATTTGTTGTTACTGCTGCACACCGGGCATACAACAGGACAAAGATTTGAAGAAACAATTTAGAGTCGTGCTGCCTGTGTGTCAACCATGCCTGGATAATCAGAAGCCTGTTTTAAAAAGGAATCCAATTAACAAATAAACTGTTAATACATTGTATTATTTGAAGGACTGTTCAGATTAAATTCTAGTCATTTATACATGTTCATTTTCATGATGTTTAATTTTATTAAAACTAGTCAATAATTTGAATATAAAATTGATAATTGTGTTCAATATTCTTGTATACCACAGATCTTTGTTGAGTCCTCCGTCCGTATTAAACTACTCAAAGTTGTGTCTGCCAAAAAAAAAAAAAAAAAAGAATTTGCCTACCTACCTACCCACACCTAAGCCTCATGGATAGGGTTTGGGCAAACTGAAATATTTTTAATTGTGGCCCTATGCTAGTGAACACGAATTTCAAAGCCGCTAGAAAATTTAGTATAGAAATGTCGATGAAAGAACTGTGCGTTTCATGAAAAAAAACAGACTGAGTTAAAATGTTCGAAGTCTGAACATACTGAATTAAATCATGCTAAACGAGGTCGGTCCCTCCTACCTGGTGAGATTGACAATGATGTAGCCAATTATGTCCGAAAGATAAGAGAAGCAGGCGGGATCGTCAATCAAGCAAGTGTGACCGCAACAACACGTGGCATAATTAAGCACAAAAATAAAACATTGTTAAGTGAATTCGGCGGACCAATTAATGTTGATAGATCGTGGGGGTGTCGTTTTTTGAATAGATTAGGTTACGTCAAACGGAAAGGTAGCAAGGCAGCACGTAAATTACCTGTTGAATTTGACAATCAAAACAAAACTTTTTGAGGGTTATAAAAGATAATGAGGAGGAACATTTAATTCCAAGTGAACTTACAGACTGGTCGTAAAATAGTGCCCGTTTCAAGATGGACTTTAGACGCTGAAGGTAATTGAGGATAAACGAGAAATCACAGCTTTTTTAGGCAGTACTTTTGCCCATACAGAATGTCAGATACAACAACAAAACATTTATGAGATAAATGCCGAGCTTCATTACAGAAGTAAATAATAACTGGATGCAATGTTATCATTTCAGGATTCCAGTAAGCACTCTGGATTTCCTTTATTTCATTTAATGAAAGTAAATCTGGGTCGAGCGAAGGTAAAATGTAGTTGAATTGCCCTATAGGAAAAAATGTCACATGCATTATGTTGCTTTAAGTAGAGCTGAAAAAAATGGAACAAATGTTCATTCTTGGAAATGTCAATGCAGATAAAATAACAATATCCAATGATGTTAAAAATGAAATATGTAGGTTGCAAAATGAGAAATTGGTGGAACTTTGTTTTAAACCTGTGTATGAACTTAAACATATAAAATTGAAGATCGTAATTCAGAACTGTCAGTCTCTTAGACTCCATATAGCTGACATTCAGGGAGATTACAATATAAACTCAGCAGATATTGTTATGCTAGTGGAATCTTGTCTTTGTCAAAGTAACATAAATGAAGATTATTCTTTAGAGGGATTCCAGATCTTTAGGAATGATTTTAGGCCAGTTCGGAGAACACCATATGGAAGTGTTATATATTACAAAAATAGCTTGATTGCAAGAAAAGAAAAACACAATTATAAAAACGTTGAAATGTCTATTTTGACATTACACTCCATTCAGATTGTCTGTGTTTATTTTAGGCCAAAAGAATCTACAACATCACTTATGGCAATGAACCACCTGAATTCAAAATTGTCAAAGGATATACCAACAGTGATTATGGGTGATTTTAATTGCAATATACATAATACATCTATCAGTAAAACTACATAACTTTTTAAATTAGTTACCTCCTTTGGCTAGCGACAGCTCCTTCAAGATTTTACCACTGATGGAAGAACAACAATTGATCTGATTTTCACAAATTTGGAAAATATTGAGTATGATGCTTTGGAATCTTATTATAGTTACCACAAACCAATTTGGTGTACATTGTAGATTTAAAGCAAGTAAGAAGCTGGTGCAAGCAATTCAACATTATCTTTTAAAGTTAAAATATATATATGAAAGGGTTCTAAAACCATGAGCTTACAGAACATGCCACATAATTATTAACCTTTATCATCTCTGGTTTGATTGGAGATGTTCATCTGACAATGTCAACCTTGATGTCAATATGAATTTTGAGAAAAACACTAACACTCCAAAATGTTTTTTGTACACTGCCAAAAATTGGTTTCTTGTTTTAAGAAAAAAAAAACTTAAAATAAGATTTTTTTTCTAGGGAGTGACACAAGAAAATTTCAGAAGCATATATTTCTCATTATGAGAAAATCCCTTTAAGAAGAATTTTCTAATTACAAGAAAACATGATCTTGTTTTAAGAAAATGCACACAAATAATTTTCTGGAATTGCCTAGAAAAATTTTCTTTCCGAAGAAAATTTTTCTTGAAATTAGAAAATGGATTTTTTAATTCAAGAAAATAAAGTTAGAAAAATTTTCTTGTTCAATTTTCTAGGGAGTGAGACAAGAAAATGTCTTGTTTTAAGAAAATCATCAAGAAAATTTTTCTTGTCACTGCAAGAAATTTTTTCTTATCCCAAAATTTCTAAAAGCTTGAATTAAGAAATTTTTTCTTAAATTGAATTTTTATTGGTAGGTAAATAAGAAAAAAATTCTTACAATGACAAGAAAAATTTTCTAGTTTCAAACCAGAATAAAACTAATATTTTCTGTCATACTTATTTTAATACACCCATTAAAATTTGACCTTGCACTACTGTTTACAAATCCACCGCAGGTAAATGTATGAAAAATCAAACAAAAGTCATAAATGCACAAAATAGTCATCTCACTTTTGTCAAACTGTGTACAAGGATACATATTTATAGCAATAAAATTGAAACATATTATATACATAAAATTTACAACGGAAATGAAACATATTATATACATAAAATTTGCAAGGGTTGCCACAAAAAAATTATCATGTATGCAGACACTAACATCAGGGTTATGACATAAGCTCCCTTATACTAACGTGTAGACAAACTAAAAAAAAATCAACTAACAACAAGAAATCCTTGAACCTCTGTCTAGATTCAGATTGGATCAACTAGATTTCATTAGGAATTTAGACATCAATTTTGGTTAAATATTTAGTTATTTATATGTACAGAATGACAGACTTTGGATATCAGGATTGCTACAGAGTAGCTAATGTCCCCCACTGCTGTATGCTACAGTCAATAGTATATGGGCAGACATTTTATCATATAATTATTGTAATAGTCAAAGATATCTCTACATGCATCCATGATTTAATTATATCCTTAAATTAAATGATTGACTTCACAGTAAAGTATGATCATTACAATATCATGATTTATAATCCTATTAAATATTGAAGCATTACCTTTAAAACTGAATGACAAGTTGTAAACACAAGATCTTAGATATTGAAAAAATAAAGGGGCATAACTCTGTCAAAAATTAACCCATTGAAGTCATAGTAAAATATGATCATTTCCACATTATGACTAATAATCCTATCCAATGTTGAAGTATTAACTTTAAAACTCGGGGACTAGTTTTAAACACAAGCTCTGGACGGATGAACGGACAGACAGACTCCTTTCCCATGTCCCCACACTATGATGTGACGGGGAACAAAAAGTGATCTGAACAAGGTGCATGAGGTAACATATAATTCTACACAGTTTAGATGGCAGCAATAGCATGAATCACAATGAATCCATTAGTCAGTCTTGCTGAACTCTTTGAAAGCACTTAAAGCATCTTTTTAACCTTCAGTCTTGTCCTTTCCATGAATGTTGTCCTTCAGAACTTCTGTCTGAAGGAACAAAAATGCTGTTTCCACACCAGCTGGATAGCACAAATTTAAGCAGTAGTATGTTCCAAGAAGTGCCATTACACCCTTGCTCCATTCCCCTCGCCTCAGAGGGGAAAGCATGTGACCTCCAACTGCCACAAGTAGACTGTCTTCTACTAACAGTAGCTGTGGGTGTTTACTCTTCTTAACTAACTTATCAATGTCCTGATCATTCTACAAAATATTAAAAACTGTATTTTAGTTATGTCAATAGAATTTTGAATTTGGATGTTTAAAGGTTAAAAAATGTAGAAAGTATTTATATCAAAAATTAATGATTAGCAAAAATAATTTCTTTTAACCTCAATATCAACATAAAATATTCACTCTTGAATATACACACAAGTTGTATTGTATAAAGGAAGATATTTCTTACAACAGCAGGGATGTAAATTGTTCCAAAACTATGTGTGTGCTATATGCAAAAAATGTTTTAGAGTACATGCAGACAAACAAGATTCATCTTGGAAATGTATTTTGCTTCTATTTCTCTCCTAAAACTGATAGGATTATAAGTTCTTAGACTTTGTTTAAGAAGCATTGCCAGGAAAACAAGTAAAAGCTTATGGAATAAATGATGGGTGGATTATGTAAACAAGAGGCCCATGGGCCTGATACGCTCACCTGATAACTAATGGCTAGCTGACAGATTTAAAGATAAATACTAAACCCCAATGACTTTTTTTTTACATCATGATAACCGTTGTATTAATACCTACAACATTCTAGTATACATGCCTATACAAAAAGTTAATAGTTTTCAAGATAATTAACAATTTCAGTATTGTTTCACATCTGTGACCTTGACCTTTGAACCCATGACCTTTTTCTATACATCAAAATGATCGTTGTATCGATACCTACAACATTCTAATATACATGCCTATACAAAAAGTTTATAGTTTTCGAGATAATTAAACATTTCGGTATTGTTTCGCATATGTGACCTTGACCTTTAAACCCATAACCTTTTTCTATACATCAAAATGATTGTTGTATCAATATCTACAACATTCTAATATACATGCCTATACAAAAAGTTTATAGTTTTCGAGATAATTAACCATTTCGGTATTGTTTTGCATCTGTGGCCTTGACCTTTGAACCCATGACCTTTTTCTATACATCAGAATGATCATTGTATCAATACCTACAACATTCTAATATACAAGCCTATACAAAAAGTTTATAGATTTTGAGATAATTAACCATTTCGATATTGTTTCACATCTGTGACCTTGACCTTTGAACCCATGACCTTTTTCTATACATCAAAATGATCATTATATCAATACCTACAACATTCTAATATACATGCCTATACAAAAAGTTTATAGTTTTCGAGATAATTAACCATTTCAGTATTGTTTCGCATCTGTGACCTTGACCTTTGAACCCATGACCTTTTTCTATACATCAAAATGATCATTGTATCAATACCTACAACATTCTAATATACATGCCTATACAAAAAGTTTATAGTTTTCGAGATAATTAACCATTTCGGTATTGTTTCACATCTGTGACCTTGACCTTTAAACTCATGATCTTTTTCCATACATCAAAATGGTCATTGTATCAATACCTACAACATTCTAATATACATGCCTATACAAAATGTTTATAATTTTCGAAATAATTAACCATTTCGGTATTGTTTCGCGTCTGTGACCTTGACCTTTGAACCCATGACCTTTTTCTATACATCAAAATGATCGTTGTATAAATACTTACAACATTCTAATATACATGCCTATACAAAAAGTTTATAGATTTTGAGATAATTAACCATTTCAGTATTGTTTCACATCTGTGACCTTGACCTTTGAACCCATGACCTTTTTCTATACATCAAAATGATCGTTGTATCAATACCTACAACATTCTAATATACATGCCTATACAAAAAGTTTATAGTTTTCGAGATAATTAACAATTTCAGTATTGTTTCACATCTGTGACCTTGACCTTTGAACCCATGACCTTTTTCTATACATCAAAATGATCGTTGTATTGATACCTACAACATTCTAATATACATGCCTATACAAAAAGTTTATAGTTTTCGAGATAATTAACAATTTCGGTATTGTTTCGCATCTGTGACCTTGACCTTTGAACCCATGACCTTTTTCTTTACATCAAAATGATCGTTGTATCAATACCTACAACATTCTAATATACATGCCTATACAAAAAGTTTATAGTTTTCGAGATAATAATTATAATCAGAGGTAAAAAAAATTAGGTCACGACCTTCACATATGACCTTGACCTCATTTTGAAGATACTAACAAGAAGATGTCAAAACTGAAAACCCCATGTCATTATCTGGTCAAATAGTCAAGTTATAACAATTTGAAGCTATTTTACGATTTTTTCAAAATTAAACGCAAAAGCGCGTAACATATTTTTTATCCGATTTTTACAAAATGAACAAACTATAGGCTTAAGACCCTAGAGAAGCCAAATATCACATCAGATTTTTCTCCAATCAGTACTTTCGGAGAAGAAGATTTTTTAAGATTTTTGCACCCCTAGGTCACCTTGACCTAGTTATGGTAGCCATGGCAACGCCACGAACAAATCTGAATTGCACCGGCCCATATATACTTCTGACAAAGTTTCATTAAAAACTGTCCAGTAGTTTCAGAGGAGAAGTCGAAAATAGGTGTTAACGACGCACACACGCACATACACACGCTGCGCTATGCCATAAGCTCACATGACCTTCGGTCAGGTGAGCTAAAAAAGGATCTTAAAAGGAGGAATTTATATTATATGTTGCCCATTAAAAAAATATAATTACTCACATCAACCTTTGTAAAAATCTCAACTTTCTTCGTCTTTTTCTTGGCAGGCAACATTTTCTCAATGTTCTCTAAGACCAGGACAGCTTTTGCTTCTGTAATATGAATCATAATCTCCTTGTTGGTGTTTATATTACATTTTTGAGTTACCTCCCTTAATACATTTTATTTATGCATGTGTGAACAGGTTTATTGAGAACCTGCATGTACATTTCAACATAAGTGAATCAGGATTTGAAAATAAAAATTGAGATAGGGTTTAAAATAACATCAGTCATAATATTTGTTTTACCAACTGCAAAATCATTTAAAAAGATTATGCCGATTCTAAATTTCAAGGGATGCAACTCCTATGCCATTGATCATCTAATTTATAAAACTTTGTAGAAACTAAAAAATCTACTATCAAGTTTCAAAAATACTGTTAAAGCATCTGTATAACAACAGTGTATTTTAACCATTGGACATACTGTCATTGTCTACAGCTTGAACCATATCAGCTACTGCACAATAAGCTAAAAATTCCCTTTTTAAAGCATCAGCCATGCTGAATGCTTTATAGCGATCGTTGGATTTTTTCGTATTTAGCGCCGCTCTCATTTCACCTTGACAGCCAATCAAATCCTTCCTTTCGACTGAAATTACGGGAATTTCCATATACGGTATCCCAGGTATGTATAAACTATAATCTGAGTGATTGGCTCTCCCGGAAAGTTACGAAAGCAATGTTTTCATCATGTACACATGTGCCGATCTGAAATGTATTCATACGCGTATTAGTCCGTAATTGTTTTTGCTGGATATATAATTTAATTCTTCATTTTTGTATGATAATTTTAAAATAAAAACCACAAAAATCCATTAAATATACCCCCTCGGAAAACCCAACAAAAATGACGATCTTGTCAGTTCGTGCCGACGTTCTTCTTTTTGACCTACAGTGCTGTATGCAGTCGCCGCCATATTGAATTTTTTTAATTTACGCAAAGTGACATCGATAAATAAACACAAAGTATGCTCATTAAACAGTTATTAAGTTAAATAACTTTAAACATTGATCACATTTGATGCTAAATTATATAGCCTATATATTTGTAAAAAATGATTGTCAATAATATTTCGTGTTTGGGATATCCCGACCTGGTTCATTAATATTCATCATAACGTCACGAGGATTTTCCGCTTTCATTGGGTATTAAAATACATTCCTGTCAGTTTGCTGGTAGCGAAATTATGCATAACAAAAAAGTAGAAATCAAAGATTCCCAAAAATGTGATACGAAACTAAAAGAGAAGTTTATTTACAAGTTATTGGCTATGTTTATAAATCGTTTGTGACTCGTGAAGTTGTGTAGGATATCGATACCGTAGTTCGTATGCAAATTAGCCATGTGTTTGTGGGCACGCCTGCATTTGACACCCGATGACCCTGCTCAAATGTATTCACATAGCGTAGTGACTGGCCTTTTCAGTCCAGTACACCCTTGCCCCTTTTAAAATGATCATGACACCCTGTTCTTTTCAGTTATCAAACGACATGCTTTATTCTCGAATCTCTGCTACATACTTCCGATCTTCCGCACACACTCCACTTCTCACCATATGTCTCCGAAGACAGACAATTTCATCATCAATATTCATTTAAATACCTTTTACAGTTGTTTATTTTCAATCAACAAAATAAATCGCAAGAAAGAACAACTTGAAATCAAAATCTAAACAAAACTGGAAAAAAAACGATGTTTCAAAATTTTTAGATAAAATTTATTTACCTTGTTACAAGTCCATATTAGATCGTTTTTACAGTGGATATCCGATTAAAGTTGTTGTAAGTAGTTTAATCCATGGTTTTTACAACCTTTGATTTCTTTTCATGAAGCCATATTACTTTATTTCACATAAAATAAACAAATATGATGTGAACTCTGGACATGCCGGAAAACTGAAACGTTGTGCTTTCTTAAGTTCTTCCGCTTTTTAGAGCACCGTTGGTGTAGTAGAACAGTAACTAAGGGCGGGGAAAATAGGGTACCAATTTTGTGAACTCAACTCCTCTTACAGTTTTCAACTAAAAATCTTGAAACTTCACAGGATGTTTCTATATATATTGAGGATTAGCACCTGACTTTATGGAAATATTTCAAGATTTTTTCCCCCATTTTTCAAGACTTTGAAACTTAGTCACTTTTTAAGCAAGTATTTGAATGGGGGTACCTACTTTGTGAACTCAACTCCTCTTACAGTTTTCATCCAAAAGCCTTGAAATTTCAAAGAATGTTTATATATATATTGAAGATGTGCACCTGACTTTATGGAAATATTTTAAGATTTTTTCCCCCCATTTTTCCAGACTTGAAAACTTAGTCACTTTTTAGCAAGTATTAGAATGGGGGTACCTACTTTGTGAACTCAACTCCTCTTACAGTTTCTCTTAAATTCAAAGTAATTTTATTGTAACATTTTAGTTGTCTAAATAATAATCAAATTAATTTATAATTAATCGTATTCAGAAATATTTCCCCCTTTTGTACACAATTCTTGTCAACAAACTTTTTTGAAAGAGACAGTTGCCTGGACAACTTGTGTAATTGGGAGGTACAGATTATTGGCTTATGTTTTATACCAATTCAGGCTTTTGAAGCTCACTTGGACAATTTATATATGTTCAACAATAATTTTAAATACATTTAAATTATTTCTAAAACAAAGGTTTTATTTTTATTTTTTTCAAATTAATTGTGAATTCAATGAATAAAATTAATGACTTCAACAATGGTTAATCTGTCAATTGCAAGTCAAGGGAAATAGCTGGTCATGGTAGAAGTTTTTTTTGTGATGATGACACTATGTCAATGATGATGTGGCATGATGATCTGGTGGAGATGATGACAATAATAATGATGATGATGACATTCAGTTCTGCTGCTGCCGATGATGATGATGATGTCACCATGATGATGATGATATAACATGAGGAGATATAATGATGATGATGATGATGATGATGTGACATGAGGAGATATTATGACGAATCGATGTCACCATGATGATGATGTTGGACACGAGGAGATATGATAATGATGTCACCATGATGATGATGTGACACGAGGAGATATGATAATGATGTTGATGATGGTGGTGACATGAGTTCTGTTGATGCCGTGGATGATAATGATTATCGTGATGAAGAAGATGATAGTGATGGTGGTGATGAAAATAAGCTCTGCTGCTATAAATGATGATGGTGATGATGACGATGTGACTTGACGAACTATGATGATGATTATGATGGTGACATGAGTTCTGTTGCTACCGATGATGATGATGGTGGCAATGATGACATTACTGCTTAGCACTGCCGATACTATGATGATGATGATGATGATGATGAAGATGGTTGTGATGATGATGATGATGATGATGATGATGGTGGTGATGGTGGTGATGACATTCAGTTCTGCTGCTGTCGATGATGATAATAATTCATGATGATGATGATGATGATGATAACAAAGCCAATGTCTTTATGCTGCTGCTGCTGCTGCTGCTTATGATGATGATGATAATGATGATGACATTCAGTACTGCTGCTGCTGATAATGATGATGATTATGAAACACAAAGAGCTATGATGATGATGTGACCATATTAATGATGTAACATAAGGATTTCTGAAAATGATTAATATAATGGTGGTGGTGATTGTCATGGCATGGGTTCTACTGCTGCTGCTAATGACGACGACGATGATGATGATGATATCTTCATGTTGATGATCAAAATGTGATATGAGGAGTGATAATGATGGTGATGGTGATGATTACAGATCCAGTTTGGGGTTTCTTCCAGTCAACTGCGTTTTAGTGGAGTTATGCCCCTTTCACTTTGTGAATTTTATCAAAATGATGGTTTCTCTGGACTTTTTTCCGTTATGCTTGAGATATTTCACTCAGAGTTGGGGTCGGGTCTTTTGTAGCCTCTCTTGGTTTTTGAAAAATTGAAAATTTATATTTATGCGAATTACTTAGTTTACTCAATTGATAAACATTGCGTGGCATGTCCATTTTGACCATTGTAACATATTTATATGTTAGAACCTAACAACTTGCATAAAAAGCAGACTTGTTGTTAGAAGCTTCCCGATCACAGTATCTATTATTTGCATGATTTTCATTTTTTACTGATTCATTAGACAAATCTCAGTTTCAAGTGCACATTGTTTTTTTATCAAATTGCTCAGTTTAGCTGATGCTTCAGTACTTCCAGTACTTTGATTTATACATGTAGGTATATTAGATATGAAACACAAACTGATTTAGCTATTTAGCTATATTTTACTAACCAATATCAAAAGAATGTGGTGACTTTATTACTTGCTTGAATAAGCCAAAGTAAATCAATTTATCCCACATCGCATCCATATTCTGGATTACATCATCGATGTAACCTGCATCACCTGGGGCCACCAGTCTCTGTATTTCCCTAATGCACTAAAAATATATTAAAACATTTATAGAATGAAACAAATAGAATAAACACATGCAAAGAAAATAATTCAATATTTATATCAGTTCTTTTTGCAATGTAACTTATAACGGAAATAAATGGCAAAAATATATAAAATTAATTTTTTTTTTTTAGAAAAGTTTTAAGGTTACTAAAATTCAGCTTCAAATATATTGTACATATTCAAACAGTGTATAGAATGGTGTTTTACTTTATTTATTTGTACACATATTTTAATTATAACATACCTCATCCACAGACTTGAAGCATGGATATGCCTCCAAAAATTTTGATGCTTTCTGCACCACATCCCCTTTTAGGGTTTTAATGAACAACCTGCGTCCAGGAAGCTCCAGCTTTAAGAGCTGCTGAAGCACAGCATTTTTAGGGTTTTGCAGTTTAAATTGCTCTTGCAACTTTGCATAATGTCTTGTCATTTGGTCTTCATTTCCTTTATCATTCATATTATTTCCTTTATCATCACTATCAACTACAGTATAAAAAAAGGACATTTTACATTTTATTATAAACACACACACACACACAAAATATTTAAAAACAATGGTCAAAGCCAAGGAATTATGAATTGTTCAGAAATAATGTTAAAATGTTGACAAATTGATCTTTAAAAATTAATTCTTGTTTTGTGCATTGATGGGAAAAACCATTGGGCATAGGGTGTTGGCAAATTCATCTCATTTGATTCTGTGCTCAAGTTTTAAATAACTTATTATTGTTTGAATTCCATTTAAATAGTCATTTTTGTCACTATTTCTGGTGTAGATTTTATTATAATTTAAACATACTTGATTACAAGCAATAATACTGTATCCAGGAAAGAACTGAGGCAAGAGACCGGGTAACCAATAATTTGCTCAGTTTTACAGGCCTATAAAATTGCAGAGTCATATAACATATTTTATTTTTTCTACTCATCTAGATGTATCTATATACAATTGCAAGTTTTGATGATCCTATTACATAAGGGTACTGAGATAAGAACTTGGACATAAAACTTAACCAACGTCAGTGAAGCATAAAAACTAGGTCACAGTGACCTACTTTTGTCAGGAAGCTGACCTACTTACCAAGGTGTATCAATGATCATACTACATAACGGTACTTAGATATATCAACTTAGACTTAAAAAATACAACACTTAAATATTTATAAATATTTAAATGAAAAACATTAAGTTGGATACATATATTTGGACGGATCGACTGCGAACAAGCAGTTATATTTCTGTTACTCAGGGTGTGTACTGTTAGTATTGTGACAGGAAATAAAGATCAGGAACAAACAATGGCATCAATTAACACCCTTGTCCCAGAATGAGAGTAATAAAGATTGGGATAACACCTAGCAAATTGTTAGGTCCCAAGCATGGAAGGCTTGATCTTGATCAAACTTGAGATGTTCTCTCAAAATACTTGCACAATTATGTTCCAGTAATTTATATGAAGTTAAAAAAACAACATTGCCATAATATAAATTTTATTCTATGGATGGTGGTAGATTTGAAGAAATTAAATGTATGGATGGTTGTTTTGAAAATAAAATTAATTCTATAGGTGGTTGGGGTAAACAAAAGTGCTCCCCCCCCATGGGATTTCTTTCTGGAACAGCCCTTGGCATATTAACTACAACATATTTGAAATGTTTTCCCTACTTACCTTCATATTCCAATACACCCAACAAGCCCAAGTCCACTGTTTCATTAGATTCCTCAGAAGAAACACTCTGTGTTAATATTATCAACATCATTTTGGTTCATCTCATCCGAATTTTCAGACAGCAAAAGCCGCCGAACTTTAGAACGTTTGGGAGTTTTTCCTTGTGGTTTCTTGGTTGGTTTTACATTTGCCAGCCGCCTTTTTAGTTGCTTGAAAAGACCATCCTGCAATTAGACATAAATCATCTTTCAACTTTTTTTACTCATCATCCCAGTGACAAAAAGGACATGGTTCACAAAATAACTGTCACACATTTACATTTTTCATAAAATCTTGATATACACTAGAAATTGATGATGCATTAATGTCTGTTGCTTGAAAAACACAATTCTGGTGCACCTACTTAATGAGCAAAATAAAAAAAACGGACATTTGATTAATTCAAAAACTGAACCAGTCAAGTTCAGTTTGCCAACTATTCAGTATTAATTTTTTTTTTTCAAATAAATAATGCAGTGATACTTTTGTATTCTTGCATATAAAAACAATGGGCACTAATTTTTTCAAATATTGATGACATGCATGCATTGATTGTCTTACCCAAGGTCTCAGTGGATTCAAGTCCTTGTCATCACTCAATGCAGGATACTTGAGGATCAATGCCTCTGCAACTTGTTTTAGCTCTGCTGTGCCTGGCTCTCTAGGGTTGTTTAAATTAGCACACTCAGCCCTCATCATGGTTAATTGGTTCCTTACCACTCTGTTCCGGTCTTCGGTTGACACACGATTTCCATCATTTAGTGCAGTTACTAGTGCCGGATCACTGTATATGGGAAAAGATATTGTTTCCATTGAGAGAACAGGCGAACCACAAATTTGTTCAAATGAATCCTTGCTTGCAGCAGGACTTGATGTAGTAGCAATTTTGGAATTGAACACACTTGAACCTGTCTTAAGTGCTTTTGTTGAGGATGGTGGCGATAGGGTGTTTTCAATCTGTCTTTTTTTCCATTTTCCATTGGCCTGTATACTTCTGGCTTATTCTCCTGTGACTGAAATATAATGCAAATGATATTTCAAGTCATATTAGACACAAATACAACCACATGCATTTCATGTTTAATTTCTACATTTTATTATTATTTTTATTATCAATATTGTAAATGTTTTCAAAATTGCTTGTAAACAAAATGATTTTGTTTAACACTAGACTTTCCCATTAATCAAGTGGAATTCACTACTGTATGTATGTCATTTTTGCTCATCTTTACTTTAAGATAACCATATTTAAGCATTCAATTGACAAGTTTTAAAACATTTCAAATTTCTAACTGCATTTCAAATATATAAATATGAAGTAGTTTTCTACATTAAAATAAAGTTGCTTTAAACAAGGCACATACCTTATTAACCTTCAGTTCTGAAATAAATTTCCACAAACTCTTTCGAACCAGAAACATACTGGAACCAGGCAGGAGATCCTGAATATCATCCCTTTCAAAGCCGAGCATCATTTTGCCATCTAATCCTGCATCTGTATTATATATAAAACAACAGTATTTTAGTGCATATGTACTATCATCAGAGATTATTTGTACCTTATAACAAGAAAACATCCAGTGACACAAGAACTAAATACAGTACAAACAGCGTTTTTTCTATTAACCAAAAAAATAAAAATCGAATACAAACTATTATGAACAAATTTTTCGGCACCTGAATGCAGTGTCTTTAACCCGAGTTTTCATCAATAACTTAATGTAATCATTCTCTTGTATAATATAGAGATGAGAAAATCCGGGAAATTCTTTGGCTTTTGTGCCAAATAAAAATAAATGCAGTATTTATAATCTCTATTTGTCTCTAAATATGCAAAATAGTATAATATTTGAGAAATTGTCCTTGTGTTGAAAAAAAAAATATGGACAAAACGCTGCTAACCAATGATTGATCTGTTACACTGAACCAATCATTGATTATGAAATTGCAACCAATTCCCAACGCTATTAACCAAAACCATTGAAATACTACTTTGCAAGAAACTCTTAACACTTTATGCTTTTTTCATGAAAATTTGATTGAAATTGGTTAAAGTCTAATTAAATTAGAGCTGAAATGAATACCAAATTTTGCATTCGAATATTCATCAACTGAATTGTATTCAAATATTCAGTACCGAAGGGTGCCAAGCAAAAGTAGCCTAGATGACGATATAAATTTAACACTGCTCAAAAGGACCAGTGTGACTATATTTCTGGTTGAAAATATGGCCATGACGTATGCTTTGGTTTACCAAGCAAGAACTTGATGTCGAAGGGTGCTATCTTGAATTTCAAATGATTCAATAGTTTGAAAGTTGCCCCTTTACCTTACAGAGTTTGCAGCAGATTTTATTCTCATTCAGACATTCGAAAATAGGCTAAACATCCAATACCATCTAAAAATATTGTAACCGAATATCCAAATATTCGTTTCAGCTCTAATTAACAAACACCGCCACCTCAACCTTCACCACAGAGCACCATGCATATATCTATATATATTTATTTATACACAAAATGAAAATCTGCAGAAAATCAAACTCGTACCGAGAATCGCAATAAATATATATACATATGCAAAAAATGCAATAACCGATTGATATATACTAGTATATGTTACTTGAAAGTATGTAAAAGCAAAATTTAAATGTACACTGCAGGTTTTATCAAGATACGATCAGGGATTTTTCTGGGTATTTTGGACAAAGGCCCCTGAGGATAAATTGGAAAATGATATTGTGAGACATCATTATGTGCATTTCACTTTCGTTTTTGATCATCAAATTTACTTCTGTGTATGAAAATACAATACTCTTTAAAAAAAACGAGGATCTCAACACTTAGCTGAAATACGGTGAAACTAGTTGAGCTTGTTTTTTTAAAAGTACTCTACAATATAGAAATAATAATGCATACCTTCTTGGGCTATCATCTTTAGATCAACTATTATTGCCTGTAATCACTATTGCAAGTAAAACTACATGCACAATGGTAAGTTGTATTTGTGTTTTTCAATCTTAAAGTATTATGTTTGACCTACCCGGGGATTGAACCGACAACCTCCCACTCTCAAGTTGTACTCACTGCCAATATACCACCAAGACTATAACTAGCAATAGTACATTAATCCCTGGTTGCATATAGCTCAGTTTTGAAGCAAAGAGGAAAAAAATTGTGGGAAATAAGTTGGCTGTTAACAGTTTGCAAATCATTTCAATGAGAAAGTCTATACAGATCTCTAGAATGAAACCTGGTGTATATATTTGTGATTTATTTAGGAAAGCATGACAACACAGTGAATCTTGAATATACATGCATTCTGAACGTGTATTATATACTTACATCAAAATAGTACTTGTCTGCAAATCAAAACAATTGTAAGATGTTATGTAATAGATATATATAATGGCTTTATCACACAATCAGTCTGTCAGTTATCTTATATGCGGTCGAGCATGCTTTAGCATGTGAGACCACCAAGTTAGCCAATCGAAAAAAGCCATTAAGCATCCGAATTGTCTCTTAGATTTGACATCATTTTTTTGATTAAGGGATGCTGAATTCTGCCATTCTTCATTCTGAACATGGCATTGTACTTATGCAATAACCAACATTGTCCGTGTTGGTAGGATTTATCTGAAAAAAATGCCAGTTTATCTAGACTATTTAAATTTATTCAAAATAACAGAACCTAAAATTTTGGGAAAACTGTTTTTTTTTAAATATAAATTATCGTTGACCCCTCTAAATTCGTGGTATGTAAATGATGTGTTATATTTATTTTCGAAATTTCTAAATACAGATCTAGTAAATTCCATAGTAATTTTAAACCCATGTCATCAAATTTGATTAAAATACCATTTCTACTTTCCAACAATTTTATCCTATAAAATCATTATTCGTAATATATTTGAAGAATTCTTTTGACATAGTGTAGATTAAGTCGAAAAAAAGTTAATAAAACTACAGTAGGCAAAATTAATTTTAAAAAAACAACGCCCGTGGACCTATTGTTTACTCCCGTTTACTTTTTATACCTTGCGCATTGTACACATATACTCACCAATTACAGCACTAACAGCCTCTTGTGCGACTTCTTTCTCCTGTAGAATCTTGACAAGATCATCAGTAGAACTCTTGGATATATCAATCGACATTTTAGGCTTTGACTTTGATAAGAAAATGGCTGATCGAGCGCCGGTTTGAAAAGAGCGGGATGTTTTATACGCATGCGTGTCCAGGGGCGGTAATCTTAGGCGAACACAGGGCAAGCCACGCATAGCAAGTTCCATACAAAGGTAAACAGGGGCGGTAATCTTTTGCGGTTTCACTCTGACAAATTTGAACTGCGTCAATTCGGCCTCGAAATGGCATATCTCAACTCGAGCAATTCAGAATTTTCCCCCGTAAGCATGTATTAAATGATAAGTAATGGGATAACAAAACAACATTTAATTTAAAGAAATATTGTTTGGGTTTTATGATTTTTTTGTACATTTCAAGGTGCAATTTTATAACCACAGTTCGCGTCCGATTTGACCAGGGCCGATTAGTCCAATCGAGTCCGAATTGTTCTTGGCACGGGGTCATCAGGATGGCTTTTTGGCGATGTGCAATTTGTTTGGTTTTTATTTCTCTAACAGTTCGTGAGCTTCTTAGTCATATCAATTTATCTCATGGAAACTCTCCTAATTTTCAAATTATTTGTGGAATTAACAATTGTCCAATGCGGTACAGGAGATATCATTCCTTTTATAAACATGTACGTTATATACACTCGGAATTTTATGACTCTGATTTACCAAACCCACACAATGAAGGTTCAGATGTCGATGATGGAAACGACTTGAATGCCAACAGTGAAGACCGAGTTGAAGAAACAAATTCCGCAGAATCTGAGGTATATTTGATTGTGTGAATTCGGGGGGGGGGGCAAATTTGTAGATTTAAATCAATTTAAGTTTGATCTTAACAGCAAATGCAGCCAAAATTTTTGCACGTGCTTTTCATATGCGATTGCTTTTAGTTCACGATTCAAAATTATTTCTATTTCACTGGGAGAGTGCTATCAGGTCGTTAGAGCTCTTGTTTTTTTTTTTTTTTTTTTATTCAATCTGAAAATTCTAAAACAAACATAAGTATTCAAAATGTCACATATAAAATCTTCTTTGGTAATGAATTTATCTACTTGCAATCTTTTAACTTCCTTTAATATTTCCATTTTAGAATGAACATGATGAATGTATGAATTTTGATGAAAATATAGAAGAAGGAGGACAGTGCAGCATTGTCAATTCCAGGCTTTCTGATCTTAAAACTCAAGCTGCCAATTTTATACTGGAACTGCTTAACACAGGTAAGTTTTCAGTACTGAACCTTATAGCCAGAACAATATAGACCACTGACTCCTCCATCATTTAACTAACACTGTCATGATACACGAAAATATGATGACTGAAATATTTTAACTAAAGTGTTGAGTACCATTCAAACTAAACAAAACCTTTAAAACAGAGCAAATTAAATTTGATCTTACGCAGACATTTTCCTGACTTTTTGAACTTGTTTTACATAAATTGACAAAGTTAGATTTCCATATACATGTATATATTATGGTTGGCTCAGATTTATACATGTATTTTGGTACCTCAATGCAAAGGAAATCGACACTTGTCTATAGAAAATGACATTTTTTTCTTTTTATTAACTCGCCCATTCATAAATTACACTTTTTAATTGCTTGTTATGATGAAATTTCAATGAGAATACATTATTTGACTAAAAGTTTGGCCTAAAAGTCTGTAGTTTCATAAAATGTAATGCACAGTTTCCATTTCAGTTTCATTCTCGTTTTTACAAATGATTTAATTCACAGAGGAGTTGAGAGTTTTTGGGAAATATATATTTTTGCCCACTTACAATAGATAATATCAAAAGTATATGAAATAAACTGCTTATGGCACATGGAAAATTATGAAAAAAACTTGTCTGAAGAATGACATACATTTATGCACAATGCTAACTGAACATCTCCAGTAAACTAGGAGATCATTTTGGAATATACTTGGTAATTGTTCTGTTCATAATATACTTTTTCTTTCCTTACTTTATGATATTTTTTTATTTTCAGACAGCTGTTGATGATATTATTGATGGTGCAAGGCGGCTGTCAGAACAGAACGAACATCTGTTTGCTGCGAGATTATTGGAAAACCTCCAGACCAGTGACAACCTTAGTGTAGAGACTGTTAAAAGAGTTGTAGAAGAAATTCAGACTCATCGTCCAGATCCCTTTGAAAATATTGATTCATCCTATCTTCATACCAAATATTACGAAAAATCACTTCAATTTATTAAGCCACAGGATATACTTTTAGGGGAACGAGCTGTTCGAAAGCAGTCAGGGAAAAAGTGCTTTGTGGTAGCTAAAACAGATTATGCCTATTATATTCCCATCATTGAAAATATTAAGAACTGGTTGTCCAATGAACGGATACAACATATGGTTTTATCACCACCAGAATGTATGCATGGTGATGAAGGATTTCTTGTGGATTTCTGCTGTGGCGACATTTTAAGACAGCATGATGTATTGATGAATGGGAATACACTACCACTGATTCTTTATTATGATGAAATAGATGTGTGTAACCCAATTGGAACAAGGGCATCTGTACATAAACTAGGAATGTTTTATTTTACTTTTGGAAACATCGATCTGAAATTCCGCTCAAGACTTTCAGCAATTCGTCTTGTTGCAATAACTTCTAGCAAAAATATCAACAGATATGGAATAGACAAAATTTTGGAACCTTTTCTTGAAGATATGATGAAATTATCAGAGGGAATTTCATTTTCAACTGATGCAGGAAATGTTGTTATTCGTGGTGCATTACTTGCGGTTGTTGCTGATACACCTGCAAGTCATCAACTTGGTGGTTTCAAAGAGGGAGTAGGTGGTGCATATTCAAAATGCAGGCAGTGTGAATGTTCTGAAGATAATATGCAAGTGCATTTCATTGATAACAATTTCATTGAAAGGAAATGATTCTGAATCTCATATTAATTATGTGAAGAAATTGAAAATGCTGCTACATCATATATGAAAAACCATCTCAAAACAACTTATGGAATTAATCGAAGAAGTATTCTAATGGAGTTTCCTGGATTTGATGTAACAAAAATGTTGCCACAAGATATAATGCATGTTATGTTGGAAGGTGTTGTACAGCACGAAATTAAACAAGTTTTACAACACCTTGTTGAAAAAGGAGAACTTGATTTGGATAAATTCAATAAGAAATTAACACAATTTCAGTTAAGTTACTTTGACCGCAAAGATAAGCCTTGTGAAATTCAGCCAACTGTTTTATTTTCAGATGATTCAAGGTTAAAACAGACTGCAAGCCAAATGATGGTATTTTTGAAAATACTTCCATTTGTTCTGTTAGGACTTGTATCTAGTGAAAATGAACATTTTAGATTTATAATACAACTTCTTAACATTTATCACATTCTTGTATCTCCAGTGATCTCTTTAGGTGCATTGAGTATACTGAAAGATTGGATTAATGACCACCTAAAGAAATTCAAAGAATTATTTCCAAATTTGACAATTTTGCCTAAACAACATTATTTAATTCATTTCCCGAAAACAATTAAAAGATTTGGCCCACCAATTCGCTATTCTTGTATGCGGTTTGAAGCAAAACATAAATATTTTAAAAGATTGGCTGTGAAGCAAAATTTTCTTAATTTAAGCAAGACCCTAGCAACTCGGTACCAAAAAGAGGAATGCATATCACAGGTGGGAGACGATCCATATCATCACCCATTGTTTTCGTCTGAACTGAGTGTTGGACCCCCTAAAGCTCTTTCGCATATAGATATATTTCATTTAAAGAGGCAGATATCTTTGTTTTGTGGACAAGATGCATCCAATTCATTTATCTCTGCTTATTCATCAAATCATGTTACTGTATGTGGTACAAAGTACCTTATTAATCAATGCTACCTTTTAGTAGGGTTTAATTTTTCTATGCCACAATTTGGTTTGCTGAAAAAAATATACATTGTTAACTCAACAGATATAATGTTTGAAACAGAAATGCTTGATACTGTCAAGTTTGATAAGGATTTACAAGCATACCAGGTAGAACAGCCCTGTATTGCCCAAGGGTTTGAATTTTGCAGACAATCAGACTTGATTGATTATACATGCTATGGATTGGTTTATATGAATGAAACAGCATACATACCAATTGAATATGACTTGTTTGATTTGATTGACATGAATGAAATGGGAATGACTATTCAGTGAACTCCAAGTTATATCAGTGAAACATACATTACATATTACCACTGAAAAAATATCTTTGAAGATAAATTAAACTTGTTTTTTATTTCAGACAACCTGGCTAGCATATGGGTTTTTTTATGCCTTGCACATGTAGGCCTTTGCAGATTTTACTATACAGTTATAAACTAAACAGTATAGATGAATTTATTTCAAAATTGCATTTTGTAAAAAAAAAAAAAAAAAAAAAATTCCATGATATAAAAATAAACTTTATTCCTATACCCATCTGTACATACATGTTTGTTTCAATATAAAACCCATTAAAGGTAAACAGCTTGGTATGGTTAGTGCTTGTGTAAATGACAATATCTAATAACCATTTTTCTGTTTGGATGTAATGGCCATACTTTTCCAAAGGTTCTCGGTGTCTTTATTTAAAATATATTCTTTGAGGATACAATTAGATATGAATGGAACATGAAAAGATTGTGTGTTTGTGATGTATACATTCAGTATATGTACAAATGGACGGGATGAATATATACTGTTCATAGCTATCAGTTGTTACAATTGTGATAAATTCTGCTGTTTAACCTTTAATAAATATTTTGAGGAAGATATATATATATATTTTGACTTTAAGTTTTATTCATTAAGCATAGAGATTGGATTTCCAATCAAACTGGAGATGATAAGCTCAACTAATTTTACATTCTAAATTATCCTCAGTCGTTAAAATTTGGTCTTTACTTTCTTATGCCCTTTTCAATTTTGTACTAGACATTTATCCAACATTACCAGTTGCCTCAGTTAAAAGCATTTTATGTTTTGTTTGCATTGCATGGTATCTGCTTGATCTCTTTAATTCTACTTTCTATATTAATAATATAAATTTGCTTGCATATGTTCTCGAGAAATTTAGTTAATGAAAGGTTTTTTTTTTTTTTTGTTATCACAAGATTTATTTTCTTACTTTAAGAAATTTCGAATTTGCCTTTTCTTAAAAAAGAACAGCATTTTTTCTTTTGTTTTTCAACAAGAAAAAATTTCTCAATTTAAGAAAGTTTAATGTCATAATTTCTAAAACCATGAAAGCATTTCTTACTTTGAGAAAAAATTTCTCACTTTAAAGATAAGTTTTCTCAGTTCAAGAAAATTTTTCTTGATGTGATTATTTTGGCAACACATCTAGAAAATTTTTCTAGCGTTAAGAAATCTTTTCTTACCATTTTCTTGAAATAAGAAAAAAAATCTTGATTTAAGAAATGTTTTCTAGGCCAAGAAAATTTGTTTTGGCAGTGTACATTATTTTGGGGTAAAAAGGACAATTTTTTTTAAAAGAATTACATTTTTTAAAACTTTATGAAATGAACTTATTATGTGATTAGTTTGAAGTAATTCCGATATCTGTAACCATTTAATTAATACTTTTCAAATATTTTTTGAATAAAAGTTTGGTTTCTGAGAGAAAAGCTGTGAATTTTGAGTGAATGCTGTAACTGTCAAATAGATACAATTCCAATGTTTTGTCTCCAAATCTTCCATCAGGATAGAACTTCAACATATATAAAGGTTTTTAAAAATAACTTGCATTGTTTACATTTGTGTGAAAAAGCTCAAATTTTGAAAAATTGTAAAATTTAATTAAATGGATTTAAATGTGATTTGCAAGTTATTTGCAATATCCGTTAACCATTTAATCAATATTTTTAAAACATTTTGTGCTTCAATCTTGCATAAGTGAGATTGAATTATTTTGTTAAAATTATTACAGTAATTGTTACAGTGCATGGACACATCATGATGAAGGCATATGTAACTGACTTCGACCATGACCTTACAACACAAATTTGTATTTTTGTCTTGATACTGATATTTAGTATAATTATGAATGCTAAAAATTGAAAAAAGAAGAATTTATACCTATGTTTTCATTACTGATTGATGCTACAAACGTATTTCAAAGCATGTAGTTTATTAAATTACGTATTATACCAGTTTTAATTTCACAGCACTATTATTAAGTAATACTTATTAAGTATACTTTATCATTTTGGAAAAATAAAAACTTATGTCACTCTGTTATATACTAATTTATTACAATGCAATTATCCTTTAACCATACAAACTAATACAAATCCACAAAACATAACAAAACGTAGGTATAAACAATCATTAAAGTCATACAAATATCAAATAGTTTACGGCAAAAGACGTAGATTAATTTACGACAATGATATCGTAAAAATTTACAATGTCGTAAACGGTGTGACTACAGTTTATCATTTTGGAAATATAAAAACTTACGTCACACTGTTATATTAACTAATAATAAATATAGAACCATGAGAAATCAACAAGCATAAACTATAAGAATGCAACAAAACCAAAAATTATGCTATAAATGTCCACATTATATACTGTAAGCCACATCCAGCTTGACTTACTAAATGCCCGATTTATCGTTAGGATACTGAACACCAGCATATTGAAAAATACTGTCTGTATACTTAGCTGGGGCATATGGAAAAACATAGTGATTGTAAAAACCTTCCTTAGTTTTCCAACGACCAACGAACATGGCCGTCTCAGGATCACAACCCGACTGAATTGCAGCCGTAGCTGCAGTAGGTCTAAAACACTTGGTTTTGAAGCCTCTATCACCTAAACCCACCATATTGATGGCCTCCAAAAGTAATTTAGATACAGTATCTGCAGAAATGCCCCTGTATGGGGGTTTTAGAGACGACACTCATAATTCACTCTTCCACGGTGTTATTGACAACCAGTTGCTAAGGATGTATTGGCTAATCACATCCATGATTATTTGGCCGCCATTAACTCCGACGTGTTCAAAAACAACACAAAATGGCGTTATGATGTACTACCTGTATCCGACGTTATGGTTAAAACATGTTCCTGGGGAACATGCAACAGTGATTCGAGATTTCCCGAACGAATTGTAAACGTCAGGTTTATTCCATTTCCTAAACCAAAACCAACTGGGAGAAGTGTGCACGCTGGGTCAAAGCGTGTGGTCGCCCGCACTCGCAACTCAATACAACAAACATTGACCGACACAAGTTTGTTTGTTCCAAGGTAATTTGACCCAATAACTTTGTGTTTGTGTAAACAGTTCCAACCAGCTTCAGACTCTGATGTATTTTAGCCCAATATTTAAATATCCTTACCTGTGCAACGTCAAATCAAATCTCTCTCTCTGTGTGCGTGCAACATTTTCCAATTCAAACAGTTCATTCGAATGAGCGTGATATTTGAGCATTACATAAGTTAATGCAGCAATCCAACACCTGTCGCAAATAAGGCATCAATTTGGATTTGAAACACAGTTCATTTTAGGCAGTCTGGATATTTAATCCTACCCAAGACTAGTTTTGTTACTGGCCCTTTCTCAGGCTCTTATTAAACACGCCAAGAGTGTACCTAATGTAAATTAAAAGTAATTATGCAGATAAGATGAAATATTTTCAATTTTCAAAATTTTAAATTTAGAATTTATTTTAGAATTTTTGATATAGTATGCACATAATATGAATCTCTAACCAAACTACCTTAAATGTAGAGCAAGCAAAGCAGACAGCTGTAGTGACATAGCTATTGTCAGTGAAGGCAGTTTATCGAACTACACCTACAGTGACGGGGCTTCGGTTTTTAAGGTTTCATCCAAAACAAAAAACCCATGACTTGATGCATAGTGCTTGGCGAAAGAACAATCACTACCCATTTAAGTCTTGGGTCAGACCAGGCCCGGTATCAAATTTACGACCTTCCAATTACGGAGCAAGCACTCTATCAACTGAGCTACTGAAGTGGTAAGTAGAAAAAATGAGCCACGAGCCAATACAACTAATGTGTGCATTATGTGCTACAAAATTTGTCCTCTATCAAATTATATAGTTAGTACATGTTTGAGTTATAATTTTAATTATTATTTTTACAGCATTTTGTCGAGTTTGTATATATATATATATATATATATATATATATATATATATATATATATATATATCTATATTGATAACAAAACCTGATCTATTGGTTAGGATTTTAAAAAAAGCACACAAAACATTTAAATATCTTTTCTTAGGACAATAAAACAGCTGGACTTTTTACCACAAGTGGTCATCAATCTTAAAGCAGAAAAAACTGAAGCAGTCCTACCCAGAAGTGACCATGACTATGTACAGCCACAGATTATGCTTCCACCTAGACCTAGTTACTTAACAAACTGTAGGTGTCTACACTTCAATGAATTCAATTCATGTTAAAGAAATTCACATGACAATTTTCAAGTATTTCTTTAGTTGGATTTTTAGTAAACTATATTTTGGCCTTTGGGTGACTTTAATTGAACCTATTGAAATTATTTGGCTTTTCACACTTTTTGTTTAATCACTACTGATAAGGAAATTGCTGTATTCCAAATTGACTGTCTGGTACATGTAATTGTGAAATTAAACATGGTTTATTAATAAATAATAAGTAAGCTGGAAATAAGAAACATTTCACATTACATTGATATAAGAAATAATTTAAAACTGACTTGATTTGCATTCTGACATTGTGTTTTATTGTGAGATTCGTTATATTTTACATCATACATATCACGTTCACCTGTGACCTTTGAACCCATGAGCTTCATTCAAATAAAAAAATGATAATTAGGCCAATATTCTAATATACATCCCTATACAAAAAGTTAATTGTTTTCAAGATATTCGTTGGCATCTCTGACCTTGACCTTCATTCATATATCAAAATGATCATTAGGATAATACCTAAATATTCTAATATACATGCCTATACAAAAGGTTTATAGTTTTTGAGATAAATAATCATTTCAGAACTTGTTCACATCTGTGACCTTGACCTTTGAACCCATAACCTTCATTTATATATAAAAATGGTTGTTAGGCTAATACCTACAGTATTCTAATATACATGCATATACAAAAAGTTAAGTTTTCAAGATAATTAACCATTCAGGTATTCATTCACATCTGTGACCTTGACCTTTGAACCCATGACCTTCATGCATATATCAAAATGATCGTTAGGATAATACCTAAATATTCTAATATACATGCCTATACGAAATGTCTATAGTTTTTTAGATAAATATTCATTTCAGTACTTGTTTACATCTGTGACCTTGACCTTTGAACTCATGACCTTTATTTATATGTTAACATGACCATTGGGCCATTACCTACAATATTCTATATACATGCCTATACAAAAAGTTCATAGTTGATATATATATATTTGACGTCTCATATGATATATATTTGACGTCTCATAGTTCCATGTTCCTTTCACACAATTTTGATTACACACGTGACGGGTGTAGCTAGCTAAACAAGAGGTGCTTACCCTTCCGGAGCACCCGGCCTCACTTCCCTGGTGGAAGTTCACGTGTCTAATCTAACTTGTCGGTTCCAAAGTTTTTACTTTGCTTCTGGATTGTGATTCGGAAATGGATTAGTATGTTTGTTTTTGATTGGAAATTACATCAACAAAATAACTGAACAAGGCACACTTCACTTAAAAAAAACGTGTCTACACAAGCGTGCCAATTATAACAAAACCAGGATTTCAAATAAAATTACATATGTGAAGGAATTGTTACTTCCGAATTCATTTACGGTTTGTTAATTTTCAATCATTTTTACTGCCGATGATGCAAAAGATGATAATCTGGCCGAGGCCACTACTGAAAGACCTGCAGAAGCCTCTAGTGAAAAATGTAGCAGGTCGAAAACACCAGCAGATCCAAGCAATAAGAGACTTAAAACTACCAAAAAAGTGACAAAACAAACATTCAACAGCCCTGGTAACAACAGAAAAAAAATGATTCTAGACTTACGAACCAGTTTGTAAGTCAGTCAGAGGAAACAGAGGGTGGGTCAGAGGGAGAGTAGAAAAGCCAAGAAGAAGAAAAGGAAAGTGTGCCCAGGTCAGAAAAAGAAAACAAAATCCATTATTTAAGCTCCACAAAAAGAAACTTCAATGCTAAGTTTGCAAGAGACTGCTACAAGTACATGTGGAACGACTTTAACTGCAGCCCTAGGAGCAACATCACAGGTTGACAATACTCCGTTAACCACAACATTGGAACTTTGTAGTAATGTTAACGAAAATGTAATGCAGAATATTGGTAAAAATAAAGCACCAGAGCACAATGGACACATTCCTGGTGAGTCGCAATTTTTTTTGCTTGGGAGGAGGGGTTGTGATGGCACTGACCATGGATGTTATTTTTCAGATATGGATCTCAGTTCATGTATGTGCTATAAATATTGTAAATGTACTTAAGTTTGTATTAAAATTGAAGCCATTTGTTGCATCATTGTTATGTGGATATGTTTTTTTTATAAATTAAGTGATGGTAAAATGGGTTATTGTTAGGTTATGCACGAATATGTCAGCTTTTATGACATGTTATTGTGAAGGGCCAAAAATACACAATTAAAAGTGGTGACCCTTGATTTTCATTACATAAAATAAAATATAAAGCGATTTGAATATCAAAACTTTAATTCTGATGAGGTAATTACCTGGAAAGATGAAGTCTCAACATAAGTTATAGAGTATAGTTTCATCTCTTAGTTGACTTTGTTCAGTGTCTGATATGTAAGTTTTTTTTTATATTTTCAGTGCCAACATCAGAAGTACTACAGATATTGCAAGGACTTTGTAGACCTGATGTCCAGGATTATATATAATTTGTGACAGTGTACTTTAATAATACGTCAAATAGGAATCAGTGTCTTGGGGTAATTGATTTTTAACTTGCATATTCATAGGGGGTGGTTGACATGGCATATGTTGTCATTGGAAAACCATTTTGAAAACTCTTTTATGCAGTATTGCAAAAAATACATTTTAGCATTTATATTTTCTGTAATGTAATTTTTTACAATAACCATTGCCATGATTTGGACGCTGCTCCTTTCTCAGATTTTCTGTGCAGCTTCAATTAATGATCAGATTTTCTGTGCAGCTTCAATTAATGATCTCGTTTTTTTAAATACAACAAACTTTATTTATTCTCCAACTAGTGGTGAAAACATTATCAGACTCGAACCACAAATGAAATCGGTAGAATGTTTTTTTTTAAAAAGTGAAAGCGTTTTTGAAAAAAAAAACATACAGTATAGAGACATTCATACATTAATATAACAGGCTGCAGAACAGAACTGGAATTATCCACAGAGTTATGATTTTCCCTACAATCAGCCATACACAAGTGAAAGTGGAGTGTATGCCTGGTCTCTCCTCTCAGACTGCTGTCATGTCTTTAACATTTGAACACGAGTTTCAAGATAATTCTGGGACTACATCTGAACCTGGATCTGAATGCCTTAGAAGATCACCAAGAAAGAAAAATATTCACCCAGCGGAGTCGACAGCACAGCGATCGCCCAAAAAACCTATTCTTCCACACCAGATGATTTAAATGACATGGTAATGTTAATTGTTATGATAAATATTTGCTCTTGTATGATAAATTTCCCAGTTATAGTAAAATAAAACTAGAAATCTCAGTCAACAAGTATTCATTTTGCCTGGAACATTTTTTCTGATTGGCAAGGCTGCATATATTTGCTAATGTATGATAAACAAAATGACGACACTCATATTTACATTCATCCTGGGACCCAGTATTTAGACGGGTTTAATCCCACTTTATTAGCATTCAAACCTCATTTCTAGCACAGCCTCGCTGGTATTTATTGTTCATGCTCCCAATGGGTGTATATATACATGTAAAATGGTAATTTAATGGATATCAATTACTTTCTGGTCTAACAGTTCTCGTCCTTAGATAAGTTTCTTCCCTTTGAATTTAAATATAACATTTTATTTTATTTCTGACAATTCTAAATAATACCAATCTGGTTTTTCTGACTGATAACCCATACCTTAGTATAAGACATACACTAACTATGGTGTAGTTGAACATGTTTGTATAAGTTTTTTTGTCGTCCTTAATAAACAAATAAATAAAATACATGTTAGTATATATTGCTACTTTTCTTGTTCCTTAATTAAACTTCTAGATTCCCACAATGTCAGGGTGGAAAAAATGCACTGAGACAGGCTACTTTTGCAGCCAGAAAAACCACCAAGCCAGAATTTACTCTGTGCTACAAACTGTTTTCTTCTGTATTTTCTGTTGATGAATTGGCTTGCTCCAGAGGGCAAGGCATAACACCAGCCAAAAAGGGGGACTTGAGACCAGTGTTAGATAGGCACCGGATAAGTGCCATAAAAGGTATAACATTTTTAAATGTCTGCTATAATGTACACACAGTTGTTTTTATGTCTTCACCATGAATTGGTTGGGACATATAGTGTAACCCTTGCCGACCGTCATTCCATCCTTCCGTCATTGTTTTTTATGGGATTTATTTCTTTACCAGCAATGCCATTGCTCTGTTATTTGGTATATAAGGTTGTTATAAGTTACACATCGTTTTACTTTTGCCGCACTGCTGTCATATTTGATGGAGCTTTTGCCTTTTGATCTCATTTTTTTCCCTTACCAGTATTGCCATTTCTTAATATTTGGTACATGGGATTGTTATTCAAGTTTTACTTTTGCTGCCATATTTGAGGGAGTTAGGGCCCTTTCATTAATAAAATGCTAGGGTCCGGGGCATCTGTGTCTTAGACATATTTCTAGTTTTCACTTCATTTACTTCCTGTAAATTGTCTTTTGTTGAAAACATTTATAGTTCATATGTACATGTATGGCTTATTTGAGTTGTACTGAAAATAAAAACTTCAAAATTATGCAGTATAGTGTACTTGTTCCCTCATCACATACTAAAATTATTATGTATTGATAAAGTAAACAGAAATCTATGTTTTCTGTTAAGTTAACAACTACCAGAGACTTATAAAGCCGATGTAGAAAGTCTGTTAGGTGACATGTCCTCTACATTTACCGTAACAATACAATGTTTGTCAGTTGACATGGTGCACAGACAAGATACATGTAGTATATTAGCTCTTATCTATATTACCACTGCTGTTTATCACCAGTTACCCAATATGAGCCTCATATGGAGTTTTGTGCAAATTGTCATTAGGCAAGACGAGTTTACTTTTTGGTGACAGTTGCATGTCAAAAATGCCAGATGTATGTTAAAGATCAAGTTGAGCCTCATGATGACTATTGGAACTAGATGAGACTTTAATTATATGAAATTCTTGTATATATATTTTATTTTTTTTTTTAGATTATACCTGTTCATGGTGTAAAAAATGCATTTGGTGTCCCTCTGGTCAAACATTAAATGATGCAGTTACAGAGAGAGTCAGCTATGCCAGGAAGCATAGGAAGTTGAAACTAAAATAACATAATTTGGACAGAGGATTAATGACAATGGGGACTCATTCTGGCCTGAGACGATTCTATGTGACTCGACATGTATCAGAATATCATGTGCTCAAAAATCGGTCCCTAGAATTGCCGGATCGGCGGGTAATTACCGAATCGGCACTTGTTTTAAGTCATAGTAATATTTTTTTTGCTTGATATGATGCAGATAGTATATACAATTCATAAAAAATAAACTTTTTAAAAAATGTTTATTTTTTTCCCGATTTTAGTGCCGATTCGGTAATTGGCTCAGAGTGTAATTACCGAATCGGCACTTGTTTCAAGTCATATTAATAATTTTTTAGCTTTGTATGATGCAGATATTATATACAATTCATAAAAAATAAAAATTAACTATAAATTGTTTATTTTTCACCTATTTTTAGTGCCGATTCGGTACTTACACGCCGATCCAGTAGGACATCAGTATATAACAGTTGAGCAATACTATGTATTATCCACCTGTATATATACACATATCGTGATGAATGATTATGTGAGTTATATATCCTGGGGTCTAGAGAAATAATATTAATACCATTGATATATTTTAGTCCTGATAAGTGAAATATTCTTGACTGGTCTATGAAGTCTATGTCATTGATATTTTCTGCATTACAGAATAATAGATGACAAATAAAAGTGTATATTATCACATAAATTTTATTCAATTTTCTGAAATTATATTGATATACACAGATAATAATTAATGCACATAATTATACATATAATATATAGAGGATCTTAGACGAGTGGGGGTTTAATAAGAAATTTATTAAACGAGTTTAATAAATTTCATATTAAACCCTCACGAGTCTAAGATTCTATATATCACATAACTCAAAATACCGAGGGATAATGACCTGTACATATTATTTGATGCCATATAGAAACAGACGATTTCTATCTAGGTGAGACAAATCACCTCCAAATTAACTGCGCAAGTAAGAATTCTATTTAGTTATAGTTAAAGTAAATTAAGTCTTATCTCGAGTGTTCATCAAAAAACTTCTGAAAGTGTACATATTTCAACTGCAGCGTTTTTCTCATTATGTCCTCTTTACACTTAAATCATTCGTCACATGCACATACCATTCGCTGATTATTTTGCTTCTTCGGCTGATACATATTGCTGGATTTCGTTGGCTAGACCGAAATGTCCATGGAATATAGCTTTCTTATACTGATACGCATGTTCAACACTTCGAAAAAGTAGTCCTTCATAAGATATTTGACACAGATAAAAGTTAGACAATACACTTTCTGCACCTTTGAAAAACAACTTGGAGCTGGCCATAATCACTTTTTATATATCCTCACTTTATAAGTTCAACTATAATTGTGATTTAATGTAATTCTGACAGATTTTTATATACCTTTATGGCAAGGCAATTTCAATTTGACAGTAAATTAATACTCAATTAGATATGATAATTGGTGATTGATATATCTTTATGTCTTAATTGATTGAACACAATTCACCTGTTCGTTAACCGTTAATTGGTTGCATACGGGTCAGGTAGATAAACTTACTTCAGAATTAACAGTAGACGTCCCCTAATTAGCGGTCATATTACCCTCCGCAACATTCCAGCGAATATTTATCAGAGCCGCTGACTAGAAAAGTTACAGGAAGGGGCGTTAATAAGTCAGCAAAGAAAAGGCAAATACTGCTTTGAACGCAGACAGAAAGGTCATTCTCGAACCTCAACCGACAGACTCTGACATTATTCAAATCCAACGGTATTACGTCTCTCTTAAAGCTGACAGGACATACAACGAGTGTCATGGCTAGGTTTAGGTGGTAGAAGTGACGTTGCTGTGGTGGAATACCTCGGTAAGTTTCCCGGACTTGTTCCCCATGGTAATTCTAAAAACAAGAAAGGTGGATATTGTAGGACACCCACAACAGTTATGGAAGAAATGACAGCTTTTAAAATAAAAAACCTATGACAGTTTACAACGAATTGGTGAACAAATATGACGAGCTTAGCGGACCGACTGGACCAAAGCAAGTTTATGACAAAACGTACCATGAAAACAACAAAGAGAAACCATACAATCGACGTAATATTGCGGATCAGTTTATGACATTGGAGCATTTGCTTGCTAATGAGGACACCATAGTTCGATCTATAATTCGTGATTGGGGCAAATCACCATGTGTCATTTTGTACAACTCCGATCAATTACAGGATTTGAAAACTATGTTGTACGGGTCAAAGTCTGCTGGGTGTTGACAAAATGTTCAACCTGTGTGACATGCACGTTACAGTGTCCTGCTATAAGCAAACATGTCATTTTGGAAAATACAAACGAGCACCCAATATTCGTTGGTCCCATTTTTTTTACATGACAACAGTGACTTTGAAACGTACTCACATTTCTTTGACCATTTTAAGACTAAACTGGCTAGCGAAGACAAAAAACGCCTAGTGATTGGTACTGACGAGGAAATTGCATTAGTAAATGCAATAAAATCTGCTTTTCCTGACGCGACCCATACCCTTTGTACGAGACATTTGCGACAAAAAAGCAGAAACTAATTGACGATTCTGTGACCAAAACTGATGGAAATAGAATTCTAGACAAAATCTTTGGCGAAGATGGACTTATTGACGCTGACGACAGCATATGTTTTGAAGAAATGTCGGAGGAAATTAAGAAGGATGGCGCAACCGCGCCTGGTAAAAATTCCGTCTCAGTTCCAGGTTTCGTACAGGTAATTTGACAGTGGGGCGAATTTGCAAGAAGTGGGGGCAATTTTGACATGGGCGAATTTACCGTGGGGCTATCAAACTTGATACCGTTGACATTTACAGGGCGTGACCGCATACTATGAATACAGGACGTTTCGTACCCAATAAGAATTCAATTCGTACCCAAGACGTTTCGTACCCAATAAGACTTCAATTCTCACATAAAATCACACTCTCGGTAATTAGAATGATTGAGTTTTGGAAGAATTACAATTTTTAGGGATACATTCAGAAACCAAGAGTGTGAACCATTCACTTTCTGTAAGGGTGGGTGAACAAAATAGCATCTGGGTATATACCAATATGCCACCCCGAGTCATCTAGCATGTATAAACAAAATACGTAGTACGTACAACAGAAACAAAACTATGCTTTCCACACGAACTGCGTCTCGAAGATTGATATATAAGGGCGCGTTTTTTTTTTCACTTAAACCAATTTCAGTTTTATAATCGGTTATAAAACTTTCCATTTTTTCATGTAACCGGTTTCAAACCAGATTTAAACTCTAACCAGTTTTTTTCATTTTTTAGCACCAAACTTAATTTACAAACTGAACAAACCGCCTCCGGGTGCGGTTAGATCAGTTAGATTTGACATCAACGACAAATCAAGATGGCGACAGTGACAGACCCTCGCATTTATGTGTGAATGGTGTTTTCACAATTTTAACAATTTTGATGTTTTTGCAAATCATGATTGTGTCGATAAAAAGAAAACAGGTATGTTATGTTTATATTATCCAAAACTTTTACCCACAATTGGTGTGTTTTGACAGCCGTATATACAAATTATGGCAACTTGCAGACGCGATTTAATATGATGCAACCACGCCGTCTACGGTCATGAAGAATGAATGAATCCGCGATTAAACCACATCAGAAATGCAGATTGCTTTAAGGTCCCTGTATGAATATAGTTCACCTGTACTCCTACAATGTAGAGGTGTGATACAGACGGCACAAATGCCGTCGTCAGCCTCCAATGTTGTTGGAGTAAGTTCACATGCACTTCTCAATACATTACATTATATATTCATACAATCAAAATTTGGAGTCTTACATTCCCCATGGCATAATAAATGCATATTTGAATCAATTGCAGGGTTTTCTGCAAAATATTTTACTACATCTGTTTATGTCATTGTAGATGTAATCCGATAGTTTTGTTTTACCCGTTTGTTTGCCCCCTAATTTGCTAAAAATTAAAAATTGACTTTATGACGTGGATACAAATAGAGAACGTCTATCCAAATAACGTAACACAAGTACCATTAACAAATCCGTCAACCCATATTCACTTAAAGTGGTATATTTTGTTTTTAAGGTCAAATTACCTGATCAAAACTGTGAAGCCATTAATTCAATAACGAGTTAACATAGCGTGCGTTTACCAGGAGTGATATCAAGTTTTTGCGCCAGAAATGCCTTGAATATATTTAAATGATTTCATTTGTTTCTCTTATAAATATACATTTCTTTTATTATGCTTTAGTTGAGTTGAGTAATGGTGTTTAACGTCCCAGTCAAGAATATTTCACTTACATCAAGACGTCGCCAGCTATTGACGAAGGTGCAGACATTTTGCCTGTGCGTTGCACTGATGGCATTATACAGCAGGGTTCTTTATTGTGCCACTTCCACCGTGACACAGGACCTATCCGAAAGAACCATGACTTTCATTTCGTAACGCCGAGTGCTTGGCAAACGAACAGTCATTACCCACTTTCAAGTCTTGGGTCAGACCTGGCCGGGGATCGAATTCCAACCTCCCACCTACGGAGCGACCACTCTACCAACTGAGCTATTATGCTTTCGGGCATGCCAAGTTTAAAAGTCAAAACTACAAGATTAAAATAAAAATGAAAAGTACACATCAACTATACTGGAAAAATATAATGAAGGTTCCCTCTGAAACTTCAAAACCTTTCTTGTTTTAATAAGGAGATACATGTACTTGTGTCTATTATTCCTTGCTTTTTTAATCATCCCCTTGCAACCATTTGTTGAGGAATATAGTGCAGCTGACGTCCATACGTCAGTGCGTTACCAGCTTGAATTGCTTTGGACTATCAAGTGGTTGTTTTTTGCATCCAATCTACATGAAACTTGTCAAACATAATTTGGATTTGGATTATGCTTGGCGAATGGCATATCAATATTATTCAATGAGTTTAATTAATTCCATATTGGACCATCACGAGTGTCAGATTCTTTTTATCAGAAAACACAGTAACAATCAATTTTCAGATCACTATGTCAAAGGTCATGGTCACTGTAAATATAATTAGAAAATCTGTTTCATGTCATCCAAAGACCATCAGCAGATCATTAAATTTACAGAGGTTTCTTTCATTTGAAAGCGGGGACATAAATTCTATGAATTTGCTTGCTATACATAAGACTTCAAAATGTCGTGTTTTTTCTGTTTATAATGTATAATGCACCAATTGGGTGGTTGCCGGTGGCATACAAAGTTGATTCACCCCTAAAGGTTTTGGGACCCAGTCCCTGGAATAGTACGATGCAAACTTACAGTACTCAACACACATGGTAGTACAAGATTACTGAGGGTGTATATTTCTAAATTGTGTCTGGTCCGTAATTCATTGCATCTTTGGAGGGATATTATGAAATTTTATGCTATATTACATGGACATTTGTGGTTGGAGACTGAAATTGGAAATCATGTAATTATGCTTCTTATTCATGAGTTTAATATATAACAAATACTACATTGTATTATCTTCTGGGATTTGTAAGACCCATGTTTCTTCGTTTGACTGAAGTTGAACGTTGAATTTTGTATGTAATTATTCATATCTTTAACCAGTGAGGAAATTAGACAGTGGTTGTCTAAAAAGTTGGGTTTCCTTGGTGGCCAAGTAGTCTAAAGCGTTATGGGCAACGTTGAGGTTGGAATCCCACTCTGAAAGTTCCTAGTATGAGGAAGTTTGCGAAGGTTAGTTGTTTGGTTTCCTCCACCATCCCAGAACTGGACGCCTCAATATGCGTAAATAATCTTGACCAGGGCGTTAAACACCAATCATCCATTCATCTAAAAGTCCGGCAAGCAGTGCAAACACATAAATTATTGTTGGTCTAAGTATTGTCAACTTTTAAATCAATATTTTTTCTCTTTCATTTTGCAGATGCGAATAACAATGCCAATGGAACTACAACCAGTGAAGCAGTTAGGCCGATATGTCAACTTGTACCAGACAAATACCACCGATATATCTCAAAGCAGATATTGAAAAGCTTTGTAGTCAAAACTCATGATGAAGAAAATAATTGAAGAAAAAGGGCTTTCCCATTCGATATTTCCTGCACTTGGTGTCAAAAATTATCATTCACACCACAAATATCATGTGATATTTTTATAAAATAAAATAATTTTGGTTTTAGTTTAACTAATACATGTATGTAAATTATAGTATTCTGTTTTCCAAGCATTTAAAAAAAATCCATAACCATCATTGCAGTCTAAATGTATATACCTGAAATACCAGTATCGCAACCATTCGTTAACTTGGAAGTGTTAGGCTGCTGTTCAAGTAGTTGCCCTTTCGGCGCCCCAACCAAATTTGCATGTCCAATGACATGATGAACTAAATACCGCAGTCTCTGTAGACTCATCTTTCCCTGTTAGAGCTACAACATCCTTGACAAATTCACCGGTCAACTTTTCAAATTCTGCTCTCAATTCTGGCAAGGAATATGCCTCGAGGGAGTGGTCTCTTTTAAGTCTATTAAATTCTACAATTTCGATGGCACTGCCACTTGACTTCATGGTAAGTATAACGGGAAGAAGACTTTTCCCAATCAAAGTATGTTTTGCCTTTAGGATCCGAGACATGATATTCCTACAAATATAAAATTAAGCCACTGGAGAACCAAGATAAATCAAACAGAAAAGGTGGAAACTAACCCAACACTCTCAGTACAAAATCGTAACTCAAATGTAATTGTAAAAATACACCAACACTTTTAGCACACGCTGACATTGACTGAATTTTTGTAATTATAACCAGAATTAACAAACAAAATTCACCATACCTTCCACAAAACGTTCTTATAATTCCTATAGAATCACTTCAATTATTCCATACACAAATAAAAAACGAAACCCGCACATTATAAAACAAAGCAAACGACATTAAATTCTTCTGTCTATCCATTTAACGCATTATAATTAACTCCACCCAGAGGAGAGTTTTTAAAAGGAGAATTTTTTAACGTGTTTAACACCCCTCATCTTCTCAAGCGAAATATCACAGGATGAAATGCCATCTATAAGCCACCTATAAGCCATGCTTATAGGAGCTTATAGATTGGCTTATAGGAGCTTATAGGTGGTTTATAGGTGGCTTATAGGACCTCCATCTATAAGCCACCTATAAGCCATCTATAAGCCTGGCTTATTGGCACTCAAAATATAAGCCACCTATAAGCCGGCTTATAGATGGCTTATAGGTATGTTTACATTTTTTAATAAAACGAGTCTTTGAAAATGCCATAGTTTCTAATTATCACCAATACCAATGTTATTTAGAACCATATTTTGTGCCAAGTTTCCATTCCTTGACAGGATCTTTATGGTGATATCTGGAAACTTAAAAACTAGCAGCATAGCCTGCAAGGCATGCTAGATATTGTCAATGCACATCCAGGGTATCTATTTCTGGCAATTCATATTTAACTGGTTACATTAAAAATAAGTGAAATACTCTTGACTAGGAGGTGAAAAATCAACTAATGTGTTTTAAACATTCTTTGTGCAATATCAGAATCATTTCAATTTTTTGAAGAATCATATCATGAGTATTTAAGGAATATTGTATTTGGCCTCAACAGATTATGCTAATCACTAATAAAGTAATCCAAATTAAAAAATCAGGCGGAATTGGAAATTTGCGTCATCAAAATTATGCTAATGAATAGTATAGCAACCAGAGTTTAAGCAAAAATTAGCAAAATTGTAAATGAATTATGTGGAATGATTTGGTTTACTTCATCAAGTGATTAACATTTATTGTTTTTACATATCTACTATAATACTTAACAAACACATATTTCATTGTATATCAATATAGTTTATTGCTAAAATGCAATAATATACATTACTGGTTGTATTCAAATTAGCTGCTACATTTGCAATTAAAAAGATTAACAAAACCAATGACACAGATGGGAGATGCAAACATGTTAACTTCATTTTATCCAATTGAAATCAACCATGTCCTGTTTTTAAATCTCTAAAATATATTATAATGTATAGCGATTGGTAAGCTTGTAGTGAACAGAACTACATTTGGAAACCCGCTGTTTAGTGGTGAAAGGGAATGATTTTTTTATCTAACATCAGACTGATTTGAGGAAACTCAAATATTATCAAACAAGTTTTATACAGAATCTGCGATACAACATTGTCAGTAAAGTATGTACTTTAAGGCAGTTTACTCATTGTTATGTCATTACTACAGAACAAATGTCATCACATCATTTAGCCTTTGTTCTGTAATACATTATAGTTCACATAAAGTGATGTTTTTATTTAAAATAACCTAGTTGGAAATGTTTGATAAAAATGTAATATCATAGACAATATGCGTATGTTCATTCCTTTGTATCAGGTCTCGTCTTTTTTTAGTAATCATATCACTACTTGTTGCCTCGTAGTGACAACTACTTCTAAAATAAGAAAGGACTCAAGTTGATACAAGGGGTTGTAAATACACACAGTGTATATAATATGTATGTACACTTAAGTTAACCAATACTGTTTTGAAGGGTGACAAAAATGTTATACAGGATTTTGGTAGCCTATATTCCCTGTGGAGATTAATAGAATATGTAACCTATTTGTGACCGATACCGTATGATCATAATCGAGGGTGATGTGATGTAACATATATACCAATAGAGGCTTTGCAGAGATAGGTTTATGTTACATCACATCACATCACACTGAGATCAAACAGTATTGGTCACAAACATATGACAGATTCTATTTCTCGTACCATTAAAGTATTTAAAACTATGATACATATGAAACTAAACAGGTACCCTCATGGGGCCTTTTTCATTCCTTTGGGCAACTAATGCATTGTACAAATCCGCCCTTTGAAAATAATCCCATCGACAACTCTTCAAAATTTTAAAATATCAACGATTTGTATTCAATGCAAATGTAAAACAACTCTAACAATGAAATATTTTGAATGAAAAATAAAATAAAACACATATTTGAATAATAAATTGAGAAACGCTTTGTTTTGATGACATCAAGCACAATGATCGCATACTGCATCGTCGCGTAAGGCAATACCAGACAAACTGGACAAGAAAGTAAAAATCTAGCACTGGCATGCGCATCACCTTGTGACACTCTAAAGGTTAAATTGTTACCCTTTTGGATTTTTTCTTGATCATATAATAACACACTTCTTAACTTTTGATTTCCGTTAATACAAGGATTTTTTATCCCAACTGAAGATTGTATTCACCTTGGCCTACAGATGTAGTAAATATAACTTTCTGTTGGGTTGAGAAATCCTTGTATTAACCGAAATCAAAAGTCAATATATGTATAATAGTTTATAATCAGATCAGACATTGATATACAGGTAGATAAAAACATTTATACATATAAGAAATGTAGCACTAAATTCGAAATTTGGCATAAACCATTAGCCAGGTGAGCCAAATTATACAATTGTAGACAATATACAAAATGTATTTACATGTCAAAGTCAATCGCAATAAATCGGCATTAGAACTACAGAAATTGTATATTTTGCTTCCTATCTTACAATCACTTCTTGTTTTATTTTAAATTATTACTAAAATAAAATCCAACATAAAGGTGATTATTTTTCATACATTCTATACTTGTAGTCAGAAAATTATTATTTAGAAATCATGTTATACATGTCAAAATCTCATTAGCAATTGCCTAGAATTTTATTCTTATCAGGCAGTAAATATTTCTGAAATTTATAGACACCAAAATTATTGAGATTGACTATGGCTTACATAAATTTACACTGTACATTCTATTAAAACCATCATTTCAAATGTAAAAATAATCCAGCGTTGAAACATCTATTTTCAGTTTGCTCTTTTTTTTACTTCTTTCCTACAACATAAAAGTAAAAAAAAGTTAATGAAAATGAATACAAAGGCATAATTTTATTTTTAAGATTCAGAATATATATTAGTTACACTCATAGGCATATGCCACAGTAATAAATCCAATTTGAGCTCATAAAAAGTAATCAAATTGTCGGATAGTAGCACTAATGTACCAGTGCCACGATAACAAAACAACCTGATAATGTCAAAACATCTTCATGTGTTCAAACTTTGACAACAAAGACTACTTAAGGAATGACTAGACATTTGACACAAAAATAAACCTAATACCACATGTTGAAATCAAATTGTCGGGTAGTAGCACTAATGTGCCTGTGCCACGATAACACAACACCCTGACAATGTAAAAACATCTTCATGTGTTCAAACTTTGACAACAAAGACTACTTAAGGGATGACTAGACATTTGACACAAAAATAAACCTAATACCACATGTTGAAATCAAATTGTCGGGTAGTAGCACTAATGTGCCTGTGCCACGATAACACAACACCCTGACAATGTAAAAACATCTTCATGTGTTCAAACTTTGACAACAAAGACTACTTAAGGAATGACTAGACATTTGACACAAAAATAAACCTAATACCACATGTTGAAATCAAATTGTTGGGTAGTAGCACTAATGTGCCTGTGCCACGATAACACAACACCCTGATAATGTCAAAACATCTTCATATGTTCAAACTTTGACAACAAAGACTACTTAAGGGATGACTAGACATTTGACACAAAAATAAACCTAATACCACATGTTGAAATCAAATTGTCGGGTAGTAGCACTAATGTGCCTGTGCCACGATAACACAACACCCTGACAATGTAAAAACATCTTCATGTGTTCAAACTTTGACAACAAAGACTACTTAAGGAATGACTAGACATTTGACACAAAAATAAACCTAATACCACATGTTGAAATCAAATTGTTGGGTAGTAGCACTAATGTGCCTGTGCCACGATAACACAACACCCTGATAATGTCAAAACATCTTCATATGTTCAAACTTTGACAACAAAGACTACTTAAGGGATGACTAGACATTTGACACAAAAATAAACCTAATACCACATGTTGAAATCAAATTGTCGGGTAGTAGCACTAATGTGCCTGTGCCACGATAACACAACACCCTGACAATGTCAAAACATCTTCATGTGTTCAAACTTTGACAACAAAATATTTATAAGCATTACAGACAGAAAGAAAAGATGAATATTCTGATTATCTTGTTTACAGGTATGATGTTGATGATACCTATACACATCCTCAATATTAAACCAAAACATTAATCGGTTGTACTGTCGCCATATATTTTGCGAGGAATCTGACTGACCACCATCAAATCTTTACTTGGACCTGTTAATCCATAAGCAAATCTGCTCCTTATTCTTTGAACTGGCAGAAATCTAGATCCATGGCAGTCTTCAAATTTCCTAAAGTGCCACATTTGTAAAAGACTGCCATATTTGTGCCTTTCCTCATACTCTTTATACCACTTAACTTTGCAAAAATAATGCCGAATTTCCTGCCCATCCAAAGACAAAACATGGGAGAAAAAAAACTCAATACAACAAGGTCTCAAGCCAATGCTGTCTACAGTAACATTAATATCACCTTCCTTACAATGCCAGTTTGCTAAAATGTTGGCAGATTTCGATGACCTACAATCCATGCGCGAGCCAAACCTTTCACCAACTAAAACAATGTGACCAAATTTTCTAATTACTTCATTTAAATCATCAATTTGTATATACTTTGTGGGATACATTTGCCTATAACACTCCAATAAATACACCATGACATTTGTTTCAATGGCTTTGACCTTAAAAAAGTTTGGGACCTTTATGAAGCTATCAATAGAAACATCATGCATATCTATAACTGTTGTTTTTGACAACTGTAAAAACTCTACAACACTCGGAGTATTTACATGTTCAAACGATCCCTCTTCAAAATATAATTTGAACATATGATACAAATCATTACTTGATCCCATTTCCAAAAGTTTCTCGCAGTGTCTAGCAGTTACAAGTTGCCTCATAAATTGTATCTCAACACATCTATTATTTGTAATGAAATGACCAAATTTTCCATTGAACCTCTCAAATGAAAAACACCAAAACACATGAACTGGGCCAAAATCTAGTAAACACTCTTTTAAATGACAATGCAAATGCATATTGGGCTTCACATGTTCCCAACCATACAATTTTTCAAATTCTTTACAAAACTGAACTAAAATAATATCTGCCTTTGTTATATCTACTAAGCTTAGAAATGGATTACATAAAATCTTGCATGCCATAACAAATTTTTCCCACACTTTAAAATGTTCAACAGGAAGAACACCAATGAGACAAAATAAAGAATAGATAATTGTCCAATTTTTCCACTCTACAGCACTATAACACCCATAATTACTTGAAATTCTATGTGGGATTCTACCAATATCGGTGACATCATTCATAGATTTTAATCGTGATTCAATTGTTTCAAGTTTGCCCTCATCTAATACATTGATTTTTGTCCATAACTTAAACATGCTTTTAGAAGTTCCAAGAAAAAGATTGTGCATTGGATCTACAATACAAAATCTAACAGCGTCAAAATATTCCAATTCAATCAAAACACTGTAGTAAGTACCAAATTTGCGAGATAGATTATTGAATTCAGTTTTATTTTTTGCATTTTTTACTCTATGAGAGTATTGATTATGCAACTTCTTTGTACGCAATTTCCATTTCTGCCTATCAAACCCTCCATAATTTCTTTTAGCACCAAAACTTGCGGCTGGAAAATTTTTATAACATCTATGACAACCCAATGAAGCTGAATGTGATTTGAACCCACATGTCTTTCTGGCAGCAGGAATATCACAAGCAACACAAACTAAAGCTGCCTTTATTGTTAATGCTATAGAAGACAAACTCGTTTTCATTAAAACTCCCTTCCATAAAGCCTTAAGTTCTCTAACTACAGGATTTAAAAATGGGGCAAGATCTTTTGGTTCTTTCTTCAAAGCTGGAATCAAACCCACTACAATGAAATTTTCAAATTTAAAACGAATGTTTCTAGGCAAGTTCAAAATGACAAAAAATAACACCAACTGAATAATCATTCCTATTTTTAAAAGGTTGAAACCAGTCTATGTTAAGCATAAGACCAAGGTTTCTATCACCATTAAAAAATTCCTTAAAATCTTTCCAAACCTTCCCATCATATATATCTCTCAAAGTTTCAGCATTATGCCAATCTTTCCAATGACATAGTATATCTGGAATATTTTGTTTTTGCAAAAGATGTTCAATTCTGTTTATCAAACTGTTGTAACAGTAAATCTTGTAGGGATAGAGTTTTACAACCCCCCCTTTCAAAACAACCTCTTTAAGCAATGGGGTGTCACATGTTTTACTTCTCCCTCTAATAACAGTTTCATGGTTACACAATTTTGTTTTTCTACTGCCATTTATAATTGTAAAACAACTTGAGAAATCATAAACAGTAAAGCATTCAGGACATACGACATATCTTTCAAAATTATCTCTATCCAGTTTAAGAAGTTTCCTAAGCATGTAAACAGAAGTTGGGAAAACCAAAGAAAATTCAGCAAGAAGGGAATGGTCAATTTTCATATGGAGCACATTAAAAAACTGAAACAAAAATTTCAAAAGTAATTCTATTCCACCATCACTTATATGGAATATAGACTGCCAATATAAAATAAAAAATAAAACCCAAAATAAAAGATCATTGACATTTTTTATCCCTGATCTTATATGAACAGGCAAACCCATATCCTCATTGAAATCATCCTCAGATAGATTTTCCCATGTTTCCGGAGTGACATCTTCATCTGTATCTTCATTTTCAGTTTCGTCATCAGAGTCTGATAAGTCAGAGTGAACTTCTTGTGCAAATTCATCTTCGAAACACTGAAAATATAAAAATTTCAATTAAAAACACACTCCTTCTATTTTGAGGCTGTTTTGTCAAATACTTACTGTCTTCAGTCTTAAAATGACAATACATCCAACAGGGGTACTTAGTGAAAACAAATCACTTGAATCATATCTAATCTATAACTTGTTTTATAAAACAGAAAAAGTTGATACGATTCAAGACATATGAAGTTAAGTATGTTCGTGAATTGACAATTTTATGCTACATACATGAAGTTTCAAGCTTCCAGACATTTCAATTTGAGTACTTTATGTCGCTGTGACCATGAACTAAGGTTCAATGACATACAGCTTCATAGTCTTGGGCTGCCTTCAATTACTTAAAATGTAACAATGGAAGTAATGTAAGTGCATATCAGCTTCAGAATCCCTTAAGGTGAGTTTATAAAGGAGTCAACTTTCTGTGTTTAATAACAGCAGAGATCTCACTAACAATCAACAAAATATGAGCAAATACTAAAAATTACAAACATTCTATTAATTATGCAGTTTTCAAAATAAGTAAAAATGTTCAACTAATCCTTTTTGTGATCACCCTATTTTCTTATATAATATATTGGAAAATTTAAAAGGTCCCCTTCTTCCGTAATATTGGGACTGGCTCTTATCTCAAACACCAGTTTGTACAGTATTTCAGTTTTACCAAAAATATAACTACCGGTACCTTGTCATCATCATTTTCATTTTGTTGATCGTCTACTTCTGTTTCACTGGCAATTTCTGCATCAAAACTGTTTAAATCAATTAGGTCCTCAGAAGAATCTTCAACTGTGTAAACAAATTTAGAATTTTAGACATTATAAAACTCAGGAGCATTTAGTAGTTTTCAACTGTTTCAGAAGGGAAAAGGGCTATTAATGATTCATGATTCAGATGTGAAACAAGAGTATCATAGGCATTATCGCTAATCTGAAATATTCTCAAACAAGAAGCCCATTGGACCTGATTTTGCTATACAAAAAAAAAACAACCAATTTTACAGCACGTATTTGAGATAATCAACAATTCAAGCATTGTTTTGTATCTATGACCTTGACCTATGAACCCATGACCTTTTTTCTATGCATCAAAATATTGTTGTATCAATACCTTCAGCATTCTTAAATACATGCCTATACACAAATTTAATAGTTTTCACAAGGACGGATGCACACGCAAGAAACGCTATGCCAAATGAAGTCAGGGGCAACAACTCTTTTAAGGTACAAAACTTCCTACTTAGTTATATCCTGTCATATTGATCATTTTTGCATTTTATGTTTTTTAATCTGTGATAGATTGCATGAAAATACATAATACAGTTGATCATTTTTGCAATAAATTGCTTGTTTCTATAAACAAAAAATATTGCAGTCCAGTGCAGTCAGTTAAGAGAAACATTCTTAGTTGCCAACATTTTGTTGAGTTGTTAGAAATCTAAGAATTGTACTTGTGACCTTTGACCTTAATTTGACGTGACACATCATTTCACAATCATTTTGTGTCAAGATTGATCTAATTCAATCTAAAGATAAGGAAGATATAGAGAACACACAATATTAGATGGTCAGTCAGTGAGAGTAAACATTGTATTAACAATAAGTGTTCAAATAATCAAAATAACCCAATGTCATGTAGTATATAGGCTTTATTAAAAAAACTAGTGAGTCCTTCCATTAAGTTTCTAGTTTAAGGACTGCAGATGACTTATTTTGAACACTGATGTCAGTGATGTGAACAGTAGGTGAGCTAATAGTATCAATATAAAGGCATACCAATTTTTTTTAACCTTACTTCATATTATTAAGTAAGAACTTACTTTGATCATTTTCTTCTTCTGTCGATTGATTGTTAATGATGTTAATATTGTGGTTACTTAAATGCCTGAAATAGTTTCTTCTGGATGCCAACTGTTCATTGCAAACTGGACATGTTTTAGTTGCATTGTGGATCTTTCTTCCAATTGCTGAATACATATCTGGTAACAAAACAACAATAACATTTGCCTTAATTACATAAAATCATTACTATCATTAGTAGTTATATTAAGTGTTGTCAAAAGTATAATTTAAAATAATGTAGCCTCCCTCCCCCCCAATTTAAACCCAAAAGGTTTTAAATCCCAATTTTACCTTTTTTTGTGAGTGAGGAGATGTTGAGATATTCGTGTGCTGTTTTGTCCTACATATGATAATTGTTTCTTTAACAATATTCCTTACAAAGTATAATAAACAAACAAAATTTATCCAACAGGTTATTTTCATTTGGTTTTGAGAGAGAAAGCAGTCTCAAAAAACTTCAGCGAAGTTTTTAATGTTCGATGCTTGATTAGTTTAAACAGTCAATTATTCAAAATTTGAATTTTGATTTAAATAGAGTTGAAACAAGCTCACTGGCCTCATAATTTTTTAAACTGTTTTACAAAGTGTCAAGTAATTGGGTATGGTGTTCTCAGCAAAAAGTACAGTATAACCTGCTATAATAAAATCCACCTCTGTATGAAGTCCACCTTTCTACAACCGGTCTGAAGTATCCCTAATGGCTTTTACTATAAAATAGCCCTCTATATAAAGTCAACATATCTATTGTGAATAAAGACCACCCTTTCAAAGGGGTAAGCCAAAATGACTCCTCAACCTGTCTATAAACTAAAAAAAGTCCACTACTGTAATTTTTAAATTTCTGTAAGTTTGTGCAAAAAAATTTTAACGAGTTATTCTTATATTCTTAATGCAGGAAAACCAGAAATGTATAATTATTATAATTGTAAATCTTTGGTCAGTGTACACAGAAAATTTTACAATTTACTGTATTTATCTGATATAAAGAGTACAGTTTTGAATTATAATAAGAAAAAAAGAAAAGAAAAAATGTATAAAATTATTGTTCTCATGTCAATGACTGAAGCCATTAGATTAGAAGATTAGATTTGTAAACTGGTATCATGATAATTTTTTACTTGTTCATAAGAAATGACCCTCTTTATAAAGTCCACCTGAATACTAAGTCCAACTTTGCTTAGTCCCATGGGTGTTCTTAAATTTATACATAGATAATGTTATATATACCCCACTGGCCCAGACCTGACAACCCCATTGAAATACTCATCCGTAAGATCAAAGACATTCTTATAAGTAATACTGCACTAATATTTTACAAAAAGTTGGTTTTCAACAAATAAATTTTAAATAAGTGTTAGACACCAGGGCAAAATATTTCATCAATACTGTCATTCATGAGGCTTAAACTTTCTTATGAAATGTTGCCTCAATGAATACCGGTATTACAGATTAGTTTCATTATACCTTTCATATTGATTTGCCTTTTTAGGGTTTGACTGTGCATTATAGGCCTTGTGTTTTCTCATTTTTGACAATTGACCGTTACTGCAACCAAACTTGAATTATTATGTGCTATTGAAATGATTTCAGGTGCTCTTCTGACTTTGTGTAGAGTGGCTTTCTTTTTAAAGCTTTATAAGTCTTTCAAGCGTTTTTAAGATGGTTTTATAAAATCTTGTTTGGACATTTACAGACAATGAAGGAGAAATCTGAGTATGATAAAAATCAGAAGAATATACTGAATTTGTACAATAAGATTGTCAAGTAATTCATCAATTTTTACTAAAGGACTGCTGACAAATCGAAGGGTTGGCAGGTCTGATTCAACTTGGTTATGGCCAGACATTGGATTAATAAGATTAACAAAAAATACATGTGTAATTAACATACCATTGCATTAGAAATCTTTAATTTGCAAAGGTAATTAATCCAGTTGCAACTATTTTGTTACAGATATTATTAACTATTACACAATTACATTGGGGAACAATCAGAAAACATTCACATCAAGTTTTGAAACTGTCCAGATTTATTTGTCATACTTTTTTTCCTTTACCTTTATAATGCTTATACAGTTAGAATAAATACATTGATATCATTAATATTTTAAACATAGCACTGTCGTGCTGCTGTACAGCGTAGTTGGGAAAATTGTGTTGTGGCAAGACAGAATATAACCGAAAATTCGGGGGGGGGGGTGCGGTGATCTATGCATATAGTCCGACGGATGGGTTTTTTTTTGGAAAAAGAAACAAATTTTTATGTACCAAACCATGTATTGCTGAATTAAATGGTAGAAAAAATTAATTTCATAAATATATGAAAAAGACAATCGGTAATTAAAATTTAAAAAAGTTGTACCCGATCGTTTTGTCATTTCGGATAGAGAGAAAGTAGAGTTTTGCAGATCCTACCGTCGCTATGAGGGGGTACATTCTAGCGGTTGTATGCATAACTGGATCATTTAGTTGTTTTACCAGTTCCGAATTTTTACTACCGAATAATCTAAAATTTCAATCCCGTTCAATTAAAGGAATCGCAAAATAACTTTCTCAATTTGCTGATTTCTCAACCGCTTCCTAAATGTACGACAGATTGTTGGTGACCTAGTTTAACGATGTAAACAAATCGTGATCACGGAAATGCTTTTTTCAAGAAAACATACTACCACGTGTTTTTGAGGACAGGTGTCGATATTTTGGAATCAGTGAACATTTGTATTATTACACCACATAAATTTTATTTCCTCTGCTTGTGGATGACGTCTGCAGCAGCGCTTATATGAAACCTTGTTCGGAACTGGTAAAACGACTGTATATAAACTGTACGAATTATCTCCCTTTCACGAAAGTAAAACCTAAACGATTAACATTTTAAAATATGACACAATTGCCTCAACATTAAAATACGTTATCATAACCTTCAAAATAAATTTAAATTTCCGTAGATTTCACGAAGAATTAATTAAACAACCTGCCGTTGCTGTTCATTTCTTAAAAAGTTATGATTTTACATCGTAGGACGCAAACTTCTCGAACTACTTTTTATTGTAAACATGAGATCAGTTCGCCAAATTGCAGAAATTATTAGATGCATCCCGTCGCAATATTTTACTAGATTCTGAAATGTATTCCGAAAATTTATTCCAAATTTGCATATGTAACCAAATGCATTACCCGTCTCAGAATACATATCTCACGATAAAACAGATATACTTCTTTCACGCTCATTTATCAGGCGCACTATTTCCAGGTGTACTCATATCTTATAATTTCATAGCAAAGAAGCTCGATATCTTGGAAGAAAGCGATGACAAAGTACAGGTTCACTTTGTTCACGCTGTACAAAAATGAAAACCACAAATCAAAGTTTATTTCTGTCTGCATAGCATTTTAAATTTTCATATTACTTTATGGGTAATTTTCAAACTTCTATATTACTTTAAGTAAAAACTGACTTAATGAGTAAATTTCAAATTTCTATATTACTTTAAAAACTGACTTAATGGGTAGTTAGAAGCCATAACATGTATTTGTTGCCTGAATTGTTTCAACAACTGTACTACTACGGTACCACTACTACTATGAAAGCGTACTGCAATCACATTACCACACCAGCTTGCACCTGTTTGTTGCCTTGGGGTAAACAAACAAGAAATAATAATGGAATAATTATAACACAGACTTATGTCTACATGTAGGCTTGGGACCCTGTGCTAATGATTAATTCAGTAATAAGATAGAAAAACAATCATAACCACAAATTTGCAAAATAAAAAAATTATATAATAATGAAATACAAAACCTTTAGCTAGTACTCTAACTTTTTAGAATAAAGAAAACTTTTTTTTACAAAATTGTATAGTTTCATTTTTTAAGCATTTTTAGAAACTACAATTGGTGATATTATTTATAATGCTACTGCAAAGTGTGATTATAAAGGTTTTTTTAATATGCGATATTTTTTAAAAGAACTATGCAGTGAGTTTATACAGGGTTTTTTTTATAAGTGATTTTTAGTCAATATCCAGGTTTATATGGTTGAGTTTATATTTTTTATGCATTATGTGATATAAGTGTCTCATAAGTCTTTTGGACTGGATGTTGATATTCTTATATGTATATTCTGTTTTTAATGTATTTGTTATTGTTTTATTACATGTGACACTATAATTAAATATTATTATTTTTGATTAATAATAACAATAAGAATAAATATAAATTAAATAAATTCAGATAACACTGATAGTATATAGATATGTTTTTGTCAACAGTGTAGTGTAATTAAAATGTGGTGAATCAAATATTAGAATGAATTCCTTCAAATTTTGTATTTAATTTTAATCACCATTACATTTTTAAACACCCCATGTGTGGTCAGGGCAAATGACTAAAATTGTTTATGAGACCTAGTTTATGAAGTAGCTACCATTATTGTATCAAAATTCCCAATATGACACATGTACTATCAAATTATCACTATTTACACCCTGCACAACAATCATTAATTGATCCTGGTAGACAAAATCTCCATTGGCAGCTGCCAGTTACTTTTCGAGCAATCTTTTAAAAAAAGGAACCTAATTTACATTTTTTTTGAAAAAGTATGCTTTAATGAACTATATTTTTACAACTTGAGGAATTTTGGGTATTAATATTTTTAAATTTGTGGTGGACACCTTGTTTAGATTTTTATTGGAACTACTGTTGAATATATTTTTCCAAACTAAATACAGATGTTTTAATATTGAAGTGATCTCAAAATGACACATTAAATGACTCAATATCTTGAAAATTATCAAATTATAAAGATTTAAAATTTTGTCAGATTTAAGTTTAAGGGAATGATTGTGGACCCAGGGCCTTATGACTTTTTCTTAGGTGTGTATGAAGGACCTGAAGATTTGTTTTTCCAAATTTAATTCTCTAACAAAATGTTAGCACGAGTTAATTTTGTACAAAAATCTTCTTCTGTCAGGTATTGTTGGTGTATTTGTAATTTGATAAACGTCATATTGATACGTTTTATATTATTTCAGTTTGTCTTTTTGTCTGACAGTTAGATATTCACAACAGGATTCTTTAGGAGTGAAGTACTAGTTCTTTGTGTAGTTTGATCGGAAACAATACGAGCCAATTCCAAAGAACGACATAAAAGGGGGGGGGGAGAGAAGGGGGGGGGGGGAAGGGGGTTCGATGCAAGAAATTTCAGATCCAACAATTTCTGTATTCATCGATTAAATTTCAAATGTAAATTGGCACTAGTTACACATAATTTTGTATTCCCTTGATTTCAACCCCACCAAAACATAAAACAACAACAAATTAAATAATGAAAATACGGTCTTACCTCATCCAAAGTTACTGTCAATATGTTTATTGGCGGTAAATGCAAAAATCACGCGACGAAGAAACGATTAGTCACGGAAAAACCCGAACGATAGTGCACGGCACTGCGCATGAATATTCAATGAGGCATTTGATTGGCTATTCAGAACGAGACAGCCAATCGCTGTGATGGACGAATATATTTTAAAAACGTAGAGAAAAAATTCTCTACTATTCACAGCAGCAGCAGCAGACGTTACATAATAATTGTAAAAAAAACTTCAAACATCAACAGACTATATATATCTATTGTGAGCATCGTAGAAGAAGATCAGTCATGTCGTAAGTATATAGTTAGTTATTAATAATTATTTTTAAAAAATTAATCACATACATTTTAAAAAAAGAAAATCAGGATAATTTTGGCGTTTCAATATTAATGCTCTCTCTCTCTCTCTCTCTCTCTCTCTCTCTCTCTCTCACACACACACACACACACACACATTATCCATCATCAGGAGTTGAACTGTGACGCTCGGATTTTTGTGTAGTTTTAGTAGCTATGATTTTTTCACAATTAGTTTTATTTAATTTGTTATTAATATTTCGTAATTAAGTTGCCATTCAAAATTAACCAGCATATCTTACAATATTTTTTTGAACGAGATAATTATGTAATAAATAATAATAGTAATAATAATAAATAATACATTAATGTTCTCACTCGAGTCCACGCGAACGTTTATATAACCAAGGAATTACACAATTTCAAAAGATTTAAAGTTTGATTTATCAAAAAGTACAGTTAAGTCGTGTTCGGAAAAAAATATTGTAAAAAAGATGGTACAACACATGGTAGTTCCATAAAATGATAATAAAATAATGCAATAGTGTATATTCTCTTTTTATATACTCCGGGTTCTTTTTAGAATTATTATTTTATTATTTAACTGACATCGTTGCTGTTTGTAATACTACTAGTATTAAATGTCTTAGGGGTAGTCTTTAAAAATTATTAAACTGTAAAATGAAAAAAACTTCGTATCTGACTTCTTATCACCACAGTAACCCAATAAGCATCACATACATCGTCCCATGAAAGATCAAAGAAGATAAACCGATAACAGAAGCAAATTCTGTTCCGACTTTTTTTTATAGTGAATGTATTCCGTTTCTTAAAATAAATCAACTTGGGTCCAGCACACCTGGCATGTTGTTCCTGATGTGTATATGAGATTTCCTAATGTGTAGATTAGTATACTAACATGTAACTATTCCGGAACAACTTTTGGAAATAAAGAATTTATAATACTTTTATCACATTTATAACGATAACGTTTTCAGAAAATCCCGTTTCAAAATTGTATTTACATGTATTTGACATTTCTTTTTCAAGTAAAAAAATTCTTTTCCTATAGTTAGTTAAAATGCTTAATATGCATTATTATCATCACAGTCAAATTTTAGCCTTTTTTTAAAAAAAAAAGCAAAAAAAAAAAAAAAAAAAAAAACAATTAAAGAATATCAATAAAAAGTAATAATCAGTTAATTAATGATAAATAAATAAATAAATAAATAAATAAATTCATTCATTCATTCATATTTTTTCTTATTTTCAATACTTTTTAAAAAAAATATCCTCAGCTTTTTCAATAAGGAAATTCATTCATTCATTCATTCATTCATTCATTCATTCATTCATTCATTCAAAGGTAATTAAAAAAAACAGGAAAAGAATGTAAGAAATTTAAAAAAAATTAATAAATCGATCACGTATTCAGTAAGGGAAAAACATGTTTTGATTTGGTCGTGTGGTTCAAACTTGGATATCTTCGATAGACTTCTAATTTCACTTGTTTCACAAAAGGCTGAATATATTTTTTCTTATTTTCAATACTTTTTAAAAAAAATATCCTCAGCTTTTTCAATTAGGAAATTCATTCATTCATTCATTCATTCGTTCGTTCGTTCGTTCGTTCGTTCGTTCGTTCATTCATTCATTCATTCATTCATTCAAAGGTAATTAAAAAAAAACAGGAAAAAAATTCAAGAAATTTTTAAAAATCTATAAATCGATCACGTATTCAGTAAGGGAAAAACATGTTTTGATTTGGTCGTGTGGTTCAAACTTGGATATCTTCGATAGACTTGAAATTTCACTTGTTTCACAAAAGGCTGAATATATTTTTCCTTATTTTCAATACTTTTTAAAAAAATATCCTCGGCTTTTTCAATAAGGAAATTCATTCATTCATTCATTCATTCATTCATTCATGATAAAAAAAAGTAAAAGAATAAATAAATGAGAAATATAAATAATTTTATCAGTTAATTAATAAAAACTTGTAAATAAATAAATAAATAAATAAATAAATAAATAAATAAATGAAGTGAAGACATAAAAATCGGTAAATAAATAAAATTAAAATAAATAAACGTGAATATAGTCAAGTTTTTGAAAATAAGCTTTAAGAAAACTTCACCAGGATTTCAAGCAGTTTCTAAGAGAAAGGTAATAACAATCACGATGTTAATTTTTTTTTAAATCTTTTAGTTTTGTTTTTCTGCCATTAAAAGTTCCCTTATTCGGTGAGATTTATGAACTTTGTGAAAAATTATTATTTTTGTCCGTTTAAAGTATTCCGTACTTGTTTTATTTATTGGTAAATGAATTTAGGTCTTTAGGTGTTTTATTAATAACCTGCTAATTATAGTGAAAATTCTGTCTTTTTTCACCATTTAAAAATGTGAATGTTAACAATATAATTTTGAATATATTAAAATTAAAGTTGAATATGATGATTAAAGACAAAATTTCCATACTTTTATTACATATTTTGACAATAAAGACGAGCAATAAATTTGCATAGAAAGCATAATATATTTAATTTGGCCAGTCTCAATGAATTTATACTGCACATTTTTTTAATAATGTCATGCGCTACTTTTGAAATTTAATTTATGAAATAATGCATTAAAAAGTAGCACATGACAATAATAGCAAATTATTTGTCTTGGTCACAAAATGTGGCAGAATCTCGAGATTATTTGATTAGTAAATGACCTTTTTTTCCTGGCCAAATTCTCCACAAGGAGAGATGGACTTAAGTCAAGTAAGTCAAATTACTTTTTTTAAAATATAATTACTGTTTGTAGGACCCTTTAAACGCGTATTCCCATTATATCGCCATACAGAATTTTAAATGGTAAACTTACAATAATAATAATAACAATAATAATATAATAATAATAATAATAATAATAATAACGAGATATAGAATCAGCAATGGTGGATGCATCATTACAAAAAACTAAATAAGTCCCACAAAGAGTCGCAATACAAACTCTACAGTTTGTGTTTAACTTCTCTGGAAAACTTGTTCTTTAAACTTCCCCGCCTTTTTTCCATATCCATTAAAGTAGCCGCCACTCTGAAAGTTAGAAGCCGAAAAATAGCGCTTCCCACATACCAGTGATTTTAATTAATCCATTAAGTTTTAAAAACATCCTTTTTCTATAACGACAATCAACGAGGAAAATATTTACTTACTTTAATAAATAATAAGATAAGATAATAAATAGTCTATTTAAGTGTCACATATTATAAAACATATCTATACATAAACATTCTAAAACATATTATGATATCCAGCCTAAAAGACTTATGAGACACTGTATGTACAGTTAAGAAAAACAATTATCTTTAAAACATAGTTATATCCTGTATAAAAACATAAACAATATCCAATTTAATTCATTTTTTAATTTGATTGACATGTGTTCATGATAATTGGTTTGCTGTCATTATGGGATCCGACAAAAGATCAAATTAAATGTTTTTAACCATGAAATTAAATACGTTTTGCCACGTAAAAGTGTACTTGTAAAGCCTTTTTTAATTTCAACAACAACAATAATAATAATAATAATAATAATAATAATGGAACTTTAAATATTTACAAAATCAACTTGAACCGGCTACCGACATCACATTGCGTTTTTTTAAATCCTTTGACGAAACGTGTCTCCAGCTTCTAGATCATTGAGAGAGAGAGAGAGAGAATTAAATAAATAAAAAATTGAAGTAAGGTGAATTGTCACTTGTTTGTTTAATAAATAAATAAATAAATAAATAAATAAATTTATTTATTTATTTATTTATTTATTTATTTATTTATTTATATGACACGGAAAACATGATTGAACATTATAAGCGGGAAAAATAACAAAAAGACGATCAAAAGTTTTATTAAACGTAAACTTTAAATGGTGAATTGTTAATTCGTCATATTAATTTAATCTTTTACTCTGTCAATTTTTCTTTCCTTTGCTTCCCAGCAGTTCAATAGCACTTTCAATTGTCATATTTTTTTAATTTCATATTTCGTGTACCTGTATATATACATTTTGGTTTTTAGACACATAAAAAGTCCGATTTTAAAATTTCATTTTGACAGTTTAGCGGAATTTTAGCGTTATGAATAAGTGTCAAATATATCTAAATGCTTCTATTACATTTAACCAATTTTAAACTGAGAATATCACTCTTTAAACGTTCTATGAAACCCAGCCATTTTTGACTTACTAGACACTAAAAGTATTCATAGTTTATGGGTCTTGTTCGAAGGAATGTCCAATAAACAAAACTTTAATGGTATGGGTCTCGTTCGAAGGAATGTCCAATAAACTCACCTTTAAAGGTATGGGTCTCGTTCAAAGGAATGTCCAATAAACTATCTTTTAAAGGTATGGGTCTCGTTCGAAGGAATGTCCAATAAACTAACTTTTAAAGGTATGGGTCTCGTTCGAAGGAATGTCCAATAACCTAACTTTTAAAGGTATGGGTCTCGTTCGAAGGAATGTCCAATAAACTAACTTTTAAAGGTATGGGTCTCGTTCGAAGGAATGCCCAATAAATTAACTTTAAAATGTATGGGTCTGGTTCAAAGGAATGTCCAATAAACTATATATGAATGGATCTCGTTGGAAGCGGTAGCTGAGTTGGTAGAGTGTTCGCTCCGTAAGTGAGAGGTGGTGGGTTTCCATCCCCGGCCGGGTTTGACCCAAGATTTGAAAGTGGGTAGTGACGGTTTTTACTCAGCAGTCAGACAGCGATGTTCCATAGTTCTACTCGTTAAGATTAAGTAAAAATTGTAAATAAAATTAAGTTATTATAACTACCATTTTGTATATTATAGAATAATTAAACATTTCAGTTTAAGGCATCATTTCCATGAACATTGCCAAAATAATATTATATTGTATCTACACTCATAAGTTGTAAAACTTTCAGTGAATATATATTACCGACTGTTCTTTCGCCAAGCACTCAGCAGCATTACGAAATGAAAGGCATGGTTCTTTCGGGTGGGAACTTAAAAAAACGAGGTCCCGTTTCACGGCGGGCTTGGCTCGCCAAAGATTCCTGCTGTATAATGCCATTAGCGCACAGGCAAAATTTTCGCACCTTCGCCTATAGCTGGCAACGTCTCGAAATAAGTGAAATATTATCTACTTATACCTTTTATTTTTTCCCCTAGTTACGGCCATTATGTATTGAATTACTGTAGAACAATCTTTATTGTTTCACTGTAGACCCAAATTGCAAATCGCGTAAAATATGGAGTGTCTTAATCTTATTGAATTAGTTTGGGGTTGGCAGTTGACAATAAAGGTTGTTTTACATTATGTTGTACAGTTGTTCTGGAGACGGGTTGAAATAAGCTAGCGCTTGTTCCTAAATCCAGTTTAAAGTTTGTTATGAATTATATTATTTGTATCTAACGATGTATAAATATAATAATAAAAATTTTTATTATAGTCTCATCATAATATATACATATATATATAACATATAAAACATTATTAGTACACATAAAATATATAAATATGCCACTCTTAAAAAAGTTATAAGAGACTTTAAAATTATAAAAACTGTAGAACAAAAAAAATCCTGAATAAAAACATGTCATATAAATGTACATAGTAAAAAAGCTGCTTATGAATATAAAAAATGATTGCGACGTAATAAAACACTTCTGCAGAACTTGGCAGCACTTAAATACATATCACTGTGGGCTAAAATCATACATAATTTGTCGGAATCACTTTAAAGGTCAAAACTAAAACCATAATTAAAACCAACACATCGCGCTTTCTCAAATAAAACATCTCTTAAATCGTCATATAACACACAATGTGAAATAACTTGTGATTCCGATTCCACACAATTTACACAGTTAAAACAAGTACGTTTTCTAATGGGATACCTTCATACCTCCCTGTCTCAATACGAAGTGGTGCTATTCCACACCTAAATTGTGCCAGGGCACTCCTCTGTGCATAAGATAAAAAAACCACTTACATAAAATTCAGTATAAAAAGATTTTTTAAAAGTTCTATAAGTCCTTAATTAATTACCCCCGGGGCCACGTTTAGCACAATTTCGATTTAAATCATCTAACCAGTCTGCTATATATAACTCCATGTTACCGTTGGAAACTAATTTAATTTAATTAATTTAAATATTGTTTAAACTAAGTGAAATATTATTGACTGCGACGTTTACTCAATTCAACTCGTTGAAAGGAATGACCAATAATTTAACTCTTCATAAAGGTGGCTTAAAAACAATTTTTCAGTTATTTGTAGTTGTCAGTCGCATTAGATGTAAATTCCGCTTTATCAAACAAGTTTACCTTGAAATATTTCAATGCTAGCACTTTGATAACGTAGCTATTATAATCATATTTTGTGTGGTATTAATTACTTAACTACATGGGGTCCACAAACTGTCCTGATTTGCAATTTTTATTGAAATATCGCATGTGTCATGTGCTGATTTCTAATGCATTATTTGATAAAAATTCAAAATCAGCACATGTCACCTCAGTAGAAGGAACACAATTTGTGAAAAGAGAAAATTGTCACATATACTTATTAATAGAGTTGGGGGTGTTCCACGATTTTTCACATCCAATTAAATTCATTGATAACGTGAGTTTCTATGCTGAGAGAACTTGCAATGCACGACTTTAATTTAATCTATTGTCACTTTTTAAGAAAATTAAAAGTAAAAAAGGTATGATTTTATTAATTTACCGGGTCGGGTCGTACATAACAAATCGTATACCACTGCCTTGTCTAAGTTACAAAGTAACCGTTAATCACAGCAGTACACAACAACAAACTTGGCGTGAAAATAGCTTGATGCACCTGTTAATTAATAATGACACACAACATCTCTTATTTGTTTATTGTTTTATTTAATCTTATAAATAGCGTGAAAGAAACGAAACTTTGAAGGATTTCAGTATATGTATACAGGTACCCGGATAGACTGGTGTATAACCTCAAAACAATTCAATTTTCAATTCACAATATTTTATTCTATTTGCGTCTCACCTTTTACAACATTTAAAATAATAAAAAATTCAACATTCAATTCATATTAAAAGACACTCTTTAAAGAGTTATGAGAGACGATGTATTTCGTTTTCCTCTTAGGCCACCACCGCATGTTTTTATTATTTTTGTTTATGTTTTTGTTATGCATTCCGCATAAAATACAGGCACTTGACTGATTAAAATCGAATTGTTCACAATTGTTATTAAAACGCAAAAATCAATCAATCAATCAATCAATCAATCAATCAACCAACCAACCAACCAACCAATCAACCAATCAATCAATCAATCAATCAATCAATCAATCAAACATGGCATTTTTAGAGAAAACTCTTGTGAATTTTGAGTCAATGCTTTTCATGACATTTCTTCATGACATTTTGCATATAGCTTCTATACCAATTGCAAGAAGAAGCCTTAAATTTTTTTCGCTAAGACGTTGCATTGCGAGAGATAAACCTGTGAATTTTTAGATAATTCTCTAACAGACACATTTTTCAACATTTATTCTTGAAATTCTTCCAATAAGGAACTTTAACATATATTACAGGTTTTAAGGAATAGTCTACATTCTTCGGGTAAAAAGTAACATTTTAGAGAAAACCTGTGAATTTTGAAAGAATACTCTAATAGACACATTTTTCAACGTTTCTTCTCAAAACTTTCAATATAGCTTCTATAAAGATGGAACTTTAATTTAACATATCGGTTTTTAAAATATTTTACATTTGTTTTGATATTTTAGAGGAAAAAGTACAACTATATATATATATACAAATATATAATGAAATCTCCTTTAAACCTTAATAATGATGAGTTTGCAATAATGCAATATCTGCTAACCATTTAAATTACTTTTAGGATAAGCTTGAAATTTCTTATCAAAATGCAGATATATTTCTTCACTAATTATTGACTGTATTTAAGTTGTAAATGTATTTGGAATTTAGACTATGGTAAGTCTTGATTAAATTATTGCAAAATTTGAAAAAATTTGTATTTTATACTAAAAATATTTACGAGGCGAGAAATCTAACTCCATGGAAATGGTGTTATTCTTATTGGTTGAATTAATACAAAATTTGACAGTATTTTCTTCTTGAAAAAAGTTTACATCTATTTCTGTGGAATTCTTGTTAATATTATTTCATTTGTTTTAGTAAATAAATCAATAACATTTAAGAAGTTCTCGTGCATTAGAGAGTGATTCGATTTATCGTATGATACATTAACGCACAATAACATTTTCAGAAAATCTAGCATGAGTTTTTAATCATATTATAAACGTTTAATTTTGATTACAGGCATTTTTCAAAATATAGTGAGTTTTATGGTGTATTTTCTTTCAGTTATCCCTAAGGGGGTCTTAAATTGAGAGAGAGAAGAGAGAGAGAGAGAGAGAGAGAGAGTAAATGTATTTCTAATGTGATTTATGTACTTTTAGATTCCCTAAATGATTCCGACTCCGATGTAAAATAACAAAATAAAATGAAATAAAATAATAAAAAATACATGTAAAATAAAAAATATCTAATGGATTGTCTCTGTCTCTAAAAACTGGATTTCGACGTATGTTTTGATTTCATGTAAATAAACAGCTGTCATCTTGATTTATTTAGAATATCCTAAAACTAGGAATACCCTAAGATGGTCTTAGGACACCTATATACCTGTCCTAAGTTTAAGGTCATATTTAAGATTTGTCTCAAATTGCGACACCTTCGACAAACCGACTTAGGACGAAAAAAATGTCTAAGGACTAGGTTAGGACAAATTTTAGTCTTAGGATAGCTTCGAAAAAAACCGGCCCCTGGTTTTTAGGAAAGGGACAATCATTTTTTTTTAAATTTATCCGTTTGTATTTTTTTAACTGTCAAAGAGCCGCATATTTTTTCAATGCACGAGTTCTAAAGATTTAATACTCGGCTTTTAACACTTAATTGAAGTATGACCCTTTTGATGACCCGCGTTTTCAATGAAATTGCTATCTTCACGATTTTACAACTTAACCCTAGCTGCAAAGACAAATAATAATAATAATAATAATAATAATAATGAATTATTATTATTATTATACATGTAAAATGACAATGTTTTAGCTTGATGAATTTTCTAGAATATTTTAAAAAATGTTTTGTTAAAAAAACTTTAAAATGAATTTATATTTGTCAAAAATATGAAAACGGAAATTGAATTAAGTTCAATTTAACATATAAAAATATTTTTTTAAGAAATAGACCGTAAAGGGCCTTAATCACACCACTTCATTAGTAAATGCCGCAGGATGGGTGAATGTCGCTTGGGTTACAACAATTGCCAATTTTCGCCCTTATGTAAACCACGCGTGACTGGGAAACAAAGGAGATGTCGCGTGGGTTTTTACAGTTGACACGAGAAACTCATGAGGAAGCAAAGTGATCAATAAGCGATATAAAAAACCAACAATTGTCAATGGTATTCATTATCAGTTTCGATTTATCATGGCTATACATTTCAAAGGTCCAACATCTATTTTGTCTAACTTTTATAGTTGCAAAATAGTTCTTGATGGCGAAGAATTCCCTAGTGCAGAACATGCCTACCAGTTTCAGAAAGCAAACTTCCACCAAATGACAACAGTAGCAGAACAAATTCTACAGTGCGCTGATGTATGGCAAGTAAAAGAATTGTCCAAGTCCATCAGATGCTCAGCTTCATGGTTCCAGCTTAAGCTTCCTTTGATGAAGAGAATCATCGACGAAAAGTTCCAACAGGTGCCGGAGTTCCGTGATTTCTTAATGTCAACCAAAGACAGACATTTGGATCACAACGTAAATGATCGTTACTGGGGTTCCGGCTACGACAAAACAGGACAGAACATGTTTGGCAAGATGTTAATGAATTACCGAGACGATCAGTTATTTAAAGTAGCTATTTTCGGGTCATCGTATGTTTCCAGGTTGCAGAAGTGGTGTAGCGGGTCGTTCAATGTACCTTGCAGCGTTAGATTTTTTGGGAAAGGCGGTTTGAAGGCGGGTTCTGTTCCAGATGGAATGATAGAGTCAATTTTAGAGTACAGACCATCCAAGATCCTGATACAGATAGGTTGAAACGACATAGGACCGTCCAGCAGTCCAAAAGAACTTCTCGAGACATTAGCGTCACTGATTGATTTTTTTAAAAGCAACGGAATTGAAGTTTACATCTGCCAGATTTTAGATAGAGGAAACTTTGAAAAATGTCCCGTCTGAATAAAGTCGTGTTTGATAGAATAAGAAAGGCAGTAAACAGGAAATTGGAAAAGAAATTCAGAAAAAATTAAAGTTCCACGAAATCAAGTTCCCAAAAGATTACATTGAAGACAAAGTTCACTTGAACGATTCCGGCCTAAAGAAACAATTTCATAAGCTCAGAAGAATAATTTCCACTTTTAAAAATACTTGAACGGTCTGCTACACCAGCAACAAAGGCCCTTTTAAGGGCCACCAAAATTTATGAAAAGATCTATATAGTTATCATCTCTAACTAAACTTAATAGGTAGAACCGGAAACATTGTCCGGAATTTGTGCCAGGTCAGATATTATAATGTAACTTGTAGTTCCTGAATATGGCACAACAACTAAAAGGAGATACTTTCAATAATGTATGTTGGCGTATATGTATCGTTAGTTAACAATTTAAAACTTAAATTGTATCAGTAAACATTAAAACGCAACATTTAGGCAAGTAAATGTAATTTGGGTTTCGAATGCAGGTCCTTACAGAAACTAGCGCTCTAGTGAATGGGCTACCCAGGCGCCTATCGCCACATTATTATTCCTTGTATTCTCCATTGCCCTTATTTTATGCAGCCAGGGAAAAATTGAATGAATTGTACAAAAGATATCAATGTCAATTGTTCCTACCAATAACAATATATTTTCCCACAAAATCAGCTTGATTTATTTAAATGTGCCTAACAACCATCTGTTGAATAAGGGTGGGGGGGGTTAGGTTAGGTCAAGACCCATATTACTATATAATACAACAAGGTGTCTAACAACGATCTCCAATTTTTTGTGACCACTCCGCTTCAGTCAGAATTTTCTACTATTAAAATGTTTAAACATACGATGTGCCATACACCGTTCGATTCAGAAATAATTTATCATTAAATCCAACACAATTGTATTACCCTACAAGTACCCTCTTATTTAGGGAGAAACAAACTTAATAGAATCAAGTTACATAACCACAATTCCTGTACAATTTTAATGCATGCATAATTTTTTAGCATTGGACGATATTACAAAGTCTACCGAGCAGGAACAGATTTTTGTTTCCCTTTTACTTGATTTTACTGATATTTTAATTCCCATTGTTTATCAATGCCAACCTAACTATTAGGTAATTATAGTTTTGAAGTGTGGTAGAATATCAGGGGAAAATGGGATTCTGTCGGGAAATGTCACAGAAATTTGAATGTAGTCGATTGTGGGAACTATGCTGTCACAAAAAAAGGAATGATTATGAAATATATTCATAGTCATTTGGATGTCACTAATTTGATTAAAAAATGGACCTGTGGTACAAACTTTTATTTGTTCAATAATACTTCACTTATATTAATATTGATGTTTTACATTTAAAGTTTAAATTATCTAAATGACCTGTTAACTGACTTGTCATAACTAGTTGTTTACAGAATTGATATTAACAAAGGTTAAGAGCAAGTTTTTGTCACAATATGAATCAGGCCTGAAATGGCCAGTAATTATGTACTATTATGGTTGTTCTACATGATGGATTGTGTGCATATTAAGACAGATTTGTCACTAAAAGTTTATTAAAATTATCAGTTTTCCAGATAAATATGTGGTGCTACTGGAGAAAAATGTAAATGAGAACAGAAGACTATCAGATCAAAACAGGAAGCTGTCTGACCAGTTACAGACACTGACCAAAAAAATAACAGAGTCAGATTCACCACCACCACCATCGCCGACACATAAAGTGTCCCAATTCTGCAAGGTAAGTGTACAATCAAACCAATATTGTATTCGAGATGTCAGTGAGTCACTAAAATAAGGCATTATATGTTCCATTTGACTACTAGTATACAGTAGATAAGCTTTCCTAAATTTCTCTGTCATGTTTCAGTAAAAGGTGATTCGCTAGTTTCTGTTTTCTTGAGCTCGTTAAAAAATGTACATGTATAATGATACTATTCTGTCCAACAATGATCTGAAATGGATTCTTTGGAAATTGGAAGACATATAGACTAATGAGCAAAAAATGCAATGTTACAGTATTTAGTTTTCTTAAAGAATTAACCTTATAATTAGTTTTATGTTTTTGTGTTACTTTTTAAAAACTATGTAATAACTTCAGTAAGACTTGATTCATACCAATTTAAAAGAGTACGGTGTAATAATTACAGGAAAATGAAGTTTGAGTTACAGCTCATCACTAATAAAATAATTTCATTTATTGCAGAATGCTACAAGACACTGTTATATACAGTTAATGGAGAAAGAAGATTTCCATGGTTTTGAGCTGTCGCTACCGTAGGTTTCAATCAATTTTCTATTTTGCAAACTTTAATGTTGAATTACACTGATTGAGTTCAAATACATTTTGAAAAATGACCAAGGAGAATATTAATTTTACTTAAATTGATATCAAAAAGAAACTTTATATGCTATGTTTCCAATCCTGGTAGCCAAAATCGCCATTGGCTACTAATTTCTAAGAATTCTTTCAAAAAGTAACCTATTTTAGCATGTTTGTGGAAACATACTTTAAAAAGAACTATATTTTCACAAATTGTGGAAATTTGGCAACTAATTATTTTAAATTTGTGGAAACCTAGGTATGTTAGGATTTCATACAGGGTTTATTATAAATATGTTATTGTTATGTATACACTTGTAAATAAAAACCTGGAAATACATAAATATTGCTGGAAATTAATATATTCTGCTGCAGAATGTGATATACTAAGACCAGATTTAAATTACATATTTGTCTTGTTTATAGTAGGATATATTGTCCATATTTTCACAAAATATAACTTAAAATTCTTCATTTCTTAGGGCAAAAATGTAAATGAATGGTATTTATGGTAGTTCATGATCTTAGAGAATTTAAGAAGCTGTACATGTTTGAATGTATTTGCAATTTTATGATTTTTAGCAGGGTGTATTAATAGGTTTTACATCTGTCAGCAATCTTTCACTTATATTTAAATAGTCATTTCTTGGATAATTAGCAAAAAGTTATGTGCCCTCAGTAAAACACTAGCCTTAGGCAAGCAAACTGACAAACTATTTCACCCAAAGAAATGTCGGTGTAAGATTAACACCTAGCAAGTCATGTCATGAACATGTCATCATTGCAACCCCTTCTAAACTGTAGATTTCTTTGGTTAAATTTTAAAAATATCTATATAATGGAAAAATTCTCTTTAAAATATTTTTTTGTTATTAGTTTCAGTGCTGAGGAAAACAAATTAGTTTTAAATAGGCTTGTCCGGGTAATTCAGAAGGAATATACAGGACCTGATGGCTGCAATTTTTCACTGGGCGACATAAAAGGTATTCATTTTAAAAATTTTGCCTTAAATCTTGGCACGAAAAAACAAACTTTTTCCTATGTTTCGATTGTACGGTAGGTATCTAATATCACAAAATGCAAAAGATTTTATCTTGATGGCAAATATGAGGAAATTGGTGAAGAAATTGGCGATAAAAATTTATTTGATGCCATGCGATAATAGGCAAGTGTGTTGTCAAATAACCATTCCTATGTTAACAGTCATTGCCCAAAGTAATGTGTGCTGGCATCACTGGCACAGGTAGTGGTCCTGCTATAATTAACAGTAAACATAGTTGACTGTTTTCGCAAATGTGCAAAACAAGTAATTTCTGATATATCCATGTATTTTAATCTCATAATTGGCTACACAGCCATCACCCATGGATGTAACAGATTCATCAGTCTGTAAACAAAAGTTGCTCTCATAAAGAAGTTCAGACGTTTGCTATGAAACATCCCTATCAATCTTTATGAAGAAAGATGAAAACAGAAAATGAACAAATAATGCATTTATTTATTTTGGTATGGGAATTATGAAATAACAGAACCTTTTGGTATATTTCCTTTCACTGTAAATAAAAAGTTTCTGATTGAATGATAGAATATAAGTTAAATCATTTATAGAAGTTTTACAAATATTTCTATAAATTACTCTGGAAAAATAATTAAAATTAGACTGGAATATTCCTTAGACAAATCTGAAGTCAAGATGGCCTAGATGAGCAATGCAGGGGCTGTTGGACCTGTATTTATTTCTTTTCACTAGTTAACATAAGAATAAGTATAAATTATTAAAATTACAATGTTTGCAACTGATAAGTTTACCAGAAATATCTTTTCTTTAAAAAGCAACAAAACATTTAATAAGTTAGGCTGATGTCAGCTAAGTTTATGTAGATGCTTAAGCTAATTCTCCGGCCAATATATAAATATTACATTTCTGACAGGGTGCCAGTACATATTGTCACCTCGAGGAAGCATTGTTTGCCGAGGCGATAGCCGAGGCTGACAATGCTTTTCGAGAGGTGACAATATGTACTGGCACCCTGTCAGAAATGTAATATTTATTTTATTACACCGAATGTTTGTTTTATTTTACCAATACATGATGTGCATCCTTCGTCTTTTGTAATGCCCATACCGATTTTCATCCAATTTATCGACCGGGAATGCCTCAAATCCACAGTCATTTGAGCCAAGAAATTTAAGAAACATATCCACGGTCCGCTTAATGATCCGCTTAGTTGATGCAGAGTCTTTAGACTCTAACAAATTGCCAAGAAAGTCATTGTCAACCTCGACAAACATCATCCGACCGTTGTTGTTACAGACGAATGTAAACAATATCAATAACAATGAGACGCTTGTCGTAGATACAACTGAAAACATGTTTTGTTCAAAGCGCTGATGTGATCCAGTGAAGGGAGGCGACTTGAACAAACGTACTGTCACATAGTCACGCGCGTTGCTATGTGACATTATAAATTTTATGTGACAGTACAAATTGTTACATAGCTCTTATCCAATAAAATTGCTAGATTTTTACATAAGGTGTAATAATGTCTAATGCTTTCCTTTTAATTGATACTGTGATAATGGTAAATGTTTTGTGTCAATGAATTTAACATATTCTTAGAGAGGTGATGCAGGTTTTAGTAATCATTCCTTAACTTGACTTTTCTAACTTTAATCTGACCTAGCAACTTTTATACCTTAAAAATTTTGTTAATGTTCAAGATACTCCTTTTTTAAGTTGACAATTTGAATTTTACTCAGTTTCTACCATTTGTAGTTAGTTTTGTTTAAAATGTTCAATCTAAGTTTTAAATAAAAAATAGAAGATGATACTGTGACACTGTTCGGTTCTGACAGCTCCATGGCTAATACGCTGACATACTATTTGATATTTTGTTACAAGTATCAACAAATGAGTAAATTTTTACCTTGGACTGGTATGTTTAAGTTTTATTCTTGAAGGTGTTTCATTTTAAGTTTTAATCCTAATATGTTAATACATTAATATGTTTCAGTGTCAGTGAGAAGATATTTTAAAAGTTTAAAGGACAAGAAACATAAAGAAGATAGTGGCCAGACAGCTGACCATAAAACTAAATGCAGACGACAGGCCAGGTTACATGAGGTAATTTGAGTTTGAAGTTAAACAATATGGTTTTTATTGTTATTATTGTACCACCATGTATGGTATTGTCTGTCCGTCCATCTGTCCATACCTTCACATTTTTCTTGTCTAGTTCATATCTTTTGACTCAATGAGAATATCAAGATAAAGCTTTTACCAAACCTGTTTTATGGGAGGGGTATATAATTTGGGTCAAAGTATTGAAGGTCAATATTACAGGTTATGTTCAAAGATGAAATGAGGACATAATGTAGAAAACACTATTACCACCAATCTTCATCTGTAGTTTTTCGTGTATATAATATTTACATGTTAATCAATACCTCCAAAACTACTTGCCCAAATTTTATAATATTTCGCATTAATGATGTCTATGAAATGGGCTTTTAGAATTGCACAAATGAATGGGCTATGTCCACTTGGGGCCCCATAAAGGGGGATATTTTAAAAATCTTTAAAAATCACCTCCTCTGAACACACAAGAAATATAGATTAGATATTTCCTGTATAACATACTTGGGTCATCTAGTTTCAGATTTGCACAAATTGTAGCTATAGGGGCTAAAATGGGAGAAATGGCAAGGCACCGAAGGGGAAATTAATAAATATTGTATTTGTCAATATAGCTGGAAAACTATACTCTTTTTGTATAAGCATATATATTAGAATATTGTAGGTACTGGCATAATGATTATTTTGACATGCACATGAAGGCTATGAGTTCAGAGGTCAAGGTCACGAATGCAAACGAATACTAAAATGGTTAATTATCTCAAAACCTATTAACTTTTTGTATAAGAATGCATATTAGAATATTGTAGATGTAATGGTCATTTTGATATATGAATGAAGGTTATGAGTTACAAAACCCAAGGTCACAGATGCAATTCAACACTGAAATGGTTAATTAGCTAAAAAAACTGTTAATATATGAATGAAGGCCATAGCATTCTTAGGACAAGTTATAGTTTGCAAATATCTTGAAATATTGGCCATAACTGTTAAAAATTTGGACATTCTCTTTTATTTATGTAATTGACCAATAAAATACAAACATACCAATTCATGTCAAAATCAAAATACCAAAGCAAAGTAAAAAACTGAGATGTTTAACCAGATCGCATGTTTTTCGAAATAGGTGTGGTTGTTTTTAATTGGATGTATAATCACATCACCTCCATTAACATTTTGAAAGAGTGAGTAATTTAAAGCTAAATCAAACCACAAATGTGAATGTCTGAATGAAAAAAAAATAACTTGGCCGAAAATGTACTGGTATACACTTAAATGTTCAAGCTAATTGCTGTTACTGGGACTTATCCAAGTGCTTATTCTATTACATATAATTAGACATTGCAACTGTTAAAACATGTTTATTGCCTATAGTTACATGTCTAGTCATAGCCAATTATGAAGTTATAGAAATGAATATTTAATTTATACAGCAGAAGAGAGTGGCTGTAATTAAAAGATCAATTCATGTTACAGTTATTTTTAATTGTATTGTCGTAACCAACAATTAATTTCCACCACATTTAATGAGTCAGATATGCAGTCTTACTTAAAGTTATAAATCAGACTTGCTTGTTTAAATACTGTTATCATTTTCACTATTCTTAATTATTGTAGACCGCTAGAAGACTAAAAATTGGTTTGGCAAAGAAATCATGGACAAAAGAAAAGAAGAATCGGATATCGGACATCCTTTGTCCAAAGTACTTGGACGAAGAGGTGTCCGATTACGAGGATTTAGATGATGGGCAACAACTCCTCATGGGTTTCAAGATTAAAAAGCTTCCATGGGTTCATTCATCTGTGAGGACTATGATGAATGACCTCATGGAAGAGTATTTGAGGAGTTTACCAGAACACCTCAAAAGTTCTCTAAGACAGAGAACGGTCACAGAAGATTGTTTTTCTACCAAGAAAAAGCCCACTGACTGCCCATCATGGGTGGAGAGTGGGTTTTTTTTAAATTTTTGATAGAGCTGTTTTAAATCAAGTAAGTAACCTGGTTTTTTTGGAACAAACTGAAATCTAATCAAATTAAAACTTGACAAATTTGAAATTTAAACATAACCAAATACAAATATTGTAAGATCTCACCAAATTATTTTATGTTATTTAAGTTTGTTTGTTCCATAGAAAACATTTCTCTCGGCATTTTAGAGTCGCAATATAAAAATAAATAAATTACTATGCTCTAGTCTTAGATTTTCTTACATGTAAATGAACTGGTATGTCAAAATTGCCAGACTTCGGTCTTTTTAAACCACATTAAGCACACAGCCATATTTAGTACTATAAATAAAAAGCTAACTGTAATTACAGACCTAATGCATATTATACATTTATTGCATTTGAGTGAGGAAAATATCAACATTTGTTCACTTCGCAACAAGTTATATTTACCAAGAGTGAAGCCCAAGGGAATATGACTTGTTGCGGGTCAACAAATGTTTATATCTCCCTTAAAACAAAGGCAATAAATTGTTAATTATACCGAAAGATAACCATGGTAACAAGAAAGTCAGATAGAAAAAAACATATTTTGAAAAAAGACAGCTTTGAAGGTAAAACATCAGTCCTTCATTGATTTTTCTCCTATCTGAACTCATCAGAGACAAAGAAGAAAATGTTGTGATTGATTTCCCACCTTTGATTTCATATCATTGTGACATCATCGTGCGTTCCAAAGGGGTGGAATATAATGTTTTCAGAACCATACACAATGTTTTCTCTACCCAGATTATATAATCCAATGATCAAATCAAATTCAGATCATATTGTATTTTTCTAATAAGGTATGATAAAAATTTATCAATCACCCTTAAAACCAGGTTACTTATTTGCTTTATATACAGCTCTAATTAACATTGTATTGTGTTATAAGATTTTAATTTTGGGTATTTGTATTGCCATTTGTATATTTTTATGTGTACATACCATATACTGTATAAAAAGAAACAATAGGGGGCAAGAGAATTTTGCGGTTTGATCTGCTTAATCATTTGGGGCAAGACATGTTCACAGTATTAACTGAAGGTAAAGTGAAGTAATATAAGTTACATGGTTTGTAAGTGTTCGGTACGGAAGGATTCAGGGTCAGTAGGAAAGATACCGGGTGAGGCAGCAGCCGAACTTGGTATGTTTTCTACTGACCCTGTATCATTCCGTACCGGACACTTACAAACCATGTAACTATTTTACCCTACCGATGACCCGGGGCTATTGAAAAAGGTTTTTAAAAATGCTACCGATGTCAATGAATGAAGTTAAAAAAATATTATTTGGGTGCAATAAAATACTGCTGTGACAAATAAAAAAAATACTAAAACTCAGCATACTAACGAAGTCCAGCAGTCTTTCCTTTGGCTTTCAATGTTTCGAAATACTACTTCCATGTGTTTTAACTCACTATCTTTAGCAGATGGTTCAGCAAACCATTGATGTACGGTGGCCATTTTGGTTCACGTTTACGTTAGAGACAGGGGACGTAACTCTAACCCACCCAGTATGAGCCTTACTGACCCAGTATTTTTGTGCGTGCAGCTATGTACGGAATGATACTGGGTTGGTCATGTGATTCGATTTAGCCAATCATTTCCATAGATTTTAGTCAGAGGTAGGGTAATAGAATATACATGTATTTGCAGTAAAAGAGTCACCATGAAAATCATGAATATTTTTTCCTTGTAAATGTTTCTTTTTATACAGTATATATGACAACTTAATATAATAAAAAAGTATTATAATATTCTATGATACAATACTTTTAATCTTTTATGGGCCTCTCTTGAGGGAACTGTTCTTCTATAGTGTTGTCTGGAGAGGTATAGTGACCGAACCAATAGGCAAGGTCCCTATACCTCTCCAGACAACACTATATATAGGAGAACTGTTCCCAAGGGAGAGGTCCATGATAGATTTAGTACATCACATGTCTATGTGTTTTAAAAGTTGGAGCAAGAATTAATTTTAATATGAATTATTTACTTAATTCAACATTATGAATAAACAATAACAGTCATCAAACTTTTGGAATAAATTCATTCTCTTTGGGTAGGACATGTGCAACAAATAACAAAATATTGTTGATTTTATTAATGTCCATAGATCTAATTTTTTCTGGCTCTCAGAAATTCATTTAAATATTTACTTAATACTTTATAACTTTTGTCGATTATTGCTTGGAAATATCTTAATTTAATTACATTCGTAAATCGCACATCGTCGGATGCCATTTTATATCCGAGGAAAACAATAAACAGCGCCACCTGGACAAAGGGAAGTAACTTGCTTTTGCTTTGCGGGGGGGGGGGGGTGTCACACGAGGGACAATACTTGGATGTCAGGGGACTATACCTAGATGATACAGTGAGGTGATACAAGATTCTGTATTATGCGTGTTCGATAGAACTTTTATTTTATCAAATCAAATAGAAAAAATCTAGTCTAATATTAGATAAAATTAATTATTGTAGAGATAATTTTACATTTCTGTCATGCTTATATTATTTATGATTGTAAATATAAGAAATAACATCATATTTGAGTGGATCCATTCAGTATTATGAAGACTGAATGAGTACACTCAAATACAATGTTATTTCTGAATTGAATATTGCAATATGTTTACTTTTAAAATGTTTGAAAACATGAAACATTGTTTGATACCATATGTAATTATATGACTGAAATTACATTTGCTAAATTGACATTTCTTCTTCTTGTATGATCGAGAGTTATAACGAAACAAGTATGTAAATAGTGCTGTCAGATATAGCTTTGTGCTTTCAACAATGAAAAAAAACATTCCATTTTTATTTGATATGTATACATATACTTTATGTTTTTTTGTTACTTTGAGGTTTTTAAACTATTGCTAAGTATATTTAATTTTGTATCATTGTTTTAATTTGTTTTATATATGTTATTGATCTTTTTTTACAATTGGCTTCACTTGTTAAGAGTGTAGTATGTGAAAGTGATCACTCCATTTTTTTCAATTTTTAATGATACATTATTTAGAATTTATTTGTTCTATCAATTATAATTTAAAATGTAGTTTTGTAACAACTCAGCTAGTCTATAATTCTTTAAACCAAACACATGTGTTTCGTATTAAAAAAAGTACATATTATATACACAGTGTGTATGTACAACCCTCAGTATCAGGTCAAGTCCTTTTTTTGTAGCTGTATCACTGAGTTGATCAGGTCAAGTCTTTTTTTTTGTAGCTGTAACACTACTCAGTGATACAGCTATAAAAAAGGAATCGACCTGATACTGAGGGTTGTACACTGTGTATAATATTTTTATCTAACCAATTAGGTTATTTAAATTAATGAAACACAATACTTTATGTGAAAATTATGTGTGATGTATCATGCATGTTTGATTAAACTTGTATTTCGTCAAATCAGATAGAGAAACTAGTCTAATGTTAGATAATAATTTATTACATTATTCCTTTTTAATCTACAAAATTTAATATGACACATTTTTTTACCAAGACAATTTTATGCAACCTTAATTAGGTATACAATGACTGTTGTTTCTGAGTATGTTTTATTACAACTTTATATTTAAAAGTCAAATTTCATATATTTACAAATACAGATGTACATGTTAAAAGGTAATAGCTATGTCTTTGCTACTTTTGGTTGCAAACAATAAAACCGCTGTGAAATACAATTGTATATTTATTTACTATCAAATGCAATAAATTGTTATTATGTATAATATTAGTATTTGTTGTTTTTTAATAATTAATTTTTTAAATGCAGTTACACCTGCAGGTTGTCAGAAACAAAGGAAACATTATTTCGTTCCTTTTCAACTTAGCAGGTTTGACTGTTTTTGTTCATTTGATTGAAGGACAGTTACTCACAAGAACCAAACAAAAGACATGTAAATACAATTTTATTATGAAAATGAAACCGTCTATAATTATACATAGTGTAGTATAAAGATGAACTATATTTTCTGAGACAATATCCTCAATATGTATTACTAGCTATAAATATTACTGTTTATAGACCATATGTTTGGTTTTTGTGTGAATCTGTATTTAGTATCATTTGAACTTTTTGGGATCCATTTATGTTATTTTCCACAGTTTGTGTCAATACATCAAAATAACTCGAAAACTGATGGTGCCTCTAGATTCATTGATCTTGGTCAAATTGAGCCTGCAGCTCAGGCTACATAAATCTTTGACAGTGTACATGGGACCGTGTAACCTGCCAAATCCCTGTATTACTTATAATACCTGGAATACCTAAACGTTGTTACAGTAAACCATCCTGTTTTTCTATGCAATATGGAATTGTAACAGCTAACACATGGCAGCAATAGCTCTGCTTTACCAACATTTGAGCCATTATGAAATGGTGGACATTGATTACGGTTGAAAGAAGGCAATAAATTCTAAAGGCTTATAGGTGGTACAGTAACCAACTCCTACTATATAAATTCCTTTGGCTTATAGGTGGCTTATAGGTGGTACGGTAACCAACTTCTACTATTTAAATTCCTTTGGCTTATAGGTGGCTTATAGATGGCTTATAGGTGGCTTATATTTTGAGTGCCAATAAGCCACCTATAAGCCGGCTTATAGATGGCTTATAGACCATCTATAAGCGGCTTATAGGTGGCTTATAGGTGGCTTATAGCCTCCTATAAGCCCTCTATAAGCCCCCTATAAGCCCCCTATAAGCTGGCTTATAGACAGTTTTTCATCTTGTGTATTACTCGACACAACACGAAATTACTCCATACAACACGTATACAATAAATATGTAAGTACAAACGTGCACACCGACACCGTACACATTGTACGTGCAGCCAACATTTCTATAAAATGATAATTTTCAAACCAAATCTCCGTAGTTTGCCAATTGAAACTTATTCAGAACCGATAACAACCACATACAGCATTCAGCCAAACCTACTGACTGTATATTTAAACAAAACCATTTGAACACCTCCAAAAAACTAACAAGAGGCCCATGGGGGCCTGATACGCTCACCTGATAACTAATGGTTAGCTGATAGTTTTAAAGAAAACATAAATACTAAACCCCAATAACTTTTTTCTTTACATAATAATGACCGTTGTATTAATACCTACAACATTCTAATATACATGCCTATACAAAAAGTTTATAGTTGTCGAGATAATTAACCATTTCGGTATTGTTTCGCATCTGTGACCTTGACCTTTGAACCCATGACCTTTTTCTTTAGATCAAAACGATTGTTGTATCAATACCTACAACATTCTAATATACATGCCTATACAAAAAGTTTACAGTTTTCGAGATAATTAACCATTTCGGTATTGTTTCGCATATGTGACCTTGACCTTTGAACCCATGACCTTGTTCTATACATCAAAACGATCGTTGTATCAATACCTACAACATTCTAATATACATGCCTATACAAAAAGTTTATAGTTTTCGAGATAATTAATCATTTCAGTATTGTTTCGCATCTGTGACCGTGACCTTTGAACCCATGACCTTTTTCTATACATCAAAATGATCGTGTCAGTACCTACAACATTCTAATATACATGCCTATATAAAAAGTTTATAGCTTTCGAGACAATTAACCATTTCGGTATTGTTTCGCATCTGTGAACCCATGACCTTTTTATACATCAAAATGATCGCTGTATCAATACCTATAACATTCTACTATAAATGCCTATACAAAAAGTTTATAGTTTTCGAGATAATTAATCATTTTGGTATTGTTTTGCATCTGTGACCTTGACCTTTGAACCCATGACCTTTTCCCCCGAACTTCATGGATCAACTGAAACCTCCCGGAAACCTCATATTTAAAAGAAATAGAGCGGAGAACTGAAAAGAATTTAATCAGAGTTTTGACCTGTACATGAATGCAACAGAATTGGAACAGAAAGCCGACAAGGTAAAAATGGCAACCTTCCTACACGTGGCTGGCGCCGAGGCACGCCGTGTCTATAACACATTTGCATTTGATCCTGAAGAAAATGCACAGAAATTAGAACCTAGAAAAAATTTGACTTATTTACGTCATGTATTTTTCTCACGCAATCACAATCCGCATGAATCAATAGACAATTGCGTAACAGATCTGAAAACAAAACACAGCAATGTGAATTCGAGCAGCTAAGGGATGGACTGATCCGTGACAGGATTGTTTGTGGTATTCACGACGAGGCATGCAGATCACGTTTGTTAAGCGAAACGAAACTGACACTTGATAAAGCGTTACATATCTGTCGAGCAGCCGAGATAAGCAAGGCGCAAATCAAGAAATTGCACACAAAAGAAGTAGTGCATACCGTGAGACTGAAACAAAAGGGAGATAACGTAGTCAACGTTCAGATAAACCAAAATTGAACAAGTGTAGAAACTGTCACATGCGAGGAGAGCCTGTCCGGCATTTGGAAAAGAATGCCATTCTTGTAAAAAGAAGAATCACTTTGCAAAGTGTTGTCTTTCAATGAAATCTATTCATTCAAGGAGCCCGACACAGAATTGTTTCTCGGACTTGTTGAACAAGGTGACACGGGAGTTATGGTTGATGACTGGACTGAATCATTGTCGATTAATAACAACAAAAGTTCCAATAAGGCCTGTGACGCTCACCTGGAACACCTTCAATTTTCTTGTTGACATTTTCTTTTTAAAATGTATCCAATTATTAAAAAGTAGACAAACTCACTAACAATACTTCCTATTCAAATATTCCAAAAAATATTTATTTCCTTTCAATTGGTCAATTGCTTTTAAGAGAGATAAATAAATGAACCCGTAATGACCATATATAGGTTTCTGAAATGTAAAGAAATGTCAGCCATCTTTGATTTTAGATGGACATGTCGCATAAAATGTTTAATATATACTACCCAAGGATGTTCCACACTAACTTTCCTTTCAATTGGCCATATGCTTTCAGAAGATTTTTAAAGATTTAGGCTAAAAATAGACCTTATTTGCATGTTACGTATTTATTGCGTAAACAAAAAATGTACAGAAAAATCTATTAAAAATGTTTTATCCTCCGACATCGTTTTTCTAAATTTCAACCAAATCGGTACATAAATGAACACATAATACCCATTTATAGGGTTTTGCTATTTATAGTAACGACAGCTATCTTGGATTTTGGACGGACATGTCGGATATAATTTTCAATCTATAATAACCAAGGACCTTCCACACTAAACTTCCTTTTAAATGGCCATGTGCTTTCAAGAGACTTTCAAAGATTTAACAATAGACTATATTTGCATATTATGTAATTATTGCGCAAATGAAAATTTGTACAGAAAAACCTATTACACATGTTTTATCCTCCAACATCTATTTTCTATATTTCAAGTTTTAACAAAATTGGTACATAAATAAACCCATAATGGCCAATTATAGGTTTTTGCTCTTTATAGTAATGGCAGCCATCTTGGATTAGGGACAGACATGTCGGATATCATTTTTAATCTTTAGCAACTAAAGACCTTCCATACTTAATTTCATTGAATTGGCCAATCAGTTTCAGAGGAGAAGATTAAAGTTTATGGACGCATTACCATGCCATAGGCAAAGTGAGCTAAATACGTGCATAGCTAACATCAATATTTACTAATAGAAAGCAGAAATGCTTATAGATGACATCAGTGTTAGTACTACAAAACAGATGTTTGTTTCAATCTTGATTACCCATAATTACCATCATTGTGAACTAGTACAGATCAGACTGGAATCATCCAACTGGAACATATAGTACACAGTGGCTGAGAAATTGCTAAAATTGTCTCAAACTGCTGACATAACGAAGAATGAATCTATTATCATCTTCAGGGCACATGCACTTAAATAAGACCCATAAAACAGTGATAATTTATACCATTTACTTTTATTTTTATGACTGAACTCTAAACAAATACTATAGTCTGTAACATTAATGGAATAAATCAAAGAGCAGACCAATTCATACTTATGATGTATGAAACAACAACATGTGATTAAAACAAGATTCTTAACACTCAACACTCTATCACCTGAGTAAATGAAGGTTTACCATCAAGCAATTTATCTTAAGAGTTGAACATCTAGCTTAAGTATTGAAATTTTCGAAGAAAGAATAGTTTGCAGCCAAAAAGTGTATGCTAGCCTTAAAAATAAATAAATATGCCAATAATGCATTTGGTCTGATCGATGGGTAATCATTATAAAAGTGTGAATATCTTAACCATACTCAGGTCATGTCAACGGACCTTTCAAACATGTCTAAACTAGAACTGTCTCCAACGGAGACTAATAACCTCTGTCCCAATTATTTGAGGTGTCTTATTATATAGAACACAATAAAGAGTAAATATACCTGAAAATGTTATGTTCTCTATTTATTGATGTAGTAGCACAGGTTCCAATGATGCTTACCATTTGTGCATAGTTTTAAAAAAATTGGACAACACATATCTTAATAAACTATAATGGTCTACAGATGAATTTCTAAGTCTGGAAATTGTAATAAGTCCAAAAAATTCTGCAAAATACATCCAATCAAACTGATAATTGCACATGCACAGATTCTTGTGATGTTTAACATTTGTTCATAGTTTAAAAAATTGAAGCATACATAACCGAATAAACCTCCGGACAAAATTGTATATGAATAAAATTCTAAGTCTGGAAATGCACAAGTCCGATAAATACAAACCGATTAACGCAGGTGCACAGGTTCTTAAGATGCTTAAAATCATTGCATAGTTTAAAAATAAATTGGACCACTCATAATCAAACTAACCTCCCGACAAATATTTTGTCTACAGACGAATGAAATTCTAAGTCTTGAAATGCTAAAAGTCTGATAAAATCAGCAAAATACATCCGATCAAACTAATAATCACAGGTGCACATGTTCTTCTGATGCTTAACATCTGTGCATAGTTTAAAAAAATTGACCACATGTAACTGAATAAAACTCCAGATAAATGTGTCTACAGACGGACGGACGGACGGACAAAATGATTGCAATATACCCCCTAACCTCGTTGTGGGGGGGGGGGGGTATAAATATACATGGAATACATACCTGCATAAATATTATTGAGTCGCATAAACAAAAGTGAGGTTTTCAACCTTCTCAACTGAAGTTCTAGGTCAATGTCATCCAGTAATTGTGCTGAAACCCTTATTACTGGTCGTATATATAATATTTTCATGTCACTGAAAATTCTCGGGCATATTATAGAGTTGTAAATTAACTAAATCTTACATCAATAAGTTTTAAAGCAAATTTTGAAAATGAACTAACGGGTAATTCACAATTAAAATTGCTCAACTGCTTACATTTGCTCAAGTTGGCATGTAAATTGTTTGTTTCATACCAAAACCAAAATAAATAATAATAATTCATCTGCATTCACAACAGAAACAAACAGCTAATAATAAAACTCATAAAACATAAAATGTCTTATAGTAGTAAAACATTGATATACAGGCATGTCAAAATTTCTGACTTTTTTTAAAGCAACAAATACCATCAAGAAATTTTCAGTAAAATAATGAAGCAATAACTGAAACCTTGCTTAAAAATTATTATCAATAAACAATCATTTCTTTCTTCACAGAAAGCGATCCTCCAATTCACCATCATTTTCAGGAGCTGCTTAGCTTGACAACATCTCATCGACACATCATCAAAGACTATGAACTTATGTATCTGATTGTCATCTGGAATTTTTTTGGCTATTTACAGAACTTTTGTTATGTCATTTCCGGCAATACACTTGATAGTAATGTTTTCCTTCTGCAGAAAGTGATCCTCCAATTCATCATCATTTTCAGTTAGGAGCTGCTTAGCTTGACAATATCTCATCAACACATCATCAAAGACTATGGAGTTATGTATCTGGTTTTGATCTGCAACCTGCAGATTTGCAATTTTTTTGGCTCCCACATCATTCAGTCTTTGCTTTAATTTACAGTTAGGTCATCGGATGTACAAATCAAGTGCTTTATGACATTGAAGGCATTTTCTTTTTGTTTGTATCTGCACAAGGGTTACCCTTCCTTTTATTTGAATTAGTAGTTTTTTAGCAATGTCTTCATTTTGATTTTCAATATCTTTTTTGGGGTTCAAATGTTGTATTAGATGTTGTATATAAATTCATCTCAGACTTTAAGCTTTTTGTGAATAGATTTAGATATTTTATATGATTTTCCAAGTTGAACTTTTTCAATGTTGTTGCTCCACATGGAAAGTTTGCTGTTTCCTGTTTCATCAGCAATGGTTGCGACTGCTAACATTCGTTTTCCATACATGGTGTCTATATTCTCAGCCTGTGTTACACCTAATTACTTTAACTGAGACTGTACACTGAAAAAATATATTACATGTCAGATTAACCACACATATCTGCGGAAAACTATTAATGCTCGGTAAGATTGATGAGGATGTGCAAACATATGTCCGGTATTTGCGTCGTATGGGAGGTGTTGTAAACGTACCAATATTGTTGGAGGCTGCTAGGGTTAATTTAAAAAATAAGGACAGACAATTGTTATATGAATACGGTGGAAGTATTGAACTTTCAAAGTCAGTCGTTTTTAAAAAGACTTGGATATGTTAAGGAGGCTCGAGTGAAAAAAAGTTTAATTACCATCATTGTGAATTTTATATATTTTGTAGAGCAAAATGTGAAGATTTGATAAATAAAAAAATTAGTATAGGTCACCGAAGTCCCTTTTTCTGTATCTGGCTTTAAAAGTAGCGGGAATTACACAGTTTTATGCATTTGTAAAGGATTTTAGTGGTCCTCATAAGTTTAAGAGTGAACAATATGTTGCAGTGTTTAAACTTCTAAATGGTGATAAATTAATTTATTTTCCAAGACAGTTGAAAGACATAAATCTACTCTTTTGATTTAAGGAGATTTGAACAGTAACAAACTAAAACAAATACACAATTTAATAACAACTGTGTGGGTATTAGAGATTTATCAGGGTAATATTTAGCACTATTTCAGATAAAAGTAGGAACAAAAAACTGAATATTTTGAATAAGCAAATTACCAAGAGTTTCAAAATCTCCATGAATATAGCTTGACATATATTTGATAAAATAAGATATTAAAAAATATAGGTCACCGGATCCGTTTACTGTACAGTCGCTATGGTAACAACCCTACCCCTATTTTTATTTAGTATTTTGGGGGATTTATTTAGTTGAATTTTAAAATAAGTGATACTTTTCGTGCAATAGGTAATAAAAACGATTATTTACATTATAAATTAACATTTTAGTCCAAGATGAATGAAAATCTACGGTAAATTATCAATATTTTAGCAATACCGGCGACATATATTTGTAATATAATACGTGTTGCTAACAGTTATCTCAACTGCTCAAACGGTTTATCACATTTGTGTTGCAAGTTTGAAAAGATATCAATAAAATTTTGTTCATTGCTTTTTAACTTGTATATTTAAAAATATTATTGTTCATTTAGATCTCTTAATTCAATGCTAATGCTATCAAGAGTTAAATCTTGATGAAACCATGAATGATCCGGCCTTAACTTCCGGGATTCCGTTACGTGTCCAATTCGTTTTTTATAACCTTTAACTTTCAACTTAGAACATGTGCAGTGCTGGAGTGTTCAAAATAAATGTGTCCTGGCAGTTGGGTAGACCTGAAATTCATGGCTCCGAACTGCTATTTTTATGATATTGATGTTGAACGGCAACTGCAGTTGGAGTTGAGTTGACTAATGGTGTTTAACGTCCCAGTCAAGAATATTTCACTTATATCGAGACGTTCTATGCAGTTGGGGTGTTAAAATGTGTCCGGGATGATTTAATTCCATTGTTAAATCTATCAGATGAAATTAAAAGTTACTTAAAATGATTATGTTGTGCATAGAATACTTTACACCCAATATTCCATGTATGAGGGGTGTTAGTTGGGTTAAAATACTGTAAAAGGAAATGGAAATAATGCAACAGCCAAACCAGGACTCGAACCTGGAACCTTCCAAATACTAGCGGTAGCGTCTGCCCACTGAGCTACCCGGCAAATTATCAAGTCCTGTCTGCCACATTCCTACCTTCCTTTTTGGGATTCAACTTCATTGAATCGAAACCATGCACCAGGTTCCAACATATTTGTCTGCCACTTTCCAGGGTTGGACGAGCCCCCAGATGTAAGAGGAAAATGTAGCAGCCAAACCGAGACTGGAACCTAGGATATTCCCAATACATGTACTAGCGGAACGCTCCACCCATTGAGCTACCTGGCCACATATAGAGTCTGGTATGCCACAATACTAAATAAACTGTTAATAGGTATAGAAAGATAATGGTCAGCAGTTAACCACGTTAGTTATTGACTCATTGTATATTATTTTAGGAAATTAACATTTGCATGTATTATGTAACAGAACTGAGCAAGTCGTGTTGTGTATTGTAGATATAATCGAGTGATTTACTGCCAGGCTTTGCGGTTCGGGCCTTGTGAAAAATGCCCTTTTCACCGGGGAGGGTGGGGTTCGATACTCAGTCAAGGCACTTGGTAAAGAAGTGGTTTTTCAGGTGTGTCCTCCCTCTTGTTATATGTAACTAAGAAATAAGTAAGGTCCAAAAACAAGATTTTGACTTTTTGAGATGCATACAAAGTGTAAGTAAGAGCTCTGATAAATGCGTGAATTTATATAATATTGTATAAGTTCTAAACAATCTATGTGTTCATCAATGCATTCAAGACAGCATAAAGTACATTTTTTTCTTCCAGTACTAGTTTATTTTGGTGACAATTATGATATGTTTTATATGTACCAGTATATTCAGTGTTCAGTTTTTGTGGATTGACCACAAAATAATATTTTTGTCTCATAATAATACTGTCTGTTGACCAACACTGACCCATATTTTAACCTAAGTTAAGTTTTGAATAAATCCAGTTTCAACTCTTTCTTGTTTAAATATTTTGAAATAATTGAAAACATGGGCCTTTTTTCAAGGCCTGGACCAGGATGACCTCACCCACTAGTAATGACTACAATACTGATATTTCTAATGTTAATTACCAGTACACATAATTGTATTAATTTGGGGGTGTGTGATCTTTTTACTTTTATTTTGTCACAAATTGGCACAATTCTTTTTTTTCTTTTATTTTTTAGGTATAACAGGATCTCATCTGCCATTTCATGGATATAAACAAAGCAGCAGACCAACTGTAGTTTCTGTAATAACTTCGCATCATGTGAATGGACTTGTCACATATATATGATACCAGTACTTTGATATGCGAATATATTACAATACAGGGATAGTTGATCGTGTTTATATGAGTTTGATGACAATTTGTAATTGTCATACTTTCATTAATGTATGAACAATTTATGTGTTTTTTGAGGAGGCATGACAAGTGTATATTTTAGAATTACAGCAATACATGTGGATAAGAGATACACATATACGTTTCAAAGCATTCTACTTTACACGTGTGGATAGTGAGAAATCATTTGTTAAAGTGTAAAAACTGCAGTTGTGATTAAATATCAGATTTGCAATAAATATGTAAATTTGCTGTCATTTATTCAAAGTAATTTAGAGAGTTTAAGCAGTTATTGCTTAGATTGGTCCAAATGGCCATCTGGGTTAGGTTATGTCACTCATATCGAGGTGTTGCCAGCTAAATAAGTTGTTGATTTTAACACCCATGCAATATACATGTTGCAGTGACCGAGGGTTCTATATAATGGCACTGATTCAGTTTTCATCTTCCGATTGCTTGGTTCAATTCACTCCTTCATTCAGTTCTTGATCATGCCTAGTCAGCATTTTAAGACCCCACCCACCCCGACCCCACCGCCATTGCTTATTGAGTAGGGAATTTTAATATTAACATTGCTTGGAGAAAACTGAGCTGTCATGTGAAAATAAGATTATATAGTTAATTTTAGGTTACCAGTACAGGTATTACACTGTAATTTGGCTTTGAAGTCAAGATTATTTCTTTTTCATACAGAAATCAGAATCTGGTTACTTGGCTTTGCTTAACCTGAATTCCCTCGTCAAGAAATCACACTTTTTGTAGTCATCATCTTTGTAGACTTTTGTAGTTTATTGAAAAATCAGTTTTTAAAACATTCTCTTGTATTAAATAAATCATTAAGACAATCAAAATTTTGATTTTACTCAAGGCTTTTATCACTTCCCTCTTATATCTGTAGCTAGTTTATCCTGTTCTGTGGTAGAGTGAACCATTCATTCCATGCATATGTCACGAGAAGTAGAACACAGAGGTTCCTTATTTTCTGGTTATATTTGGCAAGCATGTCAACAGTAAGAACATTAAGATAGTCAGAGAGGGATTTGATCTGGAGACCTCCTATACTCTATAAACCATTGCTTTACTTGTAGTGAGGTAACCACTAACCACATTTCTCCTATTTTTTTAATTAATATAGAGGTCTGGATTTATTATAAATTTTAAAACAAAAATTCAAAATATCCATAAATTAATATATAAAAGGAGTTTAGATCCAGTATATGTTTTTTAAAATGTATTTATAATGAATCTGGTCCATTTATATTGAATGAACCAATCCATCCTCATATCCACAGACTCATAAGTCAGCCACTTCCATTGATGTTGCAATAAAAATTTAAATAAAACACACACGATGCAGGTGGAGCTGGGTACCTCTCACAATAGGCTAGCCATTTCAGTACAAAACAGACACAAATATAACCAGTGGCTGTGACCCAAAAATGTTAGGCGTCACGGGCACAAGTAAATATCCAACAAAACAGGTGTATGCGACGTCTTACTAAATTTGTTTGTCTGCATACCGCGTACAGTGTTAGCTGACAGACTAGCGTAAGTATAACACTCGGCATGTACTCTGAGCAAGATGACGGAGTTGTGACCTTCGACGGTCGGTGCGTTTTGATGTCACTGATGTAGGCATTACAAGGAAAATCGCGGTAGATAAATCCGATGTAGCATAAACATATGATTAAATAGATTTTAATTACCATTCTTTGTGATCTTCGGCGTTTTGTATTTAATTGTATTTTTCTTTCTCATGTTTAGGTCTAGCTGCTGTTTTGATGTATTAGTGCCGTAAACCGACATATGTCGTACACGTATGTGACGCTATCACCGTTATTTTAAATAAAGTTGTAATTACATTTTTACGTATGCTTTTGAACATATATCAGAATATTAACACGTATGTGTGTTTTATTTACTGATTAAAATAGTAGATAACAAAAAACGTTTTACGTCAACATGTTTGGTGACGGGGACCAGTCTAGCGACTCACTCCTAAAATTTATTTCACTCGAGCCTCCTTAAACGGAAAGGGACAAAACCAGCTAGGAAATTGCCAGATGATTTTGATGAAATAAGAATGGAATTTTTATCTGAAGTCCAAAATATTATTTAAAAAAACCATGACATTCCTGATGACTTAATTATTAATTTTGATCAGACCAATGTTTATATAGCGCCTCCAGGAGATTATACGCTTGAAGAAAGCGGATCCAAACAAGTGCAAATAATAGGTCTAAAGGATAAACGTCAGGTTAGTGCAACTTTTTAAAATTTTATGTTCTCTCTCTCTCCACACACACACACACACACATGTCCATTACTTCACATAACATGACCTACGATGCTTCAGGAAAATGCAAAACCTTTAATGTTAGATGGACATGGATTAGCATGTTTGTTTTTGATGATGTATAAGATTAAGACATTCAGTCTTTAAGGAACTTCACACCTGATATTACCATTTTATCTCGATAATATCTTGCAACTTTGAACTCATTATGTAGCACATGCAGGTTAATGACTACATTTGAAGCGACTGCTCTTATGAAATAGAATTGAAAAAAACTATAACAAATACTATAACACGCATTCTTTACAACAATTAAAATTAATTATATACTTCACCCGACACTCACTGTCTTTCAGCATTTTAAAGGCATCTAAGTTAATTCTTATACCCTTTAAGTCCTAAAATAACTGTTTTTGGTGAGATTTAGACCATAACTTTTTAGTATATGAAAAGAAAATTAAACAAAGAATTTATAAAAGCCAACTAAACAATATTTTGTACAATTGTGTTCATTGTACATAGTTATATAGGTCGATATTTAACGCTATTACCATCCTTTATAACATATATATTACTGATAACATACCCTAATTTTGCAGACTTATCATCATCCTTTTACCGCATGGACCATATCCATGGTCACACCATTGTCAGACTTTTATAACTTTCCATACATATATCTTTATGCATCAAAACATGTATTTCAGGGGAAAGAATATACATAGTAGATGGGCTTATCCTTTATACTACATGGTAAACTAAATGACACATTTTAAACAGTCGATTATTTGAATAACGTAAAATTTCACATTTTACCTAACCAGTAACTATTTGGAGAGTACAGTATGGTGACTAGAATTTATAAGGCTGTTGCCAATATGACAGGCTTCTTGATATTTTTGCCATTATGTATAATGGAAAATAAGACAGAATACTTATAATATACCCTGCTAGATGTACTATTAATGATACCTGGCACATTACCCGCACTGCCGTTTTATTAAACAGAGAAAACAGTTATTGCATACAAGGATTAATACAAATATTTTCGATATTGATTATGATGAAGTCTTCAAGATAAACAATACTAAAACGCTTACCCATTACGCGGTTTTGACAATGATGGCGAGGGAATCTTTGAGGAGACCCGTCGTACGGCAGCCGAGAAGTGTACTCACCTTGATTAAATTTTGGGCCCAAGTGCAAATCATTGCCCTGTCATATCACGCAACACCATAGTAAAATATTCTACATCTGGTAGGAGTATATGGCTGGCCATACGCCTCCGATTCAGATTCCAATCCACATCTACAGGGGGTCGTTTTCTTGACTTCAACAATATACACGTAGAGCCTGGGGAACGTCACGGGGACTTATACCAACGCCTTGCTAGTTTCGTTGGAGATAACCTGTTAAAAACTGACGATGGTATACGACATCATGGCGAAATACCCGATACCGATGAAGAGTTATCGCCCTCTTTAAAGCTTTTCATAATCCTTCAGTGTCTGCGTCTTATTAATCACGACATATCCATAAAGCAAGAGATATCTCAAGCATTAGATAGTTACGGAAGCCAGAGATATTTCAAGCTTAAGACAGTTTACTAGATGTAGTCAACTCTGCTGCCGATTCAAAAATACAGAGGGATGCAACAGTCGGGTAGTATTAATCGTCCCAAAACTCTTAAACTTTCGACCAAGGCAGGTTGCCTTTTTATTTCATTTATTAACAACCAACATTTATTTTGAGCATGTGTGACTATTTACCCGAAGATGATAAGAAGTGTATGCGTTCAAAAGTACGCTAAACTGTAGAAGTGACATCTAACGTTATTGAGGACGTGTCATAAGACAGTACTTGTCCAGAGGATTCTGGTTCACATAAGCTACGAGTTGTAGCTCCCGCTAGACGCGTTTACACTAAACAGTCACCGTATTTTAAAGCATTTCACGGTCACCACCCACTTACGTCATATTAAATACCGGTGCCGAAAGAAGCATGGTAAAGGCCTCAACTTCCATTTACATAGGCGTACCCATAAGAATGTCAACATTAATGTTTGTTTCATTTAGCATTTTTTTCCCTTTAAACAATAACTCGTTATTGAAAATATATCGGTGGCTTTGTGTGATGTTGCCGGATTCCGGTCCATACGTTTCCGATTTTGTTATTAGTGTTTTACGTCATGAAAAAATGTGTTGTGCCGCGTTATGTCTCCAGCTGAAGTTTTGATATTTTCCGGCAAGTTAGACGCCTCAAAGAGTGAGTTTATCGCTGTATATTATACTGAACATTTATCTTATCGTGAAAATTACGGACTGAAATCATGATTTTGTAAATAATCGTTTATTCTCTTTAAAAATACATGTTTGTTTACTTTTTATTTCCCGCGTAATTTGACATGAACATTTATCACATGTAAACAGTTTAATTTCTATGGGACATTTTTAATGGGCTACACTACTGTTTTGAACATGACATTCTATAATTTGTTGATTTGATTTTTTTGTGTAATTTTGCATTATTAACGGAAATGCGTATTTCATGTGTATTTTATATGTCTCCGATTTCAGGTTGTATTTTATACTACTGTACATGTATTTTATTGTATTTGTAGTTTCTCACCCTCTGAATTACCTGCAGATTTACAATCTGTTCAAGGAGGCAATATATTTTAAATTTAAACTTTGTTTGACTGCATACTTTGCTTTGCCAATATTTCATCCGCGTTTTAATTTGAATGATTTATTGCAATTATCAACGATCAAAACTTAGGCTTACATTAAAGTTTACCACTGTATTGCTTACCATTAAGCTGCCCTGCATTAAATCTGTTCAGTACTTCAAGTACCCTGTATATTTACCTGTTATTTTTACTTGATCGTTTGTTGACGGTAATGGATTGTTTTTAATCTCGTGGTGCATATCTGAGCAGTTCGAGGTTTAATAGCTTTAGTTTCTGTTAGTCTAAATAGGGAAGCAATATGTATGTGGTTTGTGTTGCTCCCCTAAGCATTATTAAGAGGTATATTTTCAAGTGTGTTACATACAGTATCTAATGTATAATTCCTACCTCTTTGGATTAAAGTTTGATTTGTTCCATACTAAATCCTTACCTATGCTATTGCTGTTTTCTTCTGTTTTATCAGCAGTGCTCTCTTCGGTTTCCTCGTCCTTCGTGTTGAAATATTCCATTAATCTTAATTTCCGTGTTTATTCTTTAATTACCTGAAAGTGAGACCTGTTGTTCCGGAAAGGTGAGTCTCATGGCTTGCATGCGATACCCGTCACAATTTTGTACAATATGCATTTCTCAATGAATAACAAGACTTAAGTAGCACTGAATTTATAATAAAGCTTAAATGTCTTGATTCTTTTTAAAACACAAGGGAAATAGTGTGCAAGTTAATTTTGTTATCTTAGTACCTTATGTATGCATTACACTACAACATATAATCTTTTCTTTTTCAAAAAAGTATTTACAATGTCACATTATATTACAACATAGAATTTTTCTTTTTCAGGAAAGAATTACAGGAGTCATTGAGACAGGACAGAAAGTGCACAACTGTCGTTATATTAGTATATTTAACAGATGAAAGTACCGACATATCTCATTCAAAGAAAGTGGTGGTTTACACTAGAATAATTGACCCAGTATCTTCTTGCGCCTCCACTCTTTTTTTAGGAAACATGACAATTGAAGGATAATTAGCAACAGCTAAAGTTCTGTATGATCACATTTTACAGTTTTTAAATGATAAGGACATACCAATAACAACAGTTGTATGATTTTGGATTGACTGTGATAGTAGGCAAGAAAAGTGGTGTTTCTACAAGACTTAGAGAACAGTGTCCCAATTTTATCATTATACACTCTATGGTCCACAGATTTAACATGTGTACATTACAAGCATAAAAAAATATATTTTATTTAATAATCTGCCAACAGGGCAGCAGAACTGAAGGGAATCCAAAGGACACTGAACAGCCCAGAATTAAAAATTAAAGAAGTACACGAAATAAGGTGGCTTGCATTTTATGATGTACTTGATGCTATATACCAAATTCTAATTGAAACCATCACTACAAATAGGAAGGCAGTCTTTTGTGGAATGTACTTTTATACGCTCCTTTCAAAACTGGCACTATATTAAAACACTATATATGTCTGCTCATCCAGGAACAGTTTTTATATGCACAGACCATTTACTTATTTCAACAAGCTTGTGCTCTTACTTTTTAGTACATTTATTATATTTGAAAAGTTTCAGGAATTATGTTTAATTATAGTTAGAGGTTGATAAGTGTAATTGTAACATGATGTAAATACTTATTCAGTGTTTTCTTAAATTCTTCAATTAAGAAACATAAAAAACCTTTCGGAGTCATGAATTTCAGGTGGTCATGGTTGCATTTTGATTATTTTGTTATAAAGCTTGACTATATTTCATTTGGTCGTACGTAAAAACTTACTGGCATACGTGAACGGTGATCTTAGATGCGTAAGTACCGCGAACGATGTACCTTTTGCCGTGTAATAATATCGATGTAAATTGTAAAACGACAACCTCGTGTTCAGTTGTTTAAAATTTATCTGGCGCCCCTCCAGATATTGTGTTTTCACATACAACACATTGGCGACGAGGAAATGGCCAAAATTGGGAGAATCGATACTTCCAATCCCACCATTTAAACTTGGGACGGTCACGTCGAACGTCTGGACCAATATTTCATATGCAATGAAGTGAAAAGTGCACAGTAAGTGCCCACACTTTTGTTGTTGATTGAAGGTCAGACTTTTGCGTGGCTTGACAGCATTAAAAAAGCCCTCGGAAGAGACTTACAATTTAATGAAGAAATTGCGTGAACATCTCAATCCAAAGCCTGTGATCGCTGACATACAAATATAATGCTGCCTCTCTGCAGCACTAGTCCTTTTAAGGAATTCACCATTATAGAATCTCCTTGTGGAACTCCTGTGGAGATGGATGTAATTTTTTCCAATCTCTTTCAAGGGCTAAGCCCATTACAAACAGCTTTCTGTGAATCATTGCCTCTTCCGCAGCACCACCCATCTCCAACAAAAATTGTTGGGTAAGGAGAATCATTCAAAGAAGGCACGTAATTTAGAAGTTTTCTGTAAATACCATGGAGCTTGAGTTTCCGTTAAAAACGCCGAGGTTTACTATTACACACTGTGCTTGCAGTTCCGATGGATGGCAATGAAGCTGGTGAGGAATAGTTGATTTTTTTAAAATAATTCTTAAACCGCAGTAGGTGTCTGATTAAAATTCCGTCTATGACAACTTCCATCCGGTTTTTGATTTAAAAACAGCCTTCATTCGGAACAAATATACTAGGATGTAGATCCGAATCATTTATTGTCTCTGTAATATCAAGATGAGTAACGGACGCTCTGTTAATTGCCTTATACCCAAGTGCCAAGTTAAAAAGTGTATTAGGATTTGGATGGCGGGTAATAACTTTCTTTCCAACGTTATCCCTGTATAGTGTAAACCTCAGATGCAGAATCCTTTCCGTAAATCAAAGTACTGAAGGTACTGAAGCATCAGCTAAACTGAGCAATTTGATAAAAAAAATGTGCACTTGAAACTGAGATTTGTCTAATGAATCAGTAACAAATGAAAATCATGCAAATAATAGATACTGTGATCGGGAAGCTTCTAACAACAAGTCTGCTTTTTATGCAAGTTGTTAGGTTCTAACATATAAATATGTTACAATGGTCAAAATGGACATGCCACGCAATGTTTATCAATTGAGTAAACTAAGTAATTTGCATGAATATAAATTTTCAATTTTTCAAAAACCAAGAGAGGCTACTAAAGACCCGACCCCAAATCTAATTGAAATATCTCAAGCGTAACGGAAAAAAGTCCAGAAGAACCATCATTTTGATAAAATTCACAAAGTGAAAGGGGCATAACTCCACTAAAACGCAGTTGACTGGAAGAAAACCCAAACTGGATCTGTAATCATCACCATCATTATAACTCCTCATATCACATTTTGATCATCAACATGAAGATTCATCATCATCATCATCGTCGTCATTAGCAGCAGCAGTAGAACCCATGCCATGACAATCACTACCACCATTATATTAATCATTTTCAGAAATCCTCATGTTACATCATTAATATGGTCACATCATCATCATAGCTCTTTGTGTCACATAATCATCATCATTATCAGCAGCAGCAGTACTGAATGTCATCATCATCATCATCATCATCATCATCATCATCATCATCATCATCATCATCATCATCATCATGTCACATCATCAGCATGAAGACATTGGCTTTGTTATCATCATCATCATCATCATGAATTATAATCATCATCGACAGCAGCAGAACTGAATGTCATCATCATCATCATCATCACAACCATCTTCATCATCATCATCATCATACTATCGGCAGTGCTCAGCAGTACTGAATGTCATCATTGCCACTATCATCATCATCAGTAGCAACAGAACTCATGTCACCATCATAATCATCATCATAGTTCGTCAAGTCACATGGTCATCATCACCATCATCATTCATAGCAGCAGAGCTTATTTTCATCACCACCATCACTATCATCTTCTTCATCACGATAATCATTATCATCATCGGCATCAACAGAACTCATGTCACCACCATCATCAACATCATTATCATATCTCCTCGTGTCACATCATCATCATGGTGACATCATCAACATATCTCCTCATGTCACATCATCATCATCATCATCATCATTATATCTCCTCATGTCATATCATCATCATCATCATGGTGACATCATCATCATCATCGGCAGCAGCAGAACAGAATGTCATCATCATCATTATTATTGTCATCATCTCCACCAGATCATCATACCACATCATCATCGTCATAGTGTCATCATCACAAAAAAAACTTCCACCATGACCAGCTATTTCCCTTGACTTGCAATTGACAGATTAACCATTGTTGAAGTCATTAATTTTATTCATTGAATTCACAATTAATTTGAAAAAAAATAAAAATAAAAATAAAACCTTTGTTTTAGAAATAATTTAAATGTATTTAAAATTATTGTTGAATATATATAAATTGTCCAAGTGAGCTTCAAAAGCCTGAATTGGTATAAACCATCCTGACACAATAAGCTAATAATCTGTACCTCCCAATTACAGAAGTTGTCCAGGCAACTGTCTCTTTCAAAAAAAGTTTGTTGACAAGAATTGTGTACAAAAGGGGGAAATATTTCTGAATACGATTAATTGAAAATTGATTGATTATTATTTAGACAACTAAAATGTTACAATAAAATTACTTTGAATTTAAGAGAAACTGTAAGAGGAGTTGAGTTCACAAAGTAGGTACCCCCATTCAAAAACTTGCTAAAAAGTGACTAAGTTTCAAAGTCTTGAAAAATGGGGGGAAAAATCTTGAAATATTTCCATAAAGTCAGGTGCTCATCCTCAATATATATAGAAACATCCTGTGAAGTTTCAAGGCTTTTGGTTGAAAACTGTAAGAGGAGTTGAGTTCACAAAGTAGGTACCCCCATTCAAATACTTGCTAAAAGTGACTAAGTTTCAAAGTCTTGAAAAATGGGGGAAAAAATCTTGAAATATTTCCATAAAGTCAGGTGCTCATCCTCAATATATATAGAAACATTCTGTGAAGTTTCAAGCTTTTTGGTTGAAATCTGTAAGAGGAGTTGAGTTCACAAAGTAGGTACCCCATTCAAAAACTTGCTAAAAAGTGACTAAGTTTCAAAGTCTTGAAAAATGGGGGAAAAAATCTTGAAATATTTCCATAAAGCCAGGTGCTCATCCTCAATATATATAAAAACATCCTGTGAAGTTTCAAGGTTTTTGGTTGAAAACTGTAAGAGGAGTTGAGTTCACAAATTGGTACCCTATTTTCCCCGTCCTTAGTTACTGTTCTACTACACCAACGGTGCTCTAAAAATCGGAAGAACTTAAGAAAGCACAACGTTTCAGTTTTCCGGCATGTCCAGAGTTCACATCATATTTGTTTATTTTATGTGAAATAAAGTAATATGGCTTCATGAAAAGAAATTAAAGGTTGTAAAAACCATGGATTAAACTACTGACAACAACTTTAATGGGATATCCACTGTAAAAACGATCTAATAAGGACTTGTAACAAGGTAAATAAATTTTATCTGAAAATTTTAAAACATCGTTTTTTTCAGTTTTGTTTAGATTTTGATTTCAAGTTGTTCTTTCTTGCGATTTATTTTGTTGATTGAAAATAAACAACTGGAAAAGGTATTTAAATGAACATTGATGATGAAATTGTCTGTCTTCGGAGACATATGGCGAGAAGTGGAGTGTGTGCGGAAGATCGGAATTAAGTGTGTAGCAGAGATTCGAGAATAAAGCATGTCGTTTTTATATTAAACTGATAACTGAAAAGGACAGGGTGTCATGATCATTTTAAAAGGGGCAAGGGTGCACTGGACTAAAAAGGTCAGTCACTACGCTATGTGAATACATTTGAGCAGGGTCATCGGGTGTCAAATGCAGGCATGTCCACAAACACATGGCTAATTTGCATACGAACTACGATATCGATATCCTACACAACTTCACGAGTCACAAACAATTTATGAACATAGCCAATAACTTGTAAATAAACTTCTCTTTCATTTTCGTATCACATTTTTGGGAATCTTTGATTTCTACTTTTTTGTTATGCATAATTTAGCTACCGGCAAACTGACAGGAATGTATTTTAATACCCAATGAAAGCTGAAAATCCTCGTGACGTTATGATGAATATTAATGAACCAGGTCGGGATATCCCAAACACGAAATATTACTGACAATCAATTTTTTAAAAAATATATATAATTTATCATCAAATGTGATCAATGTTTAAAGTTATTTAGCTTAAAAACTGTTTAATGAGCATACTTTGTGTTTATTTATCGATGTCACTTTGCGTAAATTAAAAAAATCCAATATGGCGGCGACTGTAAAACAACTACATGTACAGCACTGTAGGTCAAAAAGAAGAACGTCGGCGCGAACTGACAAGATCGTCATTTTTGTTGGGTTTTCCGAGGGGCGTATATTTAATGGATTTTTGTGGTTTTTATCTTAAAATTATCATACAAAAGTGAAGAATTAAAATATATATCCAGCAAAAACAATTACGGACTAATACGCGTATGAATACATTTCAAATCGGCACATGTGTACATGATGAAAACATTGCTTTCGTAACTTTCCGGGAGACACAATCACTCAGATTAGAGTTTATACATACCTGGGATACCGTATATGGAAATTCCCGTAATTTCAGTCGAAAGGAAGGATTTGATTGGCTGTCAAGGTGAAATGAGAGCGGCGCTAAATACGAAAAAATCCAACGATCGCTATAAAGCATTCAGCATGGCTGATGCTTTAAAAACGCATTAAATATTATACAATACTTTTATCTCTCATCAATACATCTTCAATACCTTCCATCAAATTCTCTCCACATTCACCCATCAGGATATCTTCTGTCGACTGTAAACCCTTTTCAAGTTCCATTACACCACTAAAATCCACATTACTTCTCGGTATTTATCATCTTCGCTTTCTGAACTTATACATGGTCTTCATTTACATCTACACCGCTATGACTATCACCGTCTTCTCCATATTCCCCCATTTCATTTTTATCATCATTATCTGCCAAGATCTCATTTTCTATGCTGTGCATGCTTTCAGATAACAAACAGGCGAGAAAGTGCCTCGGCATCAACCGCTTGATTTCACGTTTGTTCTGACAGTTGTCTTTCTAATTTAAGCTGGGTCATACCTTGGACCTTTGACCTCATCTTGAAGGCCATGACAAAACAATTATTAAATGAAAGTGTCATATGTATCAACTTATTGTCAAAGTTATTGCTTATTAAAAAACTGGCGTCATAACCTTGAACTTCTTTTAAACGTTTCAAGTTAACACTCGGGTCATGACTGACTTTAACAAAATAAAATGTTAATAAGTAAATTAAAGTAAAAATTCTAAATGCGTCAATTATGAGACAAGATGTTTTAATGGGCAGACAATTGGGCAGAGGTGAAATCAGTAATTCTCCTCCTTCCGTCAAAGTACATAACATTATGCTTTCTCAAATTTTTGTGGAACATTTTTGCAACCTTTTGTCAAAGTTTTCCCGTTTTTCAGTACATTACTTTATGACATTTTAAAGTCAGCTTGGGTGGGACACTTCTTTTTAATTTGTCCATTAAAGTAAGCTGCAAAATACTTTTTACTGTTTTCTCTTCTTTAGTCCATTAAACTCTTATAACTAGTAACACAAAAACTGATATATATATATATATATAATAAATATACGAGGGTTTTTCCAATTTTGTCGTTCAGATATGTCACTAAGTGTCATATGAGTGGTCTATCTCTTAAGTCAAACTCATTGATTTTCATCTTGATAAATATCTCATAAAATTTGTTATCTTCCAAACTAATTCCTTGAAGTGATGGTTCCTCAATTTTGACAGTTTGAGTCTCACAAATTATACTCATCAAAACCCAGAAAAAACATGAAAGTGTTTAATGCAAAAAGATTGAAATATTTACAGGGTCTGTAATTACATATTTGCAAGAGGGAGTATACCTTTGTAAACTTTTCTTTCTGGGAACACTTGGAATAGGAGAAAGAACTGTGATGTATACTTCAAATAGAAACGATAATATGATTGACGAAAGTATGTGTATAGACTAAAGAGGGAGGAAAAATGGTAGCTGTACCATTTCAGAATTTGATCGAGAGTACATTCGAAATCATATAAATTTATTCCCTGCAGTATGTTCACGTTACTGTCGAAAAGACACTTAGAGAAAATATTTAGATATTGATTTATCAATTAGAAAAATGTACTATCTTTATAAAATAAAGAGTGTGCTTCGGATGCAACTAATTCTCAGAAATCTTCACTTGGCTCTATAAAACATTTATTTGCTTCTGAATTCAATTTGGGATTTCACAAACACCAAAAAGATGTGTGTACTTTTTGTGATTCGTTTTCAAAGCTCTCGAAAACTGAAAAAGAACAACATAAAGAAAAACACGACAAACATTTTAAGAGAAAAGAAGAAACACGTATACATAAAGCAGAGGACAAATACATTGCTATGGAAAATGATGAGGTTCAGGTTCTTAACTTCGACTTACAAAAAGTTTTAATCACACCAAAATTGTTCGTCTGTGATATTTACTATAGTCGTAAACTTGCTACATACAACTTCTCAATATAAGATTTAAAGTCTAAAGATGTTTCCAATGTCTGGTGGGAAAATGAAGCCAAAAGAGGCAATTGCAAAATTGCTACTTGTTTGTATGTACACAATACAGGGTGAGGTAAAAGCAATCGATTTGGGAAAAGTGAGAAGAGAGATAGATGTTCAGCACAGGCCGTCTAGAGAAAGTGCCATCCAATGACATAAGGCTTTATTCGATGGAACATTTGAAGTGATTGGACAGATACTGGTCCATGCCTTTGTGTTAGTTAATTATTTGCCAACAGGTTTATCTCCAGTAATTCTTGGGCGTATGGGTACTGGAGACTGCTCGAATACATTATTGCTAAGCACATTCATAATATTTGTAACAGGACAAGAAGCAAAGTCGATAGAAGAGGCATTAAAATTAAAGGAATTTGATCAACATATCCATTTCCAATTAATTTCTTCCGAAGCTATAAAGTAACTATGTAGCTAGCTAATTGGGGGAGGGGGGAGTACCCTTCTGGGTACCCTCCCCTCACTTCCCTGGTAGACGCTGATATGGTTAACCTAATTTGTCATTTCAAAGTTTTTACTTTGCTTCTGGAGTATTATACATTCAAAAGCTATATATTTCAGTACATACATATATATGATGTAATTTTTGGAGCAAAAAATTCGAGTTGAATAACGGTGTTTACGCCCCAGTCAGAAATGTGTTGTGCTGATGCTAGTGCATTATACCTCGGGGTTCTTCATCGTGTCATGCCAACTGGACACGAGCATGGGTTGACACTTACACTAGTCTAAGGCTAGTGAAAGTTGGTAAGGGCTAGTGAATATTGCTTTACCAGCTTCTTCACCATTCAATTTTTTTATTTGCACATTGAATAACTACATATACGTTCAACAACTTCGGAACTGGATTAGAGTGGATCATAGTGTTGTGTATCAAAAGTGATGTTTATGAACAGACTAAAGGCAATTCTAGATCAGTTTTTCAGTGAATCATTAGTTTACGTATTTAACCATTTTAATTATCTGACTATAATCATCAAAATATTAGTCCGGCAGAGAAACCCTAAAGTTTTGGTCTTTTTTTCGTTGGATATTATGAGTATATATGTATCTGATCTTGAATCAAGTTGATGCCACGCTGTCATCCTTGAGCATTTTGAAAAATTCAAGATTGCGTCCAAAATGGCTGAAAAATAGAAAAACCGTTGAATTTTTTATTATTATTATTGCTTTGCATATTAACAAAATGTAATTGAATTTGATAAATTTGTTTTATATCGCAAAGAAAATAAAACAAATACAATTTTTATATATTTTATATTGTCTCTAATGAATTATGCTTTAGAAGTTTGGGCGTTTTGACAGTGAAGTTCACCCTGACACCCACAGAACAAAGTGCACGGTAACTTGCTTCTGCTACATCTACATCTCATGGTTGTACATGGAGAATCGCCAACGCATGTGTTTTTAATCAGCTTTAGTATATCTGAAGGAGCTAGCTGAATTCCAGATGGTACCATAACAGGGAGATAGCATGTCTGTCCTCATTCTTTGTCCAACCAAATTGATTAGGATTCATTTAAGGTGGTTCTGTAGCTAAGGCGTGCTTCCAAATACATACGTTTAACATTTTCTTGCAATGGCTCTGATGTTGGTGGAAGGGAACAAAGTTTTGGTGCAGCTGAATTACTTTTTGCTACTTTTACTACCAGACCTCCTGCCGAGGCTCCGACATAGATACACAGTCAGGCTTGTTAAAGCAAGCAGAAATAAATACAGTTGACTCCTTGATAACTGCCCCAATATCAGCTTAAGGATTTCCAACAGAAGAGAGAGATGCTTTATGTGACCGAAGAAAACTTTTATTACCATAGCCTTACCAATACAATGGTAACAGGCAACCGTGTCGCACCCGGAAAGAGCATGTGCAGCAACTAGATCTGGTAATATGTCTGCACTATCTCTTGACAAAAAAAGTGGTACAGGACCACTTCTATAAGACGTAAGTCCTGAAAAACAAGACAAAACAAATTGTCTTGAAATACGGTCAAATTTATTTTAAATTAATAAACAGTATATGTAAAACCATTCTGAACGAACCGTTGCCTCTAAATGTCCGTGCTTACATAAAAGTATAAGATATGACCGCAAAAAAACTAATAATAAAACCAGATATTATAATACTAGTATGTTGGTTTTATATAGCAATAAATACCATACAATCGCATATATGTATCTATTATTAACTTTTATTATTTATGAAATTCAGTTACACTTCCACATTATCGCAAATAAAAAACTTGGATACAATCTCAATCATTCTGTCTTTTCAAGTGCTATTAATCAAACACAAACATACTTATCCATGTCCGAATCACAATCCAGAAATAATTAAAAACTTTGGAGCTGACAAGTCGAGTAAGACATGCATCTTCATCGCGGACTTAAACCCCCATCTTAGAAGCGATATCAATAACAATGTTATCCGGGGTGTCTGATAACCAGATTGCGTTTCGGCGATCGTATTGCACAAGTTCGTCAACGCGTAATTTCCACTCTTGTTTTTGTTGCTCAGCATTTCGTTTTCCTGTTTGAGTGCGGTTATTTCTAAGTTCAGCTTTTTGAAATGAGCTTCGAATACAGTATGGAATGTCAATACTATTTCTGACTGCAGACTCTCACGACTATACGCTGAATATCAAAGTCATATAAGGAATATTGATAAATATTGTGCTCCTCGGTGTTACTCATGGTTTCAGTTTTCTTAGTTGTAGTATGAAGATTAATGGTATCATCCCGAGTAGTTGATTCAAGATTTAAATTTACACTGCTTTTTACTCTTTTTATAATCGACAGTTTCAAACGTAATGAACATTACATATTATATCTATAATAAGTACAGGTAAATCGTAGCCAGGTAATATAGCTAATACATATACGTTTATATGGTAAGTGGATTTTACATTCCTCTATCTATTGTTAACAGCATACTTACATTTCCTAATAAAACAGTTTTTAATTAAATTTGTAATTTTGCATCATGTAAAATAAATGTTTATAGTCCAACGTACCAATTCTCAGCTCGCCCGACAAATCCAAAACGATTAAAACTTACATATTTGTTGAGCCCTTTAACTCCATGTCACGACCGCTCACAACCCAATAATTAACTACCGTTAAATAATTGTCTTACTGAACTGTCCGTCTTACTACTACTGACTCAGCCTCTCCTGAAAAGTCTATATATACACGAACATACTGCTGGTCCGAAGGAACAGACAAAATTTACCGCTAAATAACATACTGCTCGGTAAGGGGAGTGCATAATTGGCACGTGTCCAAGTCAGTCTCTACACTCTATATACACCCGTGAAATTAATGTTTATTTTTAAAATATACTAATAATTCGTTACACTGTCGCCAAATCATTCAACTCAACAGATGACGTTCTGTCTCTTAACAATCCTAAATTTGGAGACTATGTAAATGTCATCTATCCTAGTGAGCTTGAAATAAAAGACACGACTGATTCCTCAAGTTCTGCTTCATATTTAGACTTATACCTGAATTACGACGCACACGAAAGGCTACTTAATCAATGATGAATGATAATCCTTATCACGTGAACAAATCGTGATTGTGACCTTTGTACTTGTTTTTATTTTGTTTTATACAGACCAGATGCAATCATGAACGCTTTAATTTTATTCCTATGTTTTCTTACTTTACGTTTGTGACCCGTTTCGACGTGAATCAACAAACCTAAAAACCCATATATGGCAAAGTTGAAAGGCTAGTATGTAAATTCCATGGAGATGGAGTTAACAGTTATTGAGCATTATTGCAGCTAGAAAAAGTAAAAGATACAATAGTATCAAAAATGTAAAATTAAAAATAACAACAAATATGTTCTTGGCTATTCCAATAACTTGACCATTGATCATTGATATAATTGTATATCAATGGTTTCATATCAGTATGTTGAATTAAGCAAGAAGTTATATATTTAGACAATGCTACTTTAGCAGCTGAATCGGCTTTTGTGTTGCCTTTAATACCAACATGGCTAGGTAACCAACAATAATATATTATTTTATTAAAATCTGTCCTGAAACTGCATATGTAATTGAAGTATGCAATTCCAGAATTTCACTGATGAGAGGGTGATCAAACTTCCTGTTCGTTATTGCCCAAAGGACAGATAAATGAGTCAGAGCATATAATAAAATTGTTATGACGCGATTTTGAAATAAACTCTAAAGCAAGCAAAATTGCTTTAGCCTAAGCTGTGAATATAGAGCTTTCATTTGGAAGGCGAATACTTATTGCTTCGTCTCCAATAACTGCAGCCGCTGATACCCGACCAGCAGTTTTTGATCCATCAGTATAAATTGGATGCCACTGGCGTAGTTCCTCTCTAATAACTGAAGGAATCAAACGACTATATTTATCTTTAATAGCAGTAAATTCCTGTTGATAAACGTCTTGGCTTGTTTCTGACTTTTTAAAGTTTGTTAAATCCAAATTGACTTCTGGTTTATCAAGAGGCCAAGGTGGATCATCTGTAAATTTGTGTTTTTTAATAAGATCTAGTTTTATATTACATTCCTCTAAATGTGGTTTTAAACGTATTCCTAAAGGTGCAATAGCATTAACCTTTTTATTGTAGAGCTCTAGATAAGGAGGATTAAAAACACAGTGAAATGCCGGATTTGATGGATTTTTCCTTGATATCGTTAAAGAAAAGACACGCCAAGCTTTGTCTGATTCACAAGAATTAAATGCGTCATTTATCTGAATATTAAATTGCTATATTTTGATTTGACTTCAGGTTGATATTAAGGACTTGATAGGTATGCTTGATGATGACTAAATAACTGAAGTGTTTAATCATGAGTTATTGCAAGAACTGACACATTTATATCGTTATCTAAGTTTTTGATTTGAAGAACTAAGGTTATCATGATTTATTGCTAAAATATACATGTATATATGTATTGGGACGTGTATATCAATTTCTATTTTATAGAAATGGAGAATGAATCTGATGACGATGGCTGTTCTCCTGGAAGTCAGAATGAAGGTTAGTAGTATGACTGTATAGCATATTGTACAAGGATAACTCTTAGAAGTTATTGTGCATGTATTACTACTAATAATCCTGTTTAAACTTCCTTTTTAACTCACAGTCAGTGTCACTCAAGTCATCAGTTGATTATTTGCCTAGAATTGTTATGTTGAATATGGTTTTACTGATTTTCAGTTTCCTACCTTTTTGTTATATAGTAAACGACAATAACTGAAATTCTCGGTGTTTGGTGGCGTTTTAAGGTGTAGATGTAAAAGAAATGTTCAGGCACAATTTTTTTTATGTTGTTCGGCATGTGATACATACTCATATTTATGTTTGGTTGTGCATCTTTATAATTCTGAAATTATCTGGGCATTTTGAATGGGCTTGCTTTGTACAGTTTATCTGTATATATGTATGTATACTTGTTAGTTTTGCAAAACTGAACCTGCAGATAAAAGTTGAATTTAAAACAACTGGAGGTTGATCGTAAAAGACAGTTAACAAAGTTGATATGTTTGTAGAAGATGGTTAACAAAATTAATACATTTATACAACAAGGTCAAACCAAATGCAACCCATCCATGCTTTCGATTGGCTGTTGTCCAATTTTAATTTTAAGATATATCCATTGTCTGGTAAATTATACCAGTCTGTTAAAATTATGCCATCATTATCGTGATATATATGGCAGAACATATACCATAGAAATACATTTGTAATAAGCATTTGATATTTTGAGATAAGCATTTAAATAAATCCACAGAGGTTGAAAATTAATGAGAAGTTAGTAATTTATTGTTTGCTGTTTTGATGAAAAATCATATCTGTCATGCTTATTCTTGTTCAGATTGTCAATTTAGGAAATTTTGTGTCTAGTATACTAAAGAGTTATGTCAGGATTGGGATGATTGCCTTGATGTCACTGTCCACTAAGTCTCATTGGGTTAAGCTAGGTGCTTAGTATCTGTAGTATTTATCTGACACAAATAAATTTTGTCTTCATATTTGCAGATGATTTATTGGACAGTCGAACAGACGATTGTTTAGACAGTAGTGCTGATGAACTGGAAGCTGCAACCTTTAATGTTACAAAGAGGCGTATGTATATTAATTTTATTGACAGAAACCAGGCATACGATTTATGACCGGCATACCCATCTGAAGTTTGACACTATGCACAACCTGTGCAAATTTGATAAAACTACTGCAGTCTGATTTTTTCAACTTTTGGTGTCTGTTCTCTGCTAGAACAAAATTCAGTGATGATGATGATAAATATTTTTTCTGATGATAATGATGATTTTTTTTGTGATGATGATGCTGATAAAGTCCAGTGCTGTTGATAATGAAAATGATGATTACGTCCTCAGATAAGGGTGTATACCACAAGAATGCAAAATCTAAACACTTCAATGCTTATATTTACGTTTCATCACAAAACTACATTCTTTTTCGATTCAGAAAATAGTTTTAACTCCAAAATTGTGGGTCAGATCATTGACCATAACAGCGGCAACAAGATATAGTGCAGACAGACCATAACAATCTAAACTAATTAAACAATATTTATTTTAATTTTATTTTTTTTTATTTACATTTTTTGATGATGCTATCAAAATCAAAACACCTTTAACAAAATCTTAGACATGTCAGCTTTATATTTGACAAATTCACGATAGAATCTTCATTAATATTTACCGCACTATCTTTGATATACAGAAGAAATTAAGGATGTCATCAACTTCATATTTTACAATAGAATGACTCAGAAATAGAATTGCATCGTGGGTAATAAATTTATGAGTACGCTTAGTGACGTAATGGCTGCCGTGATTCCATAGGTTTCAAGGTTATAGAAACAACAGCTAATTAGTGAAATATACTTCATGATGGTGTCAATCCACTGATAAACTGTATTGGTGAAGGTCAGTTGAGGATTTATATTAACATTTGAGTAAAAATGCAAACTGGAAACCTTACAGAAAACTGATATTTACAGTTCAAAATACTGCTCCAGACAGATCATCAGTCAATGTTCATGATCTATAACGAATTTGTTTGTTATTTAATGTGGTTTTTCCTCATTTTCATTGTCCTACCATTCTGTTAATGATAATAACTCCAGTTCTCTCTATTTTAATGGCTTTTTATGGTCGTAAGGATGTAAAAGAAGCATTTTTCAGGCACACAAGTTCCGTAAATCAAATATGGTGTCAAAATGTACCAGTCAGTTATTTACCCATGATGCAATTCTATTTCTGATTTAATCTATTGCGATTTAAGTTTGAAAATTTAAGAATAAAATTGATGACTCTATAATATTTTTATTTTTGCATTTTCTTCTTAGTACCATGCAGAAGACAAGGTAAATATTTCAGGAATTCTGTTCTTAAAGATGTCATTTTCCAAAAAATCATTCTTAGGTTTGAGCCTCAATAATACTTGAAACTTAATTTGTATAAACATATTTCACTTTTTTCATATTTTACAGTCAAAAAAAGCCAGAGCTATGGCGATAAAAAGAGCATGGACTGTGGAAAAAAAGGCTGTTGAGAGAACATTGGGAAAGCATATTAAGTTGAAGTCATTGCCAGGAAAAGCCGAATGCTTAGCAGCAATTTCAAAGGAGCCAGTGTTAAAAACTCGTAAATGGTAACATGTTAAACACTACATTAGAAAGAGAAATTTGAAAAAAAAATTATCTTAGATTTTGACTTTAAGACTGGTAATTGGAAAATATATAGAAAGTTGAGATGTATGTAATATTTGGAACTGCAAAATTGTTTCGCAAGAGCTGAGTTATTTTAATTCACCTGGCCAGTAGTTCAGATCTTGTTTAAAATAAATGCTTTTACTATGTACAGCCACAATAATTCTTTTTTATTGATATGGGTCAATTTTCAGATATATAGAGCCTAGACAGTTAGCCATGTAATATTGTCTCTATGAACCTGAAATTTGCACATAAACTAATGGCCAGGTGATATAGGCCCATGTGGGTCTTTTATAGAATTATTTTGTGGAGCAATCAGCATGAATTTAAAGCAATTTCTGAATAAATCACTGGCTTTTGAAGAAAGAGGCATATAATTCATGTGTCCATTGGTCCGTCCTTCTTTCTGAGTTTTGTGTTTTCAGGGGAAAAACCTATGATTATTATTATATATTGGCACTGGAGGGTATGCTGCTGTCAAGGTCAAGGATAAATGAGTGAAGCATTGAATGCAATATAAAGGTATATGAGATTGTACTAAAATACTACCTTGCGGGACACCCATCTCTTGATCGAAGACATCCGAGAGGGTTGATCCCAACCGAACTTGGAATTCACATTTTTCGAGAAAGTTTTAATACAATTGGGAGTATGGTCCGCAAGACACATATCATGAAGATCTTTAAGGATGCCATATTTCCAAGTGGTGTCATATGCCTTTTCTAGGTCAAAGAATATAGAAACTGTTATAGTATTACTATTAATATATTCATAAGAGTTATCTCTCTTTGTATACATAGGAATTGTATTAGAGTTGTCTCCCTTATATAGATATATAGAATAAATGTCGGATCACACACGTCGTGTTTGTGTTGTGTATCTCCAGAGATCCATCACCATCCATACTATTACATGGTGTCAGAACTTTTGAAATTGATCAAAGATGGATCTAACAGGCCTACCAATTCCGAAAATGGACTGGGAGTCGAGTAACCTTCCCGAAGCCTGGAAAAAATTCCAAAACCATGTGAGTCTACTTTTCGAAGGACCGCTTTTGGAAAAAGAAGAAGATATCAAAGTGAAATATCTACTACTATGGGTAGGAGACCGTGGCAGAGAGATTTTCAGCACATGGACAGACATGGAAGAGCTGATAGAAAGAAACTTGAGCCACATTACACACGATTTAAAGCGTATGTACAACCGAAACTAAACCCTATCTTTGCCAGATTTAAATTTAGCAAAGAAATGCAAGGAACGAACTCTATTGAACAGTATATCACAAAACTTAAATCTATGGTAAAAGACTGTGCTTATACCAATCCAGAAGAAATGGTTCGCGACCAAATAGTATTTGGAACCGCATCTCAAAAGGTTCGCGAAAAGCTCATAAACGAGGGAGCAGGACTGACAGTGGAAAAGGCAATACAGATTGCTCAAACATGTGAATATTCTCAGGAACAACTGAAAATGATGAACTCTCAATCACAAGAGGTACACTCCATTAGAGGACGCCCTACACCGAGACAACCGTTCAAACAGAGACAGTCTATGAACACTGATAATAATGGTAAACATTCACAAAACAGAGGCAGAAGACAACGTTACCATGACAACCGCAAAACTGATCGCGCAACAAAAGAGGGTATCCACCGTAAAAATGACAGTACATCCACAGTTAAAGGTGAATGCAAACAGTGTGGAAAACCGAGCCATAAACCAGGAAGCAAATGTCCAGCATTAGGTCAACAATGTTCAAAATGTCTTCGTTATAATCACTTTGCTATGAAATGTTAATCAAATGTACATGTACAAGAGATTAATGACTTAGATTTTATGTCAATTGTTGATGATACTTCTGTAAATGATGAATCTTCTGATGAATTTTTCATAGATTGTATTGGTACAAATAATGAAAATATTGTAGATCAAGCATTTTGTAACATGATAATTGAAAATAATCCTGTAAAACTTAAGTTAGATACTGGTTCTCAGGTAAATATATTACCTAAGAGTCTCTATGATGGCATAGTGAAGTGTGCTCCACTTACCCCTAGTGATGCTAGATTGTCAGCATATGGAGGTCAAAGGTTAACCACATTAGGTCAATGTGAGGTTGAATGCTCCTACAAGGATAAAAGGTCCAAGGTGACCTTTCATGTTTTAAATACTAACTCGTCACCTATATTAGGCATGAAAGATTGTATTAAATTTGATTTGATCAAGTTAGTTTACACTTGCGACTCTGTCTCACCTACAGACAGTATTCCTATGACTAAAGAACAAATATTGTCAGAATTTCCAGATACCTTTAATGGTATAGGACTATTCCCAGGGGAAGCTAACATCAGTATTGATCCCAATGCACCACCCGCCATACACCCTCCCCGCAGGATCCCTATAGCCCTACAATCTAAACTCGAAGACGAGTTGAACAAGATGGAAGGTCAAGGTATAATTGCCAAGGTCACAAGACCCACGGACTGGGTCAACTCTCTTGTTGTAGTAGAGAAACCTGATTCAGGGAAACTAAGGGTATGTTTGGACCCAAGAGACCTTAATAGAGCAGTTCTTAGACCCCATCATCCAATGAAAACTTTGGAAGATGTACTTCCAGATCTCGCTGGAGCTAAATACTTTACAAAATTAGATGTAAGAACTGGCTACTGGAATATTAAACTTGACGAAAGGTCATCTTACCTTACTACCTTCAATACACACATGGGAAGGTACAGATTTTTAAGGCTTCCATTTGGCCTTAATTGTTCACAGGACTTGTTTCAGAGAAATATTGACAAGACATTTAATGACCTACCAGGTGTTATTGCCTTAGTAGATGATATTCTGGTGTTTGGTAAAAATGCCCAGGAACACAATGAAGCACTCCGTTAAGCTCTCAAAAGAACCAATGAGATTGGACTGAAATTAAACAAGGAGAAGCTCCAAGTTGGACTTACAAGTGTTAAGTACTTCGGACATGTTATTACTTCTGAAGGTATAAAACCTGACCCTGACAAAGTTGCTGCTGTACATGACATGACACCCCAGCTAACAAGGCTGAATTAGAGACATTTCTAGGTATGATTACCTACTTATCCAAGTTTGCACCAAATCTGTCTGGACTGACTAAGCCTCTCAGACAGTTATTGGCTAAGGATATTATGTTTGTTTGGGACAAACCTCAAACTGACTCGTTTAACAAGGTCAAAGCACTACTTACCTCTAGTCCTGGACCTGTGTTATCTTATTTTGACCCAAATAAACCCACTATTTTACAAGTTGATGCTTCTAAATATGGTCTAGGAGCCACCATCATGCAGGATGGTAAGCCAGTGGCATATGCGTCGAAATCTCTAGCCCAAAATGAGGTAGAATATGCCCAGATTGAGAAAGAGCTTTTTGCTATATTGTTTGGCTGCCGAAGATTTCACCAATATCTTTATGGCAGAACAGTCTTAGTACAATCTGACCACAAACCCTTAACCCCAATATTCAAGAAACCCCTGCATACAGCATCACCACGCTTGCAGCGAATGCTTTTACAGAATTATGACCTAGATGTCACTTATGTACCAGGTACCCAGATACCTGTAGCTGACACATTATCCAGAAAGTCATTGCCCAAGACTTATCCAAAATACTCTAAAGGTCTTGACGCTCATGTTCACCACATTGTTACCCAACTTCCTATCAGTGACCGCAAACTGGAGGAAATCCGCAAAGCAACAGAGTCTGATTCCACTCTACAGACACTTATCAAGGTCATTATCAATGGTTGGCCAGACACTAGAAACCATTGCCCCCCAACTATACTTGAATACTGGAACCACCGTGAAGAGCTCACATTACATGAAGGTCTTATTCTTAAAGGTCATAAGATCTTAATACCCCCTGCACTTCAAGAAAACATTCTTGAAACCCTGCACGTTGGTCACATGGGTATTGAAAAAACTCTTAAAAGAGCTCGCACATGCATTTTTTGGCCTGGTCTTACTGCTGATGTACAAGACCTAGTATCTAAATGTCCCCACTGTATGACCCACCGTAATTCTAACCCAAAGGAACCCCTTACCCCACACCCAATACCTGATTATCCATGGCAAGTAGTTGGCACAGATTTATTTCAATGGGACAACAAAGAATTTCTTGTTGTTATTGACTACTATAGCAAATTCTTTGAAGTTGTACAGCTAAATAGCACATCTAGTAAAGCTATCATTAACCATTTGAAAGCTATATTTGCCAGATTTGGTATACCAGAGAAGGTCATATCTGATAATGGTCCCCAGTACAGTTCTCATGAATTTGAAAATTTTACCATGACTTATGATTTTGTACACTCTACATCTAGCCCAAGGTACCCCCAATCCAATGGACTGGCAGAGCGAACAGTTCAAACTGTGAAACATATTTTTGAAAAGGCTAAATCTAGCAATAAGGACCCTTATCTGGGAATCCTTGAATACCGTAATACTCCTCTACAAAGCACTGGTCACTCCCCTTCTGAATTGCTTCAAGGAAGACTACTCAGATCAGTTCTCCCTACACTTACCAATCAGCTCAAACCCAAGGTCATGAACTCAACCTTAACAAACCAATCAATGAAACTTGACCAGCAAAGGCAAGCTAAATATTATAATGTTTCATCAAAAGCCCAAAATCCCCTTAATGTTGGTGAAAAAGTCAGATTCCAAAAGAATGACAGTAAATGGCAACCTGCTATAATCACTGGAAAAGATGATGATCATTCTTACACCTTAAGATCTCAGTACGGTGGCATATTTAGGCGAAACCGTCGTCACTTAATCAAATCAAATGAAAAGTTTGATATGTCACTTTCACCACCATACAAAATCTATGATGACAACCCCAACCCCTCCAAAACACTGACAAATAGCCCAAAGGTCAAATATGGTATTCTTCAAGATGACCCCAAGGTCAAGGACATGTCACATAGTGATCAAGTTCAACCACCCCCTGTAGTCAAGTATGAACCAATTCATTCTCAAGTTAATTCACAACCATACATTACTCGCAGTGGCAGAATTGTTAAGCCCAAGATCATTAATTCCATGTAATATATGTATTTTTTCATGTGTATCTACTTGTTATATGTTTAATTTGATTACATTTTGATATAATTGATGTTATTACTCATATAACATACATTTTTCATGTTTTTCTGTTTATTATGTACGATTCGATTATAAATTGTATTTGATATTATTATTCCATTAATGCTCAATATGACATGTATAATTCAAAGACACTTTAGAAGAAATCATGTCATCAAAATACTTTATTGACAATTTTAATTCATTTATTATAAATGTTTTGAAAAGATTAATGATAATCTTGAACATTATTTTAAGAGACTGAAAAGACATTTCATTGTACAATATTTTAATGTTTAATTGATTGCAATATATTTAATAGTGATCTAGATATTCGCAGTGATGTTTTGACATTCAATACACAACTGATATATCTGTTTAATTATTTACAATTTAATAATGTCAGAAATAATATATACAAACTCAATTTTCAATGTAAAGAATGGAAATGTTATAGTATTACTATTAATATAGTCATAAGAGTTATCTCTCTTTGTATACATAGGAATTGTATTAGAGTTGTCTCCCTTATATAGATATATAGAATAAATGTCGGATCACACACGTCGTGTTTGTGTTGTGTATCTCCAGAGATCCATCACCATCCATACTATTACAGAAACCGCATGCTGTTTATTTATAAAGGCATTTTTAATAAATTATTCAAGGCGAACATAGTGATCTAAAGTACTTCTGTTACGCCTAAAACCACACTGAATATGCGAGACAAGATTGTTAGACTGAATATAATAAACGAGTCTATTATTGATCATCCTTTCCATGATTTGAATCTATTATTGATCATCCTTTTCATGATTTTACAAACGCAGCTAGTTAAGGCGGGGCTAAAAGAGACAAGGGTAATTGAATTTGATCAAACGTCTACAAAGAGTCTGTTGGTGCTGAAAAGCAACACACTGCATCTTGTCAAACTATTCAATGGAGAACAGCTTGTGAACAGATCATCGCGCTGGTTGGCAGTCCCAAAGTAGAAGTTGGAGGAGAATTGTGTGTAAGTACCCCACCCCACCTTTTTCCCTTATACTGACCAACTACGTCTATATCGAATGTTTTGCCTTCGAACTCAGAATGACATTAAATTATTAGTGTTCATTAATGATATATTTATATTATAAACTGTTAGGTAAATATAGTGTTAGGTAGTGATGATTTTGAAGGCAGTGTGCATTGCATAGATGCTTTGCAAGATGCATTCAATAATTTCGAAAGTGTGCACTTAGAATTTGTTCAGTTGGCTTCCGCTAGAGACCAGGATAAAATCAAAGTGAACAATATTTTGAGGACCTATTTTCACAAATGCAGGATGCAAAGGCTACACTGTAAATATGAAGGACGCCAGACGCGTCCGGACACGTTCAATTTATAAACATACAGTGTTAAATTTTGAATGTCGGTGTTCAAGGGGATACTTTTATGAACACTGGCGTTCAATAAGTGAGCATTAGATATTAAAAAAAATTAACGGGTGGTGTTGACAGAAACCAGCTGATTGGATCTTTGGTTTCCACTCGGCATTTTTAAACCTCATTTTATTTATTTTTGTCTGCAAATGATAATAAGTAAAAGAAAATATTGGAAGATTTGTTTGTTGTCAATGTAAATGCATTCCCCAATGTAAAGTCTCAAAAATTAATTTACGTGGATCTGCGTGCGAGAGCATGACTTTGTTTTCAATGATAAACAAGTTTCAGATCGACAAATTAATTTTGCTTTATACTAAGATAATGCCTTATTATTTTTTCTACAATTTTCGCTTAAATCGCTCCAAGTGTTCACTTTTTGAACACCTTGCGTTCAACAACGGTTTTTTCAGTTTAACGCTAAGTGTTTAATTTTCCCGCCACAGTATCCAGAATTCATGCGCATTACACCGGAAACTGATAGTGACACTTTTGGCGCCTCCTTTGTTACAAGAACAACGAGTGAATTACAGAGACGGTATGATATAATTATAGACAAATCTGAAATGAAATGGAAGAGGAAGAATGTTTCAAATGCAATCTATGTTCTTTTAGCACTAGATTATTTAGAAAATTTAGCAATCATTACGTCCGATATCACAAAAATGACCCAAGTTTTTCGGTTTCCTGTGGTGTCGGAGCTTGCGAATTCACAACGCGTAGATGGAACACTTTTAAAGTACATGTTCATAGAAAGCATAAAATTGAAGATATACAGCCAGCTAATGTCAATAATTGCAATGAGATTAACATGGTTTTAGATGATTACAAAACAAATCCTGTTCCATTTCATAGTCGGGACAGTTTAAGTCACCACAATGCACTCTTTACACTGGCATTAGAGGCCAAGTATAATGTTAGTCAAACAGCAATCGACAATATAGTTTCTTCCACAAGTATATTGTTGATTGCGCAACTGGATCACTTAAAAAATCAAATTGCTGTAGAGCTAGAGTTGAGGAACATAAACTCTGAATTTTTAAATAATATCAACATTGATCATATGCTGAATAATGGTTAATAGTTCTACGACTGCAAAAAATTTGATGTCGTATTATGGTATGGCGCTGTCTTCGTTGTCGTTGTCTGTATACACTTTTGTTTTTGATCAATAACATTAGTTCCAGTTGATGAAATTTTATCACAATGTTCCTTGGCATAAAAACAAGGGTGTGGTTGGTTTGGTTGTGGTCCCGTCTGTTTAAAAAAAGGGCAAATTAGGGATTTGCATATATTTGGCTGTAGAATATTTATTGTCTATCAGATTTTGATGTGTCCTGGGGAAATTTCCGGTCTGTAGGATGTTAACTGAGTAAATATTGAGTAAATGCACACAAGACAAAAATCTCTACAAATACAAAATGTGCATTACAAAAACTAAGCAATGCAATGGAACAACGCTTTTATTGTCGTTCTTCATCTTGAAGTCACCCTGAGGCCTTCAACAATGAGCTCTGCTCATACCTCATAGTAAGTTCAAGACAGCCCCTAGCACTGGTGTCCATACTTGTATTGTGCCCACACACACATTTACCATATTGATTCAGGGTTCAGTGAGTAGGGGGTATAACTGGCTGTCATTCGGCGACAGCTCTTGTTTTAGTGTAACAATGTCAGTGACTTGCAATACCTGTTATGCTCATCTATCGAATCAACAAAACTGACAAAAGTCGTTCTAGACAGTGATGGATCTGAAATTGAGGATACTGATGTTCTACTTGAAATTAAAGGTGAAACGATTTTATTCCTTGAAGAAGAAGAGGAGTGGCTGCCGGAGAAAAAATGGCAAATGACAGAATGACAGCTAATAGCACACCTGGAGTGGCTGCCGGAGAAAAAAATGGCAAATGACAGAATGACAGCTAATAGCACACCTACAAATCAGAGTGAAGAAATGATAAATACAATAAATCTGGTACAGGTACAACAAAATGCACCTGTAAATGAGGCAGAAAATAAAATAGACTTGACAAGTACAGCTGACAACAGATCTACTGAACAGGTGTTGCTTAACAGTAAAAGAACAGACTTGAGTAATAATTCAGGTAAACTTCATACATTTTTGGATATGCATCATGCAAAATAAAAACTAAATCGTCCGATTCAAATATATCTGGGCACGAAAGCTTAAAATATAATTCTAATATGATGTCACAGTAAAAATTCCGACGTCATAATATCAACCGAAAAAGTTCGAGCTAGCATAACATAGTTTGTGTAACATTCTATTATTTTTAGCTCACCTGACCGAAGGTCATGTGAGCTTATGGCATAGCGCAGCTTGTGTATGTGCGTGCGTGCGTCGTTAACACCTGTTTTCGACTTCTCTTCTGAAACTACTGGACAGTTTTTAATGAAACTTTGTCGGAAGTATATATGGGCCGGTGCAATTCAGATTTGTTCGTTGCGTTGCTATGGCTACCATAACTAGGTCAAGGTGACCTAGGGGTGCAAAAATCTTCTTCTCCGAAAGTACTGACTGGAGAAAAAAATCTGATGTGATATTTGGCTTATCTAGGGTCGTAAGCCTATAGATTGTTCATTTTTGTGAAATTCGGATAAAAAATAGGTTACGCTTTTTTGCGTTTAATTTTGAAAAAATCGTAAAATAGCTTCAAATTGTTATAACTTGACTATTTGACCAGATAATGACATGGGGTTTTCAGTTTTGACATCTTGTTAGTATCTTCAAAATGAGGTCAAGGTCAATTGTGAAGGTCGTGACTTAATTTTTTTTTACCTCTCATTATAATTATTATCTCGAAAACTATAAACTTTTTGTATAAGCATGTATATTAGAATGTTGTAGGTATTGATACAATGATCATTTTGATGTATAGAAACAGGTCATGGGTTCAAAGGTCAAGGTCACAGATGTGAAACAATACCGAAATGATTAATTATCTTGAAAACTATAAACTTTTTGTATAGGCATGTATATTAGAATGTTGTAGGTATTGATACAACAATTATTTTGATGTATAGAAAAAGGACATGGATTTAAAGGTCAAGGTCAGATGCGAAACAATACTGAAATGGTAAATTATTTCGAAAACTATAAACTTTTTGTATAGACATGTATATTAGAATGTAGGTATTGATACAACGATCATTTTGATGTATAGAAAAAGGTCGGGTTCAAAGGTCAAAGTCACAGATGTGAAACAATACCGAAATGGTTAATTATCTCGAAAACTATAAACTTTTTGTATAGGCATGTATATTAGAATGTTGTAGGTATCGATACAACGGCCATTTTGATGTATAAAAACGGTCATGGGTTTAAAGGTCAAGGTCACAGATTTGAAACAATACTGAAATGATCTTGAAAACTATTAACTTTTTGTATAGGCATGTATGTTAGAATGTTTTAGGTATTGATACAATGGTTATCATGATGTAAAGAAAAAAGTCATTGGGGTTTAGTATTTATGTTTTCTTTAAATCTATCAGCTAGCCATTACTTATCAGGTGAGCGTATCAGGCCCATGGGCCTCTTGTTTATTCTTAGAACCAACTAATATAAATTTGAAATGATCATCATATATTTAAATTTATATCAATTTATGTGTTTGGCATGTAGTTTTGTCACATATTTATATCTAGTTTGAACAACCAACATGTACGCATCTGAAAGCGTCCTCAATTCATGAACATATGGACATATTCAGTTTTTTAACACCTAGTGTTAAAAACAGTACACCTTGCCATTCAAAATATGAACACCAGTGTTCAATAACTGAACACCTAGTATTCAAAAAGATGAACACCAAACGTTAAAATTTGGAACACCATTACATGTTCAAAAAGTGTTACAAAATGTGTCAGTTTACACAATATGTTTTATCATTGCATGTAATTTAGTGGTGTTATTGGCAACTCTTGCTATATCTAGGTACACTTTCAGCGACAACTTAAGTAATTAAAATAGAAAATAATAAATCAAAGCAACATGTTGTATACTACCATCTGCAATCAGTCTTAAAGTTTTTAAGTTCTTTTAAGTTGAACATCATCCTGAACACAAACAGAATTTTGAACATGGAGTATCATGACACTCCACACAAGCATGTGGACAAGAGAGACTATATATCCGATATGTAATCTCTTGCACTTGCATTAGACTATTTTCATTCAGTCATCAGGAGCAAGCAGTATATCTTTTTGTATGGGCACAGGATGTCCCACTAATTTCAAATCCAATTTTATTAGAACCAAGTATCCATGGCCAAATCATTGGTTACCTTATTAGAATTTTAAACATTGCGTTGTTGTCAATGTATAGGTCTCCGTAGTTAATACAGGCAGAAAACGTGTAAACTTCCGGCAATAGCAAAACTCATAAAATGTTTAAATATTAAATTCATAAATAATAAATGTTGGACGACGACGAAATGTTTAAAATTTGACCAACTGGAAAATAAACGTTCCCGGTGTCCAACTTTTCGGGACTTTTTTTGTTACATAGGTGTCGACACTGTTTACATTCCAACAAAAATAAATTCTGTCGCAATTAGTTTTTGATAGAATGACTAGACTAAGTATACCACTTCCAGGGCCGTAACTTCTTCAGAGGCAGACGAGTTGCCTCGTCCAGGATTTTACCAAATTCTGCGTAATTAAATCCAAAATATCAAAATAAATTAGTGATAAAAACCTACGAGTTCGTTAATTTGTAAATCTTTGTTGACTAAGCTACGGGACGTCTGAAAGTCTGCTACAGAGCGATGACAGGAGATCGGTTCTGTAATCTTGCCATGTTACAAATCCATCGTGACGATGGCATTGGAAATGTTTCTCCAAAGAAAATTCTTAAGAAGTGGGACAGCACAGGAATTCGCAAGATCCCACTTGCATTTGAACAATTAGACTAGAGTCCGATATTTATGTCGATTATGACATGTAATAAATTCAGATTTAACTTTGGATTAATGTTATTTTTTAATTTTATGTAGTAAATTAGAATATACAGCATCCAACTGTCTGTCTGCTTTACAGAAGAATTATTCAATATGAACCATAATAATTTCAGAAAGATTACCATTTCCGGTTTCCTTGGGGATTGTTAATCTAGTGAGTCACTAAATATGTTAGGGCCAATGACGTAATCAAAATGTTGTATGTTTTTCCGAAGCAAATTTTGCATTTAAATTGAAGGAAATGGCAGGATTTTGTGTCAAAAATATCAAAATTTTCCGGGGGCCCCCGGACCCCCTAACTCGTCCTGCTTGTCTCTTCCACAAATCAATTCTAGTTACGGCCCGACTTCACATTGGACAATATACACACGCGTACTTTTATGTGATTTTTCAGATGGAGAAGTCCAAGAGGAGACAAAAGCCTCGAAACACCTACAAACCTTGTTGAGTTTGTTTATGATCACTCTGATTGTTATGACCGGAACCAGGTCCATCTATCAGAACATCCAATGACATACCGAAATAGTACGGAAAAAGAGTCGAAAAAGAACCAGATCCTCTCCGGCTTGGTTCATATTCTGATTCTTAATTTCTTATTAAAGACATCACCGTAGTCCACATTCCTATTCAATTTCTCTTGTAGAATTTCCTGTGTTTAACCTTATTTGGCAACTTCGCTTTGTAATTTGAGTTTTGACTGAACACTTCTACGGACGAGTTGATAGCACATAGGCGTGGTGCGTAGGCGTCAAACCGTTCTGAGGAATTCTGGTCAACTCGCCCCATTACCAACTCGCCCCCACTTATTTTAAAGTCAACACCAACTCGCCCCAATATATATAATAATTAAAAAATAATGAACAGAATAAAAATTTATTATAATAATTAATTTTTATTCTGTTCATTAAAAAATTAATTTTTGCATTTTCCCGTGTTTATTGTTTGTACAATCCATCAAAACAACGTTGTCACAGTGAACTTAATTTGTTGTCGTTTTTTAAAAATATTATTGTAATAATAATACACTTATACGACAGGCCCCAACTCTGAAAAAGGGGCGTGTAAAAATCAATTTCATGCTACATTTAACCCTTTACCTTCAGTGGTCATTTGATGACAATACATCTCTCCTAACTAGGATTTAAATAAACATTTAAAGTTGACCATTGATATATTTTACTGTTACACAGGTAACACTTTAAAGTGGATTTCAGATTTAATTTTTTTTAGAAATGGTATTTATTCAATATGTAACACAACTTTCAAAACAAATGTAAAGCAAACAAACATTCAAACCTAAATATAAAAACGACCTCTGGGACTTTTTTAGACAATTGGCTTATATACAGATGTTCTTTTTGGTTGAAATATAAAGCAATTGCCCATAAAACAGTGGTCTTAAAAGACAGGTGGTCTGTAAACAAATGGTCACATTAGCAACATTTTATTTACAATTATAATTGCCACTTATATCTAGACATCGGCAGCTGTAGACAAAGGTGTATAAATCTTGTCTGTATGTTGCACTGATGGCATTATTACGCAGGGTTCTTTATCATGTCCAGTGGCGTAGCGTGCATATTAGCAAATAATCCTGTGCTTGCGCATGATTTTTTAAAAATATGTTTTAAAAACATTAATCCAATCAGTCATTTGGTACAAATGACAAACAAAATAATATATTGCGAAAGTAACAAACATTGGATTATTATTATTTTTTTCTTTCAATCATTTAAAGAATTAATTATTCACAAAAACATAGCCACAAATTTCGTCTCACTCTTAGTCTAGTAGTGATAAGCCAATCAGTTCATAGGTGAACATTTTCCTCAAATGCATGTGAACCCAAATACCCAGACCCAGGTGAAATTACTACTGCAGATATGAGGGATGGAAGCCTTAACTGAAAACTTTTAATGACATCCTCAGCTTTTGGTAACAATTTCAGTTTCTAGCTTCTAAAGATGAATTAAATCGAGGCCCTATAAGGATTCAGATATTGGCTCCATATTTTCAAAAATTTCTCCGACCACTTCCACCTAGATTGAAGGCGTCTTTGCCATCAGACTTGCACATTCATTCTTTTCTGGCTACGCCCCTGATGCCACGTCTACTGTGACATAGGGCCTAAGTTCCTATCACAAATAAACAAGACTTTTATTTCGTAAATGCTGAGTGCTTGGCGAAAGAGCACCCATTACCCACCTTCAAGTCTTGGGTTTGGAATCCAATACCTCCCACTTATGGAGAGAGCACTCTAACAACTGAGCTACCGCGGCGATTTGAGTGGAATAATAATGTTTAATGTCATAGTTTTTAATGAGACAGTCAGTTATCAGATATCCGGAGAAAACTGTGCAGAATATCTGGATATGTCTATTGTCAATAGCTAATAGTCCAACGAAGTTATTTATAGACGGTGTGTTTGTGCATGTGCGTGTGTGTGTTAATATATCAAAAGCCCCAACACAAAGGATGCTGGAAAACACGCAAGTCAAATACACATGTAATTGTTAGTGGAATCTTTGACATGTAGGCATCTACATATGAAGTCAATCCTACATGTATATTACTATTTTATGCGATAATCATTTTTTGTCAAAGGAAATAAAGGTGCACATATAAAAAAATGGAAGTTCAAAAGCCCTTAAAATGTCTATATTTGTTTTAAATCTAATTTTTTAACATCATTGACCTACCGTGCAATCAAGATATACATATTGATTTGTGTAGCATCTCATATTGGGGAGTACATACATTTTTGCATATGGAAACTTTCAAGTAAAATGAATGAAATAAACATGCACCTCCAAAAAGGCAATCAGTTAAGTGGAAATCTACGCCATCAGTACTTTGATTCTGTGTGTCAGTGTAAAAATGAGAATTTAGAATTTGAAGTACCCGAGTCAGTTCTTAAAACTGTCCTAAAGGCTTTAAATCAATTTACTGTCCATAAACCAGGATGTGGTCAACTATTAATTTAAATCTATTGAATTTCAGTTTCTTTTGGACCGCCTTATTTAAATAGCTTAGAACCTGACTTGGGTGACATTTTTGGGGCCTGGCGTATAAGTGAATAATAATAACAATTATCGGCACATTTTATCACCGGAAATTGCCGTGTGTTGACAGTGTGTTATGGCTTAGTGTGAATTTATGCAAACATGTTTATTTTGACTAAACGATACACAAGCAGTTTACGGGACATGTGTGCACTATGATCACACGACCTTTGGCTTCGTTTTCATTTTCGAAAGTTCAAAAAATATTCAAAGAAAAATATTTTGACCAATAAGATTATCGACAACGATTTCAGATACATGTATAAATGTGAAACGTTACGATGGACACGGCAGACAATTGTATTGTTTGTCAAAAACGTGTATAGGGGAAGCAACATGCATTGCTGAGCAAATTGTGAGTCTATTGGCTTATGTAGAGACCAACTGGGTCCTTTCCAATCGTGACATTTCATCGTGGTGTGTTTTAACTAAAGTATAAGAACGAACAATGATGTAGAAGGGTGGCACAGGAGGATAAACCATAAGACCAGAGATGCGTTACCACCGTTTTATGTGCTAATTCCTCTTTTGCACAGTGAGGCAAGTCTCCTCCCTTTACAGATAAAACTTGTATCTGAAGGGAAATTGCGCAGATTTCAAAGAAGCAAAAGTGTTTTTGTGCAAAGAAAGTTATTTTCTCACCTGATCTTGTGACATATGGACTAGTAGACGATTCGGGTTTAGGGACTGATGTGTTACTGTTTGTACACACATGTGGACTAGGGGGTGTGTCAACATCAGCGGTATGGTCCAATTGCTTCGACTCAGCAATGAGACTGGGAGACACGGATGGGGAAGGTGCTAGCATATCATCATCACTGGGAATTGGTGGAATATTTTCATTGGTTTTGATTAAATCACGTCTATTTCGACGATAAACACCACCATTGGCTGTTTTAACAATATAAGATTTACCAGCACTTTCTGGGTGTTTCTCAGAAACAACAGCAGGTTTCCATAAACCATCACCTTGTCGGACTCTAACTGGGTCACCTACTTCCAGAGGTTTAAGGGTTTTACTTCTCTCGTCAAAGTACCTTTTTTGGTATGCTTGCTTTGAGCATAACTTTATATGTACCTCGGTATGTTCGGGCTTGTTAAACTGAAGTTGCTCAGTTGTAGTGGGTAAGAATGATCGCAGCTTTCTATTCATTAATAGCTGAGAAGGTGTATAACCTGCGTGCAAGGGGGTCGTGCGGTATTCTAAGAGTGCTATATTTAGGTCAGTACCATCAGTTTTACACTTGCTAAACATACGCTTTACTGTTTGTACAGTTCTTTCAGCTAACCCGTTGGATTGTGGGTAGTGGGGGCTGGATGTATTGTGTTCAAAGTCCCATTTTTTGGAAAATTTGGTGAATTCCTTAGAGGAATATTGGGGACCATTATCAGAGACAACTGTCTCTGGGATGCCATGTCTACAAAATGTATCTTTGAGTTTGTTAATGACTGAATCACTTGTGGTGTTACCTAATTTATGAACGTCAAAGAATAAGCTGTAATAATCCACTACCAGCACATAATTAGCATTATTCCACATAAACAGATCTGTGGCAACAATTTGCCATGGATACTCTGGGACCTTGTGGGGTTCGAGCGGTTCCTTAGCATTATTATTTCTACGTTCAAGACACACTGAACAATTAAGTACCAAGTTGGTGATATCACTTGACATTTTGGGCCAAAATAAGCAATCACGACCTCGGCTAAGTGTTTTCTCAACACCCATATGACCAACATGAAGGCGCTCTAGCATAGAGGACCTCAGAGCCTTAGGAATAACAATTTTGTTTCCCTTTAATATGAGATCACCAACTACCGTCAATTCGTCCCTGTGGTTCCAAAATTCCATAAGATTGGGGGGACATTCATTTCGAGTGTCAGGCCAGCCATCTAGTATAACTGACTTCAGTAACTGAAATTGGGGGTCAATGACTCTTGTTCAATACTATGCATCTTGTTGTCACTTATAGGAAGACTCGTCATGACCATGTGAACCTGTGCATCTAAACTCTCAGAAAGTTCTGGGCAAGTGTCTGATACAAATCTCCGTGATAAGGTATCTGCCACAGGAATGCTTTTACCTGGTAAATGTACAACCTCTAAATTATAACATTGTAGCTTTAAAATCATGCGCTGTAGCCTAGCTGGGGCATCTAATAAAGATTTCTTCATAATTGAAACTAAGGGTTTATGATCTGTTTCAACTTTGACACGACGACCATATATGTATTGGTGAAATCGAGAACAACCAAATACGATACCATACATTTCCTTTTCAATTTGGGCATAGTTTACCTCAGAGGGCGTCAAAGATTTAGATGCATATGCCACTGGCTTGTTGTGAACAACCAAATACGATACCATACATTTCCTTTTCAATTTGGGCATAGTTTACCTCAGAGGGCGTCAAAGATTTAGATGCATATGCCACTGGCTTGTTATCTTGGAGAAAGACAGCTCCTAAACCATATTTGGAAGCGTCAACTTGCAAAACTACATCTTTTTTGGGGTCATAATAGGCTAACACCGGACCTGGTGACCTAGTTAAGATCTCTTTGACCTTCTGAAAAGCATCGACCTGGGGTGTGTCCCATGAAAATTCAACATCTTTATTCAGTAAGCTACGTAGGGGTTTGGTTGGTTGGTTGGTTGAATGTTGCTTAACGTCGCATCAGCAATTTTTCAGCTATTCGCGACAAAAACTATTTAATTAATCTCTATGGATTAATCTATGAACAATTTTGTGTATGCATGTGAAGTGCGAGGGTGTTGTATGGTCTGCCTTGTACTAGCGCGCACTCAGGGCGACTTTACCGTGCTAGCTCACAGAGCCAGTACGCCGCAGACAAGCGTACCACTCCCCCAGTCCATTATACTGATACCAGGTGAATCAGTGAAGGCCAACGGCAAGGAAAATTCACTTTCCCACATGTGGTCCGAGCGGGACTCGAACTCACAGCGGTGAGAGACCCTGGATTTGAAGACTGACGTCTTATCCATTAGGCCACCGCGCCCTCTACGTAGGGGTTTAGTAACCTCAGCTAGATTGGGTGCGAACTTGGAGAGGTAATTCACCATACCCAAAACTGTTTGCAGCTCTACCTTATTAGTTGGGGGTGGCATGTCTAGTATGGCAGTGACCTTACTGGGGTCGGCCTTGAGACCAGATGAAGTTAAAACATGACCAAAATATGTAACTTCGGTTACACCAACCTCTAACTTGTCCTTGTTAAGTTTCATACCCCTAACACGAGACCTATCCAACACTTTACGTAAATTTGTGTCGTGTTGTTCACGGGTTGAACCATAGACCAGAATGTCGTCTACAATAGCAACGACTCCATCAAGACCTGAATAACATTCATCCATCTTGGACTGAAATATATCTTGAGAACAGTTAAGACCAAATGGGAGCCTTTTGTACCGATATCTACCATAAGGGGTATTGAATGTAGTCAAGTATGATGACTGTTCTATTAGGGATATGGCCCAATAACCTGAACGGACGTCAAGTTTTGTAAAATACATAGCACCGGATAACTGGGGTAGAACATCCTCTAGGGTTTTCATGGGGTAATGGGGACGTTGTATGGCCACATTTAAATCTTTAGGATCAAGACATACCCTTAACTTATGGTTGGGCTTTTCTACAACCACTAGTGAATTGACCCATGGGGTGGGAGAATCAACTTTACAGATTATATCGGACTCTTCCATTCTGTCTAACTCTCCCCTAAGTCTGTCTCTGAGAGCTACAGGGATACGACGTGGGGGGTGTACCTTGGGAGTACAATTAGGGTCGACATGTATGGTGGCTCCCCCGGTAATGAGACCTATACCTTGAAAAATATCCGAGTACTCGTCTAGTACCGACGATCTACTCATAGGACTAGGCACTTGGTTTGTGCTGGGGGGTTTGGCCTTACAAGACAGCTCAGCACTGTATACTAACTTAATTAATTCAAAGTCTAAGCATGACTTCATACCTAGTATAGGGGGTGAAGTGGTGTCTACACAATAAAATTCTACATTGCTATCTTTTCTATAATGGCATGGTAGATTACAAGTACCAAGTAGGGGTAAGCTGCTGCCATTGTATGCAGTTAAGGTGCGTACTGTTTTCTTTAAGGGGCCTGTGAACTCAAGTGTATCAAGTATGTGTTTCGGTAAAATGTTTACCTGGGAGCCAGTGTCAAGTTTAAACTTGACGGGTTTTTTACATACATTAAAAGTTACAAAGGCTTGATTATTACAATATCTATCACTACAGTTAAAGTCACTAATAGAGTCTACAAAGAAGTCTTCTTCTTGAGCTGTGTCTGTGATATTAAGTTCGTGAACGATTGGCCTTGGAATTGAAGTACTTGAACTGGATCGGCACACTTTAGCGAAATGATTCCATTTTTTACACTTGTTGCATTGTTTTCCCTTCGCAGGGCACTGATCGCGTTTGGTGTGGGAACCACCACAGTTTAAACAATGTTTGTTATATTTGTTATATTTATCACCACTGTGATCGATTCTTTCCGGATGTTGATTTCTTACTTGGTTGCCGCGATTGTGTATCCGTCTCCGTGGCTTGAGATCCTTGACCTTGACCTTCGAGATTGTTCATTTCCTTTAATTGTCCTTGTGAGTATTCAAAAGCTTGTGCGATTTGTATTGCTTTTTCCAATGTCAAAGTGTCACCTTCATTGATGAGTTTTTCCTTCACTTTTGGCGAGTTTGTACCAAAAATAAGGCTATCACGTATCTTCTCGTCGTTGTCCTTGAAATTACAATCTTTGGCTATCAGCTTTAAACGTGTGATGTATTGCTCAACGTTCTCGGTGCCTTGTGTTTCATGTCGAAATTTACACCTGGCGAGAAGTGAATTTTGTTTTGGTTGGACGAATGCCAAAAATTTGTCGAAGTGCACAGAAAGCTTTTTCCCATCTGCTTCGCTCAAATTCCAAGTATTGAAGATATCTCGTCCTCTCTCGCCAACCCACAAAAATAAATATGTAATTTTTACCGTTTCCTCTTTCTCCACAAGAGGGCCATTGAAAATTAACTCCACGTGTTGGCGGAATTTTTTCCACGTGTCGATCAAGTTTGTCGAGTCCCAGTTCATTTGGGGTTGCGGTACACCGTTTAAATCCATTGTATGATGTTCCCGTTAACATCTGACACCATGTAATGTTATGTTGTGTGTAGGTAATACACAATAAAGAATGACAAAGAACGACTGCTTCAGTGTTCAACATGTATTTCAGACATCGTGGTAACGCTGCAAGCGTTCACTAAAAATATAACGTGTTACACATACAATAAGTAATGACGTCACGATATTGAGTGCTCTATTGAACCTCGTTGATAACCTCGTTCCCAGTATACATGCTGTTACTATAATGTCTATATAATAAAGTCAATAATGTTACAATTTCTGACTTAATCAGCGCAAAAATCATTTGCGGGGAAGACATCTTGAAAAATTGAATAAACCGCATCGCGCATGCGCAGTTAACGGTATACTCGGTTACATCGATGTGATATGGAAATTTATGCAAATTAACCAGGTCGAAGCTGTAGAAAACAAATCTTAGTGCAGTTTTCAATAAAAATCGATAATTACAAACTTTTGACACTTTTACCTCAATTACAACCAAAATTTTAATAATAACACGTTAGTCATTAAATCTGTGGGTCAGCCAATTTTCTTGTCCACTTGCATGTCTATTTTTGTCTTAAATTAATGTCCTAATCAGAAAACAAATGAATAACACATTTCTCATTTAGATCTGATAATTGTTATTAGAAATTAAACCAATATTACTACTATGAATCAAAATTTTGTGAGAGATTACAAAATATCACCGAAGCTGTCTGAGATAGAATTGTTTTATTTTATTTATTTAAAGTATGGAAAATTTTTTCTCCAGAACAGATATTAGATTTGCTATTCATAAAGTGAAACAAAAATTTGATTTGCTTTATTTATTGAAACCAGAGCAACTTGATATTATAGAAAATGTTTTGAACAGAACTCGTGTATTTTCTATTCTTCCAACTGGATTCGGTAAAAGTCTGACTTATGTCTTTCCACCACTCGTACTTGATGAGGTAAGTGAATATATATATATATATATATATATATATATATATATATATATATATATATATATATATATATATTAAAGTTAAGTTTACTCTATATAGAATTTTATTTAATTTTTCCTCTTTTCAAGAAGTGTGCACAAAAACTAGCTTAAAATTGTATGTCTTCTTAGGTTATATAAAAAAATTTAAACAAGTTTTGTAGGTACCGGGTTTTTATTGCGATGTAATTCAGTTGGTAACAGAATACCTGTGACTTCTATCCATCAAGAATTCTTACAATTCTGCAATTTTGTCTGTAACATTAAATGCAAAAATACATATATTTATTTAAAGTGGGACAATCTAATATTTTACGTGTGGCTAAGAATTCATCTTACATAAATAATCTTGGACTAATTAATATGTTAGTGTTAAAAAAAGGATGGGATTTTACAGAACTAGTCCTGGTAAAAACTTGCAATGGTTTAAAATCTTACTGGGGGAGAGAGAGAGAGAGAGAGTGTAATCCTGCTGAATAGTGAAATCAAATAAACTGCTGTAAATACTTTGGTAGACAAGTTTTAAAATAGTGATTCTTGAACTCAATTATCAAGAAAATACTAAAAAAATTTTAAAGTGAACTATTTAACTAATACATTTTAATATTTAAAATTTTGTTATTTACCAGATTGAAGCTGATAAAAGACCAATATCTCCCTAATAGTCTCACCACTAAAAAGTCTCATGCTTGATCAAGTAACAACATGGAAGAGTAAAGGAAATAATTGTGCAGCTTTAGGGAGGACTGATGAAATAGACTATAATACTATGATTGGTATATACAGCAAATCATATATCTGTCAAACAGATATTATATTTTATTTTTATACATTTACAAATAAATTAATATGGTTACAAGACAACTGTAATAACAGTATAAATACAATACATGCAAAATTTATATAAAAAAAAATGAATTCACTTTTTTCAGTTTAATAGGAACTTTCTAAAATTTGTTATAAATATTACTATTACAAATGACAAATCTACAATGTTTATAAAATAATAATAATTCTCTTTTATTTCTGAAACAAATATAAAAAATGGGAACATCAGTCTATTATTTTCCTCACCAGAAGCCATACTGTCAGATTATGGGAGAGAACTTCTCTGTAGTTAACCATATAAAGATAGATTATGTATGCTTGCTTTTGATGAGGCTCACTGTATCATTGAATGGTAATTTAATCATTTGTATGATGTAAAAAAAAAATGAAATATTCTGTCTGTGTATAATATCACCAATGACATGATTTTGTGTTCACTTACCATATTACTTGGTTAAAAAAATGTCTTGTAAGATAAAGTTTATGTATCAGTTTTCAGTCTAAAAATATCACTTGCACTTAATTATTTTAACTGTTTAATTAAATACTTTAAAATAACCATTTTAACCTGCCCATCGACATTATTAGTAATAAATTTGCTAATGAAATTCCTGTCTTTAACTAGGGGTGAAGATTTCCGTCCACTTTACAAAGAGGTGTCCTTACTTCGCAGCATTGCTAGCCAGTGTCCAGTTTTGACATTAACAGCCACATGCACACAGAAGATGATGAATGATATTCTCACTCATTTACTGCTATCAAAACAACCGGTTGAAACTGTAGCAGTATTACCAGACAGGTAAGAAGGATTGTAAACCTCAGTTTAAGCAGCTTGATTTGTATTAATGTTCATCTAAAGTCCATTATCTCCATCATTTAATACTATTTTACTTTTTAACTCTTTATTGTTCTTGTTTACTCAGTCTTCTAATTACTGACATGGTTATATAAATGTTTTCCTGCTTACAGACCAAATTTAATGCTACACATTAAGAGAACAAAGACATTTGAGAAGGAACTGGACTGGTACATTACAAAGTTGCGAGATCATGGTGTGGCTGCTCCTAAAGCTATTATATACTGCAGGTAATTTTGTTTACATTGTGGAAATGAATTACATCAATAAATTTTCAAACCTGACTACTATTTCATTAATACTGAAAGGTTTTTTTTAATACTTGTATTCATTTTAAAGTAACATTGTTTTATATACCAATTTAGGTAGTTTTATTGAAAAAAATAAAAGTGGTCAAGATAATGTAAGCTCAGCTAACAAAAAAAAACCTCTCCAATTTTCAGGTCTATGACACAGGCAGCTGATGTATATGCTTACATAATGCATAAAATAGGGAACCAAGCTTGGCTAACACCAAACAACAAAGACCCCAGTAAAAGATTACTTGATATGTACCACTGCTCTTCACCATCCGTTGACCAAAAGCGTGTAACAGTGGAATTTCTAAAAGAAGATTCTTCAATAAGATGCGTTATTGCTACAATTGCTTTTGGAATGGGAGTTCAAGTGTCTGATGTGAGATACATTTTCCACTGGGGAGCTAGAAAGACACCGCTTTTTTACTGGCAAGAAATTGAAAGATGTTGCCGTGATGGAGAGCAGGGACACTGTTATCTTTTTTTAACCCCCAACTCCCTTCATCCACAAAGAGTTGATGAAAAAATGATTAAAATTTGCAAAGATGATACCAAATGTTAAAGAGTTGGCATACTTGAACACTTGACAGTCACAGGAATGGATATATCTTCACTGGCGCTCTTGCAAAAACGTTCACCTTGTGACCTCAACTGTAATATATGTAAATGTGCTCTCTGTTTTTGTTGTTCAAGATGCCAATTTAAGTGTAAATGTTCCAATGTTTGATATTTTAGATTGTTTTCAGTACCAGTTCGATACTAGAAATTAAGTAAATATTACATATTCATTACTTATAAAAATATTTTTTTCACATTTCACGTTTTTTTTACTGTCAGGTCAGTAGGGAAGTACTTCACACATTAAATCTAATTTGTAAAAATATTTCTTCAGTGTACTTTTGAGTTTTTCAGGATGTCTGATAGAGTTTTGCATTTCAAATCCAGGATATGCTGTATGCTTTCGTCCAGGAATGATGTCAAAAGTTTGTCAGCATTATACTCTTTTACAAACTTCTTAACATCCAAGGAATAATCTTTTCTTCCACCAGACTGTTGTTTCACCCATGTTCCTGAAACTTGCTTCTGGAACACTCTGTCTAGGTCTCTACCAAGGGAGCCAATAAACTGACTGGTCCTAGCTACATTTTTGTCACTGTAGTGACCTTTCCCAGACTTCAGATTCTCTGTAATCAGATATTTTATTATTTGTAAACAGAATTTTAAAAAAATCTAAATAAAAATATAACTTCAAAAATTAAGTATATCTCTTTGATCTAAGTTAGTACTCATTACTATTGGTTATGTAGTTGATAAGTAGTAGGGGACTTGCAAACCACTACACAATATTAAAGAGATAACCAAGGATTTTAAGATTTATACCTCATAAAAAGAACTGAAAATAATGCCTATTTTAAACAAACCATGACTTAATGTCATTATCTTTAATGTCATTTTACAGGAAAACATTCAGTATAATGTGACCGAGTGGGGTGTTGTGTATGTCTACGACATAATACTTTGCACCTTAAAAGTCGCCATCAGTGTGCACTAGTACAATGCATACCATAAATACACCCGCACGCACTCATGCACCTCATGAAATTGTGTATAGATTAATCCTAGAGATTAATAATAACATTGTTCTTGTCGCAAATGACTGAAAAAATGTCAATGCGACGTTAAACAATAATCAAACAAAAAAAACAAAAACAAAAAAACAAACAGAAAAAAATCTAATTCTGCCACACCAGAACTAAAGTTCCGAAAGAAATTATTAGGTATAAATGAGGTCCATTTAATTTCAATCTATTGAAAACATCTCAAAATTCTCTCCTCTAATTCTGTTATCTTTTCTAAGGTTTTTTTTCTGTCTAGTGAAAAATCTTGCTCTTTACAATTATTTGCTGGATAATTCTTTACAAAAAATAAAATTTTTATACCTTTAAAATCACAGTTGAGAAACTCATTTACTAAATCCAGTTCTATATTGTGGCCTAGCCCACCTTTCAGATTTGCTGTTCTGTTCCACAATATTTCATTTCTTATTCTTGTTGGCTGCCATCCCTGGACATCTTTAAAACAAACCTTTATAATTTCTAAAAATGTGAAAAAAAACCCAAAGAAACATGTACATGTTCCTACATAATTTGATATTTAGAGCAGTAAAAAGGAATCATTTAGCATTTTATCTTTGCAAGTTTTCATCTTTCACAATTTAAATATTTTATTCACTAATAAGTTTTTAAATGTTATTAGTCCCCTACCGGCGAAAGCCGAAGGGGACTTTAGGTTTGCACTCTGTCTGTCTGTCTGTCCGTCTGTCACACCTCAGTTTTCCACACTTTTTTTCTAAACTCTTGTAGATAATGAACTGATTTTTGGTATGTGAGTCTACCATGGTGAGTTGCAGATCAAGTTAGCGTTTCATTGTGGTCCGCTAATTTTTACCGGAGTTATGGGCCTTTGAACTTTGAAAATTCACTGAAATTTTAGTTTTCCGCACTTTTTTTCTAAATGCTTTTAGATAATGAACTGATTTTTGGTATGTGAGTCTACCATGATGAGTTACAGATCAAGTTTACGTTTCGTTTCCATCTGCTAATTTTTACCGGAGTTATGGCCCTTTGAACTTTGAAAATTCACTGAAATTTTAGTTTTCCGCCTTTTTTTTCTAAATGCTTTTAGATAATGAACTGATTTTTGGTATATAAGTCTACCATGATGAGTTACATGTCAAGTTTACGTTTCGTTTCCATCTGCTAATTTTTACGGGAGTTGTGGCTCTTTGAACTTTGAAAACTCACTGAAATTTTAGTTTTCCGCACTTTTTTTCTAAATGCTTTTAGATAATGAACTGATTTTTAGTATATAAGTCTACCATGATGAGTTACAGATCAAGTTTACGTTTCGTTTTCATCTGCTTATTTTCACCGGAGTTATGGCCCTTTGAACTTTAAAAATTCACAGAAATTTTAGTTTTCCGCACATTTTTTCTAAATGCTTTTAGATAATGAACTGATTTTTGGTATATGAGTCTACCATGATGAGTTACAGATCAAGTTTATGTTTTGTTCCATCTGCTAATTTTTACGGGAGTTATGGCCCTTTGATCTTTGAAAATTCACACAAATTTTAGTTTTCCGCACTTTTTTTCTACAAGCTTGCAGAAATGGAACTAATGTTTGGTATATGAGTCTACCATAATGAGTTACAGATCAAGTTTATGTTTGGTTTCCATCTGCTAACTTTTACGGGAGTTGTGGCTCTTTGAACTTTGAAAATTCACTGAAATTTCAGTTTTCTGCTCTTTTTTTCTACACACTTGCAGTTAATGAATTGTTTTTTTTTGGTATGCAGGTCAACCATGACGAGTTACAGATCAAGTTTACGTTTCATTTCATTCCACTAGTTTTTATGGGAGTTATGGCCCTTTGAACTTTAAAAATACAATGAAATTTTATTATTTTGCACTTTTTGCTACATGCTTTTTGAGAACTTCATTGCTGGTTTTTGATTTTACTATGATCAAGTTTTGCTTTCATCTTGAACAACAAGTATAATTTATGTACCATGTAATAATGCACATTTTACCTAAAACTTTGGGATTAGTGAAATATGCGACCGGTAGGGGACTATGTATTGTTTTGCAATACTCTCAGAATGCTTGTTAATATTATCATTTTCTTCATTTATATGAAGATAGATTATCAAATGAATAACAACGTAATCCCTGCGAGGATGCCCGACCAGAAATTAGGAGGCAATTTAAAAAATAGAGTTTCAGAAAAGATTTGCATTACATAAATTCAATGTTCATTTAATACAGTAACTGTACCTGCTAATAGTTTATGACCAAGAATAAGGTACTTGTTGTGATTTTTCTGCCAGAACTCCACCATGTCTATTCTCCAATGGCTTATCAATATTTCTCCATCATTTTCCCGTACAGCATCTCTATAAGCTTGATCTTGTAAACCCCGCCAAAGCATAGCACACGTGTAGAGAAATATATGGCCCTTTTTATCTATCTGTGATATTTCTTTCCTTTTTTCTGGCAACTGTTACATGTCCATTTTTTCCTGTAACATTGAATGTTGAAACAAACAGACTGTAATGAAATGAAAAGATATAATCAAAAACAAACATACTTATCCATTTCCGAATCACAATCCAGAAGCAAAGTAAAAACTTTGGAACTGACAAGTTAGGTTAGACACGTGAACTTCCACCAGGGAAGTGAGGCCGGGTGCTCCGGAAGGGTAAGCACCTCCTGTTCAGCTAGCTACACCCGCCACGTGTGTAATCAAAATTGTGTGAAAGGAACATGGATCTATGAGACGTCAAATATATCCAAGGCAATCCTGGACACAGAGACATCAAACTTATCAACAATACTGTGATGACGGCCATAAAACGATAAGCCTAGGCTTGCAATATCCCTGAGTCAACAATTTATTTGCAAGCAGCCTACTTCGTTGTACAAAGTCCCCGTAGTGGGAACAAGCTCTACCATAGCGTATTAATTGGGAAACAAATACACCATAAGCAGGAGAAGCAGGTATATTGCTGCATAAAAAAGGAAAGTTGACAATAGAAAAATTGAAGTCATCACGTTTGTCATAAAGTTTTAAATGTAGCCTTTCCTGTGCGTCATATTTCAGGTATAAGTCTTAAGAACATGTATATGGAAAAACCAGTTTTTACTCGCATTAAGGTAATAATCATCATATTTATGACTTGTCTTTTATATCTAAGCAGAAGACTTACTAGATTATTTATCTTTGCAAACGGTCAGTTGTTATTTTATCCTTTTATCTACCTTAATTTTATCATTCTTTTGACTTTGACCCTGTAAATAAGTCCAATGCAACTTAAGTGGAATAGTCTTCCACCACTGCAGTTTCCACACGGTGAGCACCGTACAGTCTGCAACGTCTTGTCATATTTCTGACATATACAGTATTGTGACCTTTTTGTTGCTTTACAATAGTCACTACACCACCAGTCCTCACCTGGAACATTATCTTCCGCAATACTAACACAACTCAGATGGAACCATCTTCCTTGAACACTTAACCATTGATTCTCCTGTATCTACATAAAACAAAACATACAAAGAAGAGATTAAATGTATATCTTGCATACTTTTTTTAAATTTCAATTTGTTTCTCGTTTGCATTAATATCTAACCTACACATATTTCAGACATTTGTTTAAAACAAACCTGTAGCTCAATTCTTTCAACCCTGATATAGATTACTTTTTTTAGCATTTAGAGTAGCATTAGAATTACTATTAAATTTAGAAATTTCCAAGAATGCTATACTCTTCAATCCAATCTAGCTTGATTTAAAACATAAATCTTGAGCAGAAATTTAATAAATATACAGACAAATTATGACTAGTTAGTTGTTGATGCTTATCGTCCAATCAGCAGTATTTCAGCTAGTCATGGTGAGATTATATTTTTTCATTATCTCTACATTGCGACTGCATGTTAGTTTTTGTTTTACTTGTGCTAGCTCACTAAAGTATTATGCCAAAGAAAGATATGAAAACCCCACTTAAGTCACATTATACTAATACTGACCACACTAGTTGTTACTCTATCCTCTAAATGCTAAGTGCAAGGTAATGAAGCAGTAATTGTTTTTAAGGTATGCCGCGACTGGGGAATGGAACCATCAAGCAGACACTCTTCATCAACTTGAAAAACATATACTTTCTTTCCTGTCACATGCAAGGTATACAATAGCATAATAAGACAGTGACATACCATCTTTACAGATACAGTATTCAAAGTAACCTTCCTCATCATCTGCATCAATTACTTCATTTATAGACTGCATGTCCACTTGGTTCCAAACTGTCCCCACAATCTTTTTCGCCAACATAAGGAGATAATCATTTTGCTCATTTATATCTGATGGTAAGTCTTGTGGCTTGTCACAAATCTCTCTCATATTGCAAACTTTCATGGCCAGTAATGCAACAAGCCCTTCAGTTGCAAACTCAGTAAGTCAACCAAAGGATTAAAAGAAGTGTTAACCGATTTGGTGACAATTCTATGATTACATGTGCTGCGGATATGAAAGAGTGTTCCACGATCTGCCTCACTGCTTCCGCTATATAACACGTCCACAGTGTCCTAAAAATAAAACTTATATTTCTATATCTAGTGAAGTTTACCAAGGTTTTGTAAATTTATTAGTAAATACATAACAAAAAGCATCAGTTTAATTTTGTTGCGCCATATGTACACACTTCAGAAAGTCATTTCTCATTAGTGACACTAGGGACCGAAAACTAAACTATCAAATCAAAATGTGAATAAAACTATTGAAATAGACTTAAGTATAAGAGTATGTACCTGAAACAAAATGCATCTTTTATGAAATTCTTGTGGAACTGGTATCAACCCTTCAAGACGACCCTCTTTCGTGAGAGAAGCTGATCGAGCTGCTTTGGCATCACGCATTCTTTAAATTGACAAGCCATCACCATGGCAAGGAACCGAAAATAACTGGTCATTCTCAACTGTTGGCACATACTTATGTGAACTGTCCATAATAGCTATGACACCAGCAGTTGAAGACGGGTGTTCATCAATTACTCCCAAGTTGACCTTTACAAAAGTTAAAAAGTAAAGTTTACTTAATTGTTTCAGTGATGTTCTTTTCAGTCATTAGTACTTATGTGTTACTGTGTGTCTTTATTCTTTATTCTTTATCACAGGTTTGCGCCTCTTCCATCAGTAATGTATTCTTAATTTATATGACAATATACTTAAGTATAAGTGAAAACAAAGAACAAATAAGGATGAAATAAAGCCATGTACATCCATATTCCATGGTTTCTCGGAAAACCATTTTTTCTATATTTTACAATAGAATGATTTACAAATATTCAATTGATACAAAATAGATCAGATGTTAGTTTGTTGTTACACATAAATAAGATATATGTGCTTTGGTAACTTGAAATACATTTAATCACTTACTATTTTTGATTTTTTTTAGAGGAATCCTCGGTAAAATCATGAGGAATATGGTCGACAACATCAGTCTTTGAAAGCATCCATATATTTCTTCAGGATTCTCATTACAATAACCTCCATCCTCACCTTTAAATTATCATAATCATTCTGATTGGGGAGGAAGTGACATAATGGCATGTCTTGTGCTCTGGTGGTGTTTATTCCAGTCAATGATCTACAGCTGATTCTGTTGAGTGCTGCATATGCAAGTGCCCATATTAACATTTTATTTTGTTTCTCAGATGTCTAGTGTCTTATTATTGGCATGACTTGAACATTGTCCCACACAATGCAGAATCCAGGGTCTTAAATTACATAAGATCATAATATATTTTTATGTCAGACCTGTAAATAAGTGGTATTAAAGGGACTTCATATTACTATACTTTATAAGCTAGATGTCCTTTATGTAAAGATTAATGTGTACAGAATATTTGAAATTGGCACTTAAGTTAGTGTCCCTTACATACAGTATGCCCTTTATATAGAGATGTCCTTTAAAACCAATTTTACTGTATTTTATTTAAACAAAATTTCAAGTTTAGAAAATCTATTTAATACTTTTTTAATTCTATTTTTCACCTGAAACATGCCCCAATTAGGTAGTACAAAAAAAAATAAATAAAAATTGTTAAAAATATAATCTTACGTTTGTTTACATCAGGACCTTTAGGTAATTCATCATTGTTATCAGCTTCAGTATAAGGTAGGGTTTCATCCAAATTTGAGTCATCATCCAACTCCAACATTGTTAAATCATTATCATCGTCGCTATCAATCTCATCTGAACCTGTAGGGAAAAGCTGCAACCTTTGCCCTGGTCTTTCTTCTGGCTCGTGTTCCCTCTTAATACAAAAAATAATAAACTCAGCTTAATGATTTTGTGATGTGTTTATTTGTTTTTTTTGATGTGTTTATTATCAATCTTGAACTTACAAAATCTTATGATAATTTAATTTGTCATTTTATACCCTAATTTCTCTTTTCCACTGTTTTATTTCACTGTCAAATTCTTTACAAAGACGATCAACACTGCTCACTGCACCTTTAATGCCCTTACTAATTCCCATGTGCTGAAAACACTGGTAAAGCTGAAATAAATGTGTACTTGTAGATTAGAGAGTTTAAAAAGAAATCTACCATATCAGCTATGCAGGTGGATTTTCACTAAACCACAGTAAGCTTTAGATTTATGAATACAGTCAACCATCTTTATGACAGCCATCTTTGTGATAATTAACTTTGCTGTAGTAATGAATATGATTTTGTAAAGAATCTGGCAGCCAACGTTTATGTTAATACATCACTAGAAAATTTGAGTTAACCAAATATGTTTATGTAAAAAATGCCATTATGAAAGGAAAGAACGTACATGCATTTATTACAGTACACAAAACTTCTTTGGATATTTTGTTGACATGAGAATTTGCTTGATGATTTTTTATGTGGAAATATTTATAATTTTTAAAATAATGAATAAAGTGGGTTTTTTTAATGATGTTGGTAATTCTGATTATGTGTTTTATATGGATATTTTCTCTCATAATCTTATAGAATGTTGTAATGTATATATTTTACTTCATTTATAATGATGTTGTACAATGAGATGTGACATACATGTATTTCAATTAATTCATATGACTTATTCACCTTTTGATTACATCCACTACTCCACATTTCTATGGCATTCAACTCCTGAATAAATTTAAATTTTCTGGGATTCCTTGTGTACATAAGCATTCCAAATACAGTTCCAATCCGAGGAATGAAGGATCCAAACTTGTCATCAAATGTACTTGAAAAATACCCAGTATATCATCATTATATTAAATGTTAAATAAATATTTGGTAACATCAAAGCTTTTATAAGGTTGAAATAAATTACAAATACAAAAATATATGTAAACTACATCATTATGTAGTCTGTTATTTTTAATTTGCCATCACATTTATATGGCTAATGTATACATAATGGTACAAATTGTCCACTTTTTTCAACTTTCCATCCTTGATTTTATTGGCAGTTGTACACTCTGTTAATTATATTCAAGTACAATCACTTTGTCTTCTGTCAATCATCATAATAATGTAATAATTTTTACAATATAAAAATAATGAAAATAATAAAAGTGAACATTTTAAATAGTAATGATAAGTAAAATTTTAGATAATATCTACTTTATACTTGCATCCGCAACTTAGTGTCTGATTTTGATGACACAGCACCAGTTAAAGAAGCATACAGAAATGGTAGATGTTCCCTTAATTCCTTAATTATCACAGGCCAAGAAAACTTATGTAGTGAATCTTGCGTAACCTGCTTCGAAAGTTTTCTGTCACCATGGAAATATGCCACTGCCTCGTGTCTGACTTCCAACTTTATCTGCATCAGAAATGCTTTCTTGGCTACAGGTTGTCTCGGTAAATATCTGAATGCAGCCCCATACTTGCTGTTATGTATTGCTTCAACAGCTTTTTTCTTCAAACTGTTGTTTTTTCACAGTTTTCTTTTTTCGCATTGGTAAGAAGGGGCTTATTCCAATATCTACCATCTGTTTCTTCAATTTTCTTGGTGTCTAAATGATATCAGAGCAAGTTTAATGTAACCAAAGTGACATTTTACAATTTTTCACAAGCACATTTTTATTTTATAATTTTGTAATATTTCATGGTTTGTTTAAATATTTAAAATGGATTAAAAACTTTCATAAATGAATAAATAAATTATGAGTTAAATATACAACAATAAATAATAAACAATTTTCAACATTATTATTTTTTTATGAATTCAGCAGTTGTTTCTTTAATTGACTGAAGTTTTATGTACATGAATTCGCTTTTTTGCAGTGATTTGGTTACACAATTTTTTTTTTTATTATTATTATCATTATTCTGAGTAAAATTATATTGGTACAAATTAAAACATATTTCGAAAAAAAAAAAGAAAAAAAGTGCTTTATATATCAAATAGATTTTAAATGTTCCATTGTGCAACAGAAAAAAACTTAATCAAATTTTGTGTTTTAATTAAAATTTTTAAAGTACAATATTTTTTTTAGAATTTAACTGTTCCCATTAAGTGAAAAAAGCTACATGTAGTTGCTGAAATTTAACTTACTTTTAGTGGAGTTCTGTCTGCAATTTTCCTCTTTGCACTTATGGATCTTTTTAAAAAATTTTCTTCAGCAGTTGTTATGGCAACAGTTTTACAAATAAGGTTTAGCATACATGACACAGAAATTGTGGTATTTGTGAAGAATACAGATATATGGAATACTCCTCCAAATATTCTGCAATGCATCTTCCCTTTTAAAGTGTTTTGAAAATGCTGCATCTTTTGTATCCCTTACTTCTAATGTCAAAAGCATTTTTACAATTAATACAAGTATTTAAAATTTCTTACATCTTAAAATTAAAATTAAAAAAGACTAGAAAAAAGGTATGTCATATGAAATTCTGTATCAGTCACTTGTTACTTGCAGCCTGGTTGATAAGAAATGTAACTTGACAAGAAAACTGGCTGACCCATGGATGTATAATGACCATTGTGTTTCTTATAATCCTAAATTTGGAGACTATGTAAATGTCATCTATCCTAGTGAGCTTGAAATAAAAGACACGACTGATTCCTCAAGTTCTGCTTCATATTTAGACTTATACCTGAATGATGACGCACAAGAAAGGCTACATTTGAAGCTTTATGACAAACGTGATGACTTCAATTTTTCTATTGTCAACTTTCCTTTTTTATGCAGCAATATACCTGCTTCTCCTGCTTATGGTGTATTTGTTTCCCAATTAATACGCTATGGTAGAGCTTGTTCCCACTACGGGGACTTTGTACAACGAAGTAGGCTGCTTGCAAATAAATTGTTGACTCAGGGATATTGCAAGCCTAGGCTTATCAAGGCCCTCAAAAAGTTTTATGGCCGTCATCACAGTATTGTTGATAAGTTTGATGTCTCTGTGTCCAGGATTGCCTTGGATATATTTGACGTCTCATAGTTCCATGTTCCTTTCACACAATTTTGATTACACACGTGACGGGTGTAGCTAGCTAAACAGGAGGTGCTTACCCTTCCGGAGCACCCGGCCTCACTTCCCTGGTGGAGGTTCACGTGTCTAACCTAACTTGTCAGTTCCAAAGTTTTTACTTTGCTTCTGGATTGTGATTCGGAAATGGATAAGTATGTCTGTTTTTTATTATATAAATTTTATTTCAAAGTAGTAATATTGTAAAAATTATCAGATGAATGAGAAAAGTCTTACTGCATGTTGTATTGGACATTAACTTAAGACAGAAATAGACATGCATCTGGACAAGAAATTGACTGACCAACAGTTATAATGACTAATATGTTCCCTATTTAAATTTTATTTCAATTTATTTTCAAATAAAATTATTGAGAAATGTCTCATATGGTGCATATTGTATTGGACATTAATATAAGACAAACATTGACATGCAAGTGGACAAGAAAATTGGCTGACCCACAGATGTTATGACTAACGTGTTTTTATTCAAATTTTGGTTGTAATTGAGGTAGAAGTGTCATAAGTTTGTAATTATCGATTTTTATTGAAAACTGCACTAAGATTTGCTTTCTACAGCTTCGACCTGGTTAATTTGCATAAATTTCCATACCACATCGATGTAACCGAGTATACCGTTAACTGCGCATGCGCGATGCGGTTTATTCAATTTTTCACGATGTCTTCCCCGCAAATGATTTTTGCGCTGATTAAGTCAGAAATTATGTGAAATATTAAATAATTAACACTTACCTTATGGATTTACTGCGATGGATCGCTGCATAGGATGATCAGGTAAGTAGAGATACATCGTTTTGGCATGACAACATCAGTAACGCTCACATTTGGGGTCTAAAGAAATTTAATGTGGGTCAAAGGAAAATCGCCAGTTTTTACATAACATGGCGTCATGGCTCTGTAACGGCAACTGTCTGAATATAAAAGCCGTTACAAGAGCCTTGAATTTCAGGTCTATAAAATACCGACATAGTAGAAGCATTCAAGAGAACAATAAATTTGATGTTACCAGGAACAGAAATTGTTTCGTAAGGAGCGCCTGATATGTTGAAAAAGCTTTTTTTATGATTTTTTCCAACTAAACGATGTAATCTATCAATTCTTTAATAAACTTTAAGTATTTTCTATTTTCATACCTACTTTTATGATTATGTAACATTTTTGGAGAGTGATAGAGTGCTGAATTATTAATTAAGAGGTTGATGGTTATTGTTTAACAAAGTGTATTTTATACTAGGGGTATTGACCTTTAAACTTGTACTTATTTAGTTCTAACGTATCTTTCACACATGTTGTGGGTTATTGGGTTATGTGCCCACTACTTCTAAGTAGGACATGGGCTAACCCACTGCTATAAATAGCATCATGTCTTTGTTCTAAAAGTAGTTTACTAGTAATTCAATATTGTAGTTAAGGTAAATAACATATCATATTCTGCAGAAGTCAGCAGTCTTGACATGCATTTTAACACGTGTCTGAAGATTCTAGAACTTCCTTAGGACACTGGTATATAAGGGGGGCAAGTGTGTGTTTGGGGAGATCAGTCTGGCTTTAGTCTTAGTTGAGAAGTAGCTCAGGGAGAATCGGAGTCTGGAGTCTACGGGGGAAGTCTATGGTATGAATCTGCGAGTGCTAGTCTCTGTGAAGGCTAGTGTGTCCGTGTGATGTACCTAGTTAAGGTATGTATTCGTAATATACAGTGAATTGAAGCTGAAGTCTTGTTATTATTTACACACCGCAAGATCCCACATAAAAATAAATATTGTGACGACGACAATAGTACGCTACTGGGGAACACAACACCTGAATCTCGTTTGACACCTGAGGGAGGTTCGAACCCCGAGGAGAACAACACTCCCGAATCGAAATTTACGTCGCAATTATAATAATCTTACAAAGGACTTTTGATATGAATGCGCGACAAAAAGCATTGCAATAAAAACAATACATATTTACAAATAATTTGTGTGCAGTTAATTAGGCATATCCTAGGTCATAAAACATAATTTTATGTTACTTTTACAATCCCAATAAAAGAAGGGAATTTTTTGAAAAATTTGGGGGCGAATTTGATGAAAGTGGGGGCGAATTTACCGTGGGGCGAACTTACCAGCTGATACCTATAAATGATAGGTGTGGTCCGAGGACAAATGATAGGTGTGGTCCGAGGACTATCACAGGATGAAACCCCATAGTACAAGATGTATAATGCTTTAAGGGTCATCTAAGTAGGAAAATTCAAGTGAAAACCATTTGGTTGAAAAGCATTAAAGAGGGGTATAATTTTGAAATTACCTACACGAGCGTGAAGATTTATAAATAAAAGTACAATAGGAATTGATAATTTTAGAAATTTTAAAATATTTGTTGCATGTTTTTATGAAAATTGTTAAAAAACACGTGTTGGGGGAAATAGTTTACACCTTGTATAACGAATTAATTTTAAAAAATGAAAAGATATTAAGATAGTCAACGTCATAGAGCAGTGCAAAGGGACCAGATTTTGTTAAAGAAATACGAGGTTTTTGAAAACTCGACAATTTACGGTTGAGGTTATCTACGATTTATTTTCCTTTTAAAAATGCGTGTACCAGGTGTGATATTTATATTCTAAGGCCACTATTAATCCAAAATACAACAAGTCACTAAAAGTGAACGGTCACACAATACTGTTCTATTTGATTTGAGGTGATATTGTTTGTTTTAAACAATGTTGAACTATTTAAAGCCGAATATGCCTCCACAATAATCAAGTAATATACAAACGTAGCTTTTAAAATCTTCCCTTGGATCGTTGGTAGCCTTAGAATATGAACTATCACGCCTGGTACACGCATTTTTAAAGGGAAAACAAATCATAGAAAACCTCAACCGTAAATTGTCGATTTTTCAAAAACCTCGTATTTCTTTAACAAACTCTGCCCCCTTTGCACTGCTCTATGACGTTGACTATCTTAATAACTTTTCATTTTTTTAAATTAGTTCGTTATATAAGGTGTAAGCTTTTTCCCCCAACACGTGTATTTTTGCACAATTTTCTTTAAAAAATGCAACAAATATTTTATAAATTCTTAAATTACCAATTCCTCTTGTATTTTATTTATAAATCGTCACACTTGTGTAGGTAATTTCATAATTATACCCCTCTTTCACACTTTTCAACCAAATGGTTTTCACTTGAATTTTCCTACTTAAATGACCCTTAAGTCCTTGCATAAAAATGTTTGATAAATAACTATAAAGTGATTTTTCTTTGAAGAATGTGTGGTAACCCGAAATACCGGATCGACCCTTTTATTGTCGCATAGAGTCATATGAGGGCAACATTTGATTTACATAATATCAGTAATGAAATATATATTATTATTATTTGTTTTGATCATGGATATTCGAAAATATTATCATTTTTAGTACAGGTTCACAGGATTACAGACGTTTCGTCCCATAGGACTTTTCGTCTCATGCCATTTCGTACCATATTCGGGACTTTTCGTCCCATATTTGTAAGACGTTTCGTCCCAAGACATTTCGTAACATTGTTATATTATCTAAAAGAGATAAATAAATATTATTTATTAATTTGTTTTTTTGTTATTTATTATTATTATTGTTTTTTTGTGATTAAAATTAGTTATTTTTATATTAAGTCAAGTACAGCTTGGATATATTTTTTTTATTTTATTATTTTTTTAAATAAAATTGAATTATTTTTATATTAAGTCAAACACAGCTTGTATATATTTATTATAATAATAATAATTGTAATAATTTTTCAAAATCATTATTTAACTTTAAATAACCACGCTGTATATTCGCGTGAAATTGAAAAAAACTTTAAAAGCCATAAACAGATAAAATGATCGGGAATACTGATTATTATTGTTGTTTTTTCATTTTCAAAAAAAAAAAAAACATTTTTCCACAAGCTTTTGTTGTTCGGTATGTTTGGTAAGCAGCGTGGGTTAAGATGCAAAATATTGGGATAGTAATTTCACAGAAAACGTTCTACAAACACGAAGAAGCGCGGGGCATCAAAAGAGACTTACTTCAAATAAATCTTATGAAAAGGGTATAGCATATGTAAAAACTTCGGAGCGTATGTACCGAAACACGCGGCTTCTTTGTTAATTAAAAAAAACAAAAATTGGTGAATAAAAAAAGCACCCTTACCATTACTACTTCACTTTTTCACCATGCCTCGATGTGCGTGCATCGTATGTCGGAAGACTGTAAAACCTAAACATGCCTTTCAATGTGACGGATGTCAAAGGTGGCAACATCGACTTTGTGGCACTGGTAAGTCTAATAGTACAGATTTGAATTTAATACACTTTTTGTGAAATTAAGGTTGAAACTGTAGAAAGTGAATAGGTTTCATTGGCGATATATATTAAAGATATTTGTTAAGTAAATGAATTTGTTAATTTAAGTGAATTAGGGTGGTTTTCTCTGTGCAAAACTGGACATAAAGAATGTTGATAATATAAATGAAACAAACTTTTTTAAGATAAAATTGAGAGAGATTTACATTTGTAATTATATTAAAATATGTTCCTAAATTTCGAATTAGATCCCATCCTTTATAGATATAAAAACTTACTTAGATCTGAATTATATAATACTGTATTTGTAGGTGTCTTATCGTGAAGATGATGGAACGCATCAATATATAAGGAAGTTGTTTTGGCTACCATTTTTACCGGCAGAACACATGTTGGCTAGTTTCAGGAAGCTTTCTGAATGTGCACAGTTAGAGCCTCTAGTTCGCCTATCAGATTATGTCGATTCAACGTAGTTTTCAAGTTCTGTGTGGTCGGTTGACCCGTTAATGATCTGGTATCTGTTTTTCGCCAGTCAGTGAGGACAAACAACGATTGTGAAGGATGGCATCGTCGACTGAACGACAAAGCTGGAGGACCTCTGCCATTCTATGTTCTAGTGCCATTTCTTTATCGCGAAGCCGCGTTGCTTCCACTCCAGAGGAAATTGGTATCAGACATGAAGCTCTTCCGACTACAACGAAGATGCATGCGATCCACACAAGCTACATTGTTTCGTTTATGGAGTAAGTATGAGGACGGCACCATTTCCGCTAGTAAACTGCTTCGTAGCTGTGGGGAGGTTTATGGTATTGTAGAATAATTCCTTTTTGGACTTTTATTTATGATTCAGACTGTGATTTTTAAACAGATTTTGCACAGCATCCCAAACTGGTGAATTAACGGGTAAAATAGCGCATATTTATGTAACCGCGGAAAATTATTATTATAAAGTAATACGCGTAAAATTAAAATTCATCATTTTGGAACATTGTGCAAAATCTGTTTAAACTCGTATTTTCAGATTTTTTTGATTGTACCTTCTGGATGTTGTTATTTTGTAATTGTAGCGTTTGAATTTTGATCAATTATGTTTTACTTATATCGCTTGTTTAAACTTATTTTCCAGATTTTAATAGTAGCTTTTGAATTTTGATCAATTATGTTTTACAGTTGCTTAGTGTTATGTAAAGAATGGAACAATCTAGAGGATTAGTTCCGAATTCATTCGGAACATCCTCTGGATGTGAAATGATAAAGGCGACAACTTTCTCCTTTTTAGCAGCATATATCAGCATCTTGGGGACCTTGAAAACTGCTCGAACGATTTTGCTAAAAATTTCTGAGGTTATGGAGTCTAATGCGATCTAGCTATCTAACTTGGTGAAATTTTTGGGAAAAATCGGTATCATACTTAAATTTAGGGTCAAACATGCAAAAAATGAATTTTTACAAAAAAAAATCTGTTTGACATTTGTTTAACCGACTCCTGCTCAATAACCGTTCATTGTACGAAAAAGTCGTCCATTGACCGAAAAAAGTTTAGGATATTGCGGAAAAAACGGTATTTTTATATTTTTCCTATCTTGTACACAAAATCCACAATAAGTGTTTAAAGTCGACCCTATCATAAAAATAAAAAAAAATCCGCGAACCGGCACGTGCAGCCGCTGAATGAATTTTTTCTGCATTAAACAGCTTGTTTTGAAACGCCACTTCAGTTATCAATTTAAAAGTCGGCCAAAATATATTTTAAAGTATTAGGAAAATAATGGTATTCTTATATTCTTCCTATTTTATGCAAAAAATGCAGTATTAATGTTTAAATTCAACCCTGTCTGCCAATATAAAAAAGTCCGCCGAAATGCACGTGGTAAAATCGTATGATTTCAATGACAGGGTCAAAGTTCAATGCATCACTTAACCAATCAGCGTTCGGCAACTCGAATCCCCCCAACTGCCAAAGAAGCCATTTTGAACTTGAACTACAGACAAAACATGGCGTTGAAATTGAAAGTTTACTCGAGGCTATATCCGATACACTGACAGATAGACTGTAAGGGTACGTTTCTAATGACGATGGTGTTAGTTCTCCGAAAAACGGAGGGAAGTATAACAGAAACAAACCTTCTTTGTTATCAACCATTGTGACATGTGGATTTACCAAAAGACGCAGAAGGATTTTTCGGCAATATAATGTCAGGTTAGTATTTTAGACCATTGGTTTTGTTTATGTGAAACGTTCGTGAAACCAGACAAAGTGATTATTCCAAGTAATTTGATTTTTAGATCCCGAGATCGGCATCAAACAGAAGCTACTCCTCGGACAATGTGCCATTTCAGTACGGGCTTGTCGAAAGTTTAATTCTGAGCTGTTCATCTCTCAGCAACTGGAGTTGTCGATAGCTCGGCAAATATTTCGGGGGGGCCTCGGCACTTTTGTCTACAGCTTGCTGCTAATCCTGTACTCTAATTAGCTGGGGAAACAAAGCGATGCACCTGCAACAGGGGGAGGGGATGGGGGGGGAAGCTGATCCTCGACCGTCCGTGATTCGAGACTCTAATAGAAAACGAACTAAATTTGCTAACGCAACAAGAATTTGAGAGCTGAAAAATATACAACTGATTTTTCTGGATAGTTTCACAGTAAATACCTAAATTTTGTCTTTAATGCATGAAATCGTCACTGCAGAGACGATACTCGCGTATAATAACTGAAAACAAAAATGGCCTCGAATCTTAGGACGCTCTCGATTTTACATAGGCGTAGGAGCAGGGGGGGGCAGCGGGGGCCGGGCCCCCCAATGTCAGAGAAGGGGGGGCCAGGCCCCTGCAATATATTGTGTGAAATTTTGTATCATAGTTTACGTTTATAGTGTAAGTGCTAAAAAAGAAAAAAAAACAAGAGCTTTAACAGGAAATGTCCATCTGGTAACCAATCAATTATCAATTTCATCATTATACTTGTAAAAGGGCGTCAAAATTTTCCAGTGGCGGATTCAGCGTACCCCCCCCCCTTTATGTCGCTAATAACACATATTGTTCAGCTCAGATTGCACCAGAATGCAGGATTTTTGCGCCACTTTTTCCAAATTTTTCGGGGGAGCATGTCCCCGAACCCCCTAGAATGTTCGAGCTTTCGGCTCTCACATTATACGTCCCCCCTTTTTGAAATTCTGGATCAGTCTACGATATCCATCCCCAATGAGTGGGGAATGATGGAACTTGTGTCATACGGTTATTTTATTTTATCTTGCCTTGATATCACAGTATTTTAACATATCAAAACGATGCACAATACAATGAAAATGCGTCTAGACAGGACTTAGTTTTGAAAATTTTCCGGGGGAGGCCCCCCGGACCCCCACCTATGCGAGGGTTTTGCACCCCTCTCATACTCTCCCCGCCTCGTGCCTAGGCACGAGGTCGTACCTGCGGCACGACATAGACATACCTTCGGTTTGGCCCCCCAATATAAAAACCCTCCTACGCCTATGTTTTAGGACGGTCGACGATACATGTAAGCGTCAAAGGCGAGTTTTTCTAGGGAGTATGAGGGCATAAAAAAAATATAACAAAAATGATACATTTTCCATGAATTTCGACCTTTATCTACAAAAAACAAATTAAATAAAATTGGATAAATTTTTAGTATTAATTTTTCAAAAGCAAAGCATTTGTCTCCATTGATACTTGGTATCTATTTTTTATGGTATTTTGACATATGTAATTCAAATATCAGTGCTGTTAGTTGCAGGGGAAATGGTTGATCTGGTTAATATGGACTTTGGGTTTCGTTGAATTTTGAGATTTTCTTTGAAAATCTTGAAGTGACCAGTGTAGTTGTTTGAATGGGTTGTGATTTGGGTGTACATGTGCTACTAGCCCATCTGTTCTTGCAATTTTAGCTTGTCAAGGCACTGTGCAATAATAGTATGTTTACCCAACTCAGTTTACAACTCATCATGACTCTTTTTCTCTATCTAAGCAGTAAAGTTAGAACCGTTTCAATGGCCGGACTGTAAAATGTACAAATTTGCCACAAGAACTTGTCTAGCATGACTCAGACTTGGACTATTTGGCTAGTAAGTTCTGATTAAACCCCAAAACAAATTCGAACGACCACGGCTTTTCTATAACTGAAATGTACATCGATTCATATGCATTGGGTTAACTTTTGTTTTGCTGTCAAGTTTTAAAATATACCGGTAACTGTCATAGAATTAGTTTTACCATTTTTAAATATGATATTTGACAAAATTAACTTACACAAGGTCATATGTGCACATGCCCAGCTACGCCTTTGTACTAGAGTCCTTCCTTATTTTAGATGACTTCATATATAAGATTACAAAAGTGTGCATGTGTCGTGTATGTTATGCTAATTATTATTTTTGAACAATCTAAATTATGTTTCAGAATGTGAATTGCATATTACTGATAAGCTAATATAGATTGTGATTTGCTACCACACCACTGGGCACCAATTTGGTATTTATGATTGGTACCCATCCCAAGTCAGAAGTATTATAATCAGTTACCCAACATGTGTTTCCCCCTTATTTTTCAGTCTTACTTTCAGTGTATTCTTGATGGACCTTGCTATTTCCAAGAACATTTTATCAGCTACTGAGCTATGTCCATCTCACACTCAGAAGTGAGATTCAAACCTAGGTATTGAGAGACACTGATCTGTAACAGTAAGCCTGTGTTTTATCTATTTAGATAACTTATCACAAGGACCTTGGCTTCACAACTATAAAAATTACATTGTTAGCTCAATAGGTTTTTTTTAGGTACTCTGATTTCCTCAACCCTCTCAGAATTGAAACCTCCAGAATTTACCTCTTTGCTATAACATAAGAATCTTGAGTGGGGTATTATACAGCGTAACTCCACTCATTCAAAAACCACTGCAGTAGCTCAACCATTAGATTGCTTGGTCCATATGTGGGAGGTTGTGGGTTCGAATCCCAGCCACTTAAAAAAAAGTACTGACTGTTATTTTACCAAAAATTGAGCATTTAGAAACAAAGAGACCTTAAAAACTTATGTCCGGTGCCACGACAGGTGTGGTACATAAAAAACCTTGCCGCACCTTGCCCTGAGAACATCAAAAATGTCTGCCACTTCAACAATAGCTGGTGATGTCTCAATATAAAAGAAATATTCTTGACTACATGTAAAAAACAATTCAACCAATCATTCAATTGATCCACTTATTCAGAAAATACAATTATTTTAAATGTGTTTGCATGTCTTTCATTTATTCATCCTATTTGATCATGTTAATCACTGGTGAGTTTTTTAATTTTATGTACTTATAATAATTTAATCAGATTTTTTATTTCTTGAAATCTACTTCTATCCTGGAATAGAATGCGTTGCTTTGTGGTCTGTTTTAATTTTCTGTTGCAGCTTTGAAGATTCATCGACTAAATCTACCTATCAATACAGCTGGATTGCATATCAACAATTTGACAGCCTGAAACAGGATCTTGAAGAATCTTGACTGTGAATTAATTAAATGTAAACACCATTACTCCACTCCATCAAGATAAGTAATAGAATCTTAACGGGTATGAAGCATTAATACTCAACTTCACCATCTCTTGTGAAAAAATCTTGTCTGGGAAGTAAAACACCATTTCTAGACTTCCATCATCTCAGAACTGACCGTCTCAATATAAGTGAAAGAATCTTGACTTGGGTGTAAGTAGTTTTAATCCATTCCACATTCCCGAACTGATCGTCTAGATACATGCCAGTATAATATAACTGGTTTTTATACCCCCCACTTAAAAAGTGGGGGTATATACCGGTAGTGATAGGGGTGTCCGTTCGTCCTTCTGTTACACCTTAGGGTACCTATCTCTTATCCGCAACTCCTCCTACACCCTTCAATGGATTTTCATGAAACTTCACACAATCTTTGTGATATAATGTAGATGTGCACTTTCTATTTAAAAATTTGATCCAATGGATTTTTGGGAGCAGGGGGTATTTTTTGTGAGCTTGTGGCTCACAGTTTTTCTAGTTCTTAACTAAAGTCAAGAGTATTTTCACTTATATCAAGGCAGTTATATCGTGAATGATGGGGGAAACTGGAGTGCCAAGAGAAAACCACAGACTTTTGGAAAGCAAACCAACAAATTTTCTCACACTAAGATGTATTAAACCAACATGGCCTTACTGGCACAATAGTTGCTTAGTGGTAAATACCTTTGTGAACAGAAAAGAGACTCGGAGACAAACGCACATGAAAAACCTATACTTTGAATCTGGGCCCTTCCCATACTAACAGAATGCTTTGCCATTGAGCTACCTGGTCACTTGTCGAGCACAATCCCCACACACCCTAATCGATCGATTGAATGAGTTTTTCCTAGTCTAAAATATTTCACTTATATCAAGACGTCACCAGGTCTGTTTTAAACATTTTCAGTTTTGACAGGCAAGTACTGTAGAAACGAGTACCAACCTGACCTAGACACCCCATGTAGACAATGTGTCATTTTGATATGTAATTGAAGGTCATGAGTTCAAGGTCAAGGTCATAGAGAAATGGTTAATTATCTGGAAAACTATCAATTTTTTATACATACATGTGTATATAGGCATGTATATTGGATTGTCATAGGTATTTGTACAACGTTCATTTTGAGATGTAAATGAAGGTGATGAGATCATAGGTCAAGGTCATGGATACAAAAGATATATAAATTGTTAATTATCTGGAAATTTAAAGTTTTTATATAGGCATGTATATTGGAATATTGTAGGATTGATACAACGGTCATTTTGCTGTAAGGGTGAAGGTCATTGATTGAAAGGTCAAGGTCACAGATGCAAAAGTATACTGAAATGGTTAATTGTCTGGAAAACTATAAACTGTTTGTACAGGCATGTGTATTGAAATACAATGGGAATCCTCTAGATTGTTCCATTCTTTCCCGCGAAACCCCTCAAGGTGTCGCCATACTAGTATAGAAATATATTATTATTATTTACAATGATTCATGATAGGTCGTCCACGATCTGAGGTATTTTTATATTTGTAACGAATACAGCGCGAGTCGGCATTATTTTAAATATACAGTAGCATGCTACTTACACATATTAAACACACTTTCATCATATCGTGGACTGACTTATTATTATAATTTTATGTTGAAAATGTACGTGTGTATAAATATATTATATGTGATAATTTTCTATGTATGTGCGTTATATCTTTTGATAATAGTAGCTGCTATTTTTATTAGATTAAATTATATTGTGTGATCGATGTAATTGTAAATTTTATGATAATAAATAAATATACCATAGATCTTTAGTATTGTTATCCTTTACACTGTTTATATTCCATAGTAGCCATTATCTGTCAGTCAAGATTATTACTCATTATATACAGAACAGATAAGACAAGATGGAGTTGTAGCTGAACAAAATATATACTTACATTAAGAGACAATCTTGCCCGAACATGAATATCCCAGTTATTTGCGATTCTTAAAATTATGGAACGAAAAGTCCTGAAAATGTTACGAAATATCATGGGACGAAAAGTCCTATGGTACGAAACGTCTTACGAGTATGGGACGAAAAGTCCTGAATATGGTACGAAATGGCATGGGACGAAACGTCTTGCACCCGGTTTACAGCTGTACAAATCGCCATGTTAAACGGCTTGTCAAAGCGAAAGGACAGCCTCCTTAACACTTTAGACCAATCAAAATTGAGTTACATCATTTACGACACGCAACAGTTAAGAAGAACGTTTAGTTTAAACAATATTTTATTTAATTCATAACTACATAAGTAAAATAAATAACATAAACAAAGATAGAAAATAGGATTCGGGAACAAGCCATGTGCTTATATTAACCCGTCTCCATATCTGAAGTTACAATTTTTGACCGATGAATATATATATGTGGGGAGAGAAAAAATATTATGAATTATAAATAAATAAGATAGTGTACCATTAAACAATAAATAAATTATAGATCAGTGTACCATAAAACAATTAATAAATAAGGAAGAACGTTTGTAACTAATCATCAGGGCTTCGCTATCGGTGGTAATTAGTGACGTTAATTAAAGTATTTACGGCACGCGGCGGCTTATTTACATGTTTTACGTTTTCAGACGTCTCCAGTTACTGTCGACTTCATTTATTTGGCAAGTGTTGTCCTAATTTTAGTCAATACAAGAAAATATCGCAATTTTCTACATTAGAATGTTATGTCTTATATTTACAATCATAAAAAATATTGATAGCATGCCCGAAATATAAAATTATCGCTACAATAATTTATTTTTTTCAAGATTCCGACAAACATACGGGATTGATGGAACAGCCTTGTTCCAAATAAGGATAGTTACGTCAGGACTAGACTTGGATGCTGACCAATCAAACAATGCATGACGTAACAGGACGACATTCTGTGACGTAATCGTATAGTTAAACATTACGTAGAACTCATAACCCCCACACTGTATTCAAGAGCAATTGAATGCCAGTAAAAACAAATAGATTCATCTAAAGAAGGTCAATTTTAAATATAATAATGTAAAAGGGTTGACTTGGAAAGTCTTAAGAGATGAAATTTAGATGACCAGAAATAAAGTCAATGTACCAAGCCATGACTAGCCGTAGTTATTTAACATAAAAAGCTGTAAACATAAAATTTGATAACAAGAAAGTTGGTCAGAAAATACTAAGAAAGCAAAATGCAGATACACGTAAAGCTTTGCAGGGATGTGTTGGACTGAAACCGTTCAAAGATCTCCTGGTTCGAAAAGAAGTAACAATAAAACAGTGTTCATAAAAAATGGCATTTGCTGCTACAATTCACAAAGATCAAGGTATGACAGTTGATAAAATTGCAGTTTCGCTTAAGAATATTTTTTCAGCCTAAAATGGCATATGTAGGATTAAGCAGAGCAACCTCATTGTCAGGACTTCACATTTTAAACTTAAACCCCGACAGTATCTATTCTTCAACTGATATTACTAAAACTTTAGAGCAAATGCCAAATTTCTTTCCACAGGACCAATCTGGAGAGCTTCAACCATCAGAAATAAACATCATTCATCATAACACAGGGGACCTTCTTCCACACCTACTTGTCATTGAATCATTACCACGTTGTAGTTTGGCTGACATCATATTTTTTACTGAACCTTGGTTAAATAATGAAAATACCATTCATTCCATCAAGTTTGTTACCAGGTCAATTATTTCGTGCAGATGTTTACTCTAGTAACCAACCAGTTGTCTCAAAATTTTCCACTATGAATAGAGGTGGTGTGAGCTACCTTTCAACATTACACCAAAGTCGCCGACCGAAATAGTAGAACACAGAAAGCAAATATTTGAAATAAATGACATCATGAACAAAATATTAAGACATGTAGTGGGCGAGAAACATTTGTTTCCAGATAATTCGCAATACAGAGAAAAAATGTCTACTTCTAAAGCGGAGGATATCACAAGATCAAAAAGAAACCGATAAACTGGATAAAATCCCCCTAACTACTAGCGGCACTCTTTTTGAAGCCGGAAACAAATTCATCGGAACGCCGCAAAAGTCGGACCATTGAATAACGTCAAAACATACACATAAGTGGCCCATGGGCCTTAACGCGCACCTAAAGCCGAGTACAAATCTCATGCAGAGGTTTATAATACTTCACACCAAACATCATGCGCTTGATGAAAATCACTATCCAAAATATCTTCATCTGTTAATTTATTATAAAATGCTTCCTTCGATGGTGATTGTGTTTCGCTAAATTTGGCAAAGTCATCTATATAGTCGTAACAGTACATAATTCATTATTGTCTCCCTGGCATTGTTGTAACCAGTCACGTGTTACATTTATATTTTTATACAGTTCATTGTGGTTTACAAGCCAGATGAGTGCATCATAAACATGATTTGGGCTAATGTTTTGATGAAGGTGATGTCCCTTGTAAATTGCCTTTCTTTTCAACTTTCAGGGGATTATACCAGCCTGGTCAGGAGTTCTAGGCAGTGATATACAAACACTTTCGGTGTCTATTAGAACGTTTACAAATGAGCCAATTATACCTTTTTGTCGTCCTCTTGGTAGATTGACCATTTTGAAAAATATAATTCTTTGAGAAACGAACACTGAATTCTCCCAAATCCTTCAGTTCCATTGGAATTTTATGCAGTTGAATGTTGTTGGAAACAGACATTGCAGGCATCTTTTTCTTCATTAAGTTTGAATGAAAACTGGAGCAGATGTATCTGACATTGTCAGTTAAACAGTCACTAAGTAGAGCTTCATCAGCTTACTTATATTTTTCCTCATTCACCACTTGAACATTTGTTCTGTATCACGTTCTATGGCAACAACAACAACTTTGAGTTATATTAAATTCCTTTCATAAATATGTAAAATATATGGAATGGACACGGAAATTCGACTTAAATAAACTAATAATGACCCCCTGACTTTGATCTTCAAACCCTGAACGTGTCGCATGGAAGATATTTAGCAGACACGATTCTTGACGGAGAGACAGACAGACGGACAAACCAAAATTATAAACCCACGAAATGTTTTTCGCGGGGCATAAAAAACAAGGGGCATACCTGAGAGCTATGTACTTCTAGTAGAGAGCCACTACACATCTACTGGGATCTGATTTATTCTCGTACGCCTTGTTATGTTTTTTTTAGTAATTTTACGATGCTTTATCCCTCCAGGGTTACACTAATATGTCTTCATTGTATTCCAGAAATTTTCTGCTGCTACTTTTATCTGTTCCAAGTTATAAGTGTGTCGTTTGACAACCACATATGCGAAAAAAGGATACTCCATTGTATTGATCCAAAAAATTCTGCCACATAGCCAAATCTAAATGCATCTCTTGTGTTATTCGTATGAAATAAAATGGCTTCTATGCTTTACATAATGCGTCGTAAAGACGTCTGTTAAATGTTCGGCAAACAAAATTGAGTGTCCCAATTAATGATTGTAGCTCCCGAAGTGTTATTTTATGTTTAGCATTGATATTAATTAAGAGTGCTTTCAAATGTTGAAGTTTGTCATGTGGTACACATATCAACGTATATGCGTGGTATCTATCTCTAAACCACTATAGTGGATAGTGTATAGTGAAACACTATACATTTGCTCGGCCGGTTGTTTTTTCTTCCTTAATTGGGACATTAAATGGGAACAGATCGCTCTAAAGGATGCCATCATATGACAACAACCTTCATAAGTGTCAGAATAAAAAATAAGGTCGTCGAGGTATTTGGACAAAGTTTTATGTCCCGATTTGATAGACACTGCCATTCACGAACAGAAGAAAACATTACAAATAATCGACAGGATATGGAACAACCCATAGGCAAACACTTGTCGATATTATACTTCTCATTCAGTTTAATACCCATTAAGTCAAAATCACCCGGGTATATCGGTAAAAGACGAAAAACATTCTTTTAATCCATTTTAGCTACAAAAACTGTTGAACCTATTTCTGCAATTTTATCAACTACAAGGTCAAATGATGAATACTTAACCGATGTATAAGCAGAATCAATGAAATCAAGGATACCTCGAGATGGTGGATATAATAAATGGGGTATCAGCCTCCAGTCCCCATCCGACTTGGGAACAACGCGAATGGGTAATATCTGAAGATTTGAAATATGTTTGCTAGAAAATGGGCCACACATGCGTCCTTCCGAGACCTCGGTGTTTATTTTATTGTGAATTTGATCAGAATGTTCATATGCCGATAGATACCATATTATTGCTACAACGACTGACACGAGGTCCAACATAAGGTATCCTAAATCCATTGTAAAAACCATTAATCAAAACTGTTTTATCTGATTTGTAAGGGTAGTCAGCTGCTAGTGTTTTAAGTTCTTGGAGATTGAATGGAGAGTGTTCCAAAGCCCATATGTCTACGGTTCGATTGCCGGAACACACGTGTGTGTGTGTGTCGAGTGAAACCTGCGACAACCTTTTATACTCTTCTGTCAGGTAACAGAAGGTTAGAGCATGACCTGAACCTTTTACCAAATAACATGATTTGTAAGGTCAATTGGACAAAGGTGTATATATCATGTAATGACCAGGCTGTACGTTATTGAACAATTGTATAGGGGTAAAGGCTTGCCTGACCATTGACCTGAGGATGACATGAGTAATTAACCTTATATAAATTATAGCCGAAAGTACAATTTTGTAAACCAGAAAATATTTGGGTTTATTTTTATATAATTTCTTATATCATTACAGCCAAAACTTAAGTTGTAATACTTAATATGGGTGTTGGTTGAGATGGCACCGGAATATTATTTTGTACCGGAAGGGCCACCGTACCTGTAGTGGTAGCAGCGTTCTCCACCGCAGCTTCCTTCGTATATGGCTCCGCCGTCTACTTGGCCTGGCTACTAGCAGACCTTGTCTTTGCCTTTGGCATTTTATTTTGCTTGGGTATGGAATTCCGATCGGATATAAAAAACAAAAGAAATATAAACAAAAACAAAACGGTGGCTAATAGCTTGCTTTTTATTTTATATATATGAAGTTGCATTAGTGTTATATGATTGGTGAGGGTGCTGCAATGTAAATGTTCAATGTGGCTTCGAAAGGAAAAAAACACGTGTTTATTTTTAACCTACCTACCAAAACAAAGAAAAATAAAGGGGTAACTTATAATCCATTTGAATCACATATACCAAAGAAGTTATTGAAGACATCCTATGCGCAAAGTGAAAAACAAAACATAGCATTAATGAAATTAATATAATTTAAAATTAAAAATACGTCAATTATAACAAATATCACGATTTATCAACAGATTTCTCGCCTTGCAAAAGGCTAATCGAAGAAAAGAGGGAGATAAACGGTACTTACATATGACAAACTACGTGTAAAGGGGGGATTAACCCAATAGACTAACTGTAATATATACTATATTTTAAGAAATAGTTGCTAATATTTTATTTACTAAATACTGTAGCTAATATTTTATATACTAAATACTGTATATATATATTTAAACGGAATACAGTTCACTCTTGTCCTTTGTTACTCAAAACTTTATAAAAGGTTAAAAGTCTTATTTTCAAATTCAAACTCGCAGTTCTTTTCAACTTAAGCTGCAACATTCAATCTGACAATCTACCAAAAATATGCAATTACTTGGGATTTTGGCCAAATAAAAACCCCTCCACGATCTAATGTCCTTGTTGATCATTCATATATACGTGACCCATCATCTCGCTTGTTTTGACCTACAAACTGATTGAAAATGGTTGAGTTTATTGCATTTTCCGCATTGTTTCCTAAATGCAAGACAAAGTTGTTTGTTTCTTCCGTGCCGATTTCCACAGTATAGTTGATTATTTATTGACTTGGTGTTGAATTTGTCTACCACGCCTTGGTTGTCTGTCTGTCCATTGATTTTAAGAATGAAATGTTGCTTTTTGTTTTTGGAAGTTTTTTTTACAACGTCAACTTGAGCAGATATATTTGCATCGAATTGCATGGACTTAAAAGTGTTGTTGGCAGTATTCAACATTTTGCGCGATTTGAATAGCTTTTCTATTATTGGTTCCAAATACTATTCTATTTCGAATCATATCGTCCTCATTGGCTGCAAACTTACAATTTCTTGTTTTAACTTTAATTTGATCACAAATCTGTCAACTGAATCCGCACCTCGTTGTAAAATCTGAATCTAGCAAACACTGGATTAAATTTGAAATATAAAATAAGAAATATTTTCTTCCTAGGTTTTTTCTTTTAGATGGCCATTGAATATGAGTTTCACATGTTTTTGTCTTATCTTAAATACAAAATAGTTTAACCTGCCTTAAGCCAGTTTTTCTTCCTTCTACCATAGATGTCATGGTGGACAATTGTGTTAAACAAGTTCTAATGTCCTTAATGGACGTTTTGGATATGGTTTTCAACACTGGCTTATTTTTTCACATCAACTTCTTATGGGATCTTGTTAGCATATGTCTCCATATGGGTAATGACGGCGGCATTTCTCATTAATATTCATTATACAGTCACGTGACATAATTTATGAAGTCAAAGTAGAATGTTTTCCCCCCGAAGGCCCTGATTATTTGTATTGAAAATTATCTCCTATTTACCACTTTTTAGTGTACAACAAAGTTTTTCACATCAGGACTTGCATTTTCAAAAGTGCGTTGCAAACCAAAGTTAGCAACTGCAGGTGATGGGCTATTCTCAAACACGTGTACACACATGCGATATTCAACCAAGTCATTGTTTGGATCATTGTCAGCATACCAGAAAAAGCGCAAACAGTCTGTGATTTTAATTTACATGAAAACAGTATAACACTTTCTGAATATCGGCGATTGCTGCAACAGATTCCTATCTGAAACGTAACAATAACCCAATAAAATTATTTGTCATATCTGGTGCTGTTAACAATACTTTATTCAATGACGTACCTTGGTACACAACAAATCAGTCACATACACCCCTTAATTGGGTTGGTTTCTTCGGATGGTATATTCCACAAATTGAGAGATTGCAACATTTTTTGTGATCTTGCATCAGTGGAGCACGTTCAGCATGACCTTTCTCAAACATGTCCGACATAAATTTCACAAAATGCTCTTTCTTTTGTGTGTGTTGTTCTTTCGCCAAGCACTCGGCATTACGAAATGAAAGTCAAAGGAACTAAAATAAACGAGGTCCCGTGTCTTGGTAGGCTTGGCATAATAAAGAACCCTGCTGTATAATGTCATCAGCGCAATGCACAGACAACATTTCTGCATCTTCGCCTATAGCTGGCGACGCCTCGATATAAGTGAATATTCTTGATTGGGACGTTAAACACCATTACTCAACTCAACTTTCTTTAGTGTGTTGCTTTAGATTCGCATTTAAAAGCAAAGCACTTCGATTTGCTACAGCTCAATTATAAGGTAAAGGTTCTCGATTTCCATTATTGATCAACTTTTGTGTCGATATGTAAGGTTTGTTTCCTGGTATCTTATAACATTCCAAAATTGATGGAAGTTCAAGATTTGTCTCACCATTAACAACTAGACCAGACGCCGATCTACCACACATTTCAACGAATACGATTTATACGAAACTACATTCGTATTAATATTTAAGCAATGGAAAAGTTCACTTGTAGCCAATGTTCTATTACTCTGATCACCAAAGATGGCACAAGTACGAATCATTTTGTCTCTTTGACCCCGAGGGTATACATTGACTAGGACAGTTTTTTGCACATAACTTGCTTTCAACCATATCCCCAAACACTTGTAAACATTTCTTATTTGCTTCGACTTTCTCCTCGTCATTATTTCACATCCTCGTAATGGGGTCGATCTTAGTTTGGATAGGTACACAATGTACCATAGCTAAGTTGGTGCCCGCTACGACGATTTGATATTTGACAATGTCCCGTCGGCGACACTCTGTAAAAAATTATCGGTCGTCGTCAACCTCCGATGTTGTTGAAGTAATTGATCTAATAAAACCTCATTTATATAAAGGTCAGTCTGTTGGCAGTCCACAATTGGTTACGTGACTGGGGAACATTTCTCCTTTCTCATACCCAAACACATTGATGGAGATTTTATTTTGTTTTTCAATTTTTTGTACATCAGCTAATGCAACAGGGAAAACAATTCCGCTAAAATCGAACTCGTCTATAAAGCTCCGATACTTTGTAACACGTTACGGGTGTTGCTTGGCATCGTTTAAGGCTGCCACGGACCACATAAAACGCTTGTTATCCTTGTTCTGTACATTAATAATGGCATGTTTTGAGCGTAGTTTCATAGGCAGAGGAATGTAGCTAGAGCCCGCAGTGGACGATAGCGAGTCATGTGGATAGTCACATCTTTGATTTGTCCACGGTCCAGTTACTACCCCTTCTTTGATATTCAATAAATGAATTATAAATCTTCATTATTGATTCTCTCAAACCATCTACCTTCAGAGCAATCTGACATTTACCCCTAAAATGAGGCTCTAATTTATCCACGTGATCACCTTGTCCCCTGGTTATTATAATTTGAATGGATAAATACCATTTTAAACGTCCTTCCTCTCTTTAATATAGCGCTTTTCAGTACTGTCTTGATTTGATCATAATTTAGTTTCAAGAAGGTCATAGGATCAAATTTTCTTTCCCATACCTGAAGCTGGAATTACACTCTTTCTAATGGTACCTGATAAAGCTTGCTCATTGCAGGTTTCTTCATCGTTGTTTTCTGCATTTAGCTGTTGAACATGTTCGGGTTGTTGTTTTTCTTGGTCTATGTTTTCAACCGCTGTTTCGTCTATGGGGTTGGGCTGCTATACAACTTCACCACTGATTTGACTGGCATGTCTCTTTAAACGGCGGTTTAGGTTATCCCTCCTGTTGAATTCTATATGACAGGTTGGCCATGCTGTTTTTAGATGCCTCAACATCACCCGCTTAAATTGAAACACTCTGTCACATCGAGTACAGTTATACTGAGGTTTAGCCTTCTTTGTTTGTGGATCCATTTTGTTATGCGTTATCCTTTAATATTACTTAACTGAAATGAAAAAAAACCTTCATAAGCTAAATGATGTACATGTACGTACATTCGTTACGATACGACAAACATTTGACATAACTGACACCTAAACGTAGACTGCATTACTTTCTTTCAAATGCAAGATGCACAAGACCATCTAAGAGTTCTGAGCCCAGGCACTAATTACGGGACATTAATATCTTAGTGTTACTTTCGAATTAAAACGATACAAAAACATATCAAACAATAAAAATTCATGTTTCTAAGTTAACTATGCTATGTTGATATGACTTAAACGCTGTTTGTTTACACTGTAAAAAATGTGTTTTAAGTTAAAATATTTTTAAGACACATTCCGGGTGATGAATTGAGAACACCTAAAAAGGTCAATTTATGTTTTAAATCGAAACATGTGTTGATTACAAACATGTTCTAGGACAAAACGTGTTTTGTCTAACACGTATTCTATAGATAAACATGTTTTGGGGAAAACATGTTTTGAAGAAAACATGTAAATTTTTATACATTTTAACTACGAAGGACATAAAACGTGTATGGATTTACAACATGTTTAGAGTTTTTTTGGTGTTCTCAATTCATACCCGGAATGTGTTTTACAAAATGTTCAACTTTAAAACATGTTTTAATGGTAGAAGACCGTGTACAATAACAAGAAACAAATAATGAGATCTGAACCCTTTCCTTTTTTAATTAACAAAATTTATGTTAATCTTGTTCAATATATCTTTTTTCGAATTTAATAAAATTCATTGATTTTTCGAAAGCAGTTCCATCCTTTAAAAGATGGACCTGCAGAAACCCAAGAATCTGATATAATTTGGGATAATTTAAATTCCAAACATAATAGCTTTGCAGCAGAAGTAAAATCATTTCAACAAAAGTCTTTTTGTCGACAGAAACTGCGACCTCGTCTACCAAAATGTAGGCAATTTTGAAATCGGCGTCGATTACTAGTCTTGGTGGCGAATTTTTATTGATGTTCTCAGTTAGATCAAGTGCCTGAAATATTAAATATATATAAATATATCGTTAGTTTAAAAAGGCGTCTGTCTCATTGTGGTCGACAAAAACATATCGATGTTGAAAAATTGCTATAAAACAGACTTATGTAAAACGTTCTTAACATGTATCCTTCCATCAGACGTACCCGGATCTCAAACAGTAAGCGCAGGACCATGTATATTACCATGCGATTTACCAGTATTTTAGGATGTTGTAAAAAATATTGACAAACTTTAGCTTTTTAAGAGCGCAATTGCAATAGACCATCACCTATCACATGTAACAGGATCTTGTACAACATGTACAGTCACCCAACATGAGCACCAGGATCTGGTACTGTACCACAAAATCACTTGTATTCCAGGATTTCGTACAATATAAGAAAATCATCAACTTTAACCTTTTTATATATGCGATAGTGTAATACACCATCACTCATTACATGTGCGAATGTATCAATATCTTTTAGAACGTTTCACAGTTACCACCAGATCCCGGTATTATTACCACAAAAATGTTCCCAACTTACAATTTATAACACTTATTGGTGGCTCTATCTTTGTTTTATGTCTATAATTAATCCTCTGCGAGACACGGTCAATTATGTCGACGGCTCTTCTGTCATCAAGTTCATTCTGAATATAAAATTAATATTATTTGAATATTACCTTTTGATATAGCAATGTTGACCATCAAAAACAAGTATCTCCTTAAAACTGCATAACTGCCAATAACTTTATAGAAAAAGTCAAAATTGGCAATGACTAGAATGACGACGATAAAGATTCGTTGCAAAATTTCACATTTTGCAGACGAGATAAAAGTATAAGGCTTAAATTAACACGGAGATAGATATTAAAAATATCTCCGTGTTAATTAAAGCCTTATGGTTTTACCTTTATATTTTTAATATCTCCTTAACACAAACAAAAAGAGTTTTGAGAGAGAGAAAGAGAGATCTTACCATTTCATCGTCAACATCAACACTTTCTTGCATGCCTAGGACTTTATCAAGTTTTGTCAACATTTCAAGCCATGCTTCGGCTTAATTTCGGGATACAGCAAAGCAAACTCTTTGTCAATCTGCAAATAAAATATTCGCATTGCATATGATAGATTCTATTGCAACGCAATAATGAACATTTTAGATGAACAACTGCGACGGTCCAGAACTGCAGTGTGTGTGTATAACTCGAAACATCGAAACCAATACTTAATTAAGCTAATAAATCATACGTTAATTATTCAATATTTTAAACACCCCATTTCATTAGACTCCATTCCACCCATCCCTTCCCATACACAAAAATATTCAGCTTCAACATTTCCAAGCGAGATAAAAACTTTAATCAATACTTACATATGTTGCTTCTTTAAGAAATGATAAATTTCTACAAATTGTCCAATATTTGTTTTTCTAGATTTAATATCCATTTACGGCGACGTTTAAGTGTAGACCGTTGCACTTTAAGTATTAAAGCCATGTCCCGTTCTATTTTCGGCTTCATGTACTCTTCTTTCAGGACTTTTATTGCGTCTTAATGAGACATTGTTTCATCCTCTGTTAAAATATAGTTATTGAACTAAGGATAACATGGGACTAGTTTTGTAATAAATAAATAAATAAATAAATTAATTAATTAAAAATAAAGATGAATTATACAATAGCTTAATTAAGTCAGGAACTTATCCTTTTTAAGTCCGCAATCTGAAGGCGCTTACATCACACAGGTTCATGTTTTATTAATGTATTGTAAAATGCTATCTAACTTTGTTTAAGTATCCTAATTTATATTATTTTCATTTCATTTGAACTAAACATAATCTATTCTAATTTTTTTCTATTTTTAGCTCACTTGAGCCTTCGGCAAGTGAGCCACTGCATTCCGGTTTCGTCTTTCGTCAACTTTTTAATGGCCTAAATGACTTCTCCCGAACCACAATGCAAATTTTCATGAAACTTCACAGGAAGCTTCCTTTGGACCAAGCCCTTCAAAGGTTGCAAAGAAAGTTGATCTTGACCTTCATTCATGGTCACAATCACCCCTAAAGTGTAAAATTTTTTAAACGACTTCTTCTCATGAACCGAAAGGTCTAGAAGAACCAAATTTGTTATATAGCATCTACACTTAAAGGCCAACAAAGTTTATGAAAAAATTTGACCTTGACCTACGTCCAAATTCACAATGACTATATATGGTAAAATCTTTGAAATTACTTCTTCTCATGAACTGATTGATTTACACTTGAAGGCCTACAAAATTTGCTAAAACATTTGACCTTGACTATCATACTCAGATGAGCGTTAAGCCTATTGGGCCTCTTGTTCTTTTCTAAATTCAAAATCGTTTTTATTGCTATGTTAATAGTAAATACAAGAAATGTGCAGCTTTGCTTTTTTATTTTTATTTCTAGTCTGTTTTTATTGATATAGTACACAATTTTTTTGAGTCTTTGTTTTCCTTTGTCTTTTATGACAAAACATCTGGAATTTGTATTTTACATATTTTGTTTTCTTTGTTTAATTTCAGTTCCTTTGGCAAATGTTATCGAGTTTTATGGATTTTTTTGTGAAACCATGTGTGAATTTTAAGGTGGTGCTTTATCCTTTCATCATTTTCTTAATGTGCCAGGTATTATAAATGATATATTTAATAAAAAATTATTTAGTTTTCTACTATTTGTGTGCCACAAACTTCTTCAAAAGTACCGGTTTGTTTTAAATGAGTTAAGTTGGTAAGACTTACACACACACATGCACACACACATTAGATACATTCAATATAAATCATGGTATGGATACAAGTAAACTGGTGAAACGTCACACAAAGAACATTGATGCTTACAATGTGTGGCTTGACAAGCACTGTCGTCAACGTCAATATGTGTTCCAGATCATGAAGTGTGATGACCCAGAATGTTGTGCTGCATCAAAGCAAAAACATCTGTGGCTACCAAATCCAGTTTTATCAGATGGTGGACAACATTTCAAATCATTTAGTATAGTGTATGGAACGGACACAAATGACAGTGACACCCACTGCGGTTAAATTACCTTCTCAGTCAAATAGCTATAGTCGTAAAACTGCAAGTGCTACTACCAATAAAGATGATCCAGTTGTTAACATTGTTCCAGAGGATTCTGACTTGCAAGAAGATGCATCGACATTAACTGCACAAAACTCAAGATGTACTGTGGATTGTAAGGAATGTGGAAAGCCAAGGGTCATATACAGCAAGTCTAAATTGACCGAGCGATATCGTTTACAACTTGCGTTGCTTCTTTCTGAGTACGATAACACATGCGGTTCACCGGTTACTTTTCCAAGTCATCCACTTCATGGAAAAGTGTTTGTGAGAATAAACTTGACATGTGCTTGTTCAGTGGAAAATGCCTACTATAGTTCTGATGTTGGAAGGAAAGACATATGCTAATACATGTATTGTGGTAAATCAGAAGCTGTTACAGACTTAGAGTTGAAGAAATCATTTAAAACCGTTTTTCCATTGTGTTTTGAATGTAAAGAGAAGGGTTATAAATCTGCTTGTTTTAGGCCTTATGGAAAACAGTCATTGAGAAAGTAATTTTTTGTATTCTTTTTCAGAAGTATTAATGTTTGAACTACGGGTTTCAGTTTCACAGTTTATGGAATTCAGAATCAACTTTAAGTCGTATGGTTAAATTCTTCTTTTTTTGAGTAGTTATGCTGTAGTTGTCATTGTTCTTTTGCCTTAAAATGCTTAACAAAATTCCAGCTGTTGGATGTTGTCTCGACACATTGAGAAAGACAATTGAGTTTTAGAAAAGATAAGAGACATTTCAAAGGATTTGAAGTTAAATATTTTTGTGTTTTGTTCAAGTAAAACATAATTTGGTTTGAATTGCATTTATTTCTTTTGCTATAAAAATATTTTAACTTGTTTGTATATGAGAGATTACTTGTGAGGCGGTAGATGCCGACAAACAGCACCGAGTTGGATGTCACATGCGAGGCAGATGATGACCAGCATCTGTAGCTTAATATATGAAAATATAAGGGATGTCACATGTGAGGCAGGAGAATTCGAAAAAGCTTACCATCTCCGGTCTTTATCGGAGATGTTCATCCAGTTGTTAGCTATGAAATCTTCAATGATCTCTTTAGTGCATTCCATTAGCAAGCAACTAGACGCCTCCTAGCCTTGCAAGTTAAGCAGAATTGTAAGCAAAAAATACAAATAATTATACATATCTTGAAGCTTTTCTGAACACCGAAGAATAATAAACTGCAGGCAAGACAGAAATGCTTTAAGAAGAAGTAGTTTGAATGTAGACTTCATAGCTAAAGGATTTTTTTCATTAACCTTACCACGGGTCGGTGGTTCTACCTGGTTGCTCCTCCACCATGACAAAAATGGACGCCTCGTACAAGTGAAATATTCTTGAGTAGGCGTAAAACACCATTATCCTTACCCTCATAGCTATTAACTAAATATGAAAATATTTTTGCTGATCAGTGAGAGCACTGATCAACCAAAGACTGAATAATCTCTGAAAACAATGTTACATGGGGAACAGTTTTACTTGTTCCACACTGCATAAAATAATAGAGGTGGAATAAAAATAATGAAATAGAAAGGTTCTGAAAAATGTTTGATGGATCAGGACCGTTCACCAAATCACAAAATTCGAAAAAGCTTACCATCTCCGGTTTTATTGGAGATGTACATCCAGTCGGTCACTATTAAATCTTCAATGAGTACTTTAGTGTATTCCATAGCAAACAACTAGATGCCCCCCTAGTCTTGCAAGATGAGCAGAATTGTAAGTGAAAAAAATAAAAATAATTATACCCGAGGAAACGACCTTAATTGATATTTCAATTTCCCTATCGTCAGCTCATTTTTAAGCAGTAATATACATGTTTCTCCTGTGTATGGTGTATGTATTTTCAATATTGTTCTGGACTTTAGCATTTTGATCACTCCTTGGTACTCTGCGTTTTCTTTCAAGTTTAATATCAAAATAATAAATAATAACAACAACAACAAACAATTTTATTGCTGACACGAAGTTACATCCGTTCCTTTGCCAAGGACCATAATATCTGAAGTATTCAAAATGCAGTCATATAGATATTGTTTGAAAGGACAGCAAAGCAAAGACATAAAGGAAGTATTTAATAGTTTCACATGTTAACAGAGATTTAAAACAAAAAAAAATATACCTACCTACCCTACCTATCACTTTTTCAACCGTTAGTAGAACCACACACTTTTTTAGGCCTTATAAAAAGTATTCTGTAAATATCTTTTCAAAACACCGACAGTATAACTGACCAGGAATAGGGATAAATAAAAAGATCTTGCTGTAACTGGTGGCAAGGAAATATAAAAAATGCCCTTTCAATGTGAAATAAAAATGCTGTTGTTGAAGATGCATATCCACTTTTAGGAAGAGAGTCAGCAAATGTAAATTCCCTCTGATAGCATCTTTGTTGGTATTTAATCTTGCTATATCTTTGTTGGTATTTAATCTTGCTATAACATTTTTTTCCATTCTAAAACAATTCGAGTGTGAAAAAAAATTTGATATGAAATGATAAATTGATTAAGGTGTACAACAAAGCAGACTGCTTGTTAATCAATTGTTGACTCGGGGATATTGCAAGCCTAGGCCTATTAAGGCCTTCAAATGGTTATATGGCCGTCACCACAATATTATTGATAAGTTTGATGTCTCCGTGTCCATGATCGCACTGGATATATTTTACGTCCCATAGTTCCATGTTCCTTTTACACAATTTTGATTAGAGTGCTTAATGTTAAAAACAGAGGCTGCATAGATGAACATTTTATTGTTGGACAGATAGCACAAGTAAGAAATGTTTTCTTTTTTCATCATGTGACAATGAGTGGAAAATGTTAAATGTCCAACTAAGCATTATTTTTGTAAAGACTTACACATTATATAAAAAGCTTTACGTCGAGCCCACTCATTCGATTCAAGCTAACGTCGTAATCATAAGAAGCGGGAACACGTTAAAGAGTTCATGCAGAAGCTATTTGTTAGACACCATGCTAAACAGGCTCTTAGTTTACCCGATAGTTAAGAAAGATGGCACATACCTACAGTTTGGTATCTATTACTCAAAGAAACCCGAATCCATTCGAGTAGTATCCAATGCCTTAGCACGTTGTGGCGGCACTTCGCCTAATGACGTCCTTATTTAAGGCCCAGATTTAGTACATATCCTTCATGGTATTCCGATGCGTTCCGTTGTGAGAAATATGCGGTTTTAGCTGATGTTGAGCAGATGCTCAACAATTTCTTTGTGACTGAAGACTATCGTAGTTATCTATGCTTCTTGTGGCATGCAATTTAGATTCTTCTTTAGAGGATTTCTAAATAACCGTCCATGTGTTTGGGAAAACAACATCCTCAGCCGTTGTAAAGTATGGGCTTCGTAAGTGTGTTTCATTCAAGCTTTTCAGTATAAAATTAACTACAATATTTATTTTACAAACAGTCGATTAATGAAATGCAAACTTCTTGAAACTGAACTATGCACTTTTTGTAGGGAAGTAAAAGAAACTGTACAACATTTATTCTTTGGTTGTCAGGATGTAAAAAATATATGGAACACTTCTCGATCAAGTTAAAATTAAATGCAAGGTGAATATAGAAAATAAAGTAGATAATGTTTTATTCGGAATACAAGCGCAAATTAATCACCCTGACATTTTAAACTTAAGTATTTTGATAATTAAATACTATATTCACATATGTAGAATGTCCAATACATTTCAATACAGATCGAAATGTGTTCCACATATCAGTATTCCACGACAAGGGTACACAAAATTGGAATTAATTGGGAATTTGTTCAAAATTATTGGACTAATATGCTGTTATTTTTATATGTAAAAAATGGTTTGATAATGCCTGATAATTCTGTTTCTGTAACATATATAAAGTAATAAAAATATTTTTAAAAAAAGTGTGTTTCATTTGCAGATAATGATTTTGTGTGCCGTAACTTTTATGTAGATGTTGGACTTGTAAGTTGTTCTAATGTTACTGACGCAGGGGATTTAGTCAAGAGAACTGATAATCTAGTTAAACAAATTTGTTAAGGGGGGGGGGTGAAATTTAACTCCACCCTATCAAGTGTTAAAGACCATGTCTCTAAAAAAGCCATATATTACAGATGTTAAAAAGCAATATGCAGTCCCAGTTTATGATTTAGACAACATTGAAAGTATTTATAATAATGATATAGCGCCCGATGATGTGTTTGTGCGTATAGACATTAAAGTTATAAGATGGATTTTATCACATTCCCGTTGCGGAAAAAATTATGATTGTTTACAATTTAAGTGGCAAGCGATTACTTTCGGTGGAAAGTTCTTGCGTTCAGTCTAAGCTATTCTCCTTTTTATTGTAGTAAAACATAGCGAGCTCAAAACCTTCGCTTCACAGTTTATGTGGACGATTTTTATTAGCTGCAGATTCATTAGACAATACAGATTTTATACATTATGGTTGCAGTATTTAGGATTTCAGGTTAACTTGGAAACGTGGCAGCTTGTCATTTTCCCCAAACACTGGCTTTATTAATGTTGCACGACCAGTTTTAAGCTCGGATGCGTTTCCAACCCCACACATACTCAGGTCAGTGCGTGTTAGTAACGTGGGTGTTAATGACTGCATTGGGTATACAGACTTATCTTAATCACTTGCTTAGTCCGTTTTATTCGCTTTCTAGTTGTCAGCGTCCTCTGTAGCAGCCATGTGTGACTTCCAGTCCAGTGACAAAGTTACTCACTTATTGGGGCTGTTCATCTAATGCCACATAGAAAAACATAAATACGTGTTGCAGAACAGTGTCAGTTCTCTAGTTTTATTGTTATTCACTATTTTGTGTATGGTATGATAAAAAATACGTTAATTTGTAGGAATAATGTGAAAACGGGGTCTGATGCATAAATGTTTATACCAAGGATGTAAATATTTGGACCAAAAAAAAAAAAAAAAACAGAATGGAAAGTCATTTGTACAGATTCCACATGAGCGCGGACCAAGCGTCATATTGGTGTAATCTTTGTAATTTTTAGTGTAGAGATAAGGAACAGTTGAAGAAACATACAGACTTTACCCTTTCCCGTTCTGGATAAAATGCCAGGTTTTCATGGGATTTCAGGTGCGGTTTAATAAATGTAAATTGCAAGATGATTAAAAGGGACAGTAGAAAGCAACTGTTTTTCCTCGTGTAGTTTATAAAGTTTCCCAGTTATAGCAGGCTCGTACTTCAGATGGTTTATGTATCGAAAAATCCTCACACCGGGTTCGTACTTCAGATGGTTTGTGTATCGAAAAAATCCTCACACCGGATTCGTACTTTTTGTGAATAAAAAAAATCGTGACTCGTCAGGAAATTAGTTATGATCTGCGATTTTAATTTCAGGCTTTCTATACAGATCAATCTATAGTAAAATTGAACGAAACAAATTAAATATTTTATGTCGAAACGTTTAAAGTTGAAATCGTTTATGTATTTTCAAGATCAATTATTCATAGTGTCTAAGCAGTTTTCGATCGAAAAGTGATAATGTCTAAATGACTGCAAGTTCTCCTGATATTTTGTATCCGTAGTCTTCTAGACTTACGTTTTACCATTTCATGGAACTTTGTCAGATTGTATTGGAAACTGTTGAAATTAAACTCAGCCTCAATTACTTGATAAGACTGCGATTTTATTTTTAATTTTTTAATATAAAATATGAATAACAAGGCGTTGAAATGTGTGTATTTGTAAAACTTACAGTACATGCCTGTCGAAAGTTAACACTAAGCTAACGAATTAGTGCCGAATCGACCATTTAAATCAACCCCTCGTTAGCGATTGCTGGACAACTCGTGTCCAATACAACTCGCACGCAGGACAACTCGAACCCCGGTGATGACAATGATACAACAAGAACCCAAGACACCCTGTACCCAATCAGAGACAAACCGTACCCAAGAAAACAATTTAAGGAAATTTACATCCGTTTTTTGTTATTGTCTTGCTATCAATTAGAGTTATAAGATTAATTTAGAAGAAAAAAACAGTTTTCTAACAATACCTAATTAGTTTAAACTAATTACATGAAATTAATTTAAAGGTATCAAAATATCTAAGTTTAAGATTTATAAAATGTGTTAATTATCTTGCTTCTTGGGTAAGAGTTGTCTGGGGTTAGGTGCGGGTTGTCATGATGGGAAAACACATGGGTACCATTTGTCTTGATACCCTGGATAGCTATGTACATCTCGACTGCTTTTCGCAACCACTGCGGTAGATCAGTTGATAGAGTGCTCGCTCCGTAAGTGGGAGGTCGTTGGTTTGATTTCCGGCCGGGTCTGACACAAGATTTGAAAGTTGGTAGTGACTGTTCTTTCGCCAAACATTCAGCATTACGAAATGAAAGTCACGGTTCTTTCGGGTGGGAACTTAAAATTAACGAGGTCTCATGTCACGGTGGGCTTGGCACGCTAAAGAACCCTGCTGTATAATAATAATCAGCGCAACACACAGGCAAAATATCTGCACCCTCGTCTATAGCTGGCGACGTCTCTATGTTATAAGTGAAATATTCTTGACTGGGACGTTAAACACCATGGCTAAACTTAATTCGACAGCTTTTCGACACGGCTATTATCTATCTCTTATCCACTAGCTATCTTCTAGTATATCTCGAGCGTCAACCTTTTTTCATGAGCTCAGTGTTAAACTTTAGACAGACCTGTACTGCATTTTTATACATGAATAAAATTTACATAACTCTTGTTATTGTTACCGTGATTACTCTTTGTAACATGGTGTCTCTCGATTCATCATACACTAGAGATATACAAGGATAAATTTTGTTTGAAGTACTTGTTTGGACCATCGAACCAACAGCAGTGAGATTCCTTACGTTTGAAGGCTAACGCCATGACCACATCGACCACAAGCACCGTAGTCATATTCGTGTGTGTGTTGTTTGGTTTTTTCCCCTACCTTATAAATTTCTCCAACTGATGGTGACTTTTGACTTCATATAACAGTTTGACTGGTATGTTATTGTCGTGAATAGTGAACACAAAATCTATCAAACAGCGGTCTAATATTTGACCCCTATTTTTTGTTTACATGAAAACATGTGATCGACACACTCATACTTTGACTATACAGTGGCTCCACTATACAGTGGCGGTATGCAGATAGTTTCCATCGTTTTTTCCACTTCATATGCCATCAAAACAACATTATGTTTTTGTCATTGGATTGTGTTTATTTTTATTTTCATCCTATGACACACGACAAGCTGTTTCTTAGACAAATACCGATGTGTACCCAGCAAGTTCTATGAACTGTCTTAAAGTGATCGAAGATCGACATTTTCTTTAAATAAAATGATACTATAATAAATTATGTTTATTTTGGTGTGAATTTTTCCAAGATTTATGGAATATTTATTAAATTGTGGTAATTTTCAAGTAGCGCAATAAGACGGATGTACAAGAAAGTTGCATAACGTAAATGGGTTATCTTTTCCCATATTTTCTGAAAATATTGCGCCTGGATCGCAACTTCACACGGTGATTCAAATGTGATTAAGACGATGAAACATATTCAAAATTATATCAACGAGAAAAATGCAACAGAATAACCTAAAATTTCAACCTTGAAAAATATGACCGTTCTGTAATTTTGGTTGTTATTACCCGGCTGATAAATTTTTTAAAATAAAAATTATATATGATATCCGTCTCTTATTTTTTGTATAATGACGAAGTGAGTAATCTCTTTCTAAATCTATGTAAAATTACGTCTCTCTCATGAAAAGTGAAGAAAATATTTCTTTGTCGGCGTTTTAAACTGACGATTTTTTATTGAAATTGAAAATGTTTGATTTTGAAAGTTTTCTGTATGTTATACCGTTTCAAATGAGATATCCCGCTAGAAAATCGATGCAGATATATCCAAATTATCACAGTTTTTCCATGACGCATAGGCTAAAAATTGTACCGGTAGGAACGGCAAGGGGTTAAGGAATACACTATTCACAGGCTTATGTGTGAGGAGCGTGGCATTCTTTTCACAGAATGTAGTATATTCATGAACAAATATAAAAATCCAAGGGAGTTGAAGGAAGGGTCTGATTACATGAACATGTCGTTAGTAGAGTCTAAGGCGAAGCGGGCGACCAAATGGGTCGTTTCGTTAGCACACAGCCACTAATGCCAGAAGAATAGCGGCTGTTTCAAGAAAAAGAACAAACATAATAATCAATCATCAATTCTATACATTAATAATCTTGACTCGGGATATTATATTGAATATATCAGTTGCTCGATTATGGGGCACCTATGGCTGTCATATCTCCGAAGCCAGGTCACACAACAGGTGGAAACTGTGAAAACCTCTGTGACTAATGATAGAACAGAAACACAAGGTTTTTTCATGAAAGTTAAATTCTATTGTTTTGTCAGTAGTTTACAATGTTTTACATTTCTCATTTAACATATAATTTTTTATCCTTTGCAATTGCAAATTTGTGTTTCGTCGGAAGGCAATTTGTTATATACAGGTCAACGAAGAAAGAGAAGCATTTGTTTATCATGCCTGCTTACCTTAAAGAATTTAATTTAATATGATATATATATATATATATATATGAATCAACTATTGGAATATATTGCATTATACTACAACATATTAAAAGATGCTAACATATACATATATATGTTACAGTGAATAAGCGTAATCAGGGATTTCGTGTAATCCCTAGTCTGTTTAGTGATTACACGTAATCCCTGGCTATTTTAGGAAATTCACGTAATTCCTAAAATACCAGGGATTACATGTAATCCCTGAAAAAATATTCGATTTTTACACTTATTCCCTGACAGTATATTTTCATACTTTAGTTTTTACATTTATATTCAAATATTGCCTAAAGTGTTAGGAATTATGTGTAAAATATATATGTTAACCTTAACCTTTTTTGTCTACATTATTCGTTTTAAAAAGTTACTTATTGTTACATGTAAGACTGTTATGACATCTTGAATTGCACAAGACACCGGCTTTTAAACATTTACATATTTTAGTTTTGCAGCCTGTTTTGCATGCACATCTTGTGAAACCTTGACCATCACCTATTGATTGCGCTCGTGCTACCTCCCTAACACTAACTACCACATCACATTTGATGTCGTCAAATTTTAATCCTTGATAGGATGTAGGGGTGAACTGACTTCTTGAAAAATTTGTGTCTAAAATACCATAAGTGGTTCCAAGTTGATATTTCTCGTCATCTTTTTTCATGATCAAACACAATAAATTTCGTGGATCACCACGCCCTCTGTCCACATTAGGAACTGGCACTAAAACACTATCTCCTTCGTCGATGGGTCGCAAAATCCTATTGCTACGAATGACCATTTTATCAGCTTGTTTTGCCATAGCTTCTCCACTTTTATGTCTCTGCCGTCTGATATTTTGAGCTCTATCGCAAATCTCACATATATTTAACTCGCATCCATACTCCATTACTTTATCACAAGTCATGCATTTATTTTCACGATCCAGCGAATCTACATCAGTAGCGGTGTTCACATTTGTAGCGTTGCCCATATTTGTAGTGTTGTCCACATTAGTTGCGGTGTCCATATCAGAAGCGTTGTTCATGTTAGTTGCGGTGTCCACATCAGTAGCGGTGTCCACATTTGTAACATTGCCCATATTTGTAGCATTGTCGACATTTGTAGTGTTGTCCACACCAGCAACGTTGTTCACATTAGTTGTGGTGTCCACATTAGTTGCGGTGTCCACATTAGTAGTCGTGTCCACATTAGTAGTCGTGTCCACATTTGTAACGTTAGCAGTAGCGCTGTTCACATTTGTAGTGATGTCTACAGTAGTATCTGCATTAGTAGTGCTATCTACGGCATTCACATCAGTAGTGTTATCTAAAGTGTTGGGTGAAGCTGTAGCCTGGTTTCTAAGTTCATTACTAGTACCTTGTGATAAACAGTCCTCTAAATCTTCTTCCCTTAACAACATGGAAAGAATTTCATTGGGAAGAGATGACGTTGTTAGTCCAACTTTAGGAGGACAACCGAACATTGCTTCATATGGCGACCGCTTTATTCCTTCATGTTGGCGCCGATTTTTCTGAAACTGCACAAATTTTATGCCAGTAGACCATCTTGTTGTCTCATTATCCCGCATCCAACTAACCAACATGTCATGAATATCGGCATTTGATCTTTCAATACTCCCTTGTGATTGAGGGTGCCTTGGTCTTCCATGTACAATAACAAGCTCCGGCCAACGTTCTTTCATCTCTGTGATGATAGCCGCTGTGAATTCTCGTCCATTATCACTTTGTAAGATATGTGGGGCACCGAACACTAAAAACACGTTACTTAAAAGCTTATAAGCAACCTCTGCAGCTCTTTTAGATGTTAAACATTCAATCACACAAAACTTCGTTAAGTGGTCCTGGTAGTTCATAATAAATTTGTAGTTTCCATCTGGCATACTTTGCATATCTAGTAAGTCTACTTGTCCACGTGAATTAAAATCTTTTGTCAATATTGGCTTTACTACAACACCTTTATTGGGATTCCGTTGTCTTAGTTGGCATTCTTCATAAAGAGATTTGTACAGTTTAATTGCATTCGCTGTAATGTTCACATATTTTTTATTCAGTTCCTTTAACATTTTGTCTCTACCTGCATGATTTAAAGCCATATGAGATTTTTGTATAATGTCGTAGGTTTCTTCTATAGTGACAAAGTATCGTATAGGATCTTCTGGAGATTCCTGTCTTTTTATCAGTTTTGAAACATCACCGAGCTGCATGATGTCATACCTGCAAGAAAAATTAAATTAGTCTGATTATAATATATATCATTATTATTTTGTACTAGAAATCGGTACAACATAATCGCATGTAATGTTCAAATATTTGTTTTAACAACGTATGCTGAAGGCGTTTAGTCGCTTGATGTGGAGAGCACTTTGTGCACATGGAAGTTTTCACAGTGACTAACTAGATGAACATCTTCAATTAAACCGGAAATGATAAATGTTTGGTATGTTGTAGTTAGTGACTAGTTTAGGCCAATTCTACAATTTTTCAAACCTTCCTATTTGACCATGAACCAAGGTTAAACAAAGTAACAACATTATTTTGTTGGTTTTTACATCTAGTTGCAACAATGTGCCATCACGTGCAAATTGCAATGTGTTATACATACTTGTAATAACAGTAAATTATTTGCATTTACCTTTGAAGAATGTAGTAGTCGTCCCTTGTCTTTTTCATTTGTTTGTTGTCTTTTATCATGTTCATCCTGTTGATTATTTGTTCGGATTTTAATTTAGGAATCAGGAATCTTTCAGTCTTCTCGCTATACCACTTGTATAACTCTTGTATAAATATTATTTCTTTTTCATTCATCGTTAAAACAATAAAGTTCTACAAGATGTGTGTTGTATGACAGTTAAAGAAATAATAAAAAATCTAGCTGAATTAACCCTGTATTATCACATGAAAAGTACTCACCAAAACTTGGCATAAGTGTAGTAGTCATGAACAGTCATTATCAGTTCATTTCTCTTATAGTTGAGTTAAGTTATAACAGTATTAACATATAGCATGTTAAAGTTTTATGGTCAGGGAATAAGTGTAATTTTTCCAAAAAATATCAGGGATTACATGAAATCCCTAACTATATTTAGGGATTACACGTAATTACTACATCACTTGGGGATTTCATGTAATCCCTGAAAATCAGGGATTACGCGAAATCCCTGATTACGCTTATTCACTGTAACATATATATATATGTTAGCATCTTTTATTATGTTGTAGTGTAATGCAACATCTTCCAAAATTTGATTCTAAATCTCATTCAATGGTCAGTATTTTTGTTCTTCCTTACATATTACAGCCAAGATCTAATCAAGGACAATTAAGTTATTTTAAAGGTGGATTACGAGATGCCATATCGGATTTCAGAGTAATAGAATTTTCTTCAAAAACAATATAGTATAGCTTTTTTCAGTTTCTTGTATTATTTATTTTGTTTTGTTTACATATTATCATTGTTTATTACATATTACACCAGTTATAATATTACAACACTAGACAACCGTTGTTTAGGAATATAATTTCTCATCATTAGTGCTGCATCATTTTTTTTTTTGTTGAAACGATAACCAAAATATATTTTATCAGATTTTGCTAATAAAATACTATATTCATCAATACGAATATTGTCAAAATTAAAATTGGGATCCGATATATTTGGTAACGTCTCAATCGCAACACGCCGATTCAGATTTATTAGTGCGCATATGCAAGAAAATAATGCATATGCATGAAACGGATTATATTTGTAATCAGGATTTACTTCATGCGCCTACAAACTAACGAGAATATGTTGAATTAAAAGAATTTGAAGTCAAAGGATAGCGATAAACATTATGTGAAAAAAATAATGTGATAAACTATAACTACTATAACTTTTTAAATGTTTAAAGAAAAAAAGAGTAATTGTATTTTTAATTATTAAGACGTGAATGATAAACATTTATACAAGCTTATAATAACTTTAGTTGATTTGTCATTTACGTGTATATATAGAGTGTTTATGTAATATTGAATTTATTAAACGAGTTGAATAATTTTTATGCATTGGGCCTTGGCTATCCTTAGTCCAACATAAATAGTCCGTTTACTTACAACTTCTGCAATAGTTTTCCATGATGGAAAAACGTTTCGGTCCAATATGGCGGCCACTAAACCATCTCAGAACTACAAAAGCGCAGTCCATCAGACCCTGTACCTGCAATATATTTCAGCAATCGGCCCCGTAATCATCTTGATTTTTGTTTAAGGTATATCTGACCAGCACATGTCACAGTGTTCAGTAGCACCACGAAGACCAAAAATGGACTATATTATAGAACCACAGTGTTTGTAATACACTATTTGGTGTTCCAGTACCGAACTAGCCACTTTGCCATAGAATTTTAATTTCAAAATAAGTGACTGCATCGCCGCAATGTCACAAATTTCCTTTACCATCGCGATTCATTGTTTGCTTTTGATTCCCTCACGGACCTGTCTCTTTTGCTTCTGTACTGAAACATTCTGCATATATTAAACGTTTTCTTATATCCGGAACACGTTTTGGAAATATGCCAGCATTCTTTAATATCTTGTCTGATTTACTTTTTGGCGTCAAACAGGGCTTACTCTTTTCTGGTCTCTCTCATTTGCTTTGTCTGTCAACTTTTGTCCTTAACCTTTTGTTAGTTGTTTCAAGCTGTTAAAGTTTTCTATACGACTTAGCTAATGCTCAAGAAACTCTTTTTTACCCGACAATCTTCTTGATGATTGAACAAATGGCATTTTTACTTTCAGTGATTCCACATTATGTGTAGTGCTACTGACCCCGTTATCATATTCAGATATTGAAGGATATTCATTTTGATCAACGTTCACACTATCTGCATGAAATTTCTGTCAGTCTGAATTTTTTTTATTTGTTTTATTTGTGTTACGCCGCTGAATTTTTTTTTCTTTAGTTTTTGGCACATAATATGGTTTCACTCTGTTGTTTTCTTGCTTGAGCTATTTGTCACCTAATTCAGTGTTTTTTCCTCGCTCTATAGTCTTTCAAGTTCTGCGATTTACATTTTGCCATCTGCAATAAAACAAGATATTTTAAAAAATAATTACAGCCGCTAACTTTACAAATGTTGACTAGTTATTGTACTTTTTTCAAAGACATAAAATCATATTTTCAGTCGAAATAGTTGCTGTATTTTTAGCATAAATAACTAATTAAGACATCAAATAAGTCGTTGCCTATTTGTATTTTATATACTTAAAGAAACGGGAAAAATATCTCCTCAAAAATAAGTAATAGAATGCAAATCAGTACGAGTCATTTACGAGATCGTGCGACTGTCATTTACGGGACCTCATTAATTTCATTATTTTTTATGTCCAAAAATTAATAATACATTACTCTATTATCGAGGGGTGTATACCAGAAGGTCGTAAGTGCAAAATTTAAGAATTTTGACATTTTATCATAATATTGCATATTTATAATTAATCTATCATTTGTATAAATCTTGCACTTGAATTTGTTTTTATTAAGTATATATTACACAAAAACATAATGTCGTAAGTGCAATCTTCACACTTTATCACATGCCAAAAGCTCTTAAAGGTACTCAGTACCTTTTGGATGATTTCCATGCCCTACTATTAACAAGTCTAAATTGGACATATGTGACCATAGGAGATTGTTCCAGTCAACAAGCAAACATTTATAAATATTATTACCGGTATATTGCGGTATTGCAGGGTCGATAAAATATACCGGTACGCAAAATAAAAAATCGGTATACCGCGGAAATTTTAAATAATCAGATGATTAACGGTCATTATTTTGTTATTAACACTCAAAAGGCTGTAATATAATCTTTATCTCGTTAGTGTTTGTCAACTACATACATAATAAAGCGCGTCTGAAATACAAACATGTATACCAAACTGTCGCCAAATCATTCAACTCAACATACAGATATATAGATGACGTTCTGTCTCTTAACAATCCTAAATTTGGAGACTATGTAAATGTCATCTATCCTAGTGAGCTTGAAATAAAAGACACGACTGATTCCTCAAGTTCTGCTTCATATTTAGACTTATACCTGAAATATGACGCACAGGAAAGGCTACATTTGAAACTTTATGACAAACGTGATGACTTCAATTTTTCTATTGTCAACTTTCCTTTTTTATGCAGCAATATACCTGCTTCTCCTGCTTATGGTGTATTTGTTTCCCAATTAATACGCTATGGTAGAGCTTGTTCCCACTACGGGGACTTTGTACAACGAAGTAGGCTGCTTGCAAATAAATTGTTGACTCAGGGATATTGCAAGCCTAGGCTTATCAAGGCCCTCAAAAAGTTTTATGGCCGTCATCACAGTATTGTTGATAAGTTTGATGTCTCTGTGTCCAGGATTGCCTTGGATATATTTGACGTCTCATAGATCCATGTTCCTTTCACACAATTTTGATTACACACGTGGCGGGTGTAGCTAGCTAAACAGGAGGTGCTTACCCTTCCTGAGCATCCGGCCTCACTTCCCTGGTGGAAGTTCACGTGTCTAACCTAACTTGTCAGTTCCAAAGTTTTTACTTTGCTTCTGGATTGTGATTCGGAAATGGATAAGTATGTTTGTTTTTGATTTTGATACATGTTATAACCGATAATGGCAGACGACAATAGTTGCATTTGGAAATACAAAAATACACAACTTTTAAGCGTTCATTAACTTTGCAATATATTGCAATATTTTCTCAAATTTCAATATGCTTTTTTCCCCCAATACCCACCCCTTTCATCTATGCGATAACCACTTAAAAGTGTGTACATGTTTATAATGATTTATTAATGGATTCTTTTTTATTATTCCCATAATACGATTTTAACCCAGATGTAGTTAAAATGTTGAAAGCTAAGACAGAGAAACTTGAATTATTTTTAAAAGATTTTAAGTCCTATGTTGGTTTAATGTTTGATGAAATTAGAATAAAGGAGGATTTAGTGTATAATAACCATTCAGGGGAATTAATTAGTTACTGTAACCTTGAATAAGTTGAAAACCAAATAATAGAATTGGAGAAGTTAAATGATCCTTCAAAAAAAGCTGAACTTGAAAAATTTATGCTCGTGATTATGATTCGTGCTGTTTCAAGCAACCTGAAATTTACACTAGCAGGATTTGCAACAAACAGTATCACAGGTGAATTTTTGTATCCAATTGTGTGGAAAAGTGTTAGCATATTAGAAAGTGTTATCAAATTAAAAGTGCTATTTATAACATGTGATGGAGCTTCAGCGAATCGAATTTTTTTCAGTTACATAAAATTGTTGTTGATGATGAAGATATTTGTATCATATGGGTTAATGGTATAATAAACTTTAAGAATTTTTTTTCATTTCAATCTTACGTTCCACATCTTTTAAAAACCGCCGTAAATTGGTTTAGCAACTCCTTTTCACACACAATGACCCGACACCTTTGGAAAAAATGCAAAGGATATCAGCTAAATGCACATCATGAAACTTTTCGAGGATACTTGTAAATTATATTTATATAATCCATGTCCAAAACTCAGGATAATAAACTATAAGAATTTTTTTTCATTTCAATCTTACGTTCCACATCTTTTAAAAACCGCCGTAAATTGGTTTAGCAACTCCTTTTCACACACAATGACCCGCCACCTTTGGAAAAAATGCAAAGGATATCAGCTAAATGCACATCATGAAACTTTTCGAGGATACTTGTAAATTATATTTATATAATCCATGTCCAAAACTCAGGATAATAAACTATAAGAATTTTTTTCATTTCAATCTTACGTTCCACATCTTTTAAAAATCGCCGTAAATTGGTTTAGCAACTCCTTTTCACACACAATGACCCGCCACCTTTGGAAAAAATGCAAAGGATATCAGCTAAATGCACATCATGAAACTTTTCGAGGATACTTGTAAATTATATTTATATAATCCATGCCCAAAACTCAGGATAAGAAGTTATATAGGTCAGTACCATGTAAGGTTAAATAGTATACATAGATTTTGTTTATATCAGACAAGTAGTCTGAAGTTTATTTCATTTTTTTTTTAACTTTTGTTTGTTATGTTTATTTGTTGGGATGCATGTTCCTGGAGACTACACTACTGTACTGAAATATGTATCATCACATTAATCTAAAAACCACTGTACTTGATGTGATTAGAAAGCAAATGCTTTCACTTTACTATATAAATCTTAACAGATTTTGGAGGATTTCAAAAATGGGTTTTTAGATTAAATGTGACCTGTTTTAAGATATATGTATGATTTTTGTTGATACCCTGCAGTGGCACCAATTAAAAAGAGATATCTTTATATGCGTGTCATTTAACCTTTACATAAGGGAAAACTTTCTATAGAGGACAACCTGTTTTACTCCTTTTGATAGGTGAAGCTGCAGTAATTTTTCTGTTTATCTTTTTTTCTTTCCACTGACAGTGGATATAAAAATTTAAGTATATTAGTTTAGTTTCATTTTATTTTGTTATAACTAACACCTCATTACAGTTTTTTGCAGTGCGAGGTGGAATGTATACTTCTATACTATATATATGCTATTCCAATGTTTATATATACAGTAAGACCTACCTTCAAAGGTTACCTCTATATATGGGGCGCCTGATTTTTTTAATGTCATTAAGAACTCTTTGTTCACATTATTTAATCCTGACAACTTTTTAGTTCCCTTAGGGCGCTTTTATAGACAGGCCTGATTGTAGTTAAAATGAACATTTAATGTCAAAGTAATGAAATTCGCCTTATTATATTGACAAACGAGCTGACTTTTAGAATTTAATGATAAGGAAGTGTTATTTTGGGAATAGGGGTGGGGTTGGGAAAATAGTTACTACAAAAAATTATCTTCTCACAATTTACTGTACTTTAGCTGGTAGCATATTCTTGGATATATTTATTATTCAGCCAATAAAATCTAATGGCAAATGCTACAGTTATAAATGATAAGCTATTTATTGTACACCCTCTTATTTAGACAATACTGATTTAATAATATTTGTACTTGTATGTAATAATGGGATGAGTTTCCCTACATGTTTCTAACTTTTGTTCATGAAGATCAAATAAAAATATATAATATTAAAAACAAAAAAAAAATGTTGTTGGATGTTGTATTTATCACTTTTGGGGTACATAAACTTGCTGTATGCCCATGGTCTCACACTTACCGCATACATTCAACAAACATATAGTTCCGACTTCCTTTTCACACTATTTTCAGTATTATAAAAAGTTTCATTTTTACACCATTTTCAGAATTATGACAAGGAAAAAAAATTCTCTGTGGCTCCATCCAATTCAAAATACACCAAAACGCACCCGTTTCAAAAGCCCTGAACAAATTGGTTTGCAAGAAATAGTTGATGACTACGAAGACATTGAAACTAAAACCGTTGCGACACAAACAGACGATTTCAACGAGTGTATGCCCATCATCAATAATCAACTGGATAAAGCATTGGTAAATATGGGGAACAAAAATTCTGAGCTTATAACTTTTCTCCGTTTGATGAGGGATGGTAAATACCCTATTACAAACATTTCCCTCTTGCTGTTTCTAGAAACAGCACGATTTTTCAACACAAAATTTTCAAGTTCTATGTAATACTGGCCAGAGACTAAAAGGTTCTTGAAAACAGTCTTAAAACTATTTCATTCTAAATTTCTTTATTTTATGGGTGAGCCAAAAAGTATTGGTCAATATACAGACGGCACAGCAACCAGAGGTAGACCATTGACAGATATTTCCTACATTAACTTTGCTGTACCAAGCTTAAATACATTGTCAAAATTCAGCATAAGTGACATACGAAACAAGGATTTATCAAACCAGGAATTTTAGAACCGATATTAGATTCAATTCAAGCTCACAATACCAAAAGTGACAACGGATACATGTTATGCGCAGATGCAAAGAAAGTCACTGCAGGCGTGCACAAAGTAGGTGGTGATGTAGACATGTTTGGGTATGTGGATGAAATCGATGATTGTTTAAATGAAGCAATAGAACATAAATCCCTTATAGTTTTTGAATATTTGTTTTCTATTTTACATAAAGGAGCTGAAGAAACATACAGCAAAACTCTTAAGATAATTGCTTTTGATGAAATAAAAAAAAATTCCAACAATATTACCATTTTGTCAGATGATGAATTGAAATCGAAAAAGAAATCTTCCAGACAGCAATGGATATGGGAGACCAAAGTCTGACAGATTTGCTAAACACAGACATTGGTTCATCGGTTGAATATACTTGTGATGTTAAGAATGCAGAAATCATAAAACTCAGTACAATGCAATAAGCAGGAAAATTTTATGACATTATTATGCTGTAACATTTTCTAGATATCATTTCATCAGTTCACCAAATTTCATTTCTTTGGTATGTCTGTCGTTGTTGTCATCCGTCCATGAACTTTCACATTTCCATCTTATATGAAACTGCTGAAGTAATATTTATAAACCAAATTTTTGCAGGATCAATGCTGAGGATGTGTACAAAAATTGCTTGGTTTTGACCTTTTTATTTCCTTTATCGATTTCAGTAATATAAATTCATTGGAAAAAACCCATCATTCGGTCAGTATTTGGAAGTAGGTAATGGTGCCTCACTGTATAATAAATCTAGACAAAATCCAAAGAAAGGACAACCTGGACACGACAAACTATGTCCTATAAGACCTATGATAAACGCTGTATCAAAAACCTGCCTTGAGAACTACAGACCCCACAAAAAACTTTTCATAGACGAAGGTATAATTGTCTTCAATAGACGGCTTTCATTTAAGCAATAATTACCAGCCAAACACACCACATTTGGAATATAAGTTTGGGAAAGGGCATCTCCTAAAAACGGATATGTGCATTAATTCCAAATTTACACTGTCAAAGTTGAGGGACCACGAGAAGAAGGGTTAGGTTCTCGGGTAGTAAAATATTTGACCCGGAACATTATTTTAAAATCCAATGTTATTTATATGGACAACTTCTTTTTAATCCAGACTTGTTTGACAGTCTTTATAAGGAAAACATTTACTGCACTGGGACTGTTAGAGCAAACAGACGGGAAATGTCAGAAGCAATAAAGGCTGCCAAGTTTAAAACTAAAGGTGAATGCATGGCGATGCAACGTGGAAATATAGTGGCTACGTCTTGGAAAGACAAAAAACTTGTCTGCTATCTTAGTACTAGTACTTCTTCTGATCCAACAGTATCCAGTACTGCTGAAAGAAGACAAAAAGATGGCAGCAAGAAAAAAATTCCAGCACCTTTAGTATCTGAACATTACAACAAATATATGTTTGGGGTTGACTTGGCAGATCAAAAACGAATGCAGTATTCTACTTGCAGAAAGGCCAAAAAGTGGTATAAATATATTTTTGGTTTTGCTTTGATCTCGTACTTGTAAATAGTCCAATCTGTATGCAAGAATCCACAAACCATGAATTGCTAACCAGAAAAGGAAAACCAAAAAGATTTTAGACGGGCATTGGCTAAACAAATGATCGGTACCGTTAGGGGAACACGAAAGAGGAAAGTTTCATCAGTTGTTGATAATTGCGGTATGGGGCATTGGCCAGTGCAGTTTTAAAAATAGGCAAATGCAAAGGTTGTTCAAAAGAAGGACGGCGTTTCCAAATTTTAATCGGATGCAGACAGTGTGATGTGAGAATCTGTATAAAAAATGACTTCTTCAAATATCATCAAAAATTGTTACATTAAAATAAATTTAGTTTAGTTCATTTTTATTATAACTACATATGTTTGATAGTTTTATATGTATAATCATTGCAATGCTGAAAAATACCATTAATAAGGTAAACATATAAATATAATAATCAGCATGTTAAAATCATAATAAATATAACACATGCTGTTTTTTATTTTTATCACTGGGGTTTAACCTACATATCAGTAAAACTAGTTGACCTGCAGAGTATATACAGCAGGGAAGGCGTATACAAGTTATAATAGATAAGAAGTTAAGTATGTCAAACCATACTTTAGAGGCAACAATTGTGTCCAATCTTCAACAGTTTCAGATTAATAAGAACTAAATATGTGTATTATTCTTTTTTATGAGTTTTTATACTGTGTGCGACTCTAAAATATGTAAGATAACCATGATAATTACTTAAGTATTAAACATTTATCATATACTCATATATCATATTTATGGTGGTTCTCTTGGAGTTCAAAGTTTAAAATTGATTTTCGACAACCTTGTCATATTTGCAAATTTTAGCCAAAATATTTGACATGTGATGCGACATAAATTGTTAACTTTCGACATGCAAACCCGATAGAAAGTCTATCATTTGAGCAACAGATTGACACCTTCCATCGCCATAATGACCGTTCATTTTTGCGTTACAAAAAAATGCTATGGATCAAAACGAATTGGTGAGAAAAAGTAGAGATCATTTGTTGTATTTATCCAAGAAGATTTTAGATTTATTAAATGATAAAGATTTGGTTCCTCAAAATACAGAAACTCGTTTCACTACAGAACTGTTAACTTTGGTAGATGAGCCTTGTAGAACAAATCCTGTGTAAATTTGCAAATAATATCTATCCATCCGTTTTGAACAAGTCCCTAGCTGTTCTTTTTAAAGTATTATCCTCTAACCATTCCTTGTCAAGTGTGCTTCCGTTTAGATTTATTGATTTTTTCAAATCTATTTTGCCATATAATCATTCTTATTATACTACGAAAAGGATCAATAATAGAATATATATCTTGAAGGAATTTTCTCCTGATATTTATTTTATTTTAAATACTCTCATTTTCTCCTGTAATTTGTGATATTATTTTAAATACTCTCTCATATAGGGCAGCTTTCCTAGATATACAGTGTGTTTTCAACTATTTAGTAGTCAGTTAAAGGGAAATTAAACAAAAAACAAGATGAAGCTGTACCTCAGGTTGGTTCATATAACCCACAAAAGTTTGGATTGGCATATTATGTTACATATACTGGTGAAACACTGAGTAATGTTCCAATTTATACCATGAACAGTGACGCTTATTCCAAGAACTATGATGACTTGTCTACACGAACGAGTGAGCAATGTAACAAAATTTACTCAAGAGGTTTCTCGTAAAGGAACCACATATCGTTGCTTGTAGTATGATCCCAAACACTATGGACACTACTGTTACGGTTACCATATGATCCCTGGATCTGAGGGTGGAAAAGATTCATTTACATGTGCGCGTGGAGACCATTCATTTACCGTTTGTTTTGTCTTGTTTTTTTATTGTACCTATTTATTTTTATTTTTCATTCAGGAGGATTGAATGTGTTTGTGTCGTGAGCATGAGAGAATTATATATTTTGAGTGTTTTATTTTGTATACCACAGATAGAGGTTATGGAAAGAGATGGTATGCATGTGTGTGTAGAAGTTTTTTTTTTTGTAAATTAATTTGTATGTGTCTTTTTCTATACCACAGATAGAGGTTTGATTGGAGAGAGATGGTATGTATGTGTGTGTAGAAGATCCTTAAATGTCAATGAATTTTTATGCGTCTCTTTATACCACAAGTAGAGGTTTTGATTGGCGAGAGAAATGGTATGTATGTATGTATGTGTACAAAATCTTTTTTTTTTTTGGGAAATTAATTAAATGCGTCATTTTTTATACTCTAGATAGAGGTTTTATGATTTGGTAAATATGTGTGTGCAAGGAAGATTGTCATTTATGAGATGGTGGATAGTGATTTTTTTCGTAAAATTTGTAAATGATATTTTTATTTTATTTTCATACATTCAGATAGAGGTAGTGATTGGAGAGAAAGAGAATGTTTTCAACAGAACACCATCAAATATCTGAGATCTTATTATTTAAAAACAGAATCTCAACTAATCCTCATAAATATTGGCTCTATGACCCTATTTTTGCTTCTGAATTCAATAACCCCAAAAAGTTGTGTGTACTTTCTGTGATTCGTTTTCATAGCTCTCGAAAACTGAAATGGAACAAAATCAAGAAGATAATTTGTAATCTGCTTAAATATTCATTAATTATTTTTTTAGATTGTCGACCAATGAAGTGGCTAATTACCCCTGGGTAGAAATTATCAGCAACGTCCATTGTGATTGTATGGCTGGTTTATGAGAATCGTGCTCCCATATTGTAGCGTTACTTCCGATGCATTTCGACTTGGATATACAAACACAGCATGCACAGACGAGTCATGTAAATGAAATATTGACTTATGAACAGGCATGGGGCGAATTACATTGCAATGTAATGCATTACATTACAATTACTTTGACAAAAGTAGCATTATATTACAATTACATGTATTTTAGAAAGTAATGCATTACATTACAATTACTTTACCAAAGTAATGCATTATATTACACATTACATTTCATAAAGAATCCAAACATATAAATATGATATGTTTCGGATTCAGAATTTGAAAATGAAATTTTGGGTTCTTTTTCTATAAAGTTCTTATGTTTTGATTTTCAACTGTTGAAAACAGGAGTATATATAGTCAATAAGTGCATGTATAGATTCTTTTTGCTTTGGGTCATTCAACTGATATTCCTGCTGTTACCAGTAGGTTTTACAAAATTTGTCAAAGTCGATTGTTCATCTATGTCAGGTTTTTTATTATCCAAATATACATTTTTGTTTTACTCTAAAAATTAAGAAGAAAATAAACAGAGATGCTGTAAGGAATTTTTTCATATTACATGTTTTCATTTTTTATTTATTTTATTCACTGAATGTTTCTTAATTACCATTAAATCAAAACAGTAAAAGGAGTTGATAGGTATACAAACTAATTAGTGGTATTGTCAGGTGTAATTTCTAAACCATACTTAACAAATAACTTCTTTAATCATTTAAGATAGGTTACCGTAATAGCATATAAAAAGGATTACAAAAAAAAAAAAAAACAATTTCTGGTAAAAATAAAATTGTTTTCATCACAGGTTATCAGTTAAAGCAAAATTACAAATTAGTGTAGTTACTGAAACTTATATTTAGATATGTTGCAAATGTTGATTTGATCTTTAGACTTCCCGATAGTACTAAAAACAGCATTTGCATTTAGCTTTAAAATGTATTTTTATCCTTTACATTTGTTGGAAATTCAAAATGATTTGAAGTATACTAACTTTTTAGCATTTTACATAGTTTTAGTATTAAGGTTGAATGAAATAAATCATTAGTTTGACAAAAGTTCACAGTTACAATTTTTCTAGACATTGATTTTCATATTTTATATTAGGAAAAAAGTAGCCTGTAGGTACTTACTAGCCCTAAATTGTAATGGTAATAATATCTAACATTTAATACAGAGAAGTAATGCTATGTAATGCTTAAATTACATGCATTTTTCTCTATGTAATGCATTACATTACAATTACATGTAATGCAAAAAATAGGGCATTACACATTACATGCATTACAGGGCATTACAATTACAAATTAGCATTACCCCATGCCTGCTTATGAAGGCCAGTACGATTTGATAGTCAAAGTGAATTTTAACAAAAAACCCGTGTCTCCCGTGTTAGCCAAACCCAAGCGTTGAGTAAAATAATACGACCCTTCTACATAAGAGGAGCAGCAAGAATTTCTACAGGCATTGACACAATGCAGTTCGAAACCAGTTGTGCTAAGTTGTTTTAGTGGTTATTCTGAACCGTTTCATTGGGTAGCTATTACAAAGCCAGCTCCATTACGTAATCTTTACAATGAAGACCAATGAACTAAAACAGAAATGCAGGGACACAATCATTTACATTTCAGATGAACAAATTGGATACATATATATGATACACGGGCACAAAGTAGTTCAAGGACATAGCATGAACAACGAATTGGACGGATAACTTCATCTGTGGTACACGACGTTCTTCATACATCTTGCCAAAAATCCGCAAAATCACTTGTTACAAAAATATGCAATCCGCGATGCGATTCCTTGAAAAAGCACGCGATAACCTGGGAAAAGAACCATGAATCTGATGGACTTAAACTTACCGACAGGTTATGGAATCTAGTAAACCGCTCCATACAAATTTCAATTTGAAGAATTGTGGATTGTAATAAACAAGGACTATCCATATCTTGGTGCTAGTGCAGACTCCATTGCGATTAGTGACTGCCATGGAAAAAAGTTGTGGAAGTTAAACGCCCATATTCACTCAAAAATTGGGAAATTAATGAATTTCTTAAGGACCCAAACTGTTGTTTACTCGATGGAAAACTTTAGGAATAACATATTTCTCAGCCAACAACATCTGCAAATGTTTATGCTCAAAATGTGATTTAGTAATATAGACACCAAAGTTTGTAGCAGTATCAGATGTGCCAAGGAATGACTCTTTCATATTGGACATGTTTGAGAAATTACACTTATTTTTCAATAGTTGCACCATGCCAGAAATTTTGACAAGAAATCTAGAGTTGGGACAAACATTAATTGAACCATCAATCTCGAATTCACAGAAACTTTTCTGCAAGTGTACAACACTAGATGGCCATTTCAGTATTGCTTGACACACAAACTACAACATTTATTCAGTGCCAGAAAAAAATTTATTCCATTAACAATTTACATCCAACAAATCACATATTCTTGGTTAGGCTGATATACTACCTAAGAAATGAAATAATTAACAAACACTTTTACACAAGCGTCAAAATGATTTGAAAGTGATATTAAAATAAACAAATTTGGCCAACGTTTTGAGAACTATTTGCCAACAAATCATACGGCGGAAAAGAGTCTAACAGTCATCCCTGAAAATTCTTCTCTACATCCTGTAAACGAAACAGTGGAGGAAATCAATTCAAATCAGAAACAAAACATTGCCGAAGAGGATTTATACGAAACTGTAAAATCAAACATTTAAATTCCCATTCCTGACTCGTGATTCATCTCTTCTAACAAGTACAATTCAAAATTTAGACAGCAATATCTAATATGCTAATTCAGTATTGTTTCAGGATGCAGCCACATCAAGGAAAGAAGAGGTGAAAACAATAACGTGACGTTATGGAATGTTTCAACTCCAAGGCCATTAGAATTACTGTGGATTGTGCTGCATTAACAACGCAATTGGGTCTTCTTCATTGTGGTTAATATAGTATTATTATCATTATTGTTAATACTGATAATAACAATATCGTAACTTATTCCATAAATGTACGACTGATTTGTTGATTTCTTTTCTTTTTTTTTCTTTATTGAATGTCTGTAGTATGTAAATATTTTGCCAATCACGGTTTCATGCAGTATAAAAATATTATTATTTCACCATTTATGTACAATGGTGTCAAATTTATATACTTTTGTTTGTAACTATGAATATTGATTTATTTGATTATCTGTATCTTGTATTTGCATTCCTGTTTTATTTAATATTTTGTGTAAAAATGGGGATTGTAATCATTATTATTTCTATTTTAAGCGTGTGTGTGTGTGTTAAATTATTTCGTTTACATATATTCCTAAATTGATGAATTTATTTATTTGTATGTTGCATAATGTTATTGCTATGCTTATATATATTATGAATAAAAGAAAAACAATGCAATTAGGTTTCAGTATAATTGTCCTGTTAACATCAAAGAAATGGACCAAACGGCTGGCAATTTATGGCTATTTATAATGGTTGGAAATCCAGGTTGGTTGGTTGGTTGAATGTTGCTTAAAGTCGCATCAGCAATTTTTCAGCTATTCGCGACGAGAACTATTTAATTAATCTCTATGGATTAATCTATGAACAATTTTGTGTATGCATGTGAAGTGTGAGTGTGTTTTATGGTCTGCCTTGTACTAGCGCGCACTCAGGGCGACTTTACCGTGCTAGCTCACAGAGTCAGTACGCCGCAGACAAGCGTACCACTCCCCCAGTCCATTATACTGATACCAGGTGAATCAGTAAAGGCCAACGGCAAGGAAAATTCACTTTCCCACATGTGGTCCGAGCGGGACTCGAACTCACAGCGGTGAGAGACCCTGGATTTGAAGACTGACGTCTTATCCATTAGGCCACCGCGCCCTCTCGTTGGAAATCCAGGATATGGCTATTTAGTTGAGCTGGAACTAATGGGGATAAATAGGGAGGGGGTATAAAATGTGTAGGCGGGCTGGCAAAATCTTACACCCAATTTTCATTGATCTATATTTCAATAAATGTCCATTGAATTCTTATAATATTTACACATAATATCGGGCATGACCTCAATTTTTAAAATATATTTTTGATTTTAAAAAATATTTGATATTTTTGAAGTTATTACAAAAAACATGGGCTACACTTTTTTCAATCGGTAAAAATTCATCCGAGGCAGGATAACAAAATTTTACCACCCAATTTTCATTGATCTATATTTCAAAAAATATTTATTGGATTTTTATAATATTTTTCACATAATATCGGGCATGATCTAAATTGTTTAAATATATTTTGATTTTAAAAAATATTTAATATTTTTGAAGTTATTAAAGAAAATACGGGCTACACTTTTTCCAATCGGTCAAAATTCATGCGAGGTAGGACGAGTGAGCTTTGAACATTGATCGATATCTCTCCACATAATTATGCTTGCCTATTAAATTTTTTTTAACAAATACGCGGTGGATATATATCTTTAATAGCAACAAAGGGTATTTCCTATAATGGAGTGGTTTTCTTTTTATAAACGATTGTTTGTGACAGTTTATTGTTCTTTAATTGCAATAAGTACGCCGCCATCTTTGATCAAGGCACGACAGGTTCATCATTACACAGGAGGGATTTACAGAAAAATAACTTATGGCGTCGTACTTATAGAACAATCAAATGTCACAAACAATCGGTTATAATAAGAAAACCACTGCATTATAGGAAGTGCCATTTGGTGGTATCAAAGATATATATCCACCGCGTATTTGTTGCAAATTTTAATAGGCAAGCATAATTATGTGGAGAGATATCGATCAATGTTCAAAGCTTACCCGCCCTGCCTCAGATGAATTTTGACCGATTGGAAAAAGTGTAGCCCGTATTTTCTTTAATAACTTCAAAAATATTAAATATTTTTTTTAAATCAAAAACATATTTTAAAAATTTAGGTCATGCCGGATATTATGTCAAAATACTATATAAATCCAATACATATTTATGGAAATATAGATAATTGAAAATTGGGTTGTAAAATTTTGTTATCCCGTCTCGGATGAATTTTGACCGATTGAAAAAAGTGTAGCCCATGTTTTTTGTTATCACTACAAAAATATCAAATATTTTTTTTTAATCAAAATATATTTCAAAAATTGAGATCATGCCCAATATTGTGTGAAAATATTATAAAAATCTAATAGATATTTATTGAAATATAGATCATTGAAAATTGGGTGTAAGATTTTGCCAGCCCGCCTACACATTTTATACCCCTTCATAAATAGGGGTTTTATTCGACACATGTTTTGGAGCTAGCTCTAGGGACACGAAGGATTCAACTTATGGATGGTTCAACTTATTCTTCTGTTCAACCTATATCACCTTCAGAAGTTGGGATAAACTACTGAGCCAATTTTTATAGAACTTATTGATTATCATGCCTGGGTAATAGGCTTTCAAAATTGTGTTTGGGGTTTAGCAACGCCCAACAAAATGGAGGTATTTGTTTAATTTTAATTTTGACTTTCCAAAGGTCAGATCAAAATACACAAAGTGCCCTATAGCGGTTTTCCTGTCGCTGGCGATTTTAACTCAGTCAGAAATAATACATCTGTGTTCTAGCCAAATAAAAACGACATTATTCATCTTAGTCAATTTCCTTTGTAGAAGTCCATGTGTTTAACCTTATTGGCTTTGTAATTTAACCTTATTCGCTTTGTAATTTAGATTTCTTGAACACTTCTATGGACGAGTTTATAGTAGATGGGCGTGGTTGATTTAGCGTCAATTCGTTCCGAGTCATATTGCACGATATAAATGATAGGTGTTGTCTGAGAATAAAGATGCATAATGCTCAATGTCTTTTAAACCATTGTTATTCAAAGAAATGTATAAACGTAACTACATAGTGATTTCTGTAAAGCTCTATTGCCTTGTTCAATCCTTTTACATATATGGGCTTTAAAACAATTCAACACCTAAAGAAGTATAACTTTTAACTATATCAATAGATTGACTTTGTAGGTGAAAGTATAAAATAGCATTTGATTGTCTACCTTTACAAAATACCACAACTTTGGTTTTGTCCGTATTAATGGTTACATTATACGGTGAAAATCGGTTAAATGTCGCCAATTTCACTCTAACAACGGCGCTAAGGTTCTTACTAGGAAAACATTTAATATCACTCAAAATGATATCTATGGCACCTAGAGGTTTGTGTAACAGCAGTTTTAGGACTTGAAATTATGTTCTTGATTAAATAATATGGATGCATACATTGGCATTAGAATTAGTATGTGAATTACGTTATGACATGACTTATCTATTTAAACAGAGGACTTATTCGGTTTAAGCCACCGTATTTGTACTTCTTAGTCAATTTTATGCAAAACAATATGAAAGCTTAGTTGAAAAAAATGATCAATATTTATGTCTATACATAGTTGTATCATATTTTTACGTAAACGAGGAAATTGTTACACAAAATTTTCGGAAAAAACCGATATATTTGTTTTCCTTAACTTTCGATTGTGTTTCTTGAAAAGGAATGTGACAAATGAAAATGGATTTCATATTCAAGCGATATTTTGTGGAATATATAATAAAACTATAGCGGCTCAAAATTGACAATCCATTACCAGAACTTGGTATCTACATTGGCAAAAAGTCTTGTGTATATAACGTAAATCACATCAAATTCATTGGTGTCGAGTTATCATTAAAACACCTTCCAAACCCATAACATCGTTATTTAATGTTTCAAAAAGCAGAAATTTAAACAATAATAAGCAAAAAACAATTAATTAAACAAAATACTGTATTCCAAACGTGCGTAACGTAAATCACTTGGGCGTCACGTAATTCAAAAAATTGTCTATTGTATCACAGTGTGAATGACCAAATTACTTAAATAACGCTTTTACTTTGTCAATTTCATCACAATCAAATCTGTATGCACTCCTGGTTCGTCCTTGCCTAACTGGTTCATTTACACGACACATAATATCCGCACATGGTATCCACACTTGGTCTGGCTCTTTGGGTCACTTATATAAATTCATAGACGAATAATCACACATGAAGTTTATATTGTATTCATTGTCGGATGGGTCATATTGCGTTATTTGTCCCATATACCATTGGCTCTCATAGACTGCGGCCACAAACGCGCCTACTGGATATCTTACAGTGTTATCAAATGCCGGTACTCCCTGGCCTTGATCCGCGTCGACGGGCTCCGCCTCATTCGCAACATCATCATGAACTTCCATATCAGAAGTTATTTCATCTGTGACTGTTTCAATATTATCGTCGCGGTCAATTACTTGATGCTCTATCCAACCTTCACATCCTAACTGAAATTCACCATCTGTGAAACAGTTATTGCAGTAACATGAAGTTGAACGTACTGCAACCCTCCCCATTCCACGTGATACAACAGCATGACTCTTAGTGTGCCCTTAACTGCCTTAGTTTTCACTATTTCGAGCTCCGACACGGCAGCTTGGCAATCGGACTTGGACACAAACATATACTTAAGGTTGCTGTTTTCTTGTGTTCGACCCCATTCATAAAAATCTGACGCAGATTGTATTACAGCGATTTGTCTTTTCACAGCCATATCAGCATTACGTTTTGCCGTGCCACCCACACCATCGCATACGCCTTTTCCATGTCCAGCTTCGAAATAAAGCCAAGAACTTTTTATATTTGGAAATAGAATGTCGTGCTGCGAGATTATGCCAAAAATGTGTTGGTTTCTGTATTGGGATGTCGGCGAGTCTGTCATGTAATGTATCATTTTTACATTTGGTAGAAATGTAGTTACTTCCGGTATTATCTTTTTTATGATGCCATATACGGTGGATGACGTATGTGCCGTTTCATCGGAAACGAACACACATGACTTGTGTTTTAGCTCCCCGTTTTCTTTATAATATAAAACTACTGGATGCAAGGTGACAGATCCCTTATCGAAATACGCCGATTGCACTTCCTCCGCAAAACCACAACTATAATTCTCAGCAAAGTCCATATGGCAAATAATGTGGTTTTCTTGCAACTCTTCTTTTAACTTTCGCGACTGTGCATATTGTATTCTTACTCTATGTGTTTCCTGAATTCAGTTAACTCGCGCGAAAATATGTTCTTGAACTCTTCCTTGCTTTTCTCTATAGTTACCATTTGCATTCTCTTAATAGTGCGGTCTTTCTTTTCTACGTCAACTCTTTTCCACTCTAGAAATGTAATTTTGTCATTTTGAATATTTTCAATTTCTTGTATTAGTTCGTCGTGTTTTTGTCTTGACAAGAGTATCTGGATTTTCTGTTGATGTTACCCCATATGTTTTCAGAACTTTCACTTTTAAAGCCATATTTTGATGTTTTTGGCATAAACAGGTTTTCCTGCTGCTAAATTTTACTAGCTTTACATGCAATGGTCTTAATCTTGTAAATACAGACAAACTTATTTTGACTTCGGTATTTTCGGCCTGAAACTTCATATGTAAATTAAACAAATAGTCATTTAGAATTCTGGTTTGTTTATTTTTGATCCATCTTTCGTGGCGTCTTTTTTGCCCGGCAAACATATACTATTGTCGTCTCGCTCAAGAAATTCCACGACTTTTTGTTTTATCCCCTCTCTATACTTCCTTTGACGTTGCTTTGTTACTTTCACTCCCGATATGGTTTTCTTAATTTGTTTTCTCTGAACGCCTGTTTCTTTTCCAAAAGTTCTTTCTAGTCTATATTTATTCAATACTTTACCACATACCACCTTCAAAAGATCTCTCTGTTTTGACTTCCATTTTGACGACCAACCTTCGACTTTATTTCACTTATAATTGTATTGTGAAACTTCAACTTCTTTTTAATTTTCTTTCTACTTTTGGAGTCATATGCAACTCACTCACTTCCGCATTAGCTTTACTATCTGGAGTAAGATGTTCAACGTTGTTGTTGTTGATGTTGTTGTTGTTCTTGTTATTGTTAGATCTTTTCTTTGACATTCTTTCAAGCCTCTTTTTCATCACATCTCTTTTGCGTCTCATGTTTTTAACCTGATCTCGTAAACGCCTGATTTCTTTGTTAGCTTTGCTTAGCGCTTTACTTCGTCTTCGCTTTTTGGCAGGGAATTGCATTTTAACTGTTAGTTGTGATGGTCCGGCAGGTGTACTCTGTAAACTAGCATCAATGCCTGTAGAATCAATGGTCCTGCAGCTTCTTCTGTACTTGTATTTACTTGACCTTCATATAATTGTTCTGAATTCATTATTTTGATTTTAAGTCGCTTCTGTTGCATGCATTCTCGGACTTTCTTTCTTCTTGTAGCAAGTTTCTTTGCTGAAAGTTCACTACTTTTAATATAATACTTTTTAACTCGTTCCGTCTCTTTCGCTAAATAACTATCTCCTTCTTTCAATTTTTTTCTCTCTCGATACTCTCTTTGTCTCTCTGCTGGAGTTTTTCCCATTCTCTATAATAAAAAATAAATATTCTATCAGTAAGCATTTTAAATAATGAATGTGAATTACGTTATGCTTGCTGTGAATTACGTTATATGTTACTGTATGACCTCTGACACAGATAACATGCATACATAATTATACATCTTCATGATCAATAAAAAGATACAGGTTTCATTAAATAAATTATAGAAATTCATTAAAATTTAAATATGTTTGTTACGTATTTAATAAGAGAAAGTAAAACATGGTACTCACCGTTCAAAGATCACCAATTCCTGTTTCAAAATGTTTGAATGTTTGCCGCTCAAAATACTTTTTTCGGTCAACTGCCCGGATGACTACCGGTGATATGTATACTTTTATCTTGAAAATATAGCCCGGTCTTTGTTTTATTGCTTTTAAAGTATCCGCCCGTAACGTAATTCACTGTAACGTAATTCACGTACATCGTTTATTTAGACGATAAAAAAAATAACTCAAGACTTGGGCAATATTTACCTAGATATTCCATAAAATGCCGTTGTATTCTTTATGGAAGCAGTATGAAAAATTCTTTCTTTCGTAAATAGAGTTAATTAACCCATGTAACGTAATTCACCTCCTTAATGTAATTCTTCGAAGATGAAAAAAGATGTTTTATTTTTTAGATTATAGAGTCAAAGGCATAATTTCTATTAATGTTTTAAAACTAAATAATCTTTTCTTCTTTCGTTTCAATTTGTATTATTAACCCAAGACAATTTTAACTTATTGAACGGCGGCGTTGAAAAACATAACGTAATTCACACATGTTTTTGGGACAAGTACATTTTAGGTTTATACGAACCCGGGAGGTTGTTCTCGATCAAAATTCGCATCATTTATTCATATTTGGATATAGGTTAGTGTAAAAGAACATTATGAGTAGAAATTTACTGAAAGATGAATCCAGAAAATAGCCTGGAAAACAACAACGGTCTACAAGGGACATGTTGTTTTAGCTCAAATTTGGTGTTATAAATGTTATTTTTGAAGTTTTTATGGTCTCTACTACGTTAAAAACTTGTTCATATTGAAATATCGATAGAGTCTTATAATTTGGAAATCATATTTGTTAAATACAACTGTTCTCATAATCGGATATCGCACGGGGACATATAAATGTGTTTTTGGCGACATTTAACTGATTTTCGCCGTATATTCAGTGCAATATGTAGCTAAATTATCTAATAGTACCTGCAGGCCCTGTTTGGTTTTACTAAATAAAAGTGTCATCTGCAAAAAGCATTGTATATGTAGCGTTTTTCCTCTGAAGTTAAGCGTATTAACAGTAATAACACAAAACCTCAAGAGGAATCGAGCACGGCTCGTGAGGAAGTCAATCCCTTAAGAAGTGTACTGTATGAGGGGAAAAATCTTGACCGAAAAGTGAATAGGGAAAATCATGACTGAGGTTAAAACAAGTCGACTGCAAAAATATTGTATAATGATTAGGCGGAATAACTCTTCCAGGTAAATTTCACAAACCTCGTTACCAAGAGCTATCGATAACTGACCACTGGGTAACTGACAACGTGACATGGTCATTATGAGATTATAATGGACTGGTGACGGTAAAATGATTCTAAGAGATATTCCAAGCAAAACAGTATATTAATTTAAATGTTTACATGAAGAGGAAAATATACAAGTCGAGAGAAAGAAAAAGTAGATGGTTATTTAGAAGTAGAAGATATACTGTTTGTTAGGCAAAAAAACAATGGGATATATATTAAACGTTTATCCTTTTAATTTACACAAAACAGTAACTTGATCCAGTCATGAATCAAATTGCATAAAAATACTATAATATGTTTGCGCAATACAAATATAAGTAAAAATGCTAATTCACATTTTAATAAGTGTTATTATTCATGATACACTGCACCCATCCATCCAAATGCTAATGTTTAACTATCTTTTCAAATTCATTAAACAAATATTTAATTGGTAAATGCAAAATAAATAAATAAATAAATAAATAAAATTTTGAATAATATTTTGGCAAATTTTGGCCAATTATTAGAAAAAAAAGAATGTATTATTTATATCAATAGAATACATTTTTGCATCAGAAAATTTCTCATATTGCAATAAAAAACAAATAATATGTGTAAAATCACTTTTACAAAGTTCACATAATCCATTATGTCTTGGTTGTCTGGTATAATCTTCCCACGGCAAACCTCAATAGGTAGTTTCTGATTACTATAAATTCACAATAAATTAATATTGCTAAAAGTGGGATCTCACATACCAGTAATTTAAAGATTATCAATAAACATCCTGTTTATTAGTAGACCTTTATCACCTGTAATCAAAAGAAGTTGCCGTCCAATTTGCAAAAAATGATTGACACGTGTGTGTATAAATCATTAGATATGAAGTCAAAATGATTGACACGTGTGTGTATAAATCATTAGATATGAAGTCTCTATGATACCCGGTAAATGTTATTTCTGTAATTTTGAAAAGATATATTTGACCAAATAAATAAGATAAATCCAACAAATTAAGAAGATTAATTTGGATGGATATACTACCGATGGACCGACTTACTGGCCTAATGAAATTAATTTTGAAATTTTAAAATTAAAATATATACTTTTTTCTTATTTGACTAAATTAATAATTTATAATTATTTTTATTGTCTTAAGAGATTATTCCACTTTTATTCTCCTCACTTCTCTCGTTATATTTATTTGAAAAAAAATCCAGAACATTTATGAAGCTGACTGATCTGTCTTTAATTTTTTAAAACTTTTAATAGTATATTCAAAGGTCGAGAAGTATATCACCTTTTGTTTGGTTATTATTTTATTATTTATTTATTTACCGTTTTTTACTTACGGGAAGTCGGTGTGAATTCTACCGGGGAAAACAAAACTTTTATATTTGGTGCGGTGTCGGCCATATTGGATATTTCTTCACTAGATATTCACAAATTCCCCTATTTTAAATAAAATTGGAAGTAATTTGCCGTCAAAACCAACATTTGATTTTTGTTTTTACCTTTATCAAAGTGTGCTCTAACACTTCAGATGTGGTCATTTTTGAAAAAAATCAAATTAGCGTGAAAAAACAGCCTATAACTAAAGGTCTTTCGCCACATTTTTCAAAAATTAAACAAGAATATTAAGAGATAGTGCCGAAATAACTGCTAAGTGCCGAAATAACTGCTATATTTTTAACTTAAAATGGAAGTAATTTCCCGACGTCCTAAAATTTTACAAAAAATACTGAAATAACCGGAATTTAATGAGGAACTCAAATAGATGTGGTCATTTTTTGTATCGTTTTTGGTTTCTTTTTAACGAAACAAAAACTGTACACCTGTTCTATATTTCTATGTACCGATCGTAAGACACCGAGCTGTAGATCGTTACACAGGTGAAGTACGACAATGTACATAATAGTTGCCTATGGTAAAAAGGTGCAAGACTATAATGTATAAAATAACACTAACCGGCATGGAAGCGGCACAAGACAACAGTATGTTCGCGTAAATAAAATAAGTAAATCAAATTTAATGGGCTCGGCTTCCATACCAACAGTAAGTAGACCAAAAGACAGAAATTTAATATTATAATTTATTAAAGGACATAAATACACATAAGGACAAGATAATATGGATTGCAATGGAAATTAAATGACGTGATGTTAAACACCAGCAAACACAAATTACATTAAGTACCTAGCAACAATAAGCACTATCACCAAAAACTAATGCCTTGAAAGTTTATAAGAAAATATGTTCATCAAGTCATTACAATGCGGAACAGAAGTATTCATAACGATCGACAGCATAACTATTTGCTCAGGAAATGTATATTTATTGCCTAATAAACAACGGAATCGAATGAAAAATATGAAGGGTAAATAACCATAGAAATACCTAAGCTCAATTATCAGCTCAAAAAGCTCGGCCCAAAACACGATTACAACATGTTATAGTCTAGGACTATGAAAACGAGTGTTATCATTACGACATTATTAATGTATGACACACGTGTAAATCACGTGTATAAAAGGGCGGAACATTTAAAAATAAATGTCAAACAAAGTTAACCCTACATGACTGGCCTGAAAAATATGCAAGTGACAATCCAAATACTGAAAAATTAGTAAACTGCCCTATATAAAAAAAACCTGGACAAAAAATATATATATATCAATTCTGTACACTGCCGGCACTGTCCCAAATAAAACCCCAAACTACGCGAAACCACCCCCTCCCGAACGCGACAAAATGAAAATAAAAGGAAACTAAACTAAACTAAATAAAAAAAATGGCAAACAACGTACAGAATCAATATACGGACATTCTAGCCATACAATTATTTAAATACCTGAGCTAGACACCACGGACACCACTTCACAGCACGACAGACGACAAGAGAGAGCACATGTCTTGAATCTCCCTATTTATAGGCATATAATGACGACACATTCGTCGGAGCGTTTGCATGTAATCATATTAAACGCATGCATCTAACTGATCAAGACATGACACGTACCATAATCCAGTCGGACCATGCTGTCTATGACTAAAGTATGCCCATGCAAATTACCCACGAAATATTAACAAGTCAATTTGCATAACAATAACTAACAGACGTGTGTTAAAAATGATGTTAAATTAAATATAGTAAAGGAGAGGCCAAAAGGGGGCAAGTCCAGCCATTACCCAAGATAAAAGAAAAGGTAGAAAGATTAAAGATAGAAAAATGAGAACTAGAGTGGGGTAATGACACGACCCACGTTACATCACCTTCCCCTCATGGAAGCTACGTTCCGGAGCTTAACACCTACCAGAACAACAAAAGTGGCCAAAATGTCCTACAAAAAAATCTTTACGAAGACTTACCAACAGATTCCATTCAAATATACATATAAATATAATACCAATTATTAATGTTAATGTATTAAGGAAAAAATAATGTTCATATTTAGTTAATGTCCAAATAAGTCCTCACATTATGTAATAAAAACATTTTAGCACAATTATTTAAAGTCCACCATACAATGTATAACCGTTTTACCACGAATACATATACCAATATAAGACGACGGTTGTATAAAACTTTTTTACAATAGTTCAGTGTAAAGAAATAAAAATAACAATGATGGAAGTTACGGATAAACTGACATAACGATTATGATGAAGGTTCTTGCATATCTGAATGTTCGAAAATGTCACTGGTATACTAAAACTCCTGCACTCACAAACGTTAATGTGACTGCAAACGTGTACGAAGCACAGAAAATAGTCCGGTACAATAATAAGCTGCTGCTAGACAAATAGTATTAACGTCCGGAGCACATTATTCCATATGAATAAATGAATATATATTGTTCATCAGTGATGGATACCAAAACTGAAATCAAGGTCAGGTTTACAGTAGTCATAGTTGAAATGTCTCCCGCACACCACATTCCTTTGAACGTTCATAAACTATTGACATGTACTAGTTTAAAAATCATATTGGAAAACTTAATATATGAATGTGCCCAAACAGCTGACACGAAGTTAAGCACTCGTTGCGATGTCCATCAGACGTACTCCATCGTTTAATAGCAACATCTGTGTATGTATACCAAGTGACGTAGTCATCTTCTAGAGTAATCAAAAACAAACATACTTATCCATTTCCGAATCACAATCCAGAAGCAAAGTAAAAACTTTGGAACTGACAAGTTAGGTTAGACACGTGAACTTCCACCAGGGAAGTGAGGCCGGGTGCTCCGGAAGGGTAACCGTAACTTTGGTATCGGTCTATAATATCTGAAAAACACTGTATCTGAGATGTTAACATTTAGTCAATTAACATCTATACAACCAATAATTGGTATTTACAAACAAATTACCTGAAAAATATATTTTATTATTTTTTTTATATAGATAACTAGAGTGGGGTAATGACATGACCCACGTTACATATATAAATATGTTATATAAAAAATCTTGGTCTAACCAGGAGAAATACTATCAACCAAGTCATTAATATAAAGTAAAATCAATGTTGGCGGTAATGGTTCACCTTGTTTGACACCCAGATAAGAAGAAAAATATTCACTGTAAACATTATTATACCTCACACACAACTTGAAATTGTTATACATTGATTTAAGCATAGTAGCTATTTTACTGTTAACACCATAGTGATATAGTTTTAACCCAAGTTGATATCTGTTTACATAGTAAAAGACCTTTTTATAGTCTCTAAATGCACAGTAAAGTTTCTTGTCTTGTGACAGGGTCTTTTGAGATTAACGAGTGTAATATAAAAACAATCTGTAGTGCTTTTACCTGCCTGAAAACCAAACTGATTTTCGGTTATCAAACCCCTTATATTTGACCAGTCATTTTGTCGTTTATTTAATATGTTAGAAAATATTTTACCCATTACACTCATCAAGACAACTCCTCTTTAATTATTTACATCATCCATGTCACCTTTTTTGGGGTACTGGGGTTACAACACCTTTAGACCATTGAATTGGGTATATACCAATTAAACACAATATTATACAGGTCACAAAGAAAATGGGTAGTAAAATGTGAACAACATTTAAATATCTCAGCAACAGCACCATCAATCCCAGCAATTTTACCCAGTTTTAAGGATTTTATTGCATGTATAACTTCATCTTGTGATATAGACTGGTCTAAAATATCACACTGTATATTAACATCGGGGAAATAATAAATCAAATATATGACATAATTGAAATATTTAATTTGAAAGATGAAATGTTCAGAATACTGAACCGTAATGTTTTCAAAGTGACTATTGTAAAATGTTATCAGCAACATGGTAACATTTCTGAAATCTTGGGTTTTTAATTTTCACACCAGCAATGAATCATGAATTGAAAATATTAATTAAACTTGGAAAGTGACAGATCTTGCAGAAATTTTTTTCTCTAAGTACAAGAAATCTTTGAGATTTAAAATTAAATGAACATTTTTGTGAAAACCCTTGAAACAAGTCATGCCAAGTTTTCTGTTTAAACAGTACTTATATTTTAAATGAACATTTTTGTGAAAACCCTTGAAACAAGTCATGCCAAGTTTTCTGTTTAAACAGTACTTATTGTCTTGTTTGAATTAACGTTGCCGAGTAAATATTTGAAATGTTTTTGTTTTCTGTTTAATTTTAAATAGCATATCTATATACTGTACCTACCAACTTCTTTAATAATTCTCGTAGAATCCAGTTTTAAGATTCGTCCAAAACAATCAGGTGATTCAGGCGTGGATGATATCAATCCGCTTCAGAAAATCTAGTTGCTAAACTTTCATCAGCTATCTGTGAAGGGGAACTGGTATCATTCATTGTTGGTGGGTTTTGAATGTCAAGTGTAGTTATCAGACCACCTTTTGGCATTTAGTAAGGATTTGCATGAAGACAGGTAGTGATGACCAGTCTCTATGCCGTACCTCCAACTTTTATTTGCACCATGCTGCTACTGTTTCCTTATCCTCTCTACCTAAGTAAATGAACTACGTTTCTATCACATGCAAATACTAGGAAACAACAATTGCCTGTCCATATCAAGCTGACTGACGATGTCATGTGCCCAAGCTTTCATCTGAAAGTAAGAAAGTTTCTTTCATCATCACTGTAACTGCCTTGAAACAGCAAGTGTAAATTGTTTTATAAGACACTGCGTGTCTCATGATTTCATTTTATTGGTCATATACTAGTACATGTACTTGTTTTCCAAATATTTATATCTGGGCTTTATTTTATTAGCTTTTGCTTGCACTTTGAACAACGAAGATATTTTGCAGATATTTTGGTGTAATAGTCATCAATATCCAGAACTAGTCTTGTCTTTTGGCGAGTCCTTGAGCGTGTTAAAATACCGTTACATACACCTGTCTATGGGCACCCGAGTACCACACTCCAAACTTGAATTGGGATCCACAAAAAAGGCTTGTGGAAGTAGAAGCGGCCAACTCGGTTCTGATTATTGAATGAGACAGTAGGTTGTGGCTCATTATATCAAAGCTGACTGACAGTGCATAGCTGGAACTCTACTCTGTTGTTACTCGGAGCAAAGGTCTTTGATATCCACTGGTGGTGTACCTTTGGCAATGTTGACTTCCATCCTTCATACAAGAGTGATCTGTATATAAAAAAACGAATATAATTTCCACTGATCTGAATAGTGGATAAATATGTTTCTGTCCCTCGTGTTCGACTGTACTTCAAATATCTGCATGTGCTATATAATTATTTATAACTCTCTGTCCTAGAAATAAAAAAAAAATTGTGATATAATAAAACCCCTTTTTAAAATTATTATTGCTGTTTTCTTACTTTGCAATTGGTAGTAAAACGTAATTAAATTTGTTATTATTAGCCAATCCGATGGCCTAACTATATTTGGTGCTGCCCTTCACTCAAGGATGCATGCAGATGTGAAGACAAGCGAAGAGGTGCAGAGGTCAAGTATAAGGTTTATATCACAGAGGACCCTCACCTCAAGTATATCGGTTATATCACAGAGGGCCTACACCTCAGGTATATGGATTATATCACAGAGGACCTACACCTCAAGTATATGGATTATATTACAGAGGGTCTACACTTCAAGTATATGTATTATATCGCAAAGAACAGATTTATTATATTGAAAATTTGCCTGCAGTGACAATGATTGTCTTTTGCATCTCATCTTCCTCAATCGTCCAAATCTGACCATAACCACAGGAGATATAGGGGCTCTTTTAAGTTTTCGACTGCATTTAAAATATCTGCATGTGGTAGTGAATATGTTTAATAACTTTCTGTACTAGAAATTTAAAAAAAAAAACTTCTAAATACAAAATGTTATAAACACAATTTACCGCTCTTAAATAATTCAAAACAGCGTTTAGATCTTCCTTCAGTTCCTTGGCTGGTCAGATAGTAGCTACTGAGCTGAAGTGAGTCACTGCAGGTAATGTTTGTTCTTTATCATGCGTTCAACTTTTTCAATATCATTTTCTCTGTGCTACTTTTGTTGTCATGCTTGAGATTTTTGCATCTTTGCAATGTTTTTTATCTTGGATACAACTTGCTGATTTCACCACTGAAGTACAAATATTTGCAGATCCTCTTCTCTTGTTTGTTTAAATTAACTCGGTTTGTTGCTTTTATTTTTCATGAGGAAATATGCATACCTAATTTAATTGACGATGGGGCTTCAGTCATTGTGGCTGTATTAACAAATTTTCGCAAACCTGTTCACAAATCCTGTCATATAGTCCAGACCTTTTAGTAAAACATGTACACCACAAGCACATTCAAAATATATTAAAAAACCAAGAATAAATAAGTTGTACTAATAAAATTAAGCCAACCTCTATCCATTCTTTCAGTAACCTGAATTGGTTGACTATTGTACTATATTTCCGGTAAGAACCCCATTCCTTCAGTGGTAAAATAGATCAAAAACAAAAGTACTAATCCTAGTCTGGATATACGCGTGAAGTTCCACCAGGAAAGTTAGGCCGAATGCTCCGGAATAAAAATAGAATAAAGAAATAAACACTATAGCTTATCTTACTTCTTTTCATATACTTAATCATCTGTGTGACACTGTTTCTGCATGCGTTCCAGACTGCATTTAATGCATGATTGTTCTTCAAACGTTTTGAAAGGATAGATGAAAATATTTTAAAATTTACATATTTTTAGACACTTGTAAGTCTGTCCCTTTTCAAAATATATCATGGAAATTTACCTTAAAACTAATTATTCTATTGAGGTTTAATATTGCAGCTGGTCAATACTGTAGTTTGTTAATAAAGGAAAAACAACCATGATAACCACTAGGCTAGACTATAACGAGCAAGATAAGATCATGAACACCTGCAGTTGTCCAGTAACATAATATAACACTTTTTTGTTGAATGAATCATTGTGGAAATACGCCTTATTTATTTGCTTTAGTATTATTACTTTTTCATTTCCATCAGAATAAAATGGTACATCTTTGGTCATTGTGCGAACCGTCGAGAAGACAAAAAGGTAGCAGTTATGTAAATTTGTCATGTTTTAATTAAATGTTTTATAAACAAAAATTACATACCCTGCCTGTCACAGGTTTAAGAGAGAGCTTTTCCTCTTTTTTTATAGGTAACTGGGACCAGGTCTTTTTTCTGTATTTTAGTTGATGAATAGTTGATAAAGGTTTCAAACCATCAAACTGTTTCCCTGAAAAGTCAAGCAATCTACAAGTCTTTTCGATCTGAGTTCCCCATACACCAAGGGTAATGGATGGTGTTAAGTCCAAGTCCACTGAATTGGAAATACAGAATTCAATGAATACCATCAACATACTAAATATCTATGTATAAATCCTACATTTTGTACTCTACAACAAACTACAAACCCGATTTTTCCATTTTCTTCTATCAAAAGGGTCCTCTTGAAAATCGCCACAAAAGTTTTAAAAAATTCCCCTCCTTGGACCCCCGAAATAATCCGCTTCTTCACCTACATATGTAACATGTAGAGGGAATATTAAATTTGCGATGTATGGTATATCTTACATCGCATTATATCTCAGTGAAATCGGAATTTTAGATAAAAATGAGACGCTCAGTGTTACTGTAACACTACAATGAAGGCTTAACATAAACCAGTTTCAAATCAAACTAAATTGCACTTTGTGTAATATGAGTAATGTCGCCTGTACAGGAAGATGTTTTGTACTTACTATAAACTTATTCACTAAGAACCCTCAGTTTCACAGCTTTGGTTCTAATTGGCCTAGAAGTTTGATATCAAAATAATCAGCTTTAAACAGAACCGTATTTATTTAAATATTCTACTAATAATGATCTTACGAAAAGTGTGGAGAAAGCCTCTTATATATGTCAAATTCCTAGCCTAAAAAATCTATATACCAAAACTGAACTAAATTGGTCAATTGATCAAGCTTTATCAACTATTTATATGGTGTTTTTTTTCATTGATGGTAACAGTGCCCAATTTGGATACAAAGCAAATATCAACCTTTCACGCCAAAATGGGTTCATGTGCCGCAATTTCACAAACCAGTTGAGCTAAAAGTGAATCCAAAAGGAGACAAACGTTATTAACATATTTTTTTAACATATGGAAGTCTTCCTCCCTGTTCAATCCCATAATGCAGGGATTGTTGATACACCTATGAGACTTCTGAAGTCCGTGTTACCTACTTTTTTCACACAGGTACAATCTCAAACGGTCGAATCTCTTTTGTGGATCTAGAAAATTCCTGTAACCTTGCAAAGAAAATTCAGTTGAACCATCCGGTAGTGTATTGACAGTCTGGATAAACAAGATAAAAGTTGCCTTTACTCTTGTATCTTCTTTTAAAGGCACTGTGTACACAACAAAACTTTTCAAAAGCGGCATTTCGAATTTCTACTGAAGTGTTGTGTGTCTTTGAAAATGGTCAAACCAAAACACAACCACCAATTGCAGACAGATTTGTGGCACTGATTCTTATAAATGCGCTAGCTTTAAAATGTCCATGGGTGACCTTTACCTACATTGGAATATAAAGTATCAAAAATTTCAGTTTAAAAATAAGTAAATATGGATAATAAATAAATTTTTAAAAAATCTACGAAATATATGATTTTGGACATATAATTTTGTATGCGCACATGAATGTAAGTGAGTGCGAGCAATGTTTCGAGATATATGACTATCTAGATAATGCCTTAAGTCCTTTGACAAGCTCTGCATTTTGTTGAAGTTTCTAAACAGAGAGAGAGAGGTGGTTTAAAAACATAATTCATTTACATTTGTGTATCCACTTTCCTTGCTCCCCGAAGATGTGGCTATCTTTTGCTGGCTTTGACCTTTTGAATCTTTAGTCACATTTCTAATCTTCTTGCGATAATATTCAAATGTTCCAAACCTTGAATATAGAAATGTAAAACTCTAAATGAATTCATAAGCCAAAGGTAACTTTGGGCAGAAAGATAGAGCGGTTATTTCACCAACAGTTGCGGGAAAATGCAAATATTTTAACACTGCAATATTTCCCAAGGTGACAGTTAATTAATTTGTAAGTTTGAAATAGTGATAATACAGTATTTACCTAGTATTAGGGTTTTGACGTGAGTTTACAACGAAGTGTATGATAAAAAGCTGACGAGGGCAGTTTTGTTACAATTTTGCAGTAAGGTTTTCATTTTCATAATCAAAAATAAGTTATATGTTTAATTCGTCTATTGTAAAATAATGTAACATACAACAGCAATATAAAAAGGGGGTTGGTTCATACGTTTATTTTAACCTGAAAACAATCAGATAACGCGAAGTTTGGTTAGAATTAGACACTAGACTTTATACCGGATAAATAATGTCGACTGCGCTAGTCGTCTTTGTGCTTACTGCTTTCTTCTTTCATTGCTATGTATATCCTCCCTTCTCTTTTCCAGTCGCCTTCCGGCTCAACCATAATTTCATTTCGACAGAGTACGTGGTGAATCGAATTTTCATCAGAATCTTTATAATGAAGAGATGTCAGGGAAGGAAAAGCACTTCCTGGAATAGTTAGCACTAAAATCATAAATGTGTATTACAAATGAAAAGATACAAATATTTTTTATCATTACATGTGTGACATTCTTTAACCGTAAAAATACTAAAATGGCACAAGACACAGAGGATAAAGTCCATATTTTAAACCTTGCCTTTCACTTACAGGGTCGGATAGTACATAACGTGGGAGGCTGGGAATGTGTGTGTGTGTGTGTGTGTGTGAGAGAGAGAGAGAGGAGTCTTACGTAAATCATTTAATGTTAAATCCTGGTTATAAACAAGCGGAAATAAGATTATGGTATCCTCTTCATCTTCTGAATTTCTTATCGGAATACACATAGAGGCCCTTTAAAGTATAAAATTCAGTAATTAACGTGAAGAAATATTAAGCTGAATTTAACAGATGTCGTATACATCACAAAAGTGAATTATTATATCTCATTTTTTCAGTGTATGTGTACTTCTTTCGTTAAATTGATTCTTGAATGAAACTTTGCGTTAAAATTTGTCTTTTTTTATCGAAAAGTTAAAAAATCAAGTAAAATTTCAAATATACTTACATTGTGAAAAATACCTTTCTCTACACTGCAGATCCCGTCCTTTCTTTGAACGCGCGAAAAGCAATTTTACGGTAAGGTTATGTTCATTTTATCTTTTTGATTTACGATTTTATTATCAGTAACATTATATACTGTTTCTGTTTCATCTCTATAACTTAAGTCGAGTTTTTATGTCAAGTATTGTTTGAAATTGTGAACTTATATGGGGGAAAATTCAATAGTGTTCCGTCATGTGCTGTTTTATTTTAATTAAAATAATGCATTCAAAAACAGCACATGACAATGTTTTATTAATTACTTATACATCATTATTGTACACAAGAGAAGTGTAATTTCCTTGTATATTAAGTCGATCACAAAATTATGTGAAAAACTTTAACATTTGATCACTTGCACCTGCATACACTACTTATGACCTTAACCTTGACCATGATGATTAATGACGCGGGTATAAAGAGTTGTAGGTTGACAGAGTAAAATGTACATGTACAACCTACATACTTTTTAGTATGTACGTTAACAGAGTAAAGTGTACATTTCATTGTACAACCTACACACTAATAAGTATGTAGGTTGACGGCTGATATCGGTCATCGTAATATAGGGACTTGTCAAGTCTGCATTACGACCGACCAGTATGGTCGGTCATTAATTTTCATTTAACACTGTTGACAGCTTTAATTACTTCTCCAGATACAGCTTACAAACTGAACTTAAATGTCCCTAGCAAAATATAATTCAATTACACATACTGGGTCAGTATAACTCATTGTTTTATTTAACATCATAGTATTTACAAATGCAATAGATTTTGGTTTAAAACAATTATCTTATAAAGAGATTAGAGGAAACCAGAAAAAGGCCATAGAGGCATATTTACAAAATAAAGATGTATTTTTTGTGTGTCGAACTTTAGTTCAAAGATGCATAGCTGCTCTGTGTTGTTCTAAATCTGTTTCCAGATTAGATAAATCAATGATTAGATCAACTGTATTCTCTGGATTACCCCTTAGCATGTCAATTGATCCCTGTGTTTCCTTAATCTGATTCTGCAGTCTGTCCTCAATGTAGGTATCTTGCGAAACTTGCTGACCCCAAGACATCAGTTCAAGGTTCCAGTCCTCGCCAAACTTTTCAGCCCTGATAACTAAGACAGTCGTATGTTGCATTAAACCTTGTAAATGTGGACTTTTAACACCCATCCTTTATTAAAATGATGCTGTTTAAATGCTACAGTAATTGATTTCAGAATATTTTTATCCGTTTTTCTGAAAACAGAATTGGTTTCTTTTGATGACAATGTTTTTATTTCATGTTGTACTGTTTGTATTAAATCTATCTTACAAAGTGTTTTAGTTGGGTATTTCCTGAAGTGCAAGCCAGTTTTTGGTGATTGTTCAGAGACACAGCCTCAAAATAGGTACATATAACTGTCCGAGAAAATACAGTTTTCTGAGACCCATGAAAAAAGTTTTCTAATATAATCACTTTTTTCTGTTTTGTTACCACATACTATACCCACAATTAGTTTTGTTCTTGGAGTATAATTTATAAACTTAAAAAAAACTTTTTTGGTGTTGATGAAGCCATAAAGAATACATTAAGAATTGTGTTAGTGAGTGTTTGTAATATATACACCAAGCGTGTGCTGGACCACATTGTATTGTTATTAAATCTTGACTGTACAGTGTTATCATTTGATTTTTTGACTTCTAATGCCACTCAAATATAATTGTTAGCAAGAGCTTCATGCAGACTTGACAAGTCCCTATAGTCCCGGGTTTTGATAGTAAATTGACTTTTGTCAGTTGATCTCTGGGGCAAGATATTGAAATTAATGATTTAATATAGGGACTTGTGCAAGTCTAGTGTAGTTATTAAAGATCTTTACAGCGACCACATTCATATCAATGTAAATGGCACCAAACGTTTAAGTTCAAATATCACATGTCATGCACATACTATTCTAAACACATCTACCAGAAAATCAAATTTTTACAAGGAGAGGTTATCAGGGAGGAGAATGAACTACAATTCATTTCGACTTTGCACACTTGTGTAAATAAAATACTACTAACTTAGATCTTAGTCTAAATCCATTTGAAATTAAACAACTTATGCAATATGTACTTTGTTATTATTTAATGTTTTTGTGTACCGCATTTGCATTTTTCAATACTAACACTAGTGTAGTGTCAAATCCATTTTGTTTTCAAGATAAAGGTTTAAATATTTTACATCTTAACATTCAACATTTACTCCCAAAACTTGATGAACTCAAATATCTTGTTAATGCATATGAATGTAATGTAGATATTATATTTTTTTGTGAAACTTATCACAATAGCAGTGTTTTAGCGAAAGAAATTAATAATCAAAATTTTTAGAAACACTCTTGGTAAATATACAGGTGAAACACTGGTAATGTATGTGTCTTCTAGTTTAACGACCGTAAGAAGACTTGATCTAGAACATATTGGGTTTAGAAGTAATGGGGTTAGAATTATTTTTTAAAAACCAAAATCCAATTATAATTGGTTATATTTATCGATCACCATCAAGTCCTGTATCTTGGATACAGAATTTTGAAGAAATGTATCTTTTTGCAGAAAAAGAAAACAAAGAAAGTATTTTAATTGGGGATTTTAATTTTGACCTTTTAAAAAAATCGATGCACATCGTGGTTAAATTTTGTCAATTTATTTGGTCTTACTCAGGTTGTTGATAAAGCTACTCGTGTAACTAAAACATCTAGCACATTAATAGATCATGTTTATACTAATACACCTGAAAATATAAAAAATGTCCCTATTTATTCCATAAGTGACCATTACCCAGTATGCATTACACATAGGCGTAAAAACGCCAAAGATTCTAAACATAATCATACAGATGCATGAAAAACTTTGATTATGATCTTTTTAATAATCAGCTAAGTAAAATGCCTTTTTATATTGTTTATAACCATACTAATGTTGACGATGTTTTGTCTATTTTTGTCAAATTGATGCTGAATGTTATAAATGTTAACGCACCTCTAGTTAGAAAAAGGGTAAAAAGAACAAAACAAGCAGAATGGATGAATGAAGAAATTATCAAGTCAATGAAAACCCGCGATTATTTTAAAAAGAAAAATAATGATAATGCCTATAGGTACTGGCGAAATAATACTAAATATTTGATAAGCAGTGAAAAATCAATATACTTCTCACGATCTATAAAAAATAATAAGGGTAATTCTAAGGAAATTTGGAAACATTTACATAATACAATGGGGGAAAAATCTAATACTAATTCAGTTTTCCATTTAAGAGATAGTTCAAATAATATTGTTACAAATCCAGCTCAAGTTGGCAACATGTTTCAAACGTTTCTGAGAATTTTACATTTGATGAAAAATCAGATTTAAATGATATAAATTACTCTTATTCGAATTTAATCATACCTGATTTTGTTTCGTTTGAAATACCACTTGTTGATTCTAGTTTTGTTGAAAAACAACTGTTGAGTTTAGATATAAAGAAGTCAACTGGTCTAGACTATATAGGATCAAATTTTTAAAGCATTCAGCAAAGCATATTGCTGAACCACTTACATACATATTTAACCTTAGTATCATTAATTCAACATATCGGATATCCGTTTTTATTTAAAATGGCCAAAATAATACCAATACATAAGAAAGGTGATAAAGACCGCTTGGATAATTACAGGCCAATATCAATTCTTCCAATAGTGTCCAAGATATTAGAACGTCACATTTATAAGCACCTTATATTATTTTTACGTAAATACAATGTACTGTTTAACCACTAAACTGGCTTCAGAGAGAAATATTCTTGTCAAACAACTTGATCAGCAATTATTGATGAATGGACAGTGGCTATTGATCAGGGACTATATTTGGCACTATATTTGTCGATTTATCAAAAGCATTTGATCTAGTTGACGATAAAATTCTTTTGTCTAAACTAGAGAAAACTAATTTTTCTGTTTATGCTTTACAGTGGTTTAAATCATATTTATACGATAGATTTCAAACTGTATCAATATCAAATCATCTATCTTGTGAAAAAGCGGTTAAATCTGGCGTACCACAGGGGAGAGTGCGGGAGGGGTATCCCCTCCCGCTGGGGGGCCTCCCCCAGAAAATTTTTTAAATTTTGATGTAAAATGGTGCATTCTGATGAAATTTTCGAACTTTCTGCTACTGCTCCATTGTTTTTATGTTTCACGGTTTCAATATGTCTCTTTATGTCTGTTAAGCCTCCATGTGAAATAGTAAAGTCCAAGCGACAGAGTTTACAATGAACAAAATAGCAACTACGTGTCGAACTCGCGATGATTCCATTGAATTCTTTTGAATAAGAATCCCTGAATTTTTGCCTTCGTTTCAACGATTTGTTATTCTTTTTTCGGCGATTGATCGGCATCCATAAAGATAAACAACTTATGTTTAATCACCACCGTCGTGTATAAATTTGCAATTGATCAGTCTGGATCCGATCGTTCAGAAGATTTACAGTTAAATAATAAACTTATAAAAGCATAAAACGTTTTAATGATCTAGCACAACAAAGATGTAAACCATTAGTTTTCTCCGAAATTTATGGAAGAGCTCGTTTGTTTTACATCAGTTAATATAGGCTTAAGTGGATCTTCTAGACAACTTAAAATAGTAAGTTGGATATGACGTATTCACAAGATGCAGTGCATTTCGTCGAGCAAGGTCTTAAGTAAAGTTCAAAATAAAAACGAAAAGAGGAAAAACAGGAAATCTAACATTTTTACGGAAAAAGGAACAATTAGGCACAAATCCGGAACGCGGAATTAGAGTCTCAAAATCGGAATGGTTGGCAGGTATGAAAACAAAGTGTATGCTTATATCTTCTGTTAAAAAACTCGCTAATAATAATGCAGCTCTTAATATAAGTTTTAATACAACTAACATTACACAAGTGGACTCTTATAAATTACTTGGAGTCTTTGTGGATCCCTGTCTGTCTTGGGTAGATCATATAAATCATGTTGTTAATTCTTTGTTATGTCTTTTGAGAAGAATAAAAAGGTATTTAGATATTGAAAGTAGAAAACTTTTCTACACTTCTTTAATTTTACCTAATATAGATTATTGTTTGTCAATTTGGGGTAATTGTCACTCTAAATATCTGGACCTCATTCTTAAACTTCAAAAACGGTCTGCAAGGTTAATACTAGACAAAGATGTTCGTGAAACGATATCCATTGAATTATTTAAAGAACTAAGCATGCAAACAATTCACCAAAGAATCCATTATCACAAATCAATTTTAATGTTCAAAGCTGTTAATAACATATCTCCATCATATATAAATCTTGTTCTGATTGCAATACATATCAACTTCGATCTAGCCATTCTAACAATTTATTTTTATATAGACCTAATTCAGAATTACGAAAATCATCAATTTCATACTCAGGTTCAATAGTTTGGAATTCATTGCCAACACAATTAAAAAATGCGACATCTTTGAAGAATTTCAAAAAGTTATACCAAAGTACTTTTTACATATTAATTCGATAGTATTATATTATCTTAACATTTGGTTGCTTAATATATATATTATACTTGTACATAGTTTTATACTTAGAATCTTAGCATATGTTTTATATTTTGCGTGATTATTATTTTAATTATTTTTAATAACTACATGTAAAGAAATGTTATTTTGTGTTAATAGTATGTAATTACTCATATTGGAGGGCCTTATGTAAGATTGGCTCAGTCCAAATAAGCAACCCTAAAAAAAAAGTCATTATTATGATTAGTCTAGTGTGCGTGCAAATGTGCATTATGGTCTGTCTTGTGCTAATGTGCAAACGTGGCAACTTTCAGTGATGCAAGCTCAACGAACCGATATGTCGCAGACAAGCATATACCACTCCTCAAAGTTACATTATCCTGGCGCTAAGTGAACAAGTTGATACCAGGTCCTCTCAATATCCGAAGCGCCAATTGCAAGGAAGCAGTTTATCAAATTGTAGTTTTATGTATGACCGACGGTGTTGGAAACTGTCATCCTGCTCTCGATGCGGACACTCTACCACCGAGTCGCCGAGGCAGTGAGAGGTAGTGTGTGTTAAAGAAAATGAAACAAAAAAAAAGGAAAGTTGCAGTTGAAATAAATGTACTTGATAGAAATAAAAAAGCTCAATACAAGTTATTATCGATTATAAAACCCCAATTTTTTTTAAACAGGACCTCGCCATTCGAAATGAGAACTCTACAAAACTTAAAAATTAATATTTTTGTTAGGGAAAAATTCTACCAAATTCTACCGCCCCTTCCTTTCAACCACGTATTTATGTCATGATAACAAACCCGCGTGTGTCAGAATTTGCATATTTGTCAATGGATCGCTATGATTCGATTAAGCTTTTAGAGCACCCCCCCCCTTACCTAAATAAAGACCTTGATTGGTTAATAGAAGTGTCTTTTATGTTTCTACACCCCCAAAGGTCAGAATATGCATATTTGTCAAGGGATAGCAAAGACTAAAGTTTTTAGATTTACCATGTAGATCTATGCAAATTTAGCATTCTCAGTAATTTGACAAGTACGACACGAGATGTCAGGCCTAAATCCATATACACAAAATCATCCATGTAATGCACACAATGAGAGTTGAAATAAAAAAGTAAGGGTTGATGAACATTACTGTTTACAACTTGGCGAGTTTGTTTCGTTTCTAGACACCCCCCTTATTTTACGATAGCGTATTTACTTAACCCGCAGTATTTAAACAAGTAGTTATAACATAAAAGAAATAAAACAAAGACTTAACTCACCGATTTGATCCCCATAAGAATCCTGTTAGAAAAACATATCTAGTGAATCCCATCATTTTAATATATAACATTTCAGCCCCATAATGTTCAGACACTTCGGATACTTTTCAGATTGATTCATTTTTCGGACGTAAATTCATTTCAACATTGGTAGAAGTAAAAATATGTTATATCATTACTATTACATTAGCCGAGCAGATGAAACAAAACAAAACGTACACGCGTGAAGTCCTATTTCGTCCCCAAATATTTCGTACTGGTAGTAGGGGGTCGTTTCAAAAATTATTTGTGTCCTCTTACTTTTTTTTTTTACAAACGGCCGTCAAAACATTTAATTACGATTGTTTTTTAAAGCATTTTTTTCCATTTTAATTTAGGATCTTCAACCAAAAGTATCCTCACAAGCATTGGCCATTCTAGTACAAGCATCACTTCTTCTAACCCAAGTGTTAGCACACCTCATATAGAAACTACTTCTGATATATCTTCTATATCCAGCAGTAAGCACAACTGTTTTTAGATATATTAAAATGATTAAGAAGTGTTGAAAATTGTAAACAACATATTACATAGGGATACATAATAATGTGAAGTTATCTACACCGTACAGGAAACGCATTGCTGTTTTTAAAAATATTTGGAAATTGTCAAAATAAGTTAATACCTGTAAATAACACATTCTCAATAATGTGAAACATGCGAGTCATTGTTACCGAAAACATTTATATTTTAACACGTGTTCTATAAATACGTTTATTAAAATTTTAAAAGGAATGAAAAAATTGTGTCTGGTCAAAACTAATACATAACAATGAACACACGAGGTGTAAAAACTCTCGATTTTGGGACCACCAATGAAATAAATTGACAAAACGAAGTTCAATATTCAATAAGTTGATATTATTTTATGTTTTATATAGGTTAACTAGGTAGTACCGTCTTCATCCACAATTTCACCTTCCTCAACACTACCCAACCTTTCCCTACAGACCACAAGCACTTCTCACAATAATGTTGGTAAGGATTCATTTAATTGGCACTATTTACTCATTTCTGCATTAACCATAATTTTTGCTTTTGCTGTGTTAATTATTTATGTAATCAGAAAACAGAAATCTAGAAGGAAATACACAACAAACAATTTACCAAATGTTCAGTGCCGGTGATAACAGTGATTCATTTGATGATGAAGTAATTACTTCTGACGATAATGTTGATGCAACAACATTGAAACACGTTTATCAAAAAAGTGAAACTTCTATTAGTGTCACAAGTCATGTGTATGACGAGATTTCTAGTCGCGAAAGTGTAATTAATTATACATATATATAGTTACTATTTTTTAAATATCTTAAAGATTAAATACAAAGGCATACGTTTAAGATTCTGAGTTTTAATAGTACTATGATTCCTCCCTTTGGGGCATTTGCTTTTGTGTATCACATACATAATCTCAACAACCTACATCACGTATGTAGCTACATGTAGCCTGGAATCATCGTAATGGTCCTCTTGTTTTTTTAGCTCACCTGACCGAAGGTCATGTGAGCTTATGGCATAGCGCAGCGTGTGTATGTGCGTGTGTGCGTCGTTAACACCTATTTTCCACTTCTCCTCTGAAACTACTGGACAGTTTTTAATGAAACTTTGTCAGAAGTATTAATGGGCCGGTGCAATTCAGATTTGTTCGTGGCGTTGCCATGGCTACCATAACTAGGTCAAGGTGACCTAGGGGTGCAAAAATCTTAAAAAATCTTCTTCTCCGAAAGTACTGATTGGAGAAAAAATCTGATGTGATATTTGGCTTCTCTAGGGTCTTAAGCCTATAGTTTGTTCATTTTGTAAAAATCGGATAAAAAATAGGTTACGCGTTTTTGCGTTTAATTTTGAAAAAATCGTAAAATAGCTTCAAATTGTTATAACTTGACCATTTGACCAGATAATGACATGGGGTTTTCAGTTTTGACATCTTCTTGTTAGTATCTTCAAAATGAGGTCAAGGTCAATTGTGAAGGTCGTGACCTAATTTTTTTACCTCTGATTATAATTATTATCTCGAAAACTATAAACTTTTTGTATAGGCATGTATATTAGAATGTTGTAGGTATTGATACAACGGTCATTATGATGTATAGAAAAAGGTCATGGGTTCAAAGGTCAAGGTCACAGATGTGAAACAATACCGAAATGGTTAATTATCTCGAAAACTATAAACTTTTTGTATAGGCATGTATATTAGAATGTTGTAGGTATTGATACAACGATCATTTTGATGTATAGAAAAAGGTCATGGGTTCAAAGGTCAAGGTCACAGATGCGAAACAATACCGAAATTGTTAATTATCTCGAAAACTATAAACTTTTTGTATAGGCATGTATATAAGAATGTTGTAGGTATCAATACAACGATCATTTTGATGTATAGAAAAAGGTCATGGGTTCAAAGGTCAAGGTCACAGATGTGAAACAATACTGAAATGGTTAATTATCTCGAAAACTATAAACTTTTTGTATAGGCATGTATATTAGAATGTTGTAGGTATTGATACAACGATCATTTTGATGTATAGAAAAAGGTCATGGGTTCAAAGGTCAAGGTCACAGATGTGAAACAATACTGAAATGGTTAATTATCTCGAAAACTATAAACTTTTTGTATAGGCATGTATATTAGAATGTTGTAGGTATTGATACAACGATCATTTTGATGTATAGAAAAAGGTCATGGGTTCAAAGGTCAAGGTCACAGATGTGAAACAATACTGAAATGGTTAATTATCTCGAAAACTATAAACTTTTTGTATAGGCATGTATATAAGAATGTTGTAAGTATTGATACAACGATCATTTTGATGTATAGAAAAAGGTCATGGGTTTAAAGGTCAAGGTCACAGATATGAAACAATACTGAAATGGTTAATTATCTCGAAAACTATAAACTTTTTGTATAGGCATGTATATTAGAATGTTGTAAGTATTGATACAACGATCATTTTTATGTATAGAAAAAGGTCATGGGTTCAAAGGTCAAGGTCACAGACGCGAAACAATACCGAAATAGTTAATTATCTCGAAAATTATAAACATTTTGTATAGGCATGTATATTAGAATGTTGTAGGTATTGATACAATGATCATTTTGATGTATAGAAAAAGGTCATGGGTTCAAAGGTCAAGGTCACAGATGTGAAACAATACCGAAATGATTAATTATCTCGAAAACTATAAACTTTTTGTATAGGCATGTATATTAGAATGTTGGAGGTATTGATACAACGATCATTTTGATGTATAGAAAAAGGTCATGGGTTTAAAGGTCAAGGTCACAGATGCGAAACAATACCGAAATGTTTAATTATCTCGAAAACTATAAACATTTTGTATAGGCATGTATATTAGAATGTTGTAGGTATCGATACAACGATCATTTTGATGTATAGAAAAAGGTCTTGGGTTCAAAGGTCAAGGTCACAGATGTGAAACAATACTGAAATGGTTAATTATCTTGAAAACTATTAACTTTTTGTATAGGCATGTATACTAGAATGTTGTAGTATAGGCATGTATACTAGAATGTTGTAGGTATTAATACAATGGTTATCATGATGTAAAAAAAAGTCATTGGGGTTTAGTATTTATGTTTTCTTTAAATCTATCAGCTAGCCATTAGTTATCAGGTGAGCGTATCAGGCCCATGGGCCTCTTGTTATTTTATTGATCATATTTAAATAAAAAATAAATTCGCATCGGTAAGGGAACATAGGATGTTGCATTTGTTACAGAGGCTTTCAATAAGAGCTACAATGATATACAGGTATTATCAGTTTGGATGAGAACAGAAGATTTTTGCAATACCTTTTATACATACCTGTTTTTGATTAAAAAAATTATTGTGTATCAAACAAAAATTGAAAGGACCCGTTTGTGACTAGCGTGCGATCAATGCATAATCTAAAATAAAAACCCACGTGTTTATGTTAAATTGTTTTTCTGGCTTTGAAAATTACTCATTCGGTTTTGTTGTGTGTTTATTAAAACTCTGTGTTTGTGTTCTTATTCACATGTATTTATTTTCAGTAATTCCTGCAGTTGGATTTATAGGGAGATTGATTGTCATTTGCGGTATATATCAAAAACAAACATACTTATCCATTTCCGAATCACAATCCAGAAGCAAAGTAAAAACTTTGGAACTGACAAGTTAGGTTAGACACGTGAACTTTCACCAGGGAAGTGAGGCCGGGTGCTCCGGAAGGGTAAGCACCTCCTGTTTAGCTAGCTACACCCGTCACATGTGTAATCAAAATTGTGTGAAAGGAACATGGAACTATATATTGTACAATAAGTCAAATGTTGCAATCGTTAAATGTTTAATTGAAATTAAACACATTTGTTTTAACAAAAGTAACAATGGACTAGATTCATTTCAGATTCCAAGTATATATAATTCAGTCTGTGATTACTTTCAGTTACACTGACTAGAATGAATTAAAATTTTTGAACACCTAAGTAATTTAATTCAGTTTTCAAAAACTTTAAAACCTCAAATTAAGTTAAAACTTTTAAACATCTCTTGGACCAATCAGTCATCTGAATGAGCATGTGAATGAGCAGCAGATGATTTGGCAGCAATTTTCACTTTGTACCTTGTACATTTTCTAACTTGAGCGAACAGGAAAAATAATGGTATGAAACATCAGTTTAACAGCTTTTGTTTGTCTGCACTGCTATCATCAAGAAAATTATCTCTGGTATACAAACATTTTGAAATTTCAAAGCAGCTATATGAGGACGCTTTCAGATGCGTACATGTTGGTTGTTCAAACTAGATATAAATATGTGACAAAACTACATGCCAAACACATAAATTGATATAAATTAAAATATATGATGATCATTTCAAATTTATATTAGTTGGTTCTAAGAATAAAAAAATAATAAAATCTTACAAAAACTATGTTATGCTAGCTCGAACTTTTTCGGTTGATATTATGACGTCGGAATTTTTACTTTGACATCATATTAGAATTATATTTTAAGCCTTCGTGTCCAGATATATTTGAATCGGAAGATTTAGTTTTTATTTTGCATGATGCATATACAAAAATGTATGAAGTTTACCTGAATTATTACTCAAGTCTTTTCCTTTACTGTTAAGCAACACCTGTTCAGTAGATCTGTTGTCAGCTGTACTTGTCAAATCTATTTTATTTTCTGCCTCATTTACAGGTGCATTTTGTTGTACCTGTACCAGATTTATTGTATTTATCATTTCTTCACTCTGATTTGTAGGTGTGCTATTAGCTGTCATTTGCCATTTTTTTCTCCGGCAGCCACTCCTCTTCTTCTTCAAGGAATAAAATCGTTTCACCTTTAATTTCAAGTAGAACATCACTATCCTCAATTTCAGATCCATCACTGTCTAGAACGACTTTTGTCAGTTTTGTTGATTCGATAGATAATTTTTCACAACCTGAAAAAAAGAGCATAACAGGTATTGCAAGTCACTGACATTGTTACACTAAAACAAAAGCTGTCGCCGAATGACAGCCAGTTATACCCCCTACTCACTGAACCCTGAATCAATATGGTAAATGTGTGTGGGCACAATACAAGTATGGACACCAGTGCTAGGGGCTGTCTTGAACTTACTATAAGGTATGAGCAGAGCTCATTGTTGAAGGCCTCAGGGTGACTTCAAGATGAAGAACGACAATAAAAGCGTTGTTCCATTGCATTGCTTAGTTTTTGCCATGCACATTTTGTATTTGTAGAGATTTTGTCTTGTGTGCATTTACTCAATATTTACTCAGTTAACATCCTACAGACCGGAAATTTCCCCAGGACACATCAAAATCTGATAGACAATAAATATTCTACAGCCAAATATATGCAAACCCCTAATTTGCCCTTTTTTAAACAGACGGGACCACAACCAAACCAACCAAACCCTTGCTTTTATGCCAAGGAACATTGTGATAAAATTTCATCAACTGGAACTAATGTTATTGATCAAAAACAAAAGTGTATACAGACAATGACAACGAAGACAGCGCCGTACCATAATACGACATCAAATTTTTTGCAGTCGTATAAAAAATAAGGGGAGCAGGGAGATGTCAGTCCTCTCATACTTAAACATATTATCATGTGTCGAATTATGTTAGTAACTAATAGTGATAAAATTCTGATTTCATTAAACAAAAATACACGGTAAATATAGCAAATCAAAATTAAAAACATTTTGATATAACTTTTATTTTGATATTTAAACCAGAGGCTCAGGATGAGCCTGTATCGCTCACCTGACTAAAATGCTTTTAAAGCAAATTTGTATATATGCTTTTCCAATAGTGTCCAATGTGAAACAACTTTCTCCGCTGGCAGCCATGTTTTATGGCAGATCAGAAAATTTTTGGCAATCTATGTAAAGGACCTTTTATACATCATTCCTGTAAAGTTTGGTTCAACTTGCTTCAGTCATTTCTGAGGACATAGTCAAAAACGTGTTTTTCCCACAGGGTCCAATGTTTAACTATCTTTTGCGCTGACAGCCATGTTTTTTGGCGGATCAGAAAAATTTTGGCAATCTAAGTAAAGGACCTTCTATACATCATTCCTGTGAAGTTTTGTGAAATTTGCTTCACTAGCTTCAGAGGAGATAGCATATATATGCTTTTCCCATAGGGTCCAATATTAAACTATCTCCTGCGTTTGCAGCCATGTTTATTGGCAGATCAGAAAAATTTTGGCAATCTAAGTAAAGGACCTTCTTTACATCATTTCTGTAAAGTTTGGTTAAATTCGCTTCAGTCATTTCTGAGGAGATAGCCAAAAATTGGTTTTTCCCATAGGGTCCAATGTTAAACTATCTTCTGCGCTGGCGGCCATGTTTTTAGGTGGATCAGAAAAATTTTGGCAATCTTTGTGAAGGACCTCCAATACATCATTTCTCTAAAGTTTGGTTAAGTTTGCTTCAGTAGTTTCAGAGGAGATAGCCAAAATGTGTTTTTCCCATAGGGTCCAATGTTAAACTATGTTCCCCGCTGGCAGCCATGTTTTTAAGCGGATCAGAAAAATTTCGGCAATCTTTGCAAAAGACCTTCGATACATCATTCCTGTAAAGTTTAATTGAATTCGCTTCAGTCGTTTCAGAGAAGATAGCCAAAATGTGCGTTTTCCCATAGGGCCCAATGTTAAACTTTGTTTGGCCCTGGCGGCCATTTTTTTTTTGGCGGATCAGAACAATTTGGGCAATCTTAGTAAATGACCTTACATATATTATTCCTGTAAAGTTTGGTTCAAATTAGCTCAGCGGTTTCAAAGAAGATAGCAAATTTATGATTTTCCCATAGGGTCCAATGTTAAACTATCTTCTGCGCTGGCAGCCATGTTTTTTGACGGATCAGAAAAATTTTGGCAATCCAAATAAAGGACCTTCCTTACACCATTCCTGTAAAGTTTGGTTAAATTTGCTTCAGTCATTTCTGAGGAAATAGTTAAAAATGCATTTTTCTCATAGGGTCCAATGTTAAACTATCTTCTGTGCTGGCAGCCATGTTTTTTGGCGGATCAAAAAAATTTCGGCAATCTAAGTAAAGGACCTTCCATACATCATTCCTGTAAAGTTTGGTTAAAATTGCTCCAGTGGTGTCAGAGGAGATAGTCAAAATGTGAAAAGTTTACGGACGGACGACGACGACGGACGACAGACGACGACGGACGCCAAGTGATGGCAAAAGCTCACATGGCCTTTGGCCAGGTGAGCTAAAAAGCAGTATAAAATTAATTTCGTTTAAAATTTATTATTAATCTATTATAGTAGTCTGATTATTTCCGATAATAGATTATTTATTGTACAAAACGTTTGAGGGATTTCATATAAGAATATTTTGATAGGGTTTAAATTTAAAAACAATCAAGAACGTTTTCTTACCCTTTCTCCTGAGATCATCCAGGTCATTTGCTACTACTGTCTTTTTCACTGATCTTGCACAATTCCATATTTTATACAAATGCATTTTATTTAAAGTTCAATATTCATGTACATGTATATAAGCCTGTAATTAAAAAAATCAATCCACTCACTTTTGTTTATATGTATTTAGTTCAAAATATTTCACAAGTGTGGGTGTTGATGTTCATTGTCACAATTTCTCCATTGTAACTATACCCACTAAGTGGCCATTTAAATTCTAGGGAATAATACGATTTTACTAACGAGTTGTCTACAGGTTCTAACTCAGGGTTAGTACAGAAAACTTGTGACAAAATTCCCTGACTTTTCCCTGACTTTTCCAGATAGTTTATAAATTTCCATGACTATTGTAGCTTACATGTATATAAATATAATATATAGTAAAAGGATAATTACTGTACTGATTATATTCCAAACTTAACCTGTTTTGTATGTATGGCCATATACAAATACCAAAAAAAATAAATACATAAAATACCTCAAACTATTTTATTTCTTTTACTTGACATTAAATGTTCACATTTTCTTTAATAACTCCACCTCTTGTTGCAACTTATCATTTATCTCCTTAAGCTGACCCTCTTTCTCCTTTACAGACCTCTTAAAACTGTTACCTTGTGTAACAAACATTATCTTGCCTGTCTGTTCAGCCTTTACATACAAGTCATCAGCTGCTTTTGTTAACCCATTTATATCAGACTCAAGCCTTCTCTTTTTGATTTTTATTTCATCTATGACATCAATTTGCGCTTTTCTCTTATTTCTTTCAACTTCACTCTTTCTTTTCTGTCTTTCTTTCTCTAAATATACCTCATATTTCTGTCTAGCCATTTTACATGAAAGTAACAAATCCTTGGTCAATAACACATTCTTTATCCCACCAACATATTTGACATGATCAATAATTACTCTCTGAGCAATCAATGAATGAGCCTTCAAATTTTCTACCTCAACCTCCTTATTGATACTAAAACCTCTCTCCACAGATGCTTGACCATGAGACATAACCAGAAATAACTTTATAAAGTTAAAAAGAGGTACATAATCATCCACTTTAGTGACAATCATTGTGTCATAATACAAACTGTCTAATGAATCTTCACTCTTTCTGAAGTTAGTAAACTTCTCATCTTTAATTTTATCAATGAACACTACAAAACTCCTGTACAATGCATCACACTCACTTTCACCAACTTTCTTAGCATTCATCATTAATGATAATACCTTCTTGAAAAGTGTCTTACATTCCTCTTTCTCATTTGCCATCCTAACTGGATTTAAGCAACTCAGTTTTCTGACAAGAGAATAAATAACAGGTGATTTAAGCAATAGTTTCTTGACAGTTGCAATCAGAAAGTCTCTACAAGATAATCGAAATTCTAAAATTTGTTTTTCACTTACACCCAGCCCCTTTTTCTTTAATATATTATCACATGCAAAACCAACATCAATTTTACTGACATGCACATACATCTCTTTATCCTCTTTAGAATCAATTTTTATTTTTACCAGTTGCTCATCACTCATGTTACTTATCGTTTCACTGTTCATAAATCTAATCAATAAGCTCCTAATTAAGCTACACAAATCATCTCCTATAAAGGGCAACATTGGTCTGTCTGTCTGATATAATGCAAGAAATGGCCTCAACTGCAGTGCAACACTCATGAAAAAATTGAGCTTGGCAGTAAATAACTTGTCTTTCATACATGAAGAAATTACTTCATAAGATTTGTTACCTGGATTTGGTATTTTTTTTTCATTTACAGATTTTACATATTTGTCTATGTTGTTAAAAAGTTCAACAGCCCGTTCACAAACTGGAACATTTTCAAGCCATCTGTGGCTGCAAAATTTAAGGGGCATTTTTGAACTACCTGTTAGTGTGACATAATCTTCTCTTCGTGCAGGGGAATCTTTAAAAAGATAATAGAGACTAGACAAATATGATGCAACCTGCCACTTGCTTGCATCTGCACCACATTTGAAGCTATTGTGAACTATATGCAGACCACAGGAACCAATGTTTAGTAATTGTGTTCCATAATCATCAACCAGTTTCTGTTTCATAATTTCAAAGAACTTCCAATTAACATTTGGCCCGTCCATACTAATCTGCAGCATATCTGGTATTTTCAATCCACTTTCAAGAACACAATTTCCAAAATGCTTCACCATGTCCTCGCTTGTACCATGGCCTGAAATAAATTAAAACAGCTTACTAACATAAACAATGTATTATGTATTTTGATGCCTAACATTTAAAAGTAGTAAAAACATTTTAAATTTTGGTTTCACATAAACTTAGTGACTGACTGGATGAACATCTCATGAATAAAAAAACTAAAATGATTCCAAGTAATTGGTAAACATATATTTTTTAATTATTAGTTTAAATTCACAACTAATTATTAGTTTTATTTCACAACTAATTATTAGTTTTAATTCACAACAAATTATAAATCCTAAACTTACTCGTATTTAAGCATGTCTAACATGTCTTGTAAAATATATATTTATTGTTATAACATATAATGTAACTTCATTATTAGCATGCTCATTTCTGGTTATTAAAACATTTTATTTTCAAATACCTTTAATTAAACATACCCAAGAATTCCGATACAAAATATCTGGTCACAATTTTATTCAGCTGAGTGTCCCAGTAACGAATATGGAGATCCATTTGTTTCTCTGCATAGCTTTGTTGAGGCTCTCATCAAACAAGATAACATATGGTCCACTTATATTTTGTTTTAACATTCTTTGGAAATGTTCACATAATCCAAATACAGCTATGTAAGCCGTTTTTTTGTCTGCACATGTAAAATTGTTTGCTATGGTACTGTCTGGAAACATCATTTTAAATGTCTCTCCTATTTTTTCATTACTTTTAAATGATTGATGAAAAATAACAGTTCTTAATGTCCAAATTATTTCCGCTTTCAGAACGTCAAATTTTTCCAAAAATGTTTTAATTTGCTGTGTATTACTGGTACCAGTAGTATAAGCTTGCTTTGGAGACGGAGGTGGCGGTATCTGCAACTGATTTTTATCAATGCATTGCCGTTATTTTCGGCAGCCGCATTCTCGCCATCATTCAATGAACATGATGCTTGCATATCGTCACAGGCACTTTCAGTTTCGGAACGTCTTTCATTTTTCACGAAATTAAATAAAGATAAATCAGTCTCTGTAACTGTTCCTTTTCCCGACATTTTTTGTGTTTAGCACTTTTTAAGTGTGATTTCAGGGCACCCTCGCCCATATTACCAAGATCGATCGCTTTATAACACCATACGCAATTTACTTTATGCTTGTCGCCTTTAAACGGTCTGACCCAGTTCTTGTACAATGAGTGGGTCAACCACTGTGAATTAAATACACATTTGCCAGCAGGCATAATGCATTCCAAAATGATGAATCACCGGAAACCGGAACTGGAGCATACCAAGGGAGAAAACTCGTGTAATATAACTGCCAGAGAGAATAGAAAACGGTAAATGCCATGAATCCGGTTTTGTGCGTAACAGAAAAATTCCCGATTTTTTTCCAAAAAAATAGTGATCAGTTGACATGTTTTAGAATTCTATATGGTTTTATTTGTTCTAGCAATCAAAAGATTAAATTCCATGACTTTTCAATGACCATATAGCAATTTCAATGACTTTTCCAGATAAAAATCAATTTCACTGACTTCTCCAGAAATTGCAGAAATTCAATGACTTTTTCAGATCTGTGCGAACCCTGTAACTTATAATGAAGTATATGCTGATTTAAAACGGCTTGTCCAGAAGTACACTGAATAACAAAGTACTTGTCTTTTTTATAAACAATTATGATTTTAACAATTCCAAATATTGGAATGTCATCCTCATAGTGCAGAACTAATGCACAACCACACTGATAGTTTAGACCATGAATTGATACAGCATCTGTCTCGTATACAATTAAATCATTATCAAGACTAACACCTAGAATTTGTGCAAACTGTGGAAATAAATTTGGATACTTTGCTTTGAATTCTGTTTCTTTCCCAGTAGAAACTGTGTCACCATCTTACAGAAAGTTATTTGATCTATTTCCATCAACGCCTGTTTGTTTTAAACACATGTACAACTGATGATGTCGACTAAGAGAATAAGGAAGATTTTTAATTTTTTTTTTATCTTTTTAGCTTTGAAAAAACCATGTTTCCCTTCAAAACGCATACAACCGTGATGTTTCACCGGTCCATACTGTAACATTTGTTGCGGAAAATGAATTATGTAATGTTTCTTTGGAATAAAGGACGCTTTTGGATACAAAGTTTTATTTTTCCTGAGGTATATACCAATCATTATTCTTAAGACTGCGGCAGTTTCTCTGTGACAATAGGAACTTAAGCACAGTATCACTATTTGTGTAAGTCCAAGAAAATTAATCCAGTATTCGTTATCCTCAGGTATTTTCTGGCCAATTATTAAAGGCAATACCTGACACAGTGTGAAAAGCGCATAGATGATGACTGCTTTACAGTTGTACAATTTTCAACATCGCCTTTCTCACAATTGGCCTCTGGTTGATTTTTTTTATGCAAGTAGCTATATTCAAATGATCTGATTTTATCATTAAGCCACTTTAGTGTGAATAGTTTCTGTGAGTAGACAAAATGACAACTCTCTCGGTAAAATTCCCGCTAAAATATATGCATCGGGTCTTGTACCAGTCCAGAAGTAATAGAAGAATTCTGTATATTCATTAAACTGCTGCGCCCGTTCACACCCCACATTTTACTCCAATACCTCTGAGTACCTTTTGAAAGCTGATCAAGAAAATCAACTTGCTCAGCGTGCCTTTCATTTGTTCTCATGACACACTCCGAGTCAAGCGACTTGTTTTTCATATCGATACCTGTGACATCACACATTCTGCAATTTTTTAAAGCAAACGCAACTCCCTCTTTGAATTTCCCAAGCCAATTTGCTGCTAAGGTATCAGCTGGTACTATTACCAATGCACCCTGTATGTTTTCAGGTCGGTCATTTATCAAGATTTCAGTTCCATTGTTTAAAATATTTGTACTTGATATAAAGTCATCCAGTAATTTTTCAATACCCCCTTCTTCTCTCACATCACTTGTTTTTGCAATAGCTGGATAGCATGCAATTTGGACCGATACTGGGGTGGAATATTTGCAACTGAGAAATAAAACATAGAAAGTTTGTGTTTGGTTATATGAGTGCCTAAAGGATTGACTATTTCAATATTATCAGTATTCAAAACAATCTGAAGAGCATGTGGGTTTTATTGAAATAAAGGATTAGATCTCACATATTCCCCATCACAAATATCATACATGAACTCATTTGCTGAAAAATGAGGATTCTGGATGCAGTTCCACACTTCAGGCAGTTGCAGTAACATGTTGAGAGACTTCAAAAATAGGATATAATAACCTATTTTTTGTTTTTCAGTAATTACATTGTTTTTAGTCACATGGCGAACACCTAGGACTACTTCTTCTGGTTTTAGAAAGGGCAAATTTTCACATTTCTCATACACAGAGTATCGTTTAGTAGAACTATTAACATTATTCAGCATATGATCAATTTTGATATCTTTTAAAAATTCAGAGTTTATGTTCCTCAACTCTAGCTCTCCAGCAATTTGTTTTTTTAAGTGATCCAGTTGCGCATTCAACAATATACTTGTGGAAGAAACTATACTGTCGATTGCTGTTTGACTAACAATATACTTGGCCTCTAATGCCATTGTAAAGAGTGCATTGTGGTGACTTAAACTGTCCCGACTATGAAATGGAACAGGATTTGTTTCGTAATCATCTAAAACCATGTTAATCTCATTGCAATTATTGACATTAGCTGGCTGTATATCTTCAATTTTATGCTTTCTATGAACATGCACTTTAAAAGTGTTCCATCTACGCGTTGTAAATTCGCAAGCTCCGACACCACAGGAAACCGAAAAACTTGGGTCATTTTTGTGATATCGGACGTAATGATTGCTAAATTTTCTAAATAAGCTGGTGCTAAAAGAACATAGATTGCATTTGAAACATTCTTCCTCTTCCATTTCGTTTCAGATTTGTCTATAATTATATCATACCGTCTCTGTAATTCACTCGTTGTTCTTGTAACAAAGGAGGCGCCAAAAGTGTCACTATCGGTTTCCGGTGTAACGCGCATGAATTCTGGATACTGTGGCGGGAAAATTAAACACTTAGCGTTAAACTGAAAAAAACCGTTGTTGAACGCAAGGTGTTCAAAAAGTGAACACTTGGAGCGATTTAAGCGAAATTTGTAGAAAAAACAAATAAGGCATTATTTTGGTATAAAGCAAAATTAATTTGTCGATCTGAAACGTGTTTATCATTGAAAACAAAGTCATGCTCTCGCAAGCAGATCCACGTAAATTAATTTTTGAGACTTTACATTGGGGAATGCATTTACATTGACAACAAACAAATCTTCCAATATTTTCTTTTACTTATTATATAGTTTGCAGACAAAAATAAATAAAATGAGGTTTAAAAATTCCGATTGGAAACCCAAGATCCAATCAGCTGGTTTATGTGAACACCACCCGTTAATTTTTTTGAACATCTAATGCTCACTTATTGAACACGTGTGTTAGATAATTGAACGCCAGTGTTCATAAAAGTATCCCCTTGAACACCGACATTCAAAATTGAACACTGTATGTTTATAAATTGAACGCGTCCGGACGCGTCTGGCGTTTTTCATATTTACAGTGTAGATTTGAAAAAATGGACTACTGTAAAAAATTAATGATTAATTATTGTAATTCAAAGAATCAATCTTGCAGCCAACAATATGAAATTTCATATTTTTTTTCAGTAAAATTGCAGAAAACATGTTATTTGTGTTAATAAAATATAGAAAATTAGGAAGAAATTTATTATTTACTGTTCCAATACTGCTTGCAGTTGTAAATCTCTGTGTACATGTAGCTTCCAAGAAAAAAAAAAAGATTCCCAGGAAAAATGTATAATAAATAAATAAGCAATACCTTTAAGACTGTGCATTCCATGCTGTTTAGACGCATGTCCCCTAAATTTAGCAAAAGATTTGTACACTTTTTGACAAATCGGGCAAAATGTGTAAATATGTTTCTGTTTCGGATTCTCCTATACTGGCGATTTAGAATTTTTCTTTACCGGTGTTTGTTTAACACGTTTAGCACAAGAGTGTCCACTATCACCACAAGTATCAAAATAATCATCGCTGTCCATATGGTGTTCAGAATCTGTGTATTCTAAAGGAATACAATCCAAATCGATATCATCACCCCAAGAAAAAAAATCTTCATAACGTTTCGCCATAGTAAAAATATGTGCACGTTTCAACAATATTTGATATTTCTGTTGGTTGTTACCATGGCAACAGGAGTAAAATAATTGAATTAAGTGATTTTTTTAAAAATTATTGTTGAGTTACTGACAAACAAAAGCAATGAAAATGCATTTTTGACAGAATGTTGAAAAAATCAGTCTAAAATGAAGCACATCACCTAATACTGAAAATAATTCGTTATGTAAAAGTAGCCACGCTGATAAATAATATTTATTTCTTTTCTGTGTTACCACTGTGATTTAAGATCCAAGTCATATCTTCGGATAACAGAGATTGTTCTTTGTTGTGTTCCGACCAAATTGTTTTTGTTTTTTTTTTGCATCAAACTTTTACTTTTTGTGGAGCTTGTTTCGATGTAATTGGTTTTTCGCTTCAGTAGTGCTTGCCATTTCAAGTTTAATGCTATCTAGTGCCGTTTGATCCTCTTGTCCGGCTGTTTAAATATGTTTGGCTCGAATCATCGGCATTTTTTTCACGGTAAACACTCCCGTTATTGAATACAATTTTGGCTTTGACGATTCGTATTTGAACTATAGTCAGAAAGTGCTAGTTAGATAGAGCTAAAAATTATAGAGGGAGATGGAATAGGTCCGAATATCACCTCACTTTCCCGATGATGGCAGAGAAAAGAGAAAACAATTATTTGAAATCAAGAAACAATACGAGAAAGAAAAGATCGCGACTAAAGTGATAGGAAATAAATTAATTTTTACATCGAATGGAAGTGTTTTTACAAGGAAAAGGTTCCAATACCAAAAGCTAATGAAGTTTTGGCTCCAAGGGAAAGTAAACTGGAATTAAGTTCATTGTCAGAAAGTACCCCAATAAACGGAAAAGGCAACGAATTCATCGGCTGAGCCGCAAATGTCAAAACATATAACGAAACTCATTAAGCAGTGCGGCAAAGTATACGCAGTCCCCATACTATTAGTGCTACCCAATAATATATATGCATACAAATTCAAAGATAAGGATGGAAAACTGCATCAGGAACTAAACTTTTCAATCATTTAAACGAAAATGACTATGTGAATGTGCTTCTTGTAGTATCAGGAAATACACATTAAGTGCAATAATTTCTAAAACATTAAAACTTGAAGGTTTTAAAATACATAGTTATATCATATTTTTTACTTTCATTCCTAATAATGTATCTAAAGGGTGTAGGTTGAGCTACTGTTTCTATCTTGAATAACTAACTACGTGTAATGCGTTTGTCTTAAATCACTTTTGAATTTTTATAGCCCATACCTTCTAATAAAAATTACATACATGTAAATGCTATCATGTTCTTACTAGTTGAATCATTGTGGGTTTTAAGATGGCGCTTCAAGTTAGATTTGTATTTCGAAATAAACTGGCAGATTTCTTAACAGAACTTTCATTCTGCCCGTCAGGCTCAAACGACTTGTCCATGTCGAATACTTTAAACAAGTTAAGACGAAGCATCGTTTTGTCAGAGAACAAAGTTAATAACTTTCATGGCATAAGCGTGCAAAGCAAGCTAATCAGAACGCGCTAGCACGCCTTTTTCAGTTTGCATTGCACGGCAGTGGAGGTTATAGCACTATAAACTTCACATTTCTAGACAGTCTAGCCTTGTCTGGGATTTACGCCTTTGTCCCAGTAGAAAAGGCATGAAAGTATATATAATACGTTCTTCGGCGCTGTAGAATGATAGAATCGGCCATAGTTATTTTACACATTCTTTTATATTGAAGGGAGAACAACCTCCCCAATGTATCCCTTGTCAAGGTCAACAATCTATCCAACACATTTTGCTGGATTGTGTTGACTTTGCACATACAAGGGGTACTTTTTATTTAGCATTATCAATGCAAGATCTTTTTAGTAATGTCAGTGGACTTAAAATTTTAAACTTCCTTCGGGAAATTAACTTGTATCATAAATATAATTGTTTTAGCACATATAACACAGTCTTTTATTTATAAATTGTCTGTGATATAACTGGTTTTTATCAGTTTAGCAATAGTTTTATTAAAAATTTAGTTGTTGTTATTTTTAATTTTTAATTTTAATACTTTGTGATATTGATACTATTGTATATTTTACTTTTTCTAGCCGCGAATAGCTGCAATAATGCTGATGCGGCTTTAAACAATAAATCACTCTCTCACTCAAAATGAAACTCAAAATCAGCTAATGTATTTACCTTTCTTATAGCATCTCTTATATTATTCCTTATTAAAAATGATTTTGACAAATCCTTAAGGTGACACTTTGTTAAATTTAAGAAGGTTCTGATTTACATAGATGACCTTTACTTGACCTGACGCCATAATTGTGGTCATCTTGCCCAGTCGCTGAATATGCATTTGGATAGCATCTGCGTGAGCAACGTATTTCTCTAGCATCAAAAGTGTAAAAATGATAGGGTGGCAAAGTTTAGTTAAGCTTACTAATGTAATGTAAGGACTGACACAGCCATTTAGAGGGGAAGTATTACCCATAATTCAAAAATATAGCGATTGTTAACAATTACTAGCATATTTCTCAGTGTTATTCAAGTTGCATGTTTTAGTAAAAATGGTATTTTGTTTTTTTTACATTTCAACATAAGTTCAGAAATAGAAGAGGCTAAACTGAAGTTTAAACCCAATTTAAACACTTTCTTAAAAGAAATTGGTGGCTATAATAAAGGTTTATTCACTACCAGAAATTAGAATGAGTTATAGGACATATTATCGAGTTCACATACACTTCTATGCAATCACTTTGAGTTAGTTGAAGAAATATGATCGCCTAGAAAAAAGTATTAATCTTCTAAAGCCAGAGCTAGGTTGTAAATAAACTGCAACACTTGTCTATTATCCCAGATAAAGAGCTTCGATAATTTGCATTAATCATTTTAAATTTTATTATTTCTTCATTACAAATAGAACAATTATCTAAAACATGCAAATTTTTTCTCCCTACTAGAATTGTAAAATTGAAAACAAACTTCACAGAAACTAATGAAAAATGTAATTACCGGAGTACAAGACTGTAGTAATGTCATAATGTCTGCAGAACATGTAAGAAGATATTCTGCAATAATTCTTCATCTTGTTTTAGCAAATCTTGTTTAACACGTTGTAAAGCATCAACAAAGACAGAATGATTTATTCTGTATTTATTGCTATTGCAATCCAACGTTATGAAAGTTTTAAAGAGTTTTTCAAGATGGGATGTTTCCACATTATCCAATAAGACAGTGCCTTTCACATGTTTAAGTGAGGACATTTCCTTTTTGTTATAGGTAACTGGGGCCAGGTCTTTTTCCTGTATTATTTTAGTTGATGGAGTTGTTGATAAAGATTTCAAACCATCAAACTGTTTCACTGAAAGGTCAAGTAATCTTTAAAGTCTTTTCGATCCGAGTTCCCAATACGCCAAGGGTAATCGATGCCGTTTTATCATCAATTACAACTTCACAGAATGGGATGGGTTCAGCTGAACTGTTGCCATTGTGGAAGGTTCTCTTTTGTACATCAATATTTATTATACTTGTAGTTGTAAGGAATGACAAGAAGCAGATTAATAATTGCTATATCGTTGGAGATACAGATGAATTTTTTGTTGGATCCTGCCTTTAAAGGGCTGTGTAAAAACTATCAATGACATACTATGTGTCTGACCTGTGCTACAAAAAGTTTTACCAATTGCTTGGTTTTCTACAAATGAAACTGTTTAAAGATAATGCTCTCTTTTACATGGGAAATTTAGCCACCAATCCACTTGGCCGGGAGATCTGCACTATTAATAAAGTATAAAGATTTTGGAGAACGATAAACATTTAACAGCTACTACAGACACTGCGATTACTGAACATGAAAACCAAAACATGGAAAGCTTCGTGAACATGGACAGTTCCAACTACACATGGTGTAAATGAAAACACTAAATAGATAAGTGTTTGCATAACTAAAAATGTTAATTGTTCGTCTTGTAGCAAAAGGTTTTCTGAAGAAACTTTAAATTTCATATCAGAATTCATAAGATGATCTAAATGTTCAATGAAATAAAAAATCTCTGCAACACAGCTAACTCATAGTACCTTGAAAATGAAAACACATGATTAAAAACAAACATGTCCGAATCACAATCCAGAAGCAATGTAAAAACTTTGGAACTGACAAGTTAGGTTAGACACGTGAACTTCCACCAGGGAGACGAGGCCCGGGTGCGCCGGAAGGGTAAGCACACCCCGTGTTTAGCTAGCTATACCTGCCACGTGTGTAATCAAAATTGTGTGAAAGGAACATGGAACTATGAGACGTCAAATATATCCAGGGCAATCCTGAATACAGAGACATCAAACTTATCAACAATACTGTGATGACGGCTTTGATAAGCCTAGGCTTGCAATATCCCCAAATCAACAATTTATTTGCAAGCAGCCTACTTCTTTGTACAAAGAGGCAATCTAAAAGGGAAAATCTCCAACATAAGTGTAATTTTTGGGCTGAAAGTGTAATGCATTAAACCTTGTCTGGAAATGATAATATTACTACTAATAATATACAATCGGGTAAATATTTCATTATATAGTCATTAAAGACATGGGAAAACAGAACTGTATTGTATATATACATGTATAATCAATTCACAAATGATTTAACATTTTGGTTTCGGCAGCCGTCACTTTTTTTTTTTTCACTGGATTCTTTGTTATCGATCTTCTCGAGCATATTTTTTATCAAATTCTGACTTCAGTTTTTTTTTTTTATCAAAATCCTTGTGCGATTTCGTCTGGATGTGTTTTCTAGTCATACTTTCCCGAGTGGGCGCAGGGTAATAACTCGAGAAGTGTCTAGTATGACAATTGGAAAAGAAAACGGGTAAAATTTCCGGATTTTTTAGGAGCGTAATATGTTGTTAGCGTACGAAATAGCGTAATAGACATTTCCCACTTCAATATACTGCTAACGCTGACTGTATACAGTATACAGTTGAGTGGGGGTCATTTCAAAAGATTAAATTTATTTTGTTGATACATTAAAGTTTAATACGGATATGGTGTACGGCCTGGTTATTACTAATTGGTATTCTACAAATTAATCCAATTAATATATTTCATTAAGCTTTTAATTATTAAACGCGGATGACGTCAGATATCGTTAAATATTCTGTACAACACTTTAATCCCTTGAATATTCTACAGGGATGCATTCTGTTAAATTTTCTTTCTTCCGATCTAGAAAAGCGGGAGATTTTATGACAATCCAATTATGTGTTGAAGAATATATTTTGTCACCTAAAACCATACCTACAGTGGGAAGGAAAGAAATGGTAACGTAGTCCCTCCCAGTTGAAATTGTTGTGAGTGATATTGATATAAAAACACAAGGTATATAACGAATTAGATTAGTGTTGTCCACTGTAACTTGTATGATATTAAAAAGAAAAGATATAAATAAATGATTAGAAAAAACTTCTATCCAAAAGGCAAGGACAATCTGCAACATCTAATTACAGAAGTAATATAGTTAGAGAACCGACAAGCCTAAATACATCATACAATGATGGATAGTAGCACCATCAGCTGTAAAGCAACCAGCAACAACACAAATGTCACATCGTCGTTTAAAATTGAAAGTAGTCTAGAGTAAAAAAAAATACAAAAAATAATAATAAGAAGAAATAAAATATTAAAATGTAATAAAATAAAAACGCGAACCTACCGAGTGAGAACAAGACAGAGTTAACGAATTTCATCTTTCAGAAAATGCTGACACTATCAGACATTTTTCTACTTTTCATAAAATGCAAAACATGACTAATTAAAAATTAATTTGTATTTTTGGTCTTTAGTTTTATGACAATTGCATGTTATGATGAAGCTTTGTCCATGCAATCTCGTATAAATACCCAAACACAATGTCTAGCAGTGCATGTTTAGTCCGACCAACAATAAAAAATAGAACTAATTTTGCCAAGTATTCAACATTTAAAAATAATATGATAGGACCCTCTAGACATTGCACATGTGTGCCTTAACATTAAATGTACAGTTGACATAACAAGTCACTGTTTACTCTGTGGGCGCATGTTTATTTTGTGGCAATACGTTATTAAACACACAACCAAATGTATAGTGCTTTACATCGGTCAATTAGATTAATTATATCAAGTAGTCAGTACAATTATGATTTTCGTTGGAAAAAAAGAGATCATACCACAAGAAAAGTGATAAATAGTCTCGCTTATTCAACAGTTCATAGAATTTATTCCATATAAATTCTGAAAGAAACTTTAATTCGATTTTAATGTTAGGATGTTTGAAAAAAAGCGTGAGAAGGCGTGAATGTATAGATATAATTATACTAAGATTTTGAATCGACCCCTCAACCGTATAGCGTATACCGTCAGAGTTGGCAGTATATCGAAGTGGGAAATGTCTAATTTAAACATGAAAAGTGTAGAAATTACGCAAAATCGTAATAGTAAACGGGGGGGGGGGGGTCTGTGGTTGGCAAGGTGGCGTTACTAGACGTTATCATGGTTTGTTATCTACCCGTTAGTAACGTTATAGAATGTTTAAACACATAATTAACACAACAAAACTGTCTGATCTCTTTAAGAATTGTCCCTGCTGACCTAATATAATCGGTGGGCGTATATCGCTAAACAATAGACAAAACATGTAGATAAAATGAGCATACCAGACATGAAGAACTAGTTATTGAATGGCTTCAGGTCTGGTTTGCAAACAGTAAAAGAACAGAAAATTAACAAAACCTTGACAGTAGCGTAGTACGTTTTCTTTGATACATACCAATTTACATTAGGAGTGATATAATTTTATGCTAATAACTTTTATGAGGAAATTCCCAAGGATATTACCCGTAGTATTAAATTGTCAATATCAACGCATGTATTATCCACTTTCCTACGTGATCAATGAATTCAACATCTAGATGACTTGGACATTAAATACATTTACCCCGATTTCGGAAGTTATCACATTTATAAGAAACATAACCTTGTTTTACTGGTGTAATAAAGGTGTTATAAATTTTATCACAAAATTGCCATGATACGTGAGACCATATCCGTATGACTACATCCCATCTATCCGTATGACTACATCTCATCTCCCATATTAAACCACATCTCCCATATTACACCCCATGCAAAAATCCATATCACTGAACGCAAATCCGAATAAACCAAAGCTTGAGGTATCTACATGTAAAAAGGCATTCCTACCATCTGCCTTCAATCAAGTTCAACATTGCTAAACGTTCATGAAACTTTCAGCCATGTTATAGTCAGTTTTCGATTCATACAGACTTGTTCCACAAAACGGAAGATACTGAGAAAATCAGATTGTCCATCGAAGATCAAGAGTTTCTACATATTATGGATACGTCATTTGAGAACGATCAAACTGGAAGAAGATTTGTTGCCAAAAACAGATCCCAAGCTTTACGTCGAGCTCACTCATTGGGTTCAAGCTTATGTCGTGATCCTAAGAAGCGGGATTATGTTAAAGAGTTCACGAAGAAGCTATTTGTTAGACACCCTGCTGAATAGGCTCCTAGTTTACCCGATAATTAAGACGGTGCCTACCTATATTTGGTATCTATCCCCCAAGAAACCTGACTTCATTCGAGTAGTATTCGATTCCTCAGCACGTTGTGGTGGCACTTCGCTTAAAGACGTTCTTATTAAATCCCCAGACCGGATCAGATTTTGTCAAAAGTCTTCAAGGTACTATGATGCGTTACGTTGTGAGAAATATGCCGTTTGGGCTGATGTTCCACAATTTCCTTGTGACTGAAAACCATCGTAGTTATCTGCGCTTATTGTGGCATGCTGACAATTTAGATTTTCCTTTAGGTGATTTCCAAATGACCGTCCATGTATTTGGTAACACAACATAGCAAGCTTTTGCAAATTATGGGCTTCGTAAGAGTGTGTCACTTGCAGATAACGATGTCCAGGACTTTGTGTGCCGTAACTTTTATGTAAATGATGGACTTGTAAGTTGTTCTAGTGTTTCACACAAAATGGCTTGAATCTGTCATTTTTAGACTTTTTCAGTCAAAATTAAAATTTCAGTGGAGGGTGCCAATGGCCCTCCTTCCAATATTTCTTTATTCCAGAAAACACCATAAATTGTACATACATATGTCAGAATCGAGGGATCTCGGAGTAATATTGTTTAATGTTTAAATGCATGAAAAAATGCTAATTTTTCATAAATGCTTGTAGTATTTAGTATGGATGAATTCAGTTATTTTTGCTAATATTTATAGTTTTATATTTCAAATGATTAAAAAAATCAAACTTAAATTGGTTAATTGTTTTAATCTTCATTTCCTGAAATGCAATATAATATAGTGTGTAAGTCCGTTTTATTATTTGTATATTTTAGGATCTATTTAAAAGAGCAGTAAAATGTACTTAAATCCGGCTGATGTGTTATGAATTGATTATTTAACACTGGCTAAATTTTTATAAAATATTTAGGCTCATGGTGGATGCAAGTACACGTAGGCCTATTATTAACTTATTTCTCATTGACAACCGCTGCAACTGCTGGCGAACCTCTTCACCAACAAAACAAATAACTGCCTCACTTCTTTCTCTTGCATTTTGAAATTAAAATATTTGAAACTTTGCAGAAAATTTTAAAGGGGACGCATTATGAATAAACCCTTCTGTATTACCCGCATTCCCCTCAACTTTTCGATGTTTTGCACTGCTCGCCATGTTGTTTCTCAAAACTTTATTATATATTTATGATATTATTTCCCGAATAAGAAGTTAATTTACATTCTGTATGTTCTAATTCCATATTATACCAGTTTTAATTTTTACAGCACTAGACGGCCGTTTCGGAATACAATTCCTCATCAGTAGTGCTTGGACCAAATTTATGAAACCAAGATTTTTTTGAAGATGTTGAAAACTTACCCAAAGGACCAAAATATATTTTACCAAATTAAGCTAAGGAAATACTTTGCATGAGGGAGTATACCTTAGTTTTTGAGAAATTTTGAATTTTAACTTTCAGGAAATTTAGACAATAATACAAAATTATTGCCTACTGAGTTGGTGATATCCTCGGGGCACCAGCCACCAGCAGAGATATCGGTTCAGGGGTTTAAATTCGATATTATACCAGTTTAAATTTTTACAGCACTAGACGGCCGTTTCGGAATACAATTCCTCATCAGTAGTGCTTGGACCAAAATTATGAAACCAAGATTATTTTGAAGATGTTGAAAACTTACCCAAAGAAACCAAAATATATTTTACCGAATTAAGCTAAGGAAATACTTTGCATGAGGGAGTATACCTAGTTTTTGAGAAATTTCAAATTTTAACTTTCAGGAAATTTAGACAATTACAGTATTACTCTTTAAACCTAAGGTTTTGTTAAGTTGCCATGGTATTATATTCGCCACACTACCTGTATAAATTTGAATACATTTTTAGTAATATATAAAAAAATCTTCCAATTTATACTTACACAGCGCTCTCTCTTCGCGAGATGTTTCTTCCTCGGGAATATTTCTATAGTTGCACATTTGGTATATGATATTCTTTATTCTGTGCAAATGCATTAGCTAGCACAAAATAACCTGTTTACTTTCTTTGTCACACGCTTTATAATGTGCTTGCTTTACTGTACCTCATAAGCTTTGCTATATGTATTTACAGCGTTACATCTTGACTTGGCTTCAGCACAGTTTTAGGTACTTGCATTGCATTATGCAGGTACCTAATTTTGCGCAGAAGACAGAACAGACGCAGGGAGAGGATTCGACAGAGAACACGGGGGTTCGAGTTTCGGACACCCCCTAGCCAGACGTCCCATGCGACCATAAAAAAGGACACTGGCACCCAGACCAGACCAACAGCAGTGCCAGCACTGTTAGTCACCCCTACGACCATCAATTATCATAGGGATGCCGAATACGGCCCAGTCGGTGAAGCCAGTTTTCACTCGGCGGACGGCACCCCTAAGATGATTGATGATCGTAGAGGTGAGGTGGGGAGTCTTCTACGGAGGAAACGGTTATGTTTAAAAATAAAAATACATGTACCGTATATATAAGTATAAAATTAAAAAACAAATTACTGTCGAGTAATAAAAAGAAACAATTTAATTGTATAAATCAAAATTGTAAATTTCATTAAATATGCATGGTTATTACAATCAGAAAACTTGGTTTTATATGAATATAATGTGTTGTACTATGATATATGATTGACGCACTCGAAAATGTGTGTGTGAATGCAAGGTGTTATTGTCATTGTTACATATTCTATGTTTAAATTGAAAAAAAAATGAAAAAAAATATGCATATACAAATAATGAAGAGTACCTGTAACGATTTTTGATTTTTACATATGTTATTCTCTGTACTCAAATATGAATTAATGCGAAAATTTTATGAAAATCCGTGCCGAAATAAGGGAGATATCGGCGAATTTGTAATACACCTCCCGTTAATCCAAATAAAAAGCTCAGTTTTCGGGACCCCGTGCAGTGACGTCATTTAAGTAAGCATACCCCACAGAATACTATTTAACTACATTACTTATGTAATGGACTAACTAAAAAAAATTATATTTGACGATGAAGTGGAATTTACATCCGAATGACACCTACCAATAATTAAGCAAATTATCATTAGTCCAACTTGATAAATAGTTTGTTTATTAGACATTCCTTAGATTAAAACCCGTACCTTAAATCAACAGGATGTGTTCTTACAATTAATAAAATTAATTGACAGGTGTTCGGATAGAGGAATTTTATGACACCTGTAAATATACTATCTGAATCGTTTGATGTTGTCTTGGATTTAGAATTTCACATAGGTTAACTGATTGTGAAAAAAGCTAATTATGTATAAAAAACCTAAAAACAAATGATTGTGAAAAGCTAATTATGTATAAAAACGGAAGATAACTAACAATATTATCTAATTTTGAAAAATAACATTTTAAATAAAATTTTATCACCAGTCATTTAATTGTTAATGTTTAAATAAACAAATAAATAAAGGTACATTATAAGCCGGTTCAGGATCGTAGAAACTTGATAGGTTTTGATTTTTGATTAATATAATTTGAACGCGGGCAACCAGACGGGTATTTTTAAATGTATGTCTGATTTTAATTACAATATTATTTTACTTTTATCAAGATTCTAGTTTTCGTTTTCTTCATGATCAGGAAAATTTGGCCTTTGAAATACATTGTATGGAAATCTTGACCCCTTAAAATTGTCAACATCACATTTATTTATTTATGAGCGTTATATAGTGAACTTTTGTTGTATTTTAAGCTGGTGCCACGATTCTCCGATGTTTGGTTGAAAATTTTGCAAGGTGTGCTGTCTGTAGCAGGTTCTGTATTATTTAAAATTAAAATTTAATTTATATTAAAATTTTAACAAGTGACAATTAATTTTCGTATATATTTAATAATAATACTCGTCTCATGTATTTGGTTATGTGTAGGGCTAACATTCAGAACTCTGTTTGATCGCATTCTCGTGGTCTATTTCTGGATGTTAAATAAATACAACTGAACCCAAATTTTATGAATTGCAAGGTTTTCTATTTCTTCCCAAATAATAACGAATCATATAACTTATACACGTGCATGCCAGAGTCGTTAAATTTTTGTCCATTCATCATATTATACGTCGCTACATCAGCATTATTAGTACTGTTCACCATGTTAGATACTACAAAGGTTACTTAAATGACGTCACACACGGATCAGCCTCGATATTGGTCGTTTCACTTACAGCTACCCAGAAAAGGCCAAATTCAAGGCCTAAAACCGATATAACTTTCTTATTTGGTTATCAAATTTGATGCGGTTTTCGATAGTGTGATATTAAAAAGGTATTTAATACAAATATGAAATAAAAAGTTAAAAAATTCGTTACAGGTACTCTATAATATATAACCAATCCAAAAACAAATATCAGTAGTTTACATCTACATTTCAATGAAATGTTCTTTCATGTAGTTGGTTGATAATGGAAAAAAGTTGTTCTAAGTATATTTTGTTCTTGCTGTTAAGTATAAGGGTGGTGTTTCATAAGGGTGGTGTTTCTTCATGGAAATTAGGAATGACTTTTTCAAATGAGCAATTGGATTATCTACCGTGAACCAACTTATGCTATGGCTATAAGTTTTGCAAAGTCACAATGAAAAACAATTTGAGACTGTACACTAACTGCACCAAATAACTCATTACATAATATGTACCATTTAAGGTTTCGCGGCGATTTACCTTCCCAAATTTAATGTCCTCGCACAAATATGCGAAAGTAAACAACACGTGAATAAAAGTTTGTTTACGATATCCATTTCACAAGGAAGAAGCCAGTGCTTATGCAGGTTATTGTAACGTAAATGCCAGCAACACTAAAAAATCCCCTCCCCCAACGCACGGAATCGAACCCGTTTCAAAGAGATCACTAACAAATCGCCCTAAAGGTATATATTATTAAAATTATTGCCAGGATCTATACTGTACTTTGAAGGGTGCCTCCATTCAAAGACAGGGTCCTGTCGTGGGTGCCATTTGTAATCTAAATTCTCTTCGGGACTGGTATTAGAAACATATATGACTTGTTCATTTTTTCCCGATTAAGATTTAAAATTTAATACAACAGGCTTACTCTTTCAAGTTGTTGCATCCTTTTTTGCAGATTGTGATGAAGCGTCTGCATCGGAGAAAGCAGAAGCAGATTTTTGTTATTATTATCATATCCTTAGACCTTGGTGATGAATTGTGTCAATGTCCTATATATATGATTTACGACCGATCCGATGAAGTAAAATTTGTAGATCATCACCCCAATTTTTTTCGAAAAAAACCTAGCATGGAGTATTTTCCCCATTCGGGATGGAAAGAAGGAGTTTTTGCCAGTTGTGTTTGCCGATGAAACGGGGGCTATTGAAGCGAATGTCTACGAAGGAAGGCCTTCGAACATAATTCTATTGGTGTCACATTTTGACACGTGTTCTTTTCATCCTAATAAAAACATTAGACGTAGTAAAGTTATTATTATTATTATACGACAATACCGAAAATAAATTTAAACGGAATCAAATGAAGATTTATCAAAAGGAGAATTAAAATTCTGATCAGTACTCCATTGGAGATATTATATACAAATTAAAAAACACATTGACATGAAATTCAATTTCCACCATTATTATTAAATAAGAAACATGAAGCTATTGAATTTGATTAGAAATCGAAAATTGTATACTAACGTTTTCATATTCAAGTAATTCTGGGGAAAATAAGAAGTTATATATATTAACCCGTATTTTGATGTCGTTGTACAACAAGAGGCCCATGGGCCTTATACGCTCACCTGATAACTAATGGCTAGCTGATAGATTTAAAGTAAACGTAAGTACTAAACCCCAATGAATTTTTTCTTTACATCAAAATGATCATTGTATCAATACCTACAACATTCTATTATACATGCCTATACAAAATGTTTATAGTTTTCAAGATAATTAACAATTTTAGTATTGTTTTACATCTGTGACCTTGACCTTTAAACCCATGACCTTTTTCTATACATCGAATTGATTGTTGTATCGATACCTACAACATTCTAACATACATGCTTATACAAAAAGTTAATAGTTTTCGAGATAATTATTTCGGTATTGTTTTCACATCTGTGACCTTGACATTTGAACCCATGACCTTTTTCTATACATCAAAATGATTGTTGTATCAATATCTACAACATTCTAATATACATGCCTATACAAAAAGTTTTGAGTTTTTGAGATAATTAATCATTTCTGTATTGATTTGCATCTGTGACCTTGACCTTTGAACCCATGACCGTTTACTATACATCAAAATGATCGTTGTGTCAATACCTACAACATTCTAATATACATGCCTATACAAAAAGTTGATAGTTTTCGAGATAATTAACCATTTCTGTATTGTTTCGCATCTGTGACCTTGACCTTTGAACCCATGACCTTTTTTTATACATCAAAATGATCGTCGTATCAATACCTACAACATTCTAATATACATGCCTATACAAAAAGTTTATAGTTTTCGAGATAATTAATCATTTCTGTATTGATTCGCATCTGTGACCTTGACCTTTGAACCCATGACCTTTTTCTATATATCAAAATGATCATTGTATCAATACCTACAACATTCTAATATACATGCCTATACAAAAAGTTTATAGTTTTCGAGATAATTAACCATTTCAGTATTGATTCGCATCCGTGACCTTGACCTTTGAACCCATGACCTTTTTCTATACATCAAAATGATCGTCGTATCAATACCTACAACATTCTAATATACATGCCTATACAAAAAGATTATAGTTTTCAAGATAATTAACCATTTCGTTGTTGTTTCGCATCTGTGACCTTGACCTTTGAACCCATGATCTTTTTCTATACATCAAAATGATTGTTGCATCAATACCTACAACATTCTAATATACATGCCTATACAAAAAGTTTATAGTTTTCAAGATAATTAACCATTTCGGTATTATTTCGCATCTGTGACCTTGACCTTTGAACCCATGACCTTTTTCTTTACATCAAAATGATCGTTGTATCAATATGTACAACATTCTAATATAAATGCCTATACAAAAAGTTTATAGTTTTCGAGATAATTAATTATTTCTGTATTGTTTTGCATCTGTGACCTTGACCTTTGAACCCATGATCTTTTTCTATACATCAAAATGATCGTTGTATCAATACCTACAACATTCTAATATACATGCTTATACAAAAAGTTTATAGTTTTTGAGATAATTAACCATTTCTGTATTGTTTCGCATCTGTGACCTTGACCTTTGAACCCATGACCTTTTTCTATACATCAAAATGATCGTTGTATCAATATCTACAACATTCTAATATAAATGCCTATAAAAAAAGTTGATAGTTTTCGAGATAATTAACCATTTCTGTATTGTTTTGCATCTGTGACCTTGACCTTTGAACCCATGACCTTTTTCTATACATCAAAATGATCTCTGTATCAATACCTACAACATTCTAATATACATGACTATACAAAAAGTTTATAGTTTTCGAGATAATAATTATAATCAGAGGTAAAAAAAATTAGGTCACGACCTTCACAATTGACCTTGACCTTAATTTGAAGATAATAACAAGAAGATGTCAAAACTGAAAACCCCATGTCATTATCTGGTCAAGTAGTCAAGTTATAACAATTTGAAGCTATTTTACGATTTTTTCAAAATTAAACGCAAAAACGCGTAACCCATTTTTCAACCAAATTTCACAAAATGAACAAACTATAGGCTTAAGACCCTAGAGAAGCCAAATATCACATCAGATTTTTTCTCCAAACAATACTTTCGGAGAAGAAGATTTTTTAAGATTTTTGCACCCCTAGGTCACCTTGACCTAGTTATGGTAGCCATGGCAACACCACGAACAAATCTGAATTGCACCGACCCAGACATGCTTCTGACCAAGTCTCGTTGAAATCTGCCAAGTACTTTCAGAGAAGAAGTTGTTTAAGTAAAGTTTACGGACGCACGCACGCACGCACGGACGCACGCACATACACACGCCGCATCATACCATAAGCTCACGCTGGCTTTAGCCAGGTGAGCTAAAAAACTACAGATCTTCAATTCTACTCGAAAACGTGTTCTTTTGATTTATTGCATGGGGATAATAATGATAATAAATCAACGATTTTAATATTCAAACATTTAAAATGGGGCAATTTCTAAAACAATTATGAATTAAAATAATTTAAGGTCATAATATACCTGTACTACAGAAGAAAATAAAAAAATCATGAACTCCGGTAAAAAAAAAAACCTCGAAAATTGTTTTTATTACTTCACCGAAATATAAATAAATGAATTAATCCAATGAGATGCAAAATTAAATAAGAATGTTTTAAATAAAAAATGAAAAGGTCTTTTGTGTTCTTTTTATCAATTCGTTGTGATAAATAGATAAAAATAAATAAATAAATGTTATTTATTTATTTATTTTTAATAGTATTGTATATCATACCCAGAGCATACATCTTTACTTATTATTATATTTTTTTTCTGCTGAAGGAAATTGAAAAAAAAACCCATGCTAAAAAATACATATATAAAAACATAAGAAGTAACTACTAATATATCTGGGTAATAAATACAGTTCAATATGCAAGCTTCAGTTACTTAATAGCTTGGATAACACCTTCTGCGTCTCTTCCGGTTGTGTGCCAGTTGAATAGTGCTAAAACGTTCGGTTTTTGGTGACCGGTGACATGTAATAGGAATTTCCCTTTGGTCACACAGCCCCAAATATAAATTGCATATAAAGGGATAGTAAAAATTTTATCCATTTACAAACGTTCTAAAATTCAGTAGCATAATTTTAGCTGGGCAATATGTTATATATCAAAACAAACATCTTCAAAATAATTTTGGTTTCATTATTTTGGTCTAAGCACTACTGATGAGAAATTGTATTCCGAAACGGCCGTCTAGTGCTGTAAAATTAAAACTGGTATAATATGTAATACTAATCCATATCCGAATCACAATCAAGAAGCAAAGTAAAAACTTTAGAACTGACAAGTTTGGTTATACACGTGAACTTCCACCAGGGAAGTGAGGCCGGGTGCGTCGAAAGGGTAAGCACCTCCGGTTTAGCTAGCTACACCCGCCACGTGTGTAATGAAAATTGTGTGAAAGGAACATGGAACTATGAGACGTCAAAAATACCCAGGGCAATCCTGGATACAGAGACATCAAACTTTGTCAACAATACTGTGATGACGTACTAATTGGGAAACAAATGCACCATAAGCAGTAGAAGCAGGTATATTGTCATTAAGTTTCAAATGTGGAAGTTCACGTATGTTTGTTTTTGATTTACACCTTCATTTAATATTAGTATCTATGGTTTTAATGCATATTTTAGATAATGTGTGGATGCCACTCATTGCTGCAAAGTAGGGATAGTCAAATTATGCTAAATGTCATTCTTTCAAATTAAAGACTATTTTATAATTGTTTTTCAGACAACACAAACGGACAGGATACTTTTAACTCAATAAATTTACTTACCAGGAGACGAAGATAATGAAGTATATGTATTCAAAAAGAAATTTCTAATTCTCATATATCTACAAGACTACTAGTTTTACATTTATCTTTTGTAAACCTTTTATTTTTGAAATATTTAATACACTTATCCATTTATACCATTATTGTACGTTTTTAAAAAAAGTGTATATTAAACTGTTGTATAAAATACTGCCTAGACCATACATGTATCTTGTTTCCTATTTGATTCTGTGGAGTTACAGTGGTTAACAAGTAATTACTACTTTTCATTTGATCTGCCAATCTTCCTATCTCTACGACCTTCTCTCCGGTTGGTATTCTGATTTAATGCACCGGTCCTTGGTTGAGCAACAATATAATCATTTACATTAAGGTTATAGATTTTAGACTGAAAATAGAGAATCCATGTGGACATTAAGAAAGTCACTACCAAAATTAAAATCTAGATAGTAAGACTTCTGGTCAACTTTGGGATTCAATACTGGTTAATGAAAGGTCATGTGAACTTTTTTAAAGCTTGAAGCTGTAAAACCATTACTTGAAACGACAAATTGATAAAAGAACATCAAAAATTGAATGAAATAATTAATAAATAATATATCATGCACAATTAATATTGGTTAACTTCATGGAATAAATAAATTTAATTACTTGTCGTACGTTTGTTAAATGCACTGTATTTGTCATGATTGCGTTAAAAAAACTTGTCCTCTCTTGAACTTCATACACAACAGTGTTGTGGAATTCATCTCTTCCTGTTTGTATAATAGCATTAAATAATTCACACTTCTTGCCGCGTTATTTTTTTTTTTTTTTGGCGGAGATGCAGAATGTATCAACTCATTAACCCCTATCAGCTTTGGCTGCCATTCTCGGTACTTTTGCAGGAGTTGCAATTATTGCTGTGAGTAGCCTTTTTACAGACAAACACTGATAAACCACCGTAACTACCTGATAGCGGTGAAGACTTGCCTTCACATCACTCACGAAATTGGCAATGGAGTTGGTGGACTTTGAAAACAAAGCTACAATGAAAGAGGAATAATTCTGTAATGCGCCCATTAATTGAAATGACGTAAACACTAAAAAGTTAATAACTTTTGTGCATTAATGTATCATAAGGATTACTTGCTGTACTTTGACTTAACTACATATGGTGGCGGAGAAGACTGACCTTCATTTTTGGAATAATTTTTTATAACTTTTAGTTTTTGGACAAGAAAAAATGTTTATAACTTTAGAATGGACACTTTGTAAAACAGGAATATACATGCTTAAACTAGAAAACCCCAAAGGCCAGTGATTGGATCAAAGTTTGTTGTCTAAAATATACATTTATCAAAACATTAAATTATTCAAGGAGAACAAGGAATTATGATGCATGTAATGACGTATACAAATCTATAACAAGAAAGGCTTATTTGAAGACTATGTAATCAAATAAAAAACAAACATATTAATCCATATCCGAATCACAATCCAGAATAAAAGTAAAACTTTTGGAACTGACAAGTTAGGTTATAAACGTGAACTTCCACCAGGGAAGTGAGACAGGGTGCTCCGGAAGGGTAAGCTCCTCCTGTTTAAAGACTATGTAAATGTCATCTATCCTAGTGAGCTTGAAATAAAAGACACGACTTTTTTATGCAGCAATATACCTGCTTCTCTTGCTTATGGTGTCTTTGTATTTCAACCATACCGCAACAGATGCGAATCCACCATTTAATGTAATTGTGCAAAACTACCAAAAATTATGTAATACAATATCCAATCAATGCTCAAATCGAAGAGGAAAAGTTTAGCACAAAAGGCCCAATACAAAGGAAAAAAAGATTCCGATTCAGAGTTTTACACAGCGGTGTTTCCCAAAAAATATATTAAAGATAGAAAAAGAACATTGGAAAACATTAAACCGCCTTCCAAATCATCTAAAAGTGATTAAGAAGATCACGATGCAATTGGACGGACATTTTTCAACGATCTTTTAACATATAACAGAGCAAACATAACGGTTCGAGGAAAAAAGCAGGGAAATATTTTACAGGTAAAGCAACTTGTAAGTTTCAAGTTGTTGCGAGTATGTATTCAAAATAAAAAATGAGCCATTTGACTAAGATGATGGAACAAATGTAAAAGTCCAAAGGCAAGGAAATATTCAAGAAAAGACACTTAAAAGGAAAAGAGAAAAAAGAGGTGCATGACGAAGCTGCAAAAGAAATGCGTGGACTATGAAAAAATTAGCTGGGATGAGCAATGAAACGGTGGAAGTCGGTATTATTACAAAATGTTTAACTCTTAACCAAGTGGGCAAAATAATGTTGAAACAACGTATGTTCCGACGTTAAATCAACGTTGAAAATATGTTGTATTTGCAAATTGTTTTGACGTTGAAATGCCGACGTTGATTCAACGTTAGATATCAACGTTGTCTCAACGTTGTAATCATGTTGCTTTAATATTGAGAATGACGTTGTTTAAACGTTTTAACAGCGATGATTTCAACGTTGTTCCTATGTTGTTTTTTAGTTGTAACCAAGTCACACTGATATCGAGACTTCGATCGCTAGCTATAGGTGGTGAAATGGCAGAAGGGTTTACCCTTGTAGTGCACTTAGGGCAATATACTTCGGGGCTTCTTTACCATGACACGTCTGTCTAGGTGCATCAATATTTATGTTTCTTCTGAAGAACTCTTAAGACTTTCATTTCTAAATGTAGAAATATTTTAGAGGAACAATCACTATCTGTATATGTAACCCAGAGAATATTAACTTGTCAAAGCTGACATTAAAAAAGTTTGCTACAGTAGCACGTGATCAACACCACTTAACGTGTGCGAAGAACGTTTTGTAAAAAAAGTCGCAAATCCCCATCTTTCGCGATTCCGTATTCATTGGAAAAAGTGTTCTGCACAAATGTTATAGGGTATCACGTGATAAAGCGTCAAACCCGATTACAAATAGCAAATATAACAAGCAACTAAAATATGATATAAATTTATTGTGCAGTTTGCCTGCCTGTCCCCCTCGTCTGTCTGGCGCGTATTTTAATGCTGATGTTATGGTGGCCTTTATCTCGGATTCTGTGGTTGTTTTATGTGATGCCAAAACTGACGCTGAAATTAGAAATGATGACGTATACATGTCAAAAAATATACTTAATCTTGATGCACATTGAATACATGGCAATTGCACACGTGAGACAAGTGGCTGGTTGGGTGGTGGTCGAATGAGGTTATATATTAAGACGTCGTCAGCTATAGGCGAAAAGGCTTTTGCAGTGTGTTCAGGGTATTATACTGGGAGGGTTCTTTAGCCTGTCATTTTTGTCGTTTTGAGTTGGTTTTAGGTCTTCCGAAGGACCTCGAGACTGTCATTTCCGAATGACAAGATCTTGGCGAGGAACAGCCAGTTGACTGTATTTGAACCCTCCCTCCCACCACATAGGAAGCGAGAACTTTGCCCAGTGAGCTATCTTGGTGAGGCAAAGAATGATTGTTAAATCTGTACACTTGATCTCATATTTTAGGATGGTTGTAATGATTACGTTCTTGACAAATGTAATTGCATATTTTCTCCGCTTCAGTGATTATAATCACTTGATTATAATGATTTCCGTTAACACATTTAGACTTTTCTACTTATCAATAATGGTTAGAAGCTCTTTACATTCACTAACACAAATAAAATGGGAATTCATCCTTTAAGAGATGATTTTTGCACAGATCTTTTGAAGATAAAAGTGCATATTTTATTTCTTCGATGAAAATGAAAATGTAATAATAGAACTCACAAAAGTTCCACAAACTTACCAACTATCAAGTTGTAAAGTTGCGTGCCACCAAATCCAAATTTCCCCTTTTCTCTTTATATTCATCTTGGACATCAGCCTGTAACCAAAAAACCAAATCATTAAAAATCTTAACATTCTATTTATTATTAAGAAGATGTACATAATAAATGTACAAACAGGTGACTTATTAACAACACTGATATGTTTGGTTTTAGCTAAGAAAAAACATTTCAAACATACATTAAAGAATACATGCATGTTTTTATATCGAAAATCGATACGTTTAAATTCAATTTTATGATTAGCACTGCTTCTTTTTCAATTATTATTATTATTACTATTGTTGTTGTTCTTAAAATTGAAACATGCATGTTTTTATTGAACTTACAAACTACTGCGACAGAGTTTATTGTCTCCCTTTAATATGATTGTTAGTTAATCAAAAACAAACATACTTATCCATTTCCGAATCACAATCCAGAAGCAAAGTAAAAACTTTGGAACTGACAAGTTAGGTTAGACACGTTAAATTATAATTACATGGTCGTTTTTTATTTTTCCTGTAATATTATAATTTCAAATTTTTTATCTTTAATAACAAATCATTACACTTTGTTCCCTGTTATAAACTAACCATAAGTGTGCTAACATTTTAATATTTAATACTTTAGTGGTAAACCACTGTACTACAATTTCTATATTGTCCAAGTCAGTCCTCACCTTATTGTTCGCGTTCGGTTCTGTAACTATAATTTTCCTAAGTCATTTAACATAGCATGCAGCTTCTTCTGCTTTCGCTATTAGCTTCAATGCTGAATTGGGTCGGGGTAGTATAAGTTTTTTTAATTTCTTGGTTTTTTTAAAGTTAGGAATTCGTTACTCCTTTAATTAAGGCTTAGGCATTATTATTAAAATATTTACAAACTGTTTTAACGTACGTGGTCTGCTAAATTAGTTAATTTGATATTTGTGTTTAGGTATTTAAAATGTTAAATTTGCTTACATTCTGTTAAAATTATCACCATGTCTTAAGATTTATGTTATTTTTAAACTTACTTTTATTTATATGTTACTTCATCCAAGTTTGACAGATCCGGAAAATTCCATTTCGGAAAAAAAAGTGTAAGTTGAACAAGGATCCCTTACAGGAGTTTCTTACCAAAAGCTATTATTATTATTTTTATTCACCTGTTGAGTATTTTCCAGGTGTTGTCTTTTGCATTTACTCCACCTATCTTTATCAATTGTGTTTTCTGAAATCCAATTAAATTAGTGATATCCCATCACTATTTTTAGATCATATTTCTGTGTATATAAATTTACAGTTTACCAAGGTAACTACCCGATTAGCATGGAAATCTCACTATACAGGTAAATATTATAATTATCAACAACAACAACATATTCAAACCAAGAGATTTAATGATCGTCTAGTTTGATTGGTTTAGAATACATAAAACGTTAACTGAAAGGACTAGATAGAAGTCTCCAATTCAACTGGAGATACTAAGCCTTTTGGATCCCTATAATTATTCATTAATTCTGTCAATCAATTAATTTCCCGTACCTTAAATTAATTATTATTTCATATATTATATAAGTACTGTTTAACCTTTTTTAAGAGTTGGAATATTACACGGACTATTTTTTTATTTTATTTAGTACATCGCATGTTAATTTGTTGAATAGTAATTGGCTAACTACATAAACACTATTTCATTTAGAAATCATCTGCCCTTGACAACGCATAGTCTCGATATCCAAGTATAGTCCCACTTGTCAGGGACTAATTTGTTATTATTTGAATATGTGTGAATGTACATAAATGTTGAGATTTATTGTAGTTTTTTTTATTTATTTATTGTTTGGATTGTTTATAACTGTTGAAAATCTATGATGTTGAATAAAATTCATAGTTAATTTGAAGATTAATTGAAACAAAGACATGTGATGTACTAACCACTTCCTCGGGGACAGTTCTCCTATCGGCTCGGGCACTAAAACCTCCCCAGAAACACTATAGGAGAACAGTTCGCTCGGAAGAGGTCCATAATAGTTTAATAGTACACACTTTAAACTTGTTGATTTATACAGTTTTAAAATATACATACGTCCATTTTCCATTGGAAATGGGTCTTGTTTGGTCTGGTCATCACGGTCATTTCTTTTTCCTTTAGTTAATGGCGACCTTTGGCAACCCCTCTCTTTTGACATGCTCTTAGTAATCGATCTAGATCTTGATCTTCGTCTAATAGATAATCTGTTGTTTGACCTGGACCTATATCTCCTTGACATTGATCTGGACCTAGACCTTTATCTTCTTAAGCTTGATCTTGTTCTTGACCGTGACCTCCTTTCTTTGATCTCGAATGATGAGATTCTGGCCAATTAATTAGTCTACTAATGCATAATATAAATTAAATAATTACATTAGGGTAGTGTATACTATTTAAATTCACACTTTAAAAGGGATATTTAGACATGTGCATTGATGTTTCTTTTATTGTCTTTTTGTTTTCTCTTTGAAAAATAATATTATGATATGATATTGTTACACAATTTCTATTCATGTTACACAACTTTTATTACAGCGAATGCTGTGTAACTTTTTAAATACATGTACCTTTATTTAAACGAAAATGGCGTGTGGATATGGTGTCATTTTCTGAATCTGCTAATTCTCTAGATGATTGATGGCATCCACTAATTGGAATTTCTATATCTAAAATATAAATAACATAATTACATAACTAATAAAATACTATAAATGCTTAGATTTATAAACCCCTTATATATCCCTTTAATTCGAACCTACCGCTTTCTAACTGGAGGGGACTATATATGTATTACTTACGTTGCTCAGTCTGTTTCAATCTCTTTTTAGTTCTAAGCGTCCTCTATATCAGTCACATGTTGCCTACTCTTTTTTTTCGAATTACACGCTTTTCGACATGAACTTAGTTTTCAGTCTTATCTGAAAGACTATTCTAGTAACAAGCTTTTTACAAACATTTGCAAGTCCCGAATGAGGTTCAAACCCACTGCCCTTGACTTGGAAAGCCAGTGACAGTATTGCTTATTCATGTCCGCCTATGAATGGTCGACCATTTCCTCCGTCGATTTGTTTAACTTTGCCAACTTTCCAGAGATGCCAACCCTGTCTTAGTGTCATCAGTAATACCAGTTCATGTTTTCCGTAATTTTGGATATCTTGTCAGTAATAACGACATATTCGGGCCATTTCTGATTTGATACAAACATCTGTTCGATTTTCTGCCTTTTTTCGGTGATGTACCAGCATCATCATCAGCAGAAGTTGACGCCATTTTTACTGTCGTCAATGACAACTGTTCGGAACTATTAAAAATATGAGAGTATAACAATGAAGAAGGCAGAGATTTGCTACTCGGAAATCAAAATTACGTCATTTATAACTGGTTTCCCGATGCCAGTTGACTGCCTATTTTGTATCGCTCAATAAAAGAAAACGCTGACTTCATTCTAAAAACCATGTTGATAACGAAAACAACCCTGACCGGAATTTCTGTTTTTGCCGTAATTGCTGATACCTCTACCGTAATACGGTAATTTAAGTAATAAAATCGTAATAATTACGGAGAATCCGTAATAGTTGGCATCGCTGACTTTCGAGGAAATTTTGTAAAAATAATACCAGGATGGTCATATATCAAATTTCTGCTATCAGATGATATGTGTCTAACGTTATTACCTTTATTCAATATTTTATGAATTTCCAAGTTATAACATCAACGGAATGATATTGTTTTACTTTTCATTTCACACACCTGTTTCTATTTGCCTGTGTAATCAGGCCATAGGAACTGGCGGGCTTGAACTTGCATGCATGACCTGGGATCGTGTTTTTTCATTGTTGTCTACAAACTGACGTTTTCTTGGTGGAACTGGTAAAACATCTGAAAATTATTTAAGTCGAATCAGCTAATTGATAATAGGTATTTTCAACTGATATTATTAGCACCCAGTTACACATTACCGAAGAACATCTGCAACTGGTGATCTTATCTGTTGCGGCACTTGGTCACCATACATTATTGAACCATTTGAGGTTCGAGTCACATTCAAATTTGATTTGAAAATATAAGTTATCAAATTGCACTGGTCATCTTCTTGTCATATACCATTTTTTGAATTTAATCATAAAATACATTCAAAAAATGGTATATGACAATACCAATTTTTGAATGTATTTTATGATTAAATTCAAAAAATGGTATACGACATTCCTATTGGTGATATGTTCTTCATTAGGAAGTTTAACATCGTTTATATACCTACTGCTTCTAAAACATGGCAATTCCAATTAAAAGTAAAACTACATGTAATTATTTAATTTAAGAATATTAAACTAAGTTATGAATAGTCTAAATTTATAAAATACTGATTCGCTTTAAATTATCGATAGTTATTATTTCATGGAGTGACCAGTACGATTGTTTTTGATTTGAAATAAAACAATCTTAACATTTATCTTTCCCGTTGCAACTTGTTTCGTTAGTACTGGTTTTGTCAGAATCCTTCTCACTAAGGCATGTTTCATTGCCTGTTTCTTCTACTCCTGAATAAAATATTATTTTTTTGATTTGAAATAAAACAATCTTAACATTTATCTTTCCCGTTGCAACTTGTTTCGTTAGTACTGGTTTTGTCAGAATCCTTCTCACTAAGGCATGTTTCATTGCCTGTTTCTTCTACTCCTGAATAAAATATTATTTATGGCAGTTTTAATCTAACAATTTCAGTAACGATTAGAAGTCATTACATATCAATAAACCTTAATAAATACCGTGAGTTAAACTGTTATGATATGAATATCTTACTTTTAAGTATAAGCATTTTTTTCAAAATACGTACAGTCAAACCTGTATATAAAGGCCACCCAAACAATAAAAGTGGTATTTATGGGCAGGTGGCTTTTATGTAAAGGTTTAAATTAAATGAATAATGATCAATGTGGATACAATTCTTCTGGTGTATACATGAGTGATATTTCATAGTAGCAACACATCAATGATAACAATATTAGCCAAAACTGAAGATCAATAAATCATGTAAACCGAAAAGTTTCTACCAAACTGAAACGCAGTCACTGAACTTTTTTCTCTTGACTTTCCTTTTCGTGGGTAAATCCTCCTCGTCGCTTGTTTCGACTGAAGTCGTAAGGCAATAATTTACACATTCTTTTCTGTTTTCTATTAAAATAAATAATCTTTTGATTAAATTATATTTTGTAATATTGTACAAAAGCCTATTAAGGTCAAATGAAAAGAAAAATTAAAACATTTGAAATATGTAATTATAATACAATTTCAAAAACGTAAAAATGCTTTACACATGTTGGAGGAATCAAGGGATAAGTTAAGTAATGGTGTTTAATGTCCATGTATAGGCTCTGTCACTTAATTACATCAAAGCAGTTTGCTAATGGATGAAAGAGGAAACCGGAGTTCCCGTTGAAAACCACCTTCTTCCGGCAAGCGAGCAGAAAAAACTTTCTTGGACTAGGATTTGTATCCAGTGGAATGGGATTATAGGAACCTTCTGTATTTCCATAAATTGAGTGCACATGGTTTTTATCCTTTATTTCGTTAAACTATCAATAAAATGCATTTAAAATGCACTGACCTAAACAAATTATATTTTTATTTAAAAACATAACGTTTATAGTTGTTCCAAGTTAGAAGGTACCGAAGGGATAATTATGACAGTCATATTTGTTGTTTTGTTAAAAAAAAATTGCTCTATGTACAGAATTAAGTTCACTTTTTCACAAATGAAAAATATTTTTCTCTATTAGGTCAGTATATTTTGTATTTTAAGTTTTTGACAATTTTTTGCGAGTTTGTTGGATAATATGACTTTATTCATGCATTTTCCATGTGGACTGGATTTGTGGAAATACATGCAGTAGTAACTTCGTCATCACTAGCTAGGCCACCGAGGCTCCCTTTAATTTGACTGTTAGGTTAATTCAAGGTGCTTACAAAATTGTCAGGGCATACATGATTCAACTGAGCGTTTAATTATAGGCTATATCACACCTGTCTGCTATAACGGGCAATTTTAAAAAAAATAATTACGGCAGGAATTGCATAATAAATGTACAATAAAAATATCGCTTTAGACAAATCTACGAAAAACCGAAGGTCGAAAGATTGTAAATGGACTTTATGTATGTTATGTCATATATATATATATAGGTAAACAACTTTGACCTGTCCGCTTGACCTTTGATTTAAATATTTATCACGGACCAAGTACATCCATGTATAGGGACCACAGGTGTTTATTTTGTCTACATAATGTGAACACTAATCATGTACCTTGAGTACATACTATTAACAGTGAATCCTACTACAACCTATTTATTGGGTGGATCCTTCTTTATGAATATTCCTAATGAAAGGTCACACGGACAGGTCAATGTTGTTTACCTATACACAACTTTCTGTGACGTCATACTGTAAAGGGGATTATATTCGCGGAGTGAAAATTTCGCGATTTTTCAAATCGGACATTTCGCGGGGGTGTAATTTTAGCGTAGCAACCAAAAGTATAATTACATTTTTCGCGATGCAACTGATACCGCGAGTTGTCTCCTTTTCAACACTACACGTATATATACAGATAAAAGTGTTCACCCATGCAAATAAAATAGCATTCCCGACCATTCAACCATGTAAATAATGCTCATGACTGAGTAAAAGTTATTTTCCTAACAATATTTGGTAAACATACGTTATCATTTTGTAAAAATGCTTCGTTGGTTAAAAACGGCAAGTGAAAAAAATGTTAAACCAGGATTGCCAGACCCTGGAAAATGTTTAACTCCTGAAAAGGAAAAATTGACTGAAAAGTTAAATGAAGTTGTAGATTCTGAATATGTGAAAAATTCTGGCATTGGAGGGAAAAAACGGAAAAGAGGAGAGTATACACAGGTCCTGTAGAATTCCACTTTCTGGTACGTCCGGTGTTAGACGTTCTGGCAACAATGCAAGTTGCCTGGAATACATCACTGGATATTAAATTGGATATTCTAGGTTACCCGAATATCTTATCAATTTCCATAAATTGCAAATGTAATGTTTAACTTTGTTGAACATTGGGTTCATCCATATAGGGATGGTGTAAGTTATGTCAATCTAAAAAAAGCTATTATTAGGTCCCACACTGGCTCAAATATTGTTGTAATACAAATTTTATATACCAGAAGTCGCTTCATCAAAAAGAGTAGAACATTGAGATATTTGAATAAGCCCCGAATGTTGATAGACTGTGTGTTCGTATTTATGGGCCACTGGTTGTGAAATAAGTGATGGTTTGTGGGCCTTCCAGCAGTACTGTAACCACACCAGGGGAACCATTATGTCAAACAGTCCTGTGTCCGCCCAAAGTCGGGGAGTTTTATAATCAGTGGCCCCATTATTTATTATTGTTGTGTCTTGTTTACTTGTTCTTTCTTTTGTTTCGTGTTTTTGATTGCATTGGTTGTTGCCAAGTACAAGTTTGTCAGCTAAAAACTATTGTCTTCTATTTTAGATGCACATTTCCTGGCAATTTCGTTAATAGCCTATGTATTCGGGGTATTCAAATGTCTCAATTTTCTATTGTTTTTCAAAATCTTTGATAAAGTAACGCCCATTCCTCATACCGAACGAAATAATAAAACTGGACAAGATACTCAAGACCCGTATACGTGTGTCTATGACTGATACAAAAGTATCTTGAGTGCAAAAAGGTCATATTGGTCTGTCACTCCTACGGTAATAATAGATGGGGCCTTATATATATTGGGGTGGATGACCATTGTGCATAGCATCGAGCATACTTCAAAGGCTAGTATAAAGAAGTAACTATATGAGCACCCTTTGATAATTATCTATATTCCCCTATATGCAGGCGAGTCCATCTCAATGGTCCTCCCCCGCAATATATCAGAGCTTCTATCTATTATTACCGAAGGGTTGACAGATCAATTCGACCTTTTTGCATTTAACAAAATACTTTTAGTATGGCCGAGTTTTTGTGCTTGGAAGACATGATTCAATAGAAATGGATGCATGATAAAACGTGTGATATTATGATAATTTCATTTTTTGAACTACATATTTTTCATACATTATGCAATATTCATCGCCGTTGAATTGATTTTTCACCAGCAATCAGCCGAAACACGGTAGTTGCCAGTGGAAACAGGTGGTAAGTCAGACACTTGCCCAGGTGAGTGGTACCAAGAGGGTGTATGATTCAGGATTAACTGGTTCATATGTACGGTAACTCGTAATGGGGCAACCACTACGGTAGCTCAGTTGGCAGATTGCTCACCCTGTAAGTTCGAGCCCCGGCCGGGTTGGCCAATATTTGAAATCGTAGTGATTTTTTTTTCACCAAGCACTCGGCAATTAGAAATGAAAGTCAATGGGCCTTCGGATGAGACCTTAAAACCCGATGCCCCGTGCCACGGTATAGGCGTGGTACGCTAAAGAACCCTCGCTGCACATTGTCCTGGGCGCACGGCAAAGGTCAACATTTCTGCTACAATTGCTACCTATTGCTGGTGACATCCTGATATAAATGAACGTCACGCAGTCGAATAGGTTGGTGTTTTCAGGTACCCAAGATTATTGACAATCTAAACATGGACAACCTTGTCGTGAATCTACGTTATGGTTTTCTATATACCAAGTCGTCAGGGTACTTTCTCTCCAGAGAAAAAAGAATTTGTTACTTGTGTAATAACGAACTTGGTGATGAGTATTATCTTATTATAAATTGTGAAATGTTGTCAGATGCTAGAAAATTATATAAACCTATTTATTATATATATCATCCGAATACTCTGAAATATCGAAATCTTTTTTTAACTATGAAATTGTCTATTTTAAATAATGTATGTAAATTAAACAGTATTATATATGAGAGGGTCTCCCCTCCAGGTTAAATTGTACATGTTATAGAGTACTCATGTAAATGTATGTTATATTTTGTATATAATATTCTCTAAGAACAGAACATCAAAATTGACATCCCTAAGTAAATCTGGGCGACAATGCTATTTTCAACAGAATACACTATTTTGTATTCTGTTGAAAATGAGAAACATTTAATACAGTGTTCTTTATAATCGGATTTGTGTTTACTCTTTTAGAAGCGCTATATTTTTATTTTTGTTCTTTTATCTGTATACATGTATTTTATGATTTTGAATTAAATTCTCGGATTTATATGTCTAGGAATTCTTATGCGAATTTATATTATCATTTACTCATCTTTTTATAATGTATACTCATAATGTAGTTTCGTTTTTATTATTATTTTTTTTTGTTTATTTCCCCACGTCATTTATTAAATGACAGGTGTTGTGTATAAGTTGGCGAGACAATGTTCCATACCCAGGGAGGTAAAATGCCATACATCATACATGAAAGAACTTACAATATACATGGGGGTAGTTCTTGCTTATTGTATTGTTAAATAGGTGTGAAAAGAATCACTAAAACAATAGATTACATAAAGCCATGCATACACCTACACTGCATGTCACGATACTAGAACATTGCTCTATATTCCGATGCTATAATAGTATCATTTTATTCTTGATGGAAAACCCAAACAGACCGCATCATGAATTTCAGATCAAAAAAGATATCAAGCAAGTACTTTTAATGTAAACTATAATATTATATTATTTCGTAGCCAAATTTGTTTTATTCCTTTTTTGCGAAATTATAATATTACATATTTATTCCGTAACATTTTCCTGTTCTTGTTCAGATATGTGTTAATTATACAATACAGTATTTTTTACTTAAAACTTTATCCTAGATTCAGGTCAATTTTTCAATAATTTCAAGTTGCAAATTTTATAGACTTAAAATAAAATTATTTGATTGTTTATAACTCAATGAAATTCTTTTGGCTAGTCATTGATTTATAGATTAATATTAATCTTTATATCAAATATACAGTGATATCTTTTGCAAATTGTCAATTATTTTGTGTAAAGAAATATGCCCCCCCCTTTTCAAGTTTGCCTAGGAAAAAATACATACAAAATGTTTTTCCCTTAAAAACTTGTGTTTTGTGTACCCCCCCTCCCAAAAAAAAGAAAAAGGAAACGTACTATTGTGAGATTGGATGAAACTATTTAAATGAGCGCTGAGCAATGTAGAAAAGTAAGTATCCCAATCTAGAGCTAAAATAGAACAGTCACGAGTACAGTACAGTCACTTGGACTCGGTACACATGATACTGAAGTGTAGTTGCCTCCCTTGTAAATCTGCAAATTTTGTGAAAATATGCATCGACATATGAATAATTCCCTCTTAAACTTGTTTAAAACTACTCAACCCTAACTCGACAACCCCCCCCCCCGATTGTAGAGAGGGACAAGTTATTTTCTTTTAGAGAGAGAGCTTTGGATGAATTATTTCAGATATGGATTATTTGTTTCAGTCCCCCTTTGAATTTTCATGAAATAAATACATTCAAAAGTAGCACATGGCAGTATGCCCATGTTTGTCCCTATTTTAAAATAAACATGTTCAGAGACTGTTTTAAGATTACTTTACCGGAAATATGTCTTTTACTTTCTAATTCCTAAAATAAATTAAAAATTCTTTTCAAAACTTTTGAGTTAAAATTTAGATACTATTTGAAATTCATAATATTCTGCTTTAATACATATTCTCGGTTTTTGTAATTTGTCAGAATTTCAGATAATTTCAGTTGAAGAATAATTTCTGTAAAGCACACTAGATCAAAATGATCTGACTAGTGGAAATTAAAATAAATTATTAAAAACAATTTTAATACTTAAAAAATGTCATTTTGTGTGTATTCAGATTTTAGTGTAAATTATAAAAAATAATTGTTTTAAGTATTGCATAAAATTGTTAGCATCAAGATTTGAAATGAAATTGTTTTATTTTAACATTATATTAGTTATCTGAAATGGATTGACAAATATTATTCTCAAGTCTGTAAGTGCAAATGTGTGTGTATGTGGGACTTTAGAGAGAGAATTCAATGTGAAACATGTGTCTTTTAAGTGAAAAAATAAACTACTAAATATTTAATTTGTCAACAAAATGTAGGTCCTCAATTTCTTTTCTTTTACCAATTTTATATTCAATCATATTTTTTTCTGAACTACAATTATAAATTGCATGTAACAATAAACAAGAGGCCCATGGGCCTTAACGCTCACCTGAGGACGAGTACATATCTTATGCAGAGGTTCAATGGTCAATGACATTAATAAAAGAGAATATCAAAATTTTCAGCAGTAAGGGCCAATAATATGCAAGTATTTTTGCAAATTAATTATAATAATTATTATATAAGGATGCTATATATAACATTAAAAGTCTAGCTACAATATATTTATAAACAGCTAAAACATCTGTATATTAAAATGTGCATTAGGCCAATACCTACAATATTCCATATACAAAGAGTTTATAGTTTTTGAGATAATTAACCATTTAAGTATTCGTTGGCATCTATGACCTTGATCTTTGAACCTATGACCTTCATTCATATATCAAAATGATTGTTGTGCAAATGCCTACAATATTCCAATATACATGCCTATACAAAAAGTTTATAGTTTTTGAGAAAATTAACCATTTAAGTATTCATTTGCATCTATGACCTTGCCCTTTGTACCTATGACCTTCATTCATATATCAAAATGATCATTAGGCCAATACCTACAATATTCCAATATACATGCCTATACAAAAAGTTAATAGTTTTTGAGATAATTAACCATTTAAGTATTCATTTACATCTATGACCTTGACCTTTGAACCTATGACCTTCATTCATATATCAAATTGATTATTAGGCCAATAACTATAATATTCCAATATACATGCCTATACAAAAAGTTTATAGTTTTTGAGATAATTAACCATTTAAGTATTTGTTCGCATCTTTGACCTTGACCTTTGAACCTATGACCTTTATTCATATATCAAAATGATCGTTAGGCCAATACCTACAATATTCCAATATACATGCCTATACAAAAGTTTATAGTTATTGAGATAATTAACCATTTCAGTACTTGTTTACATGTGACCTTGACCTTTGAACCTATGACCTTTATTCATATATCAAAATGACCATTGTGCCATTACCTACAATATTCTGATATACATGCCTATACAAAAAATTCATAGTTTTGCAGATAATTAACTATTTTGGTATTCTTGGACATCTGTGACCTTGACCTTTGAACCCATGACCCTGATCTTTGTATCAAAAAATGATTGTCATGTCAATACCTACAAGTAACTGAAAATCCTATGCCATTATCACAAGAAATGTTAAAAAAATAAGCATTTTTTATCAAAGGTCAAAAACTGGGACATGACCTTGACCTTCGACCTTGACATCAATTGGAAGAAAATTGCAAGACAAGATCAACAGTGAAAACTCCATACAATTATCTTCAGCCGTTATGAAGTTATAACAATAAATGTCTCATTTTAAAAATTACATAATTTTACGCAAAAAACGCGTAACCCATTTTTCGTCTAATTTTCATGAAAAACACAATTTTAATGTTCCCAGGTATGCTGAATCCAAATATCCAATCAAAATTTGCCTGCACCTTTTGCTTTCAGAGAAGAAGATTTTTTTGTCTTTTGCTATTTTTAGTAACAGCTGCCATCTTGGTGGGCGTGGCCAAACCCCGAACACAATTTTGAAAGGCTGTTACCTAGGCATGATAACCACCAAGTTTCATCAAATATGGCCCAGTAGTTTTGAAGGAGAAGATTAAAATGTAAAGTTTACACACGACACACGACGCACGACGCACGACGGACGACGGACGGTGATAGATTACAATAGCTCATCTGAGCTTTTTGCTCAGGTGAGCTAAAAAATACCAATTATCGCTTGTGTTATATCATAAAATTCTTTTTGACATATTCCTTTAAATCAAATTTGTTCACTTTCAAGGGAGGCATTTTCTGTTGCTATTTACAAACACATTTGGTCTATATCGATAAATCGCACAGGTGTGAAATAATCACATGTTGTGTAAGAGAGCATGCGCGGTCCTGGCGACAAAAGCAGTCGTAAAGTTAAGTCCAGAACAGAATTTAGAACAGTTTATAGAACTGTACTAAGCATGCGCGGTCTTCGTGACAATAATGGTCAGCAGGACCAATTCTAGGACAATATTTAAAACATAATTTAGTTTCAAATGAGCATGCGCGGTCCTGGTCATAGAACAAGAACGAGAACTATTCTGGACATTGTCATCAGGACATTTTCCAGGACAATCTCTGTTTTCTGAAGCTGTCGCCAGGACAGTTTTAACCAGTCATATCTCTGCTCCTTAGTTAACTTATAGCAGTCATAATCTCTGCTTTATAAGTTAACTTGGATGTTATGTTGTGACTGGTGGGTACTGTACACAAATATAGTTTTACATTTCGTGTCGCAGCTGCTGACAGACCTAAAGTATTGTAGGAAATTAAGTTCTAAAATAATTTTCATTCACTACACATATATGGTTTAACATTCAAAGCTCCAGATGTAACCCTGCAAGTATCGCCAGAGAAAAAGGGCAAAATCGTGTTAGTGAAGAAGATTCAAGAGGATTCATCTTGCTTGAAATGCAAAAAACCAATTACACTTTCATCTGCGACACAATTTATTAAATGTGCCTGTTGTGAAATGGTTCAGAAAACTGACAATGTTGCCAAACTTAAAACAGTTTCTTTGACATTGGACACTGATTTGCACCAAACATACACAATGTTTAACGAAACATTTGAGACCTTCTTGAAAGACTGCAATAAAGAAAGGTTAAATACACACGAATTGGAAGAATTTCTGCTTGATCATTTAACTGTTTCAATCAAAGTTAATGGATCTGCCATCAAATCCATAACTGTAAAAAAATTAAAAATGTTTTTTTAAAAAATGCTGTTCAAACCAGGGCTGTCAGTTACAACATTTTGATCTGAATATTCAATATTAATATGCATTAACCAAACCATAACTGCTTAATCAACCAATGCAAAGTTTAGCTCTCTGTCAAACCATAAATGATCTTATCAATATCGAAAATTATTACACCAGAGCTATATTGAGAAAAATTCTAGATAAATCGCTATTTTTATTATACATAATCTGTAATCAGTGGTCTCGGTGTGTTTTCTAATTTTTATCTCGTATTGAAGTACATTATTCCTCCTTTTTCTTATATTACATGTAAATGTTTCCATGATCAAGTCACACTTCTTGTTACACAACGTATATGAGAGATACCCCTGCATAAATTTACATGTGTTGCTGTGATGTCAATCACATTTTCCACAAATAATTGAGTTTAACCATTATACTGTTGACACTTTTTATGTCAAATGCGCTCATTCCGTCTTACATTTGTAAAAAAGATTACATTTCAAATTTTTCTTTTATCAATATGTAGTTTCATTCAGCATTGAAACATGTCAATATACACATGTTCATTAAAAAAAATCAGTGCCTTTTTTCTTCTTATAAAACTACGTTTGTTGAACACAACTACTCATGCTGATTCCTACTTTCAGTTGACAATTGGATCAGGTCGTGACCATTAAACCCTCTAACCTAACCACATTTACATATCAAATAACCAGGTACGTGTACTTGTGGCAACCCTTGTTCAAACCCATTAACATCAACAAATATTAAATCGTGTAATTATTAATATTAAATATTATATCGTGTGATAGTGTCTTAATTAAATCCATTTAGTTCTATTAGATATATGTAGATTCGTGTCTTGCCACTACCCTCTGGGGGAACTAATGAACTTGTTCACTCTTGAACTGACAACAAGAACAATGATAGCACAAAACTCCTCTAACGGCAGAATTTCGTTTAGTCCCAGATACCTAAATGTCGATATTCCTGCAATTCTGGTACAGTCTATATACAATTTCACTCTGCTTATGTTCAATCTTTCGTATCTTAAAGTACCAGTCCGGACAAACTTTGTATTGTAGCACCAAGTCTTCTATATCTAGACAACTATCGGATGCGGTTAGTTCTTTCCATTGTTTTAGTTGTATTTCTTTTAGATAGCCCATTAGCACCGCCCTGACCAAATAGAGGTTGTCAGAGTTTTTAATTTCTATAATCGATCGCTTGTTCGATATTGAGCTATAAGGACCAGTCAAACAATTGATGCTTTTTCCTCCATCTACCTTAAGCGTGTCTATTGTTCCAATATCCTTTTTCCACCATCTACCTTAAGCGTGTCTGTTGTTCCAATATCAATAGACATTCCCACTTCTACGGCTAATAATTTGATGGGAATTTAACACATTCTTTATATATTCATCATTTATTTTTTGTAAAGGCACAATATGTTTGAGTTAAGATCCGGATGTCCCATAACCATTCTTCCAAAATCATTACCTTGAAGACCCTGTTCAACTTCGTTCAATAGTTCATTAAACCAGGCCTACAGTTCATTGTGTAAATTTGAGTTCTTCTCCACCTAATTCTTGGTTGAAGTCAAATTTAACTTTATAATGACGGTCTATGGCATGATTTTTAAATGTTTGTTTTCGAGAAGTTTTCTTATGCTATAGGTTAATATTTTTACGTGCCAAACATTTTAAAATATCAAATAATTCAAAGTATTAGCGAACAGGTCAAGATCATCTCTTAAGCTGGCGTAAAGACTTGATGTCTTTTAATGTTTCTACTCTTAATAAAATATCTTCGATATAAGACCATCATTATCAATTCTGTGAATATATTCTGCTAAATTGGACTCATATTGGCATTTTGCCTTTTGTGTCGACTTACGGAGGCGCCTTTCTTCAACATTTGAATCAGGACCTTGAATAACCATAGTTTCAAGATTTTGAGTAACAGTATCTTCCAAGTTTACACAGACCCTTTAGTAGCCATTTACACATATATAATGGCGGTTCATTTACACATATATAATGACGGTTATTCATAAAAATATACAATATTAAGATTTTCAAAATTTGGCAACCTAAATTATAAACAATTTTAGAGATAATAGCAATACATGGTTTGGTACACTGTTTCTTTTCCCAAAAAAACATCCGTCGGACTATGCATAGATCGACCCCCCCCCCTTTCCCCTTTCTGTCTTGCCACAACACCATTTTCCAAACTACGCCATACAACAGCACGGCAGTGCTATGTTTAAAATCGTTTTCTTGCAATACTTTAAAGGCTTCCATCATCTACAGCTGCAAAACCAAATGTTAAATAATATTTGAATAGTTGAACAGGCAAAAAATACTTGGGAGGATTGATTATTTAATGGCAGTAACAGCAAGAGCAGGTTTTCAAATAACAATGACTCAGATGTCAGTGGAACTCGCGAACATAGAGGTTCAATTGGGTGAACTGAGAGAAGAGTTAAGACAACAGCTATTTGAACATCAAAAATAATAAAAGGAAAAAAGATGGTGTAGATTTGGTGTCATATATGATATAGAAAATTATTGAAGAGTCAAGACAGTTATTTAAACATCAAAAATACTCATTGAAGGAAATAAATATTGTAGATCTGGTGACAATTGTGCTAAAGTGTCAAATTCTATGTGTTATTTGGAAATTTAAATTCAACTGACTGCGTAATTTGTGATCAGGTATATATATATATATATATATATATATATATACCTGTTACGGAAAAACTAATTTATTTATAAGATTATCTGATTTTAAGAAAAAATTTGTTTCATTCGTATACTTTAAAATATAAACCTGTCTTCTAAGATCGTTTAACAAGTTTAGTACAGTTTTTTTATATTAATATGTAAACATAGCACTACCGTGCTGTTGTACGGCGTAGTTGGGAAAATAGCGTTGTGGCAAGACCGATTATAACCGGAAATGGGGGGGTGTCGATCTATGCATAGTCCGAAGGATGTTTTTTGGAAAAAGAAACAATGTACCAAACCATGTGTTGCTAAATAATAATAATTTCATAAATATATGAAAAGACCATCAGTAATTAAATTTAATAAAGTCGTACCCGATCGTTTTGTCATTTCGGATAGAGAGAAAGTAGAGTTTTGCAGACCCTACCGTCGCTATGAGGGGGTACATTCTAGCGGTTGTATATAAGTTGATCATTTGCTGTTAAATCTGGGTTTTAATAAACTGCTGATTATCACTCACAATATTCCCGTTTCATGTTTAAAATCCACATGTGGTCATTTGCACACAACACTACGAATTTATATCCCTTTCACGAAAGTGAAATCTAATCGATAAACAGTTTTAAAATATGACACAATTGCTTCAACATCAAAATACTTTATCATACCCTTCAAAAAAAATTTAAATTACCGTAGATTACATCAAGAATAAATAAATCAACCTGCCATTGCTGTTTATTACATAAAAAGTTATGATTTTACATCGTAGGATGCAAACGTCTCTGACTACTTTTTATTGTAAACACGAGATCAGTTCGCCAAATTGCAGACATTATTGGATGCATCCCGTCGCAATATTTTACTAGATTCCTTAATGTATTCTTCTGAAAATTTATTCCAAATGTGCATATGTAACTAAATGCATTACCCGTCTCAGAATACATATCTCACGATAAAACAGATATATTTCTTTCACGCTCAGGTACCAGGCGAACTATTTCCATGTGTACTCATATCTTATAATTTCATAGCAAAGAAGCCCGATATCTTGGAAGAAAGCGATAGCAAAGTACGCGTTCACTATCGTGAAACGCCGTACAAAAAACAGAATTATTATTAATTTTTTACCACATTGAAATTTGAAATAAAGTAAAAAATATTATTAAAATCTATCACCATTGGTTTCGGTTATTTTTTTAAAACATAGAAATTGTCTTCAGAAACAAGATAAGATCTTGTATTTTACTGGGTATGTTTACCTAGTGATTGTAAAAAACATCGTATTTTATTTTCAAAACGCCGAGAATTGAACCAGGAAACGTGATAGACTGTCTGTCAGTTTCTCGATATATTGAAATAATATTGACATCCGAACAAACTTTTAATTTTATTGAATTTGAACATAAATTAAAATATCGGAGATTCAATAAGAAATATTAAGGATGTTAATTATCTAACCTTGGCACTTGTCGCATAACAATTTTAAAGACTTAGCATGAAATGAGATGGCATTAATAAACAGATCGCCTTTCAGTAATATATTTATCTATATCATTCTATGCTATTAATCTAACCTTGTTATTTGGAACAGAGGTCAACAAGGATCGTAGAGTGTCTTGAATTACTATAAATAAATCAACAAACAAACGACCTTTTATACTTTTGGTGGCGATTCTAGAAAGTTCTTTTTAATTACTTTTAATTTTTTGAGTCATCATTTGAAGGTATTTCTGGATCGTTCTTTATATAAATTACCAAACATTCTAGTTCGATTTTTTTAGATTTTCTAGAACTTTTATTTTTGAAGCCCTATTTGTTATTTTATCGATTTATTTACAAAAATCTATTACAACTCCATCTGTCATATTAAGAAAAAAATGTCTGATGAAAACACATCCTGAAACTAAATCTAGACGATTACAAACCCACTTTTTATATTTTTATGATCGAACATTCTTATTTTAGCAGTTTTTTAGACCGAACTTTCTAGACGGTTCTATAGTTCTATATTTAGCTTCGAAAATTGCTTTTGTTAGTTCACCGAAATATAAATAAATAAATCCAATGAGATGTAAAGTTACTTAAATATGAATAATGTTTTAAATAAATAAATGAAAAGGTCCTTTGTGTTTTTTTTTATTAATTCGTTGTGATAAATAGATAAAAATAAATAAATATAAAATTATTAGTAATAGTATATCATACACAGAGCATACAAGAATATAGTTCTTTCTTTACTTGTTATGATATTTAATTTTTTTCTGCTGAAGGAAATTGAAAACCCCATGCTAAAAATAAATACATATATAAAAACAGGAGAAGTAACTACTAAATTATCTGCGTTATAAATACAGTTCACTATACAAGCTTCAATAACACCTTCTGCGTCACTTCCGGTTGTGTGTCCTTTACTACCAAAGGGAGATAACACCATGTTTCAGAAGTTAATTTCACGTTTAAAAAAAAGACAAATAATTAAAAATTGTTATTTGTGGCTAAACCGAGTCTTTATTATGTATTTTTTTGGAAAATAGTACTAAAACTTTTCATGACCGGTGAACTTTAGAGAGAAATTTTATATAAAATTTTAATATAGAAAATACATGTAATAGGAATTTCCCTTTGGTCACACAGCCCCAAATTTTAATGGCATTTTAAAGTGATAGTAAAAATGTTCTAAAATCCAGTAGCATAATTTTAGATGGGCAATATGTTATATATATTGTATTTTTACATCTTCATTGAATACAAGTGTCTATGGGTTTTAATGCATATTTTAGATAATGTGTGGGTGCAACTCATTGCTGCAAAGTAGGAATAGTCAAATTATGCTAAATGTCATTCTTTCAAAATAAAGATTATTTTATAATTGTTTTTCAGACAACACAAAAAACAGGATACTTCACACTTCACTTACCAGGAGACGAAGATAATGAAGTATTTGTATTCAAAAAGAAATTTCTTATTATCATATATCTACAAGACTTCTAGTTTTACATCCATCTTTTGTAAACAACTGTAAATTTTGAAATATTAAATAAAATACACTTATTCATTTATCCCTTTATTGTAAGTTTTAAAAACTGTATATTAAACTGTTGTATAAATACTGCCTAGACCATATCGTGTTTCCCATTCGATTCTGTGGAGTTGCAGTGGTTAACAAGTAATTACAACTTTTCATTTGATCTGCAAATCTTCCGATCTCGACGATACGATGACATCCTGTCAGGTTGGTATTCTGATTTGATGCACCGGTACTTGGTTGAGAAACATATAATCATTTACATTACAGTTATAGATTTTAACAATTGTAAGCACAATATGTGTATATAAATAATGAATAGATATGCTATGTACAATGTATATAAAACATTTAAATTCACGAATTGTAATAGAAATTATTCTCCGTTAAGTTGTTTATCGACACACACATATAATAATATACACGGACCTGGAATTGTCACAACACATAAAATAATTGTCACTAAAATATGATTCACGGAACTAGCATTATCACAACACATAGAATATCCACGAAACTGGAATTATCAGTAAATATTAAAAATCCGCGTAACTGGAATTGTCACTTAACATAAAATGTTCACGGAACTGAAATTATCACTTTAGTCACTTATTTTAAGTTATCCATAATTAATATAGTAATAAAAAAATATATATATGGTATATAGTTTTAGACCCTCGTAGGTATTGAAGCAGCGATCATAAGATGTGACACACTAGGAATTAAGCGGGAGGCATTGCCATTGTTGGGCATGACTCACAAGAAAACTTTTTACGACGAAATGGTTCTACCTTCAACAAGACCACACGACTGAATGGGAAACCAACGAAGTGCATCACAATACCGAAGAGGTTGTTTGCGGAAAAGAAATGGCCTTGGTGTGTTCATATAAATGCATTTGTCAGCAGTGTTAAAACATTTGACATACAGAATGAAATCACGCCGGTAATACAAGTGTATCACGACTATCAGCAAGTAATGTTTGTGCAGTGTTAAAACATTTGACATACAGAATGAAATCACGCCGGTAATACAAGTGTATCACGACTATCAGCAAGTAATTTTTGTGCCAAAGTTTTGGTTTGTAAATTAAGGACTTATTCCGGCGATACTTTTTCTCTGCAGATTGTATCCCCAATTTCTGTGTTGTGGAAAAGTTAAAAAAAAACATCATGAAATAGAACAACTTGGATTATAAAGATTATATAAAGATCTATCATAATCCAAAACACCCGTCAGCATACTTGGCGTAGAACATTTATATAAAATTCTGAAAGCCAAAGGAAAATATAACATAGGGAGATAAGATATTTTGGTTTAGTTGGGAAATAACCTTTTGTTCGAGTATTACTTTATTTTGTTCCTGTAGTTGGGCTATACCCATCAGTGTATTCGCTCTTGTTTGCTATACATTATATATTGCAGCCTGTTCTATGTCGTCCTTCGGTCATGGTAGAGGGCATTCAAGCTGCTAGAATTGTTGTCAACTTTATTTTTAATGTTATTAACTGTGTACTGTATGCCTTCAATGGCATCTTATATTTTATCAGTATTAATGGCATCTGACTGATATTTACAGTAGATTTTTCCAAGAAATGATAAACAGCAGACTTCGTTAATCAAGTTGTTTATATGTGATTTCTTTTCCTGCCGATGTATTTTTTTTTTTGCCTTTGGATCAGACGAGAAAATTCTCGTTAAGGACAACACAAACTTTTCAAAACTCGGATTAAATGCACATGGTCAAGGTCTTCAAATAAAATTCAAGTGAAGTTGTACATCAAGATGCTAATGTGATTCAAATCAA